>CM030361.1:291292341-292671810 GCA_017893485.1 Hemerocallis citrina
TATCCTATGAGTAATTATGTATCCACTCACCGCTTGTCGGAATCAAATAAATCATTTGTAAATCAATTATCTACTGTATCTATTCCTAACAGTGTGCAGGAAGCCCTTACTGATCCAAGGTGGAAAGCAGCTATGGATGAGGAGATGAAATCCTTGAAAAAGAACGAGACTTGGGAGATAGTCGAGCTGCCAGCAGGAAAGAAGCCAGTAGGATGCAGATGGATTTATACAGTGAAATATAAATCGGATGGTTCGATAGAGCGGTACAAGGCAAGGCTGGTTGCCAAAGGGTACACTCAAACTTATGGAATTGATTATGACAAAACATTTGCACCTGTGGCAAAGTTCAACACTATTCGAGTTCTACTGTCACTTGCTGCAAATCTTGACTGGCCGTTGGAGCAATTTGATGTGAAGAATGCATTTTTGCATGGAGAATTGACAGAAGAAGTCGTTATGGATCTTCCACCAGGGTCGAACAGACCAGTCCAACACAGCAACAAAGTATGTCGTCTGAAGAAAGCATTGTATGGACTGAAGCAGTCGCCAAGAGCCTGGTTTGGGAGATTTACAAAATCAATGAGGACATTCGGATACGATCAGAGTAATTCTGATCATACTCTATTCCTAAAAGGAAAGAAGGTAAAATTACTGCTCTCATTATTTATGTTGATGATATGATAGTAACTGGAGATGATCCTGAGGCGATGAAGGCATTAAAGAACTACTTGTCACAAGAGTTCGAAATGAAAGATCTTGGTCCTTTGAGATACTTCCTTGGTATTGAAGTTTCTCGCTCTAGAAAGGGGATATTTCTTTCACAAAGAAAATATGCTCTGGATTTATTGAAGGAAACTGGAATGTCCGCTTGTCAACCGATTAGTACACCTTTGGAAGAAGGACTGAAACTATGCAACGAAGCTGATCAAGTGCCTTGTGATAAGGAAAGATATCAGAGATTGGTTGGACGACTAATGTATCTTGCACATACACGGCCAGATTTGTCATATGCTTTAAGTGTGGTAAGTCAGTTTATGCATGCACCTCGGGAACAACATATGGACACGGTAATGAGAATTATGAGATACATTAAGTCAGCCCCAGGAAAAGGAGTCTTATTTGCGAAATATGGTCACTTGAAGGTTGAGGCATATACTGATGCTGATTGGGCAGGATCTACAATTGATAGGCGCTCCACTTCAGGATATTTCACCTTTGTCGGCGAAAATTTAGTTACATGGAGGAGTAAGAAGCAAAATATTGTTGCACGCTCTAGTGCAGAGGCTGAGTATCGCGGAGTAGCTTTAAGTATAACAGAAGATTTATGGCTGAAACTCCTGTTGCATGACTTAGGCTATGGTCCAAAGGAATCTATGAAGGTGTATTATGACAGTCAAGCGGTGTGCGATATTGCGGCTAATCCAGTTCAGCATGATAGGACGAAACATGTAGAGGTGGACAGATTCTTCATCAAAGAAAAATTAGATGAGAAAGTTATTAAGATATCCAAAGTGAAGTTAGAAGATCAACTCGCAGATATCCTAACCAAGGCTGTTTCGACTCGGCTATTCTTAAAATTTGTTGACAAGTTGGGCATGTTCGATATCTATGCACCAACTTGAGGGGGAGTGTTGAAATATAGTAAGTGTATATTTTGTTTCCTAAAATATAGGAAACAGATTCCCCAAATCTCTAATCTCCCCAATCTTCTCTCAATCTTTTTCTTCTTCTCCAAGAATGTAATTCTATATATAGATGTATACAACAAAGAAATGGAATAACAAGAAAATATGATTTTCCCCAATTCGGATTTCAATACATATTTACTAGGAATTCTCCTTTTGAAGTGGGTGTGTCTTTAATGTCTGAATTTAGTTTATATGTTGCATGATAATTATTTGTAAATGTGATTGGTCAATTAATTGAGTATTGATGCATGCTAGATTAAATAGACTAGATGAATATATGAAAATACAATATGGAAGTTGATTTGTCATGCATTCAAAAATAAATTTGCGTAAGATTTCTTGTGTGTTAATATCATGTGAGTTGGTTCATTTATGTTGATTCATGTATGCTGGTTCATGTTAGATTTTACTACATCATGATTAAATTGTAGTTTTGAAAATGTATATGCATAATAATTTGCAAAATTGAGGAATTCATGTTTGAATGACATGTAGAATTGTAAGTAGATTGTGGATGTGGGTATTTTTCCAATTTTATATCAATTGGTAGAAACATTCATGCTAGTTTTATAAATCTACAACAAATTGTAGTCTAATTTGATGAATAATTTACAAGATTGAAAAAGGTCAAGATTTCTCTATCCAAATTGATTTGAATAATTTCCAAGTTAAAATATATTATATTAGAGGGATTTTTTGCACTGAAAGCTTGAGAGGGTGCTTTGTATAGCAATAATCATGAAAATATTTAAAGAAGAAGAAAATTAGAAGTTATATGATTAAATTAAAAATATATGAGAAACAGGGAATGGGTATAAAAATAATTTAATAGAGTTACAGTCAGATATGATGTTGGACTTCTTGGTTAGCGCGTGAGGGGGTTTTGGCGCCTCTGGATTGCATGCGGATTCGATTCGGGGGGGGGGGGGAGGGGATTGTTTTCTTTTTAAAAAAATTTCTTCCTTTCCTCTTTACTAATATATTTGGGTTTTATTAAAGGATTTAAAATATGAATTAATGGAAAATTTTAGAAATGAGTTAAATATAAAGTTGAGATACTTTTGGGATAAAATAAGTAGTAATTTCTTTGAATAGGAGACATTTTATTATTTTGACTAGAGTTGTACTATTGAATTTAAAGTATAAATTAAGGGGAATAATTGAAATTGAGTTGATTATAAAACAATTGGAAATTTATTCGGGGATTAAATAAATAGAAATTTAATATTTGTAATTAAGAAACAAATTCAATTATTGAAACTTGAATTACATTGTGAGATTTAAAACATGGATTAAGGCGAGTATTTGGAATTGAGATGTATTTGGTGGCTAAATAATTAATAGCTTATGATTTTTGATTAAGGAACAAAGTACATTATTTTGACTAGTGGTATTCTAGAAATTATATCGTGAGTTAATTTGAGTTGTTAAAGACTAATTTGGAAGTTGAATATCATATTATTTTGGAAGAAGGAATTTATTGAATGTAATTGGTAACATTTGCCAATTTACAACTTCATTGAAAATCCTATTAAAAGAGGTGGAGGGATTATCTATTATTCAATAGACAATGGTTGATTTGAAATGTTGAATAAAATTATGAAACTAGTTATACTGATAATTGAGTTGCGTGAACAAGGGAAGAATTGGGTATATGAATGAATGAACTTTTTAAAATGTGAATAAAGAGGGTATGGATAACTCGTGATGTTGTGAACATGAAATTTGTAGATCTAGAGGGTGAGCGAGACCCGCAGAAACCGGCAAGTTATGATAAAAGAAAATTTTTAAATTGCCAGTGTGGGCCTGTTCTCCTGAAACAAGAAACAAGAATACTAAATTTTAAATAATCAAGTCTGGAACAAAATACAAGTCTGAGACAAAATGCCCAATACAAAATAATCCATGTAACAAGTTACAAATTATTCAAGATAAGCGACAAGAGTTAATAAATGTAGCAAGAATCCAACCAACTTGAATATTTGATCACTCATCAGGCAGCTGGTCACCAAAATCTGCAAGTGACAAATTTGCAGGAAAAGGAAAGAGAAAACAAATGCCCGTCAATGCAAGTTATGGGTGCTTGTATTTCAGGCAACAAGTACGGGAAAAATAAGTAGACAAGAATAGAGTAACAGCGGAAGCAAGTATAGAAGTAACATGAAAGGAATGTGACAGGAACAAAATCAGGTAGCATGGCAAGATAAACAGGTACAAGTGGCATGTAACAAGTGTTAAGTATCATGCAAACAAGTAACGAGTAACAAGTGTCAAGTAATCATGTTATTCTCAAGTCATGTATTTATTCCTAACTAGGTAGTACTTCATGCGTCCCAAATTTTTACTACATGATTGCTACATTCATGCAAGTTGCATTTTAGATTTTATAGTGGATCATAGAGGGCAGTATACTCAGAGACAAGTATCAAGTATCATGTATCGAGTATCAAGTATTAGGCATCGAGTATCACGTGTCAAGTGTGCAAGTGTCAAGTAATCACGTGTTAAGTATCAAGTATCAAGTATCATGTATCATGTAGGATCTATAGATCCTCTTCCAAGTACATGTTTCTGCATTTTCCACTATTAGATCTTTCCCTTTAACTCCGGCTTGATTTCTTATTATTATTATTTAAAGAAAGCATGGACGTGCACAAACAAGACAAGAAATACAGTAAGATAATAAGGGATAAGTTAAAGTTGAAAGAATGACACGAACTGATGACAAATGACTCATCAAGGGCTAGGACAATGAAACTTTAGTTTCTGGACAGCAAGACAGTACTGTACCAAATCTGAGTTTTCCGTTGCCACAAACAAACAAATCTGGCTCCGTCGGAAAATCTAGAAAATATACTCTCGGTCGAATCTAGCACATATATACAAGTCACATAATAATCACACAAACAGGTCTAAAAAAAATTATATACAGAAATCATGTTTAGCCAGAAATCACAAGGTTGTATTCATAAGCATGAAAATGGCATAAAAACTTACTGATTAAATCCGAGAAAAAGCTAGGGTATTCCCCAGTATGTCTAGTATCAGCAACTAATATTTTATAATATTCCAACATAGATAGTATAGTCAAATAAATTCGAGAAACAGCAAGATACAGCAAATTTATGGATCTGAAATTCTTGACACAGCAGTACTAAAACAGCGATAGATTACAAAATATAGCTCGAAATCTAAATCCGTCAAAAGGGTGATAAAATATATACTGTAGGATACATTTTATATTTAAAAAGTTACTGCCAATAGCAACTAAAATCAGGTTGAAAATATGGTTCTTTACTAAACAACATGCAATTCTAGCAATATAGTAGTTTGTTCACAAGCATAGAATAGTTAATAAATGTCATCAAATAAATCTACAAAAATTTAGAGTCAGTCCCAGTCATGTCTAGTCATACCAAGCAAAATATTAAATCCAAATCTTATCTTTAAGATCAGTATTAAAATAATTAACTACGCAGAAATCACATAAGACAGAATCTGAAATCTCTAACACATCTGTAGCATAACAGTAATAACTCGCAACTCACAAATCAAAACTGAGATCTGTCGAAAATTATGGAAAATAGACAGCGAGGTATATGATTTATATTCACAAATTAAATTGATTTACTGACCTCAACAGAATCTAAAATATTGAAACAAAACGAGCCTAACAATAAAAACAGAAATATCTTTTTATGCATTAAATCAAATAGTTCATGGGCAACAAATCCAAATTATGACAAAATACAAAACATGGTATAATAGATGTCCAAGACAATATGGTATGGGTGTTTAACAAATCTACCACAAGAGATTACAACTAACACATCAAGCATGCTACAAGGGTACAACATATCATGAATCATGAACAACATACATACATGCATCAAGTCTAGATTATTTCTAAATTATTTTTCATGTCGTGTGTGTAACAATTATGATGACTACAGACGGATCAAAGAATAGAGACAAGATCTAACAATGATTTTTATGGGGCTGAATCTAGAAACAAAGGTTACACTACAGACGGTATTTAGTACTTGTATATACAACAAAAAAATACAAGTTACTTGCCTTGTAATTGAAGACGGATCTGACGAGAAAAAAAGAATAACTGGAATAGATTCCCGGGCACGAACACAATACCACGAGCAGAACACGAACGAGATGCACAAGACGATCACGATCACCACGAACACAATCCGATACTCTGGATCAATCATACGTGCACAAGGAGAGAGGGACAGTCGGTGGTGTGCAGTGTGATGAAGATTACCGTCGGCCAAGGGAACAGCAATGGCAGAACGTTGGCGGCGCTAAACAGGGACACCGATGAGGGGGTCGGTTCTGGTGCTGGCTGCTACTGTCGTTGGCGCTGGCTGCTGCTGTCTTGGCTTCGAGAGAGGAGAAGGGGAGAGAGGGGGCTATCGTTGTGGCTTCGTGTGTGGAGCAGGGCCATAGGGGGTTGGCAGGTGGAGGTGCACAGCAGCGGGGGATCACAGCAGGAGGCTGGTAGCCGGAGGTCGGGGTATGCACACGGGTATAGGGGGAGAGAGAGAGAGATGAGAGAGAGGATATTAGGGTTAGGGTTTTGGAGATAGGAATTGTAGGCATGAATAACAAAATTTGTTGGGATTATAATGAGAGATTTTGGCAAATTGTGATTTGGAGAATTAAGAGAATAGGGGGGAAAGATATGATCTGCTTGTTAGGGAACATTAAGAAGATCTGGGGAAGACTGGGTTAAAGAAGTGGGTATTAGGTTGCGGGTAAGGATCCAATAGGATGGGTATGAGGGTTCATTCGGGTATATTGGGTAGAAAACCAACTCCAACAAGGCAAAGTTCAAATAAATAGGCAATTAAGCCATGAAGTGCAACAATTTAGAACAATAAATCATCCAGAGACAAAATAATTGGCAGACAAAAGAATCATAAAAGAATCAACCAAATAGATGAATATATAAATACTGGAAAGAAGAATAAATATATGGTTCAAGAAAAGAAAGAGTACAAATAGATAGAATACACTGGAAGAAAGAATACAATACAAGAATACAGAAAAAGGGATACAGGAGTTACAAATATGCAATGTCGATGTGTAATCCTTAAGTCTATTAATCATTTTAATCCTAACTAATGCACGTACTACTACATCTCATTCTACAGGTTCGATGCATACAATCAATTTTGTTTAGACTTAAGTGGAAGATTCTATAGATCATGTACATGACACGATAACATTATTTGCAACATTGGTGCACAGTGGTTGGCTCAATAACAATAAAACAATGCACGATCAATTGGGATACTGTAGTCGGTAATCCAACAATAAACTGATAACAAAAACACTAGCCAACACACAATATTTTAGGAAACATGGCCTACACTTCCTCGTACAGTCACTATATCATCAACTACTCCAGTCAATTCCTTAAACCCCGGCTTATTAATTATTTTATTAATGCAACAATACAATATGCAATTAAGAGACATTTCGACGAATGATGGTAACAATAGGAGAACAAAAGGATGATAACTTGAATTGGACAATTAGAATGATGACAATAACTCATTAGGATCATGCAATGCAACATATATACTTTAATTCACGCAATACTATGATATAGGAATAATTAAATTAAGAAAAACTGAAAAGTGAAATTCAGGACAGCAGGAGTCATCTATACTAAAATGTAATTTTCCGCTGTTTCAGAAATCAAAAATTGAATCTGTCAGAAGTTCTAGAAACTAGAACTCCACACGGTTTCAAATCATATTTTAGTTCAAAATCCAACAATAGTAACTAGGTCAAACACATCATTCTTTACAGATTACATGTTCAGACAGAAATCGACATCAAGTTGTTATATTTTTAGAATCAGCAAAAACTCAATAATAAATTCATTAAAAATATTTGTTAGACTCCTAAACATGTTGACTAACATTCTGGAAATTTTTAGAGCAATATTTTAATATTAAATCAATATTTTAACAGATTAAACATGAAACATACATGAATCTGAAATTCTGGAAACAAAAACACAACAGTAGTAAAATTAACATAACTTTTGCAATAAAACTCGAATTTAGCGATTCAAGATGTTCTGGAGACTAGAAACATGAGGCTACAACTCTTATTCAGAAAGTTATTTATTTTAAAATCATTTACTGGGTCAAAATCATCATGAAAAATACAGACAGCAACTAACATACAAATGTTTGGGTATTTTTAATGAAATAAATTAATTAAACATGATGGGTATCAATTCTATTAGTCGATAAACATCATAATCGACATGATGGGTGTAATAAAATGATAAACAAAATTAAGAATACACGCATACACTATTTTAACATCAACCAAACATCAATCGATCAATCAAACATACACCCTAGCAATTTTTTCTACAATAAATTAATTGTGTGACAATTATATGCATAACCCTATTACCAATTCTATATGAACACATGAAAGATTCAAATTTGGAGTCAACAGAGGTACGAAGTCGAGAATATTTGGGTTAGCTTGTGTAAACCCTCAATATACTCAACGAAATAGATGAACAATATATAATACGATGAACAATTAGATCTACTTGGAAGAGTTTCAATAAAATATTGAATTTGATACAAGATTCAATTCAAGAAGGAAAAGTGACTTGCCTTATAAACGATTAATTTGAATACCGAGGATAACGGGATGAGAATCCCGGAGCAACGAACTCACGAACCCATGAACTACATGCAAACTACGTGTACGAAAGAGAAACTCAGCAACAATAGAAGAAGCAATAGCGACTGCAAGAGGCACAACAACAACCACAGCAAGGCTCCACTACGGTGTTGCTGGCTGACGGCATCGGCAACCAGAGGGTGGTCGAGCGACTGTCGACTGGAGGGACTGGATGGCATCAACTGGACGGCATCGGGGTCTGACGTCGAGCGAAAACAGAGGAAGCAGCAACAGGGCATCGGGGTCCGGGGTCTGTGTTGGCGCTCGACTGGCAGAAGGGCAGAGCTCGAGGGGGCTGGGGGTTTGCGGTGCTGGTGGAACGCCGGAGGTGGTGGGGGAAGATGATCGTAGTTGACTGCAAATGGGTTTTAGGAGTTGGGCGGGAAGATGCACTGTAACCCCCGTTTTCGTAAATACGTATTTCCTGAATATTTTCAATATTTTGATTATTTATAAACTATTTTGTGCAAAATTGGTTTCCGATCTTTTACTGAGTATTTTATAATTGACAATTATTATTATTTATAAACTATTTTGTGCAAAATTGGTTTTAGATCTTTTACTGAGTATTTTATAATCGACAATTATATTTACTTTAAATAACATATTTGTATTATTATTATTATTTTTGTTAAAGCCCATTAGTTTTGATCTATATTAGATTATTTAATTATTTAAATTGAAGCCCATCATGTAGAGCCCAATTTTACATTTATTTGATTGCATTATTTATTAATATAACTAGAGCCCAACCCAAGCCCATCTCCTATTGGATTCTAAACTACCCATTAACCCAAACCCACTAACCCAAAACCACCCCATATCTCCACTAACAGCCAATCTCCAAAAATCACTCCTAACCATATCACATCTCGTAACCCAATTCCCCATATATCTCCACTATCCCTATAATCTCTCCCCATTATTATATATTATAATTATTATATTTATTATATTATTACTATATTATAATAACCCCCTATCCCCATCTCTCTCTCCCCCCATTCCCCTCTCCTTCTCTGTTTCGAAACGAAACAGAGGATCTCCTCCGCCTTCGCTACTTGAGCCTCACCGACCATCACCTCGCCCTTTGCCACTCGAGCCTCATCGACCCAATGAATCCAAAACCGCTGCCGCCTGCTCACTCTCGCCCTCGTCCCTCGTCCACGCTCATCCCGGTCTCCGCAGTCCCCCTTGTGCACCGCTCGCCATTGCCGCTCTCCAAGCCCTTGACTGATGCTAGCCCTACCGTCCAGTCTATTATCGTCTGCCTCAATCGCCAAGCTGCCATTGCTAAGCTTCGCATCCACCTTGCACCTCGTCAACCTCCATTCACCAACGCAGCTCCTCATCATCATCCTCGCCGTCCTCCATCCTGTGACCCCCGCTCTCGAAGTTGCTCCTCCTTCCACCGCACTCCACCGTCGTCTTCTCGTCAACTGCTAAGGTCTGCCTCCTCCATAGTTTTCGTGCCCCGCCATCATCCTTGCCCACGTTGTCTGTTGTTCTATTTTCCTCGAACACAGTCAACCACCGTCTGTAGTCACCTTCCCTCCCGCCGTGCTGCCACCATTGCCGCTGTCTTGTGACGCTAACCACCAGTGACCGTGACCAAGCTCCCGCAACCCTTTTGCAGTTCCTTCGCTTCCTCCGTCTCCTTCCTCTCCACTGTAAGACGTCGAAACCCAACTTTCGCCCTGTCTTGCTGTCCCCTCGACAGCCCCAACCAACCTCCTACACTCCCCTCGTCACCACAGTCGTGACCGCCACAGCATGCCACCCCGAGTCGACTCCCTGTCTCTGGCTGTCGCTGCACCTGATCACCCGCCCTCCTCTATTTTGATCAACATCAGCATCTTTTGATCTCGGCCGTCCGATCATTAATCATCGCGATCGTGATCAATTCATGATCTGTTGATCTTGGCCATTGGATTTTCATTGATCACCATCATCATCATCATCAAGATCTTGATCTCAACTATCCGATCTCTTTTGATCACCGCAATCATGATCATCATCTTGATCTTGATCTTCAATCTCAGTCGTCCGATCATCCGATCTTGATTC
Organism: Hemerocallis citrina; assembly: GCA_017893485.1. Taxonomy (NCBI): domain Eukaryota; kingdom Viridiplantae; phylum Streptophyta; class Magnoliopsida; order Asparagales; family Asphodelaceae; genus Hemerocallis; species Hemerocallis citrina. The sequence continues at coordinate 291,302,835 of CM030361.1, forward strand.
CCATCAAGATCTGTGCCCGATCGTGATTATCGTGATCGTTTGCTCGTCGCCGTGCAGCTGGAATTCCGATCCCATTATTCTTTGCATATTCAGATTAATCTAATGTCGTTCTAAAGGCAAGTCATCTCACTCTTGAATTGTATTGTATCGTATTCGAAATTATTTATTGAATCCCACAAGTAGATCCATATTGATTATCGTATATTATTTATTATTGTTCATCGTTGGGATGCTACGGATTTTCACGAGTGAATCCAAGTAGTAGTCTTGACTTCGTGCCGTCTTTTGCCTCCAATGTATAGAGATCTTGCATGCATTCATGTAGTTAATTATTGAATATAGGAATAGAGATTGTTACTGTATTTCATGTCATGACATTATACAACTATTGTAGATTGTATACTAGTGTTGATTGTTCATGTGATTGATGATGATGTATTAGTTGATTGTGATTAATAGGATTATGGACATTATACATCTTAATACCATATTCACATAGATGTAACTTGCTATGATTTATAATTGTTAACCCCTAACTCATCGTTCATAATATTTTTAATCTTTTTATTCATGAAGAACAAGTTTAAACCCTGAAATTTATTGCCAACCTGAACATTGTCATGCTGTTTCGACCTAGATAATGCATCAAAATCAATAACTTTCTGAATATGAAATGTAGCCCCATGTTTCTAGTTTCCAGAACATCCAGAATTTTCAAATTCCGAGTTATATTGCATGATGTTATGACTATTTTACTACTATTGCGCTGTATTTTTAGATTTATGCACATACCATGTTAAGCTGATGAATTAGGTGAACTAATGATCAAATATTACAATGATAATTTTCAAATTGATGGTTGACATGCTTAGGGTAATGAAAACTATTTTTACTGATTTTTACAATGAATATTTATTGTTGTTACAACTGAAACTATTTGACACTGATAACCAGCCAGAAATGGTAACCTGTAAAGAAAACTGAAATTCACCTAGCTACTGTTGTCGGGTTTTGGACTTAAAATATGCGTTGGAACCGGGCAGAACTCTACTTTCTAGAACTTCTGACGGATCCACTTTTTCTATTCTGTAGAAACGGAAATTCTGATTTTGGTACAGCAACCTACTGCTATCCAGAATTGGATTTCCATGTTTAATAATATATAATTGAATCTATAATGTTGAATTTGGTGTACTTAATTGTATGGGGTGCATTACATGATCTTAGGATTGTTTTGTCATCACTCTAGTGTCACTTATTAATTTCCTTATCGTTTTCCCATTAATAGTTCTGTCCCTATTGTTTCCTACTTGTATTGTATATTGCCACCCAGTATTGCATGCTAATTGAATAAAGAATGTTAATCAAGCCGGAATTAAGGGTTGACGAGGGTAATTGATAATATAGTGACTGCATTTGAAAATGTGGGCCTCGTTCCCAAAATATCATTATTGTTATTGTGCAAGAAATTGTAAATGACCAGTGTTATCGTCATTGTGCAAGAAATTGCAAATGGCCAGTGTTATCGTCATTGTGTAAGAAATTGCAAATGACCAGTGTTATCATTATTGTGCAAGAAATTGCTCAATAGTCAGTGTTATTATTGAAATGTTATATCGTATCGAGTACATGACCTATAGAATCTACCACCTTAGTCTAAACGAAATTGATTGTATGCATCGAACCTGTAATATGAGATACAGTGGTATGTGCATTAGTTAGGATTAAAATGAATAATAGACTTAATATTTTCATCGCATCGCCATTGCATATTGTCATCGTGATTGAACAGTGTTATCGTTATTGTTATTGTTTATTGTTATCATTATAAATTATCATTATTGCACACTGTACCATTATCGTTTTGCCACTATTCAATACTATTGATTTCATTGTTTATTGAATTCATCGTTATATCGTTATTGTCATTGTTTCTCTGTTTCTCTACTTGCTGTCCACGACTTGCTCTAAGGATATATTTTTCTCTCTTTTAGATGAACAGCTTACAAGTAATCAAGGAGAATTTCCTAATGGACTAGGAGAGCAACAATGGTGAAAGAATTGTATTGCATCACCGCCTAAATAATTACTGTTTTGTTGAAGTCTTAAATAAATTGAACATTGTTAATTCTTGTATTTGTGGGCTTTTGACCCGAATATTATTTTGTTGATTCCAAATGTTGGATTTTTTTTATGTTGGTTATTTTATGCTTAATTTCCAAGTATTGTTATTCATATGATTACTCCTTTAATGCATGCGTGGTTGTATTACTTCTTGTTTATATTATTGAGTTAAATCGATAACAGCTCATGAATGACGCAAGTCATTTGCTTGGCCATATCACGTGCTTGCATTCCATATTTTTGGAAAGTGGGGCGTGACATGCACAGTAACAGGTCGGGAAAGAGAGAAGAAAGGAGGGAGAAGAGACGGCTAAGGATTAGGGTTTCAAATTATGTTTTTAGGGTTTGCAATAGGATTATATTTATAGAGTGCAATTAGGATGTTGGGTTAATGGACTAGGATCCAATAATAATGGGTTTGGGTCAAGAGTTAAATGTAGTTGGGTTTTGGGTTCAATAAGAGATGGATTTAAAGACAGCAGGGTTCAAATAAAATACCCACTATCAATAAAAATAGGATAAACAAGAAAATAGTCCCGTAAGAAGAACAAAAGAAGTTCATGGAAAAATTTAATGAAGATGATGAAGAAAACTAGATTATTTTATTCAATTGCAAAGAAAATATTACAATAAAAGGGAAAAATGAAAAGAACGGAAACAGTAGTTACAACGACGGTGATGGAGTCACCCTGTTGTTGGTTTTGGGTTGTGAAGAAGGAGTTTTTCGGGTTGCGGATATATGGTTTGGGTCTTGTACCCGTTTACCCATTCTAATGTACACCTAAGCTTGTTGGGATCATGTTTGTGGGTTCGAATTGGGGACCCGACCCGAATCTTACTCTTAATACCCGCTTGCTCCTTTTCTTTCAATTTTTGGAGAATTTGTTGGAGTTTTTGTGAGTTTTGCAGCTATCTCAACTCCGTTTATTTGGAGTTTTGGAGTTGCAAGGATCTCGTGTGTAGTCGAGGTAGGAGATAAATCTTCTTGATTTGAGCTAAGTAGCAAGAATTTGTTCACCTCTGCCTTTGAAGCTTTGAGTTTTTGTTTATTGTACTTGTCGATCAAACATCTCGTCGCTCATTTTGGTGGACCACTCTTTTTTCGAACAAGCGTTTTGTTGTTATGTAACCCCCATTTCCGATAATAAGTATTTTTCGTGCATTTTCTACAATTTAATTTTTATAAATTATTTTGTACTAAATTCGTTTCAGATTTGTATTAAAGTATTTTCTAATTGAAAATTATATTTATTTCAAATAATGGTGTATTTTGATCTTACTTTCTATTTCTTATTGATCGGATATTTATATTTGAGCCCGAAAATAATTATATTATTATTATTGGATCATACCCAAAACCCAATATCCTATTAAACCCCTATATATACATAGGGGTGGCCGATCATACCGAAACGAGCCAACCGACCGGTTTTCCAACCGAACCAATCGATTCGATACCGAAAAATTCGGTTTCCAAAAGTACAGTACGGTACAACCATACCGAGTTCTAAAATCTGGTTCAGTTTCGGTATAAATATGGTTCAGTCATATTTTACCGTACCGTACCGAATATTTTCAAATGCATGCAGCAACAAAAGGTATGCAAATGACTGTTTGAAATTATATCTGCTATTCTGAACTGAGAATTGATACTCCTCGTTTTATTTTAACTTTGCAGCATCTATTCGATAACCTGCTCACTATGTTGAAAGACGTGCAATTACTGCTTCAGTGTTTCAAGCATAGTCATAAGAATACTTGCAATATGGCAAGAGATGAAGCTGATAGGGCTTCTTTGCTCGTTGATTAATTCATCCCAATCTTCTTGCAGTCTAAGGTGAACTTTGTTTTGACTGATTAGCTTCAGTTTTGTTAAAATAGGCTCCCTACCCATGTTTTTATTATTATTTTATGTTGCAGGAGTCATTAGATAAAAAACCTCTTGGTGGCGATGGTGGTGATGGAACTATGACTACACATATACAACATTCACACCCTTTATAATTTCGAAACCAATGGAAGGATTGGTAACATACAATTTCCAAATCCTCAACAATTTTGAACAGGATATCGAAACTTTGTGCACATAAATGCTTTTAGGAGATATGTGAAGGAGTCTTTGCTATAGCGTTTAACAGAGCTTTTAATCAAGGTATTGAATATCAAATTAACTGTATTCAAATTTTACTTTGTCCTCCTCACCTGTCAACTCCGATGTGCTAGATCTTGCCTACCTCTCAATTTTATGAGTAGCGTGTACACAACATTTGTCTTATGTTATAAAGAGGAAAGTGTATTTTCCTTATTGTTAGAATCATTTTCAAATAAGAACCTTGCACTCACTTTGTAAACTTATCTGGACTGTCCTTGGTTGCTCTCAATATAGGCACAAGTTTATACAATTTAGAGATGGAAATGCTTACTGAACCTAATTGTTAAACAAATTTGTCCTAGGTTGTGCACAACACCAATACTGCTATCATGCACCTTTGTTAAATTTATCTTCCATCAGTGGACCGGTGGTGAAGATAACGTTCGTAAATCTTGTTTTATTTTCCCTAAGTTATGATTTTCTTACAGCAAATTGCATTTACTAGTATTTATGGTTGCATTTGAAACAAATAATCAAGGATGTGCATTTGAAACAAATATTTTGGCAAATTGTGTTGTCAGACGAACAAGGGCTATTGATGTTATCCTTTTTTGACTTTTATGAAGTTTATGCTTATGCTACTGTTCCCTGCTTGCTTTTGGAATGAAAATGGATTTGTGGTCTATTCTGTTTGTGTTTCGGTAGTTGTGTGATATTTTTAACCTGTTATTTTTATTGGTAATGATATTTGCTAAGGTATTTGTTGGGTCATATTTGGTATAACACCAATAACGAACCGTACCAACCGAAGTAGTCAGTATACCGAAGTTTCGGTATACCGAACTTTTTGGTTGGTAACGGTTTGCATATTTTCAAACCGAACTAGTTTGGTATGGTAATGGTACAATGTCAAAAAGTCCGGTACCGTACCGAGCCCACCCCTATATATACTAACCTAAAACCTAAACCCTACCCCTAACCTAGTCTAACCTTAGCTGCCAAACCCCTTAACTTATCCCTGTTGAACCCCCCTCGCTCCTGTTCAACCCCCTTCTTCTCCCCATCGTCCGTTTCGGTTTTGAACCCATCTCCGCCCAACATAGCCGCTCACCTCCCCGTCCTCCCTCTTCCTCCGACCACCCTCAACCCTCCCCCGCCTCCTCCGCTGCATCCATCGTGCCCCTGTCGTCGTTGTCATCTCCGAAGTATCGCAACTTTGTGAACCCATCAACCTCCACTGAACCCAACCCGTCGACCCCGTCGCTCCGATTGCCCCCTTCGACCCCCTTTGATCACCTCGTTATCACTCCCATCCCCATGTCACCACCATCCCCTTATCCCAATTGTCTTCAACCTCTCCTCCATCGACCCATAAACAGAGCTTTGCCATTGCCACCCATCATCGATCCTTATCGATGTCCCTGTGCCCCCTCACCACCGATGAACCACCGCCATCCCCTCATCGTCCCCTACCTCCAGCCTCGCCGTAGCGAACCCATCACAATCCCGACCTCCTCCCTTGTCCTTGTCTTCAACAGAGCACAACTTTTGCCCTACTGTCCTCGTCATTGTGTCGCCCCTTGCCGTCAGTGTCGCCCAGTCCCCACTGTCGTGCTCCACCGCCAGTAAGACCACCCCGCTGCCCCTCCATCGAAGCCGAGTCAGAGTCCTCCATCGCCATTGCTGCGATCCGCTGTTAGCCAAAAACAAATCAGTTGTTTGCTGTTTGGGTGGAGAGAGGGATCTAATTGGAGTTTTTTGGGTGTTTGCTGTTTATGGAGATTGGCTGTTTGCTGTGTGTGTTTGCCCCTATTTGCATATGCTTCATTCGTGTGTCTTCGTTGGGATTCTCATCCCGTTATTCCATTATATTCAAATTTACTGTCTAACAGGAAAGTCACTGTCCTCTTAAATTGTTAATTGTATCAAATTCAAATTTTGTTGAAACTCTTACAAGTAGATCCCTTGTTTATCGCATTATGCTTCGTTCATCTCTTCGTTGGGTCTATTGAGGGTTTACACCAGCTAACCCTGATATTCTTAATATCATGCACTTTTGAATCCAAAGATTGAATCTTTCGTGTGTGTATAAAGAATTTATAATAGGGTTGTTCATATAATTGTCACACAAATGAATTATTGTAGAAAGAATTGCTAGGTTGTATATTGTTTGATCGATTGATGGTTGATTGATGATAAATTGATGTATGTATGTGTTCTTAATCGTATTTACCATGTTCTTATACCCTTCATGCTGATTGAGAAGTTTATCGACTAGTAGAATTGATACCCATATAGTCTAATTAATTTATTTCAAGAAAACTACACAAAACCTGTATATTGCTTGCTGGGTGTATGTAGACTGCTATTTTCGACCCAGTAAATGATTTTAAAATGAATAATTTTCTGAATAAGAATTTTTGCCTTATCTTTCTAGTTTCCAGAACATCTTGAATTTCTTAATTCTGAGTTTTTAAGCAAAAGTTATGCCCATTTTACTACAGTTGTGTTTTTTACTTTCAGATTTTCAGATTCTTGTATCTTGAATGTTTAAACAGTAAAAAGGCTGATCAAATGATAAAATTTTGTTCTAATAATTTCCAGATTGTTAGTAATCATGTTTAGGAGTATAAAAAATAATTTTAATGAATTTAATATTGAGTTTTTGCTGATTCTAAAAATAAAATAACATGATATCAAAATTCTGCCTAAACATGAAATCTGTAAAGAATTGTGTGTTTGACCTAGCTACTGTTGTCTTATCTTGAACTTTAAATATGTGTTGGAACTTTATGGAATTCTAGTTTCTAGAATTTCTGACGGTTTCAATTTTTGAGTTCTGAAACAGCGGGAAACTGGATTTTTGTACAAACTAATCTTGCTGTCTAGAATTTTATACTCCAGATTTTAATTTCTAAATTATCCTATATCATAGTATTGCATGAATTAAAGTATGCATATTGCATTGCATGATCCTAGTGTCTCACTGTCATAATTTTAATTGTCCTATCTAAGTTACCGTCCTATTGTTTCCTTATTGATACTTTTGTTCATCTAATGTCTCATGATTGCATATTGTATTGTATTGTTGCATCGATAAAAATTGTTAACAAGCTGGGGTTTAAGGGTTGACCTAGGTAGTGGATAATATAGAGACTGTACTCGAAAGGGAGCTCGTGGTTTTCCTACAATTACTGAATAACTGAATGACTGAATAACTGGATAACTACATATTGTTTTATGGATATTTATACTGAATGACTGACTGACTGAATGACTGAATAACTTAATACTGAAGATAATCATTTATACCGTTTCCTGAGTACATGAACTATAGAGCCCACTGCTAAGCCTAAACGTAACTTGTTTGTATGTAGCAACCATGTGGTAAATGAATGGAACGCATGAAGTGCTACATTAGTTAGGATTAAAATGATTAATAAACTTAATGATCATAGACATCGACACTGCATATTGTTCCTCATTGTTTCTATTGATATTGATTATTGGCTAAGTGTTATTGTTATTGATCAATGATTATTGTTACCAAATATTGAATTATTATTTATAGCCATCGGTTACTATTGATATTGATTATTGCTATCGTGCCATGTTATTGATTCCTATTGATCCATTGAAATCATTGTTATACCATTATTCCATTGTTCTCTGCTTTCTCTGCTTGTTGTCCACGACTTACTCTAAGGAAAATTTTTCTCCTCTTTTTAGATGAAATGTTTACAGGTGTTGATGGAGAATTGCCTGATGGATTGAGAGAACAACATTGGTGAAGAAATTGATTGCATCGTCGCTTAGTAAATTATTATGTTACCAAGAAGACTTAATTATTGAACTACTATTGTTTCATTGTATTGTGGGCTTTTGACCTGAATATTGCTATTATTTGTTTTCAGGTGTTGGATTATTATTGTATTTGGATACTTTTATTGCTTCATTCAAAGTAATATTATTCATGAGATTATTATTATTGTCTGCCCAATTGTTCTGTATTGATTATATTGTTGAGTTGATCAGATAAAAAGCTTATAGATGACGTTAGTCATTCACTGGGCCAATGTCATGTACTCGTATTCCGTATTTTTGGAAAGTGGGGCATGACATGTTAGCTTATTTTTTTGATTGAGCATTTCATTGTTGGACGAGCGTTCTGTCAGTCTAGAAGCAAAGTCATTTGATCATTGGATCTTGATGTATAGCTGACCTAGAAGACATGTAGCATACTTGTCGTTTGATCTCAGCAAGTTTGTTGAGGCAATTTTGGGACGAATTTGAATGTTTGAACCTGCCATTTGTGCCAAACAAGTTTTGTAGAGGCAACTTCATGATGAAATAATGCAAAGAGCTTGACGTTTGATCTCGACAAGTTTGAAGAGACAACTCTTTGACTAGTTGATGTAGAGCTTGCTATTTGATCCCAGAAGTTTGGAGAGAACTCTGTGACAGCATTGGACATTTGAGTTTGCCGTTTATGCCTGGAAAGTTTGGTATAGGCAACTCAGAGACGGAGTTAAACGTTGTACTTGCTATTTTGTGCCCAACAAGTTTGGAGAGACGACTCTAAGACTAAGTCGTTCGTTGAGCTTGTTGTTTGTGCCCAGCAAGTTAATAATAAATTCCATGATGGAGTCGGATGTTTGAACTTGCCATTTTTGCCTAGCAAGTTTGTGGAGACAACTCCTAGGTGGAGTTGGTTGTAGAGCTTGTCGTATGATCCCGATAAGTTTGGAGTGAACTCTATGATGAAGTTGTACGTTGAACTTGCCATTTGTGTCCAGCAAGTTTTGAGAGACAACTCTGAGATGGGGTTGTAAGTTTGAACTTACTATTTGTGCCCAACAAGTTTTATGGAAGCAACTCTTTGATGGAGTAAATGTTGAACCTACCATTTGATCCCGACGAGTTTGGAGACAACACTAGAATAGTGTTGGATGTCGAGCCTATTGCTTGAAGATCAGTGGTTGTTGGAAGAGCTCGAGCGAAGAGCGGGGCGCTGAACACGTTGTTTGGAGTTAACGAGTTGTTGATGGAGTTCGAGTGAAGAACAAAGTGTTGAACTCGTTCTTTGGAGCCAACGAGTTGCTTGATGGAGCTCGAGCAGAGAGCGGAGCGTTGAACTCATTGTTTGGATCCAATGATTTTTTGATGAAGTTCGAGTGGTGAGAAGAGCGTTGAACTTGTTATTTAGAGTCAACAAATTGTTGGCAGAGCCTGAGCAAAGAGCAAGGCGTTGAACTCGTTGTTGGGAGTCAACGAATTTTTGATGGAGCTTGAGCAGGGAACATGACATTGATCTCGTTGTTTGGTGCCAATGAGTTGCGTGATGGAGCTCGAGTAGAGATAGGGGCATTGAACTCGTCGTTTGGAGCCAACGAGTAGTTGATGGAGCTTGAGCGAAGGTCGATGGGGCTCGAGTGGTGAGCGGAGCGTTGAACTTATTGTTTGGAGCTAACGAGTTGTTGATGGAACTTGAGTGAAAATCAAGGCGTTTAACTCGTTGTTTGAAGCTAAGGAGTTTCTGACGGAACTTGAGAGATGAGTATGGTGTTGAACTGGTTGTTTGTAGTCAACGAGTTGTTGATGAAGCCTGAGCAAAGAGCAATGCGTTGAACTCATTATTTGTAGCCAATGAGTTGTGGATGGAGCTCGAACGGTGAGTGGAGCGTTAAATTCATTGTTTGGAGCCAACAAATTGCTTGATGGAGCATGAGCAGAGCAGAGGGTTAAACTCGTTGTTTGGAGCCAATGAGTTGGCGATGGAGCTCGAGCAGTGAGCAGAGCGTTGAACTCGTTGTTTGGGGCCAACGAGTTGTTGATAGAGCCTGAGGGAAGAACAAGGCATTGAACTCGTTGTTTGGAGACAATGAGTTGTGGATGGAGCTTGAGAGGTGAGCGGAGCATTTTTGGAGCCAACAAGTTGTGGATGGAGCATGAGCAAGGAGCAAAGTGTTAAACATGTTGTTTGGAGCCAACGAGTTGGTGATGGAGCTCGAGCGGTGAGCAGAGCATTGAACTCGTTGTTCAGAGTGAACGAGTTGTTGATGAAGCTCGAGCGGTGAGAGCGTTGAACTCGTTGTTCGTAGCCAATAAGTTGTTTGCGGAACATGAGCGAAGAACAAGGCGTTGAACCTGTTGTGTCAACGAGTTTTTGATGAAGCTCGTGCGGTAGTGGAGAATTGAACTCGTTGTTTAGAGCTACCGAGTTGGTGATGGAGCTCGTGTGGTGAGCAGAGCATTGAACTCGTTGTTTGGGGCCAACAAGTTGTTGATGGAGCTCGAGCGGTGAGCAGAGCGTTGAACTCATTGTTCGGAGCCAACAAGTTGTTGATGGAGCTCGTGTGGTGAGTAGAGCGTTGAACTCATTGTTCAAAGCCAACAAGTTGCTTATGGAACTTGCGCGAAGGAAAAGGCATTGAACCCATTGTTTGAAGTCCACGATTTGTTGATGGAGTTGCAGGGGTGAGCGAAGCGTTGAACTCGTTGTTCGGAGCCAACGAGTTGTTGATGGAGCTCGAGCGAAGCGCAAAGATTCGAACTCGTTGTTCGGAGTTGACGAATTGTTGGACAGAGAAACTCAAGCGGTGTGCGGAGCGCCGAAATCATTTTGTGGAATGAATGAGTTGTGGGTGCTTTGAATCTTCTTAATATTAACGTGAAGTCACTTGTGTTTGTTCAGCGTTGAGGTGATTACATTCTTTTCTTTACTGACAAGTAGTTGTGTACATCAAATGAGGTCCTCGGGACATTGAGCTTGCACTCCTTCGTGATACGGTGCACTTGATGGCATTGGGACCAGTCCGTTTACACGGCGCTTCACGTGAGATGGAGTTAGAGCCTGCTCAGGTGAACGTGGTAGGATAAACCTGTATCTTGCCCGCCTAAGGAAGACTTGCATTGAATTAAATCGTCAAGAGTTGAAGCGGCCCTGGCTAGCTGTTAGCCGACAGGAGACCGGTGAAGAGGTTTGTATCTCTTAGGCGGAGCATCCCTCTAGTGTGTAGTTGGAAGAACGACTTGCAGGAGAGTTCGTTGTACAGTGTTTGCAAGATTTTTGTACCGATTCTTAAGCATGTAGACTCATAGTAATTCTGCAGTTGTAATGAGACTTGTTGTTTGTGAAATAAGAAGTCTTCTACATATTGGCATCTTGTGTAATACCCCGCAAAATAAAAAGATTTATTTTGCATTACTAAATAATATTATATTGGTAAAGTTGACTACTTTGACTATTTTCTTGAAATTGCAATTTTGCACGTGCAACACATGTGCAACACGTGCAAAGTTAGGAATTTTGAATTCTTGAAATTTTATGGCTAACTATTTATTTTCCACATTTTTTCATATTTTAATTTTCAGATTTATTTTAATTTATTTGACTATTTTATGATTTTCTTAATTTTACACGTGCAAAACACGTGCAAATATTTTTTGGAGTGCAAATATCCACTTTTAAATTTCTGGATACATTATCCTAGTTATAACTAAGCATATCCAAAATTTTGGGATTTTTCTGAATAAAGAAACTATTTTTATAAATACTTCGAAAGAGAGGGGCTTTTATGTAAAAAGTCGTTTGTATCTCAAACAAATAGTGAAAATTCATTTTTACTGAATTTTGGGCTATCCATGGTCATCATTGAAAATAAAATCTATTTAAGTTTTATTTAGAGTTGATTTGGTAAAGATTTAAACAAATATGGTGTTTTTGCAAATATGAAATTTAGGTGGATCTTGTGCAAATATTTTCTTGGAAAGTAAAAGTCAGATATTTTAATTGAAAAATCTAATATGTATTAGTAAATATTATTTCTGATTTTTCTGGATTTTAACGAATATTTTATGACATATTTGCAAATATTATAAAAAGAGGGACTTTTGTGCAAAATTGCCACTCTGAGTACAAATCCGAATTTTTTTAAATTCTAGGGCTGTGCTGGATGGCTGGAAAACTCATTAGTAAAAATATTTGGTTTTATTTTAATTTATTTAACTTCTTTAACTACTTTTTTAAAGAAAGGTTTATATATATATGTAAAGTAATAATTTGTTAAGGGATGTTTCCATAAACTTGTAAAACCCTAATAACTCCAGATTTTGGCCTATATTATGGCCGCTACAGCCATCCCTCTCCTCTACAAAAGTAAAATATGTTTTTACTATTAATTTCTTGGAGTTTTGAAGAGATGATCTTGGATTTTGCAAAAGAAGGGCTTTTCCTCACATTCTTTATTGATTCGGTTGATTTCTTCAATGAGGTGCGTGATATAATTTGTTTTGCTTTGTTCTTTGAATATTGTTTGTGGTGTTTCATCTATTAGAAAGCATGTTAGGGATTGGTATGAATGTATATGATGGAATTGGATGAATTGATGAGTTAAAAATTGGATCTTTTATGAAAACCTAGTTATTTATAAGTAGAATTACATGTGGATGATTGGAGATTGTTAAAGAACCTATTATAAATCATGTGTAGGCTATTTCTTTTGAATTATTGCTGATTTGATTAAGTATGGTGAATGTTATGCATAAATTAATTAAAGAAGAGATTTTGACTATTAATGAGTTTGGATGAATGCAATTTTATTATGGTAATATTTAATTTGTTTATGTTCATGAGTAAAAAATGGCGATTTAGTTTGAGGAATTTTGAGAATGACTAATGAATTAAGAGCCATGTCTCGAGAATTGGATTTATGATAATTAAATTGGGTTTGATGCAATATGATAAATTGAGGATTTTGTGATTTTGTGAAGTTTTACTTGGATTTGAATTGCTCAAATACTAACATTAAATCTGAATATTTTGTTATTTCTAATTGATGGATTTGTGAAGTTTCTTTGGTGCAAAAACATGCACAAACGTTTTTACATGAATATTCTATTTTGTGATTTTGAAGGAATTGAATATTTGGGTGTTTTTTTTGAAGAATTTGATTGTATCTCAAGTTATTTTGGCATTAATATGGTTTGGAACATGATACGAAGTTATTTTGATATATGATTGATTCTTAAAAACTCTATTTTTATATGTGCACACATTCATGTTCTATTTTGAAGAAATTCATCAAAAAACTATTTTTATCAATTCAAAGTGGTTTTGATTGGTTTTTGTGGACTCTTATATACTCTACAAGTCGTATTTGATCATATCATAAATGTACATTTTACAGAATTTTTTTTTATAAAGTAAAACTCCGTATCAGTTGAAATGTGCACAACTAAAAAACCGCAGTCTGCAGGTCGACAGTCGACCGGTTAATTTATACAGTCAACCATCGCTACCTAGCTGTTGTATTTTCTTGAAGTTTTAAAATATCATGCAGAACAGTCGACTGACCCATTTATACAGTCGACTGACTCTGCTCTGTTTTGATGTTTCTCAAACTTTTGGATTTTCGCTCTGGACAGTCGACTGTTGACTCTTACAGTCAACTGCCATTACTTAGAACTATTTTTCTTGAAGTGTTGGGTTTTTGCACTGGACAGTCGACCGATTATTGTTTATAGTCGGCTATTACAGCTCTGACTAATGTTTTCTTAAGTTATTCCGATGTTCTTTTAAATGGTTGATTCTTTAAATATTTTGGGATCTATAACTTATTATTCTAAACACTATTTTTCTACAGAACATATGTTTTCAAGTTATTTTATTAAAGTTTTATTAATGAAAGTTGAGTTTGGATGGTTGAGTGTGAGCCTCTAAAGGGTGTGTGGGATCCTAGTATACTGGCAGTTGAGATATTGTGTTTTGGCCTGTTGAGGCACATTGTTGATCAGTTGTTGAGTTAAGTCCGGTAGGGTATACCAATTCTAGGAGATTCAAAATTAATTAATTAACTTAAATAAATCAGGAAAGGCACTAGATGGTGATATGATGAAATGAGAACATGGGTTATGGACCTTAGTATGGCTTGCAGTGTGAGATAATCCCTAGAATTATCGAGGTGTGAGTGAAATAGTCTCCGGAATTACCTGCGGTGGGATTGATCTCCGGAATTATCGGGGTCGAGGCGACGCTCATGTGGTATTCGTGTGATGAGGCATCATAGCTTGCAGTGTGGAGTATTCTCGAAGATTCCCAGGTGTGAGTGAAATAGTCTCCGGAATTATCTGTGGATAGAGATTGACCTCCAGAATTATCGGGGCGTGAGATAATATTCACAGTTTATCTATATCTCGTAGTAGTCATCGTGGTAGGAATAGTTGCATAATGGGAGATTAAATCCTATCAAGGTGGAGAACGTTAAGGGCTTGTACCGGACCTATGTAGAGTGGGATGCATAGAATCCGACAAGTATGCATTAGAGAGTCAGCATATAGTATTGATGTTTTCTTGACTTGGTTTTATGCATGTTGTTTCCTATTTTCGTACACTTGACACTTAGTCTAGTTTCACTTGATGTTTCATGTCTTACTATTTACTATTTCATATTCCTTGATGTTTTTCATGTTTTATTTATTGTTGTTCCTTATTTCATTTATTCTTGCTGTTGAAACATGTTGTCTATGATATTATGTTTCATGTTTATTTATATTGCATTTATTTTTATGTCACTCACACCGTTATGGCTGACCTCTGTAGTTTTGGGGGTTAGGGTTATCTAGCCTCATGTTTTACAGGTAGGTGCCTTTGGCTTGGAATTTGGATGCTTGTGGTAGAATGATAATATAGATTATGTAAATTGTAAAAGAAAGTGTTGTAAAGAACGAAAATTGTAATTCAAGGTGTTTTATTTTCTGCTGTACTTTGTAAACAATTGTTGTAATAAAATATTTTAATTTTTCCTGTATTTGGTTGCTATGTTTATGATTACATTGAAGTAGATTATGGAATTGTTCCACGTATTTCTAAGATATTATATTGGAAATTCGGGACGCTACATCTTGTTCTGTGATTCATCGTCTTGGGAGTTGGCTAGTCATATAAACTGCTCTTATGGAGAGTTGGACTCTGGACTTGCCGTTTTGTATCTGTAAATATCTGTATCGGTACTTGGATCTGAACATATGGGTTTGCGATAGTTCTGTGATTTTAAGAATTCTTTTTATATGCTTAATCCTTATTGTGTAACGTGTCGTTGAGATTGATAAATCGTCGACTTGGCATTTTGTAGCTAGATAACAGGGCCTCAAGTTTGTTGTGTATAGCTAGCGAACTTTCGATGAAGTGTGACGGAGTTTAGAACTTATCCGCTAGTACTCAGCTAGTTGTAGGAGCAACTCCGAGGGAGAGTTGTTTTTCGAACTTGCTGTATAGGTCCTCTAATAAATTGTGAGAGTCACATCGAGTGGGGAGTTGAACTCTAAGTGTTGCTTTTGCAAGTGTTACTGGAGTAACTGCAATCCAAAATTTTGGACATCTAATTTGTCTTCATGGAATTTTAACTTGTTTCAGGAACAAATCGAATTGTGAGTTGAACTCTGAACATGCTTGGTTGCAGGTTGGCAAAGTAACTCCGAGCCATGGGCATGGATTCCCAACTTGTTAGTTTAATTATTAATAGGTTGCAGGAGCAGATCGAATGATGAGTTAAACTCCAGACTTGCTTTTTCGCAAGTTGCTAAAGTAACATCGAGTCATGGGTATTGACTCCAAACCTATTTTCGAGGCACTAACGGATTCCGGGAGCAGATCGAATGGCAAAGTTTAGCATGCTTGTGCTGCCTGTTAGCTCCCTACAACTTGGCCTACGTCAGCTATTGTTGGAAATTCATTTTCATGTAGAAGACGGAAGCAACTGCATGGAAGGCCGCTAGGTCAGGACGGCTGAATATTGCATTGTATGTGGCTTTGACGTCGACTGCCATAAATTCCAGTGCTTCCATTCGAGTAGCAGGAGCTTTTCCTGCTGTCACATCGAGTTTTGATGCCTCCTTCTATTTGAACAGAGACACCAGATAATCCGTGGAGTATTTAACCGGCTGGCTTGAGTTGGTCTCGGGATAGCTTTAGGCCGTTGGAAGTATTCATGAAAGGGATGTTTACAGAGCTTCCGTTATCCACCAGGTTACGGCGTACTTCATGATTCACCATGCAAAAGTTTATGACTAATACGTTGCAATGAGGTGTTCGGAAAATTTCTAAGTCTTTTTCAGAAAAAGATATCGGGATCCCGGTGCTTTTGGCAGGCAGAATGTTATTTAATGAGTTGATTTCCTTTACAAAGGCTTTGCGGAGGAGTTGGAATCACCCCCCATCGGACCTCCGTGAATGGAATGGAGAATGGCCATGTGTTATAAGTCTTGCGATTCAGAGGGCCTCTTTCAACGCTTAGTAGCCCCCTTGTGCCAAAGGGATTTCGGCGTTGTTGTTTTGTTGGAAAAATTAAGAGAGATAGCCCCGACGAATTAAACCTTCAAGTTCGTCTTTGAGGGGTCGGCAGTTGTCAGTAGTGTGTCCATGATCTCTGTAAAATGCTCACCACTTTTTTTGTCTCTTCTCTTGCTAGACGTTAACATCTTGGGGTAGGGCGGATTATACCGTTCTTCTCAACTTCCATGAGGATGGTTGATATGCTTGCATTGAGATGTGTTAACATGTCGAAGCGTGGTGTCGAAGGTGGACGACATTGACCTGCATCGTCTTTCTGAGACTTCCTGGGTTCTTCCTCACTTGTAATCTTCCATTAGTTACTGGAGGATGAATCGTTCCTACCTTGAGGATAGAGAGCTTCATCGACCCTGATATACTTGACACTCCTTTCCAGAAGCTCAATAAAATTTTTGGGTTGCTTTTTTCTTAGGGAAGCTTTCAGGTCTTTATTAGGGAGGTTGTGGCGGAAGGCTGTGGCCACCACTAAAAAATTTAAGGAGGAGATAAACATTGCTTTGGCTGTGAAGCGCTTGACAAAGTCTTTCAGCAGTTCTCATTCTCTTTGCTTCAATTCCAATAGGAAAGTACTTGTTTTTTCATCCTTGCGGCTGGTAACGAAGTGCACTATGAAGAACTCATTGAGATGGTCGAAAGAAAATATTGACTCTGAAGTGAGGCGCGAGTACCATTCCCTTACTGATCCTTTCAATGTTGCGGGGAATGTTTGGCACATGAGCGCATTGGTGACGTTGTAGACCATCAAGAGGGTCTTGAAACTCTCGATTTAGTCTTCCAGGTCTGATTCTCCATTGTATGAGTCAAATTGAGGAGCTATGAAGTCCTTCGGGATGGGTGCATCGAGGATGGGTTTGCTGAAAGAGGTCAACTGGAACAATAGGCCCTGCTGGAGCGGTTTCCCTCATTCTTCATCTGCTCTAGAAGATCTTCTACTTTTCAGATACGCCGAAGGACTTAGTCGTCCTACCCTCTTGATCCAGTTGAGTTGGTGGATCCTTCTTTGGGTGGCTGGTCCAGATCTTGACTACCTTGGATAGCTCGGAGGATATCAAGCTTGAACTTATCCAATTCGACCCTAGTGATTGGGACATCTTTCGCTTTGTTTTTCTCAAGAAGCCTTCAACTCTCACGAGTCAGGCTTCTTATGGTGGTGCGTCCTCTGTGAGGGGGATTGCCTTGATCTCTATCTAAGAGAGTTGCTTCTTTGGTTTGCCTGACATTCCGAGTAGGAGGCCTTAGTTCGGGTGCACCTCTTGTCCAAGCTGATTCGTAGATTTGTTCCTCATTGTCTAGCACTGATGATTTGGAAGAGTTCTCTAGATCTCTAAGGGACTTACGAGGCCATAGAATTGGTTGACGCATTATGGACTAATATGCGGTCGTACTGAGGATGTGGTTCATGACGATTTTGTCAGGAGACCCCCGTTGCCTCTCCGTTGAAAGGAGCTTGACTAGGCTGTCGGGGCAACTATTGAGGAGAAATCGGATCATCCATAGGAGGAGCTGGTTTCTCTTAGTCTTAGTGGCATGGCGGCAATTCTGATTTGTGTAGATTCTCATAGACGGTGCCAATCTGTTGCTGCTTGTTTTGGTGTGGGAGCAAATAGATAGTGAGTTAATATTTGATGGAAACTACTAAAAACCTGACCTTTTATTTTCACTGTGAAATGCAGTTAGAGCTCCTGAGATTGAATATTTCCATGATCTGGATCCGACGGTTGCTAATGCGGCCGATGGACCTGTAAAAAGCCAGAAACATTGGGGGCCGACCCCGGCGACTGACTTTCCGAACCTCAAGTCAGAACCAGAGAGAGGAAGAGAGTTTTAGAGAGAAACTGTTGATTACCGTCTGACAGAAGAGGAGTGGGGAGGGGGGAGGAGGTATTTATAGGCCTGAGAAATAGTTTAGGAGATTGAGATGTATCCGTTAGATCGATATAAATTCCTTATCTCCTTTATGTTTCTCCCCCTCAAGAGATAAGCTTCCTTGTTAGGGGATAAGAGATTTGAATCCTAGCCTTCATGGGCTCGGTATCTCTCCTAGTGGACCTAGTCTGTCACTTTTTATGGGCTTGAAAGAGGTCCATGTTTTGTAGAGAAGTTTGGAGAACGTCCGGACCTGTTAAAGAGGCCCAATATGATTAATCTACCAGTAGAAGTTTTGAGATCTGTGCTGGAATCCTACGGCCCTGATTTGTTGCAATTTTTACCATTATCAATTTGTATGAATTAGCAACTTCTAAAGATGTAAATCGTAAAATAAAGGTTGAAGCCTGAAGTTTAGCTGTAAATGATTTGGAACATTATGAGTTTTTATTAGCTATGATTATTTGGTATGATATATTATTTTTCGTGAATGTAGTTAGCAAAAAATTGCAATCTAAAGAAATGCCTATTGTAACAGCTCAGAGGAAAAACTAAATTTTTACTCTTTTGCACGTGCATTGCACGTAAAATTTTGTGCACTTTGGTTTCTAAAATTTTCTAGAGTTATGAACATTTTTTTTCTCATTTTTTGGTCACAATTGTATGATTTATTTTAATTAAACCCATTAGGCCTAAATCAATTTTTTTAGCCCACTTAAAATTAATTACAAATTTAAGGCTCATGATTATTTTTGACACTTAAAATGCACATTTGAAATCTAGTACATATGTCTTGCGTAACACACACATACATCTATTTTAATATAAAATAATAATAATAATAAAATTTGTATGAGAATAGTGTACACACATTTGATGCACGTGCACGTGCTTGTGCACACCCCATGGTTGGCCGGCCTACATCTTGGAGTGGAGAGAGTGAGGGTGAGTTGTGTGAGAGTATGGAGTTATTTTGGGTAGTGGTGAGTCATCTCAACCACTCATTATTCCTATAAATAGCCCCCCTCCTTTACCATGAACAACACTAAGATCAAAATAAAAATTAAAAAAAAAAAGGGAAGAAAAAGGATTTCAGTTTTTGCTAGAGGAGGAGACGGCAACACTTTTGGCGGAGCTTTGAAGCATTTTTCTAGGAGTTGTACTTACTAATTGCATCAAGAAAGAGGTGGGTCCTTCTTTTACTTTCTAATTGTTTGTAAAATGCATGTCTAGATAATTTGTGCTTGAAATGAAAAATTGGTATGAGTTCTTTAGTTTCTAAATCTTTTATATGATGCATGTTGTATGATCTCCTAGAGTTTTAATAGTGGATAAATGTGAGATATTAATGCATACTAGTTGAAAATTACAATATAGAATTTATGTGGACAAACTATAATTCTTGTTGGGGTGCTTTGTAGTGATGTCATGCGTGCTGTAGTATACCATGATTAGATCTTGTATACAAAATGTATGTGTATATAAAATTGTTAAGTTATGACTAAAAATCATATAAAATTAGGAGTGGGTTGTAATTGGAAAGGATGGTGAGAATTTTCCATAAATTCAGAATAAATACAAGAAGAAAATGTAACACCCTTGTAGTTTTCAAAAAAAGAATAAATATATATATGTATATATATATAATATATGAAATTGGCTGTTGGTAAGTATATGGTAAAATGGCTGTTTGTATGAAAATAGGTGCAAATGGCATATATGTAATTATGTTGTAATGGAATAGTGAAATGGAGGGGGGCCCACCAGTTGAAATCACAGCACATTGTGCTGTTGTTGTATGAGGTGATGACGTCACCAAAAGGTGCTGGGGCCCTCCTTGGAGAGTTTCAACTATCCTTTCACAGAGAGTGAGGAGGAGTTGAGTATGGGATTGTCCCATATCGGAAAAATAAAATAACTATATAATATTAAAATAATAATGCCTATGATCAAGAGTCACCTAATCGGTTAACCAACTTTTGAGAGGCAGCCTGTGGTGGGCAGTTGTACTACATAATATCTAATTTGTCTTCTAAATTGTATAAATTGTCCGAGTTTGGGGTAAGGGCATTACAAATGGTATCAGAGCTGGCTTTCAACACCGAGTGTGGGTAAGAGTGGGTGAGATGTATGCCTGAGATAGAGCTAGCAGATGTACGGGTATGCCTGAGAGGGAGCGAGGTGGCGGCATGAAATAATGGACCACCCGCAGAATCGGGGTACGGTGCAGCTAGCAGAATCAAGGTACTCCACTCCACATCAGCTAGAAAGGAGATCCTGCACTAGATTGTGCATGCCCTGTCCTCAGCGAGGACGCTGATTTCTGAAGGGGGTGTGTGTGTAACACCCCGTAGTTTTCAAATATATATATATATATATATATATATATATATATATATATATATATATATATATATATATATAAAATATATGAAATTGGCTATTGGTAAGTATATGGTAAAATGGCTGTTTGTATGAAAATAGGTGCAGATGGCATATATGTAATTATGTTGTAATGGAATAGTGAAATGGAAGGGGGCCCCTCCAGTTGAAATCGCAGCACATTGTGCTGTTATTGTATGAGGTGATGACGTTACCGAAAATGCTGGGGCCCACCTTGGAGAGTTTCGGCAGTCCTTTCACAGAGAGAGAGAGAGAGAGAGAGGAGGAGTTGAGTATGGGATTGTCCCATATTGGAAAAATACAATAACTATATAATATTAAAATAATAATACCTATGATCAAGAGTCACCTAATAAATTGTCCGAGCTCGGGGCAGGGGTGTTACAGAAAATATATTCATGCAAATATTTATAAAGAGTTGTCAATTTCATTAATTGAAACATATGAGTAAATGATTTCTAAAAGTGATTATTTAAGATAATTTGTGAACAACTTCATGCTACTATTGATAAAATTAGAGAAAAAACATTTCTGAAAGTTTAGAAATGTAATTTAGTAGTATTAATTATGGGGGGAAAATGATAGAAATCAAAATAGATGAACAAATTAAAATGAGATGAAAATGGAGAGTTGAGTTAAAAGATTTTGAACACATATTTTCAGAAAAGAGCTTTGGGCTTAGTGCTTAGCGCGTGCGGTTGGGGGGTGGGGGGGGGGGGGGTTCTTGGTCTCGAGTTTGAAGTCTGGGAAGCACTGCCCTTTATAAAAAATTTATCACAATAGTGAGTTGGCTCACTGCTTAGCTGTTGGGGTTGCTGCTGGTCATGGGTTCGAATCTGGTTCTTATGATTTTTTATGTTTTAAAATTTGAAAATTTTCATCGAAATATTTTAGAATGTTATTAGAACCATTGGAAATAATTTCACACTATTCTAAGGTATATCTTGGGAATTAAAAGTCATATTCTAATGTATTAGATGCATTTTGAAATCAAATTTAAATGGAGATGCACATGATTAAAAATATTTAAAAGTTGGTTATAGAATACAAATTTAGAACACTCATTTGTGAAAATTTCATGGATATTAATCCATTGAATTAAAGAATTGGTCGAGGTGGTTGATAATAAAATCAAAGCATAAGTATGAGATTAAAATCAGGAATTTCTAGTGATTAATCTTAAAGAGACTTTGTATTAAGAAATAGTGATTTAATCTTAACTAATTTTTTTATTAAGAAATATACATGAAGTATAGACAAGCATGAAAAATGTTATATTAATTAAAAGAGCAATGAATATTACTAAAGTGAATAGTTTGGTTTGTTAACCAAGAAATTGTCTACAAGAATTTGATTTGACAGGTTGTTATTGAATGTTACTATAAGGAGTTGAAAACTTCATAATCTATAAACGTAAGTAAAGTGGATAAAAAAGAAAAGATGAATAATGAATGAAATTGTTATGTTGAGGTTAGATGTAACCTAATTGATCTCTATGTTGAGATTATTAGAATCCAGAGGCTAAGTGAGACCAAAGTACCAGCAAGGTGATGATAGTGACAATTGATTTTGGAAAGTGGCCAATATGGGCTATCGTTCTCGGTATGTTGTTTAAGACAGGTAGGAGGGTAAGCTAGCTGTAGGTGGTATAATTATTCATGTTTAAATTTAAGGGTAGGCACTTGATGATGGTAAAAATCACAGCAAATCAAGGACGTACGATTCCTGCACTGTAACGCCCCGAATTCAAAAATACGACTGAATTCAATATTCCACAGGATCTTTACACTTCTTTCGTACAATTTTACAAGGAATTTAAAACTTTTCACTTTACATCAGAGTTACAAGAAATCTTTACACTTTACATTTTACAGTGGAAGCAAATTTACAACATTTATATACAAGTACAGCAATATTTGAATAATCTCTAAGCATCAGTTCTCCTTTAATTCTTTATCAGTCATTTACCCTGCGTACAAAACTGTGGGTATGTCAGTTTATTCAACCGACGAATATTATACACGGTCATCCTCTCTATGCCGGAAACAATATAATTGATTTTCCATATTTAACAAACACAAACTTGTTCACATATCAAACTAAGGGGAATAACCAATTGATGTCGTGTTGTGATTGTGCACTTAGTCCTTAATGCAATTGTTTATATTACATGACACTAATGCGCACTTGTTCGGATTCTATGCATCCCATACTACATAAGTCCGAGGGCAAGCCTCTTAATCGTTCTTCATCTTTTAGGGTTCAATCCCTCATCATGACTTAATCTACTACTGTAACTACGGTAAGTATCCTAGATGTCCTATGAGTACGATCTCATGTACAAAAAAACTGGAGGGAATCCCACGTCATGTCACAACGCATCGTGAAGACTATCTATGGACAATTCGGCCTCTTTCATGGCACACGATCCTCCTGCAGTCACCAAACACCCCACAAGCATTACTAAGATCCCGATAATTCCGGAGTAGTGCCCACGTCATGTCACGACGCATCGTGAAGACAAACTGTGAATCACACCCACATCGTAGACTCGAGGCCCTCATACTTGTGTTTTTCTCTCACTTTCATTACCTCTTCACTATGTACTAATCCTTAATTTAATGAAATCATGAACAAAATTAATCTCTTAGAGTTAGCCCACTCACTACTACCGGTCTTATTTCTTTCATTTCACAATGATCCAAACTTGGTCTTTTCAAATTCAATAATCATATCTCATCACTTTCACTTGCCGGTGTGAGTTTTGGCTACACCCTAATCTTCAATTTCAATTCACAAATTCACACAAAGATTGAGCCTTTCAAACTCATAAGTTCTCTTTTCAAGACTAACAATAGCCTTTCATTTTCATGCTTGTAACATTTGTATATTCATAACATTTTTCATAATTCATCAAGTCAATCAAAATTTCCAATTTCATGTACAATAATCGTGCATAAACAAGAAGTTCAATTCGTCACAGTCAATAGTTCATAATCACTTTTGTTCATTTTGTTCATATAAGAAAAAGAACTAACATTCATACTTTCATTCTTCTTTCATTAACAAAACTCTTTTCGAATTATTTTTCTTTTATCAATACGTTTCCTTTATCCAAAACAATTCGGACGAACAATTTATAATAGTTCTTTATTGCAGAAGCAGTCTCAAAATATATCATACCAAGAGTTCTAGATAAGTCAAGGAAAACTGGATATTATTTAAACCTTAGGGTAGTCGACTGTCGACCATAGCCAGTCGGCTGTTCTGCTAGGATAAAATAAAACTCCGAAAAATACCCAAGGCAGTCGGCTACTACGATTACTTGGTCGACTGTTCATCGAGATAAGAAAAACTAAAGAAAATGGTCGGGTCAGTCGACTGTTAACTTGGCCAGTCGGCTGTTCTACTATATTTTAGTACTTGAAAATACAATGTACGGGGCAGTCGACTGTTAAACATATATGGTCGACTGTTCTGGGAGAATTTCAACTTGAAGAATAAAATAGTCAGGACGGTCGACTATTACGCCTATTCGGTCGACTGTACAACTAGGTTTTTCATCTCTCAAAATACTTCTTTTTGTTATTTCT
Source organism: Hemerocallis citrina (assembly GCA_017893485.1). Lineage (NCBI taxonomy): Eukaryota > Viridiplantae > Streptophyta > Magnoliopsida > Asparagales > Asphodelaceae > Hemerocallis > Hemerocallis citrina. The sequence continues at coordinate 291,327,262 of CM030361.1, forward strand.
CCAGATTTTGAAACATATACAAAACACAGTAAACTAGAAATCTTAGATTCATTGTTCGCATGTATTAGAATCAATACCACAATAGTTCATTTAATGCAAAAATATATAACTTCATCTACTAGTAATTCATGGTCAATCTTTACATTATCATAATTCCAATTTGACATTTCCATAACCACAAAGCAATTTATGCTACAACATTAAGATTTATGTCAAGATGACACACAATCTACCAAGCATTCATTTAATCAACTAGCAAGTCCAATTAAGTGTACTCCTATTAGTTTCTTTCATGCATTATCATTTCAATCACCCCTAACATGGTATCTAGTTAGAAATATAGAAAACCACCCACCTTATTTGGAGAGAAAGATTCACAACACCTCCTAAACGAAAGAGTTCTTCTCGAGCTTGCCAAACGAGTGCTCCTCCTCCTCCTTGATGTGCAACCCAAGCCTTCAATAGTGAAACCCGATCCTTCCCAAGTGTCGGCCTCCTTGAATGCAAGCACAACAATTTCCTCTCTCTCAATCTTTTATTCTCACTTCATACTAATAACTCACTACTAACAATTGTATTTTCTTACTATAGGTTTGGGGAATGAAGAGTGCAAGAATAACAAGGCTGGGGGGGGGGATATTTATACTAAATTTTCGGACAAATAAAGGGCTAAGATTAATCTAGGAGTTAAGAAACAAAGGCTAGGATTTCAGGGAAAGTTGTAGTAACCAACCATGATCCCAAAACTACCTCCCACAAACTCCACTTCTCTTTTCCTTTCCCTCCCATTCAAAATTCGGCCAACATATAGTGCACAATACACGTGTACGTGAAATGCACGTGCATTCAATAGTCCCTTTTTAAAAGTTGTACATTTTATTCTTTATAAAAATAATCTAAAAAAATTGTCTACATTACAAGTTGTATTTAAAGGAGAAAATAACTCATGGGCTTTTATTTAATGGGCCAAATTAGTTTACAAAAATAAATTAAATTGGGCTATAAAAGAAACTTATGTTTATTAAAGAAAAATGGGCTTTAATAAAAACAAATGGAGGGGACGTATATATATATATATATACTCATTTGTCTATGTAATGAAAATAATTATAAAATTTTATACTGCAAAATTGCACGTGCACAATAAGTACAAAAATAAAAATAATAATTTCCATAAATGAAAATCAGGGTATTACATGCACAGATCTCAAAGCTTCTATAGGCAGATTAAGCATAAAGGGCCTCTCTAACATGTCCCGCCTTCTCCGGGATATGGGATTCTTTCAAGCCCATAAAAAGTGACAAACTAGGCCCACTAGGAGAGACACCCAGCCCATACAGGCTAGGAATCAAATCTCTTATCCCCTAACAAAATGACTTATCTCTTGAGGGGGAGAGACATAAAAGAGAGATGAAATTCAAATCGATCCAACGGATCTAAATCGATCTCTTGATATGCCTCTCAGGCCTATAAATACCCATCCCCCTCTACAGCCAGAGGTAATCAATAATTTCGCTTGTTTCTCTCTCATACTCTCTTTCTCTTTCTGGTTCTGACTTGAGCATCAGAGCCACCACCCGGTGTTTCTGGCTTTTTGCAGGTCCATCAGCCGCATCAACAACCGTCGAATTCAGATCACGGTGATCAATTAACGATCTAGATTCAACCTCAGAAGCTCCATCCGCATTTAACGGCCAAGGTCAAATGTCAGATTTTTAGTAGTTTCCATCAATTATTAATTCACTATCTACTTGCTCCCACACCCAAATAAGCAGCAACAGATTGGTGCCGTCTGTGGAAAACTGCACAAGTCAGACTTGCCGCCATGCCACCAAGACTAAGAGGCAGAGGCACAGCCTCAAGCCATTGCACCAACTCTCTTTGTCAACCAGCTCCTCCTATGAAAGATCTGATTCCTCCTCAACAGTCACCCTGGCAGCCTAGTCACGCTCCTTCTAACGGAGAGGTGCCGGGGGGGCTCCTGACAAAATCGTCATGAACAACATCCTCAGTACGACCGCATCTCAATCCATAATGCTTCAACTGAATCAATGGCCTCCGAGGCCCTCGGAGGTCTAAGGATATCCACCAGATCATCAATGCCAGGCAACAAGGAATCGATCTACAAATCTAATTGGACGAGAGGTGCGCTCGATCTGAGGCCTCCCGTTCGGGACATCAAGCAAATTAGAGAACCAACTTTCCTAGATAGAGATCAAGGCAATCCTCCTCACACAGGGGGCGCACCACCATAATAAGGAGCCCGACTCATGAGGGTCGAAAGCTTCTTGTGCAGAACAAAGGGGAAAATGCCCAAGTCACTAGGGCCGAACTGGATAAGTTCAAACTCGACATCCTCCAAGCTATCCAAGGAAGTCTAGATCTAGGCTAGCCCCCCAACGAAGGATTCGCCGACTCAACTGGATCCCAGAGGGAGGACGACCAAGCCCTTTGCCATATCCAAGAAGTAGAAGATCGTCTAGAATAGATGAAGAATGAGAGAAACCTCTCCAACATGGCCTACTGCCCTAGTCGACCACCTTTCAATGAAGCCATCCTCGATGCACCCGTTCCAAGGGACTTCAAAGCTTCTCAATTCGAATCCTACAATGGAGAATCAGACCTGACTGAGCATATCGAGGGCTTCAAAACACTCATGAAGGTCTATAATGCTACCAATGTGCTCATGTGTCGAACATTTTCCACAACACTGAAAGGATCATCAAGGTAATGGTATTAGCGTCTGACTCCAGAATCAATATTCTTTTTTGATCAGCTCGATTAGCTTGTCATTGCGCACTTTGTTACTAGCCGCAAAGCTGAAAAAACAAGTACTTCCCTATTGGAACTGAAACAAAGAGATAGAGAACTTCTAAGAGACTTTGTCAAACACTTTAAAACTGAAGCAAGGTCAATTTCCTCCTTGAACACTTCAGTGGCAGTGGCAGCTTTCTACCACAATGTCACTAACAAAGACTTGAAAGCCTCCCTCACAAAAAAGCCACCCAAAAGTTTCACTAAGCTCCTGGAAAGGAGTGACAAATATATTAGGGTCGAGGAAGATCTTTAACTTCAATGCAAAAATGATTCACCTTCTGGGAACAAATGGAAGAACGCAAGCGAGGAAGAACCCAGGAAGTTTCAGAAAAACGACGCAGGTCAACGCAGTCCAACTCTAACACCACACTTCGACGAGTTTACCCCTCTCAATACAAGCATATCAGCCATCCTCATGAAAGTTGAGAAGAACAGAATAATCTCTCGCCCCCCCCCCCCAAGATGTCAATGTCTAGCAAGAGAAGAGACAAAAATAAGTGGGGCGCATTTCACAGAGATCATGGACACACTACTGACAACTGTCGAGCACTTAAAGAAGAATTGGAAGCCCTAATTTGCAGGGGCTATATCTCCAACTTCATTCAGAAAGACAATGATGCCGAAAACTCTCCGTCCCGGGGGGCTAATAAGCATTAAAAGAGGTCATACGAATCGCAAGACTCTGGACACATGGCCATCCAACACACCATTCATGGATGACCTTTGGGGAGAGATTCTAACTCCTCCCGCAAAGCCTTTGTAAGTAAAGTTAATTCAGTATAATACTCCACCCACAAAGGGTCTGAGCCGCTCTGTGTCCTTCTTCGATAAAGATCTTGAGGACGTCAAAATGCCTCATTCCAACTTCGTTCAGAAAGACAACGACGCCGAAAAATCTCCGTCCCGGGGGGCTAATAAGCATTAAAAGAGGTCATACGAATCCCAAGACTCTGTACACATGGCCATCCAACACACCATTCATGGATGACCTATAGGGAGAGATTCTAACTCCTCCTGCAAAGCCTTTGTAAGTAAAGTTAATTCAGTATAATACTCCACCCACAAAGGGTCTGAGCCGCTCTGTGTCCTTCTTCGATAAAGATCTTGAGGGCGTCAAAATGCCTCATTGCAATGCACTGGTTATCAATCTAGGCATGGCAAATCATAAGATGCGAAGTGTCCTCATAGAAAATGGCAGCTCCGTAAACATCCTCTTCATGGCCGCATTTTATGCTCTGAAACTCTAGCGAGATCGACTCAAGCAAGTCAGTTATACACTTCACGGCTTCTCAGGTGCACCTGTCCAAGTCGAGGGAATTCTCACACTCAACGTAACGGTAGGAAAAGCCCCAAAAACTCAGATAGAGGCAGTTGATATCCTGTTAGTCGACGTCAAATCTGCGTACAATGCCATATTCGGCCGCCCAGGATTGGTAGATTTCTACGCGGTTGATGAACGCATTATTATTCACATTTAGAGGCAATAATCTTAATGAAATTAGACAATTAAAAGCTTTATATGTGGTATTTAACTCTTATTTTCTCTTTTCCATAGGAAACAGCTCAAGACAGCGAAACGAAGCAAATTCAGGATCTTAAGGATGAACTCAGAAGATTACAGAAGCATCAGTCGACTGGTTCTCCACAACAGGTGACTGGACAGAGAACTCAAGCTTACACAGATGTCTCGTCACAGTCGACTTACTCTCAAGGACAGTCGACTGGTCTGCAGCGGAGTTAACAGATAAGATATTCGAAGATTCATCCAAATCTAATTTCAAATCTATCTGAATCCGGATTTATGCAAATCAAATCTAGAGACTGGGTATTTCCAAGAGCACGTGGTTAACAGATAAGGAAGGAAAGAAGAAAAGAGAAAAAAATAAATCATCAAATAAAACAAAGAAGGAGTTTCCTGAAAAAGTGCAAAACCCTAATTCTCAGCCGTGTTCTATAAATATCAGAAAAGAAGCACTATCGAGGACTCTCTCTCTCGGTTGGCACTCTTCCAGGTTCCAAAGCGACTTAATTACAAGAGTTTCCGCGCATTCAAGTCATCAACAAGGGTATTATTTTATCAGCATCGAGGAAGGAGAGAGGAGATCCAGTATTCGAAGGCAGTCGACTGTGTGACAGCCAGTCGACCTCATTGCCGGACTTCATTAGTTTATTTCTTCTCCTTCTATTCTTTTATGTTGATCATGTATTCAAACTTGTTGATTAATAAAAATATTATTATGTGGAACTAAATTCATAGTTGGGTAGATTGAAGCCGTAGTTATGTAGTGCTATATTCTTCTGAGCTCTTCTAGTTTACTTATTGATTGAATCCGTTTGTATTGATATAGATTGACGGTAATCAAACTTGTTCTCAAAAGCCTGAGAGCAGTCGACTGAGGTGAGAGCCAGTCGACTGACAAACAGAGCTAGAGAATATCAAGTTTGTATTACTATCTATCTGAATCTGTTATATGAGCATATTGAGACGACCCGTATCTCGTGCCCGTAATTATAACAAAGGAATCTTTAGGGGTTTCTGGTTCCATCAACTTAAGGGATCTAGATCTGATACCAATTTCTAGGACCTTGAGTGTTTGTTCGTTTCCACTGATCTTATATTTTCTTTAAGCACAACTTAGTAGATACCATGCTAAAATGAAAGAAACGAATTAGAGTAGATACCATGCCTAATTCTTGGCCTAGGGAAACAATACTTTAAGGAGTAGATACCATGCCCTTGAAGTGAACAAACATGAGTAATAAGAAGAAGTTCAGAAGGTGACTTAGCATTACTGACTATTGGTGGAGATCTAAACCCAACTACTTCATAAATATTTGTGATTCAACACCTCTTCCTTTAGTTTTAATCTTTTTATTTCTTTTAGACTTTCAAAACAACTCTTTATGATTTTTATTCTTTTTATTGATTAGTAAGTTAAAGTCTACAATCTCTGTGGGATCGACCCTTGCTATTGCTACGCTTTGTCAAACGATTCGTGCACTTACGAGGTTTTATAATTTGTGTCTAGTTTATCTATTTATTTAGGTAGCTAGAAACCAACAACAGCGGTCGCCTCTGCATTTCACATGAAAATAAAATTTTCAACAACAGCAGGCATAGGCTAGGTAGTGGGAAGCCAACAGGCAGCATGGGCATGCTACACTACTACCATGGGGGGCTCGGTTCTCCCCTCCTTGCCGTAGAGCTACTACAGGAAAACAATCACAGTACCACCGAGCCCGCAAACGAGGTCGAAGCTGCTGCACTGGTCAGTCACATCGAGAATTTTCAAATTTATCAAGTTATCTCCTCCAAGTTTTGAGTACGTCCTCATCAGAATCCAACAATACACCTAAATCCCTCACCCGCAGCCACTTCGCTAAGTCTATACGAAGAAACAGTCTTGTCAACGCTCATCACTGCATCAGAAGGCCTCCTCTTCTCTCCACGCATCTAGGGGAGGCTCACCTCGAAACAAACGACTCCAGGCATGGTCCACCAAGTTTTTCGCCTAACGGCTCTCCAACTTGAAGACCCGGGGGGCAAGGATATGGTAACAAGGATTCGGGATTAGCAACACCCCAAGAAGTACAATGAGAGCATCTGAAATGCCCTCTCCAAATAGTAATTTTTTAAAAAAGTTTGTAACAAAGGTTAGCCACTAGAGCAGCCATCAATATTTCCTTTCAATAAAGACCGCTTTCACTAATGGTCATGCATGTAATAAGGGCTAGCAATTAGAGCAGCCCCTTAGTTTTTTTTCAATAAAATTAGCTAGTTCATTTTTATGTATGTCACTGAATTTTATCAAAGCAAACAATGAACTAAAAATGTCACGCCCCGCCTCCCAAAAATACGGAATACGAGTACGTAACAAAAGCCCAACGAATGATTATAATCATCCTTAAGCTGTTTCGAGAAATCCTTGCAACACATCACAGGCAATATAGACATATATATCAGAGTTAACAGAGTCGGAAGCAGAAATGGAACCAACATGAAACATTCAATCAAACTCACCAACATAAATTACTTGAAATTAAATACCATGTTCTCAAATAAACAGAGTCTGGAAAACAATTAATTCTCTTGGGTCACATCACCCAAGTACAAAATAATAATCAAGTCTCAAGCACGAAAGTAATGCAAGTCGCACAATTACATATAATGTTCTAGAATGAAACAGAAATGATAATAATTATCCAAAAGCAACTACTACTGCAAATCTCCAGCATCATCGCGAACCTGTCTGCCATAATCTGCAATTCATAGAATGCAGGAGAGGGGAAAGAGAAAACACAAGTACCCGTCAATGGCAAGTCCGGGTCACAAAATAGAGTAGGATACAAGCACATGAATTGGGATAACTAACTAGCACATGGTATAGGTATAAAGTCAACCTAATCAAACTAGCATGGTAAAAGTGTCAAGTGTCACGGCATAAAATCAAGCATCCTATAAACATGCGTCTAGTGTCAAGTGTCATGTGGTCATGTATCATGTATCATTTTTCATGTAGTTCATGTCTCATATATCATGTCTCATGTATCATGTAGTCAAGTGGGTGTCATGTCATGTATCATGTTCTTGTGTGAAGTTCAAGTCTTGTGTGATTACTATCTAGGTAGCACGACATGCAACCCATCCTACATGGTTGCTACAGCACAACAGTTTCGCTTTAGATTTCGTAGGGGACCATGCAGGGCAGTATACTCAGGTACAAGCAAGTAATTGAGCTCCAAGCTCCATGTATCATGTAAACAAGTTCCAACTCCAAACACTCCAAATATCATGTAAACAAGCTCCAACTCCAAACACACCACATGTCATGTAAACAAGTTCCAACTAAACCAGGTTCTTCCGAGTACACATTTCTGCACTATCCACTACTAGATCTGTCCCATATACCCCGGCTTGATTACTTTTAGTTATTAATATCCTACATGCATGCATACGTGTAAACTAGTGTCAAATAAGCATGGTAGAATCAGGTATAAGTTCAGGTTATCAAATCAGCGTGCATGGTTAATAAAGATCCACATATACGAGCAAAATATACAAGTTTCATAATCAAGACAGCAAGACTAGTCAGCACTAAATCAGTGATTTACAGAGCAACAGGCATGTAAATCTTGATCCGTCGAAGGATCTGGAAAATAAACTTCCACACGCTTCTAACAAATATAATAAAGATCTACACTAGTTCACAACATCACGCCTTAAAAGTCATTTCAACACAGATTTCCTGTACAGCCAGAAAACAGGGGAATGACTTCCAACACATAAAAACAGCAAGCAAGGTCATCAAATAAACCCACAAAATTTCTGGGGTAATCCCCTGGATATATAGATTCAAATTAATCATTTTCATAATTTTCCAGAAAGTATAGATATGATATCAAAAATGGAATACAACACAAGTCCTGGTTTTGATGGATCTGAAATCTCTCAACACTGCTGTGCAAGATCGAACTTATCTTGCAAAGAGCGCATCGAAATCCACTTCCGTCGAAACGAGGTGAAAGTAGATACAATTACCCAACTTTCATATCTCACATGAAATATTCATACAGTAATTAGAACTAGGGTGAAAACAGCATTAAACATATGGCAACGCGCAGTTTACAGCAAAAGTGATACATAGAAAAGGATACGAATCATCACCCAAAACTCATCTTTAAAATACAACATAAATCTGGGAACTACCTAACATCATGGTGAAACACTGGACAAAAGATTGTGGCATGATATCATGTATAACTTGGGTCTTAAAAATAAATAGATGATAAACTCTACCCCAAACTGAAACTGGAAACTACCAATATACAGTCACTAAAATAATCATAGTTAATTCATACGAACTCCAAACGGGGCGAAAAAATCGAGGTTAGATAATAGGTTCAGTCCTCTACAATTTACTCTGAAATAGCCATGTTGAGATTCGGACTCTAACTTAGGCAAAAACAGCAATCAATCCAGTACAACCCAAATTTCCAGATTTCTCAACCAAACTTCAAAACGTCATAACTTCATCAAAAATCATCCTAACTCTTCCAAATTTGAAACGCAGCCTACCCATTATCTAAATATCATATCTAAGGGTTTCTATCATGTCAAAATCTAATATTTCTCATATGGGTGTTCAAACATACATCGGGTATACAATATGTCGCATACGCGATCAAAATCGAGTTTGGGTGAATCCTAAGGCGTAAACCTATTAAACTCCATGTCCTAAGTCATCTATGACCTGTTTTGCACAATAGAGACGAAACCACAAATAAAAACATGATCTTTGGCCGTCTCTAGTCTCAACTACCCTATTAGGTGAACTTTCTACTTGTATCATACTAATGAAGTTAAGTACAAGTTACTTGCCTTGTTGTGACGACGATAGCGACGAATCCAAGCCTAACAAAGAAAACCCACGAGCAAGACGCCTTCTAACGCGATTTCGAACGAAACCCACGAACAAAACGCGCCAACGATGGATCTCTTTTAACTCACGAACCAAAGTGGGAGATGCCCACAACTCAAAACAGCGAGAGGAGATGATTAGGTGCTGTTTTGGGATGGTTGGGTGCAGCCTTGGTGCTTGCCTGCCACAAGAAGGAGGAGAGACGAAATATTAATGGTGCGAAGTAGTATAGAATAATGGATGGAAGGGTTTTTGGTGATCGGCCAAGGCAAGAGAGGAGGGGGAGGTGTCGGCCTGGGGTTTTTGAAGGCAGGCCGGGGGGTACTAGGGTAGGGGAGGCCGGTTTTAAATAGGAGAGGGAGAGAGAAATAATATTAGGGTTAGGGATTATTTAGTGTTTAGGGGTATATATAGGAGATCAAATGTGGGTTAATGGGTAGTGGATATCAGTAGGAATAATTGGGTGTACAATTGGGTAATGGATATTGGGTAGATTTCAAATGGAGATACAAGATGCAATGAACCCTATGGCTCCTAAAAATCTCCTTAAGGGCCAAAAATCTCAAATTGACCAAAGCTCCTCTAAAAGTCCACCATGACCCAAAAATAATATTTAAACATGAACGGGACCAAGAAAATGAGAAAAATATCTCCAAATGGCAAAATACGGACGATCGGCGCACGAATGGCACACGGAGATCAAAATGCCAGAAAAAAAATATAAAATAAAAATAATTAAATATATTGTTCCGAAAAATACAATGGAATATAATAATCCACAAAAGAAAAAAATATTCTCAAAAATACCAAAAGTGAAAAACAGAGGTTACAATCCTACCCCCTACAAGAAAATTTCGTCCTCGAAATTAAAAAGAAAGGTACATAGGATAAACCCATTTTAAATCAAAACAACCAAAACAAAACAACCAACTACTCAAACAAGTGAGGAAACTTCTGCTGAATTTCCTCCTCCAACTCCCATGTCGACTCACCAGGCGAGTGAGGATTCCAAGCGACACGGACCAGCTTAATGACCTTGTTCTTAAGCACTTTCTCCCGCCGATCCACAATAGCAACAGGCGAAATCTCACAAGTCAAATCCGGCCGTACGGTCAACTCTGAATAGTTGATCATGTGGCTCTCATCTCGGATATACCTCCTGAGTTGTGAGACATGGAAAACATCGTGCACTCCCGATAAAGCTGACGGCAATGCGAGACGATAGGCCACCTTGCCTACTCGCTCCAAGATCTCAAACGGTCCAATAAATCTCGGGCTAAGCTTGCCCCCGCCACTGAACCGAATGACACCGCGCCACGGCTATACTTTGAGAAAAACATATTCACCAACTGCGAACTCCAATGCCCTGCGATGAACATCAGCCCACCGCCTCTGCCTGTCCTGAGCTGCCTGCAAGTGCTTCCTTATCTGAACCACTGCCTCCACTGTCTTGGTGATCAACTCTGGACCCAACAACTGCCTCTCGCCAACATCATCCCAACAAACTGGCGATCTACACTTCCGCCCATAGAGTGCCTCGAACGGAGCAGCTTTAATACTCGCCTGAAAGCTGTTATTGTACGAGAACTCCACAAGATGCAAGTGATCCTCCCAAGACCCACCAAACTGTAGCATGCAGGACCTCAACATGTCCTCGAAAATCTGAATAGTCCGCTCTGACTGTCCATCAGTCTGGGGATGAAAAGTTGTACTGTACTTTAATTTGCTCCCCAAACATCTCTGAAGACTCTCCCAAAACAGAGATCTGAATCTCGTATCCCTGTCGGATACAATGCTAACTGGGACCCCATGAAGCCTAACAATCTCTTGCATATACCTCTCAGCAAGGCTCTCAGTAGATTAACCGACACGAAAAGGAATGAAGTGAGCACTCTTCGTCAAACGGTCCACAATCACCCAAATAGCATTATGACCCTTCGGACTCCTTGGCAAAGCGGTCACAAAATCCATGGTGATGTGTTCCCACTTCCATTCTGGAATAGGAAGCGGTTTAAGAAGTCCAGCGATCCTCTGATGCTCTGCCTTAACCTGCTGGCAGACTAAACACTGAGCAACATACTGAGCCACAGCCCTCTTCATACCTTGCCACCAGAAATGAAGCTTCAAATCCCGATACATCTTTGTACCGCCAGGATGGATAGAATACGAAGACTGGTGAGCTTCTTCAAGTAACCTCTGACGAACTTCACCCTCCGGGACACATAACTGGGAACCAAAACGAAGGGAGCCATCTGCATGAATAACCATGTCCGTTCCGGACCCAGACTCAACCTCAGCCCGAAACTTCTGCAACTGCGCATCACTAGCCTGCGCCTCCTTAATCTGCTCGACAAGAGACGACTGCAACTGGAGCGCCAAAAAACTCCGACCAGAACTCGGCAACACTATCTCAAGCTCTAACCTCCTCATCTGCTCAATGAGATCTCTCTGTTAAGTAAGAAATGAAACTGCTGGTCTCCTGCTCAAAGCATCAGGCACCAGGTTTACTTTACCAGGATGGTATTGCAAACTGATGTCATACTCGGCCATAAGTTCCAACCAACGCCTTTGCCTCATGTTTAACTCCTTCTGGGTGAAGACGTACTTGAGACTTTTGTGGTCTGTAAAGATCTCCACTCGGTCTCCAAGCAAATAATGTCTCCACAGCTTCAAAGCAAAAATCACTGCCGCTAACTCCAAGTCATGAGTAGGATAGTTCTTCTCATGCGGCCTCAACTGCCTCGATGCATACGCAACAACGCGGCCCTTCTGCATAAGAACTGCTCTAAGACCCTTACCAGAAGCATCACAGTGAACCACAAATCCGCCTGAACCATCTGGAATAGTCAACACAGGCATTGACGTCAGTCTATCCTTCAACTCAACGAAAGCCACATTGCACTCATCCAACCAACAAAATTTTTGATCATTCCCAGTCAATTTAGTCAAAGGTCCTGCTATCTTCGAAAAATCCTGAACGAACTTCCGATAATAGCCAGCCAAACCCAGAAAACTCCTGACTTCTGAAACTGACTTAGGAATAGGCCAATCCTTCACAGCCTCAATCTTGGCAGGATCCACAGAAATACCATCGCCAGAAACAATATGCCCCAAGAAAGAAATTCTGTCGAGCCAAAACTCACACTTACTCAGCTTCCCATAGAGCTTATGCTCTCTCATAGTCTGCAGAACCACTCTAAGATGCTCAGCATGATCTTCCCGATTCTTAGAATACACCAAAATATCATCGATAAAGACCACCACGAACTTATCCAAATACTGCGAGAACACCCGGTTCATAAGACTCATGAACACAGCCGTCGCGTTAGTAACTTCGAACGGCATCACGAGATACTCATAGTGCCCGTATCTAGTCCTGAAAGCAGTCTTCGGTATGTCTGCAACCTTCACCTTAACTTGGTGATATCCAGAACGAAGATCCAACTTCGAGAAAACAGAAGCCCCACTCAGCTGATCAAACAAATCATCAATCCTGGGCAATGAATACCGATTCTTCACCGTAACTATGTTCAGCTCTCGGTAATCCATGCACATCCGACGACTACCATCCTTCTTATCAACAAAAAGGGCCGGAGCACCCCATGGCGAAACACTAGGTCTGATGAAACCCAAATCAAGCAACTCCTGAATCTGCACCTTAAGCTCTGCCAGCTCAACTGGTGCCATCCTGTAGGGAGCTTTCGATATTGGTTCTGTTCCAGGCTGAACATCAATACCAAATTCTACTTCCCTATCAGGGGGTAAGCCAGGCAATTTATCTGGAAAAACATCCAAGAAATCCAGCACTACGAGAGGCGCAGTCTCACAGCCTGAATGAAATTCCATTGCACAATCTGCCTTCTCAACTGCAGCCTTTGCTCGACCAAGAGACGACTCTCCGGCATGGAACTCAAATACTGCCCGATCTGGAATTTTGAAGATGACTTTCTTGGCACGGCAATCAATAAAGGCATGAGATTCTCCCAACCAATCCATACCCAGAATAACATCGAATCCTGAATTTCCAATTACAATCAGGTTGGCTTTGAAATCTGCATCCCCAATAACAACGGGACATTGCCTGCACTCACGGGAACAACTGACTATTCCACCACCTGTCACAATGTTCCAAGCCTCTGACATGTTGCTGCATTCTAACTGATGGCGAGCGACAAATCGAGATGAGACAAAAGAATGGGTTTCCCTAGAATCAAAGAGAACATAGGCAGGGAAGGAGCAAACAAGAATGATACCTAAAGAAATCAAAGGCAAAGGGAAAGCAAAGACCATCAAGGGTAAGGGACAAATCAACAAAGTAAGAAGATAGCAAGGAAACAAAACAAGGCTAGAAGGAATATACAAAAAGAATACACAACAAAACAACAAAACATATATCAAGATATACCTGCTACAACTCCTTCGGCGGTCTCAGCATCTGCAGCAGTCAAGTTGAAAGCTTGACCTCTCCTTGGAACAGCGGCTCTCTGACCGACAATCTGGCGCTGGGTAGGTAGCGGTGGCCTAACTGGACCACGAGGGGGAACTGGCGGCCTTTACTGTGGACAATCCCGCAAAGTGTGATTAGGAGAATCACAAGCAAAACAACGGCGATTGGCCCGCCTGCATTCCCTGCGCTCATGCCCCGGAATCTGGCAAAAGTCACAGAAACGGCCCCTAGGAACTCCAGCAGAAGGATACGGAGTTGTCCTGACTGAATAAGCGGGAACAGACCTCCGAATAGGCCCTCTAGAAGACCTAGCAACAGCAGCGGGAACAGACTGCGGAGCAGAAGACGAACCACCGCAAGCCTGCTCCTGGGCTCGAGTTGCCTCAAGAGCCTCAGCATAGGTACGAAGACGAAGAGAGACCAGCTGCCTCTTGATATCCTGTTCGAGCCCATTGGTGAACCTACGAGCCCGATCCTCTTCGGTTGCCACAAGAACGGCAGCAAAGCGGCTAAGCCTGGTAAACTCAACAGCGTACTCATCCACTGTCCTAGAGCCCTGTTGCAAGAATCCATGTTACAACATTCATAATTGTTCATGCAATATTGTAACAAATCCAAAAATGGAACAAGGACTTAACCTGTTTCAGGGCCAAGAATTGTTGTTCCATCTCAACCCGAGTACTGCTGGGGAAGAATTTCTCCAAGAATCCCCGAGTAAAATTAGCCCAAGCAATAGGCTTTTCCAGGCGCTCAGACTCAGCCATCCACCAAATATGTGCTAAATCCTCCAGCTGGATGGAAACAACGTCCACCTTATCAGCCTCAGCAACATGAGCTGCTACCAACAAACGCTCGGTCCGGATCAGCCACTGTTCAGCCTCCAAAGGCGTCTCGCTGCCGGAAAAACGATCGGGATGCAGCCTCATAAAATTCGTAACTGTCCCTGGGCGAGGCGGAAGAGTCGCCTGCACAGGTGCAACAGGAGGTGAAACCCGAGCAGCTTCAAGTGCAGCCATCACCAGGTCACTGTGGTTTTGCTGTTGATTAATCAACCGCTCAAGCATAGTAGTGACAGCCTCAATCGGATCAACCAGTGGCTGGGAAGAAGAACCTCTGTGAGCCATAGTCTGCACAAATCAAAAACAGTTAGCATCCAGAATCTGAGTTGGTATTATGGTTCAATTTTGCATTAATGGTTGGTGAAGTGTTGTGCAGATCCCAGTTCGAGCCAAGCTTGTCTAATATATTAGTTGCCTTATACATTAGCCCAACCTGATGCTTTGATACCACAGAAAACCCAGTCACGCCCCGCTTCCCAAAAATACGGAATACGAGTACGTAACAAAAGCCCAGCGAATGATTATAATCATCCTTAAGCTGTTTCGAGAAATCCTTGCAACACATCACAGGCAATATAGACATATAAATCAGAGTTAACAGAGTCGGAAGCAGAAATAGAACCAACATGCAATATTGAATCAAACTCACCAACATAAATTACTTGAAATTAAATACCATGTTCTCAAATAAACAGAGTCTGGAAAACAATTAATTCTCTTGGGTCACATCGCCCAAGTACAAAATAATAATCAAGTCTCAAGCACGAAAGTAATGCAAGTCTCACAATTACATATAATGTTCTAGCATGAAACAGAAATGATAATAATTATCCAAAAGCAACTACTACTGCAAATTTCCAGCATCATCGCGAACCTGTCTGCCATAATCTGCAATTCATAGAATGCAGGAGAGGGGAAAGAGAAAACACAAGTACCTGTCAATGGCAAGTCCGGGTCACAAAATAGAGTAGGATACAAGCACATGGATTGGGATAACTAACTAGCACATGGTATAGGTATAAAGTCAACCTAATCAAATTAGCATGGTAAAAGTGTCAAGTGTCACGGTATAAAATCAAGCATCCTATAAACATGCGTCTAGTGTCAAGTGTCATGTGGTCATGTATCATGTATCATTTTTCATGTAGTTCATGTCTCATATATTATGTCTCATGTATCATGTAGTCAAGTGGGTGTCATGTCATGTATCATGTTCTTGTGTGAAGTTCAAGTCTTGTGTGATTACTATCTAGGTAGCACGACATGCAACCCATCCTACATGGTTGCTACAGCACAACAGTTTCGCTTTAGATTTCGTAGGGGACCATGCAGGGCAGTATAATCAAGTACACGCAAGTAATTGAGCTCCAAGCTCCATGTATCATGTAAACAAGCTCCAACTCCAAACACTCCAAATATCATGTAAACAAGCTCCAACTCCAAACACACCACATGTCATGTAAACAAGTTCCAACCAAACCAGGTTCTTCCGAGTACACATTTCTGCACTATCCACTACTAGATCTGTCCCATATACCCCGGCTTGATTACTTTTAGTTATTAATATCCAACATGCATGCATACGTGTAAAATAGTGTCAAATAAGCATGGTAGGATCAGGTATTACTTCAGGTTATCAAATCAGCGTGCATGGTTAATAAAGATCCACATATACGAGCAAAATATACAAGTTTCATAATCAGGACAGCAAGACTAGTCAGCACTAAATCAGTGATTTACAGAGCTACAGGCATGTAAATCTTGATCCGTCAAAGGATCTGGAAAATAGACTTCCACACGCTTCTAACGAATATAATAAAGATATACACTAGTTCACAACATCACGGCTTAAAAGTCATTTCAACACAGATTTCCTGTACAGCCAGAAAACAGGGGAATAACTTCCAACACATAAAAACAGCAAGCAAGGTCATCAAATAAACCCACAAAATTTCTGGGGTAATCCCCTGGATATATAGATTCAAAATAATCATTTTCATAATTTTCCAGATAGTATAGATATGATATCAAAAATGGAATACAACACAAGTCCTGGTTTTGATGGATCTGAAATCTCTCAACACTGCTGTGCAAGATCGAACTTATCTTGCAAACAGCGCATCGAAATTCACTTCCGTCAAAACGAGGTGAAAGTAGATACAATTACCCAACTTTCATATCTCACATGAAATATTCATACAGTAATTAGAACTAGGGTGAAAACAGCATTCAACATATGGCAACGCGCAGTTTACAGCAAAAGTGATACATAGAAAAGGATACGAATCATCACCCAAAACTCATCTTTAAAATACAACATAAATCTGGGAACTACCTAACATCATGGTGAAAAACTGGACAAAAGATTGTGGCATGATATCATGTATAACTTGGGTCTTAAAAATAAATAGATGATAAACTCTACCCCGAACTGAAACTGGAAACTACCAATATACAGTCACTAAAATAATCATAGTTAATTCATACGAACTCCAAACGGGGCGAAACTAGTGGGGTTAGATAATAGGTTCAGTCCTCTACAATTTACTATGAAATAGCCATGTTGAGATTCAGACTCTAACCTAGGCAAAAACAGCAATCAATCCAGTACAACCCAAATTTCCAGATTTCTCAACCAAACTTCAAAACGTCATAACTTCCTCAAAAATCATCCTAACTCTTCCAAATTCGAAACGCAGCCTACCCATTATCTAAATATCATATCTAAGGGTTTATATCATGTCAAAATCTAATATTTCTCATATGGGTGTTCAAACATACATCAGGTATACAATATGTCGCATACGCGATCAAAATCGCGTTTGGGTGAATCCTAAGGCATAAACCTATCAAACTCCATGTCCTAAGTCATCTATGGCCTGTTTTGCACAATAGAGAGGAAACCACAAATAAAAACATGATCTTTGGCCGTCTCTAGTCTCAACTACCCTATTAGGTGAACTTTCTACTTGTATCATACTAATGAAGTTAAGTACAAGTTACTTGTCTTGTTGTGACGACGATAGCGACAAATCCAAGACTAGCAAAGAAAACCCACGAGCAAGACGCCTTCTAACGCGATTTCGAACGAAACCCACGAACAAAACGCGCCAACGATGGATCTCTTTTAACTCACGAACCAAAGTGGGAGATGCCCACAACTCAAAACAGCGAGGGGAGATGATTAGGTGCTGTTTTGGGATGGTTGGGTGCAGCCTTGGTGCTTGCCTGCCACAAGAAGGAGGAGAGACGAAGTATTAATGGTGCGAAGTAGTATAGAATAATGGATGGAAGGGTTTTTGGTGATCGGCCAAGGCAAGAGAGGAGAGGGGAGGTGTCGGCCTGGGGTTTTTGAAGGCAGGCCGGGGGGTACTAGGGTAGGGGAGGCCGGTTTTAAATAGGAGAGGGAGAGAGAAATAATATTAGGGTTAGGGATTATTTAGTGTTTAGGGGTATATATAGGAAACAAATGTGGGTTAATGGGTAGTGGATATCAGTAGGATTAAATGGGTGTACAATTGGGTAATGGATATTGGGTAGATTTCAAATGGAGATACAAGATGCAATGAACTCTATGGCTCCTAAAAATCTCCTTAAGGGCCAAAAATCTCAAATTGACCAAAACTCCTCGAAAAGTCCACCATGACCCAAAAATAATATTTAAACATGAACGGGACCAAGAAAATGAGAAAAATATCTCAAAATGGCGAAAAACGGACGATCGGCGCACGAACGGCACAAGGAGATCAAAATGCCAGAAAAAAAATATAAAATAAAAATAATTAAATATATTGTTCCGAAAAATACAATGGAATATAATAATCCACAAAAGAAAAAAATATTCTCAAAAATACCAAAAGTGAAAAACAGAGGTTACAAAAAATACCCAACTTACACCTAGAGCGGCGCTAAACACTCGTTACAAGCTTTCCACAAGACGGGTTCGGAGTCCATACCCATGGCTCGAAGAGAATCTAGCAATTTTCAATAATGCAAGTTCAGAGTGCACTTCGCCATTCGATCTGCTCCTGCAATCCGTTAGCGCCTCCACGACCGGTTCGGAGTCCATACCCATGGCTCGAAAAGACTCTAGCAACTTGCAAAGAAGCAAGTTCAGAGTGCACTTCGCCATTCGATCTGCTCCTGCAACCTGTCAATACTCAAACTAACAAGTTCAGAATCCATACCCGTGGCTCAGAGTTACTCTTGCAACCTGTAATTACCCATGTTCAGAGTTCAACTCGCCATTCGATCTGTTCCTGAAACTAGTTAAAATTCCACAAAGACAGATTAAGAGATCCAAAATCGTAGATCGTAATTACTCTAGCAACTCTTGTAAAAAGAAACACTTAGAGTTCAACTCTCCACTCGATGGGACTCTCACAATTTTTCAGAGGACCCATACAGCAAGTTTGGAAAACAACTCTCTCTCAGAGTTGCTCCTACAACTAGCTGAGTTCAAGAAGGAGAATTTCTATACTCCATCATACACCGTCGGCAGTTCACTAGCTATACGCAACAGATTTGAGGTCGTGTTATTTAGCTACAAAGAACCCAGTTGATGGCACCTCCATCTTGACAGAAAGGAACAAGCATATGACCAGAATTCTTCAAATCACAGAACTATCACAAATCCATGCACTTAGAACCAGCATCACTACAAATAATTACTAGCCCGATCAAACACTTCGTTGGCTCCAAACAACAAATTCAATGCTCTAATCACCACTCGAGATCAGCGACCTATTGACTCAGAACAATGGTTTCAACGTCCCGCTTACCACTATTGGATGGGGCGAATCTTTTCAACAATCCCGTAACTTCATGCAAATGGATTAATCCCTACATTTACGTTTAACTCCGTCTCGCACTATCGATAGTTCATTAGCTATACAAAACAGGCTTGAAGCCCTGTTAATTAGCCACAAAAATTACTTCGACGGGTGATGTGAATATTTGCAAGTGTACAAAATCGCAATAAGTAGTATAGTTAAGTGAATAGAGTATCGAAACTGCAGGGACTAATTATTTTATTGAGTACCGAATTTACTAGATGAATCACTATTTGGATAATCGGAATTAATAAATGATAAAACAACTAAATTAAATTAATCTTATTAAAGCTAACTAAATAAATGAAGAGGGAGCGGGCTGTGAGATTCTTGTAATTTGTTAATGGCAAAATTAATTCTAGGGCTTTTGACTTCACCTAGTTTATCACACACAATTTATAACTCCTTATGAATAAAAATATTATTTTTCCAAGTTGTAGACCAAAATCCCAAAATTATTCAATACTCTCTCTCAAGCAGTATCAAAATTATTCTCAATTAATTATTTGCCTTAGTTCATTCACAAATTATCAATTGAAAATTCATTAAGATCTATGGATTTCTTAATGGTCACAATCTCCTATAATAGTATTTAATTTTTATTAACCACAAATTACCAGTTCGGTCTCTTCATGATTTAAAAGATCAAACAAATGTCTATCCACCAATTGTATGCATTAATAATAAAAATCAACACACAACCATAGAAAATATAACAATAATAAGGAATTGAAATTGTGTTCTCAAAAACTAGGCTACATCGAAGCCCTAAAAAATAAAATTTAGTTCATATTCAATTTGCAACTAACAAAAATTTTTTGGGATTGCATCGTAAAAAATTAGAGAAGAAGATATACAAAAAGATATAAAAATATTGCAAACCGAACTCCTAGAACCTCGCCCTGCTGTCTGCGTCGACTATCACGTCAGAGGCCCGCCTATCAGCGCCTGTAGAACGCCGGGTGGGCTGATGTGGCTTCTTGGAAACAGAGCGAACGTGGGTGCTCTGTTGGTTGCTCCGAAAACTGCACGCCTCAGAGCTCTGGCTCTTTTTGGTTTATGCGCCGAAGAAGCCCTGCGTCTCTCTCTCATCTCTGTTGGAAAACACAAGAGAGAGAGAGATGATCTGTTTGTTTGTTTATTTTGTAGCCGTCACCTCTTGAAGTTGATGCGCGTGCCTGGTGTGTATTTATAGACAAATGGGTAGGAGAATTAGGGTTTGCTCTTTGCAGAAAAATCTCCTCCTTTTTCATTTATTTCCTTCCTTCTTTAATCTGATATTTATTTCTTTCTCCTTTTTCTTTTCTTTTCTTTTCTTGTAAACACGTGCTGTATACACAAAAAATAATACCAGAAATTAGGGTTTTAAAAATAAAATAAAATTAATTAGTTTAAAATTAATTAAACTAACTAAAAATCAAATTAGCTCATTTAAACCATTTTAAAATTATTTATCGCACTTTTAGCTCAATTAGCAAATTAAGATTCAACGAAATTATAAAAATTAATAAATCAATAGTTTTGCTTTGTTTGTTGATTTTTTTCAAAAATCTTCACTTTTTGCATCAAAAATCTCATTTCTTCAAAAATAATTAATTAATTGAAATCTTATAGAAATAAGAGGAATTATAAATAATATAAACGAAAACAAACAATTTTAATGGGTAAATGAGTACAAATATTTGTATAAAAATTAGACACATCAAATACCCCCAAACTTAAGATTTTGCTTGTCCTCGAGCAAAAATTAAAATCATGAATAAGGGAATAATAATCAATAATAACTCAACTCATCACACTAAGAGATCTTATCATGCAAGCATCAAAATTTCAAATATAAATATAAACAATAGCAAATAAAGTAAAATCAAGTATACTCACTTTCTCTAGTGCAATTATTTATTCATAATTCCACACCAAATCAGATTTTTCATGCAATTAATATGATTATAGTATGTAACAACTCCATCTGTGATTTCCCTTCTCACTACTACAAACCGAGTAGCAAACTAGATTTTTGTTTTTTTGTTTTTTTTTTTTCCTTTTTTTTTGGTCTCTTCTCTAAGTTGTCACTTGCCTTTTTACGCGAATGCAAATATTTGTGATGAATTCACCCGGTTACTCAATAAGTCACAAACTTAAAGTGCTTTGCATACTCATATTTCAAGTTGACGTTTGACGTAAAAGTAAACTTTGGTGATGAATACCCCTAGTTACTAAGCAACTCAAAACATTGGAAAAGACAAATTTTTTTTTTCATTATTACTCTATTTACTTGAACTCTGTTTAGGACTAGATCAAAGAGGAGCATCACAAGAAAAAGTATCATATTTGTCTTTTATGTATAATCGCACGACTCATACAATTTTGTACGGAATTGTGAAACTCAGTAATCCTAAAGTAAATAAGTATGCTTACTCTTGCTTTATAAGTAATTTTCTATCTCAAAAAAAATTATTTCAATGCTTATCACAATAAAGAACTCAAAAGTGTAATGGTGAGCCTAATTGTAATCCCTTTTTATTTTGTTTTTCTTTTAAAAAAATAAATAATAAATTTTTAAACCTTCCCCCCAAACTTGAATATCACATTGTCCTCAATGGAAAAGAAAAAAGAAAAACAAAAGAATACAAAAAATTCAGAATTTCTCTCCTGATTCGTCTTAAAATTTCTGCACGCGTGGCGTTCAGTATTTTTGCGATATCTGGAGCTGTAGATGTCCAAATGGGCTGATTTTCTTTTTTGCTGGAAAGCTAAGATAATTGCCTACAATTTCTTTTTGAATCAGTTTTCCAGATTCTGACTCCATAATGCTCCAAAACAGCCATCAACGTAGGTGTACAAAATAGCTCCTCCCGGCAACTTTCAAACTCATGCAATCCTACAACATAAAATTAAAAATTAAAATTATAATAAACTAATAGAAAATAAAATCTAAATGCAGTAAAAGAAAGCATGGGTTGCCTCCCAAGAAGCGCTAAGTTTTATGTCTTCAGCCGGACATGGGGATGAGATGATTATGTGACACCAAGATACAACAACATTAAAACATCCTTTCAAATTCTTCTCTTCAGGTGTGGTTCAGGTTCAAGCTCTAGTTTGAGGCATCGTGATGATGATGTCTTTGATTTCCCCACCTCTTTGAATTTTTGCTAAAAATATGAATGAATAGATGGTGCAGCATCCAAATACATAACATGTTCAAAAATATTTTCTTTTTCAGTTTCAAAAGTTGCTGAATTTGTTGGACATACTTCGATTGGCAACTTTTCAATTTCACCCTTATGTTTCTCGCCCACAATTAAATCAGATTTACTTACTTGAAAACACGAATGTTCTTCAGGAGGAAACTATATGGTTTTAAAAACATCATACGTTACTTGCTCGTGCTGAATTTGTTCCTCCATAATTTGTTCGATCTCACTTTGCTTTTCAACCAAATTTTGTCATTTTCTTCTTGTGGTTGCTTAATTGTCCTCCCGCTGCTTAGTGTTATTGCTTTGACATCTTCCGTGGGGTTGACAACTGTGTTGCTTGGTAATGTTCCTACAGTTCTTTCGTTAATAGTATTTGAAATATGACTAATTTGTACCTCAAGATTGTGAATGGAAGTCGTATTATTTTGTATTGCCAAATCTGTCTTTTGTATGTATTGCTCTGTCTTCTGCATGTAGTGCATAAACATATCTTCAAGTGTCGGCTTCTTTTCTGGTTGTGAAAATTTTTGAGGTGGTCTAATCACTCCTTGATTGTTGTTCCATGGACAATTGGGGTGGTTTCTCCATCCTGTATTGTATGTGTTTGCATAATAATTATTTTTCATTTGAAAGTTTGAAACAAAATTTTCACGTTCGGCATTTGATGGAGCAAAAGGGTTCCCCACTTGGCAATCTGCACTTGAGTGATTTCCTGCACAAAGATCAAAAATCATATTAGATTGAATTGCATTAAAATTTGTATTACCTAATTGTTTAGATAAAATATCAATTTGTACAGTTAAAGTAGAAATAGGATCAAGTTCAAAAACTCCAGTCACTTTTCTTGGCAGTGTTCTCTCTGAAGACCACTGGTAATGATTTGATGCCATCTCCTCTGAAAGATCATAGGCTGCTTTGTAAGTTTTTCTCATAAGTGCACCACCAGCTGCTGCGTTAACCATAGATCGATTTGTAACTCCCAAACCATTATAGAATATTTGCATTTGCAGCCATTTTGGTAGTTCATGATGAGGACACTTTCTCAATAACTCTTTGTACCTCTCCCATGCATCACACAAAGACTTAGTCTCAAATTGAATAAATGTGACAACATCATTCCTTAGTTTTGCTGTCTTTGCTGGCGGAAAATACTTAGCCAAAAATTTTTGTGCAAGTCCCTCCCAAGTAGTAATACTACCGGGTGGTAGATAATATAGCCAAGCTTTCGCCTTATCTCATAGTGAAAAAGGAAAGAGTCTTAATCTGATTGCATCATCTGATACTCCGTTGTGTTTGAAAGTGTCACAAATTTCCAGAAAGTTTGCAATATGAACATAAGGATCCTCGTGCGGTAATCCCCAAAATTGAACTATCTGATGAATCATTAGAATCATTGCCGGTTTAATCTCAAAATCGTTAGCTTCAATAACCGGCCTCTTTATGCTTGCTTCATAAATTGAGGGCTTAGCATAGTCTCTCAAAGCCTTGTTCTCGTAGTTCGCCATGATAATATACTTGTATGTCCTGCAACATAAGTATTGAAAAAAAATAGAAAAACTAAAAATAAAAAAATAAAAATAAATAAAAGTAAAAGTAAGTCAAAAGAAAATAAAGAGGTAAAATAATAATAAAACAAAAGAAATAATAAAAAAAATCCAAACTAGTAATAATCTAGCAATTTTCAATATCAATAAAAGAATAACTAGTCCCCGGCAGCGGTGCCAAAAACTTGATGTGAATATTTGCAAGTGTACAAAATCACAACAAGCAGTATAGTTAAGTGAATAGAGTGTCGAACCCACAGGGACTAATTATTTTGTTGAGTACCGAATTTACTAGATGAATCACTATTTGGATAATCGAAATTAATAAATGATAAAACAACTAAATTAATCTTATTAAAGCTAACTAAATTAATGAAGAGGGAGCGGGCTGTGAAATTCTTGTAATTTGTCAATGGCAAAATTAATTCTAGGGCTTTTGACTTCACCTAGTTTATCACACACAATTTATAACTCCTTATGAATAAAAATATTATTTTTCCAAGTTGTAGACCAAAATTCCAAAATTATTCAATACTCTCTCTCAAGCAGTGTCAAAATTATACTCAACTAATTATTTGCCTTAGTTCATTCACAAATTATCAATTGAAAATTCATTAAGATCTATGGATTTCTTAACGGTCACATTCTCCTATAACGGTATTTAATTTTTATTAACCACAAATTACCAGTTCTGTCTCTTCATGATTTAAAAGATCATACAAATGTCTATCCACCAATTGTACGCATTAATAATGAAAACAACACACAACCATGGAAAAATAGAACAATAATAAGGAATTGAAATTGTGTTCTCAAAAACTAGGTTACATCGAAGCCCTAAAAAATTAGATTTAGTTCATATTCAATTTGCAACTAACAAAAATTATTTGGCATTGCATCGTAAAAAATTAGAGAAGAAGATATACAAAAAGATATAAAACTATTGCAAACAGAACTCCTAGAGCCGAGCCCAAGCCGTTCTCTCTCCTCTGTCTCTGTCTCAAAAACCGAAGCCAGCTGCTGCAGAAGACGCGTCGCCACGTCAGCAGAAGTCTACGCCAGTAGAAATCCATGCCTATCATGTCGCCCTACTGTCTACATCGACTGTCACGTCAGGGGCGGCCTGTCAGCGCCTGTCGATCACTAGGTGGGCTGACGTGGCGTCTTGGAAACAGAGCACACGTGGGTGCTCTGTTGGTTGGTCCGAAAACCGCACGCCTCAGAGCTCTGGCTCTTTTTGGTTTATGCACCGAAGAAGCCTGCATCTCACTCTCCTCTCTGTTGGAAAACGCAAGAGAGAGAGAGATGATCTGTTTGTTTGTTTGTTTTGTAGCCGTCACCTCTTGAAGTTGATGCGCGTGCCTGGTGTGTATTTATAGACAAATGGGTAGGAGAATTAGGGTTTGCTCTTTGTAGAAAAATCCCCTCCTTTTTTATTTATTTCCTTCTTTCTTTAATCTCGTCTTTATTTCTTTCTCCTTTTTCTTTTCTTTCCTTTTCTTGTAAACACGTGCTGCATACACAAAAAATAATACCAGAAATTAGGGTTTTAGAAATAAAATAAAATAAATTAGTTTAAAATTAATTAAACTAACTAAAAATCATATTAGTTCATTTAAACCCTTTTAAAATTATTTATCGCACTTTTAGCTCAATTAGTAAATTAAGATTCAACAAAACAATAAAAATTAATAAATCAATAGTTTTGCTTTGTTTGTTGATTTTTTTCCAAAAATCTTCACTTTTTGCATCAAAAAATTTCATTTCTTCAAAAATAATTAGTTAATTAAAATCTTATAGAAATAAGAGGAATTATAAACAATATAAACGAAAACAAGCAATTTTAATAGGTAAATGAGTACAAATATTTGTATAAAAATTAGACACATCAATGGGTCATCAATATTGACAACAAGGTACACCACACGGACCAAGCACGCAAAGAGATTTCATTAAGAATCGGAGAACTGTTACAAAACCATATGTTCAGATCCAGTAGTGCTGCAGATATTTACAAGTGCAAAATCATAAATCATACAATTCAATCTACGAATCGTCCTGGCGACTCGGTGGACGAAGGACGTTTTCAGGAGAGATACGAGCCTCCTAGTGGGTCACCTATCGGCCACCATTTTTCTTGATCGCCAGCATCTTTGACAGAAAACGTCGATCCCATGGATTGAGATTGCTGGCCGGCACATGAAGTGTGTGACTCTCCACCAACCAAAGCCAAATTCAACAAAGCTGACGTGCCATTCTGGGCGCCGCCAGGGCAACAATAGGGCACCCGCGCTATCGGTGCTGCTCCCCTAACGATCGACTCAACTCCTCTAACTATTGCACTATCTACCACGTTGGTCGTGGTGCCTTCCTTCACTTCAACCATTGGTCACTTTTTTGCACTGACGACGTGCGAGATGCTTGCCGTTGGTAACCCCCTGAGTATCTCCTGAAGGCGATACAAGTCCAAGTCTTTCTTGACAGCTACTTCTCTGAGTACAGCACACTCCCCAATGCTGTCTTTAGTTACTTTCAGAGGCAAAGGTAAGTTGGCCAAACGATCGCTATACAAGAGTGTTAACTCGCAGTCCCTCTCGATAAGCGCCGACGTAAGGCGAACAGACTCCAACCATTCATCCTTTTACTGAACACACAAACGGTCAACTGCCAACTCCGTTATGCGCAGTCGCTTACAAAGGTGCTCTACCTCGTCACTACAAGGTTTCTCATTGGATCCTGCGATCGTCTGTCAACAATTCCAAAAGTATGGTCAAACAAAGAAACAAAGTACTGTGTGTCACGGGCAAGAGTCGCTTCAAAACACATCAACACAATATGACAAATTGTAACAAATCTGAAAGATAGTTTTTCAACCACTAAAACAAAGATACAAGAATGCGGTGGCCAGTCCGCAATTAGGCATCATAGTTAGTAGCTACAAGTCCGAAACAAAGGCAAGTAAAGAAATCATGAAAGAAAAAAGGGCATGACAAGGTGAATCAAGCATCCACCTACTTCAGCGCCACCACGGACAAGGAACCCTCAGCAACTTCCTTCCCCTTGTCCTTCTTTCCAGAGCCACTCTTTGCGCCACCCGCAGGAGCACCGATCCCGCCATCCTCCTTCCTGCCCGTATCAGCATGAACCTTGGCCACCTCGACGTTCAGCTCTGAGGCCGCATCAGTGTAGCGCCCCGAATTTTCAATAAATAAACTTGAAAATATGCGGCACAATTTCCAGCATCTAGCTCTATGTAATAGTAAACATAGCCAAACACAGATAATTTTTCAACTTTTATTATATCAATTCTTTACATAGCACAGCGGAAAATTAAACACCTTGAATTACAATTTCTTTCTTTTATAACACATTCTTTTGCAATTTACATAAGCCACATTATCATTCTACCACATGCATCCAAATCCCAAGCTAATGGTACCTACCTGTAAAACATGAGGTCCGAGATAACCCTAACTCCCAAAACTACAAGGGTCAGCCACAACGGTGTGAGAGACATCAAAAGATATACAATTTAAATGAAGCAAAAAAAATAAATTCATAATCAACACGTACCCACAGCAGTAACAAATGGAATATGAAATAATAATAAATAAAGCATGAAAACATTAAGTGAACTAAGCTAAGGGTCAAGTGTAGGAAAACAGAAAACATCATGCATAATACAAGTCAAGAAAACACAAATGCAGTAAAATGACTCTCTAATGCATACTTGTCGGATTCTATGCATTCCATACTACATAGGTCCAGTGCAAGTCCTTATCGTTCTCCACTTTATAGGGTTAAATCCCTCGTTATGCAACTAATCCTACTACGCTGATAGAAACAAGATCCAGAATACTCTACGAATAGGCCTGACAACCCTCGATGCGCAAGCATCATGTAAGCATAGCTCTAAAACCGGAGAATCACATTCCTGCCATGTACCCCACGAATAGACCTGCCGACCCTCGATGTGCAGAACACAGTACATCCCGTGAATAGGCCCACCACCCCTCGACATGCGAATGCACCGTTTGTTCCATGAATAGGCCCGCCGACCCTCGACACGAGAACATACCAACTGTCCTCTATGGACACAACAATACACAGTTCTGGAATACATCCGTTGGACTAACAACAAAGCTCATACTTACGTTTTCCAAGTTCTATCACATCTTCACCAGTGCATGTCCTTAGGTTGATTATTATTAATTAAAAGACAATTTCCACCTCTCTAGAGTTGGTGTACCCTGCCGAACTTAATTCCACCAAAACAACCCGAAGGCCCAAACTGGCCAATATCCATAAAATCTCATCTACCGGTTTACAGGAATCTCACTCAACCTCTAGAGACTCACAAATCAAAATATCAACACAAATCTTACAATAAGATTTCTTAAATTCCATTACCAAATCTTTTATATTAAGAAAACTTCTTTAAATCACAAAAAATAAATTTATTCAAATATTCACAAAATTCCCTGAAATTAAATCTGAGAATAAGTCCATTAAACAGCTGAGTTTCACATTTTTGAAGTCATAGAAAAATCACAAAACATCAACCTCTCGAAATCCGTACATAATTCGCTTTCTAAAGTTATAGAAATACCAATTAAATTCTATTATTAATCAAAATATAACTCTCTGTAAAATATAGTAATTTGTAGTAAAAACATCATCTAAAATAGTAGATCAATACTCCATAAGTTCGAAGAAATAATAGTTCAAGAAACGACATCAAAATTCAATTAAAACAATCAGCACAGTGGCTGACGGTTGACCAACAAGTTAGTTCAAAAGACAGCGGTTGACTGTCGTGCTAAAAATCCGAAAACCCACAACTGACAGTTGACCGACACTTTGTGTGTTAAATGGGTGTGGTCGACTAACATGTTCAAGAAAATACAGCTTTGAATTTCGTGCACTTTTCTACTGATATATAGTATATAATTTTTAAAAGCATGAATTTGTGAAATACAAATCTGGAGATAATCAAATACAACTTGTCTAACATACTGGGATTTATAAATTAAATTAAACTCTCATCAAATTCATAAAAGAGTAATTTTTCATCAAAACTTCTTCAAATCATTAAAAACACTATATGTATGTGTATGTGAGTATATATGCATCAATAAAACATCAGAATTCATAGTATTTGAGTAGTATAATGTTCAGTTCATTTTCAATATTAATATACATCGAAATCCACTTGAAAATATCACAAAACTCAAAAAAATAAAAATTTTGGCTGAACAATGTCAGACCCGAAAACCCTATTCAACCTTCAAAACTTGATTCTTTGATCCAAGAAACTTCTCTTGCAATTTTTAAACACACATACAACTATTTACATCAGTTTTCCCCTGAATATAAGCAACTACAACATGTATTTAGTCAAGTTCTTCTCATCAAAACATCCAAACAGATCATATGTATATATACAACAGTAAAGAATTCATCTTTATTCAATTTTATGCATTGTAAGTCTTACAACTCATTTTAAACAATCAAATCAGCAAGAAAACAGTACATCCATGAGTTATATTAAGTTCTTAACATTCTTAAGTCATCCATATAGAAATTTTATTCACCAATTGCATAGTTTTCATAAAAAGTTCTATTTTTATTCATCCATCCATCAATAATTTTTTATATCATCATACAATCATCTATCATGCATTATACTAGACAAATCATGATATATAACATGCATAGAATAACAAGAAATAAAACATATGTCACTCACCTTATTGAAGAATCAACGAAGATAATAAAGAATGAGAAAAGGCTCCACCTTTCGCAAAAATCCAAGATCCTTGCTTCGAAACTCCAAGAAAACCTATAATAAAATATACTTTTGTTTTGTGCAGCAAGGAGACGGCTATAGTGGCCCTCTAAATAGGCCGAAATCTGGAGTATTAGGGTTTTGAGAAGATTTTACAAAATATTCCTTTAGAATATATCATTACATATATAGATCCTTTATACTAGGTAACTAGATTAACCAATTTTGTTGAGATTTAAAACAAAAGTAACCTCCCAGATCTAGCCGGCACCTATATCAAATCAAAAAAAATCAATTTTGTAACTTTTTGCCTCCAAGTTGCAATTTTGCAAAAAGACCTTATATAATAAATTAGCATAATAAACCAAATCTATCAAAACAAAAATTAAAATATTTACCTCTGAGTTTTCTAGCCCTCATGCTCAGCCCAGAAAACCAAAAATCTGGAGTTTTTAAGTCAAGCGGTAATTTTGCACAAAAGCCCGTCTTTTTGTAATATTTGCAAACATGCCTAATAAATATCAAAAATATCCAGAAAATTCATAAATAATACCTTCTAAAAAATATCAGGTTTCCCCAAAATAATTTTTGAGTTCAAGTTTCTCAACAAAATATTTGCATGTGTTTTACACGTGCAAAAAGATAAATTTCAGAAAAATATTTATTAAATCACCAAAATCACTTTAATTCATTTATTAATCTCAAAAACATTATTTAAAATTCTAGGGTGCTGCATCACTCCCTCTTTAGAATAGTTCTATCCTCAAAACTACTACTAATAGGGACCAAACAATATAAGCAGAAAAATGCAATCACATAGATGGAAATATAGTTTAAAGAATGCAGTCATATATAGTGCTCCGGAAAATTCTTCTGCATGCGATCTTCTGGCTCCCAAATAGCTTCCTCAAACTGCTGGTTCCTCCATAATACCTTGACTATAGGCATCACCTTATTTTTCAACAATCTCTACAGGCTGCTCCTTGTAACTCAAGTTTAGCTGTAGTCCTTCGGGAACTTGTTGTGCAATCTAGCTACCTAAATAAACAGATAAACTAGACACAAATTATAAACCTCGCAAGTGCACGAATCGTTTGGAAAAGCGTAGTGACGAGCAAGGGTTGATCCCACAGAGATTGTAGATTCTAATTTACTAATCAATAAAATAGAAAACAAAATATTGAAGTGTCGTTCTAAAAGTCTCAAACAAATGAAAAGATAAAAATCTAAATAAGTAGCATCACAAGTTGAGTCACAAATCTCTATTAAAGTAGTTGGGTTTTGATCTCCACCAATAGTCAGTAATGCTAAGTCATATACTACATCCATTACTCATGTTTGTTCTCTTCATGGGCATGGTATCTACTCCTTAAAGTAATGTTTCCCTAAGCCAAGAATTAGGCATGGTATCTACTCTAATTCGTTTCTTTCATTAAGTATTTAGCATGGTATCTACTAAGTTGCACTTAAAGAAGGCCTAAGAACAGTGAAAATGAACAAACACTCAAGGTTCTAGAAATTGGTATCAGATCTAGATCCCTTAAGTTGATTAAACCAAGAACCCCTAAAGATTCCCTTGTTACAAGT
Organism: Hemerocallis citrina; assembly: GCA_017893485.1. Taxonomy (NCBI): domain Eukaryota; kingdom Viridiplantae; phylum Streptophyta; class Magnoliopsida; order Asparagales; family Asphodelaceae; genus Hemerocallis; species Hemerocallis citrina. The sequence continues at coordinate 291,358,733 of CM030361.1, forward strand.
TATGAGCACGAGATACAGGTCGTCTCAATATGCTCATCTAACAGATTCAGATCTACACTGCACAAACTTATAATCCCAGATTCGGACCAGTCGACTGGCTGTCACTTCAGTCGACTGTTCTTAGGATTCTGAACTAGTTTGAGTATTATAAATCTATTCCAATTCACTCAGGTTTAATCAATAAGTAATAGAGTAGACTATAGCATTACACAACTACGGTTTCAATCTATCCAACCATGAAAGTTAGTTCCACATAGTAAAACTGTTATTGATTAATATAATAGAGTTCATGACTACAATAGAAATAAGAACTAAGAGAAAGAACAGAAGAACGCTGATTTGTATGATGTTGCACTTTAGCCCAATCAGCAGTCGTCTAGTTCTCCTCCTTTGATGCTTGCTGTCGATGGCCTTCCTGGCCGATCCAGAGATAGTCCGAGAGATGGATTGATAGAGAGTTTTTCCGCTTCTTTCTTGACTGGTATTTATAGAACAAGAGAAGAGAATTAGGGTTTTTACTTTTTGCAGAGAAGTCCTCTTCTTTTGTTATTTCTTTCCTTATCTTTATCAGCCGTTTATTTCTTTCTCTTTTTCTTCTTTCCTTCCTTATCTGCTCACCACGTGCTTCTTGCTTTGATTGTTTGAGAAGTTGTTATTCGCAGAAAACACCTGGGTTTGGATAACTTAATTTTGATTCGGATTTGGATGAGGATGCATCTGTTCTTATCTTCTGACTCGCCGCATACCAGTCGACTGGTGTTGGAGTAAGTCGACTGTGTCGAGACATCTGGAGATTCATAGTTACGCAGTCCAGTCGACTGTCTTTGAGATAAGTCGACTGTTATGAGCAGCTGTGGCAATCAACTCCTCTGTCCAGTCGCCTGTTGTGGGGGAACCAGTCGACTGATGTCTGCAGAATTCTGTGTGTCATCCTCAAAGTCTGTGTTAGTCTGGAATCTGCTTTGTTTGGCTGTTTTAAGCTGTTTCCTATGGAAAAAGAGAAAAGAAGCGTAAATACCACATATAGAGCATTTAAATGTTCAATTGCCTTAAGATCATTGCTCCTAAAAGTGAATAATATTTGGTTCATCAAATACCCCCAAACTTAGCTTTTGCTTGTCCTCAAGCAAACTAAAATAATGAACAAGGGGAAAATAATAAACCAGTCGACTGTCCATATTCAACCACCAAGAATTTTTATTATGCAAGCATCAAAGTTATAAACAATTGCAAATAAAGTAACAACAAGTATACCCACTTTCTCCAGTGCAATTGTTTAGTCACAATCCCCAACTCAATCATACTTGTCATGCAATTAATTATAGTTATAGTATGCAACTACTCAATCTGTGATTATCCCTTTTTCTCTACTACAAACCGAGTAGCAAACTAGAGTTTTTTTTTTTTTTTAGTCTTTTCTCTAAAGTTGTCACTTGCCTTTTGACGCGAATGCAAAACATTTGTGATGAATCCACCCGGTTACTCAACAAGTCACACACTTTAAAGTGCTTTGCATACTCATATTCCAAGTTGCCGTTTGACGTGAAGGTAAACATTGGTGATGAATACCCCTAGTTACTAAGCACTCAAAACATTGGAGTAGCTTGACTTTATTCAAATATATATATATATATTTTATTACTCTATTTACTTAAACTCAATTTAGGACTAGATCTAAAAGGAATAATCACCAGAAAAAGTATCACATTTGTGTATTATGTATAATCGCATGACTTATATAATTTTGTAAGGCATTATGAAACTCAACAATCCTAAAGTAAATAAGTATCCTTACTATTACTTTATAAGAAATTGTTTATCCTAAAAGAAAAATTCAAAAGACTCCACAAAACTAAATACCCCTAATACCCCCAAACTTAGATGGAACATTGTCCTCAATGTTCGCACAAAGTTTAAAATAAATAGGCATGTGTTACCACCCAGTTTGAAGGAAAAATAAAATAAAGAAATAAAGCAAGGACTAAGAAATATAAATAAAGGAAGAGAGTGTAAGTACACCCCTGAAAAATTGAGTTGCCTCCCAATAAGCGCTGTGTTTCCTGTCTTCAGCTAGACTTGATGAGTTTATGCGAAGTATTGAATGGATCGCGGCTCAAAACTCATCTTATTATAAGGTTTCCCCCTCTGCCCATTCACCTCGAACGTTGAGCTGCTGCCAACGCTCTATGTGGGGGAAACCTGTACAACAATTCATGGACCGTACCATCTTGACATTAGTTTATCAGCAATGGTCCATCTTAATGCACCATTGTGCTTTTGAAAGACTCCCTGCAGCCTCTCCTCTTTCTGCACCCTAAAATTTGTAGCAACTGTCACAGGTAATGTCTGGTTCCCCCCCAAAGATTCATACTGCTGGTGTTCATGTAGTGGCTTCAGCTCCACGTCTAGGATTCTGGTAGCAGTCGGGACAGTCGACTTATTCCAATCATCAGTCGACTTATCCTGTTCATCAGTCGACTGGTCTGCAGAAACACAAGTTTTATCAGACTCAAAATTTTTAACTGCAGGTGCAAGCTTACCTGTATATGACTTTGGAGTTTCAAGGTGATGTACTGTCTCTACAATCCTCCGATCATCATATTCCTGTTCAACATGAGATAATATTAGAGGGTGTGTAATTGTTTCTTGTAATGGATCAGCACTATGTTCGTGCAATGTTTGGTCACAAATTTCCTGAACCACATCAACACTATAACATTCATGATCATCGTGAGGAATTTGTGGTGCATCAAACACGTTAAACTCAATCTCTTCCTCTAGTGTTGTCCTTAATTGGAGCTGTTCTTGTCCTCTAGGGTTGGGTATGGTTTGTGATGGGAATTCTCCTGCCTTTCTTTCACTTAGCTCCGTAGCAATTTGACCAATTTGAAATTCCAATTTTTGAATGGCCTGTCTTTGTTGATCGCTTATTTCCTGTTGCTGTTGGAGTAACTGCAGAATGGTGGATTCGAAATCCAACTTCTTTTGTTCTTGTGCTGGCTCATCATACCCATTCCCACCCTGGAAATGCTGCATATCCCCTGGTGCAAATTGATTGTCTTGATGGCTTTGCCACCCTGAGTTATACGTGTTTGAAAAAAAATTGTTCTGGGACGGGTACATTTCCAGTTCTTCGTAGTTTGTATGCTCCTGATCTGCGAAAGAAAACATGGGGCAGAATTAGTTGTATGGTTAGATTGAAAACAATTTGCACAAATTTCTTTTGGTTGGTTTTTTACGCCACCCAACGTTGACTTTACAAGCATATCAATCTTTTTGTTCATGGTTTCCATTTCTAATTGCATGTTATTATTATGAGAAATTTCGTATACTCCCTGTTTCTTCGAAAGACCCCTCCTTGTGGAGAATTGTTGTGAGTTCTCGCTGAGTTCTTCAAATAACTCTATGGCCTCCTCAGCACTCTTCCTCATCAACATTCCATTGCAACCTGCATCTACAATTGCTTTGTTAGCGTCATTTAAACCCTCATAAAATGATTGTACCTGGTCATCCTTGGGTATGTTATGCATAGGACACTTGGAAAGCTTGTTCTTAAAGTCCTTCCATGCCTCGAAAAATAAATCGCCATCTTTTTGTTGGAAAAGTAGAATTTCCCTTTTTAGTTGTCTGGTTTTTTGGGCTGGAAAGAATTCCTTCAAGAATTTTGTTGCCAATTGCTCCCATGACTGAATTGATCCTGGTTCCAAAGAATTATACCACAATTTAGCATTAAGTTTTAAAGAAAATGGAAACAAGATTAACCTGATTTGTTCAGTGGTAAGCCCTTGGACGCTTTGTGTTCTGCAAAGATCAAAAAAATCTTGCAAATGTAGGTGCGGATCTTCGTCTAGTCTGCCACTGAAATGGGGAACCATACTGAGTAATTGAGGAGATAAATGCATGTTTCCTGTGACTTTGGACTGAAAAGCTATGCAAGACGGTTGCTCAATATTCTTTGGAATGAATTTGTCTTGCATTGGTACTCGATTTAATACATTTTCACCCATTGTTGCTTCTGGAATTCTTCGATGTACAGTCGACTGGTACATGGGACAGTCGACTGGTCAGAGTCTGTTTGTGCAGAAAGTAAACTAAAAGAAAATGTTAGAAAAGAAAAAGAAGAAATAAAATAAAATAAACAGAAAAAGATTTTACTGATTTGTAAGTTAAAATACTAAACAATCCCCGGCAACGGCGCCAAAAACTTGTTGTGCAATCTAGCTACCTAAATAAACAGATAAACTAGACACAAATTATAAACCTCGCAAGTGCACGAATCGTTTGGAAAAGCGTAGTGACGAGCAAGGGTCGATCCCACAGAGATTGTAGATTCTAACTTACTAATCAATAAAACAGAAAACAAAATATTGAAGTGTCGTTCTAAAAGTCTAAAAGAAATGAAAAGATAAAAATCTAAATAACTAGCATCACAAGTTGAGTCACAAATCTCTATTAAAGTAGTTGGGTTTTGATCTCCACCAATAGTCAGTAATGCTAAGTAATATACTACATCCATTACTCATGTTTGTTCTTTTCAAGGGCATGGTATCTACTCCTTAAAGTAATGTTTCCCTAAGCCAAGAATTAGGCATGGTATCTACTCTAATTCGTTTCTTTCATTAAGTATTTAGCATGGTATCTACTAAGTTGCACTTAAAGAAGGCCTAAGAACAGTGGAAATGAACAAACACTCAAGGTTCTAGAAATTGGTATCAGATCTAGATCCCTTAAGTTGATTAAACCAAGAACCCCTAAAGATTCCCTTGTTACAAGTTATGAGCACGAGATACAGGTCGTCTCAATATGCTCATCTAACAGATTCAGATCTACACTGCACAAACTTATAATCCCAGATTCGGACCAGTCGACTGGCTGTCACTTCAGTCGACTGTTCTTAGGATTCTGAACTAGTTTGAGTATTATAAATCTATTCCAATTCACTCAGGTTTAATCAATAAGTAATAGAGTGGACTATAGCATTACACAACTACGGTTTCAATCTATCCAACCATGAAAGTTAGTTCCACATAGTAAAACTGTTATTGATTAATATAATAGAGTTCATGACTACAATAGAAATAAGAACTAAGAGAAAGAACAGAAGAACGCTGATTTGTATGATGTTGCACTTTAGCCCAATCAGCAGTCGTCTAGTTCTCCTCCTTTGATGCTTACTGTCGATGGCCTTCCTGGCCGATCCAGAGATAGTCCGAGAGATGGATTGATAGAGAGTTTTTCCGCTTCTTTCTTGACTGGTATTTATAGAACAAGAGAAGAGAATTAGGGTTTTTATTTTTTGCAGAGAAGTCCTCTTCTTTTGTTATTTCTTTCCTTATCTTTATCAGCCGTTTATTTCTTTCTCTTTTTCTTCTTTCCTTCCTTATCTGCTCACCACGTGCTTCTTGCTTTGATTGTTTGAGAAGTTGTTATTCGCAGAAAACACCTGGGTTTGGATAACTTAATTTTGATTCGGATTTGGATGAGGATGCATCTGTTCTTATCTTCTGACTCGCCGCATACCAGTCGACTGGTGTTGGAGTAAGTCGACTGTGTCGAGACATCTGGAGATTCATAGTTACGCAGTCCAGTCGACTATCTTTGAGATAAGTCGACTGTTATGAGCAGTTGTGGCAATCAACTCCTCTGTCCAGTCGCCTGTTGTGGGGGAACTAGTCGACTGATGTCTGCAGAATTCTGTGTGTCATCCTCAAAGTCTGTGTTAGTCTGGAATCTGCTTTGTTTGGCTGTTTTAAGCTGTTTCCTATGGAAAAAGAGAAAAGAAGCGCAAATACCACATATAGAGCATTTAAATGTTCAATTGCCTTAAGATCATTGCTCCTAAAAGTGAATAATATTTGGTTCATCAAATACCCCCAAACTTAGCTTTTGCTTGTCCTCAAGCAAACTAAAATTATGAACAAGGGGAAAAATAATAAACCAGTCGACTGTCCATATTCAACCACCAAGAATTTTTATTATGCAAGCATCAAAGTTATAAACAATTGCAAATAAAGTAACAACAAGTATACCCACTTTCTCCAGTGCAATTGTTTAGTCACAATCCCCAACTCAATCATACTTGTCATGCAATTAATTATAGTTATAGTATGCAACTACTCAATCTGTGATTATCCCTTTTTCTCTACTACAAACCGAGTAGCAAACTAGAGTTTTTTTTTTTTTTTTAGTCTTTTCTCTAATGTTGTCACTTGCCTTTTGACGCGAATGCAAAACATTTGTGATGAATCCACCCGGTTACTCAACAAGTCACACACTTTAAAGTGCTTTGCATAATCATATTCCAAGTTGCCGTTTGACGTGAAGGTAAACATTGGTGATGAATACCCCTAGTTACTAAGCACTCAAAACATTGGAGTAGCTTGACTTTATTCAAATATATATATATATATTTTATTACTCTATTTACTTAAACTCAATTTAGGACTAGATCTAAAGGGAATAATCACCAGAAAAAGTATCACATTTGTGTATTATGTATAATCGCATGACTTATATAATTTTGTAAGGCATTATGAAACTCAACAATCCTAAAGTAAATAAGTATCCTTACTATTACTTTATAAGAAATTGTTTATCCTAAAAGAAAAATTCAAAAGACTCCACAAAACTAAATACCCCTAATACCCCCAAACTTAGATGGAACATTGTCCTCAATGTTCGCACAAAGTTTAAAATAAATAGGCATGTGTTACCACCCAGTTTGAAGGAAAAATAAAATAAAGAAATAAAGCAATGACTAAGAAATATAAATAAAGGAAGAGAGTGTAAGTACTCCCCTGAAAAATTGGGTTGCCTCCCAATAAGCGCTGTGTTTCCTGTCTTCAGCTAGACTTGATGAGTTTATGCGAAGTATTGAATGGATTACGGCTCAAAACTCATCTTATTATAAGGTTTCCCCCTCTGCCCATTCACCTCAAACGTTGAGCTGCTGCCAACGCTCTATGTGGGGGAAACCTGTGCAACAATTCATGGACCGTACCATCTTGACATTAGTTTATCAGCAATGGTCCATCTTAATGCACCATTGTGCTTTTGAAAGACTCCCTGCAGCCTCTCCTCTTTCTGCACCCTAAAATTTGTAGCAACTGTCACAGGTAATGTCTGGTTCCCCACCAAAGATTCATACTGCTGGTGTTCATGTAGTGGCTTCAGCTCCACGTCTAGGATTCTGGTAGCAGTCGGGACAGTCGACTTATTCCAATCATCAGTCGACTTATCCTGTTCATCAGTCGACTGGTCTGCAGAAACACAAGTTTTATCAGACTCAAAATTTTTAACTGCAGGTGCAAGCTTACCTGTATATGACTTTGGAGTTTCAAGGTGATGTACTGTCTCTACAATCCTCCGATCATCATATTCCTGTCAACATGAGATAATATTAGAGGGTGTGTAATTGTTTCTTGTAATGGATCAGCACTATGTTCCTGCAATGTTTGGTCACAAATTTCATGAACCACATCAACACTATAACATTCATGATCATCGTGAGGAATTTGTGGTGCCTCAAACACGTTAAACTCAATCTCTTCCTCTAGTGTTGTCCTTAATTGGAGTTGTTCTTGTCCTCTAGGGTTGGGTATGGTTTGTGATGGGAATTCTCCTGCCTTTCTTTCACTTAGCTCCATAGCAATTTGACCAATTTGAAATTCCAATTTTTGAATGGCCTGTCTTTGTTGATCGCTTGTTTCCTGTTGCTGTTGGAGTAACTGCAGAATGGTGGATTCGAAATCCAACTTCTTTTGTTCTTGTGCTGGCTCATCATACCCATTCCCACCCTGGAAATGCTGCATATCCCCTAGTGCAAATTGATTGTCTTGATGGCTTTGCCACCCTGGGTTATACGTGTTTGAAAAAAAATTGTTCTGGGACGGGTACATTTCCAGTTCTTCGTAGTTTGTGTGCTCCTGATCTGCGAAAGAAAACATGGGGCAGAATTAGTTGTATGGTTAGATTGAAAACAATTTGCACAAATTTCTTTTGGTTGGTTTTTTACGCCACCCAACGTTGACTTTACAAGCATATCAATCTTTTTGTTCATGGTTTCCATTTCTAATTGCATGTTATTATTATGAGAAATTTCGTATACTCCCTGTTTCTTCGAAAGACCCCTCCTTGTGGAGAATTGTTGTGAGTTCTCGCTGAGTTCTTCAAATAACTCTATGGCCTCCTCAGCACTCTTTCTCATCAACATTCCATTGCAACCTGCATCTACAATTGCTTTGTTAGCGTCATTTAAACCCTCATAAAATGATTGTACCTGGTCATCCTTGGGTATGTTATGCATAGGACACTTGGAAAGCTTGTTCTTAAAGTCCTTCCATGCCTCGAAAAATAAATCGCCATCTTTTTGTTGGAAAAGTAGAATTTCCCTTTTTAGTTGTCTGGTTTTTTGGGCTGGAAAGAATTCCTTCAAGAATTTTGTTGCCAATTGCTCCCATGACTGAATTGATCCTGGTTCCAAAGAATTATACCACAATTTAGCATTAAGTTTTAAAGAAAATGGAAACAAGATTAACCTGATTTGTTCAGGGGTATGCCCTTGGACGCTTTGTGTTCTGCAAAGATCAAAGAAATATTGCAAATGTAGGTGCAGATCTTCGTCTAGTCTGCCACTGAAATGGGGAACCATACTGAGTAATTGAGGAGATAAATGCATGTTTCCTGTGACTTTGGACTGAAAAGCTATGCAAGACGGTTGCTCAATATTCTTTGGAATGAATTTGTCTTGCATTGGTACTCGATTTAATACATTTTCACCCATTGTTGCTTCTGGAATTCTTCGCTGTACAGTCGACTGGTCCTTGGGACAGTCGACTGGTCAGAGTCTGTTTGTGCAGAAAGTAAACTAAAAGAAAATGTTAGAAAAGAAAAAGAAGAAATAAAATAAAATAAACAGAAAAAGATTTTACTGATTTGTAAGTTAAAATACTAAACAATCCCCGGCAACGGCGCCAAAAACTTGTTGTGCAATCTAGCTACCTAAATAAACAGATAAACTCGACACAAATTATAAACCTCGCAAGTGCACGAATCGTTTGGAAAAGCGTAGTGACGAGCAAGGGTCGATCCCACAGAGATTGTAGATTCTAACTTACTAATCAATAAAATAGAAAACAGAATATTGAAGTGTCGTTCTAAAAGTCTAAAAGAAATGAAAAGATAAAAATCTAAATAAGTAGCATCACAAGTTGAGTCACAAATCTCTATTAAAGTAGTTGGGTTTGATCTCCACCAATAGTCAGTAATGCTAAGTCGTACACTACATCCATTACTCATGTTTGTTCTCTTCAAGGGCATGGTATCTACTCTTTAAAGTAATGTTTCCCTAAGCCAAGAATTAGGCATGGTATCTACTCTAATTCGTTTCTTTCATTAAGTATTTAGCATGGTATCTACTAAGTTGCACTTAAAGAAGGCCTAAGAACAGTGGAAATGAACAAACACTCAAGGTTCTAGAAATTGGTATCAGATCTAGATCCCTTAAGTTGATTAAACCAAGAACCCCTAAAGATTCCCTTGTTACAAGTTATGAGCACGAGATACAGGTCGTCTCAATATGCTCATCTAACAGATTCAGATCTACACTGCACAAACTTATAATCCCAGATTCGGACCAGTCGACTGGCTGTCACTTCAGTCGACTGTTCTTAGGATTCTGAACTAGTTTGAGTATTATAAATCTATTCCAATTCACTCAGGTTTAATCAATAAGTAATAGAGTAGACTATAGCATTACACAACTACGGTTTCAATCTATCCAACCATGAAAGTTAGTTCCACATAGTAAAACTGTTATTGATTAATATAATAGAGTTCATGACTACAACAGAAATAAGAACTAAGAGAAAGAACAGAAGAACGCTGATTTGTATGATGTTGCACTTTCGCCCAATCAGTAGTCGTCTAGTTCTCCTCCTTTGATGCTTACTGTCGATGGCCTTCCTGGCCGATCCAGAGATAGTCTGAGAGATGGATTGATAGAGAGTTTTTCCGCTTCTTTCTTGACTGGTATTTATAGAACAAGAGAAGAGAATTAGGGTTTTTATTTTTTGCAGAGAAGTCCTCTTCTTTTGTTATTTCTTTCCTTATCTTTATCAGCCGTTTATTTCTTTCTCTTTTTCTTCTTTCCTTCCTTATCTGCTCACCACGTGCTTCTTGCTTTGATTGTTTGAGAAGTTGTTATTCGCAGAAAACACCTGGGTTTGGATAACTTAATTTTGATTCGAATTTGGATGAGGATGCATCTGTTCTTATCTTCTGACTCGCCGCATACCAGTCGACTGGTGTTGGAGTAAGTCGACTGTGTCGAGACATCTGGAGATTCATAGTTACGCAGTCCAGTCGACTGTCTTTGAGATAAGTCGACTGTTATGAGCAGTTGTGGCAATCAACTCTTCTGTCCAGTCGCCTGTTGTGGGGGAACCAGTCGACTGATGTCTGCAGAATTCTGTGTCATCCTCAAAGTCTGTGTTAGTCTGCAATCTGCTTTGTTTGGCTGTTTTAAGCTGTTTCCTATGGAAAAAGAGAAAAGAAGCGTAAATACCACATATAGAGCATTTAAATGTTCAATTGCCTTAAGATTATTGCTCCTAAAAGTGAATAATATTTGGTTCATCAGAACTTTTGCCAGCTAATGACTCTGATCTGGCACATACTTCCTCAACATCGACACGTGGAACACATCATGCACCTGCACCAATTCCTCTGGTAGCTCCAACTTATATGATGTCTTACCAATCCGCCTCAAAATCCTGTATGGCCCAATGTGCCTTAGCGCCAACATGCCTCCCTTCCCGAACCTGATCACTCCTTTAGTCGGAGACACCTTGAGAAGGACTGCATCCCCAACCTCAAAATCCAAGTCTCTTCGTCGAGTTTCTGCATAACTCTTCTGCTGATTCTAGGCCTGGACCAACCTCTTACAAATTAGCTCGATCTTCTCTGATGTCTGCTGCACAATCTCCAGCCCAAACATCTGCCTCTCACCAACCTCATACCAACAAACGGATGTCCTGCACTTTCTCCCGTATAGAGCTTCATAAGGAGCCATTCCAATACTCGCATGGTAACTGTTGTTATAAGCAAACTCAACCAATGCTAAGTACCTCTCCCAACTGCCACCAAAATTCATAACACAAGCCCTCAGCATATCCTCCAATACCCGATTCACCCTTTCAGTCTGGCCATCGGTCTGCGGGTGGAAAGCAGTACTGAAATCAGTTCTGGTACCCAAAGCTACTTGCAAGCCCTTCCAAAATCTCGATGTGATGCTCGCATCCCTGTCGGAAACAATCGACACAAGAACTCTGTGAAGTCTCACAATCTCATCAATGTACAGCTTTTCCAGTTTCTCCAATGACCAAGTAATCTTCATAGACAGAAAGTGAGCTGATTTAGTCAAACGGTCCAAAATAACCCAAATTAAGTCATTGCCCTTCGGACTCCTTGGCAACCCGATAATGAAATGCATGCTGATATTCTCCCACTTCCATTCCGGAATAGACAATGGTTGTAACAAATCTCCAAGCCTCTGATTCTCTACTGTGATCTGTTGGCAAGTAAAACACCTTGTCACAAAGTTTGCCACATCTCTCTTCATACCCGACCACCAATGTAACATCCCAAGTTTTCAATTATAATTAAATAAAAGTTTGTTGATTTTTACGTGTTTTGCACGTACAAATTCATGTGCATTTTTTCCTAGAAAATTATTTCTTTTCATAACATGAGCAAACATTTTAATCCATCTCTTTTTTTTAATCCTATTTAGACTCTAGGCCTACTTGTCTAAATCTAGCCCACCCTAATTAATTAATTATTATTTTTTAGAAGCTTATATACTTTTAGCCCACTAGATTTGAGCCCACTAGTTTATTTCTCTTTTGGTTGTTATAATTTGTAGTTTAGACTAGTTTTGTAGACAATTAAATTAATTAATCTTGTACAACTAGTAACTAGGGGGTACTATGTAAGACACGTGCATTGCACTAGCACGTGCCCCTATTGTACTAGGGGTTGGCCGGATGGAGTCAAGAGAGATGGGAGAGGTGAGTAGTGGATGAGGTGGTTTTGTGTTCATGGGTGGTTGCTACAACTCCCTAATACATCCTTGCCCTTTATCTTTAACCATCTAGATCAATCCTAGCAATCTATTTTGCTTTCAAAAAAGTATAAATACCCCCCTAGTTCTCTTCATGTAGTACAATAGAAAAATTGATAAAGAAAGAAAGAAAGAGAAAGAAACTCTAGTTGTGAGAAAAAGAAACAAGAGTGAGTAAAAAGATTGAGAGGAGTTTTTAGTTTGTGTGTTCTTGCTTTCTTGGAGGCCAGGCCTACATCAAGGAGGAGAAGGGGAGCTCGGGTTCACTTGTACAAGGAGGAGGAGGCTCTTGTGGTGGCACAATCTAGGAGGAGAAGGACCGCTCGTGTGTTCAAGGAGATTTCTTGGAGTTCTTTTCGTTTGTTTCTTCAAATAGGTGGGTGATTTCTCTACTTCTAATATAGACATCATGCTAGGGGCTTGATTGATGAAATTGCTAAAGAAACTAGTAAATTAACCATGTGTTGACTTTAAAAAAGAACTAATTAGATAATATGTATGGTAATTATTATAAATTATGATTATTGTGGTAGAATTATCATGTTCTATTAAAATGTAAGTTTTGAACCATATTAGAATGTAGATTATGCTTGTGAATGGCTTGTTGAGTAATTGAAATAAATGAATTGTGTTTATTAATTCATTGTGACATTAGTTTGATAAATGAGGCTATGTTAAAGATCGTTGTAGAAATAAAAGAAGAAAAAGTAAGAGACAACATTTTGTGATGTTTGTAATACTAGAATTTGGTAGAGATCATGATAAATTGCAATGTCGAAATTATAGACCTAGAATACAAATTAAAAGGAAAATTCCTGTTTTTATGTCAAAATAATATTTTTAAAATACTATTGTGTTGTTAACCTATAAAATCATTATTCTGGAAAGTTTCATGAAGTAATTTAGAAGATAAATGAGTTTATAAACAGGAATTTAAAATTCTGTTTATAAACAGAGAGTTAAAATTTAATAAACATGAAAAATTATTAATAAACAGAGAGTCGAGTTAAAATTTAATTAACTCATTTCATATCAGTTGTTCACTGTGGCCTTAATGGTCTTCGGGTGCGCCCTTAGAGTGTTACTGTTGCTCAGCGGCCTGTTGTGGCTTGTGTTCGAGTCTCGGCAGAGACTTCTTTTTTTTAAATCTGGCTTTTTTCACAAAACCCGAGAGCCAAACTCAATTAGATTTTAGCCTCTCCCTTTAACAGTTAGTCACATTGGTCACTCTGGTTAGGGGGTGCAATTTAGTTGTGTCACTGTTCACGTGGGGGGCCTGATGGGCCTGGTTCGAAACCGGCTGAGGCCAATTTTTTTTTAGAGTTTTGTTTTTTTATATAATTTGATTTTTTTAAAGGGTTTTAAATGTTTAAAAAATTAAGAAAATACTAGAAATATTCCGAAAATTCCTGGACTTCATGAGAATTTTCTTAAGCCTTTTTACCCACTATACTGAGAATAAGGCCAATTTAGTAGGAAACTTGATATAATTAGTCAAAAAGAATTATTGAGAAATCAAAGAAAATTAGTACTCTTTCTTTTGGAGATTTTTTTTATGAGCCGCGTCGCGGAAATTTTAGACCAAAATAATTGTGAATTGATTTGATAAGTAAGGAATTTTATTATGAAAATAAAAGAGAATTGTGAAAATCTATCATGAAGGTGGTAAACTTGAAAAATGAATTTGACACTTTACATACGAAATTGGTGCATGAAAATGAATAGATTATCATGTTGAATTATGAGAAAGATTTTATGAGTAGGAATACTCAATTTTATGAACATGAAAAGAGATTGATGTAACACCCCGAATTCCAAAACAGACTGAATTCGAAGTTCTACATGATCTTTTCACTTCTCTTTGTACAATTTTACAAGGAAATTAAAACTTTTATTATATCAGAGTTACATCTTAAATTACATTTAAACAGCAGAAGCAATTTACAATAATTACATGAATAAAATGTACAACTCTTGAAACATTCTTTAAGCAGCATGAATACTTTAATCTTGTCAATTTCTTTATCCTGCATAAAAACTGTGGGCTCGTCAGTTCATTCAACTGACACAAGGATATAAAAACATCAATTTTCTCCTACATAGAAAGCACACACTTGTTACAAGTAAAACTACGGGGACTATCCTATAGATGTCGTGTTGTGTTGCGCACTTAGTCCTTAATGCAGTTGTTTATATTATATGACACTAATGCGCACTTGTTCGGATTCAATGCATCCCATACTACATAGGTCCGAGGGCAAGCCCTTAATCGTACTTCATCTTGTAGGGTTCAGTCCCTCGCCATGACTTAAACTACTACGGTAACTACGGTAAATATCCTAGATGTCCTATGAACTACGAGCCCATGTCCAGACAATCTCGAGGGGAATCCTACCCACTGACATGACGCATCATCCAGGCAATCTATAGACAATTTAGCCTCCGTCATGGAACGATGGCATCACCCGTAGTCACCCACAAGCGTCGCCACTTTGACGATAATTCCTGAGTAGTGCACACATCGTTTCATGATGCATCAAGCAGGTAATCTGTGAATCACTCTCACACTGCCAATCCGATGGCCATCAGACTCGTGTTTTTCTCTCACTTTCGTCACATCACCACTATGTGTCTAGTCCTTAATTATTTGAATCATGAATAAAATCAACCCCTAGAGTTAGCTCTTTCCTCTATACCGGTCTTACTCAACAATATGACCAAACTTTGTCTTTCATCTCAACAGTTCATCTCAAAAATAATTTATTTACTTGCCGGTAATAGGACTTAGCTACCCTCTAGTTCAAATCTCATTTCATGTTCATAAATTGAGTATTCACACTCTCCAATATCTTCATAAGTTATCATGATTCTATTCATTTCAATTCATGCATTATTTTCCAAAATATAGAGACAAGATTATTCCATTTTCATAATTTCACAAATTACAAATCTAATCTCACAAATTTTCTTTGCATTCATAAGACCAAAAATCTTATTTATTTAAACCAAGCGAATTTATTCACATTTGCATCAAGTCATGAATTTCTTAGAAAACTTCGCACAAAAATTCTTAAAAGAGACTAATTATTGCTCTGTTTATCTCATAAAAATACTCTTATAATTCCTCTAACTTGGACTATAATTCTTAATTAAGCTATAGAAATTTTCCATGAGTTTTAATTAATTTCAGGATATTTATAATAATTTTTATTAATTTTATTTAACAAAAATCACTTAAAAAATAAAAATCCCAAAACAAAATCGGAATTAAAACAAAACTTGGCAGAAGGCAGGTTTCGAACCCACACACATACAGCTGCTGCGTTACATTAATGTTACTGTGGCGTAGCTGCTGACCAGAAAGGCCAACAGCGCTAAGTGATAAGAGGGGGACTTGTTATCCTTTTGTACTTTAGGGCTCAGTATTGATTTAATTTCACAAATGGAAAAAAATAAAGATTCTATACAGAGACTCGAACTCATGACCTCCTGCTACAGTAACATTTTTATTTTGCACCCACTGACCAGAATGGACAGTGACTAACCCGTAGGAAAATAACCATAAATAGTTTTGTATACGACTGTAGCAATTCTAGTTCATACCATAGTTCATTTCTTTCAAAATACGATTTGTTCCTTTAGAAGTATAAAAAAATTCCTGACTGAATTTCTTTCATATTTATATAGTAACTTAATATTTTAAAAACCATTTAACTCTCATTTTTCCCATATGAAAGTCTATTCTTTTATTTGTACAAAGTTGGTCACAAAAAGCTTTATGTTCTCTTAATTTGCCTCTTTTCAAAGAGAAAATTCTAATTTGAAAATTTTCAAATGGATTACTCTTTATTAAACTAATATTTTCCTCCTTTGCTTCTTTTATCAATAAAATTCAATCTTTCTCTTAACTTAGCCCTGACTATAAAATGTTCATTTCTTCTTTCTTTCCAACAAAACAACGTGTAAATTTGGGAGTTTTTTTTGTATCGATCTTACAAACAATAAACATGTATGATTTGTTAATCAATCTACTTTCATAACATGGAGATTTTCTCATAGTTCACATCATATAAAAAAAAACAACACATTTTTTCGTATTGCATTTTCTTCCACATACATGAATATTTCAACATAAAGATTCACCATTTCTTAATTAGCAAACAAGAATATTATCAAATTATCACAACAATATTTCTATCAACTTCATTCAATCAATTTTACTAATTATTTCATGCAATTTCACATGGGTTCATTTCTCCTTAATCATGGTACTAACATAAAGTAATATTTCCTTTTCTTGTTTATTCTAACATGATCAGACACTTAAACCTAGCATGGTAACTAGTTAGAAGTGGAGAAAATTGCCCACCATTAATGGAGAGAAAAATAACAAGAACTCCTAAAGGATCTCCTAGAATGAACAAGAGAAGCCTTGTCCTCCTAGATCAAGCCACCAATTGACGTCTCCTCCTTGCTTGTATGCAACCCGAGCCTTCCCCTTGCTCCTTGAAGAATGCCGGCCACTTCTAGGATGAAGAACACACACACTAGTACTCAATCTTTTGACTCACAACTCTCTCCTAATCTTTTACTCACAAACTTGTCTTTCTTTCTTTCTTTTTTTTTTTTCAATTTTTTTCAAGTGTAAATGTGAGTGAATGAGAGGGGGTATTTATATTAATTTAGAGTGCAAATGGAGGGCTAGGATTTCTTCGAATGGTTAAGGATCAAAGGCCAAGATGAATTAGGGAGTTGTAGCAACTACCCATGATGAAGCATCCACATCTCCACTTCATCCACCTCTCCCTCTCTCTTGCACAATCCGGCCTACACTATTGGGTGCACTTGCACGTGCCAGTGCAATGCACATACAAACTAGTACCCCCTACCAAAATTTGTTCATGCAATTCTAATTAATTGTTTACTAAATTAGTCTACACTGCAAGTTAGGTTAATTAAGAGAGGAATTAAATTAAATGGGCTTACTAATGGGCCAAAAGACCATGGGCTCTAGTGAATTAATTAATAAATTAATTATAATGGGCTGGAAAGAGATAATTAGGCCTAGGATTTTATTTAGGCTTTAAAAATAGATCTTTGTAGGAAATAAAGAGAATAATTATTTGCTCAAGCTATAAAGAAATATTTTTCTCTAGAAAAATGCATATGAAATTATACGTGCAAAACACGTAAAATCACAAACTCTTATAAATAAAAATTTAGGATGTTACAACACTCCCTCCTTGAAATAGTTCCGTCCCCGGAACTACACTTAAAGGGTGAGAAAACTGAAATACAATAAGAAGATAAGAAAAGAAAGGAAAGAAGATACAATCAAACAAAGAGCTCAGAATGATCTTTCATCATCCTGTCCTCTGATTTCCATGTAGCCTCTTCAACCAACTGGTTTCTCCAGACTACTTTGACCATCGGTATCGTCTTTTTTCCCAAGATTTTCTTCCGATGATCGACAATCTCAATCGGAAGCTCAATATAACTCAGATCCAACTACAAACCCTCCGGCACTTCGGGCAAATGATGACTCAGATCTGGAATATACCCTCTCAGCATAGACACATGGAAGACATTGTGCACCTGAGACAACTCTTTCGGAAACTCCAACCGGTAAGCAGTTTTCCCAATCCGATTCAATATCTTGTATGGGCCTATGAACATAGGGGATAACTTCCCACTTCTGCCGAAGCAAATCACACCCTTGCTAGGTGAAACCTTCAGAAAGACAAAATCACCAACCTCAAACTCAAGGTCCTTCCTCCGGTTGTCTCATAGCTCTTCTGCCTACTCTGAGCATCCACCAACCTCTTCCTGATCAGATCAATCTTTTCAGAGGTCTACTGCACGATCTCAGGCCCAAACATCTGCCGCTCCCCAACTTCAAACCAAAAAAAAGGTGTTCTGACTTCCTGCCATACAGAACTTCGTACAGCGCCATCCCAATACTAGTCTGAAAACTATTATTGTAGGCAAACTCCACTAGAGCTAGATGCCTTTCCCAACTGCCTCCGAAATCTAGAACACAACACCGAAGCATATCCTCAAGAATACAGTTGACTCTTTCGGTCTATCCCTTGGTCTGTGGATGAAAAGCAGTGCTGAAATCTGTCTTGGTACCCAAAGCTATCTGAAGACTCCTCCAGAAATGCGAAGTAAACCGCGTATCCCGATCAGACACAATGGTTAACGGAACACCATGAAGCCTGACGATCTCTCTAACGTACAGCTCGGCCAACTTATCCATAGACGAAGTGAGTATCATCGCCAAGAAGTGAGTGGACTTGGTTAGCCGGTCGACTATAACCCAAATCGCATCATTGCCTTTTGAACGCTTGGGCAAACCTGTGATGAAATCCATACTAATGTTATCCCACTTCCATTCCGGAATAGGCAACGGTTGCAATAGACCTCGGGCTTCTGATTCTCGGCTTTGACCTGCTGACAGATCTCACACTTTTGCCACAAACTCGGCCACATCCCGCTTCAAACCTGACCACCAGAAGTGTTGCTTAATGTCCTTATACATTTTGGTACTCCCAGGATGTACAGATAAAAGAGTAGCATGTGTCACTTGAAGAATACTCTCTAGTAATTCTGTTTGATCCAGAACACATAACCTCTCTCCAAACCACAATATTTCATCCCTGATCTGAAACTCTGACAACCTGCCAGCACCAACCTACCCCTTCATCTTCTGAATCTCTGCATCTTCCTTCTGACTTGCGATAATCCTTTCATTCAGCATTGGTTGAAGCCTCAACTGAGCTAAAGATGATCTCATGCCTTGCAGAACAACTTCAATACTAGCCCGATCTAACTCCTCTGCAAGCTGCCTCTGAGTTGTAATCAAACTAGCCAGACTGCTCTTGCAGCTACGTGCATCAGCAACAACATTAGCCTTCCCAGGATGATACTTAATCTCTGGACGAATGTCCTCGAGTACTTCCAGCCATCTCCGTTGCCTCAGATTCAGGTCCTTCTGCTGATAGATGTACTTCAAGCTTTTATGGTCTGTGTATATGTTCAGCTTCTCACCAAACACGTATTGTCTCCATTGCTTTACGGCGAAGATAATTGCGACCAACTCTAGATCATGAGTCGGATAATTCTTATCATGCGGTCTTAGTTGCCTAGACCCATAAGCAATCACTTTTTCTTCTTGCATTAAGACACAACCAAGCTCACGATGTGAAGCATCATTGTAGACATCATACTCAAAACCTGCTCTAGGCAAAGCTAAAATGGGAGCAGTAGTCAGTTTCTCTTCCAACTCCTGAAAGCTTGCCTCTCACTGCTCAGTCCACTTGAAGTTCACATTCTTCTTGGTCAGACCAGTGAGTGGCACGACTATCTGAGCATAACCTTGAATGAACCTCCTGTAGTATCCAGTTAGCCCAAGAAAACTTCTGATTTCCTTCACTGTAGTAGGCCTTGCCCAATCCTTCACCGCTTCTATCTTCTGCGGATCAGTTGCCACTCCCTCCTTAGAAAGGATGTGACCCAGGAATGCCACTTCAGATTTTTAGAAATTGTACTTGGACAACTTGGCATACAACTCATGCTCCTGAAGATTTCTTAAAACTGCTACCAGATGCTCGGTGTGCTCCTCCTACGACTTGGAGTACACAAGAATATCGTCGATAAAGACCACGATGAAAGAATTAATAAACGGCCTCAGAACTCCGTTCATCATATCCATGAAAATTGCAGGTGCATTCGTCACTCCAAATGGCATAACTAAGAATTCATAATGCCCGTGTCGAGTTCTGAATACAGTCTTATGCACATCTTCAGTCTTCACTCGAACCTGATGGTATCCTGATCGAAGATCTATTTTGGAGAAAATAGCTGATCCTTGTAGACGATCGAACAAGTCATCAATTCGGGGAATAGGATACTTGTTCTGAACAGTGACCTTATTCAGCTCTCGGTAATCGATGCACATCCTCATCGAACCATCTTTCTTCTTTACCAATAGCACCAATGCTCCCCAAGGCGACGCACTCGGTTGAATAAAGTCTTTCTCCAACAGTTCCTCAATCTTTTGTTTGATCTCATCCTGCTCCACAGGCGCCATCCTATACGGTGCCTTGGAAATGGGTACACTCCCTGGTTGAATAGTGATGCTGAAGACTACATCACGATGCGGGGGTAATCCAGGCAAATCTTCCAAGAATACAGTCGAATAATCCCGAACCACTGGAATTTGCTGCACCTCGACAGGAATCCCCTTCTTCTTGTTGATAGCAGCAACCAAGCCTAAACATCCTCTTCCCTTGGAAAGTGACTTCAGGTCCACCTGGAGCCTTCACTGTTACTTCTTTGGTTTTGCACTCGATGCTTGCACTGTACACCGACATCCAACCAATGCCAATAATAACATCGACTCCCAAGACATTCAGCTCGATCAGATTAATCCCGAAAATTCTATCTCCAATCTCAAACTCGCAGTCTGCATAGTACCGATCAATGGTTAAATTCTCCCACTCGATGCTAAGACCTTGCCTGGAACGACTTTCGATTCGACTCCCAAAACTTTAGCAAACTTAGGTGATACAAAGTGTGAGAGGACCCAGTATCGAACAAAACAACAGCTTTTTTTCCATTCAAATAAAGTTCTCCTGTTACATAATACACACTCGTTACATAACAATTCACTAAATAAAGCGGGAAAAGAAGAACAACAGAAAACACTCCTAAACATCCTCCCTCGTACTAGTGATGACGTAATCCATCTCATCAGCGTCAGCTTCAGTCAAGGTAAATACTCGCCCCTGCTGGTACGGCTTCTTCCCGGCCTATTGAATTGGTCCCTTACGGACGACATCTTGCAACTTAGGGCACTGGGATCGGTAGTGACCTGTCTTCCTACAGTTGTAACAATGTACAACTAGATGTCTCACCCACGCATTCCCGGGTCTCCCAGCCACACTGACAGTGTTCGCCCCAGTCGGTTTTAACCTTTTGGCCGGCAGTTGTCCTCTGACATTTTCAGCAACTGTGGGCCTCTTCCCCACATTTCAGTTGTTCCTCCGATTCTGAACAGTATGGACGCCTTAGTGGCTGCAGATCGTTTGACCAATTTGTCAAACCTCCTGATACCGAGGGGTATCATCCGCGATCTCAGACTTAGCCTCAAACCATGCTCGAATTTTCGAGCCTTCTTTGACTCGTCCATCACCAATTCAGGAGCATACCTCGAGAGCTGAGTGAACCTCGACTCATACTCCCTAACCGACATGCCGCCCTGCTGCAGCGCTAGAAATTCCATGGCCTTCTTCTCGTGGACGTCTGATAGAAAATAATGACTGCAGAATTCCTCCAAGAATTCCTCCCAGCAAAGAACAATATTTTCCATCATCCGCTTCATCGACTGCCACCACACAGCCGCATCTTTCTCGTGGAGGAAGTGGCGGAACAATAAACATGTATGATTTGTTAATCAATCTACTTTCATAACATGGAGATTTTCTTATAGTTCACATCATTAAAAAAAATACATTTCTTCATATTTTATTTTCTTCCACATACATGAATATTTCAACATAAAGATTCACAATTTCTTAATTAGCAAACAAGCATATTATCAAGTTATCACAACAGTATTTCTATTCACTTCATTCAATCAATTTTACTACTTATTTCATGAAATTTCACATGGATTTATTTCTCCTTAAACATGATACTAACATAAAGTAATATTTTCTTTTCTTGTTTATTCTAACATGATCACACACTTAAACCTAGCATGGTCACTAGTTAGAAGTTGGAGAAAATTGTCCACCTTTAATGGAGAGTAAAACAACAAGAACTCCTAAAGGATCTCCTAGAATGAACAAGAGAAGCCTTCTCCTCCTAGACCGAGCCATCAATTGACGTCTCTTCCTTGCTTGTATGCAACCCGAGCCTTCCCCTTGCTCCTTGAAGAATGCCGGCCACTTCTAGGATGAAGAACACACACACTAGCACTCAATCTTTTGACTCACAACTCTCTCCTAATCTTTTACTCACAAACTTGTCTTTCTTTCTTTTTTTTTTCAATTCTTTTTCAAGTGTAAATGTGAGTGAATGAGAGGGGGTATTTATACTAATTTGGTGTGCAAATGGAGGGCTAGGATTTCTTCAAATGGTTAAGGATCATATTCCAAGATGAATTAGGGAGTTGTAGCAACTACCCATGATGGAGCAACCACCTCTCCCCTTCATCCACCTCTCCCTCTCTCTTGCACAATCCGGCCAACACTGTTGGGTTCACTTGCACGTGCTAGTGCAATGCACATGCAAACTAGTACCCCCTACCAAAATTTGTTCATGCAATTCTAATTAATTGTTTACTAAATTGGTCTACACTACAAATTAGGTTAATTAAAAGAGGAATTAAATTAAATGGGTTCACTAATGGGTCAAAAGACCAAGGGCTCTAGTGAATTAATTAATAAATTAATTATAATGGGCTAGAAAGAGATAATTAGGCCTAGGATTTTATTTAGGCTTTAAAAATATATCTTTGTAGGAAATAAAGAGAATAATTATTTGCTCAAGCTATAAAGAAATATTTTTCTCTAGAAAAATGCATATGAAATTATACGTGCAAAACACGTAAAATCATAAATTCTTATAAATAAAAATTTAGGATGTTACAATTGAAGACTAGAGTGTAGCTAAGCTTCATACCGGCATTGAGTAAATTCTTTTGGGATAAGATGTTGCAATGAAAAGACCAAGTTTGGGTCGCATTGTTGAATTGATGGTTAAGACCGGTATAGAGGGAGTGCTAACTCTAGGGTGTTGATTTTATTCATGATTCAATTAATTAAGGATTAGATACATAGTGAAGATGTGATAAAAGTAAGAGAAAAATACGAGTATGAAGGCCATCCGATTGGCGGTGTGAGAGTGATTCATAAGTTGCCTGCTTGATGCAACATGCCATGGCGTGAACACTACTCCGGAATTATCGTCCCGGTGGTGACGCTTGTAGGGTGTTTGGTGACTGCGGGTGGTGCCAACGTTCCATGACGGAGGCTGAATTGTCCATAGGCTCTGCATGATGAGTCTTGTCACGACATGGGACTTCCCTCCAGGCTGTCTGGACATGGGCTCATAACTTATAGAACAACTAGGATTCTTACTGTAGTTACCGTAGTAGTTTAAGTCATGACGAGGAATTGAACTCTACAAGTTGAAGAACGATTAAAGGCTTGCCCTCGGACCTATTTAGTATGGGATGCATAGAATCCAAACGAGTGCACATTAGTGTCATATAACATAAATAATTGCATTAAGGACTAAGTGCACGTTCACACACGAAACCAATAGGATAGTCCCCGTAGCTTTGTTTTGTGAAAAGTGTGTGCTTTCTAAGTAAGAAAAATTGATGTATTATATCCTAGCGTCAGTTGAATGAA
Organism: Hemerocallis citrina; assembly: GCA_017893485.1. Classification (NCBI taxonomy): domain Eukaryota; kingdom Viridiplantae; phylum Streptophyta; class Magnoliopsida; order Asparagales; family Asphodelaceae; genus Hemerocallis; species Hemerocallis citrina. The sequence continues at coordinate 291,382,277 of CM030361.1, forward strand.
CTGACATGCCCACAGTTTCTATGCAGGATAAAGTGAATGAAAAAGACTAAGGAGGAACTGATGATTAAAGAATTATTCAAGTGTTGTTTATTTCATTCATGTAATTGTTGTAATTTACTTCCACTATTTAAATGTAACTCGTATGTAATAAAAGTTTTTAATTCCTTGTAAAATTGTACGAAGAGAAGTGTAAAGATCCTGTGGAACTTTGAATTCCGTCCTTTTTGGAATTCGGGGTATTACAACCAAAAGTGTTGTTTGATGTCCCTATACATCTTCGTGGCCCCAGGATGTACTGAAAACAAGGTACTATGTACCTCCTGCAAGATACTCTCCCTTAAATCTACATTCTCCGGTACACACAACCTTTCACCCATCCATAGAACTCCATCTTGGACACGGAACTCAGATAACTTGCCTTCGGATACCTGCTGCAATATCCTCTGAATCTCTACATCTGATTTCTGACCCTCCATAATCTGCTCTCTCAAAGAAGGCTGCAACCTCAACTGAGCCAACGATGCTCCCAAACCCTACAGTAAAACCTCAATACCTACTTGATCCAACTCTGCTGCCAACTTTCTCGGAGTAGTGATCAAACTTGACAGACTGCTCTTCCGACTAAGCCCGTCGGCCACCACATTCGCCTTGCCCATATGATACTTAATCTCGGAATGAATGTCTTCTAACACCTCCAACTACCTTCTCTGCTGAAGATTTAGATCCCTCTGTTGGTAAATGTACTTCAGACTCTTGTGGTTGGTATACATGTTGACCTTCTCTTCATATGCATAATGCCTCCACTGCTTCAAGGCAAAGATAATAGCTGCCAATTCCAGATTGTGCGTCGGATAGTTCTTCTCATGCGGACGCAACTGCCTCAAACCATATGCAATAACCTTTCCTTCCTGCATCAAGACACATCCCAAATCCCTGAGAGACGCATCATTGAAGATATCATAGTCCTTCCCAGCTTGTGGCAAAGCTAAGATAGGCGTAGTCGTCAACTTCTCCTTTAGCTCAAGGAAACTCGCCTCACACTTATCAGTTCAAGTGAATGCCACATTCTTCCGAGTCAACCCTACCAAAGGATTTGTGTAACGCCCCAAAATTTATTTATTTATTTTAACTCCAAAATCAATAATACTAATCCAACTCAAATATCAACCTCAATATCAATATTTACATAAAATATGTCAAATAATTTTCACCACTCCAAATATATAAAAATGGGTATTTCGGTATTTTACAAATTCGAGGTGTTACATTCTACACACCTCAAAAGAAGCTCGTCCTCGAGCTACCGAGATAAAGAAAACTGTTCAAACAATCCTGGATACTGTCTCCTCACCATCTCCCAAACTCCCAATTATAATAATTAATATAACACACCACTGAACTTTCAGCAACTGAGCAACGTGAAGTATTGATCGCCACTAATCTGCATAATTCTTTTGTCGACTACACACCTCAAAAGAGGCTTATCCATTAATTTCATCCAGAATGAGATCATGCACCCTCTACAACTAACAAAAATTTGAAATCCTAACTCTACTGATCAGCTGTAGAATAAACAGATGTACTAATAAACTGCCCACATACATGGTCATGTCGCCCTCTGCTACTAAGGAAAAATCAAATTGACCAAATAATTCTAGTACCGTCTACTCTTGGGACATAATAAAAGCCAATATCCTACTTCTACTGAAGACATCTATCACCTTATTGTTTTCCGGGTGATATTTCATGTCCACATCAAAATTACAAAAGAACTCGAACCACCCTTATTGCCTCCTGCCAAAATCTTTTGCGAGAACAAGTGCTTCAAACTCTGACGATCATGAAAAAGTTAAAACTATTCTCCGATATATATCAGGGAACTTACAAACCACACCTTCAATCTTCATCTTAAGTATTACCTCCGAATCTAACGAACATACTTATATCATTCAGTGCATTACGTTCATTTAGAAACTGGGTTTCATCGGGCTTTCTCATCTGAATCCTCCCATTTTAAAATAATAACCACAACAACACATCACCCTACAATCTCTAGGGTATACACCTGTATGACATACACAGGATCCTAAAGAAATGGCCCCACTTGGCACACAGCAAGCAATACAACAAAACTCTATAACGGTGTAGAATTTCTCACCATGGCTTCTAAAGAGGACAATAAAAGTGCCATAAAGCAGATCATATACATGGACTATAAAAGATATCACTGACCCAAGGTCAGATAAAAATAATAGGGATCTCTTCACTCAATAGCTAAATCCATACTTAGCAAAATGCTATCAAAGCATAAAACAAACTTCACACAAACATCACCTTCTCTACTTAGCGAAATGAAACCCATACACACAAGTCAAGATCACTAGAAATGGATCTAACATTCCTAGTTAACCTAGGCTCTGATACCAAACTTGAACGCCCCAAATTTTTTTTTTTTGACTCCAAAATCAATAATACTAATCTAACTCAAATATCAACCTCAATATCAATATTTACATAAAATTTGTCAAAAATAATTTTCACCACTCCAAATATATAAAAACAGGTATTTTTGGTATTTTACAAATTCGAGGTGTTACAATTTGTGATCTATGCATAGCCCTGAATGAATCTCCTGTAGTACCCAGCCAACTCCAAGAAACTCCTGACTTCCTTCACTTTCGCCGGCCTGGGCCAATTCTTCACTGCTTCAACCTTGTGAGGATCGGTGGCCACTCCCTCCTTAGAAAGGATATGACCAAGGAAAGCTACCTCGAACTTCCAAAACTCACACTTTGACAGCTTGGCATACAAGTTATGCTCCTGCAACTTCTTCAATACCTCTACCAAGTGTTTAAAGTGATCTTCCTCCGACTTTGAATATACCAGAATATAATCAATGAATACCACCACGAAGGAATCAATAAACGGCCGCAAAATCCGGTTCATCATGTCCATGAACACTGCCGGTGCATTCTTCACTCCAAATGGCATCACCAAAAACTCATAGAGCCCATGACGAGTTCTGAAAGCTGTCTTTCTCACATCTTCCTTCTTAACTTAGACCTGATGATACCCTGACCGTAGATCAATCTTCAAAAATACAGCTGCTCCCCTGAAGCCTATCAAACAAATCATCAATCCGTGGAAGCGGATACTTGTTCTAAATAGTCACCCTGTTCAACTCCCGGTAGTCAAAGCACATCCTCATTGACCAATCCTTCTTCTTCACTAACAACACTGGTGCTCCGCACGGCAAAGTAATCGGCCTGATGAATCTCTTACTTAGCAATTCCTCAATTTGCTTCTGAAGTTTATCCTGCTCCACAAGTGTCATCCTGTACGGAGCCTTAGAAATCGGAGCACTTCCCGGCTGAATATTGATGCAGAACTCAACATCTTGCTGCGGCGGCAACCCCGACAAATCTTCTAAGAATACCGTAGGAAAATTCCTAACAGCTGAAATGCTTCTGACTTCATCTGGAATCATCAACTTAAATACTATTGCAGCCACTCTCAGGTCCTTCTTCTTCCCCTGAAAAGTCACTGCGGGACCTCCCGGTGCCTTCATCAACACCTCTTTCTCCTTGCATTCAATTGTGGCATCATATATTGCCATCCAACCAGTGCCCATAATCACATCCACACCCAAGACTTGCAGTTCGATGAGATCAATGCCAAATAATGTCCCACCAATCTCGATATCACAGCCATCGTAATACCGATCAGCAATCAATTATTCCCCTGATGGTGTTGCCACTGACAAACTCCTTAGGTTCCACACCTAAAACTTTAGCAAAATTGGGCGACACAAATGTATGCGAAGAACTAGTATCAAATAAAAATTTTGCTTTTATTCCATTAATCAAGACAAATCCTGTTACATGAAGAATAATAATCAAATCTCCAATTTATTCATAAACAAAGTTTTACTTAATAAATTAAATAAATGAATTTAAAATTCTTATATACCCTGGATCACATCCTCTGAGTTACCCGCATCCTCCTTAGTTAAAGTGAACACTCACCCCTACCTCTGAAATTTGCCTCTCCATGCACCTTCCTTCTTCATCTGCGGACAGTTTGGTCTAATATGTCCTTCACGACCACACTGATAACAAGACCGCACCTCAGGTGGCTTGGTGCATGCTGACTGACAGTGTCCTGCCTCTCAACAGTTGAAACAAGTCATGCCTTGAATTATGGGCACCTTCTGCTCTAGCCTACTGAACCTGTCCTGCTTCACTGGGAACTTCTTCCCACTCTGACTTGCTGCTGGCCTCTTGTTCCTTTTCCAGGTTTCTTGCTTCTTCTGGAACTGATCCATATCTTCTTCTTTCATAGCTGCTCTCCTGACCAACTTATCAAATCTTCTGATGCCCAACGGTACCATCTGAGACCTCAAATATGGCCTCAAGCCCTGCTCAGATTTCTTGGTCTTATTTGCTTCATCAACTATCAGCTCTGGTGCATACCTTGACTGCTGGGCAAACTTAGTCTCATATTCGCGCACTGACATGTTGCCTTTCTGTAGGTTCAAGAATTTGGTTGCCTTCTTCTCCTGAATATCCAGAGGAAAGAAACGATGTCTTAACTCCTCTAGAAAAGCCTCCCAAGTTACCTGTTGATCCCTAAAAGTCTTCTTCACTGACTGCCACCAGACGCCAGCATCCTTCTGTAACTGTATTGTAGCCAATTTCACCTTGTTGGTTGCTGGGGTTTCCAAAACTTCGAAGACTACCTCCATCTATCTAACCAAATCATCAGCGTCATTTAGATCAGACTGCCCCTAAAAAACAAGAGGCTTCATCTGCTTGAAGGACTCAACCTGCTTAATTGGATCAGCATTAACAAGTACTGGTCCAGCCCCTTGATTCTGATGCCGAGTCATGTTGGCTGCCATAAACGTGTTCAAGATCTGATACACCATGGCAATTTTCGTCTCTAGATAAAGTCCGGCCCCATGGGAACCCTCAGCCCCATCACCATTTTCACCATTCCTGGTCATGGGTCCTGCTATTATACTGAATACTGCAAAATGAGGGAAAAGTTATAGCATCACAACATAATTAAAATTCACATCAATAACTTATGGCAAAAATCTCAATCATACCCCAAACCAATTCATCTTGTTTTAATTCCATGTGATACTCACACTCTAAAGTCGAAACCAAGGTACTCACGCTCCAATGTCCACCTAGGTTTATTATTATACCATGTTTATCATTACTATTGAAGCATGCTCTGATACCAATCTCTGTAGCATCCCGAATTTCCAATAAATAAACTTGAAAATACTTGGCACAATTCCTAGCATCTACCTCAATGTAATAATAAACATAGCCAAACACAGATAAGTTTTAACTTTTAATACATCAATGCTTCACATAGCATAGCAGAAAATTAAACGCATTGAATTATAATTTTTTTATTTTACAATACATTCTTTTACAATTTGCATAAACCACATTATCATTCTACCACATGCATCCAAATCCCATGCTAACGGAACCTACCTATAAAACATGAGGCTAGAGATAACCTTAATCCCCAAAACTACAGGGGTCAGCCATAACGGTGTGAGTGGCATCAAAAGAAATACAATTTAAATGAAGCATAAAGAATTAATTCATAATCAACACGTACCCACAGAAGTAACAAACGGAATATGAAATAACAATAAATAAAGCATAAAAACATCAAGTGAACTAAGCTATGTGTCAAGTGTAGGAAAACAGAAAACATCATGCATAATACAAGTCAAGAAAATAAAAATGCAGAATGATGACTCTCTAATGCATACTTGTCGGATTCTATACATTTTATACTACATAGGTCCGGTTCAAGCCCTTATCGTTGTCCAATTTATAGGGTTAAATTCCTTGTTATGCAACTAATCCAACTACGGTGATAGAAACAAGATGCAGAATACTCCACGAATAGGTCTGACAACCCTCGACGAGCAACCATCATGTAAGCATAGCTCTAAAACTGGAGAATCACCTCCCCGTCCTGTACCCCACGAATAGGCCTGCCGAGCCTCGACGTGCGGATACACATTACATCTCGTGAATAGGCCCGCTGACCTCGACACACGAATGTACCGTACGTTCCATGAATAGGCATGCCGATCCTCGACACGCGAACATACCAATCGTCCTCTGTGGACACAACAACACATAGTCCTGGAATACATCCGTTGGACTAACAACAGAGCCCATACTTACATTTCCCAAGTTCTCTCACATCTCCACTAGTGTCTGTCCTTAGGTTGATATTTATTGATTAAAAAACAATTTTTTCCTTTCTAGAGTTGGTCTACCTTGCCGGACTTAATTCCACAAAAACAACCCCAAGGCCCAAACTAGGTAATATCCATAAAACCTCATCTACCGGTTTACAGGAATCCCACTCAATCTCTAGAGACTCACAAATCGAAATATCAACACAAATCTCACAATAATTTCTTAAATACCATCACCAAATCGTTTATATTAAGAAAACTTCTTTAAATCACACAAAACCAAATTTATTCGAATATTCACAAAATTTCCTGAAATAACATCTGAGAATAAATCCCTTAAACAACTGAGCTTCACATTTTTGAAGTCATAGAAAAATCATAAAACATCAACCTTTCGAAATCCGTATATAATTCACTTTATAAAGTTAAAGAAATACCAATTAAATTATATTATTAATTAAAATATAATTCTCTATAAAATATAGTAATGTGTAGTAAAACCATCATCTAAACAGTAGATCAATACTCCATAAGTTTGAAGAAATAATAGTTCAAGAAATGACAACAAAATTCAATTAAAACAATCAGCAAAGTGGCGACGGTGGACCGACATATTAGTTTAAAAGACAGCAGTCGACTATCGAGCTAAAAATCCGAAAACCTACAACTGATAGCGACCGACACTTTGTGTGTTAAATGGGTGCGGTCGACTGACATGTTCAAGAAAACACAGCTTTGAATTTCATGCACTTTTCTACTGATACATAGTATATAATTTTTAAAAGTATGAATTTGTGAAATAAAAATCCTGAGATGATCAAATACAACTTGTCTAAGATACTGGGGTTTATAAATCAAATCAAACTCTCATCAAATTCATAAAAGAGTAATTTCTCATCAAAACTTCTTCAAATCAGTAAAAACTCTTTATGTATGTGTATGTAAGTATATATGCATCAATAAAACATCAGAATTCATCGAATTTGAGTAGTATATTGTTCGTTTCAATTTCAATATTAATATACATCGAAATCCACTTGAAAATATCACAAAACTCAAAAAAATAAAATATCGGCTGAACTATGTCAGACCCTAAAATCAAACCCAATTCAACCCTCAAAACTTGATTCTTTGATCCAAGAAACTTCTCTTGCAATTGTTAAACACACATACAACTATTTACTTCAATTTTCCCTTGATTATAAGAAATCACAACATGTATTTAGGCAAGTTCTTCTCATCAAAACATCCAAACAGATCATATGTATATATACAACAGTAAAGAATTTATCTTTATTCAATTTTATGCATTATAAGTCTTACAACTCATTTTAAACAATCAAATCAGCAAGAAAACAGTACATCCATGAGTTATATTAAGTTCTTAAAATTCTTAAGTCATCCATATAGAAATTTTATTCACCAGTTGCATAGTTTTCATGAAAAGTTCTATTTTTATTCATCCATCCATCCATCAACAATTCATTATATCATCATACAATCATCTATCATGCATTCTACTAGACAAATCATCATATATAACATGCATAGAACAATAAGAAATCAAACATATGTCACTCACTTTATTGAAGAATCAACGAAGATAATAAAGAATAAGAAAAGGCTTCCCCTTTCGCAAAAATCCAAGATCCTCGCTTCGAAACTCGAAGAAAACCAATAATAAAATATACTTTTGTTTTGTGCATCAAGGAGACGGCTGTAGTGGCCCTCTAAATAGGCTGAAATCTGGAGTATTAGGGTTTTGAAGAGATTTTGCCGAATATTCCTTCAAAATATATCTTTACATATATAGATCATTTATACTAGGTAACTAGATTAACCAATTTAGTTTAGATTTAAAACAGAAGTAACCTCCCAGATTTGGCCGGCACCTATATCAAATCAGAAAAATCAATTTTGTAACTTTTTGCCTCCAAGTGGCAATTTTGCAAAAAAATCCTTCTTTAATAAATTACCAAAATAAACCAAATCTGTTAGAACAAAAATTAAAATCTTTACCTCTGAGTTGGCCTCTAAATTAAAAATTAAAATTAAAATTAGAACAAAAATGTTTATTAAATCACCAAAAATCACTTTAATTCATTTATTAATCTCAAAAACATTATTTAAAATTCTAGGGTGCTACAATCAGTGCGAGCCTTGTCCAACTCCAGTAGAAGATCGGCTCTCCTCTTCTCCAATGCCTTCTCCCTTTCCTTCAATGCCTTATCCCATTCCTTCAATGCCTCCAGCTCAAGGCGCATCTCCTCCTTACTCGCCGCCAATTCCTCCAACTCATGGCGCACCTCCTTTTCCTTCTTCTTCAGCCCATCCAACTCCGCCTTGGATTCCTTAACGGACTTTTTCTTGTCCTTCTCGGCGTGGGAAATACAGGCCCTTATGTTCTTCTCCTCGGCCGCATAAAAGTCCACCAAATGCCTAAAGTGGTACATCGCCTGAAACAAGGAGAAAGCTGTTAAATTTAACAGTGTAAGGGAGGAAAGCACAAACTAAGGAACAAAGGGAACTAAATCATACAATCATATGTGCCCTTGCAATCTCCAAGACTAATATCTCGTGGGGCTCCATTTTCATCCTCTCTCTGTCAGCTGGAGTTGGAATGTGCTGGCTGGCCTCAAGGCAAGCGACGGAGTTCCCTAGAAAACTCTCCTGAGGCTTCACGTTCCAGTCAGGAGTGTAGACCATGTCCCCCCGGTTAGCAAGTACCACGACAGCCGTAGGAGTCAGTGGGGTTGGCGCGGCACTCGCCACAAATGCAACTAAGGAAGAACCTACCTCGGCAGCAGGTGGTGCCTCTGAAGGGGACTCAGTCCGTGCAGCAGGAGCCGGGGCGGCAAGTCCTGGGAAGGAGAAGGATGCGTAGCCAACCTCTTATGCTTCTTCGGCTCTTTACTCCTCTTGTTCCGTAGGGCATCCAGTTGCCAAAATGTCTTCAAAATCCATGCCTGTCTTTCCTGTAATATGAAACATGAAAGATTTAGGGGAAACTTGTAAAATCAAATGAAAGCAACAAAGGCATGAATAAGATAATGAGAAAACGACAACGGTAAGACCACACTAGAAACAACAGGGCCAAGACCCCCCTTGAAGAGCACTTTGTCAGTGATGTCTTTCCATGAAAACACCTTCAACCCAAGATGGGCATCATTAACGCTCTTCTTTTCCAAGGTCATTACCGGCTCCACTCTCACCACCGAAGGGACTATCCTCCTCCATGTGGTGGGGATTCCCCATGGCTCAGCACTACGAACAACGAGAAACTTCTCTTTCCAACATTTAATCGACGAGGAGGCATCCACTAACCCCCGATTCTTACGAGGGCTAAGGTACCAACACTCCTCCACTCTGCTAAGTTGGATGAGTTTGAAGTTTCGTCTAAACACAGCCAGGCTTGGCTCGACCCCGAGCCTGCGACATTGTATGAAAAATCCGATAACATGTTTCCACACATTCGGCATCAGCTGTACCGGAAACAGCCGATACCAGTTAAGCACCTCTTTAACGAAGGGGTGAAGGGGAAAACGAAGCCCTGCAAAGAAGGCATCGCATAGGAAGAAACAATATTCCTCTGACATAGTATGACAGGCCCTAACTCGAAGAACCAGCAGGAGTAACTTGTACTCGTCAGGAATCCCAAATCCCTTTCTAATCACGGCAAGCTCCTCCCGTGTGAGAATAGTAATCGCATAATCAGCCTCGGTAGTATAAACGGGATCAGGCTTGTCATACTCCAAGCCACTCCCAAGAAAGTCTCGGTCGACTACGGAATACTCCCTAATTAGTTCAGGAACTATGAACAATGGGGTCATAAGTGCACATCCCCTATCTCTCTCGAGTTCGATGATCGTTTCCACAATAGTGGAACGACTGACTACTTCACACCCACTTTCTTTTATGGTAGAATGGTTGAGCACAACACCCTCTTCTCCATCTAGACCAACTAATCTAGTAGAAGCACAAATCGACGGAATGCAAGACATAATGGATAACAATCGCGAGAGTGTTACCTAACCAAAGTGGTGGGAACTCCGAATCGACAGCTGAAACTAGCGCCCCCGTCAAACACCAGGCAATCCACAGCACCGCCCAATAAAAGACTGTAACTTCTAAAGAGAGAAGCTCTCAAAATTTCCTAGAGATAGAATGTGAAAGTGGTAAATGAAAGAGTAGGAGGTGGAGTCAACTCCTATTTATTGAACCTCAGATATCAAATCGCCACGTGGCAAAGATCTGAGCAGTCCACAAGATTCAACGGTCAGATCACACTATACCAGATCCAATAAGAATAGTAACTTAGCAACAGGAAAGTTGACCAACAAAACGAGCGAGCATCACTGCGCTCGGCCGATGAAAAAATCAAAGTGATGGGGTGAGCAATTTCACAAATACTTGGTGGATGTGATGGAATGAGCAATTTCATAAACACTTGGTGGACGTGATCATTTGAACAATTTCACAAACACTTGGTGGGCGCCGCCATGTTCACCACCAATAGAAGAAAACCCACCACTAATCAAGCTTCCTTATGACAAGGCCTACTAGCCCCCACGGAGTCCCCAAGTCCGTTCAACCTCTCTTGAACAACATCAATTAAAACTTCAAAGAGAGGATCAAACCCAAAAACCCAAGCACACTAGTGCGCCTACCTCGATGTAAGAAAGAGAACTCCGTCAAAGACAACTCAACTCCAAGCGAAGCAAGCTCCTTGCCAAATTGAAGCCTCAATCTATTCTCTAAAAATCTCCACAAAGACTCAAAAAATTCCTAACAAGTAGAGCTCACTGATTAAAAGGAGAAGAAAAGAAAAGAAGTGGGTTCGGGTTGGGTTCAAACCCACAAAATCCAAACAATAAAACCTAAACGGGTCGGGTTCAAGACCACAGAGCCAAAATCCTGTAATACCCCGATTTTCTTAATATATAAAGATTATTTATTTCTCTTTTTATGGTATGCTTGGTGACATGTGACTATTATTTTTCCATGATGAATAAAGTAATATTTTCTTTAAAAGCCCAAATGTTAACTTGTTTATATTTTTTTGGCCCAATAAATTTTAGCCCATAAACTTAACCTCTTATTTCATAACTTATCTGTATAGCATCTTTCTTTTTATATTCCGGGTATTTGATATGCTATTCGTAGGGTGTAGTTGTGTGTACACGTGCACTCCATGTACACGTGCACAAGGCACAACCCTTGGCCGGATGGGAAGCTAGGAGTGTAGATCATGGGTGGTTACTTTTGGGATGTGGGTAGTTTCTTAACTCCCGATTTGATCTCAACCTTTGATTCTCCAACTCCCCAATAGATCTCAGCCCTCCATTTCACCTATATTCTAGTATAAATACCCCCTTCTAATCCCTATCTTTTTACACTAAAATTTTCCTAAGTTTATAGAGAGTATTTGTGAGTTGTGTGGGAGCTTTTCTGTGGAGGCAAGCAGCATTGCTGGAGATTTCGATGTGGAGCAAAGGAACAAGAAGTGTTGTGTTATTGAAGGACTTTGCGGGATTTCGGTTTATTTCTTCATACAAGGTGGGTGTTTCTCAGGACTTCTAATGTAGGAATAATGCTACAATGGCTATGATTGATATTATGTTATAAAAGTGATTTGAATGCGGTAGAAATTGCTTGAACACGCTATTTATATTGAAAACGAGACTGTCGGTACAGTCGGCTGCCATGTGAGTCAGTCGACTGGTACGAGACATTATTTTTGCATGATTGTAATGATAAACGTGTGTATAAATGAACATGATGGTATGAATACTAGCTACATGGTTTCCCTATGACACATATGATGGAGGGAAGGTAAATGAATAAAAAGAGCTAATGGTAGTTAATAATTTGGAATTGTCGAAGCAGTCGACTGATAGTGTGTTAAGTCGACTGGTACTTCAATCTGACTGTGACTGTTGGGTAGTTTCATAAATTGAGATATTTTCATCATGTGGACCCAGTTTGATGACTTGGGATTTACATCTTTATTGTTGTAAGGAATTATGAGCATATGTGAATGCATGTTTAAAGTATTTTCCTAACGGAAAGAGCAAGTTAGTAATTTGAAAATCCATGTTGTAGTGTTACTAAATGATAAAAGACCTTGTCTGTGAAACATGAATTTATGTATGCCGTTGATTGACATCATGGTGAAATGCACGCAAGAACTGTAAATAATCTATTGAAAATGGATCTGTCCAGTCGACCGATTGCGTGTAGCAAGTCGACTGATCTGGACATAGAATTATGCTGTTGAAATTGCTAAGACAGACGACTGAGGTGTGAACAGTCGACTGTCGTGTGACTAATATTGTGAACTTGAAAGTTGCGGGACAGGCGACTGGTAGTATACACAGTCGACTATCCCGAGCCTTTTGATAACCCTGTATATGACTGTATAAGTCGACTGGTGTTCTTCCAAGTCGACTGTACAGAAAGGACTTTGACATATTTGAATTCATGTTATTTTGCTGTTGATAATGATGAACTTTATGCTTTTATTGATGGATCCTGATTATGGCTGTATGAATTATGTGAAAGGAATCATAGATGAGAATTGAGAATTTTAATGAATAATTATGAAAGGCTAAATCATGATGAACAAGTCTGTGAGACTCTAAAATGAATTATGAGCTGATGATGCTCCATTGGATATTGTGAATTTAAAATTGAACGAAAGAGTAGCTAAGTCTCCCCAGCAGTGAAATGAAATGATATTGAGAAATAGACCAGGTTGGTCAAGTGAAATGAAATGATAAGTCCGGTTGATGGAGAGGCTAACTCTAGAGCTTGATTTTTATTCATGATTCTAATATAACTTAAATACATAGTGTGGAGGTGATGAAGGTGAGAGAAAAACATGAGTATGAGAGCTAGGGTACGGTGCGGGTGTGTGAGCCGCAGAATGCATGCTTGATGAGTCAAGACATGGCGCGGGCACAACTCAGTAATGATCGGACTCTAGTCACGCTTGTGGGATGTTTTGGTGACTGCAAGAGGAGTGTGTTCAGGGAGGAGGCTGAATTGTCGCAGAATGCATGCTTGACGAGTCAAGACATGGCGCGAAATTCTACTCCAGGGGCCAGGATACATGCTTGTACTCATAGATTCATCTAGGACACTCATTGGAATTACAGAAGTAGAATAAGTCATGGCGGGGGATTGAACCCTACAAAAATGAAGATCGTTTAAGAGGCTTGCCCTCGAATCTATGTAGAATGGGATGCATAGAATTCGAACAAGTGCGCATTAGTGTCATGATAATTAAGTAAATTGCATCAAGGATTTAAGTGCACAATCACGACACGACATCATTAAAAGTTCCCTCTTATTTGCATGCTTATGTTGAACAAGTTTGTGATTTGTAAGAAATGAGATTCATTATACTGTTTCTGGCATAGAGAGGATGGCCATGTATAATTATCGTCGGTTGAATAAACTGACGTACCCACAGTGTTTTATGCAGGATATAATCACATGTAAGAGGAATGGATGCATAAAGAGTTCATTATGTTGTTGTTCATTTATGTAAATATTGTATATTTTGCTTCCGCTGTGTAAATTCAAATGTAATATGTTGTAAACTCTGATGTAAAAGTAAAGTTTTAAATTTTCTTGTAAAATTGTATGTGAAGGAAGCGAAAAGATCCTGTAGAACATCTCGAATTCAGTAATTTGGGATTCGGGGCGTTACAGAGTGGTATCAGAGCCACGCTTTCTATGCTTTCACACTCGTACAAATTTATAAGGAACGACACCCTAGATGTGGACATTAGAGTGTGTGTTTGGATTTAGAGATTTAAATGTAAGTGACTTACATTTGTGTTGCTCTATGATTTATGCTTCTTCCTCTCTATTCTAAGATGGCTAATCACTTCGACCCTGCTGGAGGCGACGACTGGCACATTATCGAGGAAGAATACCATCCTGGACAGGCTGATTCTGAGGACGAGTATCACCCCGGGCAAGCTGATTCTGATGATGAGGAGTACCCTGAATCTCGAGAGATCACCCCACCGCCGAACTCACCTGATGATTCTTCTTCTTCCGATGAAGAAATGGGACCAGCTCTGGGTAACGCTGTGGCTTCTCTGCAGAGGCAAGTGGATACCTTGAAGTATAGAGTTGGAGTTTTGGAGGCTCAGATGGAGAAGCGGAATGCTGACTATTCTGTTCTTAGCCATCGGATTTGGGAACTTGAGAAGAAAAAGAACCTAACTGATGTGCTGAAGGATGAGGTGGATGAACTGCGGGATGAACTTCGAGCAGCGAAGAGGACCCGTAGAGATTAGATTGTCTTGGTTTCTTTTTCTTCTGTTCTGATGTTAAAATGTTTTTCAAATTCGAATGTATAAACTTTGAAATTCAATGAAATGAAAGTTGGCTTAAATTCTTGTTTTATACTTCGAATTTAATGGATCTTTTGCATCAGAATATGGCGAGAAGGGGAGCCAGGAATGGTAAAGGTTTGGACCTGGAGGCCGAGTTTGCAAGGGTTTACCAGACGCTGAATGCAGTGGCTGCAAACCAAGGAAGGGGGCCGGTGAATCCAGTACCCGAGGCAATCAAGCTAGTGGAATCGTTCAAGAGAATGAAACCACCAGTGTTCGAGGGAAAGTCAGATCCGGATGCGGCCGATAACTGGATTCGGCAAGTGGAGACAATCTTCGAGGTGTTGGAAACACCGGAGGGCAGCAAGGTCAAGTTGGCGACTTTGCAGTTGGAGAAGGATGCGGCTGTTTGGTGGCAGTCGATGAAGAGGACTATGGGCGGCTTGTTGCTTGGCTGGGAGGAATTTCTGGAAGAATTCCGCAGCCATTATTTCCCCTCCGACGTCCAGGAGAAAAAGGCCATGGAGTTTCTGTCACTTCAGCAAGGCAGCATGTCAGTAAGGGAGTATGAGACTAAGTTTACTCAGCTCTCCAGGTATGCTCCAGAACTGGTGATGGATGAGGCGAAGAAGGCTCGCAAGTTCGAGCATGGTCTGAGGCCGAGCTTGAGATCTCGTATGATACCCCTTGGTATCAGGAGATTCGATAAGCTGGTGAAGAGGGCGGCAGCAACGGAGGTGGATATGGAGCAGTTCCATGTTGCTCAGCACCAGAAGAGCAACTGGCAGTCTGGGAAGAGGCCCGCGCCATCGGGGAGTTTCAAGGGGCAACCATCTGCACAGAGGTTCAAACCGACAGGTGCGAATGCCGTCAGTGTAGCTGGGAGACCTGGAAACGATGCAGGGAGACCTTCTGCAGTCACTTGCTTTAACTGTGGTGAAGTGGGACACTACCAATCTCGATGTCTCAAACCACGGGCTGGCAATCACAATGTGCCAATACAGCAGACTGGGAAGAGGCCGTACCAGTCAGGGCGAGTATTTGCTTTGATAGAAGCTGATGCTGAGGAGGCGGATCAGGTCATCTCTGGTACGAGGGCTGATGTTTAGTGTGGTTTTGTCATTTCTTCTTCCCGTTTATAGTGTAAAACTGTTATGTAATGATGTATGTTATGTAACAGGAGAACTCTATATTAATGGAAAGGGAGCTGTGGTGTTGTTTGATACTAGATCCTCTCATACTTTTGTATCTCCAAAGTTTGCTAAAGTGTTGGGAGTTGAACCGAAGATTTTTCCAGGCAAGATCTTAGCAGTAGCTACGCCATCAGGGGAAACTTTGACCACTGATCGGTACTATGCTGATTGCGAGATAGTGATTGGGGATCGAATCTTTGGTATTGATCTGATCGAGCTGACTATCTTGGGAGTCGATGTTATCATTGGCATTGATTGGATGTCGGTGTACAGTGCAAGCATCGAGTGTAAGACCAAGACCGTCACAGTGAAGGCTCCAGGTGGACCTGAAGTCACTTTCCAAGGGAAGTTGAAGTGTTCTAAGCTGGTGGCAACTATCCGCAAGGAAGAGACTCTTGTGGAATTGCAAGGGATTCCTGTGGTTCGGGACTATCCGACTGTGTTCTTGGAAGATTTTCCTGGGTTACCTCCGCACCGTGATGTAGAGTTCAGCATCACTGTTCAACCGGGAAGTGCACCCATTTCTAAGGCACCGTATAGGATGGCTCCAGTGGAACAGGATGAAGTGAAACGGCAGATTGAGGAACTGTTGGGAAAAGGCTTTATTCAACCTAGTGCGTCACCTTGGGGAGCACCAGTGCTTTTGGTAAAGAAGAAGGATGGATCGATGAGGATGTGTATCGATTACCGGGAGCTGAATAAGGTCACTGTTCAGAATAAGTATCCGATTCCTCGAATTGATGACTTGTTCGATCGTCTACAAGGAGCAGCTGTATTCTCCAAAATAGATCTTCGATCAGGATATCACCAAGTGCGAGTGAAAGCTGAAGATGTGCACAAAACTGCATTTAGAACTCGGCATGGGCATTACGAATTCTTAGTTATGCCATTCGGAGTGACGAATGCACCCGCAATCTTCATGGACTTGATGAACAGAGTTCTGAGGCCATTTATTGATTCTTTCGTCGTGGTGTTTATCGACGATATTCTCGTGTACTCCAAGTCTGAGGCGGAGCACACCGAGCATCTGGCAGCAGTTTTGCAGAAGTTGGAAGAGCAGAGGTTGTATGCCAAGTTATCCACGTGTGATTTCTGGAAATCTGAAGTGGCATTCCTAGGTCACATCCTTTCTAAGGAGGGAGTGGCAACTGACCCTCAGAAGATAGAGGCAGTGAGAGATTGGGCTAGGCCTACTACAGTGAAGGAAGTCAGAAGTTTCCTTGGGATGACTGGATACTACAGGAGATTCATTCAAGGTTATGCTCAGATAGCTGTACCGCTTACCGAGTTGACCAAGAAGAATGTGAGCTTCAAGTGGACCGAGCAATGTGAGGCGAGTTTTCAGGAGTTGAAGGATAGACTGACTACTGCACCTATTTTGGCTTTGCCTAGAGCAGGAGTTGAGTATGATGTCTATAGCGATGCTTCACATCGGGGGCTTGGTTGTGTCTTAATGCAAGAGGGTAAAGTAATCGCTTATGGGTCTAGGCAACTACGACCGCATGAGAAGAATTATCCGACTCATGATCTAGAGCTGGCTACGATTATCTTTGCTTTGAAGCAATGGAGGCACTACGTGTATGGTGAGAAGCTGAACATGTACACGGATCATAAGAGCTTGAAGTATATCTACCAGCAGAGGGATCTCAATCTAAGACAGCGGAGATGGCTGGAAGTGCTCGAGGATATGCGACCTGAGATCAAGTATCATCCTGGAAAGGCTAATGTTGTTGCTGATGCACTTAGTCGCAAGAGCAGTTTGGCCAGTTTGATTACAACTCAGAGGCATCTGATTGAGGAGTTGGATCGAGCAGGTATTGAAGTTGTCTTGCAAGGGTTGGGGGCATCTTTATCTCAGTTGAAGCTTCAGCCTACTTTGAATGCAAGGATCATTGCAAGTCAGGAAGTTGATGCTGATATTTTGGAGATGAAGGAGCAGGTTAGTGCTGGCAGGTTGCCCGGATTTCAGACCAGGGATGGAGTGCTGTGGTTCGGAGATAGGCTGTGTGTTCCAGATCAGGCAGACCTGAAAGAGAGTATTCTTCAGGAGGCGCATGCTACTCTTCTGTCTGTACATCCTGGGAGTACTAAGATGTACAAAGACATCAAGCAGCATTTCTGGTGGTCAGGTTTGAAGCGGGATGTGGCCGAATTTGTCGCGAAGTGTGAGGTTTGTCAGCAAGTCAAAGCCGAAAATCAGAGACCCGGAGGTCTATTACAGCCGTTACCTATTCCGGAATGGAAGTGGGATAACATCAGTATGGATTTCATCACGGGATTGCCTAAGAGTTCTAAAGGCAATGATGCTATTTGGGTTATTGTCGATCGACTTACCAAGTCCGCTCACTTTTTGGCGATGAAACTCACGGCTTCGATGGACAAGTTGGCTGAGTTGTATGTTGGTGAGATTGTCCGACTTCATGGCATTCCTTCGACTATTGTGTCTGATCGAGATGCGCAGTTTACTTCGCATTTCTGGAGGAGTCTTCAGGCAGCTTTGGGTACCAAGACAGATTTCAGCACTGCTTTTCATCCACAGACCGATGGGCAGACCGAGAGAGTCAACCGTATTCTTGAGGATATGCTTCGGTGTTGTATACTAGACTTCGGAGGCAGTTGGGAAAGGCATTTACCTTTGGTGGAGTTTGCCTACAACAACAGTTTTCAGGCTAGCATCGGGATGGCGTCGTACGAAGCTTTGTATGGCAGGAAGTGTAGGACTCCTGTGTGTTGGTATGAGGTTGGGGAGCGTCAGTTGTTTGGTCCTGAGCTTGTACAGCTGACTTCTGAGAAGATTGATCTGATCAGGAAGAGGTTGGTGGAAGCTCAGAGCAGGCAGAAAAGCTATGCAGACAACCGGAGAAGGGACCTTGAGTTTGAGGTTGGTGACTTCGTCTTTCTGAAGGTATCACCCAGTAAAGGTGTGGTTCGTTTTGGCAAAGGCGGGAAGTTAGCCCCGAGATTTATAGGCCCATATAAGATATTGAAAAGGATCGGGAAAACTGCTTACCGGCTTGAATTACCGGAAGAGTTGTCTCAGGTGCACAATGTCTTCCATATGTCTATGTTGAGAGGTTATATTCCAGACCCGAGTCATCATTTGCCTGAAGTGCCGGAAGGTTTGCAGTTAGACCTGAATTACATCGAGACTCCTGTTGAGATTGTTGACCGTAGGGAGAAGGTCTTGAGGAATAAGACGATACCGATGGTCAAGGTAGTCTGGAGAAACCACTTGGTTGAAGAGGCTACTTGGGAATCTGAGGAGAAGATGTTGAAGGATTATCCTGAGCTTTTTGCTTGATTGTCCTGTTGATTGTATTTTTGTATTTTGTGTTTTTGTATCTCTTGTTGTTGTATTTTCTTCTTCTCGCTCTTGGCTGTAGTTCCGGGACGGAACTATTCTAAGGAGGGAGTGATGTAATACCCCGATTTTCTTAATATATAAAGATTATTTATTTCTCTTTTTATGGTATGCTTGGTGACATGTGGCTATTATTTTTCCATGATGAATAAAGTAATATTTTCTTTAAAAGCCCAAATGTTAACTTGTTTATATTTTTTTGGCCCAATAAATTTTAGCCCATAAACTTAACCTCTTATTTCATAACTTATCTGTATAGCATCTTTCTTTTTATATTCCGGGTATTTGATATGCTATTTGTAGGGTGTAGTTGTGTGTACACGTGCACTCCATGTACACGTGCACAAGGCACAACCCTTGGCCGGATGGGAAGCTAGGAGTGTAGATCATGGGTGGTTACTTTTGGGATGTGGATAGTTTCTTAACTCCCGATTTGATCTCAACCTTTGATTCTCCAACTCCCCAATAGATCTCAGCCCTCCATTTCACCTATATTCTAGTATAAATACCCCCTTCTAATCCCTATCTTTTTACACTAAAATTTTCCTAAGTTTATAGAGAGTATTTGTGAGTTGTGTGGGAGCTTTTCTGTGGAGGCAAGCAGCATTGCTGGAGATTTCGGTGTGGAGCAAAGGAACAAGAAGTGCTGTGTTATTGAAGGACTTTGCGGGATTTCGGTTTATTTCTTCATACAAGGTGGGTGTTTCTCAGGACTTCTAATGTAGGAATAATGCTACAATGGCTATGATTGATATTATGTTATAAAAGTGATTTGAATGCGGTAGAAATTGCTTGAACACGCTATTTATATTGAAAACGAGACTGTCGGTACAGTCGGCTGCCATGTGAGCCAGTCGACTGGTACGAGACATTATTTTTGCATGATTGTAATGATAAACGTGTGTATAAATGAACATGATGGTATGAATACTAGCTGCATGGTTTCCCTATGACACATATGATGGAGGGAAGGTAAATGAATAAAAAGAGCTAATGGTAGTTAATAATTTGGAATTGTCGAAGCAGTCGACTGATAGTGTGTTAAGTCGACTGGTACTTCAATCTGACTGTGACTGTTGGGTAGTTTCATAAATTGAGATATTTTCATCATGTGGACCCAGTTTGATGACTTGGGATTTACATCTTTATTGTTGTAAGGAATTATGAGCATATGTGAATGCATGTTTAAAGTATTTTCCTAACGGAAAGAGCAAGTTAGTAATTTGAAAATCCATGTTGTAGTGTTACTGAATGATAAAAGACCTTGTCTGTGAAACATGAATTTATGTATGCCGTTGATTGACATCATGGTGAAATGCACGCAAGAACTGTAAATAATCTATTGAAAATGGATCTGTCCAGTCGACCGATTGCGTGTAGCAAGTCGACTGATCTGGACATAGAATTATGCTGTTGAAATTGCTAAGACAGACGACTGAGGTGTGAACAGTCGGCTGTCGTGTGACTAATATTGTGAACTTGAAAGTTGCGGGACAGGCGACTGGTAGTATACACAGTCGACTATCCCGAGCCTTTTGATAACCCTGTATATGACTGTATAAGTCGACTGGTGTTCTTCCAAGTCGACTGTACAGAAATGACTTTGACATATTTGAATTCATGTTATTTTGCTGTTGATAATGATGAACTTTATGCTTTTATTGATGGATCCTGATTATGGCTGTATGAATTATGTGAAAGGAATCATAGATGAGAATTGAGAATTTTAATGAATAATTATGAAAGGCTAAATCATGATGAACAAGTCTGTGAGACTCTAAAATGAATTATGAGCTGATGATGCTCCATTGGATATTGTGAATTTAAAATTGAACGAAAGAGTAGCTAAGTCTCCCCAGCAGTGAAATGAAATGATATTGAGAAATAGACCAGGTTGGTCAAGTGAAATGAAATGATAAGTCCGGTTGATGGAGAGGCTAACTCTAGAGCTTGATTTTTATTCATGATTCTAATATAACTTAAATACATAGTGTGGAGGTGATGAAGGTGAGAGAAAAACATGAGTATGAGAGCTAGGGTACGGTGCGGGTGTGTGAGCCGCAGAATGCATGCTTGATGAGTCAAGACATGGCGCGGGCACAACTCAGTAATGATCGGACTCTAGTCACGCTTGTGGGATGTTTTGGTGACTGCAAGAGGAGTGTGTTCAGGGAGGAGGCTGAATTGTCGCAGAATGCATGCTTGACGAGTCAAGACATGGCGCGAAATTCTACTCCAGGGGCCAGGATACATGCTTGTACTCATAGATTCATCTAGGACACTCATTGGAATTACAGAAGTAGAATAAGTCATGGCGGGGGATTGAACCCTACAAAAATGAAGATCGTTTAAGAGGCTTGCCCTCGAATCTATGTAGAATGGGATGCATAGAATTCGAACAAGTGCGCATTAGTGTCATGATAATTAAGTAAATTGCATCAAGGATTTAAGTGCACAATCACGACACGACATCATTAAAAGTTCCCTCTTATTTGCATGCTTATGTTGAACAAGTTTGTGATTTGTAAGAAATGAGATTCATTATACTGTTTCTGGCATAGAGAGGATGGCCATGTATAATTATCGTCGGTTGAATAAACTGACGTACCCACAGTGTTTTATGCAGGATATAATCACATGTAAGAGGAATGGATGCATAAAGAGTTCATTATGTTGTTGTTCATTTATGTAAATATTGTATATTTTGCTTCCGCTGTGTAAATTCAAATGTAATATGTTGTAAACTCTGATGTAAAAGTAAAGTTTTAAATTTCCTTGTAAAATTGTATGTGAAGGAAGCGAAAAGATCCATCTCGAATTCAGTAATTTGGGATTCGGGGCGTTACAAACCCACTCCTCCTTCAACCATTTCTATAACGCCCCGAATCCCAAATACACTGAATTCGAGATGTTCTACAGGATCTTTTCACTTTCTTTAGTACAATTTTACAGGAAAATTTAAACTTTTCACTTTACATCAGAGCTTACATCAATATTACACATTACATTTGCACAGCGGAAGTAAAATTTACAATAATTACATGAATGTACAACAACATGGTATAATCTTTAAGCGTCCATTCCTCTTTAACCTTTAACAAGCCATTTACCTGCATATAAGATTGTGGGTACGTCAGTTTATTCAACCGACGAACATTATACACGGCCATCCTCTCTATGCCGGAAATAGTATAACTCACATTTTCATATTTAGCAAACACAAACTTGTCACATTTCAAACTAAAGGGACTACCCTATTGATGTCGTGTTGTGATTGTGCACTTAGTCCTTAATGCATTTGTTTATATTACATGACACTAATGCGCACTTGTTCGGATTCTATGCATCCCATACTACATAGGTCCGAGGGCAAGCCCTTATTTGTTCTTCATCTTTGTAGGGTTCAATCCCCCGTTATGTCTTAATCTACTGCTGTAATTACGGTAGTGTCTTAGATGTCCTATGATCTATGAGCCCATGCCCAGGCAGCCTGGAGGGGAATCCCACGCACTGACACGACGCATCGAGCAGGCAACCTATGGACAATTCAGCCTCCGCCATGGAACAATGGCACCACCCATAGCCACTCGAACATCCCACGAGCGTCGCCACCGGGACGATAATTCTGGAGTAGCGCCCACGCCATGTCTTGACGCATCAAGCAGGCAGCCTGTGGATCGCTCTCACACCGCTATCCAATGGCCCCCATACTCATGTTTTTCTTCTACTTTCATCACGTCTCCACTATGTAATAGTCCTTAATCTTATTAAAAATCATGAACAAAAATTAAATCTCTAGAGTTAGTCTCTCCACTAAACCGGACTTATTCATTCATTTCAACGTGACCAACCTTGGTCTAATTTCATTTCATTTCTCAATGCCGGGGGAGACTTAGCTACTCCATTTCAATTTTCATTTCACAATCTTCAACTCATAAATTCTCCATGTTGAGTTCTCATACTCACATGTATATTCTCTTTTCAATTCATGATTCCTAATTTGTTCACAAGTCCATAACTGTATATAAATTTGCATATACTTTATCACATCATATCAATTCCACATTACTAAACAATATGCATACTTCATATTGTTCCACAAATGAGAAATAAATTGCATTAAGTCACACAACCAAGTTTCTTTTTTTTTTTGCCAAATCAATTTCTAATCCTTCATTTCACTTATTCTTTTAAGTTATACTTTCACATCAATAACACATATAGAGCCACATTTCTATTTATGTATTTTAACTCCAAATCATAGTTAATTTCATTCAAATAATCCCCAAACCATTTTTAGAAAGTCCCTTACATTTTTATGAGAATAACCATATTTTTTTCACATTTTTTAGACACTTAAAAACCCAAAAAAATAATTTTTTTTTCAATCTTGCCGATAACAAGATTCGAACCCGCACCCCAGAGAACACAGCCAACAGCACAGACCGCTAGGCCGGTTTGTGCTAGCGATTAGAAGAGGAGACAGAGAGTATTTATTACTCTCTGTCACTGATTCTCAAGTTTTAAAAAAAAGATGAAAACAATTGTATGCCGTAGGGGTTCGAACCAGTCACCCAAGAGAACACAGCCGCACACAGTGACCACTTGAGCCATATGCTCGGGTTGTCACAGTACCATTTAAAAACCCTTTTGAAATCAATTGCCACTGTTGTTAAAAATATCTCGATGTTCAATAAAATATCTCGATGTTCAATTAAACTTTGTTTCATATTGCTTTTGTGGAAGTTACTGAAAAATTCCAGATTAACTTCCCCTCACATGATTTTCATATCAGTATGAATAAAATAATTTTTGTACTAATAAAAAATATATTTTTCACCCAAATCAATGAATTATTCATTACAACTACTACACTTCTCATTTTTTTGACATTATTTAACAACTGGCTTTCTAATCTTTTTATCCACAAATTTTCTTATATTAATTTACTGTTATTAATCTTTTATTCAACATACACATTCTTTTCGAATTTATCCATTCCTACAATAATTCAAAGATCTCTTTAAAACATACATTAGCATTAACAAAGTACTAACTTTTACATATAATTTGTGATGGTAATAAATGTATTTTCTTCCACCAATCTATAATCATAATCAATTACACATGCAACTTATAATTTTAACAATAGAACTACATACTAATTCCATGTCAACAATTCAATCAATTAGGGGTCATTTTCCAAATTTAATGAGCATGCTTATTAATCATTTTCATACTTCATAGTTCAATAAAATACTAGCATATTCCTAATTAGAAAATAGGGAGAATTAGCCCACAACTCAAATTAATACTAGAACCACATACAAGTTAATCAGAACATTCAATCAATTCATAGACTAACTTCTCAATTAAAGTGTGTTCTTATTAATAATTTTCATGCATCGTTTGATAGTTAAATCTAGCATGGATCCCTATATTAGAAATATGAAAGGTTACCCACCTTGTGTGGAGAGAAACAAACACAAAAGCAACAAATCCTTGCAACAAGATGCACCTCCTTCTAGACGATGCGCGCACAAGCTCCACGAACACCAAAGCAAACCGAATGCTTCCTCCTTGAACTAGCCGGCCTCTCCTCCTTGGAAAATGCAAGCAATCCCACACAATCTCTCAGTCTTTTTAACTCACAACTAATACTAAATTAGACTATAGGTTTGGAAAGATATAATTGCATATGAATATAGCCATGGGAGGGGGTATTTATACTAGAAATCAAGTGAAATGGATGGCTAGGATTGACTAGTTGGTTGTAGGATGGAGGGCCAAGATTAGAGTAGGAGTTATAAAAACTACCCACAACTATACAACCACCTCCATGATCACCACTCAACTTTTTGAATCTCCCTCCAAAAAGAAGCAATCCCGGCCCCCATGGAGAAGTGTGCATTGCACGTGTACGTGTAGTGCACGTGCATGCCACTAGGACCAAAATTGTACATTTTAATTTTGTACAAAAATAAAATAGTATTAAAATAGTCTTCTACATGACAAGTTAAATAAAAATAGGTTAATCCATGGGCTTTAGTTTTGGGCCAAAATAGCTATTTAAAATAAAATTAAAAAAATCACATTTGGGCTTTTAAGAAAAGACTTTAAAATAAGGCTTTCTATTTATTTAAAGAAAAAGGCTTTTGTGTAAAAATTTGTTTGAAAACATATATCACAATAAAATAATTATAAAATTTAATTCAATCAAAATATTGCACGTGCACACTACGTGCAAAATAAAATAATTTTTCATTAATTGAAAAATCAGGGCATTACAACACTCCCTCCTTGGAATAGTTCCGTCCCCGGAACTACAATCAAGGGCGAGAAAAACAAAATAAAATAAAAAATATACAACACACAAACAAGAACAAAAGATACAAAAAAAAATACAGATCAAGCAAAAAGCTCAGGATAGTCCTTCAACGTCCTCTCCTCAGACTCCCAAGTAGCCTCCTCAACCAAATGGTTTCTCCAGACTACCATGACCATCGGTATCGTCTTATTCCTCAAGACTTTCTCTCGACGATCAACAATCTCAACAGGAGACTCGATGTAATTCAGGTCTAACTGCAAATCTTCCGGCACTTCAGGCAAATGATGACTCGGATCTGGAATATAACCTCTCAGCATAGACACATAAAAGACATTGTGCACCTGAGATAACTCTTCCGGTAATTCAAGCCGGTAAGCAGTTTTTCCGATCCTTTTCAATATCTTATACGAGCCTATAAACCTCGGGGCTAACTTCCCGCCTTTGCCAAATCGAACCACACCTTTACTGGGTGATACCTTCAGAAAGACGAAGTCACCAACCTCAAACTCAAGGTCCCTTCTCCGGTTGTCTGCATAGCTTTTCTGCCTACTCTGAGCTTCCACCAACCTCTTCCTGATCAGTTCGATCTTCTCAGAGGTTTGCTGTACAAGCTCAGGACCAAACAACTGACGCTCCTCAACTTCAAACCAACAAACAGGTGTCCTGCACTTCCGTCATACAAAGCTTCGTACGGCGCCATCCCGATACTGGCCTGAAAACTGTTGTTGTAGGCAAACTCCACCAAAGGTAAATGCCTTTCCCAACTACCTCCAAAGTCTAGTATACAACACCGAAGCATATCCTCAAGAATACGGTTGACTCTCTCGGTCTGCCCATCGGTTTGCGGATGAAAAGCAGTGCTGAAATCCGTCTTGGTCCCCAAAGCTGTCTGAAGACTCCTCCAGAAATGCGAAGTAAACCGCGCATCTCGATCAGACACAGTAGTTGACGGAACGCCATGAAGCCAGACAATCTCACCAACATACATCTCAGCCAACTTGTCCATCGAAGCCGTGAGTTTCATCACCAAAAAGTGAGCGGACTTGGTTAGTCGATCGACTATAACCCAAATCGCATCATTGCCTTTAGAACTCTTAGGAAATCCCGTGATGAAATCCATACTGATGTTATCCCACTTCCATTCCGGAATAGGTAACGGCTGTAATAGACCTCCGGGTCTCTGATTTTCGGCTTTGACTTGCTGACAAACCTCACACTTCGCAACAAATTCAGCTACATCCCGCTTCAAACCTGACCACCAGAAATGCTGTTTGATGTCCTTATACATCTTAGTACTCCCAGGATGTACCGACAAAAGAGTAGCATGCGCCTCCTGAAGAATACTCTCTTTCAGGTCCGCCTGGTTTGGAACGCACAGTCTATCTCCGAACCACAGCACTCCATCCCTGATTTGAAATCCGGGCAACCTGCCAGCCCCAACCTGCTCCTTCATCTCCAAGATATCAGCATCAACCTCTTGACTTGCAATGATCCTTCCATTCAAAGTAGGCTGAAGCCTCAATTGAGCTAAGGATGCTCCCAATCCTTGCAAGACAACCTCAATACCTGCTCGGTCCAATTCCTCATTCAAATGCTTCTGAGTTGTGATCAAACTGACCAAACTGCTCTTGCGACTAAGTGCATCAGCCACAACATTAGCCTTTCCAGGATGATACTTGATCTCAGGTCGCATATCCTCAAGAACTTCCAACCATCTCCGCTGCCTCAGATTCAGATCCCTCTGCTGATATATATACTTCAAGCTCTTGTGGTCCGTGTACATGTTCAACTTCTCACCGTACACGTAGTGCCTCCATTGCTTCAGGGCAAAGATAATCGCAGCCAACTCCAGATCATGAGTTGGGTAATTCTTCTCATGCGGTCGTAGTTGGCTAGACCCATAAGCGATTACTCTTCCCTCTTGCATTAAGACACACCCAAGCCCACGATGTGAAGCATCGCAATAAACATCATACTCAACACCTGCTCTAGGCAAAGCCAAAATAGGTGCAGTAGTCAGCTTCTCTTTCAACTCCTGAAAGCTCGCCTCACATTGCTCAGTCCACTTGAAGCTCACATTCTTCTTGGTCAGTCCAGTAAGCGGCACGGCTATCTGAGCATAACCTTGAATGAATCTCCTGTAGTATCCAGTCATCCCAAGAAAACTTCTGACTTCCTTCACTGTAGTAGGCCTAGCCCAATCTCTCACTGCCTCTATCTTCTGAGGGTCAGTTGCCACTCCCTCCTTAGAAAGGATGTGACCTAGGAATGCCACTTCAGATTTCCAGAAATCACACGTGGATAACTTGGCATACAACCTCTGCTCTTCCAACTTCTGCAAAACTGCTGCCAGATGCTCGGTGTGCTCCGCCTCAGACTTGGAGTACACGAGAATATCGTCGATAAACACCACGACGAAAGAATCAATAAATGGCCTCAGAACTCTGTTCATCAAGTCCATGAAGATTGCGGGTGCATTCGTCACTCCGAATGGCATAACTAAGAATTCGTAATGCCCATGCCGAGTTCTAAATGCAGTTTTGTGCACATCTTCAGCTTTCACTCGCACTTGGTGGTAACCTGATCGAAGATCTATTTTGGAGAATACAGCTGCTCCTTGTAGACGATCGAACAAGTCATCAATTCGAGGACTAGGATACTTATTCTGAACAGTAACCTTATTCCGCTCTCGGTAATCGATACACATTCTCATCGATCCATCCTTCTTCTTTACCAAAAGCACTGGTGCTCCCCAAGATGACGCACTAGGTTGAATAAAGCCTTTCTCCAATAGTTCCTCAATCTGCCGTTTCACCTCATCCTGTTCCACTGGAGCCATCCTATACGGTGCCTTAGAAATGGGTGCACTTCCCAGTTGAACGGTGATGCTGAACTCTACATCACGATGTGGAGGTAACCCAGGAAAATCTTCCAAGAACACTGTCGGATAGTCCCGAACCACAGGAATCCCTTGCACTTCCACAGGAGTCTCTTCCTTGCGGATAGTTGCCACCAGCTTAGAACATTTCTGCTTCCCTTGGAAAGTGACTTCAGGTCCACCTGGAGCCTTCACTGTTACCGTCTTGGTCTTGCACTCGATGCTTGCACTGTACACCGACATCCAATCAATGCCAATGATAACATCGACTCCCAAGATAGTCAGCTCGATCAGATCAATCCCAAAGATTCGATCTCCAATCACAATCTCGCAATCAGCGTAATACCGATCAGTGGTTAAAGTTTTCCCTGACGGAGTAGCTACTGCTAAGATCTTGCATGGAAAAATCTTCGGTTCAACTCCCAACACTTTAGCAAATTTTGGAGACACAAATGTATGAGAGGATCCAGTATCGAACAATACAACAGCTTTCATTCCATATTCTGACGTAAAAGGTCCATCAAATTTGAAGTATGAAACATGAACTTTCAAATCAATATTTCCATTTCATTGAATTTCAAAATTTATACATTCGAATGGAAAAACATTTCTTGACATCAGAATGAAAGATAGTGGAAGCTACAAAAATCTAACTCCTACGGTTCCTCTTCGCTTCTCGAAGTTCTCCCCGTAGTTCATCAACCTCGTCCTTCAGCACATCAGTCAGGTTCTTCCTCTTCTCGAGTTCCCATACTTGATGACTGAGAACAGAAAAGTCGTCCTTTCGCTTCGCCAGCTGAGCCTCCAACAATCCGACTCTCTCTCGCTGCGTCTCTACCTGCCTCTGGAGAGAAGTCACAAGACCACTTGGAACTGGTTCTTCTTCTTCGTCAGAAGAAGAGTCATCAGATGAATCCGGAGGTGGGGTGATCTCTCGGGATTCAGGCCATTCTTCACCGTCAGAATCTACTTGTCCAGGGTAGTACTCGTCCTCGGAATCAGCTTGTCCAGGATGGTACTCTTCCTCAATGATATATCAGTCGTCATCTCCAGCAGGGTCGAAGTGATCAGCCATCTTAGAATAGAGAGGAGGAAATATAAATCTTAGAGCAACACAAATGTAAGTCACTTACATTTAAATCTCTAGACTCAAACACACACTCTAATGTCCACATCTAGGGTGTCGTTCCTTACAAATTTGTACAAGTGTGGAAAGCGTAGAAAGCGTGGCTCTGATACCACTCTGTAACGCCCCGAATCCCAAATACACTGAATTCGAGATGTTCTACAGGATCTTTTCACTTTCTTTAGTACAATTTTATAGGGAAATTTAAACTTTTCACTTTACATCAGAGCTTACATCAATATTACACATTACATTTGCACAGCGGAAGTAAAATTTACAACAATTAAATGAATGTACAACAACATGGTATAATCTTTAAGCGTCCATTCCTCTTTAACCTTTAACAAGCCATTTACCTGCATATAAGATTGTGGGTACGTCAGTTTATTCAACCGAAGAATATTATACACGGCCATCCTCTCTATGCCGGAAATAGTATAACTCACCTTTCCATATTTAGTAAACACAAACTTGTCACATTTCAAACTAAAGGGACTACCCTATTGATGTCGTGTTGTGATTGTGCACTTAGTCCTTAATGCATTTGTTTATATTACATGACACTAATGCGCACTTGTTCGGATTCTATGCATCCCATACTACATAGGTCCGAGGGCAAGCCCTTATTCGTTCTTCATCTTTGTAGGGTTCAATCCCCCGTTATGTCTTAATCTACTGCTGTAATTACGGTAGTGTCTTAGATGTCCTATGATCTATGAGCCCATGTCCAGGCAGCCTGGAGGGGAATCCCACGCACTGACACGACGCATCAAGCAGGCAACCTATAGACAATTCAGCCTCCGCCATGGAACAATGGCACCACCCATAGCCACTCAAACATCCCACGAGCGTCGCCACCGGGACGATAATTCTGGAGTAGCGCCCACGCCATGTCTTGACGCATCAAGCAGGCAGCCTGTGGATCGCTCTCACACCGCAATCCAATGGCCCCCATACTCATGTTTTTCTTCTACTTTCATCACGTCTCCACTATGTACTAGTCCTTAATATTATTAAAAATCATGAACAAAAATTAAATCTCTAGAGTTAGCCTCTCCACTAAACCGGACTTATTCATTCATTTCAACGTGACCAACCTTGGTCTAATTTCATTTCATTTCATTTCTTTTCTCAATGCCGGGGGAGACTTAGCTACTCCATTTCAATTTTCATTTCACAATCTTCAACTCATAAATTCTCCATGTGGAGTTCTCATACTCACATGTATATTCTCTTTTCAATTCATGATTCCTAATTTGTTCACAAGTCCATAACTGTATATAAATTTGCATATACTTTATCACATCATATCAATTCCACATTACTAAACAATATGCATACTTCATATGGTTCCACAAATGAGAAATAAATTGCATTAAGTCACACAAACAAGTTTCTTTTCTTTTTTTGCCAAATCAATTTCTAATCCTTCATTTCACTTATTCTTTTAAGTTATACTTTTACATCAATAACACATATAGAGCCACATTTCTATTTATGTATTTTAACTCCAAATCATAGTTAATTTCATTCAAATAATCCCCAAACCATTTTTAGAAAGTCCCTTACATTTTTATGAGAATAACCATATTTTTTTCACATTTTTTAGACACTTAAAAACCCAAAAAAATAATTTTTTTTTCAATCTTGCCGATAACAAGATTCGAACCCGCACCCCAGAGAACACAGCCAACAGCACAGACCGCTAGGCCGGTTTGTGCTAGCGATTAGAAGAGGAGACAGAGAGTATTTATTACTCTCTGTCACTGATTCTCAAGTTTTAAAAAAAAGATGAAAACAATTGTATGCCGCAGGGGTTCGAACCAGTCACCCAAGAGAACACAGCCGCACACAGTGACCACTTGAGCCATATGCTCGGGTTGTCACAGTACCATTTAAAAACACTTTTGAAATCAATTGCCACTGTTGTTAAAAATATCTCGATGTTCAATTAAACTTTGTTTCATATTGCTTTTGTAGAAGTTACTGAAAATTTCCAGATTAACTTCCCCTCACATGATTTTCATATCAGTATGAATAAAATAATTTTTGTACTAATAAAAAATATATTTTTCACCCAAATCAATGAATTATTCATTACAACTACTACACTTCTCATTTTTTTGACATTATTTAACAATTGGCTTTCTAATCTTTTTATCCACAAATTTTCTTATATTAATTTACTGTTATTAATCTTTTATTCAACATACACATTCTTTTCGAATTTATCCATTCCTACAATAATTCAAAGATCTCTTTAAAACATACATTAGCATTAACAAAGTACTAACTTTTACATATAATTTGTGATGGTAATAAATGTATTTTCTTCCACCAATCTATAATCATAATCAATTGCACATGCAACTTATAATTTTAACAATAGAACTACATACTAATTCCATGTCAACAATTCAATCAATTAGGGGTCATTTTCCAAATTTAATGAGCATGCTTATTAATCATTTTCATACTTCATAGTTCAATAAAATACTAGCATATTCCTAATTAGAAAATAGGGAGAATT
Source organism: Hemerocallis citrina (assembly GCA_017893485.1). Taxonomy (NCBI): domain Eukaryota; kingdom Viridiplantae; phylum Streptophyta; class Magnoliopsida; order Asparagales; family Asphodelaceae; genus Hemerocallis; species Hemerocallis citrina. The sequence continues at coordinate 291,414,285 of CM030361.1, forward strand.
AGCCCACAACTCAAATTAATACTAGAACCACATACAAGTTAATCAGAACATTCAATCAATTCATAGACTAACTTCTCAATTAAAGTGTGTTCTTATTAATAATTTTCATGCATCGTTTGATAGTTAAATCTAGCATGGATCCCTATATTAGAAATATGAAAGGTTACCCACCTTGTGTGGAGAGAAACAAACACAAAAGCAACAAATCCTTGCAACAAGATGCACCTCCTCCTAGACGATCCGCGCACAAGCTCCACGAACACCAAAGCAAACCGAATGCTTCCTCCTTGAACTAGCCGGCCTCTCCTCTTTGGAAAATGCAAGCAATCCCACACAATCTCTCAATCTTTTTAACTCACAACTAATACTAAATTAGACTATAGGTTTGGGAAGATATAATTGCATATGAATATAGCCATGGGAGGGGGTATTTATACTATAAATCAAGTGAAATGGATGGCTAGGATTGACTAGTTGGTTGTAGGATGGAGGGCCAAGATTAGAGTAGGAGTTATAAAAACTACCCACAACTATACAACCACCTCCATGATCACCACTCAACTTTTTGAATCTCCCTCCAAAAAGAAGCAATCCCGGCCCCCATGGAGAAGTGTGCATTGTACGTGTACGTGTAGTGCACGTGCATGCCACTAGGACCAAAATTGTACATTTTAATTTTGTACAAAAATAAAATAGTATTAAAATAGTCTTCTACATGACAAGTTAAATAAAAATAGGTTAATCCATGGGTTTTAGTTTTGGGCCAAAATAGTTATTTAAAATAAAATTAAAAAAATCACATTTGGGCTTTTAAGAAAAGACTTTAAAATAAGGCTTTCTATTTATTTAAAGAAAAAGGCTTTTGTGTAAAAATTTGTTTGAAAACATATATCACAATAAAATAATTATAAAATTTAATTCAATCAAAATATTGCACGTGCACACTACGTGCAAAATAAAATAATTTTTCATTAATTGAAAAATTAGGGCATTACACTTTCTTCTTCTTCTTCTTCAAAAACAAAAGCGGAAGCTCCGTTCCAAACCCCTCCATGTCCTCTCCTTAACTCGAAGACTACGAGGCTCCAACGGCTCCACCAAATCTCCGTCGCTCGAGCCCCCACGACTACGAAACCTCCAACACCTCCTCCTTCGACGAGGGGCTAAGGCTCGACATCGACACAGCCACCTTTACCGAGCTTCAGCAAAATCCCAAAAAAAAAAAACTAAGTTCTTTGCTTGACCGTCAAGCTACCCATAGCTCGACAAGAAGGAAATGGTTCATAGCTCGACAAGAAGGTGATCGTTCATAGCTTGACTGTCAAGCTACCCATAGCTCGATCGTAACCCCATAGCTCGACCAAGAGCATGTAGATCGACGCTCCCATAGGTCGATGAAGGCATGGTAGCTCAGCGGAGAACAGAGACGTACCTCGAACAAAAAATAGATCTTCATCCCAAAAACAAAGCTCAAGTCCGTAGCTCAGCAAGACTATAGCTCGACAAAACAATAGCGAACAAGTCACCTAGCTCGACGAAGCTCGACAAGATGAATAGCTCGCTGAAATACATAGCTCGACGAGAACAATATCTCGTCGAAAATCATGGCTTAACGTGGAGAATAGCTCGACGGCGAGCTCAAAGCCAACTCCAATCATAGCTCAACCAAGACTGAAGCCCCATAACTCGACGAAGACCCAACTCCATTGCTCGACCAAAAAAATTGGCCATGGCTCGATGACATGGTCGATCGAGCTATGAGGCCGCTCACAACCACTCTGCCCTTGGATCACTCAGAAGTTCGAGCATGAGCAAGATGGACGTGCGTGATTGGGCCATGTCGCTAGTCTCCTTCCCTAATGCTCCGTGCTATCCTCAGCCATCTGATCCCACTCAGCGGGCAAGCTGGACTGTGATGTATGCTCCTGATGGCGCCACTTAGCCTTTCATCACAGCAATCAGATCTTTGCCGTCTGATCTCACTCAGCGGGCGAGCCAACCACTGATCAACGCTGCCGATTGAGCCACATGGCCCCTCAGCTTAGCGAGCAGATTTCAGCCCTAAATTCAACTCAGCGGGCGAGCCACCTCTTGATTAACGATGCAGATCGCGCCAAAAATCGTGCCCAGGTCTGATTATTCACAAAAAATTGTATAAAATCATTTAAAATTTGAAAAATTAATTAAAAAATCCAAAAAATAATTATTTAAATTTGGAAAATTAATTTAAAATTCAGTAAAATAATTGAAATTGGATTTATTAATTATAAAATTTGAAAAGGTGATTTTAAAATTCCAGAAAAATTGGGAAAAATTCGAAAAGATATTCACTGTCTTCCGAAGCCACTGATCAGTTTCAGGTATCTTCGAACACCCTGACTATTAAGATTGTACTCCATAGTCCAAAAGTAAGGCGTACTACTCTCCAAAGTCAAGAAAATTGCCTTCTGAGAGTGGGGGGGCTTATGATGATGGTAAAAATCACAGTAAATCAGGGTCGTGCGTTCCTGCACAGATCTCAAAATTTCTACATGCAGATTAATCATAACGGGCCCTTCTAACAGGTCCGAGCCTTCTCCAACACATGAGCTTCTTTCAAGCCCATAAAAAGTGACAAACTATGCCCACTAGGAGAGACACCCAGTCCATGCAGGCTAGGAGTCAAACACTCTTATCTCCTAATAAGTGGGCGTATCTCTTGAGGGGGAGAGACATAAAAGATATAAGAAATTCAAATTGGTCCAACGGATCTAAATCGATCTCTTGATATGCCTCTCAGGCCTATAAATACCCCTCTCCCTCTACAGCTAGAAGGTAATCAACAATTCGCCAGTTTCTCTCTCATACTCTCTTTCTCTTTCTGGTTCTGACTTGAGCGTAGGAGGGTCTGTCGCCGGAGCCACCCCCGGTGTTTCAGATATTTTGTAGGTCCATCAGCCACATCAGCAACTTTCGAATTCAGATCACTGTGGTCAATCAACGATCCAGATTCAACTTTAGGAGCTCTAACCGCATTTAACGGCCAAGTTCAAAGGTCAGATTTTTAGTAGTTTCCATCAATTATTAACACACTATATGTTTGCTCCCACACCAAAATAAGCAGCAACAACACTAGAAGAAGATGTGATGAAACTTGGGCAAACGTAAGTGGGACGCGTCTATATAGTCTGACGGTGGATTCCTGGACTATGGTTGCTTGCGGGGTGAGACGAGCCTTAATTATATTCGGGACTACGATTGATCTGACGGTGGATTCCAGGATCATGAATAGTCGGGCAGATGGGAAGCAGATCACCAATATATATGTATATACCAGGGCTAGAGCGGCACTTGCGAGATGTTTGCATGACGAGAATTTTCCGTATAGTCTGACGGTGTATTCTAGGACTGGAGTCCGTACTCGTGAAATGTCTAAATATTTTTTTTGTTACCGTAGTAAGATTTTCATAACGAGGGATTGAACTCTATAATATGGAGTACGTAAGGCTTGCCCTCAGACCTATGTAGTATGAGATGCATAAAATCCGAACAAGTATTTATTAGTGTCATCGTAGTGTAAATATCTGCATTAGGCATTAAGTCATATCATACACTGACACGACTAGGATAGTCACTTTTTCTGTTTGCATTCAATTTTTCGTTTGCTAAAGTAGAAGAATCGTTGTATTATAGCATTGCGTTAGTTGTATGCAACTGACGTGCCCACAGTTTCCTAGTTGCAGGATCAGATTTGGTACGGACTTGAAGTCACTCTGAGGGATGTCATAAGATTAAAGAGATTCCATTATCACTTTGTTGTATTGTACTTATTCATTTCCGTTGAGCTATTATAAAGAACGATGTTGTAAATGAAATTTTTTTAAATTCCTTGTAAATTTGTACGAAATTGAAGTAAAGATCCTTTTTTTTGCAACGAATTGCCTGCATTTGGGATTCGGGACGTTACACCTATTGACATTGCCTTAGATCAATTAATATGTCTAAATACATATTTTGAAAAATATTGAAATGAAGGCTATGAAAAGTCTATAATTGTGTCTAAGGATGTTGCACGTGAAATGGGAATAGAACTGGTATTTTCTAAAAAAAAATAGTGATTCATAAAATTTAAAAAAAACAATGTGATGAAAACTCTAATGAATTTTTCCAATCACCTAAAGAGTCTTTTAGAACCAATTACTTTTTTATGTGTAGTAGATTAAGTACTTTCCTCTGTTAATAGAAGACTAGTTTTTACATGTGCAATGCACGTCTTTATAAATATATATTTTTAAAAGTAAAAATTTCGCCGTTGTCTGACACCGAACCTAATATCTCATTTATATTAATTATGCATGTGCATTGCATGTATTTGTTTAGTTATAATGCACGTGTTTATTTGGTTACACATCCCCAACTCTCCCATTAAAATATTAGATATTAGATTAGATAGTATAATGTACGTGCGATACACGCCTACAAAAAGTAAAGTCATCAAATTAAGTGAATATATATCAAATAAGAAAACAGTAGTTTATATTTGAATGTTTTGATTTAATCTACACGTGCGGTGCACATTTATATTTGTTGGATATAGTTTGGACGTGTAATATACGTGTTTATATAGTTACAAAATTAGGATTTGTTTGTTACAAACCCCAACTCTCTCATTAAAATACTAGAGATTTGAACAATTAAAAATATATGAAGATGTGTTTGGTTTTTTATATGATTTAAAGAAATTAAAATCATTAGACAATGATAGCTTGAACGAATATTGTTAAATCTTGAAGGTGTTTTACAATATGGGGAGATTCATGATATTAATGGTGGTAATGATTTATTTTCTGATTTAAAACTATTAGAAGTAATTTGAAAACCAGCAATAAAATCTGCAATTGATGTCTTAGATTACTTAAAACAAGTTGATTTATTCCCTAATGCCTACATAGTTTGTAGAATATTATTTACAATACATGCAGCAGTTGCTCCTGCGAAAAGAAGTTTTTCAAAGATAAAATTAATAAAATCATATTTGAGATCAACCACGACACAAGCACGATTGAGTGGGTTAGCCATATTATCGATTGAAAGAGATTTTTTAGAAGAAATAAAATTGAATATGAAAAAATTATTAATGATTTTGTATCTCAAAAAGCAAGAAAAATTAAGTTTGATTAAACTATTATGAATATCTAACTGCAATATTTATTAATATTTAATTATGATATTGAGAACACAATTTTCTCTTTTTTGCCTGGGCCCGTGGTAGCTTAGGCTGCCTCTGCCGGTAAAAGACGTTTCCACTTTTCTAGCCAATTTCTAGTCGAAAACGATTTCCATGATTTAATGAACACATTGTAGCCTCCTACAATTTCTAAATAGCAACTTTGGACCTCTTGGTCATTAATAATAAACTGGGGCAAAAAAAAAATCAATCTGTTGCACTGATACATTGCCAAACAAGGGGAAAGTGATGAATGCCAGCTGCAGCACGAAAAGGACTAAAAATTAGTTTTCTTATATTATTTTTTCCTTTTTTCTTTTTTCTGACTCAGAAGTCAGAAATGACATACTCCACTTCATAGATTTTCTTGTCCCTTGCTTTAATATTCCATTCTTTATTTTCCTTTGCTCCTCAATTTTCTATTCCTTCAAGTCTTTTTGAAGGAAAATATTAACAAGTCCTTACAATTGTATTGAATTGTGACTTCCAGTGATAAATTAACAGGTGCCACAATTGTATTGATAGGACAATCGCACTTGTCACTGCAAATAAAAAAAAATCCTCCAGCCCTTTATGGTTTGCTTGATTTGAAAAAAGCCAAGCATAATTTTTGGAATAAATATTTAATTTCTATCAAAATCAAATCCTCTGTATCCCCTCAAACTATAAAATTTGTGAATTTATAAATGATTAAATATAAAAAACCTCACTAAAATGTTATCCAGTTTAAAAAAACAGCAATCAAATTTTTTTTTTAATAAAAAATCTCTCTCAGCCATGTTTTGAACACAAATTTTTTTAAAAAAAAAACCTTAGCCGCTCATGTCTTGAAAACATAGTTAAGAAAAGTTGAGTGCGGTTTTTTAAACTGAGCAATCCTTGAGTGAGTTTTTTTTTAATATTTAGCCTTTATAAATAAATAAATACAATAGTGAAAAGTTCCCCGGATATATATTACATTACATTGCACCAAACATAATAATACAATATTTTCAAAAATCTTATATTTTACCGTTGTATTTCGATAATTCTCTGTTGAAATAATAAAAATATTACTAGTAGACCTGAATGCCCAAATCAACTTCTAATAGCACTGTACAGTTGTGGAATGGATTGAAGCGAGTGGCTATAACTGAAACAAGAAGAATTGTGAGACGGCTCGAGGCGTGGATGACAATTTCTTTAACAAGCTATTTGGCCGATTCTGGAGATGAATTGTTGATCACCAAATACACCCCCCAGGATACAACGAGGTTCTGTTTACAGTATTGCCTGATACTCCAGTGGCAACAAGTACCAAGCTTGCACAAAAAAATTGCTCAATAATTGGAAAAATATTTGAGAAGAAAGGAAGAATATTTTTTTCTGTCTATTCTGTTCTATCTGACAGACATCTATTTATAGCAATAGAAGAAAAGGGGGGGGAAATGGTTTTCTGATTTTTTGCCATAAAATAGTATTTATTTTCAACATAAAAGGATCATTTACTGCCATTAAAACAGCTCAATAATTTTTCTTTACTGGTAAAAAACGGCTAATAAGAGAAGAAACGTTTTTAATATTTAAAACCAGTTTAAAAGTTTTTTTTTCTTCTTTCAAGAGACCCCAAGACCCCTAAGGCCCGACCCAGTAATATATATATATATATATATATATATATATATATATATATATATATATATATATATATATATATATATATATATATATATATATAGTGGGTAGAGTTAGTCTATTAAGAGATGGAGAGCTGGGCTCCTTATCTGAGCTGGGAGCGATCAGCCGTCTGATCAAAGTTGATGGAGATCGGACGGCTGATCTCTCTTCCGCTCTATCTTCAGATTTTAAGAGGGGTAAAAGGGGAATTCCCCTTATCTCACAGCCTTATCCCCTCTCTCCCTTCGATTCCTTATCGAAGAAGCCTTTATCTCTTCTCTCCCGCTCTTCATCTCGTTCCAAACCCTAGCCTTATCTCTCCACTCCCGCTCTCGAATCCCGCTCACGAAGCTGCTTGGAATCCTCTCTTTGGATTCCTCTCTTCTCTTCCTCACCCGATCTGAAACCCTAATCACGGCAACTTCGAAACCCTAATCGAAGGATCCTTTCGAAACCCTAATCGCCCCTTTCCTCTTCGAAACCCTAATCGCCACCTTCCTCCCGCTATCAGTACCTGTGCTTCGATCCTCTACTACTACTGCGACCACTTGCAGTACCTGTGCTTCGATCCTCTTATCTTCGATTTGTGCTTCGCTCATCCTCTTCGAAACCCTAATCGCAACCTTTGCTCCTCTCCCGCTATCTTTCTTCACTCACCCGTGACAAACCCTACCCCTGTGCGACCGATCGCAGTACCTGTGCTTCGATCATCTTCTCTTCGATTTGTGCTTCGCTCATCCACAGATCGTTTTGTTCGATTGCCGTGAGCTGCACCTTAACATTGCACTTGAGAGTTCGTTCTCTTGATCCTGACGGAATACCGATACTGCGACAAGGGTTTAAATTTCTCACCTTGAATTGAAATTTTATTTCCTTCATAGATGCTTCTAGGTTGTTGTTATATTCTTCGAGCTTAAATTATGCTATGTTAATATTCGCACTAGTATTCGGACTAGTACATTTAGATTAGCAAATAATATTCGTACTGGTATATGGAATTTTTATATGTGGACATGACACATGCATATAAGCACACAAAATCCATGTAATATTTAGTCTAGTTTTTGGTTTATTTCGAGACTTGCTTCAATCACTGCTAACAGGACTTGACACATGCATATAAGTGATTAACACATGCATATAAGTGATTATTAGTAGTAGTATTATTATTATTATTCCCTGTAAATTTTCTTCCATGTAATTTTTCTTTTACTGTTTCTTTAGTTTAGTATTATTATTATTATTATTATTATTATTATTATTATTATGAGATAAGTGATTATTAGTAGTCATGAACAGAATAGTTCATGAGTCATCAATGATCTTCTTGTTACCGTAGTTACAGCACGACGCGCTCAGTATTCGGCCGATTCCTCTTCATCAGCAAAATACCCTTTACCATCATCATCTCCTTGAACGGATAGCCAAATACAGGGGAGACTATAGTCGATTTTTTTTTAAGCTCGAACACCGGGTGTGAGATACAATACCACTAAGGTGGTTGTGATCATTTCCAGAAAAGGTCCTTTAGGGTTTAGTGAATAGAGTAGATTGTGTTAAGACGTAGTTTTTTTTGTTACCTTTTTTGGGGCCACAATTTTTCTATTTGACAGTTAAAGATTAGAGAGTTTATTTATTTTTAATTTTTGTTGTCTCATTCTCCTATGAAGGATGGAGATTGAAAATGAGGAATTACTAAGCCAGGATGTTCAGTCCAGTTGGAGGGATGTTGATGATGCATCTAAACCACTTGTTGGTTTAGTATTTGCAACCTTAGAAGATGGATTTGAATTTTACAAAACATATGCAAAATTATGCGGCTTTTCCGTACGAAAGTCTGCAACGATGGTTGATCCTACCACAAAGGATAGATATTCACAACAGTTTGTTTGTTCAAAACAAGGCAAGCCGGTTGATACAACCGGTGATAATGAAGAATCTTCTTCAATTTTGATCAAGAGAAGGAAACGGGCAATAACGAAAGAAGACTGTATGGCTCAAATACGAATCCAAAGGGATGTTGACGGGAGATGGTCAATCCGTAGGTTTGTTGAGGAGCACAGTCATATTTGTGTCACGCCTCGAAAGCAACAATTTCTAAGACAGAATAGAAATGTATCTGAAGCGCAAAAAAGCTTACTCAGTACTTTCAAAGAGGCTAATATACGAACTTCAGAGTTTATGTCCTTCATGGAAATAGAAAATGAAGGTTTCAGTAATATTAATTGTACTGAAAAAGATATTAGAAATTCCTTGCAAAGAGAGAGGGATGGTATGAGACCTTATGATGTCGATATATTGTTGGAGCACTTCCAAGAGGAAAAAGAGATGAATCCTTCATTCAGTTTTCATTACAAGGTTGATGAAGACAACAAATTAACTCATGTATTATGGGTTGATGCTATTGCCAGGAAGGCTTTCAAACATTTTGGTGACGTGCTAATTTTTGACACCACATATGATACCAACGAATACAAGTTGGTTTTTGCGCCGTTCACCGAAGTTAATCATCATGGGCAATCTGTAAATTTTGGTGCGGCGTTTGTAAATAAGGAGACCACCGATTCTTTTGTGTGGTTGTTTGAAAAATGGGGTGAAATAATGGGTGGGTCTCCACCAAAAGTGATCATCACGGACCAAGATCCTGCAATGGATAATGCAATTCGGATCTGTTTTCCTGATTCGAGCCACAGGCTTTGCATGTGGCACATTCTTAAAAAGCTTCCCGATAAGCTTGGTGGCCCGGGTTTGAATAGTGATTTTAGCATTCCATTCCACAGTTGCATCTGGGAATCTGAGACCCCAGAAGAGTTTGAGATGAGATGGAATGACGTAATGCACGCTAACGTGCAAATTGCAGGTATTACTTGTTTTGATAAATTATTCTTATGTTTGGACTTTTTTCTTCTTTTTTATTAGTACTTGATACATATCCCAATAACAGGTTGTCCTTGGCTTTCTGACATTTATTCGCTCCGTGAGAAGTGGATACCGGCTTATGCCAAGCATATTTTTACTGCTGGTATTCGCACAACTCAGAGATCAGAAAGCATGAATGCTTTTGTTGATAAGTATGTTAGCAGTAAAAATTCTCTGCATGAATTTCTGACCAGATTTGAAAGGGCAATAAGGAAACAAAGACAGAATCAGTTAGCAGCTGACTACACCACTCTGCATACCAAACCAAAGCTGCAAACAGGTTTTGAAATTGAGTCCCAAATGTCTGAACAGTACACCCGGTCCAAATTTCATATATTTCAGGCTGAACTAGTTGAAAGCTTGAATTACGCATCTTTAATGAAAGCTGACGATGGTAGTGTGCGACACTATATTGTCAGGAGAATGGCCAAGTCTGTACAGCATGATAAAACAAGAGATGTAGTTTACAAGGGGATGGATATTGCTGGGACTTGCACATGTAGTAAATTTGAAGTTGAGGGCATTCCTTGTAGACACATCCTCGTGGTATTGAGGAATGAGTTTGTTGATTCCCTGCCTCAATGTTATATTTTGAAGAGGTGGACCGTCTCTGTAACTACCGAGATTGTATATGATGATGCTGGTGCTGAAATAATCGGTAGTTACGGTAGTCCACAAGATTTGGACATGGTGGAATTGTCCAATGAATTCAACAAAGTGATGAGGATTGCTCGCTCATCAAAGGAGATGCGCCAAAAGGCGAAAACATTACTAGTTGGTGTTGTTGCAGAATTGCAACAAGATATGCCCCACGAATCACAACAACCAACAACTAGTTCACTACCTAGAACAGTCCATATTCAAGTTCCCGATATTGCAAAAACCAAGGGTAGTGGGAAGCGCATCAAAGGGGGTAGGGAGAAAGCATTGGAGATGGCTGCGAAGCCATTGAGAAAGTGTTGCTTGTGCAATAAAATGGTTAATCATGACAGTCGTACTTGTCCTTTAAAGCAAAGGTAAGTAATTAAATACAAAGTTTAAATTTTTTTGCATTTGTGTACTTAGTATAATTTTAATTTCGTTTTGTGAACATTGAACGTGTAGCTCTACTATAAATGAGTCACAAGCTTCTACTACAGTCCCAACAATGCAACCTATAATAGAGGATCCTCCGAATATAGCATGAACTTTGTTGACTGATCTCTGTGTCTTTTGCAAGGTAAGTGTCATATATAACTGCCGTTATATTAGTTTATTACATTCTAACGCAATTATTAACTTAACCTACTTGTTTTGTTTGTTTGCAGGTAAATCATTCTCAGAAAAATAATGATGCCCAAGTCGGTAAAAAATTTCTAATTTGAAGTTCATATATTCTCTATTTAGTAGGCAATGATGAAAAGCATATGCAACTTGAATTTTGTTCCTGAACACTAGCCGGTGTGCCTTAATAAAGCGGCCCTAGTGTCAAATTCAAAATTCCAAATTTGACTCTATATGCAATTTGATTTAACTTCAATGCGGCAGTGATGAAAATTTTATGCATGATTTCATGTTTCTTGATTATTTTGATGTATGCTCAACCTCATGTTTATTTTGGTTTTGTTTTGACCCGAGAAGAGAGGAAGGGTTAATTTATAAGGAATCGAAGTGGTATACGCTATCTGATTTGAGATAAGGGGTTAACCCATTTTAACCCTCTTAAAATCTGCTTTTTCGGGAGATGTTTTCCTTTAACAATGCAACCGTGTAAGTTTTTACGAGATATTAAAGTGGTAATTGTTGTTTTTCGGAGCCGCCTTGAATTTTTAAAATCCAAGTGAATGAGATAATGTTTTTTTTTGCACTATTTCTGAGCCTACAATTTTTAACCATGAGCGTGTGTCATATGGACTTGAATTTTCTTCTGTTTGATGAATTTTTTGGTGCAGGAATCGAAGAGAATTCATGCAGGAATCGAAGACAATTTTTAACCTCAATCTGTCTTTGCTCTGGTCTGGAGGGAAAAATGAGGCTTCATGTTCATTCTGTGTTGTTTAGGAGCTTTACAAATTTTGCACAATTCATGGTCTGCCTGTGCTTGTTCTTGGCTGATCGAAATTTGTATGCTTCATGTTGAATACTGTGTTTGCTCTGGTCTGGAGGGGAAAATGAGACTTCATGTTGAATCTGTGTTGTATATGAGCCTTACAAATTTTGCATACTTAATGTTCTGCCTGTGCTTGTTCTTGGCCGTCTGAAATTTGAATGCTTCATGCTCAATCTGTCTTTGCTCTGGTCTGGAGGGGAAAATGAGACTTCATGTTTAATCTGTGTTGTTTAGGAGCTTTACAAATTTTGCTTATTTCATGGTCTGCCTGTGCTTGTTCTTGGCTGATCGAAATTTGTATGCTTCATGTTGAATACTGTGTTTGCTCTGGTCTGGAGGGAAAAATGAGACTTCAAGTTCAATCTGTGTTGTTTAGGAGCTTTACAAATTTTGCATACTTAATGTTCTGCCTGTGCTTGTTCTTGGCCGTCTGAAATTTGAATGCTTCATGCTCAATCTGTCTTTGCTCTGGTCTGGAGGGAAAAATGAGACTTCATGTTCATTCTGTGTTGTTTAGGAGCTTTACAAATTTTGCACAATTCATGGTCTGCCTGTGCTTGTTCTTGGCTGATCGAAATTTGTATGCTTCATGTTGAATCCTGTGTTTGCTCTGGTCTGGAGGGGAAAATGAGACTTCATGTTGAATCTGTGTTGTTTATGAGCCTTACAAATTTTGCATACTTAATGTACTGCCTGTGCTTGTTCTTGGCCGTCTGAAATTTGAATGCTTCAAGCTCAATCTGTCTTTGCTCTGGTCTGGAGGGGAAAATGAGACTTCATGTTTAATCTGTGTTGTTTAGGAGCTTTACAAATTTTGCATATTTCATGGTCTGCCTGTGCTTGTTCTTGGCTGATCGAAATTTGTATGCTTCATGTTGAATACTGTGTTTGCTCTGGTCTGGAGGGGAAAATGAGACTTCAAGTTCAATCTGTGTTGTTTAGGAGATTTACAAATTTTGCATACTTCATGGTCTGCCTGTGCTTGTTCTTGGCTATTTGTACACTATATGCTCAATCTGTGTTTTTCAGCTCTGGTCTGGAGTATTAAATGAGGCTTCATGTTCAGTCTGTGTTGTTTATGAGACTCACAAATTTTGCTCCATTCATGTTCTGCCTGTGCTTGTTCTTGGCTTTTTGAAATTTGTATACTTCAGGCTCCACCTGTGTTGTTTGTGAGTTTTACAATTTCTGCATACATCATGTTTTGTCTGTGTTGCTTCTCAGCTTATCTTATTTTGTTTACTTGGTTACTTGAAGCTTTGAGCATGAAAATCACGTGGACACGCCATACTGCGTAATACACCCAAAAAAACACATAATTTAAATCATTAAATTAAGACAATAACGAACAGATTATTTGCAAGATATTGGATCAACCTTAGAATTGCAAAGTGAGTGTTCACAAATTTTCTACAGCATAAGAAATATGGCCATTTACAGCATAGTACATTTATTAATAACTGTATGTAGATGACAAAATTTACAAAATTTGGTCCGAATATATAATTTGGCCGTACTGCAGTCTTCAATCACTCCAAAATGCACTTCATGCTGAATTCTACCTGGAATCCAAAACAATCTGAAATTAGTGAACATGGAAAAGACGAAGACTAACAGATAACAGATAGTCGATTCCAAAAGAGAACAAAATTTCAAATAAATAATGTAGGCTCAGGAAAACACCGTTTGAACCTGAAGTTCAAAATTCATGTAGTGTTAAATATTCCTCCTCGATCAAAACCAACACCAACAAATCATGAAGAATGACAAAATTTGTAAGCTTATAGCTAAGACAAATAGAGCATGTAGTTTACAAAATTTGTAATGCTCATAAACAACACAAATAGAGCTTCAAGTCTCACTTTTTCCCCCTGACCAGAGCAGACACAGATGGAGCATATGAAGTGTAAAAATTTTAAACAGCCAAGAACAAGCACAGGCAGACCATGAATTGAGCAAAATTTGTGAAGCTCATAAAGAACACAGATTGAACATGAAGTCTCATTTTCCCCTCCAGACCAGAGCAAACACAGTATTTAACATGAAGCATACAAACTTCAATCAGCCAAGAACAAGCATAGGCAGACCATGAAGTATGCAAAATTTGTAAAGCTCCTAAACAACACAGACAGAACACAAACTCTCATTTTTCACTCCAGACCAGAGAAAACACAGATTGAGCATGAAGCATACAAATTTTGAAACAGCCAAGAACAAGCACTGGCAGACCATGCTTGCTTCAAAATTTCAAATGCTCCTAAACAACACAGACAGAACACAAACTCTCATTTTTCCCTCCAGACCAGAGAAAACACAGATTGAGCATGAAGCATACAAATTTTGAAACAGCCAAGAACAAGCACTGGCAGACCATGCTTGCTTCAAAATTTCAAATGCTCATAAACAACACAGACTGAACAAGAAGTCTCATTTTTCCCTCCAGACCAGAGAAAACACAGATTGAGCATGAAGCATACAAATTTCAAACAGCCAAGAACAAGCACACACACCTTGTGATGTATAGAGCATGTTGTTTGAAGATTATATCAGTCCAGTACAGACACAGATATATCATGAAGCAAGCAAAATCTGTCAGTTGGGAACAAACACAGACAGAGCATGTAGAATGCAAAATTTGTTATGCTCATACTGAACAACAGAAACTATAATTGTGGTTGAAATAATACTAGTAGGCTCAGAACAGACTATTCATACCAAGGGCTGCATTGGGGTGCCACGCCAACTATGATATGATAGATATACAATCAAGAACAAATACAACAATCCTGAAGTAAATATTCAGATCATGTTCTGTTTTGCATCACGGCCTACACCAACCATAGCATTTGAGAGACTCAAAAAACCAAAAGGCTTAGATGAGTACCCAACGCATACACATCCAACGTCAGTTACTAGAAAATCTAGTTTTCTGTTGTTTGGAGCATTACAAATTTTGCATACTTCATGCTCTGTCTGTCCATAACAAATAGGCTCAGAACAGACTATCCATAACAAAGGCTGCACTTGGGGTGCCGCGCCAACTAGGATATGATAGATATATAATCAAGAATAAATACAACAAATTGAAATAAGTATTCAGATCATAAAGTGTTTAGCATCACTGCCTAATATACAGTTTGTTTTTGTATGCTTCATGATCTATCTGTGTTTGTTCTGGGCTGGAAATAAATGAGACTTCATGTTCTGTCTGTGTTGCTTGGAGCTTATCAACAAGTGTGCAGATCAAATATAGAGTAAGTCTATTAAGAGTTGGGGAACTGAGTGCCTTATCGGGACGGGGGGGGGGTTATTATAGGCTCAGAAAACAGTCATCATAAGTAGGGCTGCATTGGACTGCCACGCCAACTAGAATATGATAGATAAATAATCAAGAATACTTAAAACAGGATTGAAATAACTATTCAGATCATAAAGTGTTTTGCATCACTGCCTAAATCATTGTGAGTCATTGGTGCCCAAAATTTTTGTGGATTGAGCTATTGTGAAAACTCAAAAATTGGTAATTTCAAGCCTTCATCTCTTCTCTCCCGCTCAAAGGTGTGTACTCAACTTTGAATAAATATCATGGTACACAATCAAACATCTCTTCGAAATCATAATTTGAAAGCCCCGAAATTATTTGACCAACTAATGTCCAAATCAATCTCATCATTGCCTACGAACAAAACCGAAATAAAATGCAAGAAATTAAACAGATATCAATAAAGCATTTATGAGAGTCAAATACTTCCCTCCGGAATATGAGAGATCAGACGGCTGATCACTTCGACCTCCGATGGATGAGACATTCAAAGCAAAGCACCACTCCAATCGATGCTTTAATCGATAAGGAATCCAAGTGGTTTACGCGATCTGCTGTGAGATAAGGGGTATACCCCTTTTAACCCTCTCAAAATCTGAAGATAGAGCGGTGGAGAGATCAGCCGTCCGATCTTCATCAAGTTTGATCAGACGGCGGATCGCTCCCAGCTCAGATAAGGCTCCCAGCTCTCCATCTCTTAGGGTTTGGAACGAGAGAGAGCGGGAGAGAAGAGAGAAGAGAGGTAGGCTTAGTCGATAAGGAATCGAAGGTGTATACTGGATTCATGGTAGGGGTAGGGTTTGTCACGGGTGAGTGAAGAAAGATAGCGGTAGCGGGAGGAAGGTGGCGATTAGGGTTTCGAAGAGGAAAGGGGCGATTAGGGTTTCGAAAGGATCCTTCGATTAGGGTTTCGAAGTTGCCGTGATTAGGGTTTCAGATCGGGTGAGGAAGAGAAGAGAGGAATCCAAAGAGAGGATTCCAAGCAGCTTCGAGAGCGGGATTCGAGAGCGGGAGTGGAGAGATAAGGCTAGGGTTTGGAACGAGATGAAGAGCGGGAGAGAAGAGATAAAGGCTTCTTCGATAAGGAATCGAAGGGAGAGAGGGGATAAGGCTATGAGATAAGGGGAATTCCCCTTTTACCCCTCTTAAAATCTGAAGATAGAGCGGAAGAGAGATCAGCCGTCCGATCTCCATCAACTTTGATCAGACGGCTGATCGCTCCCAGCTCAGATAAGGAGCCCAGCTCTCCATCTCTTAATAGACTAACTCTATATATATATATACCCACTATGAGTTAGTCTATTAAGAGATGGAGAGCTGGGCTCCTTATCTGAGCTGGGAGCGATCAGCCGTCTGATCAAAGTTGATGGAGATCGGACGGCTGATCTCTCTTCCGCTCTATCTTCAGATTTTAAGAGGGGTAAAAGGGGAATTCCCCTTATCTCACAGCCTTATCCCCTCTCTCCCTTCGATTCCTTATCGAAGAAGCCTTTATCTCTTCTCTCCCGCTCTTCATCTCGTTCCAAACCCTAGCCTTATCTCTCCACTCCCGCTCTCGAATCCCGCTCTCGAAGCTGCTTGGAATCCTCTCTTTGGATTCCTCTCTTCTCTTCCTCACCCGATCTGAAACCCTAATCACGGCAACTTCGAAACCCTAATCGAAGGATCCTTTCGAAACCCTAATCGCCCCTTTCCTCTTCGAAACCCTAATCGCCACCTTCCTCCCGCTATCAGTACCTGTGCTTCGATCCTCTACTACTACTGCGACCACTTGCAGTACCTGTGCTTCGATCCTCTTATCTTCGATTTGTGCTTCGCTCATCCTCTTCGAAACCCTAATCGCAACCTTCGCTCCTCTCCCGCTATCTTTCTTCACTCACCCGTGACAAACCCTACCCCTGTGCGACCGATCGCAGTACCTGTGCTTCGATCATCTTCTCTTTGATTTGTGCTTCGCTCATCCACAGATCGTTTTGTTCGATTGCCGTGAGCTGCACCTTAACATTGCACTTGAGAGTTCGTTCTCTTGATCCTGACGGAATACCGATACTGCGACAAGGGTTTAAATTTCTCACCTTGAATTGAAATTTTATTTCCTTCATAGATGCTTCTAGGTTGTTGTTATATTCTTCGAGCTTAAATTATGCTATGTTAATATTCGCACTAGTATTCGGACTAGTACATTTAGATTAGCAAATAATATTCGTACTGGTATATGGAATTTTTATATGTGGACATGACACATGCATATAAGCACACAAAATCCATGTAATATTTAGTCTAGTTTTTTGTTTATTTCGAGACTTGCTTCAATCACTGCTAACAGGACTTGACACATGCATATAAGTGATTAACACATGCATATAAGTGATTATTAGTAGTAGTATTATTATTATTATTCCCTGTAAATTTTCTTCCATGTAATTTTTCTTTTACTGTTTCTTTAGTTTAGTATTATTATTATTATTATTATTATTATTATGAGATAAGTGATTATTAGTAGTCATGAACAGAATAGTTCATGAGTCATCAATGATCTTCTTGTTACCGTAGTTACAGCACGACGCGCTCAGTATTCGGCCGATTCCTCTTCATCAGCAAAATACCCTTTACCATCATCATCTCATATATATATATATATATATATATATATATATATATATATATATTAGTGGAAGATGGGAATATATTAGTGGAAGATGGGAATTGATCCTCTAACCTCATGTGAGCTCAAAACTTTAACCATTGGGCCACAGGACAATGTTGATAGTAAGTAATAAATAAGTATTTTAAATGTTTACTAATTTCCAACAATCCCCCACTTATATTTTTAAAACACTAATTTGAAGAGAAGTGGATCTCTTAAAAGTATATAACCATGCATAAGTAAGCTTTCCGAAGACTCGAACATTACATAGTGGACAATCCCCAAAATGCAAGATGAATGAGTGATCTTAAGTCTTGAACTCATTTCCCGTATTCACATAGTGAAGGAAAACCACTCATGATTCTACCAGGTGCAAATTCTCAGATGCCAACACATTCCGGCCTTGTGCTTTATCCCAATATAGGTGAATGTTATAGGGAATTGACCTCATTCTCATAGAAGTGGCCACATTTCACAGTCACCCGGTGAGTATATCAAAAATGCTCTTGTAGCTAGACACTCCTCTCATACAGAGATATAGAACTCATTAAAAGCTAAGTCCATCCTTACTTACACTACAAGACATCATGCACATACACATTAGGATGGACTAAGGAGTGGTAAACTCCTGGGTTGCATGATTTCAATCACAATATGACTTGATTTTCCCACTGAACCTATGTCTTGGGATCTTCAGTCGTTACAGGTTGGGTTCCCACCATATGTGATTCTAAATGTGCTTCAGTCCCATCCTTTTCAAAGTGTTCCAAACTTTGTCTCGAGAGAATCCTTTCGTCGAAGGATTTGCAAGGTTACTTTCCGATCTCACAAAATCCACAGTAACAGCACCAAATATGAGGAGCTCTTTAACCGTACTGTGCTTGTGATGAATCACTAATCTCTTACCGTTATAGTAAGTGTTTTGTACTTTGGCTATGGCAGCAGTACTATCTGAGTGGATCATAATTGGAGGTATAGGCCTACTCCATTAAGGAATATAAGACAAAAGGTTCCTTAACCAACTTGCCTCCTTACTAGCAGCAGCTAGAGGAACTAACTCAGACTCCATAGTATATTAAGTTAGGATAGTCAGTTTCTTTGACCTCCAAGAAACAGCACCACCAACGATACTAAAAATGTATCCACTTGTGGCCTTGGAATCATCTGAAAATGAATTCCAGTCTGCATCGCTAAATCCCTCAAGGACAGCGGGAAACCTCTCATAATGTAGCCCTAAGTTCATGGTCCTATTCAAGTACATCATGACTCTTTCAATAGCATTCCAGTGGTCAGAACCAGGACAACTCGTAAATCTACAAAATACCCCTACGGTAGATGCAATGTCAGGTCTAGTGCAGTAAGTAGCATAGCGAAGGCTACCAATAATACTAGCATATTCTTTTTGTCTGACTGCAGCACCATAATTTATCAAAAGTTACCTAACAGTCACTAGGTGTACATGCAGATCTATGGTCAAAGTAATTGTATTTCTTCAAGATCTTCTCAATGTAATGAGATTGATCAAGGGTAATACTAGTCTCAGTACATGTGATTTTCATGCATAAAATGACATTGGCCTCACCTAGGTCCTTCATATCAAAATTTAGACTAAGGATAGATTTAGTCTCTGAAATTAATTCAAGCGAAGAACCACAAATGAGTAAACTATCTACATATAGACAAAGCATAATGCAACTATCACTAGATGCTTTATAATAAAGACATTTATCAACATTATTAATAGAAAAATTATTTGAGAGTACTAATTGATCAATTCTATCGTGTCATTGTTTAGGAGCTTGATTAAGACCATATATAGTCTTATTCAGCTTGCAATGCCCTGGAATCACAAAACCTTCAAGCTTCTCCATATAATGTTCATCTTTAAGTTCTCCAATAAGGAAAGCTGTTTTAACATCTGGTGAATCAATAAATTATGCACAGCAGAAATAGCTAATAAGACTCTAATGGTAGTCACACGAGTCACATGAGAGTAAGTGTCAAAGAAATCTATATTTTCTTTTTGAACATATCCTTTAGCTACTATCTAGCTTTAAACTTTTCAATAGTACCATCTGGTTTTAGTTTCCTCTTAAGAATCCATTTGCACCCTATAGTACGACTAGCACAAGGTAAGTCCACTAATTCCCAAGTACCCTTAGAGATTAGTGAATCCATCTCGTCATTTATGGCTTCTTGCCACAGATCAGCATCAGGTAAAGTTAAGGCCTCTTTGATAGAACTAGGTCAGATTCTAAAGCATATACAACATAATAATTGCCAAAAATTTTAGTAGTTCTAGCATGTTTACTTCTACGTGATTTAAAATCTATATGATGAGAATCAACAAAAAGAGGTGTACCATCTTGAGCTACACTAGAAGAAGTAGAAGGTTGTGAACCCCCACTACTACCCCCATTGTTCCTCAGTAAGTAAGGAAATTTATCCTTGTCAAAATCAATATCTAAAGATTCAATAATCACATTATTATTCATGTCTACAAATCTTAAAGCCTTACTATTATCTGCATAACCAATAAAAATACATTCATATGCTCTACTTGTAAGTTTGATTCTTTTAGGATCTGATTTTCTAACATATGCTAAACAACTCCGAACTCTAAAATAATCAATATTAGGCTTTCTATTTCTCCATAATTCGTATGGTGATGTATCAGAAGACAGATGAGGAATTCTATTTAAAACATGGCAAACAGATAAAAGAGCTTCACCCCATAATGATTTTGGTGCACCTGAACTAATGAGAGAAGCAACTACTAATTCAGTAAGAATTCTATTCTTTCTTTCAGCTTTTCCATTAGAATCCGGTGAATAAGGAGCAGTAATCTCATGAATAATTCTTAATGATGCATATAATTGTTTAGATTTATTTGAATTATATTTTGTACCTTTGTCATTACAAAATCTCTTAATATTTCTTTTAAATTGATTTTGCACTTCAGCTACATAAGTTCTAAACATGTCAATTGCTTCACTCTTATGTGCCATAAGATAAACATGTGTAATTGGAATGATAATCAATAAACATAATGAAATATCTTTCTGGTTAAAGTTCCATCCATCTCACATATATCAGAATGTATCAAGTCTAGAATATTTGTTTATCTAGCTATACCTTTATGTGAAGTTTTAGTTATCTTAGCATGACTACAGAAAGTATATTTCTCAAATTCATTTAAGTCAATTTTTGGTATCATGCCTAGTTTGCTCATATTATTTACCAATTTCTTATTAACATGAAATAGTCTAGAGTACCATAAATTAAATGAATACATGGAGTAAACATAAGCATTATTCTTATTCATTACAATACTAAGCTTAAACATCCCATTACCAGCAAATCTCTTTCCTACAAACATGTCCTTCTTAGTTATAACATACTAGTCAGATCCGATACTCTGATGAAACCCAGCCTTGTTAAGAAGGTATCCAGAAATTAAATTCTTCCTCATATCAGGAGTGTGCAAGACATCCTTGAGGGTTACAGTCCTACCAAAGGTAAACTCCAAGTCCACCTCTCCAGTGCCCAACACATTGATGCAATGAGAATCACCAAGTTGCACTTTTTGATCTTCAGTCTCCTTACAGGTTTTGAACCAGCTTCGCTCATAGCAAACATGCCTAGTAGCGCCCATATCAGCCCACCACTCGTTGATTACACCAACCATGTTAATCTAAGTGATCATGGCCACTAAAGGCCCTTCAATATCATTTTCCTGTGGTGTAGGTGCACGCGATCGGCAGTTCCTAGCGATTTGTCCAAAGCGATGCCACTTCCAACACTCGATAAGATCTGTTCCATTGTTATTAGTTTGGGCTTACTAGTTATTTCTCTTATTCAGATTCTGACGTCCTTTCTGACCGTTTTGCCGATTGTTTGAATTGAACTTCCAATTAGTATTCTTCTTGAACGGCTTGTTCTTTGGTTTCAGATGAACCTTTGCTTTGTTCTGTTGAACAAATAAAACTTCTTCTTTCTGGTCTTGTTTCCTAGATTCCTCCTCAATACTAAGCCTTGTTATCAAATTTTCCATGATTAGTTCCTTTGACTTGTGTCGCAGGATATTCTTGAAGTCTTCCCAACCAGGTGGTAACCTGTCAATCATCACAGCTACTTGAAATTGCTCATCGAGGGGTATACCCTCTAAAATGATCTTATGAGCTATGTGTTGTAACTCGTATGATTGAATAGTTACCAGCTTGTCGTCGACCATGGTGTATTTGAGATAGCGACTGACTGCAAATTTCTTCGAGTCAGCTTCCTTGGTGTCATATTTCTTTTGCAGTGCCTCCCAAACTGATCTACCCATATCGAACTGTAAGTAATAGTCATACATTTCGTCGGATGGCCCATTCAAGATGAAATTCCTACACTTAAAATCGGCATCCTTCCATTCTGAAATGTTATCTAAGATTTGGTCTTTTTCATGAACATCAACAGATTCCGGGTTTAGGCATAACAGTGCATTCGATGCTAAGAACATAGGCAACTTCCTTCAGTGACAGATAGAAAAACATCTTGTTCTTCCATTGCTTGAAGTTCAGGCTAGCAAATTTCTTTGGTTTGTTGGAATCATACTTGCGGTCTAATACTAGAGACATTACAGATTAGAAAAAAATAGCTTCTTAAAATTGTTAAAATAATAAAAATATTACTAGTAGACCTGAATGCCCAAATCAACTTCTGATAGCACCGCACAGTTGTGAAATAGATTAAAGCGATAACTGCAACAGGAAGAATTATGAGAAAGGCTCGAGGCGTGGATGACACTTTTTTTAGGAATCTATTTGGCCGATTCTGGAGATGAATCGTTGATCACCAAATACTCCCCTAGGATACAATAAGCTTCTGTTTACAATGTTGCCTAATACTCCAGTGGTAATACGTTCCAAGCTTGCACCCAAAAATTGCTCAATAATTGAAAAAATATTTTAAAAGAAAGGAAGAATATTTTTTTTCCTCTCTACTCTATTCTATCTGACAGACATCTATTTATAGCCATAGAAAAAAAGGGAAAAAACGGTTTTTTGACTTTTGGCCATAAAACAGGATTTATTTTCATCATAAAAGGATCATTTACTGCGATTAAAACGGCTCAATAATTTTTCTTTACTGGTAAAAAACGTCTAGTAAGAGAAGAAACGTTTTTGATATTTAAAACCAGTTTAATTTTTTTTTCTTCTTTCAAGAGACCCCAAGACCCCTAAGGCTCGGCCTTGGCATGAAGGTTTTTAGTGGTATCAGAATCCAGGTTTGACTAATGTGTTAGTCATATTTGGTTAATATGTCAGTGAAGTTTGGCTTAGCCAGGTTTAACTCAACAATAAGCAGGCCAAGCAAATCATATGAACAACTGATAATCAACTTGATCTGGATACTACTTTTATTCTATTCATTATGATCCCTTTTTATTCAATTCCATGATTCCTTATTTCCTTCCGTCTCTTACAGTCTCCCCTATTGTTGATTTCTTGTTGGGTATAAATTCATTCTTTCCGTACCCATATTCTTTTGATTCTGGTGCTATTCATTTTTTTTTAAATTTCTGCTTGGTTCGTCGTTCGGCATTACTTGATCAACAAAGACATGTCAGCGGCTTGGAACATCATCACGAGAGGAAGAGTCGTCTTTTGCTCCAGGATGTTCATGTAGAGTCCCAGGGTTCCAGGAAGTGTTTAGAATCTCAAATCGCCAGGAGTTCGAACTTTGCTTTAAAGAGATGTCGTTTGGACATGTCAAGGATATGGTGAGCCACAGGGAAAAATTACTGGAGCTAATGGACGCAATTGATGGAGTCTTCCCGATCATAGTGGAGCAGCGAAAGCGTGGTGGGCCCATAACCCACAGGTCCCAGAATTTTCTTGTTGCTTCTCTTTCCTTGCATTGTTGCTTCCTTCAATTCCTTGCATTCATCCTCATGCATTGACTCATTGTTTGGTTTAGTTCTTCCCTATCCATTCCCTCTTCGGTTCTAGTTCTACCTGCTCCTTCATCTTCTTCCTTTGTTATCCCACATGTCTTGTGCTATTTCTTTTTTGATACCGTTTACTTCTTTTCTTGCATTCCATCTGCCATCATGCATCAATTCATTACTTGACATCATTGTTATCCACTTATTTCTTATTTTGGTGTTGCCCTTATTTCATTTCACTTCCATTAGTTCTCTGTTTTGTTACCCTCACAAGTTTGCGTTTGCTTCGTCCTACGTTCCGCTTGAATTGAATTTCGATGACGAAATTCTGTTTGTAAGGTGGGTAGGATTGTAATCCCCATTCCCGATTATATAGAATTTCATTTCTTTTTTCTTCATACTCTTGTATTTAAATTTTCTTTGTGTCCTTCTACTCTTTTGAACCTAATTGCATTCATTTGAGTATTCGATTATTTTGTTTGAGCCAGAACCATTTTTGATTGTATTTTCCGATGTTACATATTTTCTGTATACTCATGTATTTTGATTCTTTACAAAATCTTTTCGGCTCTTAAAAGCATTTATTTTAATTCGTTTTCAACCTCTATTAATGTCCTTTCTAATCAATCATTATATTGTAGCTAATTCTTTTCAAATGATTATTGATTTTCAAGCCGAAATTATATTCTGTTCTATAAATTAAATTCTTGTCATCTTAAGTAATTATTTATATTATAAAACCGAAAACATATTTTCTCTTGCGAACGAATTATTTTATTATTTTTTTTGTATTCATTTATTTATTTCCAGAAATTTTAGAACATACTATTATATTATTACTAGTTAGTTATTTGATTATTTTGTGAAATCCAAAATCGAATTTTAGATTTCAATATATTCTACATAAATCATTTTATCTTATTATTGTTATTATTATTGTATATTTTGTATTGAATAAGCATAAATTTTAATCGAAATTATATTATATTAATTGATTTATTGGATTCTACCCAAACCCATTAACCCATACCTGCAACCCAAACCCACTAATAACCCCTATTTATACCGTGTTAACCCCACTTAACCCTAATTACCTTTTTAATCCTCGCCACCTAAACATCTTCTCATCTTCCTCTGCTTCATTTCAAAACCCACAGCCTTAGAACCCATCCCGACCTTCTCCATCCTCCCACTCGACTTCGCCGCCAGCACCCCTGCTCTCGTCTTCCTCCATTTCGTCGACTGCCGAGCGCTTCAACCTCTAGGAACTCCGATGCTACCTCCCCTGTGCTCCGTTATCGACCCCCTATCCTCATCCTCATCGCCTGCAACCACCATTCACCTCCCTGTAAAGCCACCTCGACTGCAGCTACTTCACCTCGCCCTGGCTGCTCCCCTTCGTCTGTTCCTTCCGAAACAGAGCCACCATCTCCGAAGTTGCCGCCACTCTTGCTGCCTCCCCGTCAGCCGCTGCCTCCGTCAGCCAACCACCCCGCCATCATCACCACCAGCCCACCCTACTCAACGCTGCCGCTCGTCGTCCAGCCCGTCGCTTATAGCCCTTCCGCCGTCAAGCCAAACCAGTCAAAGCCATTACCACTGCCACTGTCGCCCATCGGCATTGCCGCCATTGGAGGGACTTGCTGTATGCTGTTCTGTAGGGGAGGAATTGCTGAGTGTTGTTTGCTGTTCGGGGATTTCTGTAGTTGTTGTTTGTTGTTGTGCACGTGTGATATACGTGCTCTTGCTGTTGCCATCTCGCTGTGTTGCCGTGTTGGAGTTCGTGTTGTGTGTATTTGCACGTGTTGCCATCGGGATTCTCATCCCGTGATTCGTTCGTGTTCGGATTCACCGTCGTTATGGAAAGTAAATTGTATGATTCTTTTGTTTCCCCGTACACGCGTCTTTTTGAAATACCGCAGGTAGACCTTCGTTTTAACTTGTTCATCATGTTCTTACCCGTTGATACATCTTGGTCTTATTCGTTGTTCGTCTCTATCAATTTCCATAATCATAAGTGTCACAACCCTTCGTCAATACACTCACCTCACAACAACAAGTTATATCTAATTAATTATCTAATTATTTGGTTACATGAATTTATGAATCACCATGACTTATAGATGTTTGGGTGAATGATGCATATGTTGATGTTGCTTCTCTTGTTATGAGTTGAGAATAGCCATGGGTGCTGTTTGAATAGTTATTAAACCCTGAATTCCATCACACATTAATTTAGATCCATGGTAGTTAATAATCATGTTATATTTCATACAAAACGTAACTTTATATACTGTTATACTAATTTTTCTTGATGATTTTGAACCTGTTAATGACAGAATTTTGAGTTAGTTTCTGAATATGATTTGTAGCCCCATGTGTCTAGTTTTCAGAACATCTAATGGAATCAAATTCCGAGTTATGAGTTGTGAGATATTGCTGTTTTAGTACTGCTGGATCTGCATTTTCAGATTCATAATTTTACTATGTCACCCTATTTCGCAATTTAATTTGAACATGCTATCAGTAATATAATAATATGAAATTTACCTTGCTGAGACTAGACATGTTAGGGAATCACCCTTAATTTTCTAGATTTATTTAATGAGTTTTCAGACCTGATTCATGCATGTAAACATAACTTTAAGAATTCTGGCTGAACACAAAATCAGTGTAGGGTGTTGATTTGAATCCAATTCCTGTAACTTTTATATATCGTGTGTATATGCATTGGAACCGGTAGAGAATCTGGTTTCTAAAACTTCTCACGGATCCAGATTTGCATTCCTATAGCAATTGGAATTCCAGTTGTCACGCCACCCCCCCCCCCCCCTCCCAAAAAGGAAATACGGAATATGGATACGTGACTAAGTCCAGCGAATGATTTTCATTATCCATAAGCTGTCAGGATCTTTAAAACATTTCACAGGAATAATCAAGAGATAACAAGGAGGAACCAACCACCCATGCATAAATGAACCAATAAACCAACAGGAATTTACTTAAAATTAAATTTAATAATTCTCAAATAAACCAGATCTGGAAATAAGTTAATAATTCTGGGTCATACTGCCCAATACAAAATAATCTAAGTAGCAAATACACTTATTCAAGAATAGCAGGAAAATAAATAATAGCAGGAACTCCAGCAACTAAAATATTTGATCACCTACTCCAGCGGCAGCTGATCACCAAAATATACAATTTCACAAATTGCCGAAAGAGAAAAAGAAAACAAACACCTATCAATGCAAGTTACGGGCCGCTTGTAGTGCAGGCACAAGTACAGGAAAAATATAGGATAACAGTAGAAACAAACATAGCATGGAATAGGTATGTCAACCAAACATGATAACTAACATGAATCAGGAAACAGAATCAAGTAACATGATATACTAACAGGGTTTAGGTAACAAGTATCAAGTGTCAAGTGTCATGCAAACGGATAAACAGGTAACAAATGAACAGGTGAACAGGTAAACAGGTAGCATGTACAGGTAAGCATGTAACAGGTGTCATGTTATGTCAAGTCTTGTATTTATTTCTAACTAGGTAACACTTCATGCGTCCCAAACTTTTACCACATGGTTGCTACGTTCAAACAAGTTATGCTTAGATTTTGTAGTGGACTGTATAGGGCCATGTACTCAGGGATCAGGAAAGCAGGTACAGGAACAGGTACAGGTAGAACCTACTGGTCCTCTTTCGAGTACACCTTCCAATAGGGAAGTGTGCAGTCAGGTAATCAGGTAAACATGATCCTGTATCATGTAGTCATGAAACACATAACAGGTGGGAAACACGGGCCCCCTTCAATGCACACATTTTTATATTATCCACTACTAGATCTTTCCCTTAACCTCGACATGGTTATTTGTTATTATTATCAAACATGCATGTATGTATCACAAACAGGGCTAGAATAATATGGCATGAATAAGTAACAGGTTCAGGTTGAAGATAAACATGCACAGGTGGAAGACAACTCATAAAAGATTGGGACAACGAAAATTCTAGTTCAGGACAGCAAGACAGTATTGCACTAAATCTGGAATTCTCGTTGCTACAAATGTGCAAATCTGGTTCCGTCAGAAAATCTGGAAAATAGACTCTCGGCCAATTCCAGCAAATATATATGTCATATGGTATTTCAACAAAACAAGCCTCAAAACAAAATTGTATCGATAAAACATGTTCAGTCAGAAATCAGAAGTTTGTATTCATAAATAGGAAAACAGCATAAATTTTTTTTGATTAAATCCAAGAAAAATCTGTGGTATTCCCTAGTATATTTAGTAACAGAAAATAAAGTTTCATAATTTTCTGTAATGCCCCGATTTTAATTTATGAAAATTATTATTTTTTATTTTTGTACGTATTGTGCACGTGCAATTTTGCAGTATAAAATTTTATAATTATTTTCATTACTTAGACAAATGAGTATATATATGTGTGTGTGTGTGTGTGTGTGTGTGTGTGTGTGTGTGTGTGTGTGTGTGTGTCTCCTCCATTTGTTTTTATTAAAGCCCATTTTTCTTTAATAAACACTAGTATTATAAACGTGCTGTGCACGTGGGGAAAAATTGGAAGAAATGAAAATGGCAAAAAAAAAAAACTAACGCACGGGTTGGGTTAAGGAAAAAGTCCTTCTCCCATTATAGTAGTAGAGATAAGTTTCTTTTATGGCCCAATTTAATTTTTTTTTTTTGTAAACTAATTTGGTCAATTAAATAAAGGCCCATGAGTTATTCTCTCTTTTTAAACACAACTTGTAATGTAGATTATTTTTATAAAAAATAAAATTTACAACTTTTTGGGGGACTATTGAATGCACGTGCATTGCACGTACACGTGTAGTGTGCACTCCACCTTGGCCGGTTTTGAATGGGAGGGAAAGGAAAAGAGAAGTGGAGTTGTGGGAGATAGTTTTGGGATCATGGTTGGTTACTACAACTTTCCCTTAAATCCAAGCCTTTGGTCCTTAACTCCTAGATTAATCCTAGCCCTTTATTTGTCCCAAATTTTAGTATAAATACCCCCCCTAGCCTAGTTATTCTTGCACTCTTCATTCTCCAAATCTATAGCAAGAAAATACAATTATTAGTAGTGAGTTATTAGTAGGATGTGAGAATAAAAGTTTGTGAGAGAGGGAATTGTTGTGATTGCATTCAAGAAGGCCGGCACTTGGGAAGGCTCGGGTTGCACATTAAGGAGGAGGAGGAGAGCTCGTTTGGCAAGCTCGAGAAGGACTCTTTCGTTTAGGAAGTATCGTGAATCTTTCTCTCCAAATAAGGTGGGTTGTTTTTCTATATTTCTAATTAGATACCATGTTAGGGGTGATTGAAATGATAATGCGTGAAAGAAACTAATAAGAATACGCTTAATTGGAAAAAGGACTTGCTAGTTGATTAAATTGATGATTGATAGATTGCATGTTATCTTGTCATGAATCTTAAGTTGTATACAAATCGTTTTGTAGTGATGGAATATATGAATTAGAACTGTTGTTAACATCAAAACTAAGTACAAAATGCTAGTAGATGAAATTGTTGCTTTATGTGCTTAGATGGACTTTCGTGATATTGGTTGGAATGAATAAATTATAATATGTTTTGGGTTATGAAAGGGGGAAAAATAGGGAATTAATGTAGAAATCTTTAATACTAAGTTGTGTGAGAAATATCAAAATGACGTATGAAAATAGTAGTATGCAATTTAAATTAATTGTATGAGAAATGTGAGTTTAATTACTGAAAAAAAATTATTTTAAATTACTGGAGTGTTAAATTATGTTAGAATAGATATTCTGGAGATTTACAGGAATTTTAGTGAAAGCAAAAACAAAAATAACAGCTTTTGAACATCGAAATGTTCTAATGAATAGAGAGTTTAATTAAATAAAATTCGAGTTGTAGTTGAGACAACTTGAGCCTATAGCTCAGGTGGTCGGTGAGCCCTTCGGCGCAACAGTGGCGCGGGTGTGTGGGTTGAGGTCGCTGGTTCGATACCTGTGGCCACCATTCTTTTATGTCTGTTTTTAAAAATAAACCAAATCTCGAACAGAGAGTATAAAACTTTCTGGCTCTCTTCTATATCGCAGAGCGCAAATAGCCAGTTGGCTAGCACGTGCGGCTGTCTTCTCCTGGGTCGCGAGTTCGATTCTTGGTGCGGCCAGAATATTATTTTTGTTAAAAAAAGTGATTTTTTGGTTTTCTTGATGTATAAAAATTCCGGAAAAAAATACTATTATTATTCTAAAATCATGTGTGACTTATGAAAATTTATTGGG
The DNA here is from genome assembly GCA_017893485.1 of Hemerocallis citrina. Taxonomy (NCBI): domain Eukaryota; kingdom Viridiplantae; phylum Streptophyta; class Magnoliopsida; order Asparagales; family Asphodelaceae; genus Hemerocallis; species Hemerocallis citrina. The sequence continues at coordinate 291,444,345 of CM030361.1, forward strand.
AGTTATTAGTAAGAAATAAAGTGCATTATTGAAAGTAAAAGTGCAATTGGAACTATAGTTATTACACTCGTATAATTTCATAAAAATGTATTTTTACGAAGAAATTGAGATAAGTGTTAGAAAAGGAAAATTGAAAGAAAGAAAGTATAAATATGAAGTTTTATACGAGTTATTCTTATTAAAGAATAGTGTGACAATAGTGAGTTTGTGAATATTAACTTTGACTAGATATTTTGTGATATGATTTTAATGTGGAAATACATGTTGGTTATGAATGCATAATGTATAATTGAACTCCATGTATGATTATTGACTCATGAAAAGATTGGAAAATTATGTGATTGAAAAAGAAAAATGTTCCTGAGTTTGACAACTCAGATTGTGAATTTGTGAATTGAAATTGAAAATTATGGTGTAGCCAAAACTCACACCGGCAAGTAAAAAGTGATGAGATATGATTATTGAAATTGAAAAGACCAAGTTTGGGTCATTGTGAAATGAAAGAAATAAGACCGGTAGTAGTGAGAGGGCAAACTCTAAGAGATTGATTTTGTTCATGATTTCATTAAATTAAGAATTAGTACATAGTGAAGAGGTGATGAAAGTGAGAGAAAAACACAAGTATGAGGGTCTCGAGTCTACAATGTGGGTGTGATTCACAGTTTGTCTTCACGATGCATCGTAACATGACATGGGCACTACTCCAGAATTATCGGGATCTTGGCGACGCTTGTGGGGTGTATGGTGACTGCGTGAGGATCGTGTGTCATGAAGGAGGCTGAATTGTCCATAGATAGTCTTCACGATGCGTCGTGACATAACGTGGGACTCCCCTCCAGTGTTTCTGTACATGAGCTCGTACTCATAGGACATCTAGGATACTTACCATAGTTACAGTAGTAGATTAAGTCATGACGAGGGATTGAACCCTACAACATGAAGAACGATTAAGAGGCTTGCCCTCGGACCTATGTAATATGGGATGCATAGAATCCGAACAAGTGCGCATTAGTGTCATATAATATAAATAACTGCATCAAGGACTAAGTGCACAATCACAACACGACATCAATAGGGTATTCCCCTTAGTTTGATATGGGAACAAGTTTGTATTTGTTAAATATGGAAAATCAATTATACTGTTTCCGTCATAGAGAGGATGGCCGTGTATAATATTCGTCGGTTGAATAAACTGATGTACCCACAGTTTTGTCTGCAGGATAAATGTCATGATAAAGATTAAAGAAGAACAGATGCTTAGAGATTACTCAAATGTTGTTGTACTTTCATTTATACAAATGTTGTAATTTTACTTCTTCCGTAAAATGTAAAGTGTAAAGATTTCTTGAAACTCTGATGTAAAGTAAAAAGTTTTAAATTTCTTGTAAAATTGTACGAAAGAAGTGTAAAGATCCTGTGGAATCTCGAATTCAGTTGTATTGTAGAATTTGGGGTGTTACAGAGTGGTATCAGAGCCATGTTTCACACTAGTACAAATTTATAAGGAACGACACCCTAGAAGTGGAAATTATAGTGTGTGTTGAGTCTAGAGATTTAAATGTAAGTCACTTACATTTGTGTTGCTCTATGACTTATGCTTCTTCCTCTCTTTTTCTAAAATAGCTGATCACTTCGACCCTACTGGAGATGACAATCGGCATATCATAGAGGAAGATTACTATCATGGACAAGCAGATTCCGAGGAAGAGTACTACCCTGGGCAAGCAGACTCCGACAGAGAGGAATGGCCTGAGTCCCGAGAGATCACTCCTCCTCCGGACTCATCTAATGACTCTTCTGATGAAGAGGAACCATTTCCAAGTAGTCTTGTGATATATCTTTAGAGGCAAGTAGAAATACTGCGGGAGAGGGTCAGACTATTGGAGTCTCAGTTGGCAAAGCGCAAGGATGATTTTGCAGTTCTCAGTCATCGTGTATGGGAACTCGAGAAGAGGAAAAACATGAGCGATGTACTGAAGGAAGAAGTTAAAGAACTACGGGGAGAGCTTCGTGAAGCCAAGAGGAACCGTAGGAGTTAGACCGTTGTAATGTCTGTTGTTTTTCATTTTGATGTCAAAAATGTTTTAAATTCGAATGTATAAAGTTTGAAATTCAATGAAATGAAATATTGACTTAAAAGTTCATGTTTCACACTTCGAATTTAATGGATCTTTTGCATCAGAACATGGCTGGACGACGAGCAAGAAATAGTGAAGGTCTGGACTTGGAAACAGAACTTGCGAGGGTCTATCAGACACTCAATGCCGTGGCCATGAATCAGAATCAGGAAAGGGTGCCTGTAAATCCAATGCCCGAAGCAATCAAACTCGTGGAATCATTTAAACGGATGAAACCACCAGTATTTGAAGGGATATCAGACCCTAACACGGCTGACAACTAGATTCGGCAGGTAGAAACTATTTTCAAAGTTCTGGAGACTCCTGAAGGCAGCAAGGTGAAGTTGGCGACTCTGTAATTCGAGAAGGATGCGGCTGTGTGGTGGAAGTCGATGAAGCGGACAATAGGAGGCTTGGTTCTTGGCTGGGAGGAATTTTTGGAGGAATTCCGCAGTCATTACTTTCTTTCAGATGTTCAGGAGAAGAAGGCCATGGAGTTTCTGTCGCTGCAACAAGGTGGCACGTCAGTTAGGGAGTATGAGACCAAATTTACTCAACTCTCAAGGTATGCTCCCGAATTGGAGATGGATGAGGCGAAGAAGGCTCGTAAGTTCGAGCATGGGTTGAGGCCGAGTTTGAGATCCAGGATGATACCCCTCGTTATCCGGAGGTTTGACAAGCTGGTCAAACGAGCAACAGCCACGGAAGCAGACATGGAGCAGTTTCATGTTGTTCGGAATCGGAGGAACAACTGGCAGTCTGGTAAGAGGCCTGCAAATTCTGGGAATTTCAAGGGACAACCATCGGCACAAAGGTTCAAACCGACAGGGGCAATGCTATCAGTGTGGTTGGAAGACCCGGGAATAATTTTGTGAGACCTCCTGCGGTAAATTGCTACAATTGCGATGAGACGGGACATTACAAATCTCAGTGCCCCAAACCACTGAATGGTAATCACAATGCACCAATGCAGCAGACTGGGAAGAGACCGTACTAGCAAGGGCGAGTATTTGCCTTGACTGAAGCTGATGCTGATGAGGTGGATCATGTCATAACTAGTACGAAGGCGGATGTTTAGAGATTTATGTTGTTTCTTTTCCCGTTTATTTAGTGAACTATTACGTAATGAGTGTGTATTATGTAACAGGAGAACTTTATTTGAATGGAATGAAAGCTGTTGTTTTGTTCGATACTGGATCCTCCCATACTTTTGTGTCTCCTAAATTTGCTAAAGTGTTGGGAGTTGAACCGAAGATCTTTCCAGGCAAGATCTTAGCAGTAGCTACTCCATCAGGAAAGACTTTAACCACTGGTCGGTACTATGCTGATTGCAAGATTGTGATTGGGGACAGAATCTTCGGGATTGATCTAATTGAGCTGACTATCTTGGGAGTCGATATTATCATTGGCATTGATTGGATGTCAGTGTACAGTGCATGCATCGAGTGCAAGACTAAGACGGTAACAGTGAAGGCTCCAGGTGGACCTGAAGTCACTTTCCAAGGAAAAAAGAAGTGTTCCAGGCTGGTGGCAGCTATCCGCAAGGAAGAGATTCCTGTGGAAGTGCAAAGGATTCCTGTAGTTCGGGACTATCCGACTGTGTTCTTGGATGATTTTTCTAGGTTACCCCCGCAACGTGATGTAGAGTTCAGCATCACTATTCAACCGGGAAGTGCACCCATTTCTAAGGCACCGTATAGGATGGCTCCTGTAGAGCAGGATGAGGTGAAACGGCAGATTGAGGAACTATTGGAGAAAGACTTTATTCAACCTAGTGCGTCACCTTAGGGGAGCACCAGTGCTTTTGGTAAAGAAGAAGGATGGATCGATGAGAATGTGTATCGATTGCCGAGAGCTGAATAAGGTCACTGTTCAGAATAAGTATCCTATTCTCCGAATTGATGACTTGTTCGATCTTCTATAAGGAGCTGCTGTTTTCTCCAAAATAGATCTTCGATCAGGATATCATCAAGTTCGAGTGAAAGCTGAAGATATGCACAAAACTGCATTTAGAACTCGACATGGGCATTATGAATTTTTAGTTATGCCAATTGGAGTGACGAATGCACCCGCAATCTTCATGGACATGATGAACAGAGTTCTGAGGCCGTTCATTGATTCTTTTGTCATGGTGTTTATCGAAGATATTCTCGTGTACTCCAAGTCAGAAGAGGAGCACACTGAGCATCTGGCAGCAGTTTTGAGGAAGCTGGAAGAGCAGGAGTTGTATGCCAAGCTATCCAAGTGTAATTTCTGAAATCTGAAGTGGCATTCCTAGGTCACATCCTTTCTAAGGAGGGAGTGCAACTGATCCTCAGAAGATAGAGGTAGTGAGAGATTGGGCAAGGCCTACTACAGTGAAGGAAGTCAGAAGTTTTCTTGGATTGACTGGATACTACAAGAGATTCATTCAAGGTTATGCTTAGTTAGCCGTACCGCTCACTAGTTTGACCAAGAAGAATGTGGACTTCAAGTGGCTGAGCAATGTGAGGCAAGCTTTCAGGAGTTGAAAGAGAAGCTGATCACTGCACCTATTTTGGTTTTGCCTAGAGCAGGTGTTGAGTATGATGTTTACAGCGATGCTTCACATTGTGGGCTTGGTTGTGTCTTAATGCAAGAAGGAAGGGTGATCGCTTATGGGTCTAGACAACTACGACCACATGAGAAGAATTATCCGACTCATGATCTGGAATTGACTGCGATTATCTTTGCTTTGAAGCAATGGAGACACTACATGTACGGTGAGAAATTGAACATATACACGGACCATAAGAGTTTGAAGTACATATACCAGTAGAAGGATCTAAATATGAGGCAGCAGAGATGTTTGGAAGTGCTTGAGGACATGTGACCTAAGATCAAGTATCATCCTGAGAAAGCTAATATTGTTGCTGATGCACTTAGTCGCAAGAGCAGTTTATCCAGTTTGATTACAACTCAGAAGCATCTGGTGGAAGAATTGGATCGAGCCGGTATTGAAGTTGTCTTGCAAGGATTAGGAGCATCCTTAGCTCAGTTGAGGCTTCAGCATACACTGAATGGAAGGATTATTGTAAGTCAGGAGCTTGATGCTAATATCTTGGATATAAAGGAGCAGGTTGGTGCTTGCAGGTTGCTGGGATTTCAAATTAGGGATGGAGTGCTGTGGTTCGGAGATAGACTGTGCGTTCCAAATCAGGCGGAGCTGAAATAGAGTATTCTTCAGGAGGCACATGCTACTCTTTTGTCGGTACATCCTGGGAGTACGAAAATGTACAAAGACATCAAACAGCATTTCTGGTGGTCAGGTTTGAAGCGGGATGTTGCTGAATTTGTGGCGAAGTGTGAGATTTGTCAGCAAGTCAAAGCCGAAAATCAGAGACCCGGAGGTTTATTACAGCCGTTACCTATTCCGGAATGGAAGTGGGATAACATCAGTATGGATTTCATCACGGGATTGCCCAAGAGTCCTAAAGGCAATGATGCGATTTGGGTTATAGTCGATCGACTAACCAAGTCCGCTCACTTTTTGGCAATGAAACTCACTGCTTCGATGGACAAGTTAGCTGAGTTGTATGTTGGTGAGATCGTCAGGCTCCATGGTGTTCCGTCAACTATTGTGTCTGATCGAGATGCGTGGTTTACTTCGCATTTCTGGAGGATTCTTCAGACAACTTTGGGTACCAAGATGGATTTCAGCACTGCTTTTCATCCGCAAACAGATGGGTAGACCGAGAGAGTCAACCGTGTTCTTGAGAATATGCTTCGGTGTTGTGTACTAAACTTTGGAGGCAGTTAGGAAAGGCATTTACCTTTGGTAGAGTTTGCCTACAACAACAGTTTTCAGGCTAGCATTGGGATGGCGCCATACGAAGCTTTGTATGGCAGGAAGTGCAGAACGCCTGTTTGTTGGTTTGAAGTTGGGGAGCGTCAGCTGTTTGGGCCTGAGCTTGGGCAGCAAACCTCTGAAAAGATTGATCTGATCAGGAAAAGGTTGGTAGAGGCTCAGAGCAGGCAGAAGATCTATGCAGACAATCGGAGAATGGACTTTGAGTTTGAGGAAGGTGACTTCGTCTTTCTGAAAGTATCGCCCAGTAAAGGTGTGATTCAATTTGGCAAAGACGGGAAGTTAGCCCCGAGATTTATAGGCCCGTATAAGATATTGAAAAGGATCGGGAAAACTTTTTACCGGCTTGAGTTACCGGAAGAGTTATCTCAGGTGCACAATGTCTTTCATGTGTCTATGCTAAGAGGTTATATTCCAGATCCAGGTCATCATTTGCCTGAAGTGCCGGAAGATTTGCAATTGGATCTCAATTACATCGAGCCTCCTGTCGAGATTGTTGATCGTCGAGAGAAAGTCTTGAGGAATAAGATGATACCGATGGTCAAGGTAGTCTGGAGAAACTATCTGGTTGAAGAGGTTATTTGGGAGTCTGAGGAGAGGATGTGGAGGGATTATCCTGAGCTTTTTTGCTTGATTTGTATTTTCTTTCTTTTTTGCTTGTTGTGAGTGTTTTGTTTCTCGCTCTTGACTGTAGTTTCGGGAACGGAACTATTCTAAGGAAAGACTATTGTAATACCCTGATTTTTATTTATGAAAATTATTATTTTTTATTTTTGTACGTATTGTGCACGTGCAATTTTGCAGTATAAAATTTTATAATTATTTTCATTACTTAGACAAATGAGTATATATATATATATATATATATATATATATATATATGTCTACTCCATTTGTTTTTATTAAAGCCCATTTTTCTTTAATAAACATAAGTTTCTTTTATAGCCCAATTTAATTTTTTTTTTGTAAACTAATTTGGCCCATTAAATAAAGGCCCATGAGTTATTCTATCTTTTTAAACACAGCTTGTAATGTAGATTATTTTTATAAAAAATAAAATGTACAACTTTTTGGGGGACTATTGAATGCACGTGCATTGCACGTACACGTGTAGTGTGCACTCCACCTTGGCCGATTTTGAATGGGAGGGAAAGGAAAAGAGAAGCGGAGTTGTGGGAGGTATTTTTGGGATCATGGTTGGTTACTACAACTTCCCCTTAAATCCTAGCCTTTGGTCATTAACTCCTAGATTAATCCTAGCCCTTTATTTGTCCCAAATTTTAGTATAAATAACCCCCCCCCCCCCCAGCCTAGTTATTCTTACACTCTTCATTCTCCAAACCTATAGTAAGAAAATAAAATTATTAGTAGTGAGTTATTAGTAGGAAGTGAGAATAAAAGTTTGAGAGAGATGGAATTGTTGTGCTTGCATTCAAGAAGGCCGCCACGTGGGAAGGCTCGGGTTGCACATCAAGGAGGAGGAGGAGCGCTCGTTTGGCAAGCTCGAGAAGGACTCTTTCGTTTAGGAGGTGTCGTGAATCTTTCTCTCCAAATAAGGTGGGTTGTTTTTCTATATTTCTAATTAGATACCATGTTAGGGGTGATTGAAATGATAATGCATGAAAGAAACTAATAAGAATACGCTTAATTAGAAAAAGGACTTGCGAGTTGATTAAATTGATGATTGATAGATTGCATGTTATCTTGTCATGAATCTTAATTTGTATGCGAATCGTTTTGTAGTGATGGAATATATGAATTAGAACTGTTGTTAACATCAAAACTAAGTACAAAATGCTAGTAGATGAAATTGTTGCTTTATGTGCTTAGATGGACTTTCGTGATATTGGTTGGAATGAATAAATTATAATATGTTTTGGGTTATGAAAGGGGGAAAAACAGGAAATTAATGTAGAAATCTTTAATACTAAGTTGTGTGAGAAATGTCAAAATGACGTATGAAAATAGTAGTATGCAATTTAAATTAATTGTATGAGAAATGTGTGTTTAATTACTGAAAAAAAATTATTTTAAATTACTGGAGTGTTAAATTATGTTAGAATAGACATTCTGGAGATTTACAGGAATTTTAGTGAAAGCAAAACAAAAATAACAGCTTTTGAACATCGAAATGTTCTAATGAACAGAGAGTTTAATTAAATAAAATTCGAGTTGTAGTTGAGACAACTTGAGCCTATAGCTCAAGTGGTCGGTGAGCCCTTCGGCGCTACAGTGGCGCGGGTGTGTGGGTTGAGGTCGCTAGTTCGATACTTGTGGCCACCATTCTTTTATGTCCGTTTTTAAAAATAAACCAAATCTCGAACAGAGAGTATAAAACTCTCTAGCTCTCTTCTATATTGCTGGGCGCAAATAGCCAGTTGGCTAGCATGTGCGACTGTCTTCTCCTGGGTCGCGGGTTCGATTCTTTGTGCGGCCAGAATGTTATTTTTGTTTAAAAAAGTGATTTTTGGGTTTTCTTGATGTATAAAAATTCCGGAAAAAAATACTATTATTATTCTAAAATCATGTGTGACTTATGAAAATTTATTGGGAGTTATTAGTAAGAAATAAAGTTCATTTTTGAAAGTAAAAGTGCAATTGGAACTATAGTTATTACACTCGTATAATTTCATAAACATGTATTTTTACGAAAAAAATGAGATAAGTGTTAGAAAAGGAAAATTGAAAGAAAGAAAGTATAAATTTGAAGTTTTATACGAGTTATTCTTATTAAAGAATAGTGTGACAATAGTGAGTTTGTGAATATTCACTTTGACTAGATATTTTGTGATATGATTTTAATGTGGAAATACATGTTGGTTATGAATGCATAATGTATAATTGAACTCCATGTATGATTATTGACTCATGAAAAGATTGGAAAATTATGTGATTGAAAAAGAAAAATGTTCTTCAGTTTGACAACTCAGATTGTGAATTAGTGAATTGAAATTGAAAATTAGGGTGTAGCCAAAACTCACACCGGCAAGTGAAAAGTGATGAGATATGATTATTGAAATTGAAAAGACCAAGTTTGGGTCATTGTGAAATGAAAGAAATAAGACCGGTAGTAGTGAGAGGGCAAACTCTAAGAGATTGATTTTGTTCATGATTTCATTAAATTAAGGATTAGTACATAGTGAAGAGGTGATGAAAGTGAGAGAAAAACACAAGTATGAGGGCCTCGAGTCTACAATGTGGGTGTGATTCACAGTTTGTCTTCACGATGCGTCGTGACATGACGTGGGCACTACTCCAGAATTACCGGGATCTTGGCGACGCTTGTGGGGTGTTTGGTGACTGCGAGAGGATCGTGTGCCATAAAGGAGGCTGAATTGTCCATAGATAGTCTTCATGATGCGTCGTGACATAACGTGGGATTCCCCTCCAGTGTTTCTGTACATGAGCTCGTACTCATAGGACATCTAGGATACTTACCATAGTTACAGTATTAGATTAAGTCATGACGAGGGATTGAACCCTACAACATGAAGAATGATTAAGAGACTTGCCCTCGGACCTATGTAATATGGGATGCATAGAATCCGAACAAGTGCGCATTAGTGTCATATAATATAAATAACTGCATCAAGGACTAAGTGCACAATCACAACACGACATCAATAGGGTATTTCCCTTAGTTTGATATGGGAACTAGTTTGTATTTGTTAAATATGGAAAATCAATTATACTGTTTCCGTCATAAAGAGGATGGCCGTGTATAATATTCGTCGGTTGAATAAACTGACGTACCCACAGTTTTGTCTGCAGGATAAATGTCATGATAAAGATTAAAGAAGAACTGATGCTTAGAGATTACTCAAATGTTGTTGTACTTTCATTTATACAAATGTTGTAATTTTACTTCCGCTGTAAAATGTAAAGTGTAAAGATTTCTTGTAACTCTGATGTAAAGTAAAAAGTTTTAAATTTCTTGTAAAATTGTACGAAAGATGTGTAAAGATCCTGTGGAATCTCGAATTCAGTTGTATTGTGGAATTCGGGGTGTTACATTTTCCAACATAGATAGAATAGTCAAGTAAAATCAGAAAGCAGCAAGATATAGAAAGTTTGTAAATATGAAATCATAAACACCGCAGTACTAAAACAGCAATAGATTACAAAATGTAATTCGAAATTCAGATCCGTCAAAAGGCTGATAAAATAGATACAGTAGGCTACATTTGATATTCACAAAGTTTTTATAAACAGCAAATATAATCAGGTCGAAATTATGTTTCTTTACTGAACAGTATGAAATTTCTACAAGTATAATAGTTGTTTGAAAGTATAAAATAGTTTATAAAAGTCATCAATTAAATCCAAAATATTTAGGGGTTAATCCCCATTGAGTCTAGTTCTACTCAACAAAATATTGGATCAAAATATTACCTTTATTATCAGTATAAAAATAATTTATTCTCCAGAATTCATATAAAACCGAATCTGTAAATTCTACACATCGGTAGTAAAATAGCCATAACTTGCAACACATAAATCGAAACTGAGATTTGTCAGAAAATCTAGAAAGTAGACAGGAATCTCCATAATTCATATTTACAAATAATTTTCATATAATGATCTTAATAGGGTCTAAAATACTTAACAAAAATGGGGTAACAACGAAGACATAAATATTCTTTATGCATAAAATCAACTAGGTCATATGTAACACATCTAAATCATAACGAAGTGTGCAACAGGGTGTACTAGATGTCCAAGCAACAAGGTATGAGGTGTTTAACAGATCAACAACAAGTTATACGAACCACGAACAAGCATATGACAATCAAGCATATGACATCATACGAACAACATGCATGTATACATCAAGAAGTGATTATCTCTAGGTTATTTCATGTCGTGTGTGTAATGGGAAAACTACGGGCGGGTCAACACATAGTGTCACGCCCCGCTTCCCGGAATACGGAAACACAGGCACGTAACTGAGGCCCAGCGAATGATATAAGTACGCCAACTCATATCATCCATAAGCTGTACCAGTCTTAATTCAACAATATAAAAAAATGAATCACAACCACGCAGGAAACATGATCACATAAACTAGAATGAAATTCAATAACCATATCTGGAATGTAAAGACTTACTAATTAACTCGAGAGACTCCTGCTCCAATTGTAGAGAAACTGCTCATCAATGCCTTCTAAAAAATTCTCTTTATGCACCTGTGCTTGATTATCTAATAAGAAAGAATAATTTTTCCTTAGAGCAAGTACGGACAGCAAGTTGTGAAAAACAGAGAGTAAGGGAACAAGGTACGTTAAGGAATATGAATCAAGATCAAATTGCAAAGACAACAATGGTATTAATAAACAATAGTCTTAATCAAGTATACACGTGTCAATTTATGTTCATTAGAATGTCATTCATCCTATCTAGTGCACGTACTACTGCATCCCATACTACAGGTTCGGTGCACGCAAAACAGTGTACGTTTGAGACATAGTGGTGGGTCTACAGAGCGTGTACTCGGTTTCAATAACAATCATTTACCATTTGCAATCAATCAATTTCCAATTATTCAATCAATCATTCACAATCATTACTTCTCTTTCCATTCCAATACGATATCAATATAGGCCTTACCGAGTACATTTTCTGAGATTTCCCACTACTAGGTCAACCCTTATAAACCCCGGCTTGTTTAGTATCTTATTATTAAATCATTCATGTCCATGTAAATGTGTATAACGATGTCAAGGGAACGATATGAATGCAGCAACATGATGCATTGCACAATAATAACATGAAATAGTAAATCTAAAACAACAATTCTCTTTATATTATTTAAACTGATTCTTAATATAACTGGGTCGAAACCTCAGTACAAGACGGACAAGGCAGCAGGAAATTTATAAAAGCTATCACGTATATATTCATTCAAGTCGATAATTAACAGGCTATTGTATCATGAAATGCATTACACTATTATACAACAATTTGAATGGATTTTGCAATGTACGAGTCAATTCACGATGTCATTGTTCAAGTCCCGATACTTCAATCAATCAATGTACTCAATCACCATTCATTTCCTTTGTATACATTTCTAGTCATTTCATTTATGTCAATTGTGTATGTAGTCTTGGGTTTGAGTCAATGGATATTAATAAGATGTCAAGAGTACGTCGGGTTAGCTCGTGTAAACCCTCGATACTCCTAACGAGAAAGGACACAAGGCAATTTAAGATAATAAAAATGAAACTACTTGCAGGGGGTCAATTAATTTGAACTAGAATAAAAAGATTAGTTCAATGGACTTGCCTGTTAGTTGACGACGATGAATTTGGGGACAGAATAACGGGATCAGTATCCCGGGGAACAATCCCAAGAGGCACGTGCAAAGTACGTACGTAGAACTCCAAAAGCAAGCAACAAGAGTTGATTTCCCCACAAAAGATCAGCTACAAACAGCGAACAGGAAGGGGATCTGGTGCGGGTAGAACACAGAACAGCGATCGGTGTCCAATCAGATCCCTTCTTCACACCCGATCGGATCCAGAACAGGAGACAGCGAAGATGGATCCGTTGCGGCCGAACAGCGAACACGGATCAGGAGCACGGATCTTGAAGCGATCGGACGGTCCAAATTCAATCCAGCCCAAACTGAGCGTCTTCTTCTTCTTCGTTCTTTTTCTTCGTCGCTGCTTCGAAACGGAGAGAGAGAGAGAGAGAGAGGGACGACGGCGATGGTGCGCGAGGCTGTGCTGCGATGGCGACACCACGTCGGGAAGCGACGTCAACGGCGGAGCGACGGCAGCGCGGAGGTGACGACGTGCTCTGTTCGACTCGAAGAACAGAGGAGGAGGCGAATGGTGAACGGAGAGTGGAAGAGGAAGGGCATGGTAATGGTGACTTTACGGAGGGACGGGGAGAGCAGCAGTGGTGGCGATGCGGCAAGTGACTGGGTGAAGATGCTTCGCCGGGGTGGAGGCGACGCGGTGGTTGAAGACGACGGAAGCTCGAAGGTGCGGCGAGAAGGTTGCAGCGATGGCGGAGGCTAGCGATGACTGTGGTGAGGGTGTTCGGGACGACACAGCGGAGGGGATGACAATGATTGTTGCGGAATGGAGCTGCGATGGATTCTCGGCAATGGCGATAACGGAGTGATAAGGAGGCGCTGCGGGAGGCACAAGGAACTCTTCGGAATGGAGAAGGGAGATGGGTTGTTGGGTTGTTTTCTCTGGTTTGTTTGTTTGGCTCCGTTATTTGGCTTGGTTGTTTTAACAGAGAAGAAGGGGGAGAGAGAACGGGCGAGAGAGGGAGAGAGTAACGGGAGTAGGTGAGTTGTTAACGGGAGTGGGGGAGAGAAGATCGTGGGATTGTGGAAGAATGGGTCTGGGGTTTAGTTAGGGAAAATTTGGGTTGTGGGTAGATTAGATTAGGATCCAATACCCAATAGGATTAGGAGTTGGGCTTGAGTGCAGATGGGCCACAAAGAAATATAATAATTAAAGAAATAAATGGAACCAATAAGCCCATAACAAGACAAAGGCCCAGATACAATAATTAGGGAAAAAAAAATACATCAAAGACATACAAAGAAAAATAAATAGCCCGTATAATCGGGAACAGGAGTTACAAATCCTACCCACCTTACAAGAAGAATTTCGTCCTCGAAATTCATTTTGGCAGGCAGCAGGGCAAAGCAGAAGCAATTCAAGGAATAACACAGTAGGAGAATCAGAAAAGGAAAACTCAAGTGATGGAAGCACCATAACAAGAAAAGACACGAATAGGATTGATGCCGAATAATAAATCGACAAAAGACGACGGGTGAAAAGAACGAACAAGAATTGCACGATGTAAAGAAGGGACAACAAGAGAGTTCTGGGACCTGTGGGTTATAGGTCCACCACGCTTCCGCTGCGCTACTCTAATGGTGATGTCCCAACAGCACATGTCGTTGCAGGCCACATGACACCAATCGATGAACCGAGCAGGAAGATAAGAATGAGACACCAGGATCAATGACAGTATGGGCTCAAGGTGGATATAAATAAATAATGCAAAATGAATATAAAGTTTGCTTTCAATTTTAAATAATTAAAGATATGCTATAGATCAAAACAAATGGGTTTTAACAAAAGTAATAACAACAAATATTAATAATAAAATAATAACTTCAAGAATAATAGAATAGTAATAGCAATAATAAAATAATAATAACAATAATAATAATAACACACATGTTAATAATAAAAATAATAATAACAATAATAATAACAATAACATAAAAAAAAAATAGCAGTATTAATAACAGTAATGAAAAAAAATGTCATTATTGTCATACTGATAGAAATAATAACAATACAATAAAATTGTTAACAATACTGATAATCATGATAATACATACATGACAAAATTGGGTTTAAAAACATTCATGAAAATAATGCAATAGTAATAATAATAATTAGAATAACAATAATATGAATAACAATAATATCAATAACAAAATAATAATAATGGCAATAATAATAATAATAATAATAATAATAATAATAATAATAATAATAATAATAATAATAATAATAATAATGAAAATATTAACAATACTGACAATAATAATAATAATGCAAGACGGAATATAATTCGGGTTCAACACACATTTTTTTTTTGTATGAAGGTAATTCGATATCAATAGCAATAATAAAATAATGAAAACAACAACAATAATAATAGCACTGGTAATATCAGTAATAATAATGATACTAATAATAATAACGGACACAATAGCAATAATAATAGTAATAGTATGAGTAATAATAAAATAGCAGTAATAATAATAGAAGTAATAACAATAAGGATAATGAACACAATAATAACAACAACAATAGAAATAATAATTATGATAATAATACCAAGAATAACAACGAAAACAATGATAATAATAATAATAATGATAATAATAATTTTATATACAAAATAGAGTAAAATCAACTACACGAGTTCAAATTGTATGGAAACATGAAGTGTAATAGTATAAACAAGATGTCATAAAGGAAATATTTCTTTACCTTTAGTTTCATTATATAAGTAAAAATTGTCTTGAATATAAATTAGCAATTAGGTAGAAAATCTTGCCTCCCTAACATCAAGTTGCATGTTTGCCTTCACGACATCAGGTTTCAAGTTGCCGTCCGGATATTCGGCTGCACATTTTGCCTCGCCGATATCCAGTTGCAATTTGCCTCCATTGACATCGAGTTGCATATTTGCCATCTCGACATTAGGTTGCACTGAAGTGGTGAGATGGAAAATGTAACCCCCCATTTGGACAGGGATAGGAGATATTACGCTATATTTTGAAATTCATGATATAGAAATAGTAGAAGGTAAGAAATGAAGTTGAAAGCCACACAATAGAATATCAAAATAGATGTATAGATTATAAATATCAAACACAATAATACAAAATAGCAGTTAAAATGATTTATAAAAGTAGGGAGGAAACGGAATGAAATACATGCATAGCACCATGCAAATGAGAATAAATATCCAATGTAGCAGATTTACACAATAAATATATCATAAAAATATACAGTATCGTAGGAGTTAAACGAGCCTCTAAAATGTCCTTGAAGATCGACAGATGTCGATCGACAAATCGAGCGGGAAGAAAAGAATGGACAACTCCAGAATCAAATGAATAAAGGCACAAAAGAATAAAATCTATACCCAATGAAGAATCAAGGAATACGAATGAATGGAAGAGACGAAACAACTGGAGGTGAATGAACTGAATATGAAGGGATCAAAATAGGAATCAGATGAGAGGGTATCCAGATTACATGTTGGTTATTCATGTTCATGTGATCAACGTGGTGCGCATATTATTGAGTTAGACTGGCTAGAACCAAACTTGACTAACGTATTGGCCAAACATGACTAACACAATGGCCAAACCAGCTAAACTCCAACATAGTTAGAGCCTAACCTGGGCTCTGATATCACTAAAAACCTGTCACGCCCCGCTTCCCGGAATACGGAAACACAGGCACGTAACTGAGGCCCAGCGAATGATATAAGTACGCCAACTCATATCATCCATAAGCTGTACCAGTCTTAATTCAACAATATAAAAAAATGAATCACAACCACGCAGGAAACATGATCACATAAACTAGAATGAAATTCAATAACCATATCTGGAATGTAAAGACTTACTAATTAACTCGAGAGACTCCTGCTCCATTTGTAGAGAAACTGCTAATCAATGCCTTCTAAAAAATTCTCTTTATACACCTGTGCTTGATTATCTAATAAGAAAGAATAATTTGTCCTTAGAGCAAGTACGGACAGCAAGTTGTGAAAAACAGAGAGTAAGGGAACAAGGTACGTTAAGGAATATGAATCAAGATCAAATTGCAAAGACAACAATGGTATTAATAAACAATAGTCTTAATCAAGTATACACGTGTCAATTTATGTTCATTAGAATGTCATTCCTCCTATCTAGTGCACGTACTACTGCATCCCATACTACAGGTTCGGTGCACGCAAAACAGTGTACGTTTGAGACATAGTGGTGGGTCTACAGAGCGTGTACTCGGTTTCAATAACAATCATTTACCATTTGCAATCAATCAATTTCCAATTATTCAATCAATCATTCACAATCATTACTTCTCTTTCCATTCCAATACGATATCAATATAGGCCTTGCCGAGTACATTTTCTGAGATTTCCCACTACTAGGTCAACCCTTATAAACCCCGGCTTGTTTAGTATCTTATTATTAAATCATTCATGTCCATGTAAATGTGTATAACGATGTCAAGGGAACGATATGAATGCAGCAACATGATGCATTGCACAATAATAACATGAAATAGTAAATCTAAAACAACAATTCTCTTTATATTATTTAAACTGATTCTTAATATAACTGGGTCGAAACCTCAGTACAAGACGGACAAGGCAGCAGGAAATTTATAAAAGCTATCACGTATATATTCATTCAAGTCGATAATTAACGGGCTATTGTATCATGAAATGCATTACACTATTATACAACAATTTGAATGGATTTTGCAATGTACGAGTCAATTCACGATGTCATTGTTCAAGTCCCGATACTTCAATCAATCAATGTACTCAATCACCATTCATTTCCTTTGTATACATTTCTAGTCATTTCATTTATGTCAATTGTGTATGTAGTCTTGGGTTTGAGTCAATGGATATTAATAAGATGTCAAGAGTACGTCGGGTTAGCTCGTATAAACCCACGATACTCCTAACGAGAAAGGACACAAGGCAATTTAAGATAATAAAAATGAAACTACTTGCAGGGGGTCAATTAATTTGAACTAGAATAAAAAGATTAGTTCAATGGACTTGCCTGTTAGTTGACGACGATGAATTTGGGGACAGAATAACGGGATCAGTATCCCGGGGAACAATCCCAAGAGGCACGTGCAAAGTACGTACGTAGAACTCCAAAAGCAAGCAACAAGAGTTGATTTCCCCATAAAAGATCAGCTACAAACAGCGAACAGGAAGGGGATCTGGTGCGGGTAGAACACAGAACAGCGATCGGTGTCCAATCAGATCCCTTCTTCACACCCGATCGGATCCAGAATAGGGGACAGCGAAGATGGATCCGTTGCGGCCGAACAGCGAACACAGATCAGGAGCACGGATCTTGAAGCGATCGGACGGTCCAAATTCAATCCAGCCCAAACTGAGCGTCTTCTTCTTCTTCGTTCTTCTTCTTCGTCGCTGCTTCGAAACGGAGAGAGAGAGAGAGAGAGGGACGACGGTGATGGTGTGCGAGGCTGTGCTGCGATGGCGACACCACGTCGGGAAGCGACGTCAACGGCGGAGCGACGGCAGCGCGGAGGTGACGACGTGCTCTGTTCGACTCGAAGAACAGAGGAGGAGGCGAATGGTGAACGGAGAGCGGAAGAGGAAGCGGCATGGTAATGGTGACTTTACGGAGGGACGGGGAGAGCAGCAGTGGTGGAGATGCGGCAAGTGACTAGGTGAAGATGCTTCGCCGGGGTGGAGGCGACGCGGTGGTTGAAGACGACAGAAGCTCGAAGGTGCGGCGAGAAGGTTGCAGCGATGGCGGAGGCTAGCGATGACTGTGGTGAGGGTGTTCGGGACGACACAGCGGAGGGGATGACAATGATTGTTGCGGAATGGAGCTGCGATGGATTCTCGGCAATGGCGATAACGGAGTGATAAGGAGGCGTTGCGGGAGGCACAAGGAACTCTTCGGAATGGAGAAGGGAGATGGGTTGTTGGGTTGTTTTCTCTGGTTTGTTTGTTTGGCTCCGTTATTTGGCTTGGTTGTTTTAACAGAGAAGAAGGGGGAGAGAGAACGGGCGAGAGAGGGAGAGAGTAACGGGAGTAGGTGAGTTGTTAACGGGAGTGGGGGAGAGAAGATCGTGGGATTGTGGAAGAATGGGTCTGGGGTTTAGTTAGGGAAAAATTGGGTTGTGGGTAGATTAGATTAGGATCCAATACCCAATAGGATTAGGAGTTGGGCTTGAGTGCAGATGGGCCACAAAGAAATATAATAATAAAAGAAATAAATGGAACCAATAAGCCCATAACAAGACAAAGGCCCAGATACAATAATTAGGGGAAAAAAAAATACATCAAAGACATACAAAGAAAAATAAATAGCCCGTATAATCGGGAACAGGAGTTACACATAGAGACAATATATAACAGGTGTTTGGCACATTAATTGTCTCTAGAACACAACTACACTACAGGCAGTATTTAGTACTTGTATTTGCAACAGAAATTAATACAAGTTACTTGCCTATAGTCGATGATGAAATCGAAGCAAAGAGCGAGAATAACGGGAAATGATTCTTGGGATCGAACCACGAAATCAAAAATCACACGAACACTCCGGATCCAACACACGCACACAAGAGCCAAGCAACTCGGGGTGCACGCGTCGAGAGGGATGGCAAATCAGCAGCAGCAGCGCTACTGTCGAAGACGAAAAAGGAGACGGCGGGAAGGGAACATAGCACAGTGCTGCCGATGCTGATGTTGCTGATGTTGTCTGCGTTGTGGTTTGATGAGGCTGCAGTAGCGGGCTGTCGTGGCTGAAGGCGACGGAAGAGGAGACGGGAGTGCAAGGGGTTCTGCCGGAGGGGGAGACAAGGATAAGTTGATCAGGAAAGGGGACAGGGTGCACAGGGTAAAGGATCGGGAGGAGCACAGGGTGTAGGGAGAAATTGGGAGAGGGTTGAAGGTCGGGGGGTACAAGGGAAACGGGAGATGCAGTAGGGGATGAGAGTAAAGTTTCGGGAGGATGATGGGAGTGGGTTGAAGTAGGCGGCTAGGGTTGGCTTTGTGAATAGGGAGTATATATATGGGTAAGTATATGTACACAGCTATTAGGGTTATAGGGGAGTGCGGGTTGTGGGGTTAACGGATGCAAGTATATTGGGTTTTTGAACCCAATCAGAATAAGGTATATGTGGGTAACATGTTAGGATAGTTAATGGGTATTAAGGCCCATTAAGAAAATTAGAATAGGATTTGGTAATATTGATTATAAATGGGTCTAATAGGGTTTAATCAAAGTGGAAGATCAATAAAATATAGAGCAATCCAATAGATGAGATAATAACAAAAATAAATACTTAAGAAGTAGGACATGAACAATTTAATAATGGGGATAAAAAAATAATGGCTCGATCAATCAGAGACGAAACAATAGGCAAACAAATCGAATCAAGAAGATCAAATAAAATGACGAAAATTAAATAAATGGATATATTGAAAATGGAGATCGAATACATGGGTCAAAGAGATGGAGAAATACAATATGAATAAATACACGGAAAAGGAAAATACACCCAAAAATACAGAAAAGGGAAAATAGGGGTTACAAATCCTACCCACCTAACAAGAAGAAAATCTTCCTCGAAATTCAAACAAGAAGTACATATGGTAACCCCGAAATGAAAAGAAAGAACAAAACAAAAAGATACTTAAACAGATGAGGAAACTTCTGCTGAATCTCCTCCTCCAACTCCCAAGACGACTCACCCGGCGAGTGAGGATTCCAAGATATACGAACCGTCTTGATGACCTTGTTCTTAAGCACTTTCTCTCGCCAATCCAAAATAGCAACTGGCGGAATCTCACAAGTCAAATCCGGCCGCACGGTCAACTCAGAATAGTCGATCACGTGGCTCTCATCTCGGATATATCTCCTAAGTTGTGAGACATGGAAAACATCGTGCACTCCTGATAAAGTTGGTGGCAATGCAAGACGATAGGCCACCTTACCTACTCGTTCCACAATATCAAACGGTCCAATAAACCTAAGGCTGAGCTTGCCCCCACCACCAAACCGAATAACACCTTGCCAAGGCGATACCTTTAGGAAAACATGGTCACCAACCTCAAACTCTAAAGCTCTCCAATGGACATCAGCCCATCGCCTCTGCATATCCTGAGCTGCTTGAAAATGCTTCCTTATCTGAGTCATCGTATCAACTGTCCCGGTGATCAACTCCGAACCCAACAACTTCCTCTCACCAATGTCATCCCAGCACACTGGTGATCTGCACTTCCACCCATAAAGTGCCTCGAACGGTACAGCTTTAAGACTAGTGTGAAAGCTGTTATTGTACGAGAACTCTACGAGATGCAAATGGTCCTCCCATGATCTACCAAACTGCAGCATACAAGACCTCAACATGTCCTCAAGAGTTTGGATGGTCCTCTCTGACTGCCCATCTGTCTGGAAATGAAAAGTTGTACTGTACTTCAATTTACTTCCCAAAATACTCTGAAGACTCTCCCAAAACTGAGACCTGGATCTCGTATCCCTGTCGGATACAATATTGACTGGAACCCCATCAAGTCTGACGATCTCTTGCATGTACTTCTCAGCTAGGCTTTCAGTAGACTGTCCGAATCGGAAGAAAATGAAGTGAGCACTCTTCGTCAATCGGTCGCAACCACCTAAATGGCATTAGGACCCTTACGAATCCTCGGCAAAGCGGCCACAAAGTCCATAGTGATGTGTTCCCACTTCCACTCCGAAATGGGAAGCGTTTGAAGAAGTTTGGCGGTCCTATGATGCTCTGCCTTCACCTGCTGGCAAATCAAACACTGAGACACAAACCGAGCCACAACCCTCTTCATACAATACCACCAGAAATAAAGCTTAAAGTCCTTGTACATCTTAGTACCTCCAAGATGAATAAAATACGATGATTGGTGGGCTTCCTCAAGCCACCTCTGACGAACTTCACCATTCGGGACACACAACCTGGACCCAAAATGAAGCGATCCATCAGCATGAATAAACATATCCATTCGGGAACTAGACTCAACTTCTGCTATGAAATCCTACAACTGCACATCACCAGTGTGAGCCTCTTTGATCTGATCAACAAGAGACGACTGAAGCTAGAGGACCAAACAACTCCGATCAGAACTCGGCAACCTCCGCATCTGCTTAACCAAATCTCTCTGCAAAGTTAGGAACATAGCTGCTGGTCTCCTGCTCAAAGCATCTAGCACCAAGTCACTCTACCAGGATGGTATTGTAAACTGATGTCATAATCGGCCATAAGCTCCAACCAACGTGTTTTCCTCATGTTCAATTCCTTCTGGGTGAAGACATACTTGAGACTTTTGTGGTCTATAAAGATCTCCACTCGGTCCCCAAGTAAATAATGTGTCCACAGCTTCAAAGCAAAGATCACTCCCGCAAACTCAAAGTCATGAGTCAGATAGTTCTTCTCATGCGGAATTAACTACCTCGATGCATAAGCAACAACTCGGCCCTTCTGCATCAGAACTGCTCCAAGATCCTTGCCCGAAGCATCGCAGTGAACAAAAATTCGCCTGAACCATCTGGAATAGTCAACACTGGCACTGACGTCAACCTGCTCTTCAACTCAGCAAAAGCCTTACTGCAAGCCTCAGACCAACAGAACTTCCGATCCTTCCCTGTCAGCTTAGTCAATGGTCCTGCTATCTTTGAAAAATCTTGGATGAATTTTCGATAATAGCCAGCTAGACCAAGGAAACTCCTCACTTCTGAAACTGACTTGGAAACTGGCCAATCCTTCATAGCTTCAACTTTGGATGGATCCACAGATATACCATCGCCTAAGATAATGTGCCCCAAGAAGGTAACTCTGTCGAGCCAAAACTTACACTTGCTAAGTTTCCCAAAGAGCTGATTCTCTCTCAAAATTTGCAGAACCAACCTAAGATGCTCAGCATGATCCTCCATGTACCGAGAATACACCAGAATGTCATCAATGAAGGCCACCACAAATCTATCCAGGAACTGGGAAAAGACCCTGTTCATAAGACTCATAAATATAGCTGGCGCATTCATGATCCCGAATGGCATCACAAGATACTCATAGTGCCCATATCTGGTCCTGAATGTAGTCTTCTATACATCAGTCACCTTCACCTTGATTTGATGGTACCCAGAACGACGATCCAACTTCGAGAAAACAGCTGCTCCGCTCAACTGATCAAATAAGTCATCAATTCTGGATAGCGGATACCGGTTCTTCATAGTAATATTGTTTAGTTCCGGATAATCAATGCACTGTCGACGACTACCATCCTTCTTGTTGACAAAAAGGACTGGAACACCCTATGGCAGAACAGTAGGTCTTACGAACCCCAAATCAAAACTCCTGAATCTACACCTTAAGCTTTGCTAACTCAATCGGTGCCATCTTGTAGGGACTCTTCGATATCGGCATCGTACGAGGATGAACTTCAATACCGAACTCCACATCCCTATCAGGGGGTAAGCCAGGCAAATCCTCTGGAAAAACATTCAGGAATTCCCGCACTACTAGAGGTGCAGCCTCATAGCCTGAATACAATTCCATCGCACAAACCACCTAATCAACTGCGGTCTCAGCTCGGCCTAGGGGCATCTCCCAGCATGGAACTCAAATTCTGCGTGGCCTGGGATTCGGAATACAACTTTCTTAGCACGGCAATCAATAATGGCATGGGATTCACCCAACCAGTCCAAATTAAGAATGACGTCGAATACTTAATTCCCAATTACAATCAGGCCGGCCTTGAAATCTACGCCGCCAATAACCACGGGACTTTGCCTGCACTCCCGGGAACAAACGATTACATCGCCACCCGTCACAATGTTCCAAGCCTCTGACATGATGCTGCACTCCAACTGATGGCGAGCCACGAAGCAGGAAGATATAAAGGAATGGGTTGCCCCGGAATCAAAGAGAACATGAGTAGGAAAAGAGCAAACAAGGACAACACATAAGATAGAATCAAAAGCAAGAGGAAAAGAATTGATGATGAAGGGTGAGAAAAATATAATGCAGAAAAATAATATGAAAGAATAATGCAAGATAAATGAATGAAACAAAGGAAGAAACAAAAACAACAAAATACAAAATATACCTGCAACAACACCCTCTGCTGACTCAACCTCAGCAGCTGTCAAGTTAAAAGCCGGACCTCTCCTGGAGGCAGCAGTCCTCTGACCGACAATCTAGCACTGAGGGGGAAGCGGTGACCAGACTGGACCACGAGCTGGGGATACCTGTTGAACTGGACCCCTGGCTGGAAGAGCCATCCGCTGCTGCTGCGAACAATCCTACACTGAATGGTCAGTAGTGCCACATCTAAAGCATCAGCAATTAGAGCGCCTACATTCCTTGTGATCATGCCCAACCAATTAGCAGAAGTCGCAGAAACCAGCTCCCCAGAAAATAGCAGAAGAGTAGGGAGTCATCCTGACAAGATGGGCTGGGACAGGCCTCCGAATCGGCCCACCAGAAGGCCTAGCAACAACAGAGTGCGGAACAGTCTGCTGGGGAGGAGTCAACCTACTATGAGCCTGCTCCTGAGCTCGAGCTGCCTCAACAGCCTCAGCATAAGTACGCAAGAGAAGGGAGACGAGCTGCACCCGAATATCTCGCTCAAGTCCCAGCATGAATCTACAATCCCTGTCCTCTTCATTCACCATAAGAATGGCTGCGAAGCGTCTAAGTCTGATAAATTCCGCTGCATACTCGTCCACAGACCTGGAGCCCTGTTTCAGGGCCAGAAACTGTTGCTCCCTTTCAACTCGAGTGCTGCTAGGGAAGAACTTCTCCAAAAAGCTCTTAGTGAACGTGGTCCAAGTAATAGGACGAGCGAGACTTTCGGAACTCGGACCTCCACCAAATATGGGTCAGATCCACCAGCTAGATGGTCACTACATCCACTCTATCAGCATCGGCAACTCTTGTTGCCAAAAGAAACTGCTCAGTCTGGATCAGCCACTGTTCGTCCTTCGAAGGCGTCTCAGTGCCGGAGAATCTATCAGGATGCAGCCTCATGAAATCTGTGACAATACCCAGATGAGGAGGGAGAGCTACCTGCATAGGCACAGCGGGAGGCAGATCCCAGACAGCTTCCAAAGCAGCAATCACAATGTCACTGTGGTTTTGTTGCATATTGGTCAACCATTCCAACTCATCTCGGGCTGATCTTCCTAGAATGAGAAGTGGAACCTTTGCGAGCCATGGTCTGCACAAGATAAAAAACAATTAGCATCCAGATCAAAGTTGATTATGATTTATTCATATATGCATGGTCTGTGTATTGTTGAGCAAATCCCAGATCGAGCCAAGATTATCTAATATATTAGTCAAGCCAATACATTAGCCAAACCTGGTGCTCTGATACCACTAAAAACCTTGTCACGCCCCGCTTCACAAAAAGAAAATACGAAATAAGGATACGTGACTAAGTCTAGTGAATGATTTTCATCATCCAGAAGCTGTCAGGATCTTTACAACATTTCACAGGAATAATCAAGAGATAACAAGGAGGAACCAACCACGCATGCATAAATAAATCAATATACCAACAGGAATTTACTTGAAACAAAATTTAATAATTCTCAAATAAACCAGATCTAGAAACAAGTTAATAATTCTGGGTCACACTATGCAATACAAAATAATCCAAGTAGCAAATACACTTATTCAAGAATAGTAGGAAAATAAATAATAGCAAGAACTCTAGCAACTAAAATCTTTGATCACCTACTCCAGCAGCAGTTGATCAACAAAATCTGCAATTTAATAAATTGCAGGAAGAGAAAAAGAAAAGAAAACACCCGTCAATACAAGTTATGGGCCGCTTGTAGTGCAGACACAAGTACAGAAAAAAATATCCAAATATAGAGTAACAGCGGAAACAAACATAGCATGGAATAGGCATGTCAACAAAACAGGATAACTAACATGAATCAGGAAACAGAATCAAGTAACATGATATAGTAACAGGATACAGGTAACATGTATCAGGAGTCAAGTTTCATGCAAGTAGGTAAATAGGTAACAGATGAACAGGTGAACAGGTAAACAGGTAGTATGTACAGGTAATCATGTAACATGTATCATGTTATGTCAAGTCTTGTATTTAATTCTAACTAGGTAGCACTTCATGCGTCCCAAACTTTTACCACATGGTTGCTACATTCAAATAAGATATGCTTAGATTTCGTAGTGGACTGTACAGGACTGTGTACTCAGGGATCAGGAAAACAAGTATAGGTAGAACCTACTGGTCCTCTTCCGAGTAAACCTTCCTATAGGGAAGTGTGCAGTCAGGTAATCAAGTAAATAGGATCGTGTACCATGTAGTCATTAAACACGTAACAGGTGGGAAACACGGGCCCCTTCTAATTACACATATCTATATTACCACTACTAGATCTTTCCCTTAACCCCAGCTTGGTTATTTGTTATTATTATCAAACAGGCATGTATGTGTCAAAAACAGGAAAAGAATAACATGGTATGAACAAGTAGCAAGATCAGGTTGAAAGATAAATATGCACAGGTGGAAGACAACTCATAAAAGATTGGGAAAACGAAAATTCTAGTTCAGGACAGCAAGACAGTACTACACTAAATCGGGAATTTCGTTGCTACAAATATGAAAATCTGGATTTGTCCAAAAATCTGAAAAATAGACTCTCGGACAAATCCAGAAAATATATATAAGTTATAGGTTATTTCGCAAAAACAAGCCTCAAAACAGATTTGTATCCAGAAAACATGTTCAGCCAAAAATTAGAAGTTTGTATTCATAAACAGGAAAACATCATAAAAACGTATTGATTAAATCCAAGAAAAATCTGGGGTATTCCCTAGTATGTTTAGTAACAGAAAATAAAGTTTCATAATTTTCCAACATAGATAGAATAGTCAAGTAAAATCAGAAAGCAGCAAGATACAAAAAGATTGTAAATCTGAAATCATAAACCCAGCAATACTAAAACATAAATAGATTACAAAATATAAGTCTTAATCCAGATCTGTCAAAAGGGTGATAAAATAGATACAGTAGGCTACATTTTATATTCACAAAGTTTTTATAAACAATAAATAGAATCAGGTCGAAATTATGTTTCTTTACTGAACAATATGATATTTCTACAAGTATAGTGGTTGTTTGCATGTATATAATAGTTTATAAAAGTCATCAATTAAATCCACAAAATTTAGGGGTTAATCCCCATCGAGTCTATTTGTACTCAGCAAAATATTGGATCAAAATATTACCTTTATTATCAGTAAAAAAATAATTTACTCTCCAGAATTTATATAAAACTGAATCTATAAATTTCTACACAACTGTAGTAAAATAGTCATAACTTGCAACTCATAAATCGAAACTGAGATCTGTCAGAAAATTTGGAAAGTAGACAGAATTCTCTATAATTCATATTCACAAATAATTTTCATATACTGGCCTTAATAGGGTCAAAAATACTGAACAAAAACAGGGTAACAATGAAGATAGAAATATTCTTTATACAAAAAATCAACTAGGTCATATGTAACACATCCAAATCATAACGAAATGTGCAATAGGGTATACTAGATGTCCAAGCAACATGGTATAGGGTGTTTAACAGATCAACAATAAGTTATACTATGATTAACACAATCAAGCATACGACATCATACGAACAACATACATGTATACATAAAGAAGCGATTATCTCTAGGTTATTTCATGTCGTGCGTATAATGTGACAACTACGGGCGGGTCAACACATAGAGACAATATATAACAGGGGTTCTGCATAAGAATTTTCTCTAGAACACAACTACACTACAGACAGTATTTAGTAATTATATTTGCAACAGAAATTAATACAAGTGACTTGCCTTATAGCCCATAAAGGAATCGAAGCAAAGAGCGAGAATAACGGAAATGGATTCTTGGGCACTAACCACGAAATCACGAATCACACGAACACACGGGATCTAACACAAGCACATAAGAGTCAAGCCACTCGGGTGTGCACGCGTCGAGAGGGACGGCAAATTAGCAGCAGCGGTGCTACTGTCGATGAAGAAAAAGGAGACGGCGGGGGAAGGAACACAGTGCAGTGCTGCCGATGCTATTGTTGCCGATGCTGTTTGTGCTGCAGTCTGACGAAGGGAGGCAGGGAGGCTACAGTCGTGGGCTGTCCTGGCTGAAGGCGATGGAAGGGGAGACGGGAGTGCAGGGGGTGCTGCCGAAGGGGGAGACAGGGATGATGTAATGCCCCAAAAAAAAAAATTTTTGACTCCAAACTCAATTCTTTCAATTTCTATGTTACTTTAAACTTAAACTAAGAAAGTTATATTTTAGGGAAAATTTCGGCAGAGTTTTCCCTGTAAATTTTCCCCCGAAACCCAGATAGCTTACGGAATTCTGCTCAAAATTCCGTAGCTCACAACACATATAATCATTTCACGGGCTCCCCAGGCCAAAATGAGCAGAAATATACAGGCAATATAATATAATGCTCTGGGGGCCAAACTCATAACGGATTATCAAATAACAAATAAAAACGATAAATTTCTTTGAAAAACGAGGTAAAATTTTAGAAAACTCTTTGTAAAACCTACCACCGAGCCCGGTACTCCACAACGAGGTGGGTACGGGTCACAAACATGCCATACTACTCCACACTATACTCATCTTCATCATTTACATACTTATACATCCATAATACAATTTAAATCATAAATCTATCACTTGACATAATAACTTAAACAGTAAATAAATAATAAAAAAAAGAAAAGCTTCGCACCATCCAATCTATCCCTCACCTCTGCACTGCTGAGGACCTGTAACAGTAGGGGATCTAGGGCAGTCTAAGAACTCCCTAACCCCCCAAACACTAAGGGGTTAGCCATTTCTGGTGTGAGTATAATTTACTAAACTCATATATCAATTAAACTATAAGAAGAAAACAACTTAAACTTACGAACATCAATATAAGAAATTCAACCTCGAATTCGCATAAAAACGCCATACATACGAATTTATATCAAGTATTCCGCCAAACTATATCCATCTGAATAAAACCATAACTTCACTATATGCATCATATTAACATGTAACTGTGTATAT
Organism: Hemerocallis citrina; assembly: GCA_017893485.1. Lineage (NCBI taxonomy): Eukaryota > Viridiplantae > Streptophyta > Magnoliopsida > Asparagales > Asphodelaceae > Hemerocallis > Hemerocallis citrina. Next base: position 291,472,725 of record CM030361.1, read on the forward strand.
ATATATAAATATATATGCATACAACTACTTCAATTCACACACTCAATCTTATAGCAACATATTAATTCACACACCATTACTTTTCATTTTCAACTCTCCAACGCTATACTCTATCTTTTTACAATTTCCATCACCTCACCATTTCTTTATTTTCACAACTAATCTCAAAATGTCACTACCACTTTGCTTCATACCTATTTAGCCACGTCCCACATTTGCCATACATTAGTTTCTACGAACTCATAACTCGTAATCTTTCATACTCAGTTTCACATTACATCCCACCACATTCATTTCTTTCGTATAACACCTATCATCACATCTCGCAATACCACACCTTTACTCTCCTCATACATTATCATACTCATCATCAATTCATCCTGGTTATACTATCTTTCATTTTCCCTCGCAACACATATTTTAATTTACTTCTCCTTTATTTCCAACCTGAAATATCGGCATCATATCAACAACTCGCCTATTCATCCTGAAAATTGTGCCTAGGCAGGTAGTTCCCACTATTTCCTCCGAAATAGCAGGCGAGTAGTTCCTAGTCACAATTCCCAGGCACTCAACTTATAACACAACATACTTTCTAAAATAACCATTTCCATCACCAAACTCATAATACAGGTAGTTTTCTTGTATTATATCACGTATCACATCATAAGCATAAGAATCTCCTCTCATAATATCATATTAACTCATCTCTTATAACGCACCCATAACATCTCAGTACACATGGCAATTCACTTGCATTTCATCACATCATTAACATATCTTTTATAACACAAAATACCATTAGCTTCACTTTCATTCTTATCACAATATACTCCATATCCCAATCATAGTTTGGGCAATCACATATTACACCCCAAAGCCGATAGCCTGGGTAATACTCACCGCACCCCAAACACACAGTCTGGGTAATATCGCATCACATCTCAAGTCAAATGCTCATTTATACATATATATCTCCCGTAGTATATTCACATCTCCCATAATATAAATAATCTCCGTAATATATATCATATCATCAATATCTTTATATATACATACATTCTTTCAATACACATATACACCTTTATATTTTCTCCTTTTCAGTGCCCACACAACTGACCTCCTCGTACAACACAGGGATCTCTGTGCCTCCCATCCCGTACATTTCAATCCTGCTAATCCACCACATCACCCAGATCCAGGTGTCCTAAGTATCTACCATTTGTGGACTGGATTGAAAGTACGGTTGCGCGCTTGTCCAACCAAGACTAAAGCCAAAAGGCTAGTCAAAAGTAAAATATAACACGCGGATCGATACTCACACAGAGTCTTACACGTCCGAGGCTACGTCTTCCTCCTGGCCGTATACTAGCGAGGGAAACTCCTGATCCCCAAACATAGTTTGGGGCAATATATAACTCCTGATCCCCAAATATAAAATTTGGGGCAATATAAATATAACACCTGTTCCCGGGTGTATCCCGAGCCTGTGGGGTCTATCCCAAACCCCGGGAGATTGTGTGGCACTGCAATATTTAATTCTCCTTTATATACATATACATATCTCCTTTATTATATACTCTTTCACAATATAACTCTTGTTCTCCAAATATAAAATTTGGGACAATATCATTATATATATAACTCCTGTTCCCCAAATATAATTTGGGGCAATATATAACTCCTTTATAAAATAACTCCTTTAATATAATAACTCCTTTAATAAAATAACTCCGCATATTCATTTATAATGTATCTCCTTTATAATATTTCTCCATATACATATCTCTCCTTTATAATATAACTTCATATATAAAGATATCTCCTGTATATCATAACGTCTTAAGAATATAACTCCTTTATAATACCATTTTGCCATTATAACATACCATGAAAGCATATATCTCCTTTAAAACATAACTCTTTTATCATATAATTTCGCCGTTATCACATAACATGAAAGCATACACTCCATTAAATTCATAAGCATGCACAAACCATTAGTCTCATCAATTATCGTATCAAATTCTCATTTACGACCTACACGTCACACATACATCATATCAATTTCGTATCACTCTATCACATAAAATTTTTCAATTTATCACCCACATAACACACCTAGTACTTATACACCACATCATCCACTTCATCTTGTTATCACAGCACAATATCACATCATACACACCATACTTTCCATCTTATCACATTAGTCATAAGATCACGCATCACACATACACACATATATCTCTAATCATTACAACCCCGAAGCATATAACTATTTGTCTACAAACATCAACACACTCTCATACATATATATACCAATTCCTTACACCTCATAATTTACTCCGTATCATACATATAAATTTCTCTATTCAATGCACCTTACACATCACACAAGACAACCTTAATTTAAAATTTGCATGGCACATTAGATACATTAATTAAAAACGATCATACTCACATAGCATCCCGCGAAGACTCGAAGTGCCATCTCGCCATCCCGCATCCAAAGTCGCCAACATATCCTATTATCAAATTTCAACGCAATTAAGGCTCAAATCATTCAAACCAACCACGGGAAAACAATAATACTAATTATCTTACTATCACACAGACGTTCTATTGAACATCTGGGATACACGTGCGATGCACGTAATAATCTAATGTCTAAGGAATTTTTTTATTTCCCAAACAATTACTAGAACCATTCCCAATTTATTCTAATGGCTAAACTACCATTTCTACTACCATGCGGAAGATAATTTATATATATATAATTCTCATTTCCAAACCCAAAATCCTAATTTTTAGCAACTTGCAAAACCCCCAATAATTTACTAATCTCTTACCTCTACAATGCCCAACACCTCCTAATCTCCCTACCATAACCATTCTATTCAAAATAAATTAACCACACAAAATTTTATACAAAAATAAAATCTAGGGTTTACCTTTTCGAAATCCTTTCGAAAATTCGATGCTACCACGTTGTAGAGAACCCTTCAATTAACCATCCCTCCGAATTGATTTGAAAATAATGGAAAAACAGATCGGATTTGGGATGGGGGAAAACCCACCGAATGGGTTTCGGTGGCTTCGCAGCCTTCGACCGGGAGAGAAAAAGAAGGAAGGAAAAGAAAGAAGAAGGAATGGGGATGGGGAATTTTTTTTTTATAAAATATGTTATATATAATAATAGTAATAGTATGGTATATTTACCTATAAACCTTCCAAATATAAAATATTACAAATAAACCCTAACTCTACTTTTAACAATACAAAATATATTAAAACATCCCATAATAATCCTCCAAAATCATAAAACAAAATTAAACAATAATTTTTCCATATAAAACTCGACTCATACTTCAATATACCATTTACACCAATCCAATAAATACTCATACCAATATCCATATTTAAAAATAAAATATATCAAAATAATTATTCACCACTTCAAATATATAAAACAGGTATTTCCGGTATTTTAAAAATTTGAGGTGTTACAGATGAGTTGATTGGGAGAGGGGACAGGGCGCAGAGGGCAGAGGATCGGGAGGAGCACAAGGTGTAGGGAGAGACCAGGAGAGGGTTGAAGGTCGGGAGGTGTAAGGGAAATGGGAGATGCAGTAGGGGATGAGAGTAGAGTTTCGGGAGGATGGCGGGAGTGGGTTGAAGTAGGCGGCTAGATTTGGCTTTGTGAACAGGGAGTATATATATGGGTAAGTATATATACACAGCTATTAGGGTTTTAAGGGAGTGCGGGTTGTGGAGTTAACGGGTGCAAGTATATTGGGATTTTAAACCCAATCAGAATAGGGTATATATGGGTAACGGGTTAGGATAGTTAATGGGTATTAAGACCCAATAAGCAAATTAGGATAGGATTTGGTATTATTTATAAATGGGTCTAATAGGGTTTAATCAAAGTGGAAGATCAATAAAATATAGGGCGATCCAATAGATGAGATAAGAACAAAAATAAATACTTAAGAAGTAAGACATGAACAATTTAATAATGGGGATAAAAAAATAATGGCTCGATCAATTAGAGAAGAAACAATAGGCAAACAAATTGAGAAGATCAAATAAAATGATGACAATCAAATAAATGGATATATTGAAAATGGAGATCGAATACATGGTTTAAAGAGAGATGGAGAAATACAATATGAATGAATACACGGTAAAAGAAAATACACCCAAAATATATAAAAGAGAAAACAGGGATTACACCAGTTTTGGTGCAGTTACGTCCTGCTGTCCAAAATTGAAATTCGTGTTATTTATGATAGTTATAAGTTATTTTGACATCCAAATATGTTTTCTACCCAGGCAGAACTTGTTTCCTATTTCCTATCATGTTTACTTGCACTGTTGGTGCACTTTCATCTTTGTTTTGATAATAATAATAATAATTAATAAGCAGGGGTTTGAGGAAAAGATTTAGCAGTGAACAATATAGGAAATGTACTCGGTAGGGGGAGCCAGTAGGTCCCATCTGTTTTTGCATGAATACATGATTACATGGTTCGTGTATCTGTTATCTATTATATGATTCCTGACTGCATTCTTCCTTATAGGAAGGTGTACTTGGAAGAGGGACCCTTAGGTCTCATCTGTTGTGCATGGATTCGTGATTACACGATTCCTGCGTCTGTTTACCTGCTATTATGATTCCTAAGTACACGACCGTATAAAATCCACCACTAAGTCTAAACACAACTTGTTTGTATGCAGCAACCATGTGGTATGGGATGCATGGTTGGTGCATTAGTTAGGATTAAATAATAGACTTAAGAATAATATGTTTATCTGTACACACTTGTTACATGTCTCGCATGTTACTTGACATCTGCTACACATTACTTGTTTACTTGTTACATGATTCTGTTACTTGACTCAATTTACTTGCTTGCTAGCTTCATTGGACTCTATTACTTGTTACATTCTTGCCATGATATGTTGTACGATCTTGATTCCAGTTCCCTGTTTTATACCTTCTTGCATCCTTTTTGCTTGTACTACTTGCGACCCGTAACTTGCACTAACGGACACCTTGTCTCTTGCTTCTCTATTTCTTCAAAATGTTAAATATACAGGTTTTGGAGATCAGTTGCCTGCCGGAGTGAGTGACCATGTATTTTGAGCTTGGGCTGGATCATTTTATGTTTTAGTTTATTTCATGTTTTGAGTTCATTCATTTCTTGTTGCTACTTAAACTTGTACTGGACATGTTGTCCCAAAGTTGTTTTTTTGTTTCAGATTTTATATTTATTTGAGGATTATGTATTATTTTCAAATAATTCTGTTGATTATGAGTTTTGTTTCATGTATGTGTGGTTGTATATTTCTTTTATATTTCCTGTTATGTTGTTGAATCGATCCTTATAGCTTATGAATGGTGAAAATCATTCGTTGGACTTTGTCACGTACTCGTATTCTGCGTTCCTTTGGCAAGCGGGGTGTGACAGGTCAAAACTACAAAGCTATATATATATATATATAATGTGGAAGATGGGAATTGATCCTCCAACCTCATGTGAGCTCAAAACTTTAATCATTGGGCCACAAGACAATGTTGATAGTAAGTTATAAAATAAGTGTCGTAAATGTATACTAATTTCCAACATTCTCTCATTCTTCATATTTCCAAGCGGCATATAATACCTAAGGGTTAGAGCATCTGCAGTCGTTCAATCTCAAAATTTGGGTATTTAGCATATAGGAATATGAATTTTAGGTTTGAGTAGTCGTTTGAACCCAATATTTGGGTATTGATTTTAAGATTGTCGACAGACGATAGATGATATCTCGTCCCATAATTTTTCTTTTTAATAATAAAAATGTGTCAGACGATGAATGATTTCCTGTTTCAGCATTTTTTTAGAAAAAAAATAAAATAAAATTGCTCACATACAGGGAACCATTTCCCGTCTGAGAGTTCTTTAAACTAATTTAATCTTACTTAATAATTAATTTAATCCTAATTGAATCTTAATTTAAACTTAAATCTTAATTAAATTCTAATATGTATGCATAATAATTCTATAGGTATAGAATTTTCTCTCTAAATGTTGGCAGCAAATCTCTCGGGATGGGAAATCATTTCCTGTCCATTTTTTTAAAAACGATCCGACGGTAAATCATTTTCCGTTTGATCAATTTAGAAAAAAAATTGAGACGGGAAATAATTCCACATCCGATATTTTTTTTAAGAAAAAGAAATGAAAGATGATTTTCGTCTGATTGAACGAACAGAAACCCATCTTTTGTCGTTTACTTTTTACAAAAATTCTATATATTTTTTTAAATATAGCTTAACACTGTTTTCCTAAAATTGAAATTCGAATATATAGTCAACGAATACAATACAAATTTTTTTAATTTTTCTAAATATTTGACATTTTAGCCACCAACTAAGAGCATCTGTAGTCGTTGGCTATTTAGCCAAATTTTTCAAAATTTGACTGGAAACATGCTGCAGTCGTTTGCTATTTTGCTAAAATTTCCATTTTGGTGAACAGTCTTCAGCTATATTTGGCATTCAAATTGGCTAAATGGAAAAAATAGCCCGACGAAACATAATTTTTCGTTTGAAGATCGGACGGTAAATAATTTACCGCTCCAAATTTTTTTTATTAATAATATAATCGGACGGGAGATTATACATCGTCCCGAAAAAAACTTTATTAATAAAATAATCGGACGGGAGATTATACACCGTCCCAAAATTTTTTTAATTAATAAAATAATCGGACGGAAGATAATTTTCCGTCCGAAATTTTTTTAAAAAAATATTTTCGAACGGTAGATTAGTCCAATAATCAAAAATTTTTAAAAAAAATGAGAGAAGAGAAATCATGTACCGTCCTAGGGTTTTGGGGTTTTTTTTTTGGATTTTCTATTTTTAAATGTCACTATCGGACGTCCAAGGTTTTTTTTAAAAAAATTTTGATTTTGGGCAAAATAATCTACCGTCCTGGGTTTTTTGCTCTATTTTTTTTGTTAGCATTTTTTTTAATGTGGGGCGGGGAATAATCTAACGTCCGTCCAATTAAGATTTCGAAATGCCAAATTTTGGCTAACAATGACTATAGCGAAAGCTATTTTTGCTATTCGCTATAAGCCAAATAGCCAAAATTTGAATTTATCGACTACAGATGCTCTAAAGATGCTTTTAAGGTGTACACTAAGAGCATCTGCAGTCGTTGTCTAAATATCCAAAAAATGGATAAAAACGTCTGCAGTCGTCTTCTATTTATCCATTTTTTGGGTATTCGATGAACAGTAGACGGCTATATTTGTCAGCGAAATTGGCTGTACGCATATTATAGAAATCGGAAAATGATTTACCATCTATGTGTCGGACGGCATACAATATGTCGTTTGAGAGAAATTTTTAATACCGAAATGAAGAGACGACATATGATTTACCGTTTGGAAAAAAAAATATTAAAAAAAACTTAGTCAACAACTTTGTTGACATTTGAAGAAAAAAAAAATGGAGGTTATTGGACGGTAGATCATCTCCCGTAATTAGAATTTTTTTAAATTTTTAATTTTTTAATTCATTCACACACTGCAAAATATTTATTAAAAAAATGGTGTAAGATGGTAAATCATATGCCGTTTGAGAAAAAGAAAAAAAAATATTATAAATGTGTCGGACGGGAGATAATCCCCCATCCTTCACAAAATGTTTAATTTTTTAAATTTATTTTTCATAAGACCGCAGAACATCTGCCGTTTCACGAAAATTTTTCATCTTCTATTCACCGACGGTAAACCATGCTATTTTTCATTAAAAATCCCAATTTCTGGGTTTTGACGGCTGCAGCGCTACCCAGTCATTTTTATTTCTATTTTTTCATATACATATTTGTTAACGAAACGCCTGCAGATGCTCTAAGAGCATCTGTAGTCGTCTGCTATTTATCCAAAAATGGAAAAAATAGAAAAAATCTCGTTTTACTCGTCTACCAAATACACAAAATTTGGGTGTCGCATGAACAGTACCTTGCCAAATATAGCAGACGGTTTGGCATTTGCCAAATTATAGCTGACGAAAGATAATCCTTCGTCCCTTAAATGAGAGAAAGATAATCTTTCGTCTGAAACGTGGGACGGCAAACGATACACCGTCCCTTCAATTCAGCATACGACAAATTCGACAGACGAAGGATAATATTCCGTCCCATTAATTAAATTTTTAAATAAAAAAATTGACGGCGGTAGATTATGTACCGTCCAACACAATTTTGCCACAAAAGACAAATAGCCTTGGACGGGACTTCATCCCTCGTCCCAGGTCCTAGGCAATTGAGGATTTTTTATTTTTTTTTACTTTTTTATTTGTCCTTTTCTCACTCATTTCACTGCCAATTTTTTTTTTTTAAAAAATTTTGTCCTTTTTCTCGCACTTCTATATATATATATATATATATATATATATATATATATATATATATATATATGGGTAAAAGGGATATGAGCAACTTGCTCATTTAGTAAATGAGCAAGTGATGAGGTGGCATGCATGTGATTGAAAAATACTAAAAGTAATTAGATACTCAATGAAATACTAAAAGTAATTAGATACTCAATGTATCACATGCATGTCACCTCATCACTTGTTCATTTACTAAATGAGTAAGTTGCTCATATCCCTTATATATATATATATATATTAAAATTTCTGAGATCAACCTTTCGTCTGGGATAAATTTTAACTTTTGACGACTACGATACAAATCTATTTTTCTCATTTTTACTTTTCGAATATTCAAAATCTGACTCACGATGACAACAGATGCTCTAAGAGGCCTAGAATATGCATTAAAAGAACCTTGGAATTCACGAAAAGGACAAAAATAGTCAATGACAAGTTCACACAAAAAAAGCGCGCCCTTCAATATATATTATCTCCTCCTTAATTTCTAGTTCTAACCTTAATTGTCCACTGTATTAATCCCAAGCTATAAAGTTTTTTTCCACTGTATTAGAGCATCCACAGTCGTTTTTCTCATATGCTATAAATTGGCAGCTACAGTAATAGCAAATGTCATCGATCGCTACAGTCGTCGTTTGTCATATTGTTTCTCATTTTTTAGAAAAAAGCGAGCGACGAGGTATCATATACCGTCTCATCGTTTAAAAAAAATTAAAAAAACAGAATTACTAATTAACTATTAAACTATACTAATTAACTAAATTAAATAATATAATAAAACTAAACCTAATTAATTAACTAATTAAACTACATTTACCACTCCTACAACCTACCAATCAGCATTAATACCTACTAATTAACTAATAGAACAATCAGCATTAAATGCTTGGATGTGGTGGGACGGGGTTTGATACCCCGGCCGGGGTATCATTCCCCGTCTGAGGCTTTTTTTTAAAAAAAAATTATTTTTTAATGGTAGCGACGGGGTATCATACCCCGTCCGGGGTATGTATCCCCGTCCGACCTATTTAAAAAAAAATTAATTAAAATTATTGATACGGTATATGTTGTTCCGTCCGAATCGATTAAATAATTATTAAATCGGAGAGACGGAAAATCATACCCCGTCTTTTATAATTTGAGAAAGCACATTTCGTTTCTCATATTTAAGAAATGAGAATAGAACGTTTGCTAAAAAATAGATAAATAAGAAACGACTGCAGGGATGGTTTGCTATTTCGTTTGCTATAATATGAAAAAATAGTATATATAACAAACGACTGTGGATGCTCTTAATTGTCCACTGCTATAAAGTTTTTTTTTTTTGATGTATCCCTAGCTATAAAGTTACAACAAAGTAAAAAAGCACACACAAAACAAGATTAAGGTGGAGTTTTTAACACAGTGAACTATGGACTACAAATTTATAATGTTAAAAAAAGAATAATTGACCAAGAAAGGAGAGTACAGTATCCAATCGATCACTGTTGCTGTGATATCTCAGGAAGAGAAAGCTGCAAACACTGCATTAGTACAGCTGAACAGGAGACCTGAGAGCCTTCTCTCTCTACTGTCAGCAACTTTCAGATACTTTCTCTCTCTAAAGCTTTGAGGTTCGTGCAGTAAGCAGCAGAACTATAGTCAAAATGACAAGACCAGCATCATGTATATCTAATTATTGAATCATTTCATGTAATATCGCACCGCCACCGCCATCGCTGTAGCAAGCGCTGATGTAGCTAAATATATGATGCACGGCCATCGCCACCTTGTCCGCTGTCCCCACCTTGCACTCTTCTTCCATCTGTTCATCGATTTATTTCGTTGTTAGCGCATACATTGTAGTAATATGCTTTTCGTTCGTAATGTAAGTAATTAAGATTTAGGACAGTATTTTACCGCACACTAAATATTCTTTAATTTTCAGGATTTCACAAAAAAAATAAAAAATTTAAATGTAAGAAACTACGAGAAGTTTCATGACAATATTATACCCGGTTGAGAACACTAATATTTGATAATAAAATGCACATATACATCAATTGTCGGTTGTTCACAATAATGTCAGAACGGTTTTTGACCGAAAGGATTGAGTGATTTTTTTTAATTTTTAATGAAACTCATACTAGTATTTACACTGTAGCGCTGTCTAATTTGAAGAAAACTATAAATATCTCAAATTTTAACTCAAATATATTTCTAGTTTATTTTTTAGTGGTTGGAATAAGAGTAGCATTTGTGACCTAACATACATCCAACCAAAAACATCCTTATCCGTTTTACAGACTGCATTAATAGCTATCATCAAACTAAATGCTCATTTTATGTGCCTCTAATACTGGATAATAATTAGGGTAACACTACACCTGCTACTAATTTTATAATCTTTTCATCTACAATTTTAGGTGGCATATTAGTAGTAGAGATTTTTGTAGAATGTGTAGTGTAGATGATAAAAATATTCAATAGTAATATGAAACCAAAGATCGTAGATGAAAAAGTTATAAAAATGATAATAGGTGTAGCATTACACTAATAATTATCATCCACTATATGTAAATCGAATCAAATATATCTTATTCACGTTATAAAGAACTATAAATTAAGAACTATAAATTAAGAAACAACGATATGACTAATTACCTTGAGATTTAGGCAGTAGAAAACGGAACACGCATCGACCGAAGCAACATTAAGATGCAACACGCACAGCCCAATCTCCTCCAACGCCGCGACAACCCCAACCAACTCCCCTCTCCTCCTCCTCCTCCCCAGCACCTTCAAGTTCACGTGCCCCTGCACCAGCGTCGCCTCCACGTCCACCCCATCAGGGTGGGCCCCACCCACTCTTCGGCAGTAGTAGTCCGTGTACCCGGTAAACTGCGGCGACACAAACAACTCCCCCCCTACTACATTGCACTCTTCTGCCAAAACAGCATCTTCGTACGACGACGATGAGGGTGACTTCATCATCATCATCTTCTTCTTTTTCTTCCTCTTCATGGCCTGTAACGACATTAGCAGCTGCTCCAGCTGCTTCACGAAGTCGATGGCCCCGCCTATTATGGACGCTTGGTCGCCCTAACAAACAACAGCAAGATCAGTTCAGAACTACAATTTTCGTCATAAAACTTAAGACTAAGGGTTAGGGTTTGTTACTTACGCGTTGGACGTAGGATTCGGGCATGAGCGAGCGGAGGGTGCTGAGGTGGCAGTTCATGAGCTTACGGCGGTTGCGCTCGACCGCGATGTGGTTCACCCGCTGGCTCTCCGCCTCAACTTTGTTCTTCACCGACGGCGGCGGCGGCGGCGGCCGCCGCGCTCTCTTCCTCTTCTTGGTCATACTGTGCCCCACATTGTCGCTGCTGACGTCAGCGGTGACGCGGCTTTGCTGCATGTTGGGTTCGGGTTGGAAGAAGCAATGCGGGTTGTAGTTGTTTTCTTCTTCTTCTGCTTCTTGTTTTTGGGTTGCTCCGTTGAGCACTTGAAGGAAGGAGAGGTGAGAAGAGTAGTCGAGGAACTGGGAGCTCATCAGCACCATTCAAAAACAAAACGGGTCGGGTTAGTTAATGAGTATTCGTTGCAGTTGCATAGGGGGAAGAGAAGGGTATACTTACAAAGGAGTTAATGGGTCCTCCTGCTCCTCCCCGAAGCTGCTCCATTAATGGCTGAGAAAATTGACAACAACTCTTGTATACCTTAAAAGCTCACAATTGAAATAAATTCTCTCGAACCAAACTCAGAGTACTAAATGGAGGACTATGTCATAGGAAGGGTAATGTATTTAATGCCAGAAATTGAAGGAAGGAGATGAAGTGGAGAGGTTACGGGTAGGTTTTTTTTAGGGGAGAGAGAGAGAGAGAGAGAGAGAGGGGTAGGAGAGTAAATGGAGGGATCGTAGGCACACAAAAATGGAGAAGCAATTATGAGAAACACATGGAGAGACTAAATTCAGAGGTGTATATATTGGCACAAAGGGATTAGTTAATTCTAATAGCGATTTCTAGGAAACTAGTACTATGAAGTTTTTGCTTGGGACCTGTGGGAAAAAGAAAAAAAAAAAAAAAAAAATTGTGAAAGGTTAAGACTGTCGTTTGTTTCGTTGTTTTAAAAAATTAATTTTAAATATAGTTTTTTTTTAAAAAAAATTATAAAGCTGTGTTTTGTGATTTTCGTAAACAGAGTATTGTTTGGTAAACTTTTTTCATAAAATATTTTTTCAAAATTAAAATATAAAAAACGTTTGATAAATTGTATACAGTATGTATGTATACTACATTTGCCCATGGGCACGTGCCTACGTCACGTCTGAGAACGATACATCATGTAAAAAATCTTGTAAACAGTAAATCAACAATTATTTAGCTCAAGTTTGAATAGTATGACAATAATTAGTTGTAAATAAAAGTCCATGCTTCCATAAGTATATATATATATATATATATATATATATATATATATATATATATATAATAAAACACAAAGAAAGCTATCAAGTGGTTCTCCTTCATTCTCCCAACAAATCAAAGGCCCAGATTTAACCTCACAAAACATATTTTCCCCCCCAAAACTCAAATTCAAATTTCCCACCCAAAACAACTCCTATATTTAGTTGATTATTTTTTTCTCTCTCTCTTTCCCTCCCTTTTCTATCTATATAATAAAACACAAAGAAAGCTATCAAGTGACTCTCCTTCATTCTCCCAACAAATCAAAGGCCCAGATTATACCTCACAAAACATATTTTGCCCCCCAAAAGTTTCTCCCCCAAAACTCAAATTCAAATTTCCCACCCAAAACAACTCCACAACTCCTATATTTATTTGATTATTTTTTTCTCTCTCTCTTTCCCTCCCTTTTCTATTCAAAAAATTAAGAAAAAAAAATTAAATTTTTTTTAAAAAATAAAAAACTAAAAAACTAATTTTTTTAAAAATAATTCAAAAAAGTTGAAAAAAAACCGTATAATATGTTTTTTACTAGACCCCCAAAAGTTTTTCATATAAAATATTTGCTACTTCAATTAATTTGCAGAACCTTTAAAACTATTTTATATGATCAAACAAGGTGCACCGTTCCGAAGAGGTGCCGTAGGCACGTGTCAACGGGCAAATCTAGTATATATATATATATTGAAATATAGTAAGTACTAATATGTATATTCTGTTTCCTAATATATAGGAAACGGATTCTCCAAATCTCTCACCCCTCAATCTTCTCTCAATCTCCTTTCTTCTCCTACAAGATTGTAATCCTTATATATAAATGTATACCGTAAAGAATAAAGAACAAGAAGAATAATAAAGATTTTTTCCAAATCTATTTTCAACATGGTATCAGAGCCTAACAAGATCTAGGCTAGTTGAAGAAGAAAAAGAGACGGAGGCGATCGGATCTGACGCCTCCATCCTGATCCGATCCCAACCAAACCCCAATCCCCGAACCTCCCCGTTGACCTCGATCCTCTCTCCTCCCTGTTTTCTCTCTCCCCGACTCTTGATTTGCGCCCAAACTGAACCCGTTACTGTTCTCTTCCCAAACTTGAACCCACCTTCTCTAAGCACTACCCCGAACTCCAGCGACGCCCCTCGTCGTCGGCCTTCCCCGTCGCCACCACCAGCACATCTCCCCGAACCCCTATTCCTCCCCCTTTCCCTTTCAATGACAGCAATAGCGCATCTGCGCGCTGCTCGATCGCCGATCCCGATGCTGCTCGACTGCACTGCCACCGCAAATGCCAGCAACCACCTTCGCCTTCCACCAGGGTCGAACAGACCAATCCAATGCAGTAATAAAGTATGTCGATTGAGGAAGGTGCTATATGGTCTCAAACAGTCGCCAAGAGCTTGGTTTGGGAGGTTTAAAAAATTAATGAGGACATTCGGATATTGTCAGACTAATTCAGATCATATCTTATTCCTGAAAATGAAAGAAGGTAAGATTACTGCTCTCATTATATATGTAGATGATATGATAGTAACTGGAAATGATCCTGAGGAGAGAATGGCATTGAAAAGCTACTTGTCACAAGAGTTCGAAATGAAGGATCTTGGCTCTTTGAGATATTTTCTTGGTATTGAAGTTTCTCGCTCGAGAAATGGTATATTTCTGTCTCAAAGAAAGTATGCTCTCGATTGATTGAAGGAAACTAGAATATATAGTACACCATTAGAAGAAGGACTGAAACTTTGCAACGAACCTGATCATGTGCCTTGTGATAAGGAAAGATATCAGAGATCGGTTGGACGACTGATGTATCTTGCGCATACACGGCCAGATTTATCATATGCTTTAAGTGTGATAAGTCAGTTTATGCATGCACCTCAGGAACATCACATGGATACAGTGATGAGAATTCTGAGATATATTAAGTCTGCTCCAGTAAAAGGGATCCTATTTGCAAAACAAGGTCACTTGAAGGTTGAGACATATACTGATGCTGATTGGACAGGATCTGTAATTGATAGGCGCTCCACTTCAGGATACTTCACCTTTGTTGGAGCAAATATAGTTACATAGAGAAGCAAGAAGCAGAATGTCATTGTACGTTCTAGTGCAGATGCTGAGTATCGTGGAGTAGCTCTATGTATAGCGGAAGCTTTACAGCTAAAACTTTTGTTGTAAAACTTAGGCTGTGGTTCGAATGAACCTATGAATGTGTATTGTGACAGTCAAGCAGTATGTGATATTACCGCCAATCCAGTTTAACATGAAAGGACGAAACATGTGGAGGTTGATAGATTCTTCTTCAAGAAAAAATTGGATGAGAAAGTCATTGAGATATCTAAAGTGAAGTCAGAAGATCAACTCGCAGATATCCTGACCAAGACAGTTTCGAGTCAACTTTTCTTGAAATTTATTGACAAGTTCGGCATGTTCAATATCTATGCACCAACTTGAGGGGGAGTGTTGAAATGTAGTAAGTACTAATATGTACATTCTATTTCCTAATCTTTAGGGAACAGATTCCCCAAATCTCTCACCCATCAATTTTCTCTCAATCTCCTTTCTTCTTCTCCAAGATTGTAATCCTTATATATAGATGTATACTGTAAAGAATAAAGAACAAGAAGAATAATAAAGATTTCTCCAAATCTGTTTTCAATAATATATATATATATATATATATATATATATATATATATATATATATATAAAGAAAGAGAGAGTGAGAGAGAAATAAATAAATAAATGAGTTGTTTTGTAGAGGATTTGAATTTGAGTTTTGGGGGAAAACTTTTGTGGGGGAAAACTTTTGTAGGGTTAGATCTAGGACTTTAATTTTGGGGAGATTGAAGGAGAGCCACTTTATAGATTTCTTTGTGTTTTATTATATAGATACATAATCCATATTTATGTATATATGTATATACATAAATACTCTATATTGTATACTATTATAAATAATGTATGTATGGATTTGGTTGTAAGTATATACAGTATATATACTCTGATATATACAACCTGATGTGGTTTGTTTTTGGGGTGTGGCTGCAACAGGTGTGAGTTCTCTCAATTTGTTATTTAGCGAAAGTCTCTGTACTGGCTATACACCCGACCCTCAGCTGAGGGAGTAGCTCGGGAATAGGCGGAGTGAGGTAGAGGTCGGATGTTTGGCTCGAATCCTAGCAGCTCGACTCGAATCTTGATGGCTCGGCTCGGTCTCGTGTACCTGCACTCGGCCTAGGAACACCGGGGTTGATCCCGGTGGCAGGCCTTCCGACGGTCTAGTTAGTTACTGAAGAGCAATAGTAGCTGGAGCTTTTAGAAGAGAGAGACTGATTACCTGTGAAGGTGGGAGAGGGCCTAGTATTTATAGGCAGTGCAAACGGGTCTGGACCCGTTTGGCCCGGGTCTGGACCTGTTTGCCCGTGGGCCTGACGTGGCAGAAGCCTATGGGGCTTAGGGCTGACCTGGCTAACCTGATGATCAGGGATGAGCATTTTTCAAGGGGACCCTGTGGCCCAGGAGGGGCCACATCATCTGACCCATATCAGGAGCCCCGTACTCCTGGAGGGTTGGATAATTTAGCCATGTAGGAGTGGTTTTTTGCCTCTGTGGGAAGAGCGGAGTGGTGTTTGCGGCGAAGAATGGGATCTGTATCTTCCTGAAGAGGTCAGCAGGGTAGGATGAAGGGGATCCCCTCTTGGAGTCACGAAGGGTGTCGAGGGCCGAAGAGTAGGAGCTCGGTCTGCCGAGCGACGAGGGTCGGAAGACGAGCCCCCTCACTTGTTGGAAAAGCAAAGGGGGGTCGAGATCTGAGGAGTTGATGTTTGTTTGGCCGAGCGTCAAGGGTCGGAAGATGAGCCCCCCTCACTTGTTGGAAAAGTAAGGGGACGTCGAGATCTGAGGAGAGCTCGTTTGGTCAAGCGTCGAGGGTCGGAAGACGAGCCCCCTCACTTGTTGGAAAAGCAAGGGAACGTCGAGATCTACAGAGTTGAAGCTCGCTTGGCCGAGCGTTGAGGGTCGGAAGATGAGCCCCTCTCACTTGTTGGAAAAGCAATGGGACAAGGAGTTGAAGCCCTCTTGGCCGAGTGTTGAGGATCGGAAGACGAGCCCCTCACCAGTTAGAAAAGCAAAGGTACGTCGAGATTTGAGGAGTTGAAGCTCACTAGGCCGAGCATCGAAGGTCGGAAGACGAGCCCCCTCACTTGTTGGAAAAGCAAGCGGACGAGGAGTTGAAGCCCGCTTGGCCGAGCGACGAGGGTCGGAAGTTGAGCTCCCAAGCTGATTAAGGAGGAACTTGTGGCTCGCGGTGACATCCATGCGCCAAGCCTCAAGCTGATAAAAGGAGGAAGTTGTGGCTCGCAGTGACATCCGAGCGCCGAGCCTTATGCCGATAAAAGGGGAAAGTTATGGCTCACGGTGACATCTGAGTGCCGAGCCTCAATGCTGATAGAAGCAGGAAGTTGTGGCTTGTGGTGACATCTGAGCGTCGAGGCTCAAGCCGATAAAAGGAGGAATTTGTGGCTCACGGTGACAACCAAGCTCCGAGCCTCAAGCCGATAAAAGGAGAAAGTTGTGGCTCGCAGTGACATCCGAGCGCCGAGCCTCAAGCCGATAAAAGGAGGAAGTTGTGGCTCGCGGTGACATCCGAGCGCCGAGCCTCAATGTTGATAGAAGCAAGAAGTTGTGGATCGTCGAGGCTCAAGCCGATAAAAGGAGGAATTTGTGGCTCGCGGTGACAACCGAGCCCCAAGCCTTAAGCTGATAACAGGAGAAAGTTGTGGCTCGCGGTGACATCCGAGCGCCGAGCCTCAAGCCGATAAAAGGAGGAAGTTGTGGCTCGCGGTGACATCCGAACGCCGAGCCTCAATGCTGATAGAAGCAGGAAGTTATGGCTCACGGTGACATCTGAGCACCGAGGCTCAAGCCGATAAAAGAAGGAATTTGTGGCTCACGGTGACAACCGAGCCCCGAGCCTCAAGCCGATAAAAGAAGGAAGTTGTGGCTCGTGGTGATATCTGACCACCGAGCCTCAAGCCGATAAAAGGAGGAAGTTGTGTCTTGCGGTGACATCCGAGCGCCGAGCCTCAATGCTGATAAATGCAGAAAGTTATGGCTCGCGTGACATCTGAGCGCCGAGGCTCAAGCCGATAAAAGGAGGAATTTGTGGCTCGCGGTGACAACCGAGCTCCGAGCCTCAAGCTGATAAAAAGTGGAAGTTATGGCTCGCGATGACATCCGAGCGCCGAGCCTCAAGACTATAAAAGGAGGAAGTTGTGGCTCGCGGTGATATCCGAGCGCCGAGCCTCAAGCCGATAAAAGGGGAAAGTTGTAGCTTGTGGTGACATCCGAGCGTCGAGCCTCAATGCTGATAGAAGCAGGAAGTTGTGGCTCACGGTGATATCTGTGTGTCGAGCCTTAAGCAAATAGACGGAGGAATTTGTGGCTTACGGTGACATCTGAGCGCCGAGCCTCAAGCCGATAAAAGGAGGAAATTGTGGCTCGCGGTAACATCCGAGTGCCGAGCCTCAAGCCGATAAAAGGAGGAAGTTGTGGCTCGCAGTGACATCCGAGTGTCGAGCCTCAAGCCAATAAAAGGGTGAAGTTGTGGCTCGCGGTGACATCCGAGCACCGAGCCTCAATGCTGATAGAAGGAGGAAGTTATGGCTCGCGGTGACATCAGAGCGCCGAGCCTCAAGCTTATAGAAGGAGGATTTTGTGGCTCGCAGTGACATCCGAGCGTCGATCCTCATGCCGATAAAAGGAAGAAGTTGTGGCTCGCGGTGACATCCGAGCGCCGAGCCACTAAAACTTGTTTTGAAAAAGCTTTGGCGCTTGGCGTGCTTCAGTAGTTGACCATGCGTTCCGAGCTACTTTATCGGTCGATAGGGCTGAGGGTAGATGGGTAATTTCACACCCTAGGATGATGTCACAAGCATGAGAATCGAATCGTTCTAGACTTTGGTAGCCGTTGGATCAGGATGATCAAGATCCAACGGTTAGATCCATTTGCGAAAATCGAGGAGTCCCTTCTTCTATTATAAATCTCCCCCCTCCACCCCCATTTCCCCACTCAGATAACAGGAAACTCTCATAGTCTTTGCCAACCATTTTTTTCGGCGATGCCCCCATTTTTCAGCATACTAGGTTAGTATTTTTGTGTCCCAATGTCGCGCTCTCAGTCCGGCTCCGAGGCAAGCACTTCAGGTCGTGCTGAGGAGGTCCCATCGGCATCGGCATCTTGGTCTCTAGGTGATTATAGAATCAAGGAGGTCCTGTTGGAGGGCGAGGTTGCTGTAGTATATGATGTACAAACTTTATGATCCCGGAGGCCGGGTAAGTAGCCTATTGAGGAGGGAGAGCACGAGGGAGTAGACTCCGAGGGAGAGGGTTTTGTTGAGGAGAAAGAGCAAGGAGGAGATCTCGAGGAACCGAGGTTTGCTAAGGAAAACTCGGAGGAGCTGATCCGGGGAGATGAAGGAGGCAACGTTCGAGGAGAAGAGGGATGAGGAGTCGCAGGAGAGGCAGTCGAGGAAGAGGAAGGTCTTCTGCCTCTGCCTCCATTAGCGACCCCATCTCCGGAGAGAAAACCTCACCCCCATAGGTGAAAAAGGGAGGTAACTCGCACCGATACCCCAGGCTCACCAGATAAATACGCACCCGAGCTGGGGTTCGCGTTTGGTCCCGTGATGGTAAGAAACCCAGGATCGATCAGGATGTATCCTGACAACATGGAGGGGCTCGGGTTCACTTCACTGCTGCGGGACACGGGTCGGACTATGATCAAGATGGATAGCGTCCAATGTGTCTTGAGGGCAGATTACTTGCACATCTTAAGGCAGCTTACTTCATCCCGAAGGAGTTTGAGCTCTTGATTTCGAACCCCTGCATCCATCCGACTACAGCGCTGGAGTTCCACTTCTGCATGTTCCCCGAAGATGCCTTCATCTCGAGGTTGAGACTGCCACTGCATCCGTTCATTGTGAGGGTACTGAAGTGGGGGGTCTGAGCCCGATGCAGTATGGGTCCAACTCATGGAAACACCTGGTTTGCTTTGTCTTGAAGTGCCAGGAGAAGGGTGTCAAGCCGAGCTGACGTATTTTCGTGTCATCTTGGGGATGAGCTCGCTTGATGACCTGGAGGGGATTTTCTACCTTTCGCCGTGCCCGCATAAGAAGGTGATGCATGGTCACCCGAATTCCATCAAAGGATGGAAGGAAAAATACTTCGTTGTCCGGAGTGAGAGGACTTGGAAGATTCCAACGGTTTGGAATTTTAGTCAGCCGAACCACAAGCCCCCGAAGCGGAGTGAGTTGCCTGAGAAAGAGTGAGCAATAGTTGAGAAGATTGTGGGAGGCGACAGCATAGTGTGGACGTGCATCACGGAGTTGCACTTGGCTCGTGTCGGACTAGCTCAGCCGACCCTAGTATGTTTTTGTTCCGAATTTGTTCACCTTCCTACCTTCGTGTTAACATTTATTTCTTTCTCTCTATTTTTGCATAGATGACTTCCAAGCAGCACGATAATCGTCAGGCCCTGCTGGCCGTGGCCGCTAAGAGGAGGGCCGATCAGGAGAAGAAGGCCGCCTCGGCCACGGATTCCGATAAGGGGCCGACGGCGATGCCTGTGCAGCCATCCCCGAAGAGGGTGAAGAGGCATCACCACTCGTCGAGGTCGGGGAAGGAACCGGGGGCGAGCTCCTGAAGTAAGAAGTTTGCTGAGTTAAGGAGCAGAGACTCCCACCCCTTCGCTCTGATGCCGCAGAGATGGTGGGCAGGCAGGGCTTGCTGCCGCACGTCCCGACCTGGGGGGTCAAGATAGGGGACACCCTGCTCGAGGTCCCGGTGGCGATGGAGGCAGTGGAACATCTTGCCACGGAGCGATATCAGATGAATCTGGCGACGCGGACGTCTGGGACAACCTACATTAGGTGGGCTCAGGCACAACTCTCGGTAAGTGTTTGGTATTTTCCACGTACGTAGGATTTTAGATTCTAAGATTTCTCTAACTTGTTCTTCCTCGGCAAGGCATTGCTCCATGGGCAGCACTACCACAAGTGCATGGAGAAGGATGTCCTCGTCGAGAGGAAGAATGCAGAGAAATACTTCTGCGAGCTGACTCGTCTGCAGGAAGAGCTGAAGGAGGCCCAGAACGAAGTTGTAGTCATCCAAGCTCAGTTGGCCTCGATCGTCGACCACCACAAGAACGAGCTAGCGCACTTCAAGGCCAAGGCTCAGGCAGAGGCTGAGAAGGTGCAGGCCGCCATGGCAGAGGCGGAGATCACAATGGCAGACACCCTGATCCTCGCCCAGGACGATGCTGTAACGCCCCGGATCCCTGTTACCAGACATCCGTGACGTTACCAGAATCTTTGCCTTCAAATGCATCTTAACACAGTAATAACACGAAAATTTAAAAATTTTTTATTGCCAAATAAAGTCATTACATCATTGATTACAACCAATGTCTTGTTCTTGAACAAGAATACAAATTACATTAATTCATTACATCTTATTACAAATGTACATCAACTCCTCTTGTAAAGTTAACAACTGTCTCTCGGAATGGCAGTCGACGGCTCACTGCCGAAGCTCCACTGAACGGTCAATCTGCTTCCCTGGGACTTGCTCCTCGGCTTGAGTCTTCTGCTGCGCGACTCTGATATCTCTGCACCTGCTCGAAAGGTAGAACTGATACCTAAAAGGTGGGAAACGTCAGTACTTCGACTGACGCAATACTGATAACAACAGCAATCCTCCAAACTGGCAACCACAACCATCATGAATGGAAAAAGAAACGTGCATCCTAAATTATGTAGTGCTCGTGTATGCCATGATCCAACAACTAAATGCACCAATCACAAGCCTAGTCTAAAGCAAGCAAGACTTAGGAATCTGGATCCCTGTGCATCCCATACTACATGCATTCCAGACCCAAGCATGGCCTAATCTAATGCGCAAAATAAAAAAATACATGATGCACCTACTCTAATGCAATTCATTTGGGAACGTATGCATCCCATACTGCATACTTTCCAAAGAGTTCGCCTCTCCTGATTGTAGGGTTCAACCCCTCGCCATACATCCTACCCTTATACTCATCCTGTTCCCAATAGATTTCTGTGTCCAAGGAGGTTGTACTTGGTCGGTCTAGTTACGCCACTGTAGTACCTAAGTGGTGGTCGTGTTTGCCACTCAGTACCCGCGTACGGATCTCTTCAGAAAGCCACGTTGAATTCGGTCGCAAGACCGTGTAATTCGTGTGTCCACCCCTAACCCGGCTGTGGACTGACGCATGTGCGTTCACCCCTAAACCGGCTGTGAACTGATATATATATATATATAAACAAAAACCCACATGCATAGGAACGTGATGGCCTCGAGGGTCAAGTCCCCCCAGCCTCTCGTTCCTTACTCCGACAAAACTTTGGGAATTAACAGATCAGATACAAGCCGAGGACTCACTCATGAGTGCCGAAAACGTATCCCTACGACAGAAAGGTACAACAACGACTATGGTCTGCTAGTACTAATGCAATTATTCAACCCCTAATGCATTTCTCTAATCCTAGCCTCACTCTAATCACCTTGGGTAAAAGATAAGATTGCTTCCGAAAACTTGCCAATCGACCTCTGGCCCTGGCGATACCGGTCCGGTTCGCCACTTCCCCGAGCTTGGATTTGTCCAGCACCACGGCCTACATTCACCCCTAACCCGGTTGCGAATGTATGTGTTCACCCCTAACCCGGGCTATGAACTTATATTAGTGGCACGGCTCAGATGTCCTACGCTTCGGTGGAAGTTCATAACTTAGGATCGACAGACGCAGGGTATCACCTTGCCCTAGTGACTAACTCGAGTCACACACCCACTATGGGAGTCCACAAAACAACAACAGATACCAACGTCCCCATACAAGAATTATCAACACTGTAATACACAAGAGAACAAGTCCTCACAATACCTAGTCAAAACCAAGAACTAAGCAACCTATGGGTTTCTGCCCAAAACTTAAAAAGGTCATAACTCCCTCAATACAACTCCAATTGGGGTGTATGAGCCCAATACGAAAAGGTAAGAACCTAGGCTATAACTTCCTAGTTGATCATAAACTCAAATTCCATCATCTAGGTCCTCAAAATGATCTCTCAAGCCTCAGCCTGTGTATTTCCTGTACACGGGCTGCACCTTACCGGTAGCATAAAACACTGCTCGCTCATCAGAATGCTACAAACCCAAGTTCTATGGAAAGGTGTGGATGTTCTCTACAATCCTCTAGTTGGTAATAAGTCCAAAATATGCCAAAAGATCACCCTAACACACACATCACTCACAAATGTACTAAGTCACACACTAAGACTTTCTCAATCAGAGCACTCAGCTCAATTCCTGGTCTCTGTCCAGTATTGAAAAATCATAATAAATCAACTACTTACTGGGAACACCTCAAATAGGTCTTGTTGGAAAGGTCTTGATGTCTACTACAAACCTCTAGGAAACAGTTCCTCAAATTTTGCTCTTAAGGAGCCTCAAATGTACCATCTCTATAGGGTGTCAAATTTTGCTGAAACAAGTACAGTATATGCTAATAAAATCATCATAAATTCTCTACTCATCCAATTTACACAAAATTTACAGTAAAGAAACTAGATATCATAGTGAACAACATGCAAAAGGTTTCATATCCTAACTCCAAGTCTACACTGAGTTCTTCATATTTCAATTAAGCACAAAAATCATCATGCTCTTCAGTTACAGCTCTAGCTACTGCTTAAATATCAGTTTTTAACACGCCTGTAAATTCATCCAAATGTTTCTCTGTTTTTTCTGTAGAATCTAGATACAAGTGAGAATACAGGGTAAAAATTTCAGATTATTAGCTGGCTTCAATTAATTATGAAAATTCTAACAATCTCAGGCATCATGTTAACCAAGTTCTGCTGCTGCCTTACGGCACAGTTCCACAAATAGATTTTATTAAAATATCAAACCATATCAGAAAAATCCGAAATATTTCATGAACCATCTAGACATATATATGAACAACTTGTAAAAATTCTATGATCTAATTTCATGTGGTTTGCTCTCGGAAAAATCTAGAAAATAGCATACAGATCAAGATTCTAGTTCTAGTTTCTGATTTCATCTTCCAATCTTCTTAAACATTCATTCTAACACTTGCTACCATACATGCATGAAAGAAATCAATCAAGAAACAAAAAGAAAGGTTTAGATTAACTCTCCACCCTGAGTTGATTGTAGAGTAGTTGATATCCTTGAGCTTCCCTTCCTCAAGAATCACTCCAAGAGCTCATTCTTCAATCTTTCTTCTTTTCTCTTCTTCTCTTCTTTTCTTGGGTTTTGAGTTTTGAAATTTTCAGAACAAGGGAGATGAATGAAGGATTTTTTGATGGAAAGGTGAGTGAGGAAAGAGAGGGAAGGTGGGGGCTGGATCCTAGGGGGTAAGGGGTAGGGTGTAGGGTGGTTTTGGAGTGGAAACTATGGTCTAGCCAATGGTTTTGGGTACAATAGGTTTGCTGCCCATTTTAGACCTTAAGTAGGTTCTTTGATGCGGGAAGAGGGGTTTATCGAGTGTACGCAAGATATACCCATCGTAGCATCATACAATGATATATTTGCATATGTACTATACCAAAAACTAGTGTATGTGCCAGTATTGGTCCTCCTCATTCTCGTGCATTATCTAAAATACAACCACCCTCATAAAGCGTCTCGCAAACATGGACTCATTCCAATATTCATATACTCAAACAAAACATTGCAATCATATGCACGCATACAGACAATATATATATATATATATATATATATATATATATATATATATATATATATATATATATATATATATATATAGACGTTTTGTACAATCTGAGGTATTACAGATGCCTATGCCCTGGACAAGGAGCACTTCAAAGTGGTCTTTCCGGTCGACCACCTTCACTACAATTGGCGGCCGGAGCTTCCGCCCATGCCCGGTGGCGAGGAGGAGGAGAGGGGGGACCCTCATCAAGATGAGGCCAGGGACGATCATGCTGACGAAGAGGTGCCGTACCCCCCTAATCAGTAGCTTAGGATTTTTTCCTTTTTGACTGTATTGCCTTTCGCGGACTGGCCACCACTTTTTGTAATACAAAGATTTTTGAATTTATAAAAGGAGATTTTTGGCCGATGCTATATAATTTATGTTTTTTCGCCTCTCTTTGTGACTTGTTGTGTTTCCCGTCTTCTTGATAGACGCATGAGGCCTTTGGCACCAACCTTGGTTGTGCCCCGGTCTCCAGGTTTCGAAGTGAGCAGGTTCCAAAGAGAGTATGCTGGCTCGCCATCATAAGCAGGCTCGAGACCGAGAGGCCGTGGTAAACTATTTCATTTATAAGTCTCGGGAACTCGGCCTAGAAGTCACTCGGCTGAGGAAGGCCATAGCCGACCGGGACTGGTGGAGAGTGGAGACGAACTGGTCAGCCACGGATGCCTCCACTGGTGGGTCGGCTTCGGAGTCCATTCTCCGCGAGTCCGTTGTAGAGAAGGAGTTGGAGAATCGTAGGCTGAAGCTCATGCTCGGTGCCGTTTTGCAATGGGGATCAGGCTATTCTATGCTGGGCCCTTCACCGAACTTTTGCCTGGAAGAGGCGAGGCCTGCCGATGCACAGAGTTCCGTGGCTGAGGCGTCTTTTTGCGTCGAACAGGTGGAGCATGTGGAGGACCCCGTGGGAAGCACTGAGTTCGCCTTCTGAGTAGTGTGATTTGTAATATCTTCATTGTATTGTGTGGCTTTTACTGGCACCATATGAGTAATAAAACTTTGATTTTTTTAATCTTGATAATTTGTTGAGTGAGGCAGGTAGGAGCGTAGCTCGAGGTCATTGCTGAGTGTGGCCTTTTTGGACGTCACTGCCAAGGCATAAAGGGAGCTCAGGCTGTGGTTCGCTCGGGAGCCAAACTGCAATTTCTTGCAGACAACGCCCAATGAGGGACGTTTCGCCTTCCGATAAAAATTAATAGCGATGCTTCACCTTCCATCGTTTGGATTTCCTGATGTCATAAATGCGCCTCTCTGATGGCTATATAATCCTCACTCCCCTATCATTTTTCATCAGGAATTGAGATTGACTCGTCTGCAACCCTCGAACAATTTGGGGTATCGGCTCCGAGGGCTGTTAGCCCCGAGCTGTTCGTGGGTGAGAGGTGGTTCAATCCGGGGGTGAGATCTGGGGTGCTAGATGAAGGTGGGCGCCCCCAAAGTGTAATTTTTTGCCTGAGGGTTCCGGGTCGGTGGCTCTCCTGCCACCCTCGAACAATTCAGAGTTTTAGCTCTGAGGGCTATAAACCCCGAGTTGTTCGCGGGTGAGAGGTGGGCCAACCAATGGTTCGGGGCTCAGGGAGTTATTGGGCGAGTCCTGTGTCGGTGGCTCCCCTGCCACCCTCGAACAATTCGAGAGTTCGGCTCTAGGGGCCATTAACCCCGAGCTGTCCGCGGGTGAGAGGTGGGTCAACTGACGATCCGGGGATAGAATTCCCGGCCGAGAGTCTCAGATCGGTGGCTCTCTTACCACCCTTTGACAATTCGGGGTTTCGGCCCTAAGGGATTAACCCCGAGTCGTCAGCAGGTAAGAGGTGGGTCAATCCACAGATTCGGGATTTGGGGCGGTTGCCGAAGGCGAGTGCCCTAAACCTAAAATGAAAACTTTTTTGTATTCGGTACAGTATGAGTGTGGCTGGGGTCACCGCCGAGCGCATAGGTCACAAGACTTGAAAATGCCGAGGCCTTGCTCAAGATCGATGTCGAGCTACCATGGGAAGAGAAGTTGATTTGGGTGTAGCCAGAGATCATCACCGAGCGTAAAGGTCCATGGCTTTGAAAAAAGCCAAGGCCTTGCTCGAGGTCGATGTCGAGCCTCCAGATTTGTTCTCGAGTAGATAGTACGAGTGTAGTCGGAGATCATCGCCGAGCGCATGGGTAGCATGACTTGAAAAAGTCGCGACCCTGCTCAAGGTCAATACCGAGCCTCTATACTAAGAGAAGCCGTTAAGAGGTTAGCCGGAGATCATCGCCGAGCGTAAAGGTCAATTGGCTTGAAAAAGCCAAGGCCTTGCTCGAGGTCGATGCCGAGCCCCCATACCTTGTTCTCGAGTAGATAGCTTGAGTGTAGCTGAAGGTCATCGCCGAGTGCATAGGTAGTATGGCTTGAAAAAGCCGAGACCCTACTCGATGTCGATGCTGAGCCCCCATACCAAGAGAAGCTGTTATGTGTGTAGCCGGAGATCATCACTGAGCGTAAAGGTCACATGGCTTGAAAAAGCCAAGGCCTTACTCGAGGTCGATGCTGTGCCCCCATACCTTATTTTCGGGTAGATAGCATGAGTGTAGCTGAAGGTCATCGCTGAGCACATAGGTAGCATGGCTTGAAAAAGTTGAGACCCTGCTCGAGGTCGATGCCGAGCCCCCATACCAAGAGAAGCCGTTATGAGTGTAGCCGGAGATCATCGCCGAGCGCAAAGGTCGCATGGCTTGAAAAAGCCAAGGCCTTGCTCGAGGTCGATGCCGAGCCCCCATACCTTGTTCTCGAGTAGATAGCATAAGTGTAGCCGAAGGTCATTGCTGAGCGCATAGGTAGCATGGCTTGAAAAAGCCGAGACCCTGCTCGAGGTCGATACCGAGCCCCCATACCAAGAGAAGCCGTTATGAGTGTAGCCAGAGATCATCGCTGAGCATAAAGGTTGCATGGCCTGAAAAAGCCAAGGCCTTGCTCAAGGTCAATGCTGAACCCCCATACCTTGTTCTTGGGTAGATAGCATGAGTGTAGCTGAAGGTCATCGTCGAGCACATAGGTAGCATGGCTTGAAAAAGCTGAGACCCTGCTCGAGGTCGATGCCGAGCCCACATACCAAGAGAAGCCGTTATGAGTGAAGCCAGAGATCATCGCCGACCGTAAAGGTCGCATGGCTTGAAAAAGCCAAGGACTTGCTCGAGGTCGATGTCGATCCCCCATATCTTGTTCTCGAGTAGATAGCATGAGTTTAGCGGAAGGTCATTGCCGAGCGCATAGGTAGCATGTCTTGAAAAAGCCGAGACCCTGCTCGAGGTCGATGCCAAGCCCCCATACCAAGAGAAGCCGTTATGAGTGTAGCCGGAGATCATCGCCGAGCGTAAAGGTTGCATGGCTTGAAAAAGCCAAGACCTTGCTTAAGGTCGATGCCGAGCCCCTATACATTATTCTCGGGTAGATAGCATGAGTGTAGCTGAAGGTCATCGTCGAGTGCATTGGTAGCGTGGCTTGAAAAAGCAGAGACCCTGCTCGAGGTCGATGCCAAGCCCCCATACCAAGAGAAGCCATTTTTGTGGCTCGCGGCGCTGTCCGAGCGCCAAGCTCAATGTTGTAAGAGAAGGTTTTTGTGGCCCGCGGTACCATCCGAGCGCCAAGCCTCAGCTTGTAAGAGAAGGAATTTGTGGCTCGCGATACCATCCGAGGGCCGAGTCTAAAACAAGGGGTAAATGTACACTATATTGACTTTTCAAAACAAGGCACAAGGTGCCGTTTACATTTTGGTTCTTATAGGGGGGATCTACAAGGGCAGTGCGCGGTTCTGATCATCCCTTTTGAGGAATTTGATAAGGTGCTCCATGTTCCAGGGCCTTTTCACAGCCTTGCACTCCGGGTCGGTAAGGCGGTACGTGTCTGGACGTACAATCTCAATTACCTTGTACGGGCCTTCCCAGTTTGGAGCCAGCTTCTTCTTTTGGCCGGGGTTCGATACCGCCAGCTTTCGGAGGACGAGGTCCCCTAACTTGATGTTGGTGGGACGTACCCTTTTATTGTAAAACTTCTTGATCCTCTACTGGTACATGCACCTTCTGAATGCAGATTTCTCCCTGACCTCGTTTATGAGGTCTAGGTCGGCACGCAATTGTGCCGAGTTGTTATCTTCATCAAAGGCCATGAGATGGGGTGATGGGAGCCCAATCTCGAGGGGAATCACCGCCACCGTGCCGTAAGTTAGATTGAATGGAGATTCTCCTGTGGGGATCCTCTTCGTCATTCGATGGGTCCAGAAAATGCTTGGCATCTTGTCGACCCACAATCCCTTGGAAGAATTGTCAAGCCATTTCTTCAAACCATCGAGGATCTGGTGGTTCGTGTTCTCGGCTTGACCATTCGACGGCGGGTGGCAGACCGCGGAGAAGCATTGCTGGATTTCGAGGTCCTCGCCGAACTTTCTAAAATTTTTGCCCGCAAACTGGGTTCCATTATTCGTGATGAGTATATGCAAAATTCTGAACTGGCAGATGATGTGCTTCCAGAAGAATTGCTGAGTTTACTGCTCAGTGATCGTGGCCAAGGGCTCGGCCTCAAACCACTTTGTGAAGTAGTCGATCACTACTATCAAGAACTTCCTTTGGCCCGATGCTTTCGGAAAGGGACCTACCAGGTCCATCCCCCACATGGCAACATGGTTTATATATATATATATATATATATATATATATATATATATATATATATATATATATATATAAACATGGACTATATATATATATATAAACATGGACTATATATATATATATAAACATGGACTATATACCCTCAATTTATAATTATTTTTCACCATATACTAATGAAAACATAGACTTTTATTAACAACTAATTATTGCTATTATACTATTCAAACTTCAACTACATAATTATTGATTTACTGTTTACAGGGTTTTTCATATGCTGTATCGTTCTGAAGACGTACCGTAGGCATGTGGCCACGGGAAAATCTAGTATAATAATTTATTATACAATAATAATATATTATATATACTGAAATATAATAATAGTATATTATATAATAATAATAATAATAATAATAATAATAATAATAATAATAATAACAATAATTAATATATATATATAATATATATATATATATATATATATATATATATATATATATATATATATATATATATATATATACATGCATACTGTATACGTACATATAATGTATACATATGTATATATACATATACAAATATAGTATGTTGGTTGGGAAATGAAAAAAACTTATTCCAAAAAACAGGTTTTTCATGTTTTCAAAAAACTCATTTTAAATATAAGGTTTGAGTGTGAAATTTTAAATTGAATTTTCAAATAATTTGTCTCCAAACAAAATTATTCTATGTTTTGATTTTAAAAACCGAAAACTATTACATAAATTCATATTGATACAAACTGAAAACTGATATATAATAATATAAAATAATTTATTATAATAAACATATTTAATAATATATATATATATATATATATATATATTTATATAATATAATAATTATAATAATATATATGTCAGTATATATTATAATTATATATATAACAATTTATTATAATAATAATATATTATATAATAATACATATAATAATATATTATAATTATATATATAACAATTTATAATAGTAATAATATATTATATAATAATACATATAATAATATATAATAGTAATATATAATATATATAATATATATAATATATATAATATATATAATAATATATTATAATAATAGTATATATATATAATAATAATAAAAACAACAACAACAATAATAATAATATATCTATATAATAACACACAAAGAAAGCTATCAAGTGGCTCTCCTTCAATCTCCCCAAAATCAAAGACTTAGATCTAACCTTACAAAACACAATTTCCCCCCCAAAAATTTCCCCCCAAAACTCAAATTCAAATTCCCTCCAAAAATAACTCATTTATTTATTTAATTAGCGCTCTCTCTCTCCTCTCTCTCTCTCTCTCTCTCTCTCTCTCTCTCTATATATATATATATATATTTATATATATATATAAACATGGACTTTTATACCCTCAATTTATAATTATTTTTCACCATATACTAATGAAAACATGGACTTTTATTAACAACTAATTATTGCCATACTATTCAAACTTCAGCTACATAATTATTGATTTACTGTTTACAAGGTTTTTCATATGCTGTATCGTTCTGAAAACGTACCGTAGGCATGTGGCCACGGGCAAATCTAGTATAGTAATTTATTATACAATAATAATATATTATATATACTGAAATATAATAATAGTATATTATATAATAATAATAATAATAATAATATATATATATATAAAATAATAATAATATTTTATAATAATAATAATAATAATAATAATAATAATAATAATAATAATAATAATAATAATAATAATATATACATACTATTATATATATATATATATATATATATATATATATATATATATATATAGGGAAAGGCTCCGTTGCACACTGAGCTAGTGTGCAAGCCCGTGCGCACTGGCCGTGGGCCGTCCGATCCAAGATCTGATCTTGATCAAGATCCAACGGTGTAAAACCCACTCCGTTGTCTGCCTAATAGTGGGGGGGTATAATCGTAAATTCCCCCCCCCCCCACAACACTGTCTATCTGTCTCACTCTTTCCCTCTCTCTCCCGCTCATCTCTTCATTCGCAAAAGAAAAAAAACCCTAGCCCCCTTTCGCAACCCTTTCTCCGATCGCTCAGCCCCTCACTCCAGCTCCCATCCGCACATCTCCAACTCCGATCGGATTGTTACCCTCTCCCTCCCGCTCATCTCTTCATCGATCGAATAGAGAAAAACCCTAGCCCCCTTTCTCACCCTTCATCGATCGGATTGTTACCCTCTCCCTCCCGCTCATCTCTTCATCGATCGAATAGCGAAAAACCCCCCAGTCCCTTCCGCTCCAACTCCAGCCCCCTTTCTCACCCCTAGATCGGAAAATACCCTCTATCTCCCCCTCATCTCAAACCCTAGCTGCGAAACCCTAAAGAAAAAACCCTAGCCCCCTTTTCCCCGATCGCTTCAGCTGCTCTCCCCCTTTGTGTGCCGATCCCGTTCTTGAGGCTCTTATCTTACTCGATTCCCCATCTTCACTGAAGGTAACCCTTTTTTTAGAATTTTTTTTTTTCTGTTTTTTTTTGGATGGTTAAAATTTTTTTTTGTAATAGCTCCAATCGGCACAAATTTAATGACATTGATTTCGCACAATATCTCATGAGTTTTGGCACAAATTGTTTTTGGCTACCGTCGAAATTTTTACTGTCGAAATAAATTGCTAATGAAGATCTTGTTGGCACAAATTTTTACTGTCGAAATAAATTGCTAATGAATTTGAATAACATTTCAATTTTGGTACAGGCATATGTGTAACCGAATTCTATTGCATATGACTCAACTGTTAGCATATTCTAGTAGATGTAGTAACAGTTCTAGAAGTTGAGAACTTATATATAAACCAATAGACAAAATTCATCTGTGACATAGTGCATAAAAATTATAAAGTGAACTTATATATAAAGCAATAGAGAAGATTGATTTCGCACAATATATAAAGTGAAGTGTAATGACACCAAGGTTACAACCTTCATATTATGCATTCAATTCAGTTTGATATAACAAACACAAGTATAACACGGTTAAATTTATGCGTGTGCAAGTAGAATGTGTCGCATGTTTTTATTGGAAACATTTGTTAGTACAAGAAATCAGTTATTTTATATTCGAACATTACAACATTACAACATCTTGTAGGATGACATCAAACTATTCCTCCAACCAAGTCCACAATCATTATAGTTCTAGCTCTAGGTCCTCCTGAGCTAGTTTGGGTGAGAGAATTGTAGGTCCGAAATGTTTTTGCCGCATACAGACTAGAGTAAAATATTCTTCTTCGGGGAAGAATCCTGGAAAAGCTTATTACAATTGTCCCAATTTTCCAAATGGTTGTGAGTTTTTTTGTTGGGTGGAGAATTATGGGCCGGAGGAGGATAAAGATGCAAAAATCAGGGAGCTTCGTGATGAGCTTTCGATCCAGTCATTGATAAGGTCGATAGATGTTGAGCGTGCATACAGGAGAGGTTCCCAGGTCTATGGAGTTATGGGGTTGATTGGTGGGTTGTCGTTGGCTTTGTTGTTGTTTTTGGCTTTCTTCAAGCAAGACTGATATGTAATGTTCTCCTAAGTGTCGAGAGAAATGTAATTATAGTTTTGCTTTCTATAATTTTGTGAACATGATGGAATGTAATGTTCTTAAGTAACTCTGAGTTGTATGCACTTGATGGAATGAAATGTAACATGCTTTGTGTAATGATGGAATGGAACATGCTTTGTGTAATGATGGAATGAAATGTTCTTAATTTCAACCAGTGAAATGATAGAATGAAATGTTCTTAATTTCAACCAGTGAAATAATGGAATGGAATATGCTTTGTGTAATGATGGAATGAAATGCTCTTAATTTTGTGAACATGATGGAATGAAATGTAATAGCTTGTTGGAACATGCTTTGTGTTATTGCTTTGTGTTAGCAACTGCTTATTTGCTGATGATAGAGATACTAGCAGGATGGAAATGTAGCATCAGTGGCATCAGCAATATAGTTTTCAGGAAATGTAGTTTTCAGAAAATGTAGCATCAGTGGCATCAGCAACTTATTCTTAAATTTGCTGACATGCTTCATTACCATGATGGAAATGTAGTTTTCAGGAATATAGTCTAGTAGAATGAGCTGATAAAAAAGTTGAACTAAGATTTAGCAGCTCCAGTGATGAAGATAAATTTGCTGATGATAGAGATACTGGTAGGAGACTCGGGGATGGTATTAAAGGTTGTCTTTGTTGTACTACAAACAGTGTTAACATGCATAGCTTTTGTTTAAGTTAACAGAGAAAGCACAGATACTTCAGGTACTTCAAGTTAATAAAGCAAGTATGCCAATTGATTTTTAACCATTGCTTCCTATCACTTGCATACGTAATAAAGCAAACATTTGATCTCACTTCCAATCTGGTCACTCAGACATCAAACATGAATATGGTGGACATCTCTTCAAACACTAGTGTGTGCATTTCAAATTATAAAACCCACCAAGAACTGATGCAGGTCTTATAGTTTAGAGTCATCAAAAATCTTCTTGCCTCTATCAGCAGATACCCTGGGTATTGAATATGCTTTTACTCAATACATGGTCACCCAACACATAGTGTGAATGCTTCTTTTACTAAGTTAAATGAATCTCAACTTTTCTCATTCCAGAGGCAGTTCTTATCAAAACACTGGCACCAGAAAATGCATGACAAAAGCTATACTAAGTACCAACACAACATTACACCTAATTTGATATTTTGAGAAGAGTTTGTACACCTCAGCTGTGAAAATACTTTCCCATCAATTAAATACCATGAACTTATGACTATATCAACTGTGAAAATAGTTTGTACACTTCAGCTGTGAAAATATTTTGAGAAGAGTTTGTACACTTCAGAGACATTGCTTCTACATTACTTTGGACAATATCACTACTTAAAACAAATGTGAACTTATGACTATATAAAACACAGATACAAGAACATCAGCATCTGCAGTGGCATCAAACATGAAAAATCTACATTCAACCAAAATACAAACAAACTGTTCTCTCAGTTCCAGCAATATCATCAAGCAGCAGTGGCATCAGCAGCATCATCAGTGCTCAAATGTTCTCTCAGTCTTTTCAGTTCCAGCAGCAGCTTCATCAGCATCTGCAGCAGCAGCTTCATCAGCATCTGCAGCAGCAGTGGCATCAGCAGCATCTACAGCATCAGTGGCATCAGCAGCATCTGCAGCATCAGTTGCATCAGCAATCAAGAAGAGCAATTATAAAGATTTATTAGATACCATAGAGTAATAGCAAAAAGTACAGGATGATTGTGTTCATGAATTGAATTTAAGTAGGCTCAGAAATAACTTCAATTCATAAGACTGTGATGTTGTAGTCAAATTTGGCTGCAGTTGGACTGCCACGCCAAAATAGACGCCTAACATTAACAATCCCAATCATGTGGTACCAATTTCTCAATTAAATGCATCCGTAATTCATATAAGCCAAATTTCAACCAGTGAAACCAAAACAAAATAAAATTTGGTCACTACAAATGTTGAAATGAGCAGGTAGTAGTTTGCATAAGGGTGTTATAAACTGCAGATATATATATGCAAAGGGAAAGGATCCGTTGCACACTGATTGTGCAGACAACCCGAACCCAAAGCATCAGTTCCCAGAAAGCCAAGGCCAAAGCCAGTTTCTCAATTAAATGCACCAGTTCAAAGCCAGGTAACCAGACATATATATATAGTTGGTAAAAATAATGAGATTACTGCAGATATATCTCAGCATCAGCAGCATCAGCATCTCAGCATCAGTTCAAAGCCAGGTAACTAGTATTTTCATATCAGCCAAAGCCAAAGCCATTTTCTTCCAAATTCCATTCATAAGTAGTTTGCACATAAAAGATGTTTACGGACAGCAAATATAACCCGATATATATATAGTTGGTAAACAAGAAAATAAATTCATCACTGCCTATCAATTCATCCCGTACTCAAAAAAATATTTAGGGTATCAATATTTACCAAAAATGACTAGGAATGAAATACTTCCCTCAGTTGTTACTATCGTGAAATTCCTCGGAACTTCCCTCAGTAGATGAATTCACATCATCTTCTTCGAATGCACGAATGTCACTGCACAAAAAAACATAACACGTAAAAGTCATTAAACAGCAGAACTATGAAATAAAATATAAATAAGTGCATATAAAATGACTTCAATTTTCTTTTTTACATAAATAACATTAAATACCTTTCTTTTTTCTTTGGGCAAGTTCGCGCATCATGGCCTTGCCCACGTAACCCGCAACAATTGCACTTCCTAGGTTGCTTTCTTAATTTCTCCCGCATTGGTTTCAATCTTTTCCCACTTGGTCTTCCCTTCGTATTACATTGGCGCGGTTCTTCCACCGATACTTGAGACAAGACCAATTGCTTCCCATGAAGTGAAGTTCCACTACCTTTAGCCCCACCACTACGCCCTTCGGGCGCATTCAAATTGAAGCCTTCAAGTGACTTGATCATAGCTTCACGCATGAACTCATACCCTTGATCGCAAGAGAGTCCAATCTCAACTTGTTGCTTGGACAAGTTATTTAACTCACAATAGCGAGAAGCAAAATTCTCGCTATTATTGCCATCGGCTTGACCGAAATTAATGGGGGTGTAGCTTCTTCTAATAACTTCACGGTTCCATATTCTCATCATATATTGTTTGGGAAGTTCATTACAATTTGAATATTTAAGGAATGCCAAGAGATGTCTACAAGGAAGGCCAACAAATTCAAACATACAACATGAACAACACCCATATGTAGTCTCTTTGGAGTAAGTAATGGTGGTCTCTTTTTCCGACCTACCAATGAATGTCACTGTGTAGTAAGTATTGCCAGTATTCACGTCATCTTCCAACAAATTCACATTAAACAGTAGGCTTTCCTTGAGTTCTTTTTGAAACTTTAAAAACATTGATAAAGTATAGACTTGAGCCATTTGTTCCTCCATATACCACCCGGTCTTCAATTTGGGTTTCCTATCTAGTGTACGGTGGTTCTTTTTAACTTCTTCTTCTCTTTGTCTACAAATAACTCTTTCAAAAATCAAGGCAAATTCATGAAGTGAATACTTCTTTTGGGTGTGTTTCTTTAAAAAGGAATTCATTCCCTCGCTTCTTTGACTACTAGACATACCCGCCCAAAAATGAGACCTATGGTATACGGGGGCCCATTTTTCACGAATCTGAAAAATATCACTCAACCATTTGTTGTTTTGAGCCCCAAATTCGACAACCAAAGCCTTCCATTGTTCTTCAAAAGAGACACAGTCATAAGAATTCCAAACATTAGCTTTAAAAGCTTCCATGAACTTGGGATTTTGTACCAATTGAGGCACCTCGGAAGGGATTTTATCTAAAATATGCCATATGCAATATCTATGGCGAATATGAGGAAAAACTTGTTGAATTGCAGCACCAATACCCCGGTCTTGATCCGTTACAATGCCAACGGGAGCTTTTTTCATGACTCCTACCCAAGTTTGGAATAACCACACAAAAGATGCAGCAGTCTCATTCGGGATGAACCCACAACCAAGAAAAATAGACTGCCAATGATGGTTGATCCCAACAAATGGAACAAATAACATACCATAACGGTTTGTACTATGTGTAGCATCAAAAGAAACTACATCACCAAAAACCTCATAGTTCAAACGAGCAATTCCATCAATCCAAAAACAATGAGACAGTCTACCGGACTCATCTTGCTCGAATGCATAAAAGAAAGAAGGATCTTTTTCCTTTTGCCATTTAAAAAAGTCTACCAACATCTGACCGTCGTGACCTTTTAATGACTCCCTCAAATCTCTTTCATGATTCCTAACATCTTTTAGAGTAAATCCAACCCTATCGTATCCCCCACTTGAACCTTCAAAATAAAGCATTTGTTTTCATGTGGAAATATTTGCACCCGCAAGTTGCTCCATTATGATTTTATTTGAACTTGACACAGCGCGATTACGCGGCAACAAATGCCTGGGACCGGGTGTGGTGAATGCATGATTGTGCACCTCATGAAAAGAATAAACAGACCATGAATTTGTTTCTTTGTTTAATCTAACCCTAACCAATGCATTGCAAGATGTCCTGGATGTAGTACCAATTCTAATTTCATTAGTCTTGCTTTTCGTCATCCCTGCTTTATTACATAAAAAAGTTTTTTCCACTACCTGACCATCCTTCAATTTATTACCTCCTTTACGCATTTGAAAACCCAAACATTTTGCATAGCTATCATAAAATTTTTCTACTAGCTCAAGGGTCTCAAAAATCATACCAATCTTAGGGATTAGATGTTCTTCAACCGTAGGGGTAAATTCACCTTCTTCAACATGTAAAAAATTGTCACCCAATTGTGAGCAACCTTCACCTAAGTCCATACCTGTACCAAAATTGAAATGTTATTCAATCTCATTAGCAAACTATTTCAACAGTAGCAATTAACTCAAAAAATTTGAAATTAGCAAATTCGACGGTAGGAACAACATCGAAAGTAGCAAGATCGAAAGTAGCAATTTGTGCCAAAAAAAATTAACCAAGACCAAAAAAAACAAAAAAACAACCAAAAAAATAAAAAAAATTAAAAAAAAAGTTACCTTCAGTGATGACCTTCGTAATCGAGTAAGATAAGAGCCTCAAGAACGGGATCGGCACACAAAGGGGGAGAGCAGCTGAAGCGATCGGGGAAAAGGGGGCTAGGGTTTTTTCTTTAGGGTTTCGCAGCTAGGGTTTGAGATGAGGGGGAGATAGAGGGTATTTTCTGATCTAGGGGTGAGAAAGGGGGCTGGAGTTGGAGCAGAAGGGACTGGGGGGCCGAAGATGAGCTATCGGAGTAAGGGTGAGAAAGGGGGCTAGGGTTTTTTTTCTTTTGCGAATGAAGAGATGAGCGGGAGAGAGAGGGAAAGAGTGAGACAGATAGACAGTGTTGTGGGGGGGGGGGGAATTTACGATTATACCCCCCCACTATTAGGCAGACAACAGAGTGGGTTTTACACCGTTGGATCTTGATCAAGATCAGATCTTGGATCGGACGGCCCACGGCCAGTGCGCACGGGCTTGCACACTAGCCCAGTGTGCAACGGAGCCTTTCCCTATATATATATATATATATATATATATATATATATATACATATACATATGTTGTATACATATTATATACATGCATACTATATACGTACATATAATGTATACATATGTATATATACATATACAAATATAGTATGTTGGTTGGGAAATGAAAAAAACTTATTCCAAAAAACAGGTTTTTCATGTTTTCAAAAAACTCATTTTAAATATAAGGTTTGAGTGTGAAATTTTAAATTGAATTTTTAAATAATTTGTCTCCAAACAAAATTATTCTATGTTTTGATTATTCTATATTTTGATTTTAAAAACCGAAAACTATTTTTAAAACTCGATCCCAACACACCCTAAATTGTAAAAAGGGCCGCCTACTTGTCTACTATTATTATAAGTTAATTGGAAGGCTGGGGACAGATAGCCAGTTTGCAGCAAGTAATTGCAACCATCCATCTAACTATCTAACCATCAGATTATAATCACAATCGTTCGTTTAGATTTGAATTTTCTACCTTGATAGATAGTCCAAAACACCAATTTAAAAGCCTTTTCATATTCAATGGGTATGAAAAATAGAACATACAATATACATGTTGTTTCTTATTTTGGTGTGTGAACAAATGGATACTGAGTTTATATTTGAAGAAAACTACTAAAAATTTGATCATTGATTGTTGCCGTAAAAAATAGTTAGAGCTCCTGAGGTTGAATCTAGATCGTTTATTAAACATCGTGATCTGAATCTGACGGTTGTTGACGTTGCCGATGGATCTGGAAAATGCCTGAAACTCCGGGGTGACCCTGACGACAGACCATCCGACGCTAAGTCAAAATCAGAGAGAGAAATAGAGTTTAAGAGAGAAATTGTCAATTACCTTCTGACTGGGGGGGGCATGAGATTGATACGAATCTATTAGATTGATTATGAATTCATTATATCTTATTCGAATCTCCCCCTCAAGAGATAACCTGTCTTGTTTGAGGATAAGGGATTTGACTAACAGCTCTTATGGGATCAGTCTCTCTTAGTGGGCCTAATCTGTCACTTTTTATGGGCTTGAAAGAGACTCATGTCTTGTAGAGTAGCTTGGAGAATGCCCGAACGTGTTAAAGAGGTTAGTTATGACTAACGTGCATGTATAAGTTTTAGGATCTGTGCTGAAATCGTACGGCACTAATTTGCTGGCGATTTTTACCATAATCAATACATTTGCTAATAATCTAAGATTTACTTTAAAATATTTTAATCCTCTTCCTTTTATTTTCTCTCGACTCATCCTTCGAACTGATATTTGGCTTTGAAGATCCTCGTCCAACTTGAAAGACTTGCATGTTTTAATACCTCAACAGGTCTTTTAGCTTTCTCTCCTTGATTTTGCGCTTTACAGACTTCACATATACATACCTTCCCATCAGAAATTCTTTAGGCAATTGATTTATTCAAATATCAAAAGTTCTCAAATAACTAATTTGGTAACATGAAAAAATGGAGTCTCTTATGATTTTTTTTGTGTGGAAATAATGTCTGGTGAATATTTTTTATTTATTTAATGGCTGATGGTTTTTTTTAATTTAATGTCTGGAATTTTTGATGAAAACATAGGTGCTTTTCCAAAGTTTATTCTTTTGCAAAGGTAGGTTTGGATGAACTGAAAAGAAAAAAAAGGAAACGATAAAGGAAAAGAGTAGTTTGAGGATTGTAGCTATTGTCATTTGGGTGTTTTTGGGATACACAAAATCCATCTACAAGAATATTTGCATGTTTTTTGTCCACAGCGGTTACATGCAGTGGTGGGCCCCGGTGTCCCTCTTTCTCTCTTTCTCTCACTAGAATTATTACACAGAAAGAGGAGAGAGAGACCACCGTATAACGCAGAGTGGGGTTGGTCCGGGTTGCAAAGATACTGGATGCTGTAGCCTTGTGGGGCCCACAAAAAGATTTAAAAGTTAAATTTTATTTTTATATCCCGTAACCATTAACACCCCCTCCCATTGACAGCCACCCTGTGCTCCTCCCTTCTCTCTGTTTACCTGTTCTCTTTCTCCCTTTGTTCCCCTAGTTCTTATCTGCGTTGTTATCATAGACTTGTTCGAGCTTGAGATACGAGGCTGTGGGCCCGATGAGGTGGTCCACCACCCAACTCCCCCATCCCCACCACCATCTTTGCTTCCTACACAACCTCCTTCTCCGATTAGGGCCTCTCGACAGCAGACTTCATCTCCGACGGAAGGCAATAGAAAACTTAGATCATTGCCTGATCATTATCACCGCAGTGATCATCAGTGTACTGACTTTTATCGCTATCATCACCGTTCCCTCTCACCTCAACGCCGAGGACGGGCCTTACGAGGGGGTCTTCCTGCAGGCCAGTATTGGCGTAAGAAAAGCCCCTGATTGAGCCATCATAAAACCGCACCCAAAGGGACCAATCGAACAATAGGGGGTTATTCAGGCAAACAAACTTACAATGCAAGGGACCAGGACATTCAACACATCCAGCAACACCACCACCATCACTACAACCATAACTCCCGTTCTTTCAACAATCGCCATGGGAACCAACCTCCACATTATCCGAAATCCCAACATCTCAATCAACACAAACCCCCCGCTCCAACACCTCCAAATACCTCACTACCCATCGAACACATCTCCCCACCACCTTAAACTCCTGCCTCATCTAACCAGAACCCCCACCTCCCACTCCCACCTTCGCAGTCTACCCCCCCGATACCCAAACTGAGCTCACTAGGGCTCCACAGAGGAGTCCTGATTGAACAGTCGAGGTTTCGGGAGGGGAGATGCATATGGTTGAGAAAGAGACTCCTTGGATCATGGTGGTGAGCAAATCAGCTAAGAGGAAGGTTGTAGCGGATTAAATTAACAGCATTTCAAGGAAATATTGTAAAGGGGAGAAGAAACATGTCTCGTGTTCCAATTGCGAGGATTTGGGCAATGTTCAAGCTGATTGCACGAAGGATGTGCGCTGTCTCAAAGGTTTGAAGTTAGGACACATGTCATATGTTTGCACTAATGTGGAGCTAAACCAAGAAGAAGCCAATGAGAAAGTGAAATGGGGCTATTCGCCGGATAATCCGAACAAGATTAGATTGGCCAGCAGCCTTGCTAGCATAAAAAATGGAGAACAATACTTGGTGCGCTATTGCTAAAGTCAAGAGTGGCCGTCCATCGGAAAACCATCTTCTCGAGGAACTCAACAAAGGGTGGCCAATGAGTCAACGGGATTGCATCGTGAAGAAGATGTGTCATCTCTAATTCCTTGTTTCCTTTCCCTCCCCTGAGAAGTTGTCAGAGGTGGTATATTTGGGGAGCGTGGATTTTAGTTTCTTTTCAGTGCTTTTCAGCCGCAGGTCCCCAAGGTTCGTGTAATCCCCGTTCCCGCAAATACATATTTCCTGAATATTTTATGGATTTTGATTATTTATAAATTTATTTTGTGTTAAATTCGACAATTTATAAATTTATTTTGGATATTCTGTTTTTCTAATGGACAATTGTATTATTTCGAACAATGGTATATTTAACTTTATTTTCTACTCTTAATTGATCGACTATTTATATTATTACTATTCTGATTATTTTAATAAATTTGTTAAAACCAATTCCTATTTGTTACATAATCTTATTATTACTATTATTATTATTGATATTTTTATTTTCATTATTATTGCTATTATTGTTATTACTATTATTACTTTTGATTGTTATTAAAAATCCAGTTCTATTTATTAAACATATTTGTAGTAATTCTCAAATATTTTTTATATTGTAATATAATCCTATTTTATATATGATCTAATTATTACTATTATTATTGTTACTATTATTATTATTATTCCTATTGTTATTTTTGAAATATTATTTATTATTTGAGAAGTCCATTGATCTTGATCTGTTTTGTATTATTATTTATTTTGAAACCCAATTCCAAGCCCATGCTATTATTAACCCAAACATATCTCCTATTGGATTCTAGCCCAAACCGATCTCCTATTGGATTCCAACCCAAACCCACATACCCAATTTCCTCCTAACCGCCAATCCCAAGTTTTCTCCCCCATAATTTCACGTATCTCCTAACTACCCCATGTTCACCCCCACTATTAATATTATTAAATAACTTTCTCCCTCTCTCTCCTATTCAATACAGGCAATCTCTTCATCTCCCCACTATCCAAAACATGACCCTTCATCTTTCCCCCATTACTGTGAAGACCTAACCCCTACCCCTAACCTCGAGCTATTGTTGGACCCTACCACGATCCCACTATTCGTTCATCATCTGCCCCCTCCTCCTGCTCCTCGTCTCCATCTCCCTCCCCTGCATCCGTCGTCAACCCCCATCATCTGCCCTCTTCGCCGTCAGCACACCTCGCCACCACCGCGACTACCATCCTCCTCCGTCGACTGAAACCCTGACGCTGCCCCATCTTCAATCTCACGACCCAAGGCACGATGCCCCTGAGCCTCACCAGCACCCTCGTTCGCCCCTCGTCTCCCCCAATCGATCACCACCTTCTCTGTTCTCCTCGTCGCTCGTTAACCACCTGAATCCCGAAGTTGCCGTCAGCACCAGTCGCAGCCATCGAGTCCCTACCTCCCATCTCCGAGCGCTCGACTGTGGCTCTCGCTGTTTGCTATCGAACTCTTGCTTTTGTTGCTAGTGATTGCTTACGCGTAGATCACACATGCTTTTGCTAATTCATGTATCGTACGAGAGTTGCACGTATCGTCGCTCTGGGATCCTAATTCCGTTATTCCTTACATCTCGGTAATCGTCGTTATTAAGGAAACTCTACTTGAACTCGTTTGTTGTTCTAGTTCAAGATTGTTAACCTCTACAAGTAGTTCTCTTTCAATTATCATATTATTATATTGTATACCTTTCGTTGAGGATATCGAGAGTTTACACGAGATAACCCGAAGTATCCTCGACCTCATGCCAATATACCTTGATTCAAATCCAAGCTTGTATATAGTCATATGCACACACGACATGAATAACTTGATTAGAAACTCGCATATAGGAATTATAGGCTTATTTGAATGCATATTGATTGATTGTGATCTCAAGACATGAATCGTAACATGATAGTTTTGCTTTTGTGCTGTAGAAATTCATCTTAAATTGCTACATATGATGTTAGTGCATTCCATGATATAGAAGCATGTAGATTGTTCATTTTGATGGATGTATATGATTGCATTTCATCTTATCCTGCTGCCTGTCCTGTTTTGTACTGAGATTTCGAACTTGTTACTATTAAAATCAACTAGATCTATATAGAAAGGAATTGTAGCTTAATAAATCTAGTTTCCAGAACATCTTATGTATCCATATTTTGATTCGTGAGCTGTTAGATATCACACTTTTGTCACTGTTGGTCTGTATTTTCAGATTTACTGTTTAGTGGAACATCGATAAAACTTCTAATTGAAATACAGTATTAACAGTAGAATAATGACATGAAATTCTCCAGAAAATTAATAGACATGCTTAGGGTCCACTTTATAAATTTTATAGATTTTTGTATTGAATTTACAC
Organism: Hemerocallis citrina; assembly: GCA_017893485.1. Taxonomy (NCBI): domain Eukaryota; kingdom Viridiplantae; phylum Streptophyta; class Magnoliopsida; order Asparagales; family Asphodelaceae; genus Hemerocallis; species Hemerocallis citrina. Next base: position 291,516,799 of record CM030361.1, read on the forward strand.
CTTGATTTTACATGTAGAGATTTGACTATAAACTGCTGCCAGAACCCTTAACCTATAAAGAGTAGAGTAATTGACCTAGATATAGTCAGAATCAATTGAAACATAATCAACATAAGTTGTAGCCCTATGTGTTTATTTTCCAGAACATCTGACGAAATAGAATTCCGAGTTATAATCAGCAAGATATTTGAGTTTTAGTACTGCTAGGTCTACTCTTTCCAGATTCACAACTATATGTGTACCACCATGCATTATTAATTAAAAGAACATATTAACAGTAAAATAAAAATATGAAATAAATTTGGCTGAGACTAGACATGTGTAGGAATAACCCTGAAATTTTGTAGATTTAATTGATGAGTTTTCTGACCTGAAACATATATGTGAACACAACCTATAACCTGCTGCCCGAACATAAAGTCTGAAAAGAATAGGAGTTTCAACCTAGTTTCTGTAATATTTATATGTCGTGTGTATATTCGCTGGAACCGGCGGAGAGTCTAGTTTCTAGAACTTCTGACGGATCCAGATTTTCCTACCTGTAGCAGCGAAAAAGTTCACTTTTGTATAGCAACATTTTGCTATCCAGAATGTACGCTTTCATAGTATTGCATGTAAATGTGTTAACCTTGCATCTAGTAAATAAGAATCGAATATATATCATGCATTGCATCATTTTGCTGCATCCTTATCATTGCCTTAACACTCTTATACTTACTTACATGATCATGATTGACATAATAAAATGGTAACAAGCCGGGGTATTATGGGTTGACTTGGTAGTTAACAATCGGAAACTATACTCGGCAGGGCCTTTCTTGTTTACATGAACACTTGACATGGAAGGTGGAGAAATATTTGTTATCTTGTTATCACGTTATCACGATATCTTGTTATCACGTTCTTTTGATATCCGAGTACACGATCTGTTGAGTTCACCATCAGTCTAAAACGAACACTGGTTGTATGCACCGAACCTGTGATATGGGACGCAGTAGTACATGTATTAATTAGGCGAAATACTAATAGACTAGATTGACACTTGCATCATTGATCATGAATTTTGATATTGACATTGTTTATCGAATATTGTTATTAAAAATTGTATTGTTAAATCTAGACTCTTCATCAGTCCCTGTTATTGCTTTTGATTTTGTTCTAGCTTTATATTCCTTGATGTACCTTGTTCCTTTACTCTTTGTATTCACTACGTGCTGTCCGTACTTGCTCTAACGGACATTCCCCTCCAACTCTAGATGATCAAACTACAGGTGCACTTTATTGCCTGAAGGTCTTGGCGAGCAATTCTTCTAGGATTGAAGCTGGAGCATTGCCTACAATAAATTTATTTCCTGCATTTTTATTTCGTACTTGCATTATTACTTTGTTGAACTTTGTATTCCTGGCTTGTTGACCCAAAGTTGTTTATTCCCAATTGTTGGTTATTACTTTGGACTGTTGCATGCTTTATCATTGTATCTTTGTTTATGTGATTATGTTTTCCTGCGTGGTTGTGATTATTCTTTCCATGTTGTTGAGTTAAGACTGGTACAACTTATGGATGATGTTAATATCATGCATTGGGCCTTCGTCACGGACTCATATTCCCATATTTTGGAAAGCGGGGCATGACAGGTTTTTAGTGGTATCAGAGCCCAGGTTTGGCCAATGTGTTAGTCATGTTTGGTTAATACGTTAGTCAAGTTTGGCTCTAGCCAGTTTAACCTAATAATATGCGCACCACGTCGATCACATGAACATGTAATAACCAACTACTATCTGGGTACTCACCAACTTGATGGTTTTACAGGTGATTACTCGTGAAGGTTCTTCGACTCCTCTGCCAAGGGACGAAACATCAGAGAATGTCGCCATTCTCCAGGAGATGCAACGGATGATGGAGCTATAATGAGAACACAACGAGCTGATGAGAGCTAGCCTAGAAAGGGTCCAGGAAGAGGCAAAGCTCACTCCACTGAGTCTGTTTGCGTACCAGCTTCACGCCTTCGCTACCATGAGGCAGACACATAAGAGGAAGGACCCGACGTGTAACTATTGCCGCAAGATCGGTCACATACGCAAGGATTGCTAGAAAGCCAACCGCCTATCTCTTGCATGCGGAGCGAGTGACCACAAGATTCGGAACTGCCCAAATAAAAGGAGAAGTGCACCAACTGGAGGATCAACTTCCAGTGAAGGACATGCTGAAGAGTGTGGTCAGATCCACAACCCGATTACAGTGGAAGCAGAGACTGCCAAAGGTGCGATTGCAGGTATTTTGCTATTTTGTCGCATTTCAGTTCTTGCGTCATCATTCTCCTGTACTTGCATTCATCATCATTTTTTGATTCAATATTGAGTATCATACTAGTTATTTCTTCCTTGCCATATTCTCTTCAAAATTCCGGGAATGCCATCTCCTATTCCTCTCCCTTCATATTCGATTATTCATTCCCTATTTCCTTCTGCCCTCCTAGTCATCCTCAATCATTGATCCCATTGTGGGTATTAATTCATTCTTTCCTACCCCTATTATCTTTGATTCTGGTGTCTCATTCTGTAACACCCCGTAATTTCTAAAAAAGATAGATAGTATATATATATATATATATATATATATATATATATATATATATATATATATATATATATATATATAATATTGAAGATGATGGCAGTTTGGTAATTATGTGGAAATGAGGGGGGGCACGACTTGAGAAACGACAGAGGTGCTGTTTGACGGCTGCTGACGTCAGCAGATGGGGGATCCCACCCGAGGTTTGAAAGAGACAGAGCTGTTGTCTTTTGAGATGTTGATGTGTGGCGCATGGGACCACTGTTGGAGCTGTGTGCCATGGGATTTGAGAAGAGAAGTGTATTAGAATAGTCCCATATGCGGAATACAATAGATTAAAATAATAATAAATAATATAGCCTATGATCAAGAGTCACCAATCTGGTAAACCACCTTTTGGGAGGCAGCCTATGGTGGGCAGTTGTACTATACTATAAATAATTTATCTTAAAAATTGTATAAATTGTCTGAGTTGGGGCAGGGGCGTTACAAATGGTATAAGAGCCGACTTTCAACACTGAGTGTGGGAGAGCCGTGAGTTATGAACTCCAGAATAATCGGCGAAGTGAGAAAATTTCCAGTATTCCGGGACGATGGACGTAAGGGCCATATAATGATTCGCGGAGTGGGATTGGTCTCCAGTATTCCAAAGACGAGAGCGACGCTCACGGACTGCTCCACATTGACTAGAAAGTAGATCCTGCACTAGCTTGTACATGCCCCCTGCTCAGCGAGGATGCTGATTTCTGAAGGTGGGTATGTGTAACACCCCATAATTTCTAAAAACGATATATAGTATATGTGTATATATAATATACATTGAAGATGATGGTAGTTTGGTAATTATATGGAAATGAGGGGGACCCACGACTTGAGAAACGACAGAGGTGCTGTTTGAAAGCTGCTGACATCAGCAGATGGGGGTTCCCACCCGAGGTTTGAAGGCGACAGAGTTGCTGTCTTCTGAGATGTTGATGACGTGGTGCATGGGCCCACTATCGGGGCTGTGTGTCACGGGATTTGAGAAGAGAAGTGTATTAGAATAGTCCCATATCGGGAATACAATAGATTAAAATAATAATAAATAATATAGCATATGATCAAGAGTCACCAATCTGGTTAACCACCTTTTGAGCGGCAGCCTGTGGTGGGCAGTTGTACTATACTATAAATAATTTATCTGAAAAATTGTATAAATTGTCTGAGTTGGGGCAGGGGCGTTACACATTCTTTTCATCCTACTCGTTTCGTCGATTGGCGTCACGTTGTCTACAACGACATGTCTACAGTGTGGAGCATCACCATCAGTGTAGCGCAGCGGAAGCGTGGTGGGCCCATAACCTATAGGTCCTAGGATTCTCTTGTCGCTTCTCCTTCTTTGCATCGGTTGCTTTCTTTTCATATATTTCATTCGTCATCATTCATCGAATCTTTATTCAACATCATTCTAGATCACTCTATTCATATCCATGTTCTTTCTTATTCTAGTGTTGCCACCATTCTATTTCTTTCCCTTTATTCTCTGTTTTGTTACCACACAAGTTTGTTTTTGCTTTGTCCTACGTACTGCCTGAGCAAATTTCGAGGACAAAATTTTGTTGTAAGGTGAGTAGGATTGTAACTCCTGTTCCCACAAATTCATATTTCCTGAATATTTTTTGGACTTCGAATGTTTATAAAATTATTTTGTGTTAAATTTGTTTTCGATCTTCTGTTTTTCTAATCGACAATTGTAGAATTTCGAACGATAGTATATTTAACTTTATATTCTACTCTTAATTGATCGACTATTTATATTATTACTATTTGGATTATTTTAATAATTTTTTTAATCCCAATTCGAGTTTGTTATATAATCTTATTATTACTATTATTATTGTTGTTATTGTTATTTTCATTATTATTTCTATTATTATTATTACTATTATTACTTTTGATTATTATTAAAATCCAGTTCTATTTATTAAACAGATTTGTAGTTATTCTCAAATAATTTTTATATTGTAATATAATCCTATTTTGTATATGATCTTATTATCACTATTATTATTGTTACTATTATTATTATTATTGCTATTGTTATTTTTGAAATGTTATTTATTATTTGAGAAGCCCATTGATCTTGATCTGTTTTGTATTATTATTTATTTTGAAGCCAAACTCCAAGCACATGCTATTATTAACCCAAACCCATCTCCTATTGGATTCTAGCCCAAACGCATCTCCTATCGGATTCTAACCCAAACCCACAAAACCAATTTCCCCTTAACAGCCAATCCCAGATTTTCTCCCCCATAATCCCCTATATATTCTACCTACCCCATGTTCACCCCCACTATTATCACTATTAAATAACTTTTTCCCTCTCTCTCCTATTCAATACAGCCAATCTCTTCATCTCCCCTACTATTCAAAACATGACCCTTCATCTTTCCCCCATTACTGTGAAGACCTAACCCCTACCCTAACCCCTAGCTACGGTTGGACCCTACCCCGATCCCAGTGTTCCATCATCATCCGCCTTCCCTCCTTCATGTCCTCGTCTCCATCTCCCTCTCCTGTCGTCAGCCCCCATTATCTACCCTTGTCGCCGTCAGCACACCTCGCCGCCACTGCGACTACAGTCCTCCTCTGGTGACTAAAACCCCGATGCTGCCTCGTCTTCAACCTCACGACCCCAAGCCCCGATGCCCCAGCGCCTCGCAAGCACCCTCGTCTGCCCCTCGTCTCCCCCCGCCGATCACCACTGTCCCTGTTCTCCTCGCCGCGCGTCAACCACCTGAATCCCGAAGTCACCGTCAGTGCCAGTCGCCATCGTCGAGTCCCTACCTCCCGTATCCGAGTGCTCGATAGTGGCTTTCGCTGTTTTCTATTGAACCCTTGCTTTTGTTGCTGGTGATTGCTTGCACGTAGATCACATGTGCTTTTGTGAGTTCGTGTATCGTACGAGAGTTGCACGTATCATCACGCCGGGATCCTAATCTAGTTATTCCTTAAATCTTAGTAATCGTCGTTATTAAGGCAAGTCTACTTGAATTCGTTTGTTATTCTAGTTCAAGATTGTTGACCTCCGTAGGTAGTTCTCTTTCAATTATCAAATTGTTATTTTGTATACCTTCTGTTGAGGATATCGAGAGTTTACACGTGCTAAGCCGAAGTATCCTAGACCTTCCTTGATTCAAACCCAAGCTTGTATATAGTCATATGCACACACGACATGAATAACTTGACTAGAAACTCACATATAGGAATTATCGGCTGATTTGAATGCATGTCGATTGATTGTGATCTCAAGACATGAATCGTAAGATGATAGTTTTGCTTGTGTGCTGTAGTAATTCATCTTAAATTGCTACATATGATTTTTGTGCATTCAATGATATACAAGCATGTAGATTGTTCATTTTGACGGATGTATATGATTGCATTTCATCTTATCCTGCTGCCTATTCTTTTTTGTACTGAGATTTCGACCGTGTTACTATTAAAATAAACTGGAGCTATATAAAAAGAAATTGTAGCTTAATGAATCAAGTTTCCAGAACATCTTACTGATCCAGATTCTGATTCGTGGGCTATTAGATATCACACTTTTTGTCACTGCTGGTTTGTATTTTCAGATTTGCTATTTAGTGCAACATCGACACAACTTCTAATTGAAATACAGTAATAACAGTAGAATAATAACATGAAATTCTCCAGAAAATTAATAAACATGCCTAGGGTCCACTTTATAAATTTTATATATTTTTCTATTGAATTTACACCTTGATTTTACATGTTGAGATTTGACTATAAACTGTTGCCAGAACCCTTAACCTGTAAAGAGTAGAGTAATCGACCTAGCTATAGTCAGAATCAATTGAAACATAATAAAAATAAGTTGTAGCCGTATGTGTCTATTTTCCAGTTCATCTTACATAATCGAATTCTGAGTTATAATCTGCAAGATAGTAAACTTTTAGTACTGCTAGGTCTGCTATTTCCAGATTCACAACTATATGTGTATCACCATGTATTATTAATTAAAAGAACATATTAACATTAAAATAAAATTTTGAAATAAATTTGGTTGAGAGTAGACATGTGTAGAAATCACCCTGAAATTTTGTAGATTTAATTGAAGAATTTTCTGACCTGAAACATACATGTGAACACAACCTATAACCTGCTGCCTGAACATAAAGTCTGAAAAGAATAGGACTTTCGACTTTGTTTCTGTAATATTTATATGTCGTGTGTAAATTTGCTAGAACTGGCAGAGAGTCTAGTTTCTAGAACTTCCGACGGATCCAGATTTTTCTTCCTGTAGCAGTGGAAAAGTTCAATTTTGTGCAGCAACGTCTTGCTGTCCAGAATGTGCGCTTTCATAGTATTGCATGTAAATGTGTCAACTTTGCATCTAGTAGATAAGAATCGAATATATATCATACATCGCATCATTTTGCTACATCCTTATCATCGCCTTTATACTCTTATACACACTTGAATGACCATGATTGACGTAATAAAATGGTAACAAGCCGGGGTATTATGGATTGACATGGTAGTTAACAGTTGGAAACTGTACTCGGTAGGGCCCTTCTTGTTTACATGAACACTTGACATGGAAGGTGGAGATATATTTGTTATCTTGTTATCACGTCATCACGATATCTTGTTATCACGTTCTCTTCATATCCGAGTACACGATTTGTTGAGTTCACCATCATTCTAAAATGAACACTGGTTGTATGCACCGAACCTGTAGTATCGGACGCAGTAGTACGTGCATTAGTTAGGCTAAATACTAATAGACTAGGTTGGCACTTGCATCCTTGATCATGACTATTGACATTGACATTGTTTATCGATTACTATTATTGAAAATTGCATTGTTAAATCTAGACTCTTCATCAGTCCTTGTTATTACTTTTGATTTTGTTCTAGCTTCATATTCCTTGATGTACCATATTCCTTTACTCTTTGTTTTCACTACTTGATGTCTGTACTGGCTCTAATGTACATCCCCCCCTCCAACTTTAGATGATCAAACTATAGGTGCACAAGGAGAATTGGCTGAAGGTCTTGGCGAGCAATTCTTCTAGGATGTAAGCTGGAGCATTGCCTACAATAAATTTATTTCATGCATGTTTATTTCGTACTTGCATTATTACTTTATTGACCCGAAGTTGTTTATTCCCAGTTGTTGGTTATTACTTTGGACAGTTACATGTATCATAGTAACTTTGTTTATGTGATTATGCTTTTCCTGCGTGATTGTGATTATCTTTCCATGTTTTTGAGTTAAGACTAGTACAACTTATAGATGATGTTAATATCATTCGCTGGGCCTTCATCACGGACTCGTATTCCCGTATTTTGGGAAGCGGGGCATGACAGTTCGAGACGGAGCTACCTCAAGGGAGAAGTTTTGGATTTAGATCCACAACGTCCCCCTCCATTGTTGAATAAGAGAGGTATTGGATGAGATAGTCTCCAACTTCGGGACTATTGTTGAAATCGAACCTAAAATTCTCAGGAAATCGGAGCTCATCTCAGCAAGAGTACAAATCAGAAGCCCCGACATCAAAAGGATGCCTCGATTCACTAAGTTTTTTACCTTCGAAGAAGCTTACATCATACGCATTGTACCCGACGCTATGGTGGACACTGCTGAGGCAATCATGGTTACAAACCCTAACACCGCGAACCCAACTGCTACCCAACCAAAAATCGCCGATTGGGCCCTTCACTCGATGATCGATGGGGCACATGAGATAGACCGAGCCCATAGATAACTGATCAAGGCTGCAAATGCGCTTGAATACCGCCGAAGATTACCGGAGATGATAAACTCCCCTGGTCTTTGGAAGGCCAGGATCTTGCTCCCAAATCCAAATCACGATCCAAGGGCTTAAATGAAGCATAAAAAGCGGGGTCAAAAGCAAGATGCTTCTGCTCAGAAGCTACCAGAGCCAGATCTGGATAAAGCAAAAAAAAAAAAAACTACTATTAACCGAGTGGGGTAGTTGTGGGGGCTGTAATCACCTCATAGAAAAGCGAGGTTGAAGTTGTCAAAGTGACTGAGAATGAAGGTAGAAAAGGTGCTTAGAGCTCAGAGCTAAGAGCTAAGAGCATTTGGCAATGGAAATTTCGATCTGATACAAGGAAATGTTGAGATAAGGTCGGAGAAAGGTGTTGAAGAAGGCAGGGGTGTGAGTTTACAACCTTGCTCTTCTATCATTTTGATACCCGTTCCCGGGCCACGTGTCTACCCCCACCAACCCACGTGCTCTCTCTAGTTTCCACCCTCGGATCCTATGTGCGTTTCACGTGATTTTCCATTGGACTTAGCTGGTGGGCCTGGGCCTTTGAAAAGTTCCACGCCTTTTTAAATATCGGATCAAGCTAATTCTTTGTGTAATAGGATTCAGCCCATGAAGAGGCCTAGTGCGGCTATTTTAAGTGGGCATGATAAATCTACTTCACTTTCTCCTTCTATTGATGGGCCTAGTAATCCCATTTCATGCAATGCTCCTACTGCTACGCCCAAGACGGGGTCTAGTGTGGAAACCCCCCCCCCCCCCCCCACCACCCACCCAATTCAAAGATGATGAGTGCCTCAATCTAGAAGATGATGACCCATATACGGAGGAGGATTCATATTTTGATGAGGAGATGGTTGATCATGCACAACAATTAATAGCCCGGGAACAAGCATCTACAGTTTCTTTGTCCCCGAAGGTGGTGCCATCCACTTTCCCTGATTCGCAATCTAGATTTGAGGGACAATGACATGCGAGGGGCATCAGACTTTAAACAGCACATAAGAGGGCCCACACAGAGTTGTTAGATGATTATCTGGAGATTGCTGCTGCAGCTAAAGCTTTTAGGTCCGATGGTGGAGGTACGCATATTTGGTTATCATCTATTTTCAATTTTATGTCAGATGTTGATGTTTTCTGTCTAGAAAACATGTGGTCTTGAGGTAGGTGATGTTGATCACAATGCCTTACTCCTTAATAAGATTAGAGGATAGGCATTGGATAGAGGATCCCTTGTGACTGTTACTATGCCCAATACAATGTGTTACCCCTATTCGGTTAGTAATGATTATGCTGATTTGGAATGTTAGGGATCTGGGTGGTCATTGAAACTGAGAGATGGTTAGGGATGTTATTATCTCATCCAAAGCCGACATCGTGGGTCTTCAAGAGGCCAAACTTTCGTATGTTTCTAGATTCATGAAACTCAGTGGGTCTAGGATCTCTGAATGGAGAATCCGTTTGTCCCCCGGGGCATATGGAGGCATTGATATTGGGTTTAACCCCAATATTTTTACTTGCCTTGAAGAATTTAAAGGGGAATTCTTTCTTTCACTCGGTCTTCTATGAAGGATGGACAATTAGACCCAAATTATAACGGTAGTCTACGACCCCAACCACTAACCTTCCAGAGCTGCGTTCTAGACTGAACTCCACACAATCCAAACACGATGGCATGATGCGTGGGTGGTGGGGGGGCGACTTCAACATCACTAGGTTTTCTTTTGAACATCGTGGTAGGGGATCTAGAGACTCAAAAAGAGAGGAATTCAACCGGTTTATTACAAACTTGGAGCTGGTTGATATTTCGATCTCGGATAGACTCTTCACTTGGTCCAATATGCAAGCTTCCCCGATCATGGCTAAACTTGATAGAGTCCTTGTCTCGTTGGACTGGGAGGTGAAACTCCCGCTTGCATTTGCCAAGTCCTTACTAAAGCCACCTTCTGACCATGTCCCTATCGTCCTCTCCTCTAGCTAACAAAACTCCAGGAACAAGGCTAAATTTAGGTTCCAAAAAGCTTGGTTGGAAGTTCAGGGTTTTCACCACCTGATCATTGGAAGCTGGGCACACCCTACACGGGGTACTGTAGCGGCTGTTATTTGGTGCGATAAAATTTGCAGATTTAGGTCTAAACTTCGTAAATGAAACCACACTAGATTTGCCACAATCTGGCGAGCGAAAGTTGTTATTCTTGAAGGCATTGACGAACTGAAAAAACTGGAAGAGACTAGAGATCTCACTCAAGATGAGTGTAATTATCTATTAAATCTCATGGAGGAGATTGCTCAACTATATAAGCTTGAGGAAATCAAGTGGTAATAGAGATCCAGGATATCGTGGCCCAAAGAAGGAGACGCAAATACATGCTTTTTTCACAGAATCCCAAATAAAACAAGCTTTCCAGATGCATTTCAAAATCTTTCTAGATGCAAAAAAGAGTTTAGGGCTCCCCTAAACTCAGACTTCTAGGAGAGTAGTCCTCCAGGCACGGACCAAGTTTTGATGTCAGTGGAAAATCCGTTCACAGAGGAGGAGGTCAACGAGGTGATCTCATAAATGGGGAGTGATAAAGCTCCTGGCCCAGACGAATTTCCAATCTTATTTTACCTGACTTTCTGAGAAAAATTTGAGGATGATGTCATGGTAGTCATGTCGGAATTCTACGATCAGACTTGGTGGTGCTTATCCCAAAAAAGAAGACTCCCACAGGGTGGGGGACTTTCCACCTATCAACCGCCTCAACTGTTCATTCAAAATTATCACCAAGTTCCTGGCCAATTAGTTAGCGAAACTAATGGATAATTTGATCGATCGCAAATAGTTCGAATTCATCAAAGGATGATGTATTCTGGACTGTGTGGCCACTTCAGAAGAAGTGATCCACCTTTTTCATATCTCGAACTGTAAGAGCTATCTCCTTAAACTCAACTTTGAGAAAGCCTATAATTCCGTAGATTATGATTGCTTGTTGGAGGTTCTAAGGGGTAGAGGCTTTGGGACTAGTTGGATCAGATGAATACGCCACTGCCTGACAATGGGTAGGAAGTCTGTCATGATTAAATGTATGGCATGGTCTCCATTCTCTTGCAGGAGAGATCTGAGACACGGTGACCCCTTATCCCCCCTACTGTTTGTGGCAAATGTCCTTAAACACATGATTGATACTTGCAGGCTCGCGGGGTGGATCGCCACGGTAGTTAGTGGTCGAAACCGACTGGGCTCTGCACAACTAAAATAAGCTGATGACACTTTATTCTTTTGTAACGGAGATTTGGGGGAAACCATCTCCTTCAAAGGTTCTAGGTATTGCTTTGAAGCTTGGTCTGGTCTGCTGGTAAACTTTCATAAGAGTGCCCTTGATTCCTATTATGATGTCAGATGAGGAGGCACTAATTCATGCATCCGTCCTGAATTGCCAGCTCGGTAATTTCCTACTCAAATACCTGGGGCTGCCGATTCGTCCAGGTAAACAGAAAAAGTCAGATTGGTTACCAATCATTGATAAAGTTGAATCCTAACTTTCAGGTTGGAAAGGCCAATCTCTCACTCTTGGTGGAAGAGTAACACTCATCAACTCGGTCTTATCTAATCTCTCAACATACTACATGTCCTTCTCTGAAGTGCTAAAATGGGTAATTCAGCAAATTGACCGAGTTCGAAAAAGATTCCACTGGAAAGGTAATGACACAGACAAAGGGGGGGTACCATCTCAGCAGGTGGGAGAAGTTCTGGATGAAGAAGATTCATGGTGGGTTGGGTGTCATTGATCTGAGGGATATGAATCTGGCCCTCCTTGGTAAATGGTGGTGGATAACCAACCACCCAAACAGGGAAGGCTAGTAGGACTTCGTCCAATCTTATTTACATTTACGGGCTAGGCTCAAGCTTTATGGGCTAGGCGCTGGGTAATGATCCCGAATCACATCCTAACTCTTTTACTGAGCACAAGAGCTCGACATTCGGCATTAACCTCGAGCCATACCCTAGCTTTCTCAAGCTTTATGGGCTAGGCATTCGGTAATGATCCAAACCACATCCTAACTCTTTTACAGAGCGCAGGAGCTCGATATTCGGCATTAACCTCGAGCCATACCCTAGCTTTCTCAAGCATTATGGGCTAGGCGCTCAGTAATGATCCCGAACCACATCCTAAATATTTTACAGAGCACAGGAGCTTGAAATTTGGCATTAACCTCGAGCCATATCCTAGCTTTCTCAAGCTTTATGGGCTAGACGCTCGGCAATGACCCCGAACCACACCAAGTTTCTTACAAGATGTGACCCGACACTCGGCTTGCACTGCGCACAGCGCCCTAATCTTTCTTACAAAATAGGGAGGGACGGAAAAACCAAATTTTATTCATGACAAACGCCTTAAATGGCCACAGTAAAAGGAAAGTTATTACAACGCTTCCGCTAACCTTAACCTAAGTTCTTCCCTTGGGGCTTTTTCGGCCAACACGGACCATGTCGAGCCCCACTGAGCGGGTACGTCCTTCGATGTGCTCGTCCAGCACCACCAACACCGCTAGTGTAGACGTCCCGACAATGGAGCTCTGCGCATCAGCGGGCCTCGCCATCTCCAGATAGAGGGTCGGCGAGGAACCCAAAACAGAAGGGCCTCCTCCCCCAAAATGGCCGAACCGAGACCGACCTGTGCCTAGCATAACTTTCAACCTCTGAATCTCCAGTTCCTTTTCAACCACAACCTCACATAGAACGGACTCGAAGGTCTGTCGCCTGGTGGAAGCATCAGATATTGACCAGTTCGTCTCGGCACTCCCCCAGTCCCGATCGGCTATAGCCTTATTCAGGCATGCCGCGTCTAGGCTGAGCTCCTTAGACTTGTTCATAAAATAGCTTATCGTGGCTTCTCAATGGCGGGCCTGCTTGCGATAACGGATCAAGAAAATCTCCTTGGATTCTAGCCTATTCCGAAGTCGCCGGACCTCGACAGAATTGAGGTCGGCACCTAGGGTCTCGTTCATCTGGCAAAAGGGGAGGAAACGAAAATTCACTAAAAAAGCTCGCCAAAAATAACAAGTTATAGAAGGTCTGCCAGAAAAATGATTGTATTAATTCAAAAATTAGTTACAAAAGGCAGTGGCCAGTCCACGTTCGGCAAATACAAAAGAGAGAAAATTTAACTACTACGGAGGGGGATTTGCACCTCTTTGTCGGTCGTCGCACCCCCCGCTTCCTTCTCCAAGTGGGGGTCTCTCCGAGCCTTATCTCCCTTGCCACCGGAGGTTAGCGGATGCACGGGGGGCTCCCACCCATAGTGGAGATGGTCGATTTTTGCCTCAGGGTAAAGGAGCAGAAAGTGCTCCTTCGCCCTATCGTAAACCTCGTCTTAGGCAGTCATCAACTCCTCCGAAGCTACCATCGCCAGTTCATCGTAATCCGCTACTGCCTTTCCTCGAACCGCCGCCAATTCGTGGAGATGCTGATCCTGTTGAGAGGCGAGGTCGGCTTGGAAGGCCTGCGCTGCCCCCTAAGCGGCCGTCAGCATGAACCTCAATTCCTTCTCTTCTCGAAGGTACTGATCGGCGTTCCACTTCTCGGTATGGACCTCCTTCTCCAAACACCTGTTCAGCTACGTTCCGGTCATCTGTGCCTGGTCGAGATAGACAAAGAGTCAGAAAAGAATGCCCAGCACAAAAAGAAAATAGACAACAAACCAACACTTACCACTACTTGAGCTCGAGCCCACTTCATGTAGGCCATCTCCGTAGTCTCGGTCGCCAGGATGGTCCGGTTGCGGGCTGTGGCGAGCTTATCTGCCACCTGATAGAAATCGGGCCCTCGTCCAGCGGTTCTCCCTCCTTGATCACCCAGTCCGGGGCGAACGGCCATAGGCCCTTCTCGCCCACCATCTGTCGGGCGTCGGGACAGACAGTGGGCCCCACCTTCAGGACATCGGCAACCTTGCGGCTACTGGAGCTAGGCCCCGACTCCTTCGCCTCCCAGGACGAGTGGCTTTTCTTCAACTTCTTAGAGGGTGGCTCCGAAGAGACCTGCGCCTCCCCTGGACTGATCCCGCCGCCAACGCTTCCTTCTCGGCCCTTTTTTTCTGGGCCAGCGCCACCAGGAACTTCCTCGCCTTGAGCTTCGATGGGTCCATCACTGTAGAGAAAAAGAGAATGTTAACACGAATGCAAAAAGTTAGACAAGAGCGAAATAAAAACATACAGGGGTCGGCTGGGCTCAGTCTGGCTCGGGCTAGGTGTAACTTTGTGATGCGCAGCCAACCGATGCTGTGCCCCTCGACAATTTTGTCCACATCAGCCCACTCTGCCTCCGTCAAGTCCCTCCACCTCGGAGGTTTGTGGTTCGGCTTGTAGAAATTCCAGACCATAGGAATTTCCCAAGGCAACTTGCTCCCGACGACAAAGTACTTCTCCTTTCCACCCCTTTATGGAATCTGGATGACCATGCACCACCTTCTTGTGAGGACGAGGGGATATGTAGAATATGCCATCCATATCTCCGAGTGAGCTTACCCCTAGGACAGCTCAGAAGTACTTCAACTTAAGCGGGACCTTCTTCTCCTTGCAATTCAGAATGAAGCAGACCAGCTGCTTCCACGAATTGGGGCCGTATTGCATTGAGCATAGCTCCCCTCATCTCAGCACCCTCTTGATGAACGGGTCCGTGACAACCTTAGTCCCGAAATGAAGGCATCCTCGGGAAACATGCGAAAGCCAGGAGCCAACTCGGTGGTGGGATGGAGACCAGGGCTTGGAACCATCAACTCGTACTCCCAAGGAATGAAGTAAATGGCCCTTATTATGGGCAGATAATCGGCCTTCAGCACACACTGGACGTTGTCCATCCGTATCTGGGTCCGGCCAGACGAAGGCACCTCCACGTTGAATTTGACCAAGTCTTCTACATCGTCAGAATACATCCTGATTGACCTGGGCTTCTTGTAGTAGGGGACGTCGAGCCCATGCTTTAGTTCAAACTCATCTGGTGTCCTCGGACTATCGACAGACGCCACTTCCTCTTCTTTTTACGGATACGAGGTACATTCGGTGGAGACGGTGTCAACAATGGGGGAGAGGGGGAAGAACCTCTCCTCCTTCATCTCCTTCCTTATCGTCCTCTTCCTCTCCCTCGGATCCTCCCTGCTCCACCTTTTTTTCCTCTCCCTCGGCTCCCCCTTGCTCCACCTCCCCTTCCTTATCCTCCTCGCCCAAAGCCTCTACCACCTCCGGCTTACAACTCTGGAGGGGGACCACGTCCAAAATCTGATCATCCGTATCCCAGGATGTGGAGTCTGACTCGCGATCCCCCTCATCCCGACCAGAAGAACTCACTTCGGAGCTGGACTGAGAGCGCAACATTACAAAAGAAAATACTAACCTGAATACTGTAAACGGAGAAATCACCGTAAAATTCGCTACTGGCTGGTTAGAGAGAGAATCTCCTACTTTTTAGAGAGAGAAGGAAAAGTGAAGAAATCGAGTGGGGATTGGAGGATTTATAGAGTGGAAACGACTTCTCGAATTCAGCATCAAAATCGTCACCTTCCTATCTTGATCATCAAGATCTAACGGCCACTAGGATTTCAAACACCTCGAATTCGCACCCCATGACATCAGCATCACATACAACTTCCTAGCTTTTTCAGCAAGCTTAGGGTCTCGATGGTCGGTAGCGATCCCCAGCTATCCCCTAGCTTTTACAGTAAGCTGGGGGGCTCGACACTCGGCAGTGACCTCGAGCCATCCCTAGCCTTTTTAGCGAGCTTGGGGTCTCGACGGTCGGTAGCGATCCCGAGCCATCCCCTAGCTTTTACAGAAAGCTGGGGGGCTCGATGCCCTGTAGTGACCTCGAGCCATCCCCTAGTTTTTTCAGCAAGCTTGGGGTCTCGACGGTCGGTAGCGATCCCGAGCCATCCCGTAGCTTTTATAGCAAACCGGGGGGCTCGAAGCCCGGCAATAATCTCGAGCCATCGCCTAGCTTTTATAACAAGCTCGGGGGCTTGATGGTTGACAGTGATCCCGAGCCATCCCCTAACTTGTACAGAAAGGTTGGGGGCTCGACGCTCGGCATTGACCTCGAGCCATCCCCTAGCTTTTACAGTAAGCTTGGGGGCTCGACGGTCGGTAGCGATCCCGAGCCATCCCCTAGCTTTTACAGCAAGCTGGGGGGCTCAACGCTCGGCAGTGATTCCGAGCCATCCCCTAGATTTTACGGAAAGATGGGGGGCTCGACGGTCGGTAGTGATTCTGAGTCATCCCCTAGCTTTTACAGCAAGCTTGGGGGCTCGACGCTCGGCAGTGACCTCGAGCCATCCCCTAGCTTTTCTAGCAAGCTTGGGGGCTCGACGGTCGGTAGCGATCCCGAGCCATCCCGTAGCTTTTACAGCAAGGTTGGGGGATCGACAGTTAGTAGCGATCCCGAGCCATCCCCTAGCTTTTACAGCGAGCTTGGTGGCTCGACACTTGGCAGGGATTCCGAGCCACCCCCTAGCTTTTACAACAAGCTTGGAGCTCGACGCTCGACAGTAATTCCGAGCTGCCCCCAAGCTTTCTCAAACTGGGGGGGCTCGATGCTCGGCAGTGACTTCGAGCCACCCCCTAGCTTCTACAACAAGCTTGAGGCTCTACGCTCAGCAACGATTCCAAGTCGCCCCAAAGCTTTCTCAAACTGCGGGGCTCGATGCTCGGCATTAACCTCGGGCCACCCCCTAGATTTTACAACAAGCTTAGGGCTCGACGCTCAGCAGCGATTCCGACCCATACCCTAGCTCTCACTACAAACTTCGGGGCTGGATGCTTGGTAGTAAGCCTCAGCATCCGAGCGCATGGGGGCTCGATGCTCGACCTTCGAAGCGCCGTTCATAAACCTCGAGCCAAATTCCTACCCCCCACAGGATCGGTTCGGCAATCGACGTTCGGCTCCCGACCATCGGTCACCGGCTCTCAAATGCCTCTTCCTTCAGAGGATCTCCTTCGTCCTACCCCACTTACCACTCCAAGAAGCTACGAGTCATACTCTCCAGACACACCGCTCCACTCTTCCGACGAGGACAGAATACTCCTCCATGGCTGGCTTACGCCGCCCTCCAGGAGTGGGGGGCTCCTGATATAGGGTAAGTGACGTGGCCCCATCTGGACCACCAGATCTCCTCAGACTTCACTCTCCTGTGATCACCAAGTCAAATGAGTCAAATGGGCTTTAGCCCATTCAGGCCCATAGGAGAACGGGTTCGACCCGATCCGTTAGGGTCTCAGACCCGTTTACCCCTGACTATAAATACCAGACCCCCTCCTCACTTCTGAAGGTAATAAACTTTTCCCCACCTGAACTCTAGCTGCTGTTACTTTCTCAGTGGCTGATTAGATCATCGGAGGGCCTGTCACCGGGACTTCTCCCGGTGTTTCTAGGCAGTGTGTAGGTACACAAGAGTCCGAGCCGAGCCTCGAACATCCTAGCCGAGCTATTGGATCCGAGCCGAGCACCCGGCCTCCACCTCTCTCCTACTACTCCCGAGCTGACCCTACAGGCTAGGATCATATCAGCGCCAGTACCATATCTTTCGCTACACAAATTACAAGAACTCACACATGTTGCCTCTATACGCCAAAAACAAACAACATCACTAGGCAATACTAGCCGACGAAGGTGGGCAGCCGGAGCAGCTAGGTAGTGTTGAAAACAGATTTTGGGGAAATAAATTTTATTCTTATTCATTTATTTCTTTACTGTATATATCTATAAATAAGAGTTGCATTCTTGGAGAAGAAGAAAGGAGATTGAGAGAAGATTGGGGAGATGAGAGATTTGGGGAATCTGTCTCCTATAGATTAGGAAACAGCATATACAATTACTATATTTCAATACTCTCCCTCAAGTTGGTGCATAGATATTGAACATGCCCAACTTGTCAACAAATTTAAAAAAGAGCCGATTAGAAACTGCATTGGTTAGGATATCTGCGAGCTGATCTTCTGACTTCACTTTCGATATCTTAATGACTTTCTCATCTATTTTTTCTTTGATGAAGAATCTGTCTACCTCTACATGTTTCGTTCTATCATGCTGAACCGGGTTAGCAGCAATATCACACGCTGCTTGAGTATCACAATATACTTTCATAGGTTCATTCAGATCATAACCTATGTCTTGCAACAAGAGTTTCATCCATAAAGCCTCCGCTATACTTAAAGCTACTCCGCGATACTCAGCCTCTACACTAGAGTGCGCAACAACATTTTGCTTCTTGCTCCTCCATGTAACTAAATTTCCTCCAACAAAGATGAAGTATCCTGAAGTGGAGCACCTATCAATTATAGATCCTCCCCAATCAGCATCAGTATATGCCTCAACCATCAAGTGACCATGTTTCGCAAATAAGACCCATTTTCCTGGAGCAGACTTAATATATCTCATAATTCTCATCACCATATCCATATGATGTTCCCGAGGTGCATGCATAAACTAACTTACAACACTTAAAGCATATGAAAAATCTGGTCGTGTATGTGCAAGATACATCAGCCTGTCCAACCAATCTCTGATATCTTTCCTTATCATAAGGTACATGATCTGTTTCGTTGCACAGTTTCAGTCCTTCTTCTGACGGTGTACTAATCAGCTAACAAGCGGACATTCTAGTTTTCTTTAATAAATCAAGAGCATACTTTCTTTGAGACAAGAATATTCCCTTTCTTGAGCGAGAAACTTCAGTACCAAGGAAGTATCTTAAAGAGCCAAAATCTTTCATTTCGAACTCTTGTGACAAGTAGTTCTTTAATGCCTTCCTCTCCTCAGGATCATCACCAGTTACTATCATATCATCCACATAAATAATGAGAGTAGTAATTTTACCTTCTTTCCTTTTTAGGAACAGAGTATGATCTGAATTACTCTGATAGTATCCAAATGTCCTCATTGATTTTGTAAATCTCCCAAACCAAACTCTTGGAAACTGCTTAAGTCCAAACAATACTTTCTTCAAATGACATACTTTATTACTGTGTTGGACTGGTCTGTTCGACCCTAGTGGAAGATCCATATAAACCTCTTCTGTTAATTCCTCATGCGAAAATGCATTCTTCACATCAAATTACTCCAACAGCCAGTCAAGATTTACAGTAAGTGACAGTAGGACTCGAACAGTATTGAATTTTGCCACAGGTGCAAATGTATCTTCATAATCAATTCCATAAATTTGAGTGTATCCTTTGGCAACCAGCCTTGATTTGTATCGCTCTATTGAACCATTGGACTTATACTTCACCGTATCAATCCATCTACATCCTACTGGCTTCTTCCCTGCTGGCAGCTCGACTATCTCTAAAGTCTCATTCTTTTTCAAGGACTTCATCTCCTCATCCATAGCTGCTTTCCACCTTGGATCAGTAAGAGCTTCCTGCACACTGTTAGAAATAGATACAGTAGATAATTAATTTACAAATGACTTATTTGATTCCGACAAGCGGTGAGTGGATACATAATTACTCATGGGATATTTGACGTTACTAGTGGGATCAGGTTCATAAGTGGGTTTTGGAATACCTCTATTAGTACGGTGCGGGAGTTCTCTTCTAGGAGCTTCGGACAACGATGTCGATTGGTTTTGGGGTTCTGACGGTTCACTCTTATTGAAATTCGGTACTGGTTGCAATTCTTCAAGAGGGTCTTCTTCAAGAGGGGCTTCTTCCCTTGGTGTCACTTCTTCGTGAGGGTCTTCCTCCCTTACTAGGTCTTCATTCAAGTGTTCACCATTATTTGTATCCAGATGTTCATTCTAGCTGGTAATTACTTCATCATACCCAAGATTCTGAACTTCACTAACCCTTTCATCATACCCCAAGAGTCTGAACTTCACTTCGATACTCTCTCTGAAGTTCAGTTATAGAAGAAGAAAAATACATCTTATCTTCATGAAACACAACATTCATAGTCACAAACGTCCTTTGAATTGGTGGGTGATAGCACCGGTGCCCTTTCTTATCATTTGCATATCCTACGAAAACACAGTGGACAGCTCGATGAGTTAACTTATTGCGTTCATGTTGATGAAGATGAACAAATGCAATACACCCAAATACACGAGGTGGCAATTTGACGACTTTTTGTGCATTCACAGCTTCAGTTAATGCTTGAAATGGTGTGAGAAAGCTTGGGATACTAGAAGGAACTCGGTTGATTAAGTATGCAGCAGAAGCAAGGGCTTCCCCCGAATAAATGAGTGGCATATTTCTATGGATAAGAGAAGCACAGACCACCTCGAGCAAGTGTCTATTTTTTCTTTCTGTAACTTCATTCTATTGAGGTGTATATGAGCATGTAGTCTGGTGAACAATGCCGTGTTCTACCAAATATTGTTGCAGATTCGAACTCAGGTACTCTCCTCCATTATTACTTCTAAGAACTTGAATCTGTGATTTATACTGAATCATAACATACTTGTGAAATTTTTAAAACAAGCCACTAACTTCACTTTTCGATTTCATCAAACAAATTCAGGTCATACGAGTACAGTAATCAATAAATGTCACAAACCATTTAGCTTTTCCAAATGTAGTGGTTTTGGATGAACCCCAAACATCAGAATGGATAATCATAAATGGAAGAGAGCTTCTACTTGGACTTGGAGGAAAAGAGACACGGTGACTTTTTGCTAGTTCACACACATCACACCGAAAGGCAGAAATATCTAACTTCAAAAATAAACTTGAAAATAATTTTTTCAAATAACTAAAAGAAGCATGTCCTAGACGTCGACGCCATATCCAAATATCTGATTTCTTCTTCTCATCTTCGGATTCTTCCACACTTAGAGCTTGAGTCAACTTGTTTGAACTTTCAGATTCTAAATTCAGGTAATAGAGCTTTCCATGTCTAACCCCAAAACCAATCATCTTGCGAGTCTGAATATTTTTAAACACACAATGTGAAGGCCAAAAGAGTACAATATAATGTAAGGCAGTAGTTATTTGAGCAACAGATAATAGGTTAAAATTCAAGGATGGCACAACTAGGGCAGTATCTAAGGTTAGGTTGTTTGTGAGAGGTATGGTACCCTCACCAGTAACAGTGGCAGGATCACCATTGGCAGTGGACACAGTTGATTTTGTGGAATGTTGAAAATTTTGAACTTGTCTAGAATCAAAAGTCATATTTTCAGTAGCATCTGAATCAATTATCCATGCATTATTCATAACAGAGCCAGAAATATTAAAAACATTACCATCATTACCTGCAGTAGCATGATCAACAACTCCAACTGCGATAGTGGGTTGATTGCAAGTCTTCTCCCGAATATCCCTGCTATGATCCTAGATCTCCGGATAGCCGATAATCTTATAACAACGAGATTTCGTGTGGCTGATCTTACCACAATGAGTACACTTCTGTTGTGCAATCTAGTTACCTAAATATATAGATAAACTAGACACAAATTATAAAACCTCGCAAGTGCACGAATCGTTTGACAAAGCGTAGCAATAGCAAGGGTCGATCCCACAGAGATTGTAGACTTTAACTTACTAATCAATAAAAAGACTAAAAATCATAAAGGGTTGGTTTAAAAGCCTAAAAGAAATTAAAAGATTTAAACTAAATTAAGAAGTGTTGAATCACAAATATCTCTTGAATAGTTGGGCTGTTGATCTCCACCAATAGTCAGTAATGCTCAGTTACCTTCTAAACTCACTTCTAATTACTCATGTTTGTTCTCTTTAAGGGCATGGTATCTACTCCTTAAAGTAATGTTTCCCTAAGCTAAGAATTAGGCATGGTATCTACTCTAATTCGTTTCTTTCCTTAAGTGTTTAGCATGGTATCTACTAAGTTGCACTTAAAGAAAATATAAGAACAGTGGAAACGAACAAACACTCAAAGTTCTAGAAATTGGTATCAGATCTAGATTCCTTAAGTTGATTGAACCAGGAACTCCTAAAGATTCCTTTGTTACAATTACGGGCACGAGATACGGGTCGTCTCAATATGCTCATATAACAGATTCAGATAGATGGTAATACAAACTTGGATTTCTCAAGTTCTGTACGTCAGTCGACTGGCTCTCACCTCAGTCGACTGCTCTCAGACTTCGAGAACTAGTTTGGTTACCATCAATCTATACCAATACAAACGGATTCAAACAATAAGTAAATAGAAGAATTTTAGAAGAACATAACACTACATAACTACGGCTTCAATCTACACAACTATAGAATTTAGTTCTACATAATAATACTTTTATTAATCAACAAGTTCAAATACATGATCAGCATAAAAGAATAAAGAGAAGAGAAATAAACTAATGAAGTCCGGCAATAAGGTCGACTGGCTGTCACCCAGTCGACTGCCTTCGAGTACTCGATCTCTTTTCTCCTTCTTTGATGTTGATAGAATGATGCTCTGGTTTGAAGTCTTGATGTGGTTGTTGGTGGTGATGGATCAAGAGATGATGAATAATGCTTCTTTTCTCATATTTATAGAACACGGCTGTGAATTAGGGTTTTGCACTTTTTCAGGAAAGTCCTTCTTTATTTGATTTGGTGATTTATTTCTTTCTCTTTTCTTCTTCCCTTCCTTATCTGTTCACCACGTGCTCTTGGAAATCCCCAGTCTCTAAATTTGATTTGTTATTCGCATAAAATCTGGATTCCAATAGATTTGAAATTAGATTTGGATGAATCTTCGAATATCTTATCTTTTGACTCTGCCGTCGATCAGTCGACTGGCTTTGAATATAAGTCGACTGTGTCGAGACTTCAGAAGATTTCTTAATTGATCAGCCCAGTCGACTGATGTTGGAGTAAGTCGACTGTGCCGAGCAGCTGTGTAACTTGATTTCCTCTGTCCAGTCGCCTGTTAGCATGATCAGTCGACTGATCTCTTCAGTTTCTTATGTATCATCCTTAAAATCCTGAATCGGCTTCGTTCTGCACTTTTATGCTGTTTCCTGTAGAAAAGAGAAAAGGAGAGTAAAATACCATATATAGAGCATTTAAATGTCTAATTGCACTAAAGTTATTGCTCTAAAATGTGAATAATATTGTGTTCATCAAATACCCCCAAACTTAGATTTTGCTTGTCCTCAAGCAAACTAGAGTTATGAACAAGGGGAATAATAATAATAGACTCAACTACCAGACCAAGAATTCATATTATGCGAGCATCAAAATGAAAAATATAAACAATTGCAGATAAAGTAAAACTAAGCATACCCACTTTCTCCAGTGTGATTATTTGTTCATAATTTCCAAACTCAATCATATTTGTCATGCAATTAATGTAAGTATAGTATGCGACTACTCAATCTGTGATTATCTCCTCTTCTCTACTACAAACCGAGTAGCAAACTAGAGTTTTTTTTTTTTTCGCTTCTCTAAAGTTGTCACTTGCCTTTTGACGCGAATGCAAAACATTTGTGATGAATCCACCCGGTTACTCAGCAAGTCACAAATTTTAAAGTGCTTTGCATACTCATATTTCAAGTTGCCGTTTGACGTAAAGGTAAACATTGGTGATGAATACCCCTAGTTACTAAGCACTCAAAACATTGGAGTAGATTGACTTTATTCGAATATATATATTTATATATATTTTTTTATCACTCTATTTACTTAAACTCAATTTAGGACTAGATCTAAAGGAATATCACCAGAAAAAGGTATCACATTTGTTTATTATGTATAATCGCATGACTTATATAACTTTGTAGGGAACTATGAAACTCAACAATCCTAAAGTAAATAAGTATCCTTCTTCTTACTTTATAAGAAATTGTTTATCCTAAAAAATTCAAAAGACTCTATATAACTAAATACCCCTAATACCCCCAAACTTAGATGGAACATTGTCCTCAATGTTCGCACAAAAATTATGAAATAAATAAATAGGCATGTGTTACCATCTAGTAAAGAGAGTAAAAATAACTAAAGGAAAATAATAATGATTAACTGAAAGAAAATAAAGGGAAAGTGTAAATACTCCCCTGAAAAATTGGGTTGCCTCCCAATAAGCGCTGTGTTTCTTGTCTTCAGCTAGACTTGATGAGTTGTGCCATGTATTGAATGACTCGCGGCTCACAACTCATCTTATTATAAGGTTTCCCCCTCTGCCCATTCACCTTGAACGTTTGATTTTTTCGTCAATGCTCTATGTGGGGAAACCTCTGCAACAATGTCTGGACCGTACCATCTTGACATAAGCTTGTCTGCAAGGGTCCACCTTAGTGCACCTTTGTGATTTTGCAAGACTCCCTGCAGCCTTGCTTCTTCGTTCATCCTGAAATTTGCAGCAACCGTCACAGGTAATGTCTGATTGTCCCCCAAATATTCCTGTATTAGCTTCAAATGGTCATGTGGTGACCGCAGCTCCACTGCTGGTGTCCTGGTAACAGTCGACATGTGTTGTTCATCAGTCGCCTTGTCGTGTTCATCAGTCGACTTGTCATGATCACCAGTCGACTTATCCTGGAAAACACAAGTGTTATTAGATACCAATTTTTCAAATGCAGGTGCAAGCTTACCTGGATATGACGTTGGAGTTTCACTGTGATGTACTGTCTCTGCAATCCTCCAGGCATCGTATTCCATTTCAACTTGCGATAGTAGTGGAGGGTGTGTAATTGTTGCTTGTACTGGATCAACACTATTTTCCTGAAATGTTTGGTCACAAATTTCCTGAACCACATCAACATTATAACATTCATGATCATCGTGTGGAAATTGTGGTGCATCAAACATTGTAAACTCAATCTCTTCCTCTCGTGTTGTCCTTGATTGGAGCTGTTCTTGTCCTCTAGGGTTAGGTATGGTTTGTGATGGGAATTCTCCTGCCTTTCTTTCACTTAACTCTGTAGCAATTTGACCAATTTGCATTTCCAATTTTTGAATGGCCTGTCCTTGTTGATTGCTTGTTTGTTGTTGCTGTTGGAGTAGTTGAAGAATGGTGGTTTCGAAATCCAACTTATTCTTTTCTTGTTCTGGCCTATCATACCCATTCCCACCCTGGAATTGCTGCGTATGCCCTGGTGCGAATTGATTGCCTTGATGGTTTTGCCACCCTGGATTATACGTGTTTGAAAAAAAATTGTTCTGGGGCGGGTACATTCCCTGTTCTTCGTAGTTTGTGTGCTCCTGATCTGCGAAAGAAAACATGGGACATGAATTAGTTGTATGGTTAGATTGAAAACAATTTGCACAAATTTCGTTTGGTTGGTTTTTTACGCCACCCAACGTTGAATTTACAAGTATATCAATCTTTTTGTTCATGGTTTCCATTTCTAATTGCATGTTATTATTATGAGAAATTTCGTACACTCCCTGTCTTTTCGAAAGACCCCTCCTAGTTGAGAATTGTTGTGAGTTCTCGCTGAGTTCTTCAAATAACTCTATGGCCTCCTCAGCACTCTTCCTCATCAACATTCCATTGCAACCTGCATCTACAATTGCTTTATTAGCGTCATTTAAACCCTCATAAAATGATTGTACCAGGTCATCCTTAGGTATGTTATGCGTAGGACACTTGAAAAGCCTATTTTTGAAGTCCTTCCATGCCTCGAAAAACAAGTCATCATCCTTTTGTTGGAAGAGTAGAATCTCCCTTTTTAGTTGTCTGGTTTTCTGAGCTGGAAAGAACTCTTTCAAGAATTTTGTCGCCAATTGTTCCCATGAATTAATTGATCCTGGTTCCAAAGAATTATACCACAACTTAGCATTAAGTTTTAAAGAAAAAGGAAACAAGATTAACCTGATTTGCTCAGGGGTAAGCCCTTGGATGCTTTGTGTCCTGCAAAGATCAAAGAAGTCTTGTAGATGTAGATGCGGATCTTCGTCTATTCTGCCAAAGAAGTGGGGCACCATGCTGAGCAATTGAGGAGACAGATGCATATTCCCTGTGACTTTGGGTTGAAAAGCTATGCAAGAAGGGTTCTCAATATTCTTAGGAATGAATTTGTCTTGCATTGGTACTCGGTTTAAAAAATTTTCACCCATTGTTGCTTTTTGGAAAAAAATCCTCTGGACAGTCGACTGATCCTTGGGACAGTCGACTGGTCTGCCTGTGCAGAATGTAACCTGAAAGAAAATGTTATAAAAGAAGAAGAAGAAATAAAATAAAATAAAAAGAAAAAGATTTTACTGATTTGTAAGTTAAAATACTAAACAATCCCCGGCAGCGGCGCCAAAAACTTGTTGTGCAATCTAGTTACCTAAATATATAGATAAACTAGACACAAATTATAAAACCTCGCAAGTGCACGAATCGTTTGACAAAGCGTAGCAATAGCAAGGGTCGATCCCACAGAGATTGTAGACTTTAACTTACTAATCAATAAAAAGACTAAAAATCATAAAGGGTTGGTTTAAAAGCCTAAAAGAAATTAAAAGATTTAAACTAAATTAAGAAGTGTTAATCACAAATATCTCTTGAATAGTTGGGCTGTTGATCTCCACCAATAGTCAGTAATGCTCAGTTACCTACTAAACTCACTTCTAATTACTCATGTTTGTTCTCTTTAAGGGCATGGTATCTACTCCTTAAAGTAATGTTTCCCTAAGCTAAGAATTAGGTATGGTATCTACTCTAATTCGTTTCTTTCCTTAAGTATTTAGCATGGTATCTACTAAGTTGCACTTAAAGAAAACATAAGAATAGTGGAAACGAACAAACACTCAAAGTTCTAGAAATTGGTATCAGATCTAGATCCCTTAAGTTGATTGAACCAGGAACCCCTAAAGATTCCTTTGTTACAATTACGGGCACGAGATACGGGTCGTCTCAATATGCTCATATAACAGATTCAGATAGATGGTAATACAAACTTGGATTTCTCAAGTTCTGTACGTCAGTGGACTGGCTCTCACCTCAGTCGACTGCTCTCAGACTTCGAGAACTAGTTTGGTTACCATCAATCTATACCAATACAAACGGATTCAATCAATAAGTAAATAGAAGAATTTTAGAAGAACATAACACTACATAACTACGGCTTCAATCTACCCAACTATAGAATTTAGTTCCACATAATAATACTTTTATTAATCAACAAGTTCAAATACATGATCAGCATAAAAGAATAAAGAGAAGAGAAATAAACTAATGAAGTCCGGCAATAAGGTCGACTGGCTGTCACCCAGTCAACTGCCTTCGAGTACTGGATCTCTTTTCTCCTTCTTTGATGTTGATAGAATGATGCTCTGGTTTGAAGTCTTGATGTGGTTGTTGGTGGTGATGGATCAAGAGATGATGAATAATGCTTCTTTTCTCATATTTATGGAACACGGCTGTGAATTAGGGTTTTGCACTTTTTCAGGAAAGTCCTTCTTTATTTGATTTGGTGATTTATTTCTTTCTCTTTTCTTCTTCCCTTCCTTATCTGTTCACCACGTGCTCTTGGAAATCCCCAGTCTCTAGATTTGATTTGTTATTCGCATAAAATCTGGATTCCAATAGATTTGAAATTAGATTTGGATGAATCTTCGAATATCTTATCTTTTGACTCTGCCGTCGATCAGTCGACTGGCTTTGAATATAAGTCGACTGTGTCGAGACTTCAGAAGATTTCTTAATTGATCAGCCCAGTCGACTGATGTTGGAGTAAGTCGACTGTGCCGAGCAGCTGTGTAACTTGATTTCCTCTGTCCAGTCGCCTGTTAGCATGATCAGTCGACTGATCTCTTCAGTTTCTTATGTATCATCCTTAAAATCCTGAATCGACTTCGTTCTGCACTTTTATGCTGTTTCATGTGGAAAAGAGAAAAGGAGAGTAAAATACCATATATAGAGCATTTAAATGTCTAATTGCACTAAAGTTATTGCTCTAAAATGTGAATAATATTGTGTTCATCAACTTCCTTGACTCATACGGATATTGTCCCATAGTAACACGAAAAACAGCACATCAAGCAGAACCAATGATCCAAACACCAAACAGTATACGAGATCAAAAACAGCAAACAATACTCTTCCCCAAAACAGCACACACCAAAAGAGCACAACAGCAACACAGATTTGATCAACAGCCACCAAGTGAAAAATAAACGGCAATCGAAGATTCACCCCTTCCTGGATCTGAGCTTCGGTCGGTTGAGGGAGGCTGGGGTACTCGGGTCTGAATGGCAGTGGACGGCAGGGTCGACGACGGGGGCGTCAACGGCGGCGTGGGGATCTGGGTAGAGGTTCGGGAGGGAGGAGGATAGAGCGGGGAGGGGATTCTGAACGGCGGCGGAGAGGCGACCTGCTCGTCGATCGAGAGAGGGAAGCAAGGGGGTTTCGAGGTGGGGTCGTAGCTGTTCTGGGCGACGAGCTGGGTGTCGACGGGAGGGTTGTCGATGGGGAAGGAAGTGGTTGACGGGGTTGGCCGGAGGGAGGTTGGGGGGTCACCGGGGAAGATGAATAGTAGGTGGGTTGGTTTTGATCGGGAAGAGAGAAAGCGGGAGGAGAGGGAAAGAGGAGAGAGGAGAGAGGAAGTCGGGGTTTCGGGGTTCAGGTTCGGATCTGAGATTGGTGATCGGTGAGGCTGAACACACCTCTTCTTCTTTCTCTTCCTCACGTAGCCTAAGATATTTTAGGCTCTGATATCATGTTGAAAACAGATTTTGGAAAAATAAATTTTATTCTTATTCATTTATTTTTCTACTGTATACATCTATAAATAAGAGTTACATTCTTGGAGAAGAAGAAATGAGATTGAGAGAAGATTGGGGAGATGAGAGATTTGAGGAATTTGTCTGCTATAGATTAGAAAATAGAATATACAATTACTATATTTTAACAGGTAGCTGAAAATATAATTGAAACCTTAAACTTATAAATATACAAAAAAATATCTCAACAGTTTCACAAATCCGACTTTCAAAACTTACAACTATACCTCATTCAAAACAATACTCTATGATTTACCTCAAAAAAAAAAAAAAAAACAATACTCTATGATTGAGCAAAAATTACAGAACAAAAATTACATACAGGAGCATCTCGACCCATATATATTACGTAGTAGGGAGTTGTAAGGATAAGGATGTAGACGTGAACCTCAAAAGGACTGTGATTGGTTGCTTTAGATTTTCTCAATGTCGGGTAGTGAGTGAATAAGGTCAACTTATCATCACAGTGGGGCCCATTTCCAACACTAATAATTTAATGTGAAAGATTTCAACCTGCTAAAAGTTTTAAATGCATGCAAATATATCATTGGAATTTGGTGCTGCAAACGTCCACGCTTGGACAGGTTGGACCTTATCGTGTCTGCAGTGTAAATACAAAATTTTCTGCCTAAAGACAGTAAGTGGATGATTAATCCGTACACGAATAATTCATGTGTATGTCCGCTTCATGCATTTTTGTTTGAGTTTGATAATAAATAGACCATGTATGGATCGTAAATATGCAGTCAATTTGTTTACGATAATTATCGATTTGTTATTTTTCGCCCATGTGCATTGGTATAGGTTGGAAGCACTACTAATCGGAATGGATATAACGACGCATTTATCCCGGCGTTTATGCCCAAACGCCGCGATAGATCGGCATTATAAAATATTTTTTAATAGCGGGCCTCTATGACGGCGGTGCTATATTACGCCGTTATATATACAATATATAACGGCGGTGGTATAGACACCGCCGTTATAGATCGAGCGCATAATTAGCTCTAGCTCTTCGTTTAGCGAAAACATAATTAGCGCTAGCTCCTGCTCCGCTCTTCGTTTTCCCCCAAAAACGAAAACCCTCATCAAAAATACTCCAGCGCCGCTCTTCGTCTTCCCGCTCCGCTCTTCGTTTCCCCCCAAAAACGAAAACCCTAATCAAAAATACTCCAGCGCCGCTCCACTCTCCGTCTCCAAAATCTCTCTCTCTCTCTCTCTCTCTGACCAGTCGACCTCTCCACATTCGGCGCATCTTCCCCTCTCCCCATTCGGCTTCGTCTCCCCACACGGTTGCAGAAGTATAATATCATTTTGTCAGTCGCCCTTCTCCATTCAAGAAGAAGCTCCGTGTGGATTCTTTCTCTATTTGATTGGTACATTTCAATCCTCTTAGTTCTGATGTCACTTTCAATTTTTCGGGATTAGGGTTCTGTTAACTTTGCTTAATTTGAAATGGTGGCCATCTGAGAAGTGTGATTATGAGACTTGTAGTTGGGGGACATTGTGGTTTTGGGGATGTGGGTTTTTGTTGGCATTGGTGATTGAATAATGGGTTGGTTTGTGATATGGGATTGATTGTCTTGATTTGGTAGAAATTTGTTAGCCCATTTGCTATAATGTTGTTATTATTATTATTCTGTTGGCCATCTGTGTCAAATGATTTATGTACTAGCATTGTTACATTAGATAATTATGATTGGTATCCAAAAGTAGGATTGTTATAACATCTGCAGTTGAAGGTTTAGGATGAGGATAATGGTGCAAGAAACTTTACATATTCAACAATGGTTTGTTGTTATCCAAGTTACGCCATTGTTATACATAATGAAACATTCAAAACATTACATTAAATCATTATGATTGGTATGCAAAAGTAGGATTGCGATAACATATGCAGTTGGAGGTTTAGGAGGGGATAATGGTGCAATAAACATTACATGAACAATAATGGTTTGTTGTTATTCCAATTTATGCCATTGTTATACATAATGAAACATTCAAAACATAGCAGTACTTTTTAGTCACAAGTGAAAAGGCTGTAATTGGTAATTTGTAAGAGTAGTAAGTTCATAGTTGGTAATTTCTAAATTTGCAAATAAGCACAAGCTAGCCAAAAAGTGATTGTTTCTTTATTTTGTACAAGATTCACTGAAGTAAAAGATGATTAGATAGTGTTGGCAAGCTATCATCAACCATCAAGTACCAACAATTTTTTGTTAACAATATTAAGTCCTATGTCGACTGCAACTAGAAGTTTACTTGAGTTTAACATATTTGTTAGAAACTGATACTATAAATTTATCAAAGGTGCTCCAATATGTTTTTTAGTTCTTGCAAAATTTTCCATCAGTTTACATTTAAAACACTCATGGTTAGAAAATCTGGTGCAGAACTTCTTCTGCAGACATATATTCTCTTCAAGACCATATGAATCTTTGTTGTTTTGATCCCAAATGTTTAAAATGCGCCTTGAAAACTAGATAGTAGAGACCCATTTACTTAATTTAGAGCCAATTCTGATTACCTTGACTTTATACTGAAACTTATAGATTTCGCGAAAAATATTGATTTGTTTAGGGTATGGCTTTATTTCTAATTCTTGAGTTTGTAAGCTTGTTTGTACTTCTAATCTTTCCTAGTTTCAGTTTCTGAAAGATTAGAGGTTGCAATGTTGACTTTTAAACCAATCCCGACCCGTCTTCATTTTTGAGAAATGATCCCAGATAAAGATCCATTTACTAATTGGATCGTGATATGAATCCTCTTTGATCCAAACTGGACATATATACTTAAGTATTCTATATACTCGTGTTCCCATATGGCCTTGAAGGCCTAGTTATCAGATTTTTTTCATACCTGATAAACAGGATCTTATTGAACTTTTGCTAGTTCATTTATTGAGATAAATATACAGTACCAGGAGAGATATATGTTCTATTTACGTGTTCAATTTCATGATTTTGAAATAAGATAAGAAATTTTGTTTATAGTTTGTTATGAAATGTAGCCTTACGTCTCATACTAATGTAAACTAATGTATGAGAAACAAATAATAATGTTGGAAACCCATAACCAGAATCCAAACACATCATTTTAGCAGGTTTGGGTCCCCAGGGGATCCTTAATTCCTACAGGGCTTGGATCCACAAAATGGATCGTACAAAATCTTAATGGTTAGATTCATTAGAAAGCAAATAGAAATTTGAGGTAGATAACTGTTACATATTGTAAGTTTGTGGTAGTTTAACAGTATTATGTGTATGCTAACTTTGGATGGATAAAAAGCATAGCAGAATGGATGTAAAGCTTATCCGGAAGCTTATCCCCATATATTTGGTAACATTTTATTTGATGCTTAGAAATAATAATTAAAGAATGTGATGCACATGAAAATAAATTGTTTAACAGCCTGGAGCTTTTTCCTCTGTTTTTGGGGTCAAGAGTTGGAATTACTTGATGGAAAGCAGAAATTTTGGACGCCAAAACAATATTTTTTCCCTTCTTTTTTCACTAGAAATAAGAGAGCAATACGGATATATTACATAAGAAAGTAGAGTAATTACTATGTAAATATATACAGACCTTTATCCATGGTCCTTGCAATTGAATTAGCTAATTATCAATTTCTTTCATTTACTTCCATGAAATAAATTCCATCTTGTATTAAGATATTAGTTATTTTCGTACTCTCGTGAGTTAGTAAAGAAGGCCTAGCATTTTGTATTCAGTTGGAAGGTCTATGATGATTAAGATTTAGTTTCTTATTACATCTATCTATCTATCTATCTATCTGACCCATTTTGGAAGGTTTTTGTTTTTTTTTTTTGTTTTTTTTTCCTGATTAAATCCATTTTGGAAGTTCTTCTCAAGGAACATGTACAATTGGTTCTTACAAATATCTAGATATTCAGTACTGAGATATTTTCTCATTAGGGAACCTCATAGCCCCGAATGTTTCATTAAATAGAAAAACTAACTACATAATTCCCAATGTAAAAGATTCAAACAAAAGATGAAACATAAACCAAACATATTTTAATATCAGAATGAACTGGAGATGAGATAGCATGCAGTAACTTCAGGAATACAACCACGTTATTGTAGACTGCTTAGTCAATAAAAAAAAACTTCTTAGATACATGATGTATGATGCATACATGATATATGATTTCTTTAATTGTAATTTGCCAAAAAAAAAATCAAGATCCATTCTTCAACATGCATTTAGCTTTATTCTTATCAGCCCGTATAATTCTTGCATTTTAATTTCAAGATTTTATTTGATGGTAATATAAAAGCTAATGCATGTGGTAGGATTTCCTGGGCATATATTTAAAGAAAATTGTCATTGACACATGAGGTGAACTAGTGATGAGGGGGGGAGTGAAGAAGTGAGGCAAAAGTCTTGAACCATGAAGGATGATGAAATTGTATATCTCACTCACTTTGACCATATCACTTTGACCATAGGTGTAGTGAAAATAATAGTTGGTGGATGCTATGATTCTAAGATCTTAAAGTTGTAAATTAAAAATTTGTCAGAAAACAGCAATACTAAGACAGACTAATTTTGATAATTAAAATGTTGCTAAAAATTAGTAGCAGTAGACTGAAACAAATTACGATGTAAATAGGAGTGAGGCGTTAATTGAGTATACTGTGTATTGAATATGAGTGTTTAAATATGTGATATAAGAAAAGTATATTTAAGTTTAATTAGTAACTGCGCTTTGTAGTTCACATAGTAACTCATACTATTTTTACCAATAAATTTAGATACAACTGTATAGCTAAAATTTGTACTCAAAAGTCTAGATTAACATGTACTACTATTTCAAAGAAGTATATACATAAACATTAAGTTAGATGAAGATTTGGTCTTAGCATGGTATTGACAAGGTAGTTAATAAATAATCTTGCCAACATGTAGATTTTTTTTTCCGAATCAAAGGACGAAGTAAAATTTTGCATACCTAGGGTTTCATGCAATTTAGGTTAAACGTCAATATTTACAATGCATCTCATAATCTTGCGATTAAAACCAACATCATTTATGCACAAACAACTCATATCATTCACAAGTATCTCAAGCATGGAGGTCACATAAAAGAGGGATTTTTAATTATAAGATTATCACATTTCTGATTCATTTACTTATCAAATTTTATTATAACTACATGCCATCATCTAACATGCTTTCTAATAGATAAATCATCACATACAACATGCTTAGAACAATAAGAAAACAAACATATGTCACTCACCTCAATGAAGAAATCAATCGAATTGATAAAGAATGACAAAAAACCCTTCTTTTGCAAAATCCAAGATTATCGCTACGAACCTCCAAGAAATTAATAGTAAAAATATATTTTATTTTTGCAGAGGAGAGGGACGTCTGTAGTGACCATAATATAGGCCGAAATCTGGAGTTTTTAGGATTTTGCAAGTTTATGAAAACATCCCTTAACAAATTATTACTTTACATATATAAACCTTTCTTTAATAAAGTAGTTAAAAAAGTAAAATAAATTAAAATAAACAAAATCCTTTTACTACTGAATTATCCAACCATCAAGCATAGTCCAGAAATTAAAAAATTCGGATTTTTACTCAAAGTGGTAATTTTGCACAAAAGTCCATCTTTTTGTAATATTTACAAATATGTCATAAAATATTCGTAACAATCCAAAAAATTCAGAAATAATATCTACAAATAATTATTAGGTTTTCCAATTAAAAATTTCTGACTGTTATCTTGCAAGAAAATATTTGCACAAGATCCACTTAAATTCCATATTTGCAAAAACACCATATTTATTTAAATTTTTACCAAATCCTCTAAATAAAATTTAAATAGAATTTATTTTAAATGATGACCATGGCAAGCCCGAAAATCAGTAAAAAAAATTTTCATTATTTGTTTGAGATCCAAACGGCTTTTTACATAAAAGCCCCTCTCTTTCAAAATATTTACAAAAATAGTTTCTTTATTCAGAAAAGTCCCAAAATTTAGGATATACATAATTATAAATAGGATAATTTATTCAGAAATCTAAAAGTGGAGATTTGCACCCCAAAAATGTTTGCATGTGTAAAATTGAGAAATTCATAAAATAGTGAAATAAATTCAAATAAATTTGAAAAATTAAGATATCATAAATAACTGGGGAAAATCAATCATTAACCATAAAATTTCAAGAATTCAGAATTCCTAACTTTGCACGGGTGTTGCACATGCAAAATTACAATTTCAAGAAAATAGTCAAAATAGTCAATTTTACCAATTTAATACTATTTAATAATGCAAAATAAATCATTTTATTTTGTGGGGTGTTACATCACACTCCCCTTAGAATAGTTCTGTCCTCAGAACTACTCTAAGAAAAAGAGAGCAAAATACAAAACTTATTAGACATTTTCGAAAATTTACCCTATCATTATTTTTATAGTTGGATTTAATTACTAAGAAAAACAAAAATAACATATAATCATAGCTGGAAGAGTAAAAGGTGAAAACTGACATGGCAAAAGTATACGAAATCCAATAGAATTCACAATAAATCCCAAAATGCGAGAAAATAGTAAGACTATTCTTATAGAATAAGAGGTCCAAAGTGAAGAGATAAAACCCAAATATAAAAAGGTTGATAACCAGATAAACAACGAAGGAACACAAACTTCAAGGTTATATAAAAAAAATAGTTTTGGGAAAATAACCAGTCAAAATACATAGAAATACGAACAAATTTAGCCAAGTAAAGAAAATATTAATAACAATGAATGTAAAAGACATATAATAATGAGTATATTAATGAATGTTGATATTAAAATCAATACTCTAAAAGCACATTAAGCGGTAACGAAAAAAATAGACCAAAATATATATATACAAGAAAACTTAAAAGAAGTTCATTAAATATTACAAAAGTAATCGTCAAATCATTAATTAGGACCTGGAAACAAAAGTATGTAAGAAATCTAAAATGTTAAAGAATTAAAAAACGGTAGGAATAAATAGTAATTTACAAAAGAACGAAAACTTAGACCATAGTTGATGTACTCAATCTTGAAAAAATTTGTAAACACAAAATATAGTAAAATCAACTATACTAGCTCGAATTGTATGAAATTATAAAGTGTAATTGTATAAACAAAATGTCGTAAAAAAATATTTCTTTATCATTAGTTTCATAATATAAGTAAAAAGACTTAAAATATCAATTAGCAAAATAGGTAGAAAATCTCCTCCTTAACATCAAGTTGCAGATTCGCCTTCACGGCATCAGGTTGCAGGTTGCCGTCTGGATATTCGGTTGCACATTTTACCTCCCCGACATCCAGTTACAATTTGCCTCCATTGATATCTTGTTGCATATTTGCCATCTCGACATTAGGTTACACCAAAATGGTGAAATGGAAAATGTAACCTTCCATATGCACTGGAATATTGGACACTTAATTTAAGTATGATGTTATGTTTGAAAAATTGTGATACAAAAATAGTAGCAAAAGTAAGAAATGGAGTTGAAAGTCACACGATAGAATATCCAAAATAAATGTATAGATTATAAATATCAAACACAATGGTACAAAATAGTTGTAGTGAAATGATGTATAAAAGTAAGGAGAAAAACGGAATAAAATATAGGCATAAGCACAATGCGAATGTGAATGAGAAAATAAATATGCAAAACCAAACTTTATAATATAGCAAAACATTAATGAAAGGTGATAGAAGTAGCAATAATAACTTAACACGTAGTAATTCAAAACTTAATGTAATATGTAAAAGTAATAGAAAAATACACGAGTAACATAAAAGCGCATGAAAGTAAGAAGGATAAAAACGTCAAAAAAAAGGGCTTGTGAAATGCTAAAGGATGCATTGTTGAATTACAGCAAAAGTTGCAAAATAATAATTTGGACAAAAGAATAAAAAGCAAAAACCAATAGTAAAGTCATAGAAACAATTTTAAAAGAAAAACAAGACGATTAGTGAAAGCTTAATGTTTGCACTAATGAATAGAAATAATATAAACTCGGTTGGAGATATAGAAACTAAAAATAAGATCAATCACTGACAGTAAAAGAAACTGAATAAAAGTAGAAATAAGTTAATTACACAAAAGTTATCTAGTAAGCAAACAAATGTAAAAACAGTAAAAGTGATAGGATACAAGAGTGAGAAATACAAAACTAAGGAATATTTTAAAATACGTGAAAATAAATAATTAAAAGAATGTCGTGGAAGATAATTAAATTTAATAACAGAAAATAAATAAATAAATAAATAGAATAAAATAATACTGGCGAAAATCATAGAATTCCAAAATTATACATAATAAGTAAAATAGGAAATGATATAGTGAATATTAGTAAATAAGATAGAAAATATACAAGTTGAGGGGGGTAATAATTAAACATCAAATGCATAAAGCGGACAAAAGAAGTATAAAGAAAACTAGTGAGAAAAGTATATGCTTCATGCAAAAATAACCAATGCACTTGCGATAAATTTTTTTTATTCAAGTCTAAGCACACAAATAGTCTAAATCTCATTACAGGTCTGCATGACCAAACAATCAAGTCACACACATCAGATGTCCACCAAGGTACTCACACTTCTATTGTCCACCTAGGTATTCATGCATTTAATGTCCACTCGAGTACTCACACATCTAATGTCTACCTAGGTTCTATTTAATGTCCACTTGTGTAATCACACATCTAATGTCCATTTATGTTTATTCCTCGTACTATGTTTAAAATTACTAGTTGAAGCATGCTCTCATACCAACTTTGTAGCACCCCGAATTTCTAATATAATATCTCAGAAATACGTGGCACAATTTTAGAATCAACTTCAATGTAATCATAAACATAGCAACTAAATACAAGGAAATTTAAAACTTTTTATTACATCAATTGTTTACAAAGCACAACGAAAAATAAAATACCTTGAATTACATTTTCTTTCTTTTACAACACATTCTTTACAATTTACATAAGCCATATATCATTCTACCCCATGCATCCAAATCCCAAGCTAAAGGTACCTACTTGTAAAACATGAGGTTAGGAGATAACCATAACCCCCAAAACTATAGGGGTCTGCCATAACAGTGTGAGTGACATAAAAATAAATGCAACATAAATAAATATAAAGCATAGAGTCATGAACAATATGTATCAACAGCAAGAAATAATGAAATAAGAAATAATAATAAATAAAATATGAAAACATTAAGTGAAACTAGACTAAGTGTCAAGTATAGAAAAACAGGAAACAACATGCACAAACCAAGTCAAGAAACACCAATGCTATATGCTGACTTTCTAATGCATACTTGTCCGAATCTACGCATCACACTCTGCATAGGTCCTTGTACAAGCCCTTTTTGCATCAAAAATCTTATTTCTTCAAAAATAGTTAATTACCTGAAATCTATGAAAATAAGATAAATTATAAACAAGATAGACGAATACAAACAATTTTTGTAGGTAAATAAATACAAATATTTGTATAAAAATTAGACACATCAAATACTCCCAAACTTAATATTTTGCTTGTCCTCGAGCAAAAAGTAAAATCATGAAATAAGGAATAATAATCAATAATAGGCCCAACTCATCGTACCAAGAGATCTCATCATGCAAGAATCAAAATTTTAATTAAAAATATAAACAATAGCATCACTTGATGTGAATTTTTACAAGAGTACAAAATCGCAACAAGTAGTATGGATAATTGAAAAGAGTGTCGAACCGACAATAACTAATTATTTTATCGAGTACCAAAATTACTAGATTGACTACTATTTGGAAAATCGAAATTCAATAAAGAAAGCAATTAAATTAAATTAATCTAAAGAACTAACTAAATTAATTAAGATGAGTGGAATCTGAAATTTTTGTGATTTGTTAATTGCAAAATTTATTCTAGGGCTTTCGATTTCACCTAGTTAATCCCATACAATTTGTATTATTTTTCCAAGTTGTAGACCAAAATCTCCTAAGTATTCAATGCTTTCTCTCGAACAACACTAAAAATATCTTCAACTAACAGTTTGTCATAGTTCATGCACAAATTTAGTTAATTGAAGACTCATTAAGTTCTGTGAATTTCTTAACGGTCACATAAATCGTGATAAATCATTTCTAATTTCGCTCAATCAATGGTGTTTAATTTTATAGTTCTAAATCATAAATTACCTCTTGGGTCTCTCCATGATCCAATAAATCATACAAACGTCGGTCAACCAATTGTACACATTAAGATCAAAAATTAAACACACAACCATGAAAAAATAGAAAAATAATATGGAATTAAAATTGTGTTCTCAAAGCTAGGCTACATCAAAGCCTTATAAAATAAATTTAGTTCATAATAAAATTACAACTAACAAATACTGTCTTGCATTGCATAATAAAATTAGACAAAGAGAAAAGAGATACAGAAAGAATAATTTTTAAAAAAATTGCAAACTGAGATGCCTCGAATTGCGTGCAGCCAAGTCAGCACCAAACAGTCTTCACGCCTCCCTCTCTCTTTTTGCGTTGAATTCTGAGCGCCCACCTCTTCTTCTTTCAGAGCATCTGTAGTCGTGGCTTGCTAAATTTTGGGTATATAGCAATTAGAAATAGAAAAAAAGGAATGTCACTGTAGTCGTTGAGAGCTATATTCGATTTGTCGCATGTTTTTATTTTTTAAGACGGAAGATTATCTTTCGTCGTTGCGTTTGTAGACAGAAAAAACTTCGGGACGGAACATAATTTATCGTCTGTCGACTGAAAAAATATTAAATAAATGAAACGAAGCTCTTGGGCAGGACATCATCCATCATCGGAGCTATTTAATTTTTTTTTTTTAAATTTTGGCAAGGACGAGAGATAATCTCCCGTCCGATGCCTTTGAAATGCCACCGCAAAACCCTGGACGGTGTATTAAACATTGTCGCGGTTTTTTTTAATTTAAAAAAAAATGTGTGGGACGAGTAATAGTATCTCGTCCATCAAAATAATGAGTGGGACGAGTAATAATTATATATAGTGTGAAATATTTAACACTTGTGGCCTTAGAATTTTCTTTATGATACAGTACAATTTAACACAAATCATCATTTGATAAAAATAACAATACATTTAAAAAAACAAAATTATATATAAAAGATGGAAAATGGAATTAACTAAAGGGTAAAAAAAGGGTAAAAGAGTAATTTGACAATGGAGTGGGGAAAAAAAAAATTTGGGACAGGACGGTAGACAATGTACCGTCCAACCCTTTTGGCGTTTGGTGAAATTGTATTAGACGGTGCTTTATGTACCGTCCGTCATTTATAATTTTTTTTTTTTTTTTTTTTTTCAACAGACGGGATTTAATCCTTCGTCCGACCACTTATTCGTACGTTTTACCTTTGAGACGAAAGATTAACTTCCGTCTCGTTTAAGGGACGAAAGATAATGTATCGTCAGCTATATTATGGCTTTTGTCAAACTGTCTTCTATATTTGGCAGTCGACTATTCATGCGACACCCAAAATTTGGATTTTTAGCAGACGACTACAGCGATTTATTTGTCATATTTTTCATTTTTTGAATATTTAGCCCGCGACTACAGATGCTCTCACGCCCATTCTGCGTTTAATTTTTTTTTCTTTTCCAACACCAGCCGCCAACCTCTCTCCTCGAAATTCCTGTAGCCACCTACCAACCCATCCCCCCTCACGTCCTATAGCCGCCACCGTCATATATAGGTTTTTTATTTATTTTTTATTTTTTATATTTAGTAGGTAAGTTATATTGTAATTAGAGTTAGTTTTAATTAAGAATATAGATTAGTTAATATTATCGGTTAATTAATTAATTAATTAAAAAATTAATAGATTAAAATTAATCCACTAAAATTTTAAACTAATCAATTAACCAACCCTAATTTAAATTCACTCAACTTTGATTTTTATTACAAAATTTATTTCACTCCCTACTTGATCAAAATATTTTTTTATTGATTCTTCCATAAGCCAATTTGTAAACACGCGCAGTTGAGTGCTCAAATATTTAAATCTTCAACCTTATGTTTCTTCCTTGATTTTACCAAAAATGCACATTATTTGCACTTATCCATCTCGTTACTACAAAAACAAACAAATAAATAATATTGAGTAGAAATAAGATAAATGTTAAAGAAATCAACGAGAACTTGCAATTTCAATGCATAAAAGAGTACTAAAAATTATGTATAAATTTCACTCATCACACGCCCTTATCGTTCTCCACTTGATAGGGTTTAAATCCCCCAGCTATGCAACTAATCCTACTACTATGACTACTATGAGATTTAGACATTCTGCAAGTATTGGTTCTCGCCCTTGGAATACTGGAGGCCAATCCTACCCGCAGATCACTCTGTGGCTCTTACGTCCATCGTCTGGGAAATAGAGATTGCCTCACTCCGCAGGTCATCCTGGAACCCTCATTGCACAAACATCGTCGTCGTTCTCATCCTCAGAATACTGGAGATCAAACTCACTCTGTAGATCATTATGTGGCCCTTACGTCCATCGTTCTAGAATACTGAGAAATATCTCACTCCTTGGATCATCCTGGAGGCCATAACTCACGTTTGCACTCATTTCATCATATCACCATCTAGTGCTTTTCCTTAACTTGATAAGTTAATTAATTAATTACGAATCTCCTAGAGTCGGTATACCCTACCGACTTAACTCAACTGATCAACAACACAGCCACAACTGGCCAAACCACAAAACCTCAACTTTCGGTGTCTAGGGTCTCACACATCCTCTAGAGACTCACAACTCAACCATCACACCAAAACTTTCAATAAAACTCACAATTCCATCATCAAAACGATTATATGAAGAAAACTTCTTAAATCATCAAAAATCCAAATCTATATAATTTACTCAAAAATTTCAGAATTCAAATAAAACATTAAATCCATTAAATAATAAAAAAACCATATTTTGAATTCGTAGAATATCGCAAAATATCAATTCCTTCGAAAACCACAATTATCTCTCTTTATAAGTTCATAGGAAAGTAATTTAGATTTTATTCTAAATAAAATATAACTTTCTGTAAAATACTGTAATTTGTAGCAAAATATTATCTAAAACAGTAGATCAATATCCATAAGCTCGAAGAAATTGTAACGCCCCGAATTCCAAATAAGACCGAATTCGAGAATTCACACGATCTTTACTTCACTGCGTACAATTTTACAAGAAAATTCAAACATTTCAACATACATCAGAGTTCTTTATATCTTTGTTTACACAGCGGAAGAATAAAAGAACATAACAATGAAATAAAATATAACTTATACAATTTTAACAATGTAGGTCATCAACTGCATCATAACATCTTTACTTCTTCATAAAGAGTCCATTACCTGCATATTAAACTGTGGGCACGTCAGTCACCTACAACTGATGAACATGTTATACTCGGCCATGTTCTCTATGCTGTACATATAACGATCTCATTACTTTAACAAACCACAAAAATTGAATGAACAATAAAGTATCAAAAAGTGATTATTCTAAATATGTAAATGTATGCGATGCCTTAATTCCTAATGCACACATTTTATACTAGGATGACACTAATGCATACTAGTTCGGATTCTATGCATCCCATACTACATAGGTCCGAAGGCAAGCACCTACATACTCCATATTTAAGGGTTCGATCCCTCGCCATGAAACTACCCAGTAATAAGATAAGGTTTAGATCATTCCACGAATATGGATCCTAGCTCCGGAGTCCACCGCTGACTGTTATAGCAGATCCCTCATCATACGAATCATCCCGCAAGTGCCCCTCTAGTCCCGGTATACGTATATACATTGGAGTATGGCAAACTATCCGCCCGACTACTCAAGATTCTGGAGTCCACTGCTGACCAGTCATCATAGTCCCGGATTTAAAAATAAAAGTCTGTCTCCCACGAAGCAACCACAATCCCGGAATCTAGCGCTAACTGAGTTTATAACCTCGGAGTCCACCGTCGACTAGATAGAGTGCCCCACTTACGTTTACCCAGGTTTACTACATCTTCACTTATTTGCCTAATTCTTAAGCTCAAGACATGAATAAATTTTCATAACTAGAATTAGTCTTACTTCCTACCGGACTTAATCAACAAAATACGAGATAGCTCCATGGCCATATCTTAAAATATATCCCAACTCTTTTCAATTCAATAGTGTCGGTACCCGAGGTCTCACTAACTCTAAATCACAACTTTTTCATGTACAAGAATCCATGGGTACACATACCCTTCAATAAACATGTCTTAAACTTAGATTATTCTTATCTTTAACTTATTCACAAATGTTATCAAAGTCTAATCTTAACACCACTTCATTATTCATTTATCATCAATCTTAATTTTTTCCAACAATAATTCTTCTCATAAATCCATCTAATTTAGAACTCATTATCAAGTTTGAGCACATATAACAATCAAATATTTCATACTCAACATACAAGGGAATTTCATCACTCGTCACATATTTTTCTCCTCTTTTCAAAATAAGAATCATATTCTCAAATAATAATTTTGGAGTCAAAACTTATTTACTAATTCAATTCCCCGTTTTTACTTTTCCAAATATACAAGAAAATTTCATAACTATCTTTAATAATTTCTATTTTATTTTATATAAATAAAAGAATTTATTCTCAATCTTATTCCCAAAAAATCCCAAAGTATATTAAAAACCACACAAAAAAATATGAAGTTGCTGTCGGGTTTCGAACCCATGTCAGCCGAGACCAACAGTAAACGCCCAAGCCCAAACCCACTAGCCACTAAATCCATTTGGACTCTGTGTCAAATATCACACCGAAAAGCCCCATATACTGAGCTTCTGGTTCCGAAATTTAGTTTAGTGAATCAAAATAAAATGTGGCTATCAAGTTTCGAACCCAAGATCTCTTATAAGTAGTGCTCGGTGGTGCACTGGCTAACCAATAAGCCTAAATGTAATTTCTGTTTAGGATTTGTACTAATATACTTTTGTTCATATTGTTCAGAAAGTGATTCTTTTTCATAAAACTTGTTTATCCAAAGATCAAATCTTTCTAGGAATTTGAAATAAAATTTTTCTTGACAG
This sequence comes from Hemerocallis citrina, assembly GCA_017893485.1. Lineage (NCBI taxonomy): Eukaryota > Viridiplantae > Streptophyta > Magnoliopsida > Asparagales > Asphodelaceae > Hemerocallis > Hemerocallis citrina. Next base: position 291,560,955 of record CM030361.1, read on the forward strand.
AGAATGAATTTAAAAACAGTAAACAACAATTTTAAAAACATTAAAATCCTATTTCTATTTCTTTAAACAATTCTTTTTCTCATTTTTCAGATAGACTTGTATTTTCTCAAACTTGAATAGTGTTCATAAAACTAGTTTATGTCCTCACTTACATAAATTACAATTTTATAACAATACTAACAAGTCTCTCAATCATGAGAATTTCACACAAAAAAATCTCTTTCAAGGAGAAAATTATTATTTTCAAATACAATAAGGCAAAACATACATATGTCAGCACTAACTAAATTTTGTTTAGCTTTCTCTTCTTTCTTAGTCATCATAATCTAAGGCATGATTTGAATATGACATTCTTCGACAAATTTCCATTTACTCAACATGTACAAAATTTGCAAGCATACTAACATGATTCATAGTATAAAAGAATTCTTCTTCTTAATTAGCATGGTGACAATTATTTACTAAGTCCCAACAAGATTATTGCATGTTATACTACATATTTCACATCAACATTAACTTATACTTTTATCAAAAAATATTAACTTATACTACTCATTTATAGTTTTTAGCATGCATATTCTACAATTAGAAAATAATGAAACCACCCACCTCTATGAAGAATGAATTCAATGAGAAAGTTGGAAACAACTCCTAGCTCCTAGCAAATCCTTCTCCTCCTAGCAAGAACTCCTCCAAGCAAGAACTCCTCCAAGTAAGAATACTCTACTCTCTTTCTTTTTCTTTCTCTTATTTTGATTTGTTTTCTGTGTAAAAGAGAAGGAGAATGGGGTGTTATTTATAGGATAATGTTAGGGTCTATTTTGCATAAACATCCACCTAATAACTCTCTCCTTAATTACCCACTCAACCTTTCATTTTCTAACTCCTTTTCAACCCTTCAACTCTTAACCCCCATAACCCCCATCCTTTCCCTCTCCCCACCATGCTACAACCCGACCTCCCCTCCTAGTCCAACCGGCCAACTCCCCATGTCACATACAAAATAAATACAAATTTTATAGTTCTAAATGTGTACTAAAAGTTGTAACTTGTCATGTATTAGTCCAAGCTCAACTTAAATTAGGATTTTATTAATGGGCTTGTCCCCTGGGCTTTCATTTTAATTTACTAACTTAATTATTCTAATGGGCTCTTCTTTTAATTAATCTAATGGGCTAGAATTTAACTTTAGGTACATGGGTTAAATAAAAGGCTAAATAAGACTATACATGCCAAAATTAGTAAATGCAAGAAAAGAGATGGATAAATTAGCACGTGCATCATACGTGCAAAATTGAACAAATGCATTTTAATCAAAATAGGAAAAATAAATTTTCATTTTATAAAACAAGTTCGAACACATAAATAAGTAATTAATACACATAGAAATATCACACTTAGTGATGAAAAAATATGTAATTGATACGTATATCGAAAATACATAGAAAACACGTAAACTACAGAGATTAAAATATTATATTTTAGTTGACTCAAATAGGATAAAATCGATACAGAAAATGCATAAATAGTCGGTAATCAAAATACGCAGTGAAAATACGTTACAAAATATACGTGCTAACACACAATGGCAAAATTATCATTTCCAATTTTGCGGGGTATTACAGAAATAATCGTTCAAAAGATACGAAGAAAAACTCATCAAAACAGCCAATAAAACAGTTGACGGTCGACGCTTAACATAGTGTAAAAACATAGTAGTCGACTGTCAATTGGAAATTCTCAAAAAATAAAATATGTCGGTCGACCGTGACCTGCTATATAGCCAGGTTTGAAGTTGTGTATGTTTCGACTGATACATCAATAACTCATTGTAAAAAACGCAAATTTGTAAAACCAAATTCCTGAGATGATTAAATATAACTTGTATAACATATAGGTGTTTATAAAACAAATCAAAATTTCATCAATATCATAAAAGAGCAATTTTTACCAAATCCTTCAAGAACAACGAACTATATATATATATATATATATATATATATATATATATATATATATATATATATATATATATATAGGCATACATACATGTATGTATAGATTAGTAAAATCAACAAAATTTCATCAATTAGGAGTAGTATAATGTTTAGTTTCATCTCAGACAATTGAAATCCAGCCAAATCCGAAATTATTAAAATCTGAAACTATCAATAATAAAAATATGAAACCATACAGATTATGAAACATTATTAAGTTATGAAACTAATAATAATTAAAGTCTAAAATTAATTAGACTATATGAAGAATGAACTATAAACCAAATCCTACTCCATTTAACCCAACACTGACTGCAACCAAGGCCGAAATTACAGCCTAGATCAACTTGATTGAAATCCATTTTTAATTAATATTAAAACCTAATGCAATGAAAACCCAATCTTAATGAATCTCAGTCAAATCTTAATGTACTCGAACTAAAGTATGCCTTAAATTAAGATTCTAATGAAATTTAATTAAAACCGTATTCACATATAATGGAAGCCCCTCCTTATTTAATCTACCAAAACCCACTTACCAGAGCCTAAAGTGCATGCAGACATCAATAGTTTGGGCAATATGGGATATCATTGCCATGGCATGAAAAGGAAGATAGGATGGATCTCCAATGCACAAACTGAAACTGCACTTGGTGCAGGTCGCAACACTAGTACACAATTGAAAAGAAGGGGGAAAAAAATACCCCATCTACACTACCCCTTCACCTAAAAGATCTGCCCCATATATATAGGTGTAGTGAAAATAATAGTAGGTTGATGCTATGATTCTAAGATCTTAAAGTTGTAAATTTAAAATTTGTCAGAAAACAACAATACTAAGACAGACTAATTTTGATAGTTGAAATGTTGCTAAAAATTAGTAACATGATGTTATAGTTGTCATGCAGTAGAGAAACAAATTACGAAGTAAATAGGAGTGAGGCGTTAATTGAGTATACTGTGTATTGAATGAGTGTTTAAATATGTGATATAAGAAAAGTATATTTATGTTTAATTAGTAACTGCGCTTTGTAGTTCGCATAGTAACTCAAACTATTTTTCCCAATAAATTTAGATATAACTGTATAGCTAAAATTTGTACTCAAAAGTCTAGATTAGCATGTACTACTATTTCAAAGAAGTATATACATAAACATTAAGTTAGATGATGATCTGGTCCTAGCATGGTATTGACTCGGTAGTTAATAAATAATCTTGCTAACATGTAGATTTTTTTTTCCGAATCAAAGGATGAGGTAAAATTTTGCATACCTAGGGTTTCATGCAATTTAGGTTAAACATCAATATTTACAATGCATCTCATCATCTTGCGAATAAAATCAACATCATTTATGCACAAACAACTTATATCATTCACAAGTATCTCAAGCATGGAGATCACATAAAAGAGGGATTTTTAATTATAAGATTATCACATTTCTCATTCATCTACTTATCAAATTTCATTATAACTACATACCATCATCTAACATGCTTTCTAATAGATAAATCATCAATGAAGAAATCAACTAAATTAATAAAGAATAAGAAAAATTTCTTCTTTTGCAAAATCTAAGATCATTGCTTCAAAACTCCCAGAAATTATAGTAAAAATATATATTATTGTTGCAAAGGAAAGGGATGGCTGTAGTGGCCGTAATAGGCCAAAATCTGGAGTTTTTAGGCTTTTACAAGTTTATGGAAACATCCCTTAACAAATTATTACTTTACATGTATAAACCTTTCTTTAATAAAGTAGTTAAATAAGTTAAATAAATTAAAATAAAACCAAATTCTTTTACTATTGAGTTATCCAAATATCAAGCATAGTCCAGAAATTAAATAATTCGGATTTGTACTCAAAGTGGTGATTTTGCACAACAGTCCATCTTTTTGTAATATTTGCAAATATGTCATAAATATTCGTAAAATCCAAAAAATTCAGAAATAATATCTAAAAATAAATATTAGGTTTTACAATTAAAAATTTCGGACTTAGACTTTCCAAGAAACCATTTACACAAGATCCACTTAAATTTCATATTTGCAAAAACACCATATTTGTTTAAATCTTTACCAAATCAACTCTAAATAAAATTTAAATAGATTTTATTTTAAATGATGAACATGGGAAGCCCAAAAATAAATAAAAGTAATTTTCATTATTTTTTTGAGATCTAAACGGTTTTTTACATAAAAGCCCCTCTCTTTCGAAATATTTACAAAAATAGTTTCTTTATTCAGGAAAATCCCAAAATTTAGGATATACTTAATTATAAATAGGAGAATTTATTAAGAAATTTAAAAGTAGAGATTTGCACCCCAAAAATATTTGCACGTGTTTTGTACGTGTACAATTGAGAAATTCATAAAATAGTCAAATAAGTTCAAATAAATTTGAAAAATTAAAATATCTTAAATAACTGAGGAGAATCAGTTATTAACCATAAAATTTCAAGGATTCAAAATTTCTAATTTTGCACGTGTGTTGCACGTGCAAAATTGCAATTTCAAGAAAATAGTCAAAATAGTCAACTTTACCAATTTAATACTATTTAATAATGCAAAATAAGTCATTTTGTTTTGCAGGGTGTTACACCCAAGTCTAGCATCTTTTCATGCATTCACCTCCTCATTTCACATGAAGATGAAATTTCTCACACCATCAGATGTAGGGAAAGTTGCAGGAAGCCAAGAGGCAGCACGAGCATGCTATAACGCCAAAATAGGGGGCTTTTTCTTCCACTAGATGCAATCGAACTGTCACCAGAAAGAAATCACACAAACTCAGAACCCGTGGATGAATTGGAAGAGATCCCTTTCTCTCAGGAGGATCAGGCCAAGAGTTTTCGTGTCAGCAAGACCCTTCCTCTCCAACTCAAAGACCATCTCGTTGCCTGCATAAGAGGGAATCAAGACTTATTCGCCTGGACTGCAGACGACATGCGACAAATTCCTAGAGACCTAATCATGCACCACCTCAGTGTAAGCCCAGATGCCAAGCCTGTCCAACAAAGGCGCCAAATTTTCTCCCGAAAGGCTATTAGCAGTTAAAGAAGAAGTCAAAAAACTCCTTCCGCACACTTCATCCAAGAAGTTAACTACCCAGAGTGGTTAGAGAATGTGGTGATGGTTCAGAAGGCCAACGGTAAGTGGAGAATGTGCGTAGACTTTACAGATCTCAACAAGCCTTGTCCAAAATACCCATTCCTCCTCCCAAGAAAAGACGAACTGATTGATGCCACGTCGGGGCATGAACTCCTAACCTTCATGGATGCATTCTCCAGGTATAACCAAATCCAGATGTTTCCATCTGACACCCCGAAGACGTCCTTCATCACAGTTCGGGTAATGCCTTTTGGCCTGAAAAATGCCAGCAGTACTTATCAACATTTGGTGAAAAAGGTCTTCAAAATCTAGATTGGTAGAAACATGGAGGTGTACATGGATGATAAGCTAGTCAAAAGTCTCCGGAAAGAAGACCATGTCATAGATCTCCAAGAGGCGTTCGAAGAACTACACAAGCATAACATGCGATTGAACCCTTCAAAATGTGCTTTCAGAGTATCCTCTGGTAAATTCTTGGGCTTCATGATTAGCCAAAGGGGAATCGAAGCCAATCACGAGAAAATCTAGGCAGTTCACAACATGTCTCCCCCGACCACGGTCAAGGTAGTGCAGAAACTCACTGGCAGTCTGGCCGCCATCAGCCGATTCCTCTCAAAGTTTAAGGAGAAATGTCTGCCATTTTTTAAAATTCTACTGGGCGCAAAAGGTTTCAAGTGGGGGGAAGAACAAAAGATCGCCTTTGAACAACTCAAAGAATATCTCGTCAACCCTCCGCTCCTGAGCAAGCCCGAACCAGGTGAACCCCTTTTCCTCTACTTATCTACCTCAGACCAAACTCTCAGCGCCGTCCTTATTAGAGAAGAAGACAGAGTTCAGAAACCAATCTACTATGTGAGTAAGGTACTCCATAACGCATAACTCCGTTACTCTAAGATGGAAAAGATGGCCACTGAATTGTTCACAGCTGCTCGAAAACTCCACCCCTATTTTCAAGCAAATTCCATATGCATTCTCACCGATCAGCCGCTCAAGCAAGTACTCCTCAAACCTGAAAGTTCTGGCAGATTAACGGATTGGTCCATTTAATTGAGTCAATAGACATCAGCTACCGACCGAAAACGACCATCAAGGCCCCAGCATTGACCGAATTCATTGTGGAAACCACCATCACCGACTCCCCCGAGGAAGAAGAAAACCCCCCGCTTTGTAAAGTATATGTAGGTGGGTCCTCTTATCTCTAAAGGCGCAGAGCAGGAATTATTTTGCTTGTGCTCGATAAATTTACTCTCCAATACACATTGCGCCTCAATTTCTCTGCATCCAACAATGAAGCTGAATATGAAGCATTGATTACTGGTCTCCGGTTAGCACGTGAAGTAGGCATACAAAGAGTCGAGATGTTTAGCGACTCCTAGCTAGTCGTCAACCAAGTCCAAGGCGAGTATGAAGCCATAGAAGGCCGCATGGCCAGGTACTTGTCACAAGTGAAGAAACTCTTGTCGACATTCAGAGAAGCTAATGTCACTCGCATTCTCCAAGCTAGCTTCCTCATCTCTCGATGGGCTTGTTCGCACGGTCCTTATTGGGGTCCTTCTCAAGTCGAGCATCGAGGAGGAAGAGTTGGAGCTCGTGGCTGTCACACCCCAAATGTTCGATGATTGTTGAATGAAGCCCCTGATCGATTTCTTTGAAAAGGGAATCCTCTCTGAAGATTGCAGAGAAGCAAGGAAGATTCGAACAAGGGTCGAAAGATACACTCTCGTGGAGGAAATCCTATACAAATGATCATACACTATAGTTGACAACAAACCCTACTTGAGATGTCTCACTCCAGAAGAAGCGTAGTATGCCATCAAAGAACAACATGAATGAATCGGCAGCTGCCATCAAGGGGCCAGGTCCCTCGCATGAAAGATATTCAATTAAGGGTATTATTGGCCCACACTTCTCAGTGACGCGCAAGAGTATGTTCGCCAGTGTGACCCCTTTCATAAGCACTCAGCCATCAAGCATGGACCTCAAGCAATCCTCAGTTCTATGTCAAGCCCTATCTCCTTTGCCATGTGGAGAATAGACTTTCTTAGGCCGTTTCTGCCAGCAGCAGGTCGAAGAATTTTCCTAGTGGTAGCTATTAACTACTTCACAAAGTGGGCCGAGGCAGAGCCGCTAGCAACTATCACCGAGCAGAAGATCCAACAGTTCTTTTGGAAGAATATCATTTGCAAATATGTGATTCCCTGCATATCAATCTCTGACAATGGCACACAGTTCACTGGGAAGAACTTTCACCAATTCTGCACAGATTTAGGGATCACCCAATGGTTCTTCTCCGTCTCACATCCCCAAACTAATGGCCGGGTTGAAAATGCAAATCAACAAATTCTATATGGCCTAAAAAAGAGACTAGGAGAAGCTGTAAGAGGATTATGGGTTGAAGAATCGCCAAGTGTGTTGTGGTCCTACAGAACCACAAAGCGAACCCCAACTGGGGAATCGCCATTCACCTCGCTTACGGCTCGGAAGCGCTAATCCCCTTGGAAGTTGGACTTCCATTTCCCCATCTTCTTTCCTTCGATAAATCTTCAAGCCAATCTCCACATCGTTGAAGAGATACAGGAGAAATCAGCCATACGGAGGAATATTTACCAACAAAGGGTCGAAAAATTCTACAACAAGAATGTTTTCCCTACTAGTCTGAAAGAGGGAGATCTAGTCTTGCACAAACTCGAAATCTCCGACCCGCAAAAGATTGGAAAGCTCACAACCATCTGGGAGGGGCCGTACAAGGTCTCCCAAGTGATCTGTCCGGGATCATATTGACTTGAAGAATGCGGGGGGGGGGGGGGAATACCCAGAAGTTGGAACGCCGAGCACCTCATGAAGTACAACGAAGGAGTTTGAAACATACTCTCTTGTAGCAGCAAATTTTCTTAACTTGTAATAAAGGCTAGCCACTAGAGCAATCATTTAGTTTTTCCTCCAATAAAGACCGCTTTCACTGCCGATCAATGTATATAATAAAGACCAGCCACTTGAGAATCCTTTTAGATTATTTTATTTAATTCAATAAAAGTTAGTCATTTATCTTTTTAGACTTTTTTTTAATTCCATGGAAGCAAACAACGAGTTAAACACCAAACTGATACACTAAAATACCACCAAAAACTCGTTAAAAGCTCCTTACAAGATGAGTTCGGAGTCCATACCCATGGATAGAAGTTACTATAGCAATTTACAACAAAGCAAGTTCAGAGTTCGCTTTCCCATTTGATCTGCTCCTGCAATCCGTTAACGCCTCGACGACAGGATCGGAGTCCACACACATGGCTCGAAGTTACCCTATCAATTAGCAATAAAGCAAGTTCAGAGTTTGCTTTGTCATTTTATCTGCTCCTGCAACCTATTAATACCTGAACTAACAAGTTTGGAATCCATACCAATGGCTCAGGGCTACTTTAGCAACCTGCAATCAAGCACGTTCAAAGTTCAATTCGTCGTTCGATCTGTTCCTGAAACTAGTTAAAATTCCTTAAAGATAGATTAGAGGTCCAAAATCATGAATTGTAGTTACTCCAATAAAACTTGCAAAAGCAACATTTGGGGTTCAACTTGTAGCTCGATGTGACACTCACAATTCGTTGGAGGACCCATATAGCAAGTTTGGAAAATAACTCTTTCTTAGAGTTGCTCCTACAACTGACTGGGTAAAAGACGAATAAGCTCTAAATTCGTCAAGCATTACGCACACTATCGACTGTTCGTTAGCTATACTCAACAAATTTGAGGCCTTATTCTTTAGCTACAAAGAACCCATTTGAAAGCTCATCAATATCAACGATTAGTTGCACAATAAGGATCAAACATATGAAAAGAATTTTTCAAATCACAAATCTATTGCAAATCTATGCATTCTGATCTAGTGCCGCTAAAAATATTTACAAGTACAAAACTATGGGCCATACCACAACGAGTCTGCAAGTAGTATTACAAATGCATGCTGAAACATTAAGCGGCATAGTGATTCTACAATGTGATCTACAAACTGTCCTTTCGACTCCGTGGGTGAGGAATGTTATTCCTGTTGCTGCTTATTTTGGTGTGGGAGCAAATAGATAGTGAGTTTATATTTCATGGAAACTACTAAAAATATGACCTTTGATCTTTGCCGTGAAATGCGGTTAAAGCTCCATGAGATTGAATCAGGATCTTTGATTGAACACTGTAAATTAAATCCGACGGTTGTTGATGCGGTCGATGGACCTACAAAAATTCTGAAATGCCGGGGTTTGGCCCCGGCTACAAACCCTTCGACGCTCAAGTCAAAACCAGAGAGAGAAATAGAGTTTTAGAGAAAAACTATTGATTACCTTCAGGCTGTGGAGATTGAGATGTATTCGTTAGATCGAAATGAATTCCTTATCTCCTTTATGTTTCTCCCCCTCAAAAGATAAGCTTCCTTATTACGGGATAAGAGATTTTTCTTGATTTTTAATATTTTTTCCCCATTTAAAAATCACTTTTTCAAATTTTATAATTAATAAACCCAATTTTAAATTATGTTACAAAAATTTTTATTAATTATTTGAATTTAAATAACTATTTTTTGATTTTTTTAAATTATTTTTTCGAATTTAAAATGAATTTAAGGGGTTTTTTATGAATTATCAAGTCTTGGCACGCTTCTTGGCGTGATCTGCAGTGTTGATCAAAGGACGGCTCGCCCGCTGAGTGAAGCGTTCGGATATGATGCGAGATCATGGAAAAGGGGCAACATGGCTCTTCCTGGTGCGTTGATTGTTCTCTAGCGCGTATTTCAGAGCTATTGAGCGGCTATGAGTGAAAGAAGAAAGAAAAGGCAGTCACGACATCATCTAAGCCATTGATCACGGGCGCAAGCGACTATTGGGGAGATCCAAAGGTCTGAATGCCTGCGAGAATCCCCCCCCCCCCGAGCTCAACCGAAAAGTTCTTCGAGCTCCCCTCTTTTCTTTGGGTTTTGAGCTCTCGTTTTGTTTGAGCTTCTCCTGGCCGATCTCGTTTCAGTTGAGCTCTTCTTTGGTCGAGCTACGACGATCGAGCTCCATTGTCGAGTTCCCATTGTCGAGCTGCGTTTTTTGGTCGAGCTACTGATTCTCGTTAACCTTGAGTTAGGTCGAGCTTCGCTTTCGTCGACCCAGAGTTTGGTCGAGCTCCTCCATTCACGTCGACCTTGAAATTGGTCGAGCTATACCTGGGCATCGCCGTCGAGCTATAATCCCCTGTCGTCAAGCTACAAATAGTCTAGCTTGAAGCTCTTCAACGAGCTGCAATTGGGTCGTGCTCATCTTCTTCGTCGAGCTACTGCGGTGTAACCCCCGTTCCCGCCAATATGTATTTTCCGTGTATTTTCAGTATTTCGATTTTTATGAAGTATTTTTCGCTTTTAAAATTCTTTTTGTTAAAATTTATTGTTGTATTCCCTGATTAAGTCAATTTTATTCATTAATGGTATTTTTTTGCTATCTTTGGTCGACTATATATTTTAGTACAAGTCTATTTTTATTTTGTAAGTTATTTAACCCAAATCTTATTATTATTATTATTATTATTATTATTATTATTATTATTATTATTATTATTATTATTATTATTATTATTATTATTATTGTTATGATTTCTACAATTTTTGTTATTATCTTATTATTATTGGAGTATGAAGTTTACGTTCATTATTTGATTTAATTAATTGTTATGTACTACCATATTACTGTTCATCATATTTTAGCCCAAATCAAACCCAATTTTATTTATTCTATGAATTCGTATATTCTATTGTATTTATTAGTATTTGAGTATTAACTTAATGTATACTATTTGGTTCATTGTACTATTGTATAACTATTTATTATAATTGATTTAATTATTTATTTTTAATCTAAACCCAAACCCTATAGCTCTCTTATTGGATCCGAAACCCAATAGCCCTTTAACCCATTAACCCATTCTTTTGGATCTGCCCAAACCCGCTACCCGAAACTCACTTAACCCTAATCTTAACACTATATATTCTCTAATAACCTTAAACCCTAATTACTCCCTGATTAACCTAGCTGCCTACCCCACTTCCCCCACTTTTCTCTCTTCCTGTAACCGCATCTCCTCACCTTCTTCATCCTTCTTCTTCGAGTGCAGCCAACCCATTTTATCTCCTCCTTCTCTGTCCCTCCCGTAACCCAAACACACTTTCTCCACCATGTCACCAACGAGCCGCCCTTCACTGTCAACCCATCATCCACCTTCAGATGCTATCCTGAACCGCCGTTCGCCTGCTGCCCAGCACTCCCCGATCCTCCATCGACCCTCGCTCTTCCATCTTGCATCGCCTACACCCTCCTTGAAGCCCCATCGTCGCCCTTCATCACCCATCCCCGCCAGCATCTTCCTCCTCGCCATCCCGTCCTGCACCTTCTCACCCTGACCATCCTCATCGCCAACCCACTCCAGTCCCCAGCGCCCTCATTCCCCCCCGAGCACCCCTAGTCGAGCTGCCCTCATCGAACCACCCATCTTCGTCTTACACCGCGACCCCCAGAACCCATTTCGAATGCACCACCAGCCCATCCTACCGTCGCCCCCTTGCTGGCTTCTCCTCCTCTCCCACCAACTGCCATTCGTTGACAGTCCTCCCGCTCCTCACTGCCCTTCCTTGCAGATCCCTTGTGGCCACTAGTAACCACCAGAGCCCGTACACCCCTCGACTTCGATAGCTGTGCCACCATAGTCAGCCAGTCGCCCAAACTCCCCTTGACCCCTTGCCGATGTTGCCCTCTCCGTTGTGTTGCTGTCGTGATCGAGTCGCCGTGTTTCCATTGTGCTCTTTTGCACGTATTATGCACGTGCTCTTGTGGATTCGTGTTCGCAGGTTTTCGTTGTTCTATAATCCAATCAAGGCAAGTATTCTCTTGTACGAAATTTATTGTATCCCATACAAGCAATTTCCTAAAAATCCGCATGTAAGTTCATCGTAGTTAACTCCCGTTCTCATGTTAGATGTGCCAATATGTATTGATCCACCGATATTTTGTTCTGATTCAACCCTATCAATTCTACATTTTAGAAATACCATGATTAACCTATTATTGCATGCACGACACAACACATGATAAACAAAACTAAAAATTCATCTGAACCATTAGAAGTGATTGTCAATTTTGTTGTATGTGATCGTGTTGATTGAAACTTGATGTTGTAACCATGATAGTAATTTCCCCATTTTGATATTGTTAAAACCATGCTTGAGTTGCTGATGTGATAATTCACTTATTTCTAGTTAAGTTTTTATTTTTGTTCGAGCCAAATCAAATTATTATGAATATTTTAAAAGTGGAATACTGCTGTCCTGATTTTTTTTTATGGTTTCGACCCTGTAGATGACAAAATATTGAGTTGGTTTCTGAATACGAATTGTAATCCCATGTGTCTAGTTTTCAGAACATCTGACAGAATCGAATTACGAGTTATATTCTGTGAGGCATTGCTATTTTAGTACTGCTAGGTCTGAATATCCAGATTCACAATTTCATTGTATCACCCTGCCTTGCAATTTAATTTGAACATGTTATCGGTAATATAATAATATAAAAGTTATCTTGCTGAGAATAGACATGCTAGGGAATCACCCTTAATTTTTCTGGATTTATTTGATGAGCTTTCAGACCTGATTCATGTATGCAAACATAACTTTAAGAATTCTGGCTGAACACAAAATCTGTGTAGAATGTTGATTTGAACCCAGTTTCTGTAACTTTTATATATCTTGTGTATATGCACTGGAACTGGGAGAGAGTCTAGTTTCTAGAACTTCTGAAAGATCTAGATTTTCATTCCTGTAGCAATGGGAATTCTAGTTTTGGTACAACTACATCCTGCTGTCCAGAAATTGAAATTCTTGTTGTTTCTAATAGTTATAAGTTATTTTAACATCCGAATATGTTTTCTACCCAGCCCGAACTTGTTTTCTGTTTCCTATCATGTTTACCTGTCCCTGATTTCTGCACTTTCATGCCTGTTTTGATAATAATAATAAATAACAAGCCGGTGTTTAAGGAAAAGAGCTTAGTAGTGGACAATATAGGTAAGTGTACTCGGAAGGGGGCCCGTGTTTCCCATCTGTTTTGCATGAATACATGATTACATGATTCATAAGTCTGTTTATCTGTTTTGTTTTATGTGTTTTGGCTGACTGCATTCTTCCCTATAGGAAGGTGTACTCGGAAGGGGACCCATAGGTCCCATCTGTTTATCCGATTTGGTTTATCTGTTTATTTGTTTTGCCTAAGTACACAGCCCTATAGAATCCATCACTAAGTCTAAACGTTTACTTGATTGTATGCATCAAATATGTGGTATATATACGGGATGCATGATTGCTGCATTAGTTAGGATTAAACAAAGACTTAAGAATAATATGTTTCACCTGCACTTTCCAGTTATCTGTTCCAAATGTTATCTGATATCTGTTATAAGTTTATCAGCTATCTGTTACCTGACTCTGTTACCTGATTCTGTTTATTTGTTTGTTAATTTATTTGACTCTACCCATCTGTTACAATCCTACCATGCTATATTATGTACTCTTGATTTCTGTTCCTGTTCTGCATTTTATCCATCTCATTTCGTAGCTTGTACTACTTGCGACCCGTAACTTGCACTAACGAGCATACTATTTTCCTATTTCTCTATTTCGATCAATTAATAATTATACAGGTTTTGAAGATTAGCTGCTTGAAGGAGTGAGTGATCAAGTATTTTGAGCATTGACTGGATCTTTTATGCTCTAGTTATTCTTGTAATGAGTTATTATTTTTGTTGTTGCTACTTGAATTTGTATTGGGGCATGTTGCCTCGAATATTTGTTTTCTTTCTAGATCTTGTTTTTATTTGAGGATTTTGTATTTATTTTCAAATAATTCTGTTGATTATGAGATTTGTTTCATGCATGCGTGGTTTTATATTTCTTTTATATTCCTGTTGTACTGTTGAGTTGATCCTAAAGCTTATGAATGATGAAAATTATTTGCTGGGCTTTATCACGTACTCGTAGTCGTGCTGGAGAGTTGAGCTTCTCTTCATAATCGAAGTTGGGCGAGCTCGACTGAGCTTTGAACCAATGGAGTTGGGTAACAATAGTTGGAGTTGAGTTTTGATGAAGAAAGGTTTTTTGGATTTTTGGGTTCGAGTTTTGGAGTGGAATCGGGTTTGAACCCAAACCTGAAGTCTCCCCTTAGACTGTAATCCTTGTTCCCCTTTATACGGATTTGTACTTATTTTGTTCTTCGTATTATTGAAATTCAAATTTCCAGATAAATCTTCATTTTCTCCTTGAGCCAAATTGCTTTTATTTTCGATATCCGATTAATTTGGTTGAACCCAGAGATTTTAGTTCATACTGTTATATTATTACTATTCGATCATTTAATTATTTTAGCGCATAACTCTGAATCCAATCTGTAATTTTGTTTATTTATTCATTTGTAAACCCAACCCAATCTTGCTATCTAATGTGAAGCCCATTTCTGTTAACCAAACCTAAAACTCATATCACTATTGATTATTTTATTTGAAGTTCAGACCCAGCCCAATATTATTATTATTATTTTATTTAATGTTGAGTCTAACTATTGAAACCTAATCTTTACCCATACCATTGTTAAATCTCTTTTGGATGCACAGGCAAACCCAAACCCCTTAACCTAAACCCATCTACTAGTCCATACCCAACTGCATACTACCCCTCACGTTCCCCCACAAATCTCTCCCCAAATAACTCTAATTCAACTTCCTATTAATTATCATATTATAATAATATATCTATTATTAAATCCCTCAACTTCCCCACTCCCACTCTCTCTCCCTGACTCACTCTTTATCTCTCCCCGACTCTCTCTGACCCCTCATCTTCCTCCTTTTTTTAATCTTACAGCCGAATCCGACCTCACCATTGCCGTGCCCCTACCCTATCGGCCCGACACCCTCCATCACCTCTGCCCTCGAGCTCTCCCCTACTGCTCACCTCGTCGATCGCCTACAAACACCGAACCCATATCCAACTCGCTGCTATTCCTTACCGAGCGTCGCCACCCATCACCATTGCACTCAACGCCATCGCCATTGCCGCTTCAACCTCCACCACGTAGCCACTGCCTCGACCTTGCAGAAACGTCGCCATCCTCCTCCCTGCCTTCATCCATAACTCAAGGCACCGCTTGCCATTGACTGCCACCTCCCGCTCGAGCCACCCTTTGCCATCGCCCTGCACTCCTCCTCCATCACTCCTCGCGACTTCCACCGCTCGAACCCTCGCCCTCAGCCCCGCTGTGACCTCCCCGTGGCAGTCACCGCTGCTTCCTAACTCCCAACCACTATTGCTGCCTCCTTGCTCACCTCCAGCGTCCGCGGCCTCCATCTTAACTCAGCACCACCACTCTGCATTACAACCCCGAGCACCCCCGTCGCTCCTCTGGCTGCTCCGACCTCCTGTCTCCACCGCGCGACCACTGCCCTCCATCATCCTCAACCGAGCGCTCCACCGCCATCCAGCACCAACACCGCTTCACCGCTACTCATTCAAAACCATCGACTGCAGTCCCTCACCCCTGCTCCGCAGCAGCACCCCCGATATCAGCCCCTGCAACCCCTCATAGTCCCACTGATGCTGCCATTTCTACCTACACTCCACCTTCGCTGCTCTGCCTCTCCCTGCCTTCCCCATAGCGACGCCAAAGCACCTCGAAAACCCCTCCTTCCACTGCCTTGGTCGCTGTCTCTTACGGTGTTGCTGCTGCTCTTGCTACTTATTGTTGTTGCCTCTTGCCGATTGCTGCTACTGTTGTGGCATCGTGTGGTTGCTACTGTCTCGCTTGTCATGAGTCTCCATCTCTCTGTGTTGCCCGCTACCTCTCTTAGCATCGCAGCCATTATCATGCATCGTCACTGCCGACGATCACCCCCGTAGTCCCCACAGACTGCTATTCTGTCTCTTGTTGTGCATTACCGTTGCCTTGCAGTTGTTGTCGTCGTTCTTGCTGTTGTTTTCCCACTCGTTGTCACAGCCATCGTTCTCCATATTGCTGCTATTGCTGCGTGCTGCCGTCTCTCGCTGTTGTTGCTGCTGTCTCTTGTGTTGTTACTGCTATCACTTGTGTGTTCTCGTCGCACCTGCGAACACCGTATAAAGCAAGTAACTTGTACATTTTAATGTTCAGTACAGCATATTGTTTGATCTCCCGCAATTAGTAATTAGATCATTTCGTTTGAAATTAGTTATTCTTGTAGTATTTATGATTCATGATCAGTCGTTATATTGAATCGAATCAATTCTTTTGCCTAAATGATTCGATGTCATCAAAGATCGTAGTTTTCCATTTTCCCCACATTCATTGCACAAATACGAATTTGAAACTATATGTTGCACGTAAGAACCATTACAATTTGAATTGGCAAGTTTCTGTCTTGCTATTGCTGTAACTTGTAGCTAGATTTTGATCTAGGTAATGTTCAAATTAATCAGAACTTTGTACAAGAGAGTCGTAGCGCTGTGAATCTAGTTTCTGGAATATTTGACAGATTCAAATTCTGAGTTGCAGATAATGAGTAATTTTTTTTTGTACTACTAGGTCTACACATGTCAGATTGTTACTTATAGCACATTGGCATGTTTCAAAAATTAAAATGTCATGTTAATAGGTGAATTAGGACTTGATATTTATCAGAATACTACTAGACATGATTAGGAGTCACCTCATAATATTTATAAGGTTTTTAAATGAATTTACAATCACTTTATATATATAAGAATTTGACCTTGGTATGCTGCCTGAATAGTAGATCAGTAAAAAACTATCTGGTAGACCTTGCTAATGTATTTAAAATGTATCTTGTGAATATTCATTGGAACTGGAATGGAGTCTATTTTCTGGAACCTCTGACGGTACCTGGTTCGCTTTCCTGTGACAACGGGAAAGTGAATTTTTGTACAACAATGTATTACTGTCCAGAATTATAACTTCATGTCCTTGATTATAAATATATATATTTTTTGCATTTAATTGATTAAATTGCATATCATGCATTGCATAGCCCGTGATACTCCTTGATCCTGTCCTGACACTCATTCTCAATGTGCATGTTCATGTTGATTATTGTAAAAAGTATAACCAGCCGGGGTAATTAGGGAAAGAATCTAGTAGTGGACAATATAGGATAGTGTACTCGGAAGGAGGCCCGTGTTTTTTGTAATAATGATGCCTGATTACATGATTACCTATTTACAAGTTATATGAAACTAAGTGCTACATCCAGAGCCGATGAGGGCCACCTCTAGAATCCATTACATGATTACATGACATGATATGATTTCTAGTTATATGATATAATTTCTGGTTACATGATATGATATGATTCCTATTAATGTCACTATAAGACCCGAGTATCTGACCCTATAGAATTCACCACTAGAGTCTAAACGTTAACTTGATTGTATGCACCCGAACCTGCAGTATGGGATGCATGATTGCATGCATTAGTTAGGCTTTATAAAACATTGCTAGACTTGAGATTAACACTGAACACGTGCATGACTCATGTTTACAAGTTACCTGTTACATGTTACAAGTTTACATAATTCCTATTTACATGTTACATGCTCACTTTACCAATTTCATGATTTCCTGTTTATAAGTCAAGTTTGCATGATCCTCGTTCACATGCTGTATTTTCCTGTTACATAACTTGTTTTCAATATACATGATTCTTTGTTCTTGCTATATTTCTGTCCCTGTTCATTTGATTGTACTACTTTTAGCCCGTAGCTTACTCTAAAGGGTACCATCTATCTTTCTTTTGATTTAATGTTATACAGGTACAACGATGGGATACTTAAGAAACTTGGTGAACTACTTACTGGATTTCTTATTCTCGAACTTATTGTAAGTTCTTGTATCTCAGATATTGGTTATTGTATTGCATTCTTGTTCCTGTGATCATTATTATTTTGTTGAGCTTACTGGTATTGTACATGTAACATCCCGAATCCCAAATACAACTGAATTCGAGAGTTCTACAGGATCTTTTCGTCTCATTCGGTACAATTTTACAAGGAATTGAAAACTTTCCATTTTACATCAAAGTTACAAGAGATTTTACACTTTATATTTTACAGCAGAAGCATATACATCATATAATGACAGCGGAAGCAATTATAACATTATACAAAAGATGCAGCAATAAATAATGATCTTTGAGCATTGGCTCTCCTTTAACCTTTATCAAGCCAATTATCCTGCATATAAAACTGTGGGTACGTCAGTTTATTCAACCGACGATAATTATACATGGCCATCCTCTCTATGCCAGAAACAGTATAACGATTCTCATTTCTTAACAAATCACAAACTTGTTCACATATCAAATTAAAGGGAATACCCTATTGATGTCGTGTTGTGATTGTGCAATTAGTCCTTAATGCAGTTGTTTATATTATATGATACTAATGCACACTTGTTCGGATTCTATGCATTCCATATTAAATAGGTTCGAGGGCAAGCCCTTAAGCGTACTTCATCTTGTAGGGTTCAATCCCTCGTCATGACTTACTCTACTACTGTAACTACGGTAAGTATCCTAGATGTTTTCTGACCTACGAACTCATGTCTAGGCGCCCTGGAGGGAATCCCAACGCACTGACACATGACTCATCATGTAGGCATCCTGTGGTAATTCAGCTCCTACCATAGACATGACACCACCCGTAGTCTTCAAATACCCCACGAGCGTCGCCACCGGGACGGTACTCTGGAGCAGTATCCACGCCCTATCATGACTCATCATGGGACATCCTGGGATACGCTCTCGCCGACAATCCAATGGCCCTCATACTCAATGTTTTTCTCTTTCTTTCATCATATCTCCACTATGTACTAGTCCTTGGTTTTATTAGAATCATGAGCAGAATCAAAGCTCTAGAGTTAGCCTCTCCACTAAACCAGACTTATTCATTCATTCAATATGACCAACCTTGGTCTTTCATTTCGATAATTTATTTCAATCTCTTTTCAATTGCCGGGGGAGACTTAGCTACTCTTTCATTTCAATTCCAATTTAAAATTACTAAAAAAATAATTTGAGCATTTCCAGCTCATGAGTTCATTTTTCATAATCACCATGGATTTTCTTTTTCATGTTCATAGTTCCACAATTATAACCTTCATAAATTCAAACAAATGATTCACTTCATATTAACTCATGCAAAGACAAATAGAGTTTACTGTCACAACCAATATTCAACATAAGATTCACAATCTTTATCATAAAACAATTCATAGAATTTCTTAGATGTCAAAAAGTGCTCTGGACAGCCGACTTAGAGCTCATCCAGTCGACTTGTTCAGTCAAACAAAGTCCTTCAGTAAACTGCTCGGAAGAGTCGACTACTGCACATGGCCAGTCGGCTGTTCCGCAGCGTTCAAAATTCAAATATCATTTACAGTGCAGTCGACTGTCAATCAACCCAGTCGGCTGTTCAGCAAAGTTCAATTATGTAACCTTTCTAGTTCCGTACAGTCGACTGTTACATATATTCGGTCGACTGAGCAGATTAAACTTTCAATTTAAAGAGTTCTCTCTTTATTCTGTTCTCACATCATTTTTTGTCACACTACAATGTGCTCATGCCAACATAAACTTGAAATTCTTATATGTTTATTAACATCACAACATAGTTTTCGATTAAATGTAAATTCCACATAACTAGTGTTTTCTTTTCTCAAAAGGGAATGCTAAACATATATTTTTCCTTTTACTCATCATTTACTTACGGAGATGAATACTAATTCCAATTTAACATGCTAAAACATCAAGTTAATAATTCACATTAAAAAGTATGTCGTTTCATGAAAATTCGAAATGTATATATTTTCTTTCAATATACCAGTCGACTGTTCATACGACCGGTCGACTGTACAGGTCATTTCCAGTTCTCTAATTATTATTAGTCCTTTTTCATAAGTTCATAATTTCTACACTATGTACAGCATGGAAGATATCAATTTAGCAATTATTCTATCACTTCAGTTTGCACATACATACACAATTAAATCCTCGATCTTAACATGAATTTTAATTTAGAAGTCATGGGAAACATCCACCTCGTACCAGTCGACTTATTCACATGACCGGTCGAATGTACAGGTCAGTTCCGATCTTTTAAATTTCATTAATTATGTTCATTCATTCACATCTTTCATACTAAGTATAGCACAACGCATTTTAGTATAATGATCACCATATCAATCCACATTTCACAAGCATGATAACAATCAAAATTGCCCTAGCATGATCTCTATATTAGAAGTCCTGAGAAACACCCACCTTGTTGACGAAATAAACGAAATCTCAAAAAGCCTTCTAGTGATAATGTGACTCCTCCTCCTTGCTCCTTGCCACCGAGAATCTTCTGAAGTAATGCCGGCCTCCAAAGAATAATCATACTCACAACTCTCTTACAAATATATCTTTCTCTTTTCAAAATAGATTTTTTTTGTGTAGATTACACTTAATTGGGGGGGGGGGGGGTATTTATACACAAACTTTGGGTAAAATAGAGGGCTAGGATCTAGTGGATGGTTATGAGATGGAGGGCTAAGATGAAAGTAGGAGTTGCATTAACTACCCACAACTAAGTAACCACACATGCATGATCTCCATTTGAAAATTTCCAATTCCCTCCAAAAGATTAAAAAAAACCGGCCATGGAAGGAATAGTGTGCAATGCACACTATGTTGCATGCACGTGCTATTCTAGTCTCCATATAAACAAACTTGTACACATACATTTTTACAAAATAATCTTTTTAAAAGAGTTTTACTTTACAAGTTGTTATTTAAAAAGAGAATTAATTCTTGGGTTAAATTAATGGACCAAAACATTAACTTTTACAAAATAAATAATTTAAATTTTGGGCTTAAGTTTATTCGAAACAAGAATCTTTTAAAAAGAAATAATTTAGCAAACATATATACATATACTCATCATTCATTATAAAATTTCATAAAATGGTACGTGCACACTACGTGCAAAATAATGAAATAAATAACTAATTTTCATGAATGAAAATTCAGGGCATTACAGTACAGCTTATGGATGATATGAATTGGCATACTTATATCATTCGCTGGGCCTTAGTTACGTTCTATGTTTCCATATAACGAGAAGCGGGGCGTGACATAAACTGAGCCTTAGTCTTTTGTTGGGGTTGGTTTCGGGTAGCGGGTTTGCGACCCGATTGTTCTTTATTTGGTTAAAACCAAGAGAAATGATGTCCACTTGAGCCTCCTTCCTTTGCAATTTTTCGAAGTTGTTGGAGTCTTGAAGATGGAACCACAGTTCTTCTGCTTGCTTCTTTGTGTATGAACACAATTATACTTATATGTATTTATATATATGTGTGTATATGCGTACATACACCCGAAGCTTACTTTATATCCATTGGCTTTTTGTGCTTTTCAACTCATTTTCTTGGATAAGTAACTCGGCGTTGACCAAGTGTTTCTTTTTTCACTTGTTTTGTTGATCAACCATCTCTCGCTCATTCCGTTGAACCGCTCTTTTATTGACCAAGCATTGTGTTGTTCGTTTGTTTTGTAGATCGAGCATTTCTTTGGTCTGAGAGCTGAGTGCTTTGATCGTTGAGTCTTGAGTATGTAGCTGACCTAGAATATCTGTAGTAGACTTGCTTTTTGATCATAGCAAGTTTGTTGAGGCGATTCTGGGACAGAGTTGAACGTTTGAACCTGCTGTTTGTGCCAAACAAGTTTTGTAGAGGCAACTCCGTGATGGAGTTGAATATTGAACTTGTTGTTTTTTCCCTACAATTTCATGGAGGAACTCTGAGACGAGTTTATGTTGGACTTGCCGTTTGATCCTGACAGGTTTGGAAAAAACTTTGTGACGGAGTTGGACATTTGAGCATATCATTTGCGCCCAAAAAGTTTGGAGAGATAACTCTAGATGGGGTTGGACGTTTCAACTTGCCATTTGCGCCCAACATCTAACATCCCGCAAAATTGAAAATGACAATTTTGCCCCTCGTGTATTACGCACGTGTATTTGTACTGTTACTGGTGATATCCGTAATGCATTTCAGTATAGATATCATACTTATTTTGTATTTCAACAATTTATGCATTTCCTATCTTCTCAAAATTTACTTTATCCTATTGAGTTGACTCAAATATTAAATTTCAATCCCTATATTTTTACGTGTTTTATACGTGTTATCGATGCACGCACCGATTACGTATTTTCCATCGTTACGTGTAATATTTTCTATGTGTTTCCATTATTTATTTAATGACGTGTTCGAATTTGTTTTTCATTTTTTCTCTTATTTTAATTAAAATATTTTATACGTACAGTGCACATGTAATCTATGTACATATTGATTTCGTTGTGGAATATATAAAAATTAGTGAAATATATCTTTCATATATTGTATTTTAATTATTTATGAACATTTCCCCACCGATAAAATTTATTTTTGTGTTTTAATATTTTACGTGCAACGCATGTGTTTGCGGTACATGTATTTGGGTGTATTCTTTTTCAAAATGAAATTTTAGAAGTGTGTGCATATTTATTTTTACTTTTTCATGAAAAACCTAATTTTAATTAAGATAAACTAATATTCAAATACATATTACATATATCAATATATGTTTTCATTTAAGTAAAATTATTAAAATGTGAGGTGTACACAAAGCACGTGCATGTGCACACGTGCAGTGTGTGCACACCCCAAAATGAATAGCCATTGGCTTTTTAACCTGGTCTTGGAAGTGGGTGAGTACAGATAGAGAGTGTGGATTAGTGGAGGAGTTAATGGGTTATTAGTTATAATAACCACTCATAATATATATGAAAATGAAAGGAGGTGCTATCTGTCTTTGCTGCCGAAATGAAGCTTGGGCTTTTGCTTTGGTGCGCGGAATTCTAGGAGGAGTGAGGCTTCTTTTGGAGTTCGATTGCTAAGAAATCAATACTTCTTTGGGTGGGTGTTTCTTAAATCATTTCTAAATGTAGGAGTATGATGCATGCTAGTTGATATGTGGTTTAATTGTTAAATTTTGATTCAGTAGGATGAATGTAGAATGCATGATCTTAATTTAATTGTGTCATGATATGTTGAAATGCTATTGTGAATCAAACAAATGACTAGAACTATTATTAAATTAGAAAGAGAAAGAGTAAGTATCATGCAGGAAATTATTGGAATGAAAATCGATGCATAGTAGAATATTCTTATAATAGTCAAAATAATGTAACATGTATGAAAAAAATGGTTTTAAATGCTATCATAATAGAGAAATGTGGAAATAGTCTCATTAGTATATGTTTTATGAGTATACGGAATTTTTATAAAGAAATTTTGATGAGAGAAACACTTTATTTTGAAATTGACACTATGAGTTCTTTAATATAATTCGGGAGAAAATTTTATTACATTGTCAAAATGAGAATATTATAAAGTTTAAATATATGCACTATACTGTATTTTTGAAAGAAAATGTTCTGGAAAAGAATTGGATTTTTTAATGGTATAATTTTAGTTGGAATCGAAATTGTGAAAGAAAGGGCTATAAACAGACTAGTAGTATAAGGGTATTTTAACTCATGAGTATAATAGAAAATGAATTTGGGCATACTGGCTTTTGGTGTGAAGTCAGGGCGATGTGTACAATAACCATATTCATGGGTTCGAGTCTTGAAGGGGCTATGTTTTTATTAAATTTTGAATTTAAACCAAATCACCGAAAACATATTCAAATGTATTTCGAGTTCACCTTATATCGCTAACCACTGTTGGGCTTTCTGGTCTTCGGGTGTGCTTTCGGGCTATTACTGTAGCAGAGCGGAGGTTGTGGGTTCGAACCTTGGCGCTGACTTTTCTAATGTATAAATTCGATTTTGGGGTATTTATGAGTTTTAAAAGCTATAAAAAATTGGAAAAAAAATACTACTATTTCTCTAAAATCATCTAGACTTTATAAAAAAATATTTCCACAATATTTTGACATATATTTGTGTGAATTAGAAGTGTTTTTATAATAAAACTATGGAATGAAGAACTTGATAATTCTTCTTAAAATGTGGCTCTTGTATAATTAAAGAAAAATAAAAATTTTGGAATGCAATTAGATTTCTACTCAATGAGATTTTATGATTATTAACATTTGATTAAGAATATTTGAATTGTATACAATGCTATAAGTGATTAAATTGATAAAAGAAGTTGAAGTGAGTTACTTCATGTTGTGAGTTTATAAAGAAATATTTTCTTTGAGAAAGAGATTGTGAATAAATGAATTGAAGTATTAATTTTGAGATTGAATATAACATATTGTTGATCTCTAGAACGAGATAGTTGTTGGAATCTAGGCTAGGTAAGACCCTTAGAAACCAGCAGTTGTTATTAATATGAACTCGAGAGCTAACCATTGTGGGTTGAGCATCTCTTGAGAAGTAGCCAGTGTGGGCTGACTGTCTCTGTGTTTGGTTTAAGTCTGTTAGGGTAAGCTAGCTCTAGGTTGTAATGATCTTCTTCTAAAACAAACTAAAAACTTAAGAACAAGCACTATAGTGGAGATGTGATGAAAGTAAGAGATAAACACAAGTATGAGGACCTCGGATTCACGGTGTGAGAATTTTCACAGGCTGTCTACATGATGCGTCATGTCATGACATGAATCTATCTCTGAAGTTATCGGGATCGTGGCGACGCTTGTGTGGTGCTTGGTGACTACGTTGTAACATCCTGAATTTCTCAAATAATAAATATGAAGTTTCTTTTATTTTCACGTGTCTTGCACGTGCAATTTAATATGTGTATTTCAACTTTAAAAAATATTCTCATTTCATGAATAAACATTTATTATCTTTTAAATTAAAGCCTATTATTAATCTTTAGGCCCTATATTCTAATTCTAGCCCACTTAAATAAATTAATAAATTTAATTAGAGAGCCCATGGTTTTTAGCCCACCTAATTGGCCCACTAGTTAATTTTAATAATAATTAATATAACTTGTAGTGTAGACTTGATCAAGTAGTAAATAAATTAACAATTTAATGTACAAACTAATTTGTAGTATGCATAGTGTGACATGTGCATTGCACAAGCACGTGGATGGAGTGAGAGGGGGGTGGCCGGCCTTGTTTCATGAGTGGGAAGGATGGAGAGAGTGGTGAGGTGGTTAGGAGATGATGGGTAGTTCTTCTAACTCCCGAATGCATCCTAGTCTTTCATCTAACTCATCTCAATCCTCTATTTGAGCTTGAGTTGTGTATAAATACCCCCTTATCTTCTTCATTACTTGCATTAAGAATATTTCAAAGAGAAGAGCAAAGAAAAGAAACAAATTGTGAGGAAAAGAAAGAGTTGTGTGAGAAAAAGATTGAGAGATTGTGTGTTTGTGTCCTCTTGCAACATTCGAGGCCGGCCATACATCAAGAGGAGGAGGTCTCCGGTTCACACTAGCAAGGAGGAGAAGGCTCAAGTTTCGTGGCACAAACTAGAGGAGAAGGGAGCCATTCGTGCATTCAAGGAGTTTCTTAGGAGTTTCTATTTGTTTTTTCAATAAAGTGCACAATTTCTCAAACATCTAACATAAATACCATGCTAGGATTTTAATTTGCGAATATGTTAGAAACAAGTAGGAAAATTTTGCTTTGTACCTGTTTGAAGAAACTAGTAAGAAAAGAAACTCTAGCTTATTTACATGAAAAAGTTAGTAAAATAAATTGAAATGTGTTAATTAAGATTTTTTATGATGCTTGGTTAATATATTTGCATGATAGATTGATGAAACATGATTTATGAAAAATTGTGCTTGTGAATGAGTTGTATGTGAAAAATTGCTCTTATGAATGAATTGTAGAATGCAAAATAATGTCTATGGATTGGGGATAAATTGATTAGTTGTAATAAGTGTGTTTTAATTGCATTTATGAGTAATATTATATTCATTAGATTATTACCTATTTTGTCTCTTTGAAACATAAGAAAAAAAAAATAGTTTTGGTAAATATAAGGCTAATGTAAGAGTTTGATTTTGTTAAAGAATGAGAAAAATTGTATAAACACTTTGTGAATGAAAGGGGAATGTGTTGATAAAAGATTCATCCAAAAAGAAATTCCTTCTATGTCGAAAATGTATTCATGATCCACTTTTTCAAAGAACTACAGAGAAATAGTCTACTATGTGTTTAAAAATGAGTTTTTGACAATCTAAGAAAATATAAGTTACTGTTTTCAAGGAAATAATATTCTTGAAAAGATCTAGATTTTTATAGTACAAGTTGATTGAGAAAAATCGAGTTTGTTAAAGGAAGAACTAGATTCAGTACAGTCTAATACAAAAGTATTTTAATCCGACTCTATATCGGTTAGTCACTCAGACCTACTGGTCTTCGGGTGTGTTTTGGGTGCGTTACTGTAGTTGAGCAGAGCTTTTGGTCGGAATTCGAGTCTTGTAAGAGACTATGCTTTTCTAGAATTTCAATTTTAAATCAAAACCGAGAGCCAAACCTTAAATATAATTTAAGTTCTCTATATAGCAGTTAGTCACTTAAGACCTTCTGGTCTTCAGGTGCGCTTTAGGGCGGTTACGGTTCACTGGCGGAGGGGTTTGACTGGATTCGAATCCAGCCTTTGGCCACTATTTTTTAATTTTTGATTTTTTTTTATTATTTTGGATTCTTTTTGAGTAATTTTATGTGTATAAAAATTGAGAAAAATTATTAGAATTCTTTAAAAATACCTAGACTTCATGAAAATTTATTTCTACAATATTTGACTTATTATAATGGGAATTAGAAGCAGTTTTGAGAAAAGGAACTTGATAAAATTACTTAGAATATGATCTTGATTAATTAAATAAAGGGAATATTTTTAATATAAAGATTTTTTCGTAAGAGATCTAAATTGAGATTTTTGACATGGTCCTCATGATCAACTTTTGCCCCAAATTCTTCCTCTCTCTAATGTCATCCCAACACACTGGTGATCTTCACTTCCTACCATATAAGACTTCATATGGAGCTGCCTTAGGATTTGCTTGATAGCTATTGTTGTATGAAAACTCCACCAAGTGTAGATGATCTTCCCAAGACCCTCCAAACTGAAGAACACAGGACCTCAACATATCCTCCAATGTATGAATAGTCCTCTCCGATTATCCATCTGTCTGCGAATGGAATGCATTACTGAATCTCAGCTTTCTCCCAAGACTGTTCTGAAGACTCTCCCAAAATTGAGATCTAAATCTAGTATTTCTGTCTGATATAATGCTGACAGGAACACCATGCAATCTCACAATCTCCTGCATATAATTCTCTGCAAGGCTCTCTGTAGACTGAACCACTCTGAAGGGAATAAAATGAGCAATCTTCATCAAGCGATCCACAATCACCCAGGTGGCATTGTGACCCTTAGGACTTCTAGGCAGAGCAGTCACAAAATCTATAGTAATATTCTCTCACTTCCAATCCAGAATAGGAAGCAGTTGAAGAAGTCCAGCAGTCCTCTGATGTTCTGTGTTCACTTGCTAATAGATCAGACACCACGAAACATATCTTGTAACATCTCTCTTCATACCATGCCACCAGAAATGTAACTTCAAATCCAGATACATCTTTGTACCTCCGGGATGAATAGAATACGGCTAACGGTGAGCTTCTTCAAGTAATTTCTACCTGACTTCCCCCTTAGGACCACATCGATGGGTCCCAAAGTAGAGAGATCCATCCTCATGAATCACCATATCAGTCCTTGAACCAAATTTGACTTCAGCTCGAAATTTCTGCAACTGCACATCACCAGACTGTGCCTCCTTAATCTGATCCACCAAGGACGACTGCAACTGAAGCACCATACATCTCTGCTCAGAATTAGGCAAAACCACTTCCAAATCTAATCCCCTCACAGCTTCCACAAGCTCTTTCTACTCAGTAAGAACCATAGAAATCGGTCTACTGCTCAAAGCATCAGGTATCGAATTAATCTTACCAGGATGATACTGCAAACTGATATCATAATCTGCCAGCAATTCCAACCATCGTCTCTGCCTCATATTCAGCTCCTTCTGAGTGAACACATACTTGAGACTTTTGTGGTCAGTAAAGATATCCACTCGGTCTCCAAGTAAATAATGCCTCCAAAGCTTCAAGGCAAAGATCACAGCAGCAAGCTCTAAATCATGTGTAAGATAATTCTTCTCATGCAGCCTCAGTTGATTAGATGCATATGCGACAACCTTGCCTTGTTGCATCAAAACAGCACCCAAACCTCTTTCTGAAGCATCACAGTGAATTACGAAACCTTCTGATCCATCTGGTATAGTCAACACAGGTGCTGATGTCAACCGATTCTTCAATTTAGTGAAGGCTTCATCACAGGACTCATCCCACACAAACTTTTGATCCTTTCCAGTCAACTTGGTCAATAGCCCGACAATGTTCGAAAAATCTCGAACAAACTTCCTGTAGTACCCAGCTAGACTAAGAAAACTCCGAACTTCCGATACTGATTTTGGCGACGGCCAATCCTTAACAACAGAGATCTTGGACGGATCGACAGAAACTCCATCACCAGAATTAATATGGCCCAAGGATGCCACACGATCCAGTCAAAACTCACACTTGCTAAGCTTCCCATAAAGCTGATGATCCCTCAATATTTGCAAAAAAATCTTCAGGTGCTCAGCATGCTCATCACGGTTCCGAGAGTAGACGAGAATATCATCAATGAACACCACTACAAACTTTTCCAGAAAGGGAGAGAAAACCCGATTCATCAAGCTCATGAACACAACTTGAGCATTAGTAACTCTGAAAGGCATCACCAAAAATTCATAGTGCCCGTATCTTCTACGAAAAGCAGTCTTCTGTACATCCTTAACTTTCACCTTAACCTGATGGTAACCAAAACGAAGATCCAGCTTCGAAAATACAGAAGCGCCTCCCAACTGATCAAATAGGTCATCAATCATTGGCAATGGATACCGATTCTTCACTGTGACATTATTGACCTCGCAGTAGTCAATACACAACCTGGGACTACCATCCTTCTTATTGATGAACAGTAACAGAGATCTCCAAGGCAAAACACTCAGCCTCATAAAACCTCTATCCAGCAACTCCTAAAACTGCTCCTTCAACTCAGCCAACTCAACAGGAGCCATTCTGTATGGAATCTTAGATATTAGAGCTATACCCACTTTACGATCTGTATGAACATCAATACTGAACACCACTTTACGATCTGGCGGTAATCCCGACAATTCCTCAAGAAAAACATCTAGAAAATCTCGCACAACCAACGGTGCGACATCACCATTTGCACACATATCTTCCATCACTCCAACTTTCTGACTTGCCAACATCTCCACACAAGCAAGCGGTGTTTCACTGGCACAGAATTCAAATTTATGACGATCCAGTATTTGGAACACAACCTTCTTCTTACGAAAGTCAATTACAGCATGAGTGACACCAAGCTAATTCATTCCCAAGATAACATCACAACCAGAATTATTTATGACAATCATATCGGCAACAAAATCAACACCACCAATAACCAAAGGAATCTGCTCACATATTTGAGAACACACGACAATACCTTCACCTGTAGAAATATTTCATGCTGCTGGCATAGCACTGCTAGCCAATGGTGCAGGTCGACAAAGCGGGAGGAAACAAAAGAATGAGTTGCACCAGAGTCAAAAAGAACATGAGCGGGAAAGAAGTGACCAAGGATAATTCTTGCAACAATGCCCAAAGTAGTCTCAGCATCCTGCGTAGTCAAGTTGTAGGCCTGACCACGACTTGCAGGAAGATTACCCCTAGGAGCGGTTCTCCTCTGATCCAAGATCTGCCTCTGAGTTGGGAGAGGTTGTCCACCCTGACCACGAACAAGCGCCCCCTGCAGAGCGGAACCTGCAACTGGTGCAAGAGTCCTTGACCTTGGGCAATCACGAACCATATGATCATTGCCCCACATAGAAGGGTGATGTGTCGAATTTATATGCAAATATTTGTACTCATTTACCTATTAAAATGACTTGTTTTCGCTGATATTGTCTATAATTCATTTTATTTCTATACGATTTCATTTAATTAATTATTTTTGAAGAAATAATATTTTTGATGCAAAAAGTAAAGAATTGTGGAAAAAATCAACAAACAAAGTAAAATAATTGATTTATCATTTTTTATTGTTTTGTTGACTTAAAAGTGTGACAAATAAATTGTAAAAGGATTTTTATACGCTAATATGATATATAGTTAGTTTAATTAATTTTAAACTAATTAAATTTATTTTATTTAAAAATCCTAATTTCAGGTATTATTTTGTGTATGCAGAAGCACGTGGTGAGCAGAAAAGGCAGAAAAGAAGGAAAGAGAAACAAATAAAATTCTGCATTATAAAAGGAAGGAAATAAAGGAAGAATGTGGACTTTTCTGCAAAAGTGCAAACCCTAAAGCTTCTCTCCATTTCCCTATAAATACAAACCAAAGAGAGGGTACAAACTCAGGAGGTGACGGCTACAAATTAAACAAATATATATATAAAAAAAAGAAAAGAAAAAAACAAGAGGTCTTCTCTCGAGTGCTGGTCGAATCAAACAGAGGAGAGAGAGCGCGTTCTTGAGGTACGGGTCCCACGGCGGTCCCACGTGACAGGTGGCATCGCTGACGTGGCGTTTCCCATCCGTTCTCCTGGCGTGCAGCATGTGCGTGATCTGACGGCGACAGCAGCATTCGAACTGACATGGCGCACGTTGACTTCGCTGACGTGGCGTGTAGCAGGCGGGACCCACAGACAGGACGTGACAGGTTCTGATTGGGCTGTTGCTGCTGACGGCACGGTTCCCGAGGTCCTGACGTGGCGCCTCTGGTTTTGGGACACGCGGCCCGACAACGGCAGGGTGACAGACTGATGCGTTGATTGACGGCGCGTGACAGCAACATTTTTGGCTCCGACTATTGAGACAGAAAAGTGGTTTTGTATTCTTTTATCTTTTCTTCTCTAAATTTTAGATGCAATCCCAAACAAATATGAACTGAATTTATTGTTCTAGAGGCTAAGGTGTAGCCGAGTTTTGAACACAAATTTTAATTCCTTCTTATTATCATTCTATTTTTCCTGGTTGTGTTTTAATTTTTATTATTTATGCGTACAACATGGTGGATAGACATTTGTATGATTTTTCAAATCATAAAAAGACCGAACAGGTAATTTGTGATTAATAAAAATTAAGACCGTATATTGGAGGACGTGACCGTTAAGAAATCCAATTTTTCAATTAATAATTTGGTGGATAGACGAATGATTAATTGAGAATAATTTTTAGACTACGTTGATAGAGTGGTTAATATCTTTAGGATTTTGGTCGACAATTTGGGAAAAATAATATTTTTATTTATAAGGAATTATAATTTGTGTGTGTGATAAACGAGGTGAACCAAGAGCCCTAGAACTATTTTTAACATTAAACAAAGTACAAGTGCTTCATAGTTTCACAGCCCTCTCCCTCTTCACAAATTTAGTTAGATTAAATTAGATTAGAATAATTTAGTTGTTTTATTATTCATAAAATTCGATCTTCCAAATAGTGATTCATCTAGTGATATCGGTACTCAGTAAAATATCTAGTCCCTGTGGGTTCGACACTCTACTCACCTATCTATATTACTTGTGCGATTTTGTCCACTTGCAAATATCAACATCAAGTTTTTGGCGCCGTTGCCGGGGACTAGTTATTCTTTTATTGATATTGAAAATTGCTAGATTATTGCTAATTTGGATTCTTTGTAATTATTTTTATTTTATTATTATTTTACATCTTTTATTTCCTTTTGACTAACTTTTATTTTTTTATTTTTCTTATTTTAGTTTTTTTTAGTTTTTCTATTTTTTTTTCTTTTTTTTCTTTTTCGATACGCACATTTTAGGACATACACGTACATTGCCATGGCGAACGATGAAAATAGGCCTTTGAGAGACTATGCTATGCCCTCAATTTATGAGTCAAGCATAAAGAAGCCGGTTATTGAAGCTAATGATTTTGAAATTAAACCGGCGATGATTCTATTGATTCAACAGACTGTTCAATTTTGGGGACTACCACACGAGGATCCATACGCTCACATTGCAGATTTTTTAGAAATTTGTGACACTTTCAAGCACAACGGTGTATCAGACGATGCAATAAGACTGAGACTCTTTTCTTTTTCTCTACGAGATAATGCGAAGGCTTGGCTACATTATCTACCACCCGGTAGTATTACTACTTGGGAGGGACTTGCACAAAAGTTTCTAGCCAAGTATTTTCCACCAGCAAAGACCGTAAGGCTAAGAAATGATATTTGCACATTTACTCAATTTGAGACCGAGTCTTTGTATGATGCATGGGAAAGGTTTAAAGAGTTATTGAGAAAGTGTCCTAATCATGAACTACCGAAATGGCTGCAAATGCAAACATTCTATAATGGTTTGGGAGTTATACATAGATCTATGGTTGACGCAGCAGCAGGTGGTGCGCTGATGAGCAAAACTTACCAAGCAGCCTATGATCTTTTAGAGGAGATGGCATCAAATCATTACCAGTGGTCTTCAAAGAGAACGATGCCAAGAAAAGTGGCTGGAGTTTTTGAACTTGATCATTTTTCTACTTTAAATGCAAAAAATGATATTTTATATGAACAAGTAGAAAATATGAATTTTAATGTTTTTCAATCTAATATGATTTGTAATCTTTGTGCAGGAAATCATTCAAGTTCAGATTGTCAAGTGGGGAACCCTTTTGCTCCATCAAATGTCGTAAATAAAAATTTTGTGTCAAACTTTCAAATGCAAAACAATCATTATGCAAATACATACAATCAAGGATGGAGAAACACCCCCAATTTTTCATGGAACAACAATCAAGAAGCAGTTATACACCCTCAAAATTTTTCACAGGAAGAAAAGAAGCCGACACTTGAAGACATGTTTATGCAATACATACAAAAGACAGATTTGGCTATCCAAAATATTGCAAATTCAACTTCGGCTTCCATTCACAATCTTGAGGTACAAATTAGTCAATTTTTAAATATTATTAATGACAAAACTGCAGGAACATTACAAAGCAACACAGTTGTCAACCCCACGAAAGATTTCAAGGCAATAACACTAAGCAGCGGGAGGACAGTTGAGCAACCACAAGAAGAAAATGAAGAACATAAGGTGGTTGAAAAGCAAAGTGAGATTGAACAAATTGTGGAGGAACACATTCAGCATGAGCAAGTAACTTTCGATATTTTTAATTCTATAAATTTTCCTCCTGAAGAACAATCATCTTTCCAAGTAAGTAAAATTGATTTAATTGTGGGTGAGGAACATAAGGCTAAATTTGAAAAATCACCTATAGAAGTATGTCCAACAAATTCAGCAATTTTTGAAACCGTTAAAGAAAATATTTTTGAAAATGTTATGTACTTGGATGCTGAACCTTCTATTTATTCATTTTTGCAGCATAAATTCAAAGAGGTGGGGGAATCAAAGACATCATCATCTAAAAGGAAACGCCTCAAATTGGAACTTGAACCTGATCCACACAAGAAAAGAAAAATTAGAAAGGATGTGTTAATGTTGTTGGATCTTGGCGTTACTTAACCATCTCACCCCCATGTCTGGCTGAAGACTTAAAACTTAACGCTTCTTGGGAGGCAACCCATGTTTTATTTTATTGCATTTAGTTTTGATTTATATTTTAGTTTATTTTATTTTAATTTTTGATTTTATTTTGTAGGATTGCACAAATTTTGAAAGTCGCCAGGCGGAGCTGTTTTGAACACCTGCATTGATGGCTATTTTCGAGCAGTTTGGAGTCAAAATCTGGAAAACTGATTCAAAGAGAAGTTGTAGACAATTGTCTTAGCTTTCCAGCAAAAAAAAATCAGCCCATTTCGACATCTACAGCTCCAGATATCGCCAAAATACTGAAGGATGCGTGTGCAGAAATTTAAAGACGAATCAGGGGAGATATTCTAAACTTTTTACATTCTTTTTGTTTTTCTTTTTCTTTCCCATTGAGGACAATGTGATATTTAAGTTTGGGGGGAAGGTTTACAAATTTATTTTTATTTTTATTATTTTTGAAAAGAAAAACAAAACAAAAGGATTATAATTGGGCTCACCATTACACATTTTGAGTTCCTTATTGTGATAAGCATTGAAACAATTTTTTTTGGATAAACAAATTTTTTTTATAAAGCAATATTAAGCATACTTATTTACTTTAGGATTATTGAGTTTCAAAATTCCTTACAAAATTGTGTGAGTCATGCTATTATACATAAAAAAACAAATGTGATGCTTTTTCTTGTGATTATCCCCTTTAATCTAGTCCTAAACAGAGTTTAAGTAAATAGAGTAAAATAAAATAAAATAAAATAAAATAAATTGTTTATGAATAAAGTCAATCTACTCCAATATTTTGAGTTGCTTAGTAACTAGGGGTATTCATCACAAATGTCTACACTTACGTAGAACAGCAACTTGAAATATTAGTATGCAAAGCACTTTAAGTTTATGACTTGTTGAGTAACCGGGTGAATTCATCACAAATGTTTTGCATTCGCGTCAAAAGGCAAGTGACAACTTAAAGAAGAGACAAAAAAAAAAAAAAAAAAAAAAAAAAAAAAAAAAAACCTCTAGTTTGCTACTCGGTTTGTAATAGAGAGAAGGGATAATCACAGATTAAGTTGTTACATACAACAATTACATTAATTGCATGACAAATGCGATTGGGTTGGGAATTATGAATAAATAATTGCACTGGAGAAAATGGATATGCTTAGTTTTACTTTATTTGCAATTGTTTATATTTTTAATTGTAATTTTGATGCTTGCATGATAAGATTTCTTGGTGTGATGGGTTGAGTCTACTATTATTATTCCCTTGTTTATTATTCTACTTTTTGCTCGAGGACAAGCAAAATCTTAAGTTTGGAGGTATTTGATGTGTCGAATTTATATGCAAATATTTGTACTCATTTACCTATTAAAATGACTTGTTTTCGCTGATATTGTCTATAATTCATTTTATTTCTATACGATTTCATTTAATTAATTATTTTTGAAGAAATAATATTTTTGATGCAAAAAGTAAAGAATTGTGGAAAAAATCAACAAACAAAGTAAAATAATTGATTTATCATTTTTTATTGTTTTGTTGACTTAAAAGTGTGACAAATAAATTGTAAAAGGATTTTTATACGCTAATATGATATATAGTTAGTTTAATTAATTTTAAACTAATTAAATTTATTTTATTTAAAAATCCTAATTTCAGGTATTATTTTGTGTATGCAGAAGCACGTGGTGAGCAGAAAAGGCAGAAAAGAAGGAAAGAGAAACAAATAAAATTCTGCATTATAAAAGGAAGGAAATAAAGGAAGAATGTGGACTTTTCTGCAAAAGTGCAAACCCTAAAGCTTCTCTCCATTTCCCTATAAATACAAACCAAAGAGAGGGTACAAACTCAGGAGGTGACGGCTACAAATTAAACAAATATATATATAAAAAAAAGAAAAGAAAAAAACAAGAGGTCTTCTCTCGAGTGCTGGTCGAATCAAACAGAGGAGAGAGAGCGCGTTCTTGAGGTACGGGTCCCACGGCGGTCCCACGTGACAGGTGGCATCGCTGACGTGGCGTTTCCCATCCGTTCTCCTGGCGTGCAGCATGTGCGTGATCTGACGGCGACAGCAGCATTCGAACTGACCTGGCGCACGTTGACTTCGCTGACGTGGCGTGTAGCAGGCGGGACCCACAGACAGGACGTGACAGGTTCTGATTGGGCTGTTGCTACTGACGGCATGGTTCCCGAGGTCCTGACGTGGCGCCTCTGGTTTTGGGACACGCGGCCCGACAACGGCAGGGTGACAGACTGATGTGTTGATTGACGGCGCGTGACAGCAACATTTTTGGCTCCGACTATTGAGACAGAAAAGTGGTTTTGTATTTTTTTATCTTTTCTTCTCTAATTTTTAGATGCAATCCGAAACAAATATGAACTGAATTTATTGTTCTAGAGGCTAAGGTATAGCCGAGTTTTGAACACAAATTTTAATTCCTTCTTATTATCATTCTATTTTTCCTGGTTGTGTTTTAATTTTTATTATTTATGCGTACAACATGGTGGATAGACATTTGTATGATTTTTCAAATCATAAAGAGACCGAACAGGTAATTTGTGATTAATAAAAATTAAGACCGTATATTGGAGGACGTGACCGTTAAGAAATCCAATTTTTCAATTAATAATTTGGTGGATAGACGAATGATTAATTGAGAATAATTTTTAGACTACGTTGATAGAGTGGTTAATATCTTTAGGATTTTGGTCGACAATTTGGGAAAAATAATATTTTTATTTATAAGGAATTATAATTTGTGTGTGTGATAAACGAGGTGAACCAAGAGCCCTAGAACTATTTTTAACATTAAACAAAGTACAAGTGCTTCATAGTTTCACAGCCCTCTCCCTCTTCACAAATTTAGTTAGATTAAATTAGATTAGAATAATTTAGTTGTTTTATTATTCATAAAATTCGATCTTCCAAATAGTGATTCATCTAGTGATATCGGTACTCAGTAAAATATCTAGTCCCTGTGGGTTCGACACTCTACTCACCTATCTATATTACTTGTGCGATTTTGTCCACTTGCAAATATCAACATCAAAGGGACAGGCAATTTGCTATCCTGCAATATTGGTGCAAATGCCCAGTCTTCCGACCGTGTGAAATGACCAGATCCGACCTTTGAACAGTAGGTGGGTATGGTAATTCTCTACAAGGGTCGGAATAGGCCTCCTAATAGGCCCTCCAGAAGGCCTTGTAACAATAGGGTGTGGGGCAGAACGCTGAATAGCACACTTCCTCGTACTACTCTGCTCCTAAATTCTAGCAGCATCAAGGATGTCAGCATAAGAACGAAGTGCAGGGCAGCAAGACGATCCTGAATCTTAATATCCAAGCCCAACAAGAAAGGCCTTTATCTTCATCATTCGCCACCATAGACATAGCAAAATGACTTAGTCGGGTGAATTCTGCAGCAAACTCGTCCACGGTCTGACTCCCCTAATTCAAGACAGTGTTTAGTTTAACATCGGTACTTTATGAAATAACAACGAAAAGGATGATTTAAATACTATCTGACGAACCTGGGTTAATGAGACAAAATGTCGTTCCATTTCATTCTTGGTTGCATTAGGGAAGATCTTCGTGAGGAAACTCTCAGTGAAGATGGCCCAGTGGATGGGTCGGCCCAATCGTTGAGCCTCAGCCTGCCACCAGATGTGTGCAGGGATGCTCACAACAACCACACGATCCACATCCGCTATCCTTGCTGCAGTCAACAACTACTCAGTCCTGATAAGCCATTGCTCAGCTTCAAGAGGACCTTCAGTGTTCGAGAACTTGTCTGGATGGAGCCTCATGAAATCTGCCACATTACTAGGTTTCGATGGCAGCAATGCGGTGGCAGGTACAACGGGTTCCCTATTAGCAGCTTCGAAAGCCATTTTCATCAGTTCATTATGTTTCCGTTGCATCCGCATCATCAGTTCATTGTGCTCATGCTGTATTTGCATCATCTGTGCAACAGTTGGCTCATTAGACTAATCATCCCCGATACGGGAAGATGAAGCACCTTTTCTAGCCATGGTCTGCAATAAAAATCAACGGTTAGCATCCAAATCATGAGTTGGTTATCAATTGTTCATGTGATTCTTGTATTGCACATACTGTTGAGTCAAATCGGTAAAAATCCAAGTCTGGTTAATCTATCAATCAAGCAAAATTTTCTTACGTTAGTCATGTTTGACTGATATATTATCCAAACCCAGGCTCTAATACCACTAAAAACCTTGTCACGCCTTGTTTCCCAAAAATACAGAATACGAGCACGTAACACTGGCCCAGACGTCACCCATAAGCTGTTTATCCGATCAACTAGACCATAATAACAATACAAAATAATTTTGCAAGCAATAATGATAATCTCATGAGCAATAATACTTAGAATGAAGCAATATGAAATATCCAAATACAATAATCCAACGTCTGAAACAAATAATAAAATTCGGGTCATAAGCCCAATACAATAATTAATCCCATCACAAAAATAACAAGTCTCAATACAATAAGTTCAATAAAAGAATAAGCAACTAGAAAGGATTAAATCTTCAGAAAGTTTGTTCTCCAATCCTAGCAGACAATTCTTCATGATCACCTGTGAACACTTCATCTAAAAGAAGGAGAAAATTGTCCTTAGAGCAAGTCATGGACAACAAGTAGAGAAAATAAGGAACAATGGAATAACGATATAATAATAAATCAATGGATCAATAGGAATCAATAACACAGGACAATAGAAATAATCAGTATCCTAATAATCGATGCAATAGTTGTAAACAATGTTTCAATAATCCATAACAATATTCAGTGGTCAATATCAATAACACTTAGACAATATTCATTATCAATAGAAACAATGATGTACAATATGCAATGTCGATGTGTAATGCTTAAGTTTATTAATCATTTTAATCCTAACTAATCCACATACTACTGCATCTCATTCTAAAGGTTCGATGCATATAATTAATTTCATTTAGACTTAAGTGGGAGATTCTATAGATCATGTACACGGCACGATAATATTATTTGTAGCATTGGTGCACACTGGTTGGCTCAATAACAATAAAACAATACACGGTCAATTAGGATACTTTAGTCAGTAATTCAACAATAAACCGATAACAATAACACTAGCCAACACACAATATTTTGGAAAACATGGCCCACACTTCCGCATACAGTCACTATATCATCAACTACTCCAATCAGTTCCTTAAATCCCGGCTTATTAATTATTTTATTAGCGCAACAATACAATATACAATTAAGAGACATGAGTTGAACGATAATAACAATATGGAAACGATAGGATGATAAACTTGTATAAGACAATTAGAATGATGACAGTAACTCATTAGGATCATGCAATGCAACATATATACTTCAATTCATGCAAATTTATGATATAAGAATAATTAAATTAAGAAAAACTGAATAGTGAAATTCTGGATAGCAAGAGTCATTTGTACTAAAAGGTAATTTTTCGATGTTACAGAAATCAAAAACTGGAACCGTCAGAAATTCTGAAAACTAGACTTCCATATGATTCCAATGCATATTTAAAATAAAAAATCCGATAACAGTAGCTAGGTCAAACACATCATTCATTACAGATTATATGTTCAGGCAGAAAATCGGTATCATGTTTTTTTATTTTTAGAATCAGCGAAAACTCAATAATAAAATAATCAAAATTATTCATTAGACTCCTAAATATGTTATCTAACATTCTGAAAATTATCAGAGCATTATTTTAACATTATATTAAATTTTTAATGGTTTAAACATGAAGCATACATGAATCTGAAATTCTGGAGATAAAAATACAGCAGTAGTAAAACGATCATAACTTATCTATACTACACGGAATTCAGTGAGTCAAGATGTTCTAGAAACTAGAGACATAGGGCTAAAACTCTCATTCAGAAAGTTATTTATTTTAAGATCATCTACTGGATCGAAATCATCAGGAAAAATACAAACAGCAACCAACATACAAATTTTTGGGAATTTTTCATGAAATAAATTAATTAAACATGATGGGTATCAATTCTATTAGTCGATAAACTTCATGATCAACATGAAGGGTGTAATAACATGATAAATAAAATTAATAACACACACATATACTATTTTAACATCAACCAAACATCAATCGATCAATCAAATATACACCCTAGCAATTCTTTCTACAATAAATTAATTGTGTGATAATTATATGCATAACCCTATTCCCATTTCTATATGAACACATGAAAGATTCAAATTTAGAGTCAATAGAGATACGAAGTCAATAATATTTGGGTTAGTTCGTGTAAATCCTCAATATACTCAATGAAGAGATGAACAATATACAATACGATGAACAATTGGATCTACTTGCAAGAGTTTCAATCAAATCTTGAATTTGATACAAGATTCAATTAAGAGAAAAAAGTGACTTGACTTATGGGCGGTTAATTTGAATACCAAGAATAATGGGATGAGATTTCCGGAGCAATGAACCTACGAACTACGTGCAAACTACGTGCACAAAAGAATCCCAAGCAACAACAGAAAAGGAGACAACAACTGCAACGTCAAATAGCAATGGCAGCAACCGCAAGGGCTCCACTGTGGTGTTGCTGGCTGACGGCATCGGCGACCGGAGGGTGGTCGAGCGACGTCGACTGGAGGGACTGGACGGCGTCGGGGTCTGACGTCGAGCGGAAACAAAGGAAGCATCAACAGGGCATCGGGGTCTAGGGTCTGTGTTGGCTCTCGACTGGCGGGAGGGCAGAGCTCGAGGGGGCTTGGGGTTGACGGCACTGGTGGAACGCCGGAGGTGGTCGAGGAAGATGATCGGAGTTGACTGCACATGGGTTTTAGGAGTTAGGGCGGGAAGATGCACAGTAACAGGTCTGCAGAGAGAGAAGAGACGGCTAGGAATTAGGGTTTCAAATTGCATTTTTAGGGTTTGCAATAGGATTATATTTATAGAGTGCAATTATGATATTGGGTTAATGGGCTAGGATCCAATAATAATGAGTTTAGGTTAAGAGTTAATTGTAGTTGGGTTTTCGTTCAATAAGAGATGGATTTAAAGATAATAGGGTTCAAATAAAATACCTAGTATCAAATAAAAATAGGATCAACAAGAAAATAGTCCATCAAGAAGAACAAAAGAAATTCTTGAACAAAATTGATTAAGATGATCAAGAAAAATAGAGTATTTTATTCATGCAAATAAAATATTACAAAAACATAGGGAAATGAAAAGAACGAAAATGGTAGTTACACAGACCATGGCTAGAAAAGGTGCTTCATCTTCCCGAACCGGGGATGATCAGTCTGATGAGAGCACTATTGCACAAATGATGATGCAGCGTGAGCACAATGAACTAATGATGCGGATGCAATAGGAGCATAATGAACTGATCAGGGTGGCTTTTGAAGCTGCCAACAGGGAACCTATTGTACTGGCACCCGAATTACTGCCACCGAGACCTGGTAATGTGTCAGATTTCATGAGGCTCCATCCAGATAAGTTCTCGGGCACTAAGGGTCCACTTGAAGTAGAGCAATGGCTTATCAGGACTGAGCAACTGTTGACTGCAGTACGGATAACAGATGTGCATCGTGTAGATGTTGTGAGCATCCAACTTGTTGATCTTGTCCACATCTAGTGGCAAGCTGAGGCTGAACGATTGGGCCGACCCATCCACTGGGCCATCTTCATTGAGAGCTTCCTCACGAAGTTCTTTCCTAGCCACCAAGAATGAAATAAAACGATAGTTTCTCATTAACTCAGGTTCGTCAGATGGTATTCAGTCATGCTTTTTCATTATTATTTCATAAAGTACCGATGTTAAACTAAACACTATCTTGAATCAGGGGAGTCGGACCATGGACGAGTACGCTGCGGAATTCACCCGACTAAGTCGTTTTGCTACTTCCATGGTGGCAAATAATGAAGATAGAGGCCGTCATTTCTTGTTGGGCTTGGTATTAAGATTCAGGATCATCTTGCTGCCTTGCAACTTCATTCTTATGCTGGTATCCTAGATGCTTCTAAAATTCAGGAGCAGACTAGTACGAGGAAGCGTGCCATTCACGGTCTGTTCCGTACCCTATTGCTGCTAGGCCTTCTGGAGGGCCTATTAGGAGGCCAGTTCCGACCCTTCCTACTAGGGCATTGCCTTACCCACCTATTGTTTAGAGGCCGGACTTGATCTGTTCGTACTGTCGGATAGCGAATCGCAGTGCCTTCTCTGTGGAGGCAATGATCACTTGGTTCGTGATTGCCCTAAGTCTAGATCCCTTTCACCAGTTGGAAGTTTCACTCCGTAGGGAGCGCTTGCTCGTGGTCATGGCGGACCACCACTCCTACCTCAGAGGCCGATGTTTGATCATAGGAGAGCCGCTCCTAGGGGTAATCTTCCTGCAGGTCATGGTCAGGCCCAAACCTGACTGCGCAGGATGTTGAAACTGCTTTAGGCATTGTTGCAAGTATATCTTTAGTTGTGTTGCTTTGGATTTTATTTTCATTCTTCCTTACTATCTTGTTATTATGTTCTATTGCCTTATCATGATATCTTTCCATTCATGCCCGTTCTTGTATTTTGTTTTTGCATATTGTGTTCTTATCTTTGACTTCTTGCTAGGCATTATCCTTGTTCACTACTTTTTCGCTCATGTTCTTTTTGACTCTGGTGCTACTCATTCCTTCGACTCTTCCCACTTCATCGACCTGCACCACTTGGATAGTTGCTCTATACCAGCAACATGGAATATTACGATAGGTGGAGGTGTTATTGTGTGTTCTCAAATCTGTGAGTAGTCCTTTGGTTTTTGGTGGTTTTGATTTTGTTGCCTATCTGATTGTCATCAACAATTCTGGTTTTGATGTTATCTTGGGGATGGATTGGCTTGGTGTCACTCATGTTGTAATTGACTGCCATGTGATGAAGGTGGTGTTTCGAATGCTAGGAAGTCAGGAATTTGAATTCTGTGTCGGTAAACACCGCTTGCTTGTGTGGAGAAGTTGGCAAGTTGGGAAGTTAGAGTGATGGAGGAAGTGCGTGCAGATGGTGATGTTGCACCGTTGGTCAGCGCGAGACTTTATGGATGTTTTCTTAAGTAATTGCCAGGATTACCACCAGATCGTGAAGTGGTGTTCAGTATTGATGTTCATCCGGGTACAGCTCCGATCTCTAAGAGTCCGTATAGAATGGCTCCTATTGAATTGGCTGAGTTGAAGGAGCAGATTCAGGAGTTGCTGGATAGAGGTTTTATCAGGCCGAGTGTTTTTTCTTGAGGAGCTCCAGTACTGTTCGTCAATAAGAAGGATGGTAGTCGCGGGTTGTGTATTAACTACCACGAGCTCAATAATTTCACAGTGAAGAATCGGTATCCGTTGCCAAAGATTGATGACTTATTTGATCAATTGGAAGGCACTTCTATATTTTCGAAGCTGGATCTTCGTTCTGGTTACCATCAGGTTAATCTAAAAGCCGAGGATGTATAGAAGACTGCTTTTTGTACAAGATAAGGGCACTATGAATTCTTCGTGATGCCTTTCGGAGTTACTAATGCTCCAACTGTGTTCATGAGCTTGATGAATAGGGTTTTCTCTCCCTTTCTGGATAAGTTTGTTATGGTGTTCATTAATGATATTCTCATCTACACTTAGAATCGTGATGAGCATGCTGAGCACTTGAGGGTTGTATTGCAAATATTGAGGGATCATCAGCTGTAGGAGAAGCTTAGCAATTATGAGTTTTGGCTGGATCGTGTGGCACTCTTAGGCCATATCATTTCTGGTGATGGAGTTTCTGTCGATCCATCCAAGATTTCTGCAGTTAAGGATTGGCCGACATCGAAGTCAGTATCTGAAGTTTGAAGTTTT
This sequence comes from Hemerocallis citrina, assembly GCA_017893485.1. Classification (NCBI taxonomy): domain Eukaryota; kingdom Viridiplantae; phylum Streptophyta; class Magnoliopsida; order Asparagales; family Asphodelaceae; genus Hemerocallis; species Hemerocallis citrina. The sequence goes on from CM030361.1 coordinate 291,604,689, forward strand.
CTTGGTCTGGCGGGGTACTACAGAAAGTTTGTTTGGGATTTTCCGAAGATTGCCGGACCATTGACCAAGTTAACTGGGAAGGACCAGAAGTTTGTGTGGGATGAGTCCTGTGATGAAGCCTTCGCTGAATTGAAGAATTGGTTGACATCAATACCTTTGTTGACTATACCGGATGGATCAGAAGGTTTCGTAATTCACTGTGATGCTTCAAGAAAATGTTTGGGTGTTGTTTTGATGCAACAAGGCAAGGTTGTCGCATATGCATCTAGACAATTGAGGCCGCATGAGAAGAATTATCCTACACATGATTTGGAGCTTACAGCTGTGATCTTTACCTTGAAGCTTTTGAGGCATTACTTACTTGGAGACCGAGTGGAGATCTTCACTGACCACAAAAGTCTCAAGTATGTGTTCAATCAGAAGGAACTGAATATGAGGCAGAGGCGATGGTTGGAATTGATGGCAGATTATGATATCAGTTTGCAGTATCATCCTGGTAAGATTAATTCAGTACTTGATGCTTTGAGCAAAAGACCGGTTTCTATGGTTCTTACTGAGTAGAAAGAGCTTATGGAAGCTATAAGGGGATTAGATTTGGAAGTGGTTTTGCCTAATTCTGAGCAGAGATGTATGGTGCTTCAGTTGCAGTCGTCCTTGGTGGATCAGATTAAGAAGGACAGTCTGGTGATGTACAGTTGCAGAAGATTTGAGCTGAAGTCGAAGCTGGTTCAAGGACTGATATGGTGATTCATGAGGATGGATCTCTTCACTTTGGGACCCGTCTATGTGTTCCGAAGGGGGAAATTAGGCAGAAGTTACTCGAAGAAGCTCACCGTTCGTCATATTCTATTCATCCCGGTGGTACGAAGATGTATCGGGATCTGAAGTTGCATTTCTTATGGCATGGTATGAAAAGTGCTGTTGCAAGATTTGTTTCGCAGTGTCTGATCTGGCAGTAAATGAAAGCAGAACATCATAGGACTGCTGGACTTCTTCAACTACTTCTAATTTCGGAGTGGAAGTGGGAAAATATTACTATGGATTTCGTAAATGCTTTGCCTAGAAGTCCCAAGGGTCACAATGCCATCTGGGTGATTGTGGATTGCTTGACAAAGAGTACTCATTTTATTCCCTTCAGAGTGGGTCAGTCTACGGAGAGCCTTGCGGAGAAGTACATGCGGGAGATTGTGAGATTGCATGGTGTCCCTGTCAGCATTATATCAGATAGAGATACTAGATTCAGATCTCAATTCTGGAGAGTCTTCAAGACAGTCTTGGGAGTAAGCTGAGATTCTGTACTGCATTCCATCCACAGATAGATGGACAATCAGAGAGGACTATTCATACATTGAAGGATATGTGGAGATCCTGTGTTCTTTAGTTTGGGGGTCTTGGGAAGATCATCTACACTTGGTGGAGTTTTCATACAACAATAGCTACCAAGCAAGTCTTAAGGCAGATCCATATAAAGTCTTATATGGTCAAAAGTGTAGATCAGCGGTGTGCTGGGATGACATTGGCGAGAGGTAGCTTTTGGGGAAAGAGTTGATCACGAGGACCATTGATGTAGTGGCCCAGATCAGGAAGCATTTACAGGAAGCTCAGGGCAGACAGAGAAAATGGGCAGACATTCACAGGAGACCATTGGAATTCAAAGTGGGTGATCATGTGTTCCTCAAGGTATCACCGTGGAAAGGTATTATCTGATTTGGAGGAGGGAGCAAGCTAAGCCCAAGATTCATTGGTCTGTTTGATGTGGTGGATTGAGTAGTCAAGGTGGCTTATAGACTCGCATTGCCGCCAGCTCTATCCGGAGTGCATGATGTCTTCCATGTTTCTCAGCTTAGGAGATATGTCAGGGATGATAGTCATGTCATTGACTATTTGAAATTGTTGGTTCGACCAGATTTGTCCTGTGAGATTCACCCAGTGTCGATTGTGGACCGACGGGAGAAGATTTTGAATAATAAGGTTATCAAGTTGGTTTGAGTCGCTTGGAATCTTCACTCACCCGGTGAGTCGACTTAGGAGCTTGAAGAAGAGATTCAGAAGAAGTTTCCCCATCTTTTTGTAGTTCTTTTCTTTTCTTCGGGGTTACCCTACTACCACTTGCTTAAATTTCAATGATGAAATTTTATTGTATGGTGTGTAGGATTGTAGCTACCGTTTCCGTTCTTTTTATTTTTTCCTTTCATTGTAATATTTTATTTGCATTTGAATAAAATACTCAATTTTTCTTGATCGTCTTAATTAATTTTTTTCATGAATTGCTCTTGTTCTTCTTGTTGAGCTATCTTCTTGTTGATCCTATTTCTATTTTATTGTGAGTGTTTTATTTGAACACTATTGTCTTTAAATCCATCTCCTTTTTAACCCAAAACACAATTCCAATTATTTCTAGACCCAAATCCATTATTATTGGATCCTAGCCCATTACCCAACAACCTAATTGCACCTTATAAATACAATCCTATTGCAAACCCTAAAAACACAAAAATACAAATCCTACTTCCTAGCAGTCTCTCTCCTCTCTCCTCTCTCTCCCCCGACCGTCTGCCACAGTTTCCCGCCCAGACCCATCTTCACCATCTCCGGCGAATCCCCATCCCGTCGCCACCCCTCCTGCAACACCCTATTCCCGTCGAGCGCCGTCCAGCCGAACCCCCCTCCTTTGTTGTTCCCCTGTTTCCTCGACGACAGCAGACCGAGACCCAAACTCGAGCCCTCCTCCTGTCGCGCAGCCATCGCTCCTCATCGCTGCCGCCTGTCACATCGCAGCTCGACGCCAACCCCGTCGACATCAGCTTCCACAGATGTTGCTGCTTGTTGTTGCCTTTTTACTGTTGCCTCTATTTGCTCTTGTTGCCATCTTGTTTCTTTGTGCACGTAGTGTGCAAGTAATTATTCGTGTGTTCGTTGCTCCGAGATTCTCATCTTTTTATTATTTCGTATTCAAATTATAGTCCATAAGGCAAGTCACGTTTTCTCTTGAATTGAATCTTTTACCAAATTCAAATTTTCATTGAAATTCTTGCAAGTAGATCCAACTGTTCATCGTATCGTATATTGTTCTTCTCTTTTCATTGAGTATATTGAGGATTTACACGAGCTAATCCAAATATCCTCGACTTCGTGCCTTTATTGACTTTAAAGATAAAATCTTTTGGGTATTCATGTAGTATTCATAATAGGGTTATTCATACAATCACAACACAATTAATCTATTGTAAAAATAATTGGTTGGTGGTATGTTGATTGATCGATTGATGTTTGGTAGTTGTTAGAATAGTGTATGCATGTATTCTTAATCATGTTTACCATGCTATTGTACCTACCATGTTGGTTATGAAATTTATTGACTAATTCAAGTAGAACCCATCATGTTTAATCGCTTTATTTCTTGAAAAATATCAAGAATCTGTTTGTTTACTTGCTGTCTGGATTTTTCCAGTCATTTTTGACCCAGTATTTGATCTCAAAATTAATAACTTTCTGAATAAGAGTTGTATCTCTATGCCTATAGTTTCCAGAACATCTAAGATTTTTAAATTTTGAGTTGTATTGCAAAAGTTATGATCATTTTACTACTACTGTGTTTTATTTTCAGAATTTCAGATTCATGTATGTTTTCATGTTTAAACTATTAAAAAGCTAATTTAATGCTAGAATAATGCTCTAATAATTTTCAGAATGTTAGTTAACATATTTAGGAGTCTAAAGAATATTTTCGATGATTTTATAATTGAGTTTTCGCTGATTCTAAACATATAACAATATGATGTCAATTTTCAGTTAGAAGATGTAATTTGTAAAGAATGATGTGTTTGACCTAGCTACTGTTGTCGGATTTTGTATTTTAAATATGCGCTAGAATCGTGTGGAAGTCTAGTTTCCATAATTTCTGACGGTTTCAGTTTTTGATTTCTGTAACAGCGGAAAAACTAACTTTTGTACAGTGACCTCTTGCTGCACAGAATTTCGTTTTCCAGATTTTCTTAAAATAATTATACATATATCATTGTATTGCATGAATTAAAGCATATATGTTGCATTTCATGATCCTAATGTGTTATTTTCATCATTCTAATTGTCCTATCCAAATTTATCATCCTATTGTTCCTCTATTGTTACTATCGTTCTTCTAATGTCTCCAAATTTCATAATGTATTGTTGCATTGATAAAATAATTAACAAACTGGGGTTTAAGGGATTAATTTGGGTAGTGAATGATATAGTGACTGTGTAGGCCAGTGTTTTACCGATTGATTGTTGGGGCGCTGACTATGGCACCCCAATCTTTCGTGTATCGTATTAGTGTATCAGTGAATCAGTGAATCATTACTATCGTGAACAATATTGTTATCGTATCAGTTACTATCGTACCGACACATGATCGATAGAATTCACCACTAGAGTCTAAACGAAATTGATTATATGCATCGAACCTGTAGTTATAGGATGCAGTAGTACGTGCATTAGTTAAGATTAAAATGATTAATAGACTTAAGAATTGACACCACATTGATATTGCATATTGTACATCATTGTTTCTATTGATATCAAATATTGACTAAGTTTTATTAACATCGACCATTGCACATTGTTACTGAATATTGAATCATTGTTTAAAACTATTGCATCGATTACCATGATATTGATTATTGTTATTGTCCAATGTTATTGATTCCTATTGATCCATTGAATTCATTGTTATATCGCTATTCCATTGTTTCCTTGCTTTCTCTACTTGTTGTCCATGACTTGTTCTAAAGACAATTTTTCTTCTCTTTTTAGATAAAGTGTTCACAGGTGTTGAAGGAGAATTACCTGTAGGAATTGGAGAACAAGCTTTCTAAAGAATTATTGCTTTATAATTGAATGTTATTACATTGGACTTATTGTATAGAGACTTATTATTAGTGTGTTTAGATTTATTATTGTATTGGGCTTATGACCCGGATATTATTATTTGTTTTCAGATGTTGGATTATTGTATTTGGATATTTCATATTGTTTTATTTCAAGTATTATTGTTCATGTGGTTGTTATTATTTCCTGCACAATTATTTTGTATTATTTGCATTGCTGAGTTGAATGGGTAAACAGCTTATGGATGATGCAAGTTATTCGCTCGGCCAATGTTACGTGCTTGTATTCCGTATTTTTGGAAAGCAGGGTGTGACAGTGGTACTTTAAAATGGGTGAAAACGCTGAATGTAGATGAGCAAACTGATGAGCCTGTTACAACAAGTAGGAGAAAGAAGCATGCAAAACTACTACTCTACTTTCCTCTAATTCCTAGGTTGTAAAGATTTTTCATATCCTCTAAGACATCTTCTGATATGAGGTGGCATGCGGAAGGTCACGAGAATGATGAGATTCTTGGGCACCCAGCTGATTCTGAATCTTAGAAAAAATTTGATGAAAAATATCCCGATTTTGCTGAAGATCATCGAAATGTCAGAATTGTATTATCCAATGATGATTTAACCAATTTAGGCGAATAAGCGATACCTACAGCATATGAGCCATTGTGTTAATTCCCTACAATTTTTCACCTTGGTTGTGTATGAAGCAGTCATCTTTCATTTTGTCCAAGATAATTTCTGGTCCAAAATCTCCAAGAAATGACATAGATGTGTATCTGCAACTGTTGATTGATGAACTGGAACAACTGTAAAAGGGTGTTCCAACTTATGATGCAACATCTAAAGAAACTTCTGTCTACGGGCTGCATTGACTTGGACAATCAACGATTTTCCTGCACAAGCAAGTTTATTTGGTTATAACATGAAAGGATGTTATGCTTGTCCTTGTTGTGCTGAGAAAACTATTTCAAAGTGGCCATATAAATCCAGAAAGTTATGCTACATGGCTCATAGGAGATGGTTGTGTAAGACCCCGCAAAATAGTATATATCTATATTGTATTTTAATTCATGCACGACTAAGAGTTGCACGTATTAATAGAATTTTCTCAATTTTAATTAAGTAAGTATTGAAACATATTATTATTCGATATGTTTTGAACTCAACAAAGGTGCAATTGTAGAACTGGAGTTGAGATATCTTTTCAATTAAGTTGTATATTAGTTTTAACTATAATTGAGTTAGGACGTATAATCTTGATTTATTATTTTGTATGGTGATAATACGATTTCATGTGCATTATTACAAATTGTGTGTGAGATTGTTGTAATTTAAATCATCTAATTAAACCCGATATGGCTCAACTAGACCCAAACAAACACACTCTAGCTTGAACCCAAGTTGACCCAACCTAACTTAACTTATTTTGTGCATGACATGAACAAAATTTTGTGCATATGCACCAGTTTTGGCCAGCCATATGTTGGAGGGAAAGGAAGAGATGAGTGCAATTGTTTTGGATTTAATGGCAAGGAATCTTGGGCTTTTAATGTGACTCAAAACACTTGAGTGTTTAAGAAACCCTAAGAGACAATACAATTCTTAACTCCACCACCCCTACCCTCCAATGCATTTTGGCCTCTCCCTCACTCTCTCTCTCTCTACATGAGGCCAAACATCCCCCCTCTCTCTATTTTAACCCCCACTCCAAACACCCTTTATCATTCTCTCTTTTCCACTCCAACTCGAACATTTTTCTTCATTCTTATACCTTTCTAAGGAACTTAAGTTTCTGGTTTGGGAGCAAGAAGAGTAAGAAGGAGCCAAGAGGATCCAAGGAGAAGGAGGGTAGGAGCAAGAAGTGCTAGCAAGGAAGAGCAAGAGTAAAGGAGGTCAAACTTGGAGAGTACATTTCATCTACAAACAAAATGTGAGTGTTTCTATACCTTTGTGGTGTTCAAATTTTTGTGGTGAAACCTTAATGTGGTCTTGACAGCATGAGTAGGTCATGAAATGTTCAATTAACTGTTAAAATTTGTTGTATTCTAGTTTTATTTGTGGAAGACTAGATAAAAACCCAGTAAAGAGTTGAACAGAAAAGTGTGTTAGGTTTGTATGCTGTAACTCAAAAATTACTTGGAGCCGAAGTTGAAATTATAAAAGGAGGAGCTCATGCATGTTCCTTTCTTACAAATTTCATAGTTTGTAGAATTTATTTACTCTTTTAATTAAATACGAACATGAACACTGACTGTGGAGAAAACAGATTTAGCATAGGTTCTGACTATGATACTCCGAAGCTCATAACTCTGTAACCACTTGAGATCTATTTCTGAAATTTTAGTATGTGATTCTAATATGTGTTAAGTGGTTAAATATAATTTTTTTAATTTTCTGACATCGTTTGCTATTTTTATTAAATCTGAAATCATTGGCTGTTCTGAAAAGAAAACACAGAGTGAAGATGATCAATTCTGTTTTTAGCTAATTTTAAGGAAATAATAACTTTAAAAATACTTGGTTGAATCACTTAAAATTTAAGTATGTTCTGTTACCCTGTATGAAGAACTTATGTTTCCAATTTAATGAAGTTTAGAGATAATTTGATATTTTAAAAGTATTTTTATGTTAGCACTGGTTAGTTGTTGCTTTGTTCTGAAAATTATTGCATGCATGTTTATAAATGACTCACTTAATCACTTTAACGACTTAATCTGATGAAGCATGTAACTAGAAAGTTGTAGTAGACACATAGATCTTTCTGTAATGCCTAAGAACTCAAGATTTGAATAAGTACACGAATTATAATGAATTTGGCAAGTGATAACAGAAACAGACAGATTCTTGAAGCTCACTATTTAACACTATGCCTATGAAATTGAGTTAGAACTTGTAGATTTGAGTTTTAGTTGTTGTTTGTGAGTTACAAATCATGTCGTAGATGTGGAAATGAATGAAGACTTGAATTTACTAAGTTTTATGTTGTGAGTAGCTCATATGTGCTTGTGGAAATACAATCTAAACATACTTGTTCACTGTTGTTGAGAGAGATGTTTAGTTAGTGATTTTGTGTTGATGTGGACCATTGTGGGATGAGATTAATGCCCAGTTAGTGTGTGTGCTTGCTGTCTACTTTGAGTAGAAGCATAAGGAGCACCCGATCGTGTTTCTCCAATGAAACGGGACCGGGAACGACTCCGTTTTGGCATGAATGCCAAGTGTATACTTGCTGTTTGTAAATGTAATTTTCAATTTTGAGAGTATTTTAGCACTCTTTTTAGGTATTCATGGTGTATGATTTATTCCTAGAGTAATTTACCCTTGTTGAGCTTCATTGGTTGTGTTTGAGACTTTAGGATTTAAGTCTTATGGTATATCTAGACAAGTAAAATAGGAACCTGTGTCATATCGAACGTGTGGGAGGAGACGAATCGTGCGCCGAGGTGCTCGCCTTTCATGGAAGGATTCTATAGTTGTGTTTAATGCTACCACTTTTCGAGGACCGTGGAGCGTGAGGATAGCGGGAGCAACGTGTTTGGGTCGGGCCGGGGTTGCGATCGAATTCCAAGCACAGATGGCTATTGCATCGATCAACGGAGTCGGTTCGTCGTTGGTTCGGGCCAAGTGTGGGCTGAGGTGGGCTAACTCATAGGTCGAATTTGAGGGCTAGATTGAGTTATATTGTAGGATGGGTTAAGTCCTAATAATGAAAAAGATAATTAACTAGAAAAGTGTCTACAAGTAGAACTTAACTAGTTATCATAATAACAAAGTTGTTTACTAAGTTAGGGTTTGGAAATCCTTGATAGATCACCTAACTAAGAGAATTTGTTAAAATGAAGTAGACCTAGACTTGCCTAGTAATTCATACATCCAATAAGATAATGAAACAGGATTAGAGTTTGATTAGAGTCTTGGAATTCAGATAATCAGATAAGCAAATAAAAAGCTAGTAATCATTTAATTAACCTTATTCTTAATCTTGGTCCTAGAGTGGATTTGCACTTGTACCATGGGTTTGTGGTGTTGTAGGATTGGTTCGAGTCGTTGTTGAATGTAAGGACAGGCACTGGTTGGTGTTGTGTTCTCCTATCAGGGGGACGCGTGGCGTATTCATGCATGGCCAAATCCTAGATTCACTCAATGCGGGCAGGGGACTTAGAGATTGCTCTGTGAATGAACTCTATGGGGGCTCTATTGTCTTCAGAACGAGTGCCTTTATGTCTGTAACAACCTTTCAGGATGTTTGGAGTGTTGGCATCGTCTCGACTTCAAGTTTTGGTTTAGTGTAAGGACGAGGGCGGCAGAGAGTTGGGGAACCCTTCATATCCTTCAGGTCCTATGTTTATCAATGCGGGCTGTGAGTGAACTCTTTGGGGGCTCTAAAAAAACGTCCTCGACGAGGAGCCTTAGTGTCCGTACATCAGCTTTTGGTGAGGTCCGGAGATGCGGAATTACCACAACCTACTCTGGGTTTTAGCTGCGCCGGATTAACACGAAGTATTGGACACCACTAGTATGGCAATGACTAGAGTAAATCGGACGACTGCAACCTTGTCATCACTAGAGTATTAGTGACAGGAGAGAGCACAAGAGTAGGATGCATAACGGGGGATCAAACTTCATCAATTGAAGTATGTCGTTTGATTGGGAAATGTATAGTGTGAGATGCATATCTCTTCAATTAAGCTTGCATTAGAATAAAAGCATCGTACGCTTTTTTGTGTGCATTAGATCTTGGCCATAGCATACACGAACACTTGGTTTGACATCAGTTTTCCTTTTTCATCAAATTTTGGTTGCTGGGGTTTGGAATCACAATATTATAGCATAGTGAGGATCGCTATATTATAGCATTGCGTCAGTTGTATTCAACTGACGTGCCCACCGATTTTAGTTGCGGGTTGGCTGATTGCAGAGCGGGGAACTCGAGCTGCATGGAGCATTAAAGTAGATATTACTGATCGATTGTAATATGTAGAATATCGATGTAATTTATGATGTAACATTTTATTGTAGTCATTAGACTTTGTAATAACATTTCTGGCAATAGAAGTTTTTATTTCCTGTGATTTTTTCTGTGTTATTGACTCATTTGAAGTAAGATTCTTGCTTGTGTCTCGAGTTTCCAAGTTGGGGTATTCAGGGCGCTACAGAAGTGGTATCAGAGCCGACTTCAAATTGTAGTCTAACACTGTAGGAAATTTGACTTGGATGCCCCAACTAGAGTCGGGTTTAGTTTTGATAGTAGGATGGTCGTAAATCATATTGTTGTACATTTGCAACTTATGTTTATGATTTTTCCTATGTCTGACCTAACCCCAGTGTAATTTTTCTTTTACTAACTATTTGGTGCAACTGGATGTCGAGGAAGCCAATCTACAACCGGACGTCAATGGAGGAAAACCTGCAACTGGATGTCGAGGAAGCAAAATTTTCAACTGAATGTCCAGAAGGCAAACCTGCAACTTGATGTCATGGAGGCAAATCTACAACCTGATGTCCATGAGGCAAGCATGTAGCCAGGCGTCAATAGAGGCGAGCCCGCAATGCAAAAGTCAAGGAAGAAAGCGGAGGAGTAAATGGCAGTGACCTCGATGTTGAGGTGAGAATTCAATAGGATTTACCAACTGAAGGGAGCATTCGAGGAGGTCAACAGGAACCGGATGCCACCAGCCGCAGTCACAGGCAAAAATCCAAGAACCTTTATTCCAGATGGTCGAGCACCATGCAGATGGAATAACTACTGATAAAGTTCATTAGGCCCAGTGCCTTGCCTTGAGAAGCACCGTTTTTGCTGGTAGGAATGAAGAATGGACCGGAGTGGATGCGCATCAAGCACCACGAGTGAACCAGGCTTGACTCGAGGTAGTATACATAGAAGACATAGTCAATAGACTCTAGGAAGCGGAAGTATTCTCCAAGATCGGCCTAAAGTTGGGCTGCCATCAGGTTCGCGTCAAAGAGGATGAAGTGCCAAAGACAGAGAAGGATCATGCCAAGCATTTAGCAGGAATGTCGAAAAGCTGCAAGGAGACTGAAGCGGCTTTTCTTTCCTTTGCATTTTTCTAAGGAGGGAGTAACCACCGACCCGAAAAGGAAGTATCAAGGCATGAAGCAGCATTGCTGGTGGGCAGGAACGAAGCAAAACATTGCTAACCTTGTGGTTATGTATTGCGGGTACTAGAAGGAGCTGAAAAATTAAGACTAGAAGCCTGATGACTGATGTAGTCGTTGCCTACTCCAAAACAGAAAAGAGGAATGTCAGTAGAAATCTAATCGGGAAGCCGACGGAAGTACACATCGAAGGATTGTGAAATTTCTGGAGTACCAGTATTGACAACATTCGAGGGGATTGCAAGTTTACATCGCAGTGACGAGGAAAACTGTGTGAGACTCTGAGGACGAGAACCAACTTCAGCACGACTTTTCATGCACAGAAAGATGGGCAAATAGGAGCAGTCACACTATGTGCGAGGAGGCGCTGAGAGCTGGCATCGAGTACTTTAAATGAACCAGTTCATCAGGGAGCCACTTGGGAATCTGAAGTCTTGTGAGGAATGTATTTCCTTTACCTTTTAATTTTTGTGATTGTTTAACCTCTCCACTCAGTGTCGTTCTAAGGACAGAACGATTCTAAGGAGGGAGTAATGTAAGACCCCGCAAAATAGTATATATCTATATTGTATTTTAATCCATGCACGATTGAGAGTTGCACGTATTAATAGAATTTTCTCAATTTAAATTGAGTAAGTATTGAAATATAGTATTATTCGATTTGTTCTGAACTCAACGAAAGTGCAATTATAGAACCGGAGTTGAGATATCTTCCCAATTAAGTTGTGTATCAATCTTAACTATAATTGAGTTAGGATGTAGAATATTGAATTATTATTTTGTAGGTGATAATACGATTTCATGTGTGTTATTACAAATTGTATGAACAAATTGTATTGACATTATTTGTGTGTATTTCAATTTTTATTTGATTGAAATTGTGTGTGAGATTGTTGTAATTTAAATCATCTAACTAAACCCAATATGACTCAACTAGACCTAAACAAACACACATTTGCTTGAAACCAAGTTGACCCACCTAACTTAACTTGTTTAGTGCATGGCATGAACAAAAATTTGTGCACATGTGCTAGTTTTGGCCAGCCATATGTTGGAAGGAAAGGGAGAGATGAGTGCAATTGTTTTGGATTTAAATGGTTAGGATCTAGGGCTTTTGATGGGATTCAAAACACTTGAGTGTTTGAGAAACCCTAAGAGACAATACCACTCTCACACTCCACATCCCTTCCCCTCCAATGCATGTTAGCCTCACCCTCACTCTTTCTTTCTACATCAGGCCTAACATCTGCCCTCTCTCTATTTTAACCCCCACTCCAAACACCCTATCCCATTCTCTCATTTCCACTCCAACTCATACCTTTTTGTTCATTCTAATACCCTTCTAAGGCACTTAAGTTGCTATTTTGGGAGCAAGAAGAGCAAGAAGGAGCCAAGAGGTGCTAAGGAGAAGGAGAGTAGGAGCAAGAAGTGCTAGCAAGGAGGATCAAGAACAAGGAGGCCAAACTTGGAGAGTACATTTCATCTACAAACAAAAGGTGCGTGTTTCTAAACCTTTGGGGTATTTAAACTTTTGTGGTGAAATCTTGATGTGGTCTTAACAGCATGAGTGGATCATGAAATTTGTGATTAAGTATTAATTTTTTTTTCATTCTAGTTTTATTTATGGAAGACTAAATAAAAACCCAGAAAAAAACTGAACAAAAAAGTGTGTTAGGTCTGGATGCTATAACTCAAAAATTACTTGGAGCTTGAATTTGAAATTTTAAACATAGGATCTCATGCATGTTGCACACCTTTCTTCCAAATTTCATAATTTTTGGAATTTAATTACTATTTTTATTAAATACGAAGTTGAACACTGACTGTGCAGAAAACATATTTAGCATAGATTCTGACTATAATATTCCAAAGCTCATAACTCTGTGACCAATTGAGATCTATTTCTGAAATTTTAGTATCTGCTTATAATATGTGTTAAGTGATTGAATATAAAATTTTATAATTTTCGGACCTCGTTTGCTATTTTTATTAAATCCAAAATCATCGGTTGTTCTGAAAAGAAAAGACAGAGTGAAGATGATCTGTTTAGTTTTTAGCTAATTATCAAAAAGTCATAACCTTAAAAGTCTTAGTAGAATCACTTAAAATTTAAGTATGTTCTGTTACCATGTATGAAGAACTTATGTTTCAAATTTCATGAAGTTTAGAGATCAGTTGATAATTTAAAAGTGTTTTTATGTTAGCACTGGTTAGTTGTTGCTCTGTTCTGAAAAATATTTTATGCATGTTAAACAACGACTCACTTGATCACTTTAATGACTTAATCTGAAGAAGCATGTAACTAGAAAGTTGTATTAGACAAGATCTTTCTGTAATACCTAAGAACTCAAGAGTTGGATAAGTACACAAATTATAATGAATTTTGCAAGTGATAACAGAAATACAAAGATTCTTAAAGCTCATTGTTTAGCACTATGCCTAAGCTCATAACTCTATAACCAATTGAAATCTATTTCTGAAATTTTAGTATGTGCTTCTAATATGTGTTAAGTGATTAAATACAAAATTTTATAATTTTCGGACCTCATTTGCTATTTTTATTAAATTCAAAATCATTAGTTGTTCTGAAAAGAAAAGACAGAGTGAAGATGATCTGTTTAGTTTTTAGCTAATTATCAAAAAGTCATAACCTTAAAAGTACTTGGTAGAATCACTTAAAATTTAAGTATGTTCTGTTACCATGTATGAAGAACTTATGTTTCAAATTTCATGAAGTTTATAGATCAGTTAATATTTTAAAAGTATTTTTATGTTAGCACTGGTTAGTTGTTGCTCTGTTCTGGAAATTATTTTATGCATGTTAAACAATGACTTACTTGATCACGTTAATCACTTAATCTGAAGAAGCATGCAACTAGAAAGTTGTATTAGACAAGATCTTTCTGTAATGCCTAAGAACTCAAGCGTTGGATAAGTACACAAATTATAATGAATTTTGCAAGTGATAACAGAAATACAAAGATTCTTAAAGCTCGCAGTCTGGCACTATGCCTATGAAATTGAGTTAGAACATGTAGATTTGAGTTTTAATTTCTGTTTGTGAGTTATAAATCATGTTGTGGATGTGGTAAACCCCGACTTGTTAATTATTATTATTATCAAAACAAGCATAAAAGTGCACAAACAGGGCAAGTAAACATGATAGTTAACAGGAAACAAGTTCAGGCTAGGTAGAAAACATATTCGAGTGTCAAATCAATTTATAATTATAAAAAACAACAAGAATATCAATTCTGGACAGCAGGACGTTGCTGCACAAAAACTAGTATACCCGTTGCTACAGGAATAAAAATCAAGATCCGTCAGAAGTTATAGAAACTAGACTCTCTGTCGGTTCCAGTGCATATACACATGATTTATAAAAGTTATAACAATTGGGTTCAAATCAACATTCTACACAGATTTTGTGTTTAGCCAGAATTTTTAAAATGTGTTTATATGCATGAATCAGGTCTAAAAACTCATCAAATAAATCCACGGAAATTAAGGGTGATTCCCTAGTATGTCTAGTCTCAGTAAGGTAAATTTCATATTTTTATATTACTAATAGCATATTCAAATTAAATTGCAAAACAGGGTGACACAGTGAAATTATACATATAAAAATTCAGACCCAGCAGTACTAAAATAGCAATATCTCATAACTCATAACTCAGAATTTGATTCCGTCAGATGTCCTGAAAAATAGACACATGGGGCTACAATTCATATTCAAAAACTAATTCAAAATTCTTTCATTAACAGGTTCGAAATTATCAAGCAAGATCAGAACAGCAGCATAAGTGATTTCTTTTGCAAGAAATGTGACGTGATTATTAACTACCATGAATCTAAGTTAATTTGTGATACAAATCAAATATTTATAATCATTCAACAGTACCCCATGTCTATTCTCAACTCATAGCAAAAGAAAAGCAATATCAACACATGCATCATACAACCAAACATCTATAGCTACAAGTTATGGTGGTTCATAAATCCATGTAGCAAAATAATTAATAAATAAGTAGATCTAACTATTTGTTGTGAAATGAGAGCATTAACGAATGGTTGTGACACTTATGATTGTAGGAATTGATAGAGACAACCAACGAATAAGACCAAGATGTAACAACGATAAACAAGAGGCGAGTCACAACAAGGATCTACACTCGGTATTTTTCAAATAAAAGCTTGTACTAGATCAACGAGTTGTACAAGAAGATACTTGCCTTGCTTTGATTGTGAGACAAATGATGGCGAGCGGAACACATGCAACAACGAAAAACACACGCAACACATGTGTGAGCAACACTTCCACAAAACACGTGCAACACGCGCACACCCAAACAACAGCAACCACAGCGGCTCGACTGACGACTGGGATGGCAAGGCTGTAGTACCCCGTAATTTCATAAGATATAATATATATATATATATATATATATATATATATGATAATAAATTGGGGGTGTGACCAATAGATTCTTCTGTAGGAGTTAAAGTATGAAATTAGGTGTGAGAGGGGGGGCACGATATGAATTACAACAGAAGTATGTGCAGTGTGTTGAGAAAACTGATGACTTCAGCGATTTGGGGCCCCACCCGGTTGAGAATTGAAGAAGCACTGAGGCACGTACTGTCTCTGTTTGAGATGGTGATGTGGCAGGGGGATCCACGGGGGGAGGGGGTTTCCACTGTGCAAGGATTGGGGAAATAAGGAGAGAGAATTGTATAAAGTAATCCCATATCAGGAGTATTCAAGGAATAATTTAATATAAATATAATTGCCGATGATCAAGAGTCACCTAATTGGTTAACCACCTTTTGAGAGGCAGCCTGTGGTAGGCAGTTGTACAATAAGTATTACTTTTTTTTCTAAAAATAATAAAAATTATCTGAGTATTGGGACTGAGTGTTACAAATTGTATCAGAGCCAACTTTCGACACTGAGTGTGGAAGAGGGCCTCAATATGATCCGCGGTGTTGAGAGTCATTGATCTCCAAGATCGGGTATGATCTGCGGATGTTGAGAGTGATTGATCTTTGGGATCGAGGACGACGCCACATAGATTAGAAAGAAGGATCCTGCGCTAGATGGCATACCCCGTACTCAGCGAGGACGCTGATTTCTAAAGGTGAGGTGTATGTAGTACCCCGTAATTTCATAAGATATAATATATATATATATATATATATATATATATATATATATATATGATAATAAATTGGGGGTGTGACCTATAGATTCTTCTATATGAGTTAAAGTATGGAATTATGTGTGAGAGGGGGAGGGCACGGTATGAATTACAGTAGAAGCATATGTTGTGTGTTAAGAAAAGCTGATGACGTCAGCGATTGGGGGGCCCACCCGGTTGAGAATTGAAGAAGCACCGAGGTGCTGTGCTGTCTCTGTTTGAGATGGTGATGTGGCAGGGGGCTCCACGCGGGGAGGGGGTTTCCACTGTGCACGGATTGGGAAAATAAGGAGAGAGAATTGTATAAAGTAATCCCATATCAGGAGTATTCAAGGAATAATTTAATATAAATATAATTGCCTATGATCAAGAGTCACCCAATGGGTTAACCACCTTTTGAGAGGCAGACTGTGGTGGGCAGTTGTACTATAAGTATTAATTTTTCTTCTAAAAATAATAACAATTGTCTGAGTATTGGGGCGGGGCATTACAAAGGTAGCGGTGATCGGGATGACGGTGCACTTCGGCATACGGCGGCTTGCTGGACGGCGCACAAATGTCGACGGAAAGAGCTCTCGGCGGTTTGCAGTCGACGAGGCAGGGGGGCTCGGGGGGATGGATGACGGTTGCGGTGGAGGAGAGGACGCAGGGAGGTCAGGGGTTCGATGAGGAGGGACTGGACGGGGATGGCGCAAGCAAGGAGGAAGATGGAGGTTCGGTGGGTATAGGCGAGGCTCGAGGAGGTGCAGGTGGGTGGCTCGACAAGGGTGACGAGGTGCCGGGTGACGGTGGAGGTTTGCGGTGATGCTGGCGGTGGCAATGAGGGATACGAGGGGGGATCGAGGATGGTCGATTGAGGGTGGATGATGGGTGATCGGGGACTTGGGGTGGCATCGAGGAGGGCTTCGGAGAATGAGGTGGATTGTAAGAGCGACGGGGAGCAGGGTCGAGATGGGTTCTGCGGGAGGCTTGGAATGCAGATGGGGGAGAGAGAGATCGGGAGGGAGAGAAGGTAGGTGGCTAGGTATAACAGTAGTCTAGGGGTAGGGTTAGCTAGGGTTAGTATATAGGGTATATATATAGTTAAGTGTGGGTTTGGGTTAGCGGGTAGGATCCAATAAGGAGATAGGCTATAGGGTAATTGGATTTGGGTAGAGAATAAGGATACAATAAGGAGGAAAGAGTCAATTAATAAAAATAAATTAGGCCATGAATCAGAGGATTAGAATTAGTCAAAAATCAAGAAAAATAACAAATTAGGGTTGGCAGGAAAACTTAATTTAATCAGATTGGGAATAAAATTTGAGTTGAAGCAACAAATGAATTTCGTTAAGAGAGAAAAAATCAAATACAGGGTTCAGAATTGAACAAAGGAGAGTACAGTGAATAAAAATACAAAAGAAAATACAAAAATGGGAACATGGGTTACAATCCTACCAACCTAACAAGTAGAATTTCGTCCTCGAAATTCAGACAAGTGGTACATAGGGTAACCCCGAAATAAAAAGAATACAAGGAACTACTGCAACAAATAGGGGAACTTTTTCTAGATATCCTCCTCCAGCTCCTAAGTCGACTCACCCGGCAAGTGAGGATTCCAAACTCGGACCAACTTGGTAACCTTGTTCTTCAATACTTTCTCCCGCCTGTCCAAGATAGCAACTGGCAAAATCTCACAAGACAGATCCGGCTGCACAGACAACTCTGCATAGTCGATCACATGGCTCTCTTCTCTGATGTACCTCCTGAGTTGGGAGACACGAAAGACATCATGCACCCCAGATAGAGTCGGCAGCAATTCTAGTCTATAGGCCACTGTAACCCTTGTTTTTCATTTTATGTCTTTTTGGATGTATTTTTATTTTTGTGTATTTATTCACATTTTATCTCTTTTTGGACCTTGCTTTGGATCTTCATTTTCTAATTATCCATTTATTTGAATTGTCATCTCCTTACTTGAGTTTTTTGATTCTATTGTCTCCTATGTTTCGTCTCTGATTGTTCGAGCTATTATTTTATCCCCATTATTTAATTGTTCATGTCTTATCTTATTTAGTCATTTTTTCCCACCTCGTTATTTTTGGATCATCTCATTTTTTTTATTTTGATCTAATTATACCCAATCCTATTCAAATACCCTATTGGATCCCATTTAATAAAACCCTATAACCCAATAAACTACCCTACCCGTTACAACCCCTAACCCTAATTCTATTCTGCATATATATACACCCTATAATATACCGTATGTGCAAATCCCTAATCATCTAACCCACAGCCGCCCTACTCTTCTTCCCCGTTCAGCCTCCTCCCGATCCTCTCCGGCCTCCCACCTGTGCTCCCCCGATCTCCCTCCAACCCATTACCCCCTAGTTGACTTCTCCTCCTGCTCGTCGCCCCTGTGCTCCTTCCTGCCATCGTAACGTCGCAAGCAGCAGCCAGAGCGACGCCAACACCCCGAAAGCAACCCCCCTGGCTCCCTGTCTTCCTACTTTGCCCCGCCACAGCGGCACAACACCACCTCGATAGCCCCTATTTCTATTCTCCTCTTCCGAAGCCAGTGGCAACACAACAGCTGCACCCCCTTGTGTTGTTCCCTCACCCCGATGCCTGTCGCGCCGCTAGACCGCAGCCACCATAGCCCAGCGACCCCCTGCCGCGAGCTCCCCACAGCGTCGTTGCCCTCTCTCGTGTGCGTGTGTTGGATCTCCTTGTGTTCGTGTGTTCGTTATTGGTTTGTGAGTTCGTTCGTTCGTTGTTGTGTTTATGCCTAGGAATTCGTTCCCGTTATTCTTGTTCTTGCTTCGTCGTTTTCGTCGGCGTCTATAAGGCAAGTAACTTGTATTAATTTCTATTGCAAATACAAGTACGAAATACTACCTGTAGTGTAGGTTTGTTCTAGAGACAATTCTTGTGCAAAAACCCTGTTATATCTTATCTTTATGTGTTGATCTGCCCGTAGTTGTCTCATTACACACACCACATGAATTTAGACTTAGAGACAATCAATTCTTGTATACATGGATGTGTTCGTGAATTATGAGGTGTTGTATGATCTTGTATGTTGATGAGTTCATTGTAGTATAACTCGTTGTAGACTTGCAAAATACCCTATACCATGTTGCTTGGACATCTAGTATGCCCTATTTCGCGTCTTGTTGTGATTTGGATGTGTCTCATATGATCTAGTTGATTTTATGCATAGAGAATAATTCTGTCCTTGTTGTTATCCCTGTTTTTGTTCAGTATTTTAGTTCTATTAAGGTCAGTATATGAAAATTATTTGTGAATATGAATTATATATAATTCTATCTACTTTCCAGATTTTCTGACAGATCTCAGTTTCGATTTGTGAGTTGCAAGTTATGGCTATTTAACTACAGATGTGTAGAAAATTCCAGATTCAGTTTTATATGAATTCTTGAGGATAATTTATTTTTATACTAATGTTAAAGATAATATTTTGATCCAATGTTTTTCTGGTTACAACTAGATTTGATTGGGATTAACCCTTAATTTTTGTGGATTTAATTGATCACTTTTACAAATATTCTATACTTGCAAACAACTACTATACATGCAAAATTTTCATACTGTTCAATAAAGAAACATAATTTCGACCTAATTCTATTTGCTGTCTATAAAAACTTTGTGAATATGAATTGTAGCCTACTGTGTCTATTTTATCACCCTTTTGATGGATCTAAATTTCGATTTATATTTTGTAAGATATTGCTGTTTTGGTACTGCTGTGTTTATGATTCCAGATTTACAAAACTACTGTATCTTGCTGCTTTCCGTTTTTAATTGACTATTCTATCTATATTGGAAAATTATGAAACTCTATTTTCTGTTACTAAACATACTAATACCCCAGATTTTTCGTGGATTTAATCAGTAAGTTTTTATATGGCGGTTTCCTGTTTATGAATACAAACTTCTGATTTCTGGATACAAATCTGTTTTGAGACTTGTTTTTGTGAAATACCATATGACTTATATATATTTGATGGATTCGGCCGGGATTCTATTTTCCAGATTCTCTAAAGGATCCAGGTTTGCATATGTGTGGCAACAGGAATTCCAGATTTAGTGCAATACTGTCTTGCTATCGTGAACTAGAATTTTCGTTATCCTAATCTTTTATGAGTTGTCTTTCACCTGTACAGGTTTGTCTTTCAACCTGGACCTGTTACTTGTTCATGCCATGTTATTCTTGCTCTGTTTTATAGACATACATGCCTATTTAATAATAATAACAAGTAATCAAGCCGGGGTTAAGGGAAAGACCTTAGTAGTGGACAATATAGGTATGTGTGCTCAGAAGGGGGCTCGTGTTTCCCATTACCTGTTGCCATGTTTCATGATTACATGATTCGTGTCTGTTTTTACTATCTGATTATATGTTGCATGATTCGTGATGATTCATGCCAATTATTACTATATATTGTCATGTTTCATGATTGCATGATTCATACCTGTTATTACTATATGTTGCCATGTTTCATGACTACATAATTCATGCATGTTTCTGTTGTCGAATTTCACGACTATGTGATTCGTGCCTGTTACCTGTTACATGATGCCTGAGTACACGGCCCTATAGAAACCCACCACTAGATCTAAACGTAATTTGCATGTAAGTAGCAACCATGTGGTAAAAACCTAGGATGCATGAAGTGCTACCTAGATAGTACTAATACAAGCTTTGACATAACATGACACATGTTACATGCTTACCTGTACATGCTACCTGTATACCTGTTTACCTGTATACCTGATTACCTGTTTACCTACTTGCATGACACTTGATACATGTTGCCTGTACCCTGTTAGTATATCATGTTACTTGATTTTTTTCCTGATTCATGTTGATTATCCTGCTTTGTTGACATGCCGATTCCATGCTATGCTTGTTTCCGCTGTTACTTTCTATGTTGTTTATCCTTTTTCCTGTACTTGTGCCTGCACTACAAGCGGCCCGTAACTTGCATTGACAGGCGTTTTGTTTTCTTTTTTCTCTTCTTGCAAATTATTAAATTGCAGATTATGGTGACCAGTTGCCTGATGGAGTAGGTGGTCTGAGATTCTAGTTCCTGGAGTTCTAGCTATTATTAACATTATTTCATGTTTCTTATTTTGAATAAATGTATCTGCTACTTGGATTATTTGTAATGGGCAGTATGACCTAGGATTATTGACTTGTTTTCAGATCTAATTTATTTGAGATTATTACATTTTGTTCAAGTCAATTCCTGTTGGTATATTGATTCATTTATGCATGCGTAGTTGACTTCTCTTGCTTCCTACTCTAATTATTCATGTGAAATGTTGTAAGAATCCTGACAGCTTATGGATGATGAAAATCATTGGCTGGACTTAGTCACGTATCCGTATTCTGTATTCTCTTTTTGGGAAGCAATGCGTGACAGCCACCTTGCCTACTCGCTCCACAATGTCGAAAAACCCAATGAACATGGGGCTTAGCTTGCCTCCACCTCCAAACTGGATAACACCTCTCCACGGTGATACCTTAAGGAACACATGATCTCCCACTGCGAACTCCAAGGGTCTTCTATGAACATCTGCCCATTTCCTCTACATGTCCTGTGTGGCCTGTAGATGCTTCCTGTTCTGAGCCACTGCATCGACAGTCCTTATGATGAACTCTGGCCCCAATAGATTCTATCACCAATGTCATCCCAGCACACCGGTGATCTACACTTCCAACCATAAAGTGCATCGTACGATGCAGCCTTAAGACTTGCTTGATAGCTGTTGTTGTACGAGAACTCTACCAGATGTAAGTGATCTTCTCAAGATCCTCCAAACTGCATAATATAGGACCTCAACATGTCCCCCAAAATCTGAATGGTCCTTTCTGACTGCCCATCTGTCTGAGGATGAAAATATGTGTTGTAGTTCAATTTTCTTCCAAGACTGCTTTGAAGGCTCTCCCAGAACTAAGACCTGAATCTCGTATCCCTATCGGATACAATGCTGACCGGAACTCCATGAAGGCGCACAATCTCCTTCATATACTTCTCTGCAAGGCTCTCAGTAGACTGGCCAACTCTGAAGAGAATGAAATGGGCACTCTTCATCAGCCTATCCACAATCACCCAACTGGCATTATGACCCTTGGGACTCCTCGGCAAGGCAGTCACAAAATCATGATGTTCTCCCACTTCTACACTGGAGTGGAAAGAGTTTGAAGAAGCCCGGCAGTCCTCTGATGTTCCGCCTTTACCTAATGACAGATCAAGCACTGCAAAACAAACCTTGCCACGACCCTCTTCATACCATGCCACCGGAAATGTAGCTTCAAATCCCGATACATCTTAGTACCACCGGGATCAATAGAATATGATGAATGGTAGGCTTCTTCAAGTAACTTCTGCCAGACTTCACCCTTTGGGACACATAACCTAGCCCCAAAGTGAAGTGATCCATCCTCATGAACAACCATGTCGATCCTAGAACCTGCTTCAACTTTAGCTCTAAACTTCTGTAACTGCTCATCATCAGCATGCACCTCTTTAATCTGCTCCACCAGAGACGACTGTAACTGAAGCATCATATAACTCTGGTTGGTACCCAGAAACATCACTTCCAATTCCAACCTTCTCATCTGCTCAACAAGTTCCCTCTGTTTAGTTAGGACCATGGCGACCGATCTCCTGCTCAAAGCATCCAGCACCAAGTTAATCTTACCAAGGTGGTAGTGCAAGTTGATATCATAGTCTGTCATCAGTTCCAACCAGCACCTCTGCCTCATGTTTAGTCCTTCTGGGTGAATACATACTTGAGACTTTTGTGGTCAGTGAAGATTTCCACTCGGTCTCCAAGTAGGTAATGCCTCCAAAGCTTCAGGGAAAAGATCATTGCTGCCAGCTCCAAGTCATGAATAGGATAATTCTTCTCGTGCGGCCTAAACTGCCTGGATGCATAGGGAACAACTCGGCCCTTCTGCATCAACACTGCACCTAGGCCTCTGCCGGAAGCATCGCAGTGAATCACAAAACCACCTGAACCATTCGGAATAGTCAATACTGGCGCTGACATCAACCTGCTCTTCAGCTATGCAAATGCTTCACTGCAAGCCCCATCCCAAACAAATTTCTGATCCTTTAACTTAGTCAATGGCCCAGAAATCTTCAAGAAATCTTAGACAAATTTTCGATAATACCTTGCTAGCCCGAGAAAACTCCTCACCTCTGAAACTGACTTTGGCACCGGTCAATCCTTCACTATCACCCATGTTCCTGTTTATACGTATTTTTTGTGTATTTGTCCGTATTTCAAATTCTTAGTATCTTGTAACTAATTCTTCTCAAATGATTATCGATTTTCAACCTGAATTTTATTTCATTCTATAATTTTAACTCTTTTAAATTATTTATTTATATTATAAAATCGAAATCTTATTTCATCCTTAGAACAGCTTCTTTATTTTTATGTGTTCATTTATTATTTAAATGATACGATACCCAAATTTTGAATCTTTTATTTTTAATTAATTATTTAAACCAATTTATTTATTCGATTACTTGCTAGAAATCAATTACATTCTATAATTATATATATATATATATATATATATATAGAAATTTCTTTTGATTATTCAATCAACTCATGCACAGCTTCATGTGCTTATGCTCTCACAATGAACATTTCTTTTGAGAAATTTACTACCACTCACAACGTATTTCTCACTTCTGTCCTCACTTCCAATGAGCCTAAAATGTTCACAAAGGCTATGAAGCATGCTCGTTAGAGAGATGTCATGTCAAAAGAAATTCAAGCACTTGAATCCAACAAAACTTGGTCATTAACCCCTCTACCACCCAGCAAAAAGGCTTTCAGATGAAAATGGATTTTTAAGACCAAATTCAAAGCAGATAGCACCACAGAGCGACACAAAGCTTGGTTAGTAACGAAAGGGTACACTCAACGAGAGGGCATCGACTATCATGATACCTTCGCACTTGTGGCCAAACTTGTGACAGTGTCATTCTCTCCATCGCTTCTGTTCAAAATTGGCATCCCCATTAGCTTGACATCAACAATGCTTTCTTAAAACAAGGGGATCTCTCTCAAGAAGCGTACATGCAAGTACCTCCTAGCTTTTCTAAACAAGGTGATTCTCATGTTTGTAGGTTAAATATGTCGTTATACAGTCTCAAACAAGCATCCCGTCAATGGTTTGCAAAGTTCTCCATAGTCTTATTAGACGAAGGATTTCACCAGTCTAAGGCTGACTACTCTCTTTTCACTTACAAGACAAACACAATCTCTATATTTGTCCTTGTATATGTTGATGACATCATTATTATAGGCAATAAAGACTCCTTCATCTCTTCTCTCAAGCTTCGTTTAGAGAACTGTTTCTCAATCAAAAATTTTGGCAAACTTCAAGACTTTCTAGGTATTTAAGTTTCTCATTCCAAAGGGGAATCTTTCTTTGTCAAAGAAATTATATCCTTGACATCCTTCAAGACTGGTTTTATGGCCACGAAACCTGCTCCTTTTCCTGTGGAACAACATCTCAAATTGCTACCTTCTGATGGTGAACCTTTCTCAGATCCGAGTCAATATCGGCGTCTAATTGGCTGTCTCCTTTACTCAACTGTTACTCAACCTTACATCACCTACTCGGTTAACCATCTCAGCCAATTCATGCAACTTCCACGAACTACACATTATGATGCTGCCATACGTGTACTTCGCTATCTCAAGGGTACCATTTCACATGGTATCCTTCTCTCTTGTTCCGGCCTAATTCACTTACAAGGTTACACCGACTCCGATTGGGCTGGTTGTCCGACTACACGACGATCCACCATGGGTTTCTTCACCATGCTTGGCACTAGTCCAATTTCATGGAAATCCAAGTAGCAACCGATAGTATCTCTGTAGCACCCTGAATTCCCAATACCAGGAACTCGAGACACAAATCAGAATCTTTCCTTCAAATTAATCCAAACACAGTAGAATCACAGGAAATTAAAAACATTATATTGCCACAATTGCTATTATTTGTTCATCATAGAATTACATCATGAATTCACATCGGTAATTTACATCATAGATTAAATTGTACGACAATCAGGAATCTCTACAACAAATTGGATGACATCTCTCCACTAATTGCTTCCCGCAGCTCAAGTTTCCTGCTCCATGATCAACAATCCCGCAATTAATAATCTGTGGGTACATCAATTAAATGTAACTGACACAATATTGATAGAACTGACGACTCACCAAACTCAACAATCAATAATTGATGTAAAAAGGAAAATTTGCAGTCAAGTATCAGTGTAAGCCATGCCATAAAGTCTAATGCACAATTCCAAATGTACGCAATGCACTTACTCTATTGTAATTCATTTGGAAATGTATGCATCCTATACTACATAATTTTTCCAATGCAACTTCAATGAAAACGTATGCATCCCATACTACATATTTTTTAAAGAGTTCTTAGTCTCCAGATCCAGATCACATGGTTCGATCCCTCTCTATGCATCCTACTCTTGTACTCATTCCAGTTCCTGAAAGTTAACTAGTGATTGATGAGGTTGCAGTTGTTCAGTCTAATTCTGCAACTGCAGTCAATAGTGGTATCCAAGTTTTCCATTATTCTTCGACACCCGGACCTCACTCAAAAGTTGCTACGAACAATCACGGTAGCCTGCAAGCTTACCGAGTGGCGCTGAGACATGTAGAGCCGCACTCTAGCTCTCTATCCGTTCTCAACAACATAGAACTCGACGGATTTTGTAGGGTCCATTCCCTACGTCCGACAGGAGAACCTACCGTTAACCTTTCATTCTTATCACAGTACTTCAGGAATTAACAGATGAAACTACGCAACCCGTGCTCTCAAATAAGTGGGAAGACACCGCATGTATCTCTTTGACAGGCAAGTACACCCACCCGACTAGTGTCTGCCCTAACAAATAAATGACATGCTTGAGTCGTAGAATAATACTATTAGCTTACCGATCCTAACTTAGAACCTCCACACTGGTCTTATTTAAAGCAACTAATTATCTTTTATTAGTGAGATGATTAGTGAAACACCAGATGACAACTTCCTAGTTAATAAACCTAGTTTTTAAAAAAAAAATCCAATTTCATGATGTCCTAAGGAAAGACCAACCTGGTTTCCAACCCAAGCTCAAAAGTTTGCCCAACTTGGCCCAAACTTGACCCAGTGACATTAGCAATTCGACCTTCGTCGATCGCCAATCACCCACTTTCTCGGATCTCGACCATGTCTCCGACCCGCAATCAATCCCTCCTTGGTTAGTGATCCGTCAGTGCACGAAGATCTCTCCATCCATTGCACTCGAGGTGATGAGGGTTACTAACTACCCAAAGAATTAAGTAGTATTATAGGTCATAGGGTACAATTCACTACCCTAAATATCAACAAGTTAATTCACACCCCTGGGTAATAGAATCATCCCCAAACATTAATTAAACAAGTCCAAAGCTAATCTAGACTCAAGCAAGTTAGAACAATTTTGGGATAACAAGCAAGTTGCACCAAGGGCTAACATAAGACAAGAGATGTTCTAATCTTAAAACATAGTAGAAGTTACAAGCACAACTCTAACATGACCAACCACGATTTGAGAGTTAGAAAAACATCATTCTAAGTCCATTCTAAAGCCCTAGTATGATGAGAACATGTATTCAATCAAAACAGTGAGTTAACTATTCAAACTGCAGCTTGTGCTGTTTTGAAAAATCATCACAAATCACATACTCAATGAAATTCCAAGTTCTTAAGCTCTTTAGAAAGATATTTAAGTCTACTTTAACATCTCAGTTGGAAATTTTCTCAAAATAGTTCATTTTAGAGAAGAAAATAGTAAAAACTGAGGGGCATGTAAAATTTCCAAAACGATAGAACTATCAACCAGTCGCATGATAAAACTCATTTAAAATAACAAATGATCTCAAAATTTTATAAAATTTGGTAAGAATGTCCCAGACATAGAACCATCATATATCCAAAATTTAGCCAAGGATTCCAAGCATAGAGGAAGATATGATATTTTTAATTGGATGTAAATTATCAGACAGCAACAGCAATGTTCTTAACAACAGAAACAAGTTGTATTTTAAAGAGATAACAATTCTTATTCAAAAATTATGAAACTTGGTAGAAATGTTCCACATTGACTTATGAAACTACTGTAAAATTTTCAAGTTCAAATTCTCTTTCATCATAGGGTTATTCCTTTTAGGGTAACAAGTCCTAATGAAAACAGGGCTGAAACAATTTTATCCCAGTATACAAACATGATTTTTGTTAAATATCAGATCATCTCAAAAAATTACAAAAATTGGTGGAATTTCTGCAGACACATACACGAAACTTGAATAAAAACTTCAGCTCAAGAATTCCTACATTTTGGAATGAATGAATTTCCAAACCGAACACAAAATTTATTGAGACAAAACCTAAAATAATTCAATATTTTCCTTACCTAGCATAGGTGTAGCATTTTCTAAAAATATCAAAAATCATCCAAAAATTACGAAAAATTGGGAAATTGATATAGACATGCATGAGAACCTGTGGTAAAAATTTCAAATCTAAATTCAAGATAATCAAGGAGTTATGATATTTCTAAGTCAAGCAAGTTAAATTCACATAGAGCATAAATTTTATCACATACCAGCAACATGATAGAATTAATTAAAATATCAAATCATATCCAAAATTTACAAAATTTGGTAGAGTTCTTAGGGACATAATCAAAATTCTACTATAAAAATTTCAAGTCTAAATTTCATCATTTCATAAAATTATGATTTTTCTAATTACTCTTGCTATAACTTCACAAGTTCAAGCCTTTTTCCTATCAATTTACCATCTAAGCTCAACTGTTTAAGTTTGAACATACATAATTTCATTCATACCATTTAGCAGGCCATAAATCAGTAACTTTTTAACACACAAAAATAGGAACAAATTCACAAGCATAGGGTTTAGAAAAGTCACCCACTAGGTAGATTGATGATCTTCTTCTTCACCTTCTTCTTCCTTGTTTGGCTCCTCCTCCTACCTCCTTGCTCCCTACTTGGTTCCTCGTCCTACCACTCTCCACCTAAGCTTGATGAAGAGGTTTTTGAAGTCGTATAAATGTTAGGAATGAGAAATTTAAGGATTTTGAAATTTAGGGAGGTTTTAGGGTTAGGAAAAATGAAGGAAAAAAAATAAGTTTGATGGACATTAAGGTTTAAATGGGGAAGGGGGTAGCCGGCTAGGTAGGTGAGAGGGTGGGGGTGACCACATCCCCTAGGGACTCATGAACAAGCCCATTGTTTTCTTCATAAGGCCCATGGTTTCATCTCTTTTAGGGTTAGGGTTTATTAGTGGTTTAGGGTGTGGATTGAGTGAATAATTGTGTGTGTGTGTGTGTGTGTGTGTGTGTGTGTGTGTGTGTGTGTGTGTGTGTATATATATATATATATATATATATATATATATATATATATATATATATATATATATATATTCATACATACATACACATCTCAAAATAAATGCATACACAATACATTTATACGTATCAAGACAATCATACCCTTACTCAAAAGAAAATGTTGTATGTATATATAAATTAGTTTATTATTATAGGAAACACTATACATTCCGTCTCAATTATAGTCGAGACAAACGTACAATTTAATTGAGAAATTATCCCAACTCTGGCTCAATAATTATACCATTATTGGGTTCAAGACATATTAAATAATGTCTCTCTACTTAATTAAAATTTTGGAAAAGTTTTATTAATGCATGCGACTTTCAAGCGTGCACATATTAATGCACAAAATAGTTATATACTATTTTGCGGGGTCTTACAATCTCATTCCTCTGCTGAAGCAGAATATAGATCCTTAGCCAACTTCACAACTGAATTTCAATGGTTCAGTTATCTCTTAACTCATTTCGGCTACCCACCAGACGGACCAATCTCAGTCTACTGCGATAGTCAAGCAGTGATTCATATCTTTGAAATCCTAGTTTTTCATAAACGCACCAAACATATCAAGTTGGATTGCTACTTTGTTCAGGAAAAAGTCTTATCTGGTCTCATCTCTCCTACACACATATCCACTACTAATCAACTTGCGGATATTTTTCACCAAACCTCTTGGAGCTGATCAATTCTGCAAGTTAGTTAGCAAGTTTGGTGTATGTCCTATACGTCAATCCCTTCCAACTTGAGGGGGGGTACTACAGGTAATCAATATTCATCCTTGTCATCATCATCAATTCCAATCTCCACCATCATCTACACCGTTCATCACCAACAACTCATAGAAAGATTCGCTGACTGCATGAAATCCTCCAAGGGATAAGGAAGAAAACAGTCAAATTGTAACCATATATAGTTATTATAGATATACTATATCAAATCCTCTAAGAGAATCCACAGTTGTTTGCTATTTATCCACTTTATGAATTATTTAGCAAACGAATTGCTGCGAGTCGTTTGCTATTTATTCATATTTTGACGATTTCGCAACAGTAGATGGCTATATATGAGAGCGGATATAAGAAAATGCATATTATACAGGACGGATCTTCAAGATCCGTCCCACTAAAAAAAATATTTTTTATTTCGTTAGATGAAACTAGACAGTCCGTCGCTTAATAAAAAATATTATTTCGTATAAAAAAGAACCCAAAAAATACCCCTCTCCTTAGACTTTGTGCATCTTTCTGACGGAACTAGAAGTTCCGTCCCTTGGGTTTTTTTTAAAAATAATAATCAAATGAATGACGATTTTGCCCCCCTCTTTATTCAATGGCTATTTGTGCTTTGTCAGATTAATCCAACGGCTCCTTCTCTATCTGAACAGCTCACTCAAATTTTGTTATATATAGTACCCATCATGAAGCTAATACAAGCATCACAATTGTCTTAAATAATTTCTTCCAATAACATATATTACCTCTCTGTCTTGTACTGAGTTTTTTGTGAAAGGAATTAAATGGCGAGCCGAGGTGCAATGGGGAGAGCATATACGGCTCGGGAAGATGTTTTTATCTGCCAAAGTTGGATTAGTATAATGCAAGATCCATTGGTCGGTAACGATCAATCCGGGGACACAGTTCTAGGAGCGAATTTCTTCTATGTTTGAGGTATTATTAGGGACTCCGACCGACAGAACGGTTAGCTCACTTACTAGTCGATTTCAACTTATTTTGAAAGAAGTAGCCCTATTCATAGCGAAATTGAGCAGTGCAACTACTAGGACCGATAGCAGAACAACCAAGATAGATAAGGTATGTAAAAGAAATTGGATTTAAAGTCATGCTTTGTATTATTTGTGTACATAATAACATTTGGATCTTCAATGTTCTCTTAGATTCGCGAAGCCAGAGTGGAATATATGGAAACTTCTGGGAAGCTTTCAAATTTGAGGAATGTTATGAGATGCTTAAAGATCAGCCAAAGTTTTCATTGCGTACCACACAAGTGTTTGATCGAGTACAAAGTACCCAATCCGGTGAAGGGAGTGGCAGCCAAAACTCTCTCACAATGAACAACTAGGATTCAGATATATCCGTTGATATGGAATCACCTACACCCCTCACTCGATCACCAGGTCACAGATTTACTAAGAGAAAAGGAAAAAGAATGGCCGAAACATCAGAATAAAAAGAAATTGCTGAAGAAACCAAAAATTTTACATCTGTAGACAAAGAATTGCAAGACAGAAGGAATGTGATAAAAAACCAAGAATGCGATATTAAATAACGGGCCGAGGAAGATCGCATTATGAGTATCGATCTCAACACTTTACCAAGTAAACAACGATATTGTTTTATGTGTAGACAGAGGGTAAACAACATTAACCCAAAATTTATATTTTATCTTTATATAATGTAAGCATTCAATTTTAATTGCGAATGTATCCTACGTTATTAATTTGAATGTATGAAGGAAAATTTGGAATGTTTATGTGTTTGTGAATATTGAAAAATGGCAAAACTAAAAATCAATGTGTTCACAATAAAATCGATAGTTAATACCCATAATTATAGATTAATCTACGCTTCAAATATTATATCATAGTTCAAAGTAGTACATTAACTACATTTTTAATTATTACCTAATACAAAGTAGTACATTACACGACAATGGGAATACAAAGTAATACATGCTAAGTGCAGTTACTCATCTCCATATTGTGACCAAATATGCTCCACCGGATCTTGACGAAGTGCATGATGTTTTTGTCGATCATGTAGAAAGACATTGCGAAGGATTCGACCTTCCTGATCAGTTGGTCCACCTGTGCTTGGTTCGATCACAGTCAAGTTAGGAATTTGATCATAATCATAATCAAGAATTCTTTTGTCACGTTCATCCTCAACAATCATGTTGTGTAAGATGATACATGTTTTCATAATATATGAAGACTATTTGCATCCCACATACGTGTTGGACCCTTCACTATTGCAAATCGTGATTGTAAAACTCCAAAAGCACGTTCCACATCTTTTCTTGCACCCTCCTGCATTTCTGCGAATTTCTTTTTCTTTTGGATATCCGGTGCGGTGTATGTTTTGATGATGGTTGCCAATGGTGGGTATATACCATCCACTAAATAGTAGCCCACATTGTAATTGTGGTTATTGATGACAAAATTTGCTAGAGGTGCACAACCATCAAGAATCTCATTAAATAAAGTTGACCGGTTAAGTATATTTAGATCATTATTGCATCCTGACATTCTGAACAATTAATGTCAGAACCAAAAATCATAAGAAGTAACTGCTTCGAGAATAATAGTCGGTTCCCGAACATGTCCATTGTACTGGCCATGTCATGTTGTCGGACAACTTTTCCACTTCCAATGCATGCAATCTACACTACCCAACATCCCAGGGAAGCCTTGAGCATTGTTTTCTTCGAGTAGTCTTTCCACATCGGCTGGTGTTGGCTTCCTCATATATTGAGTACTTAATAAAGTGACAATTGCAACAAAAAAAATGACGCAGAGTTTTCAATACCGCGGTTTTGTTTATTCGTATATATTCGTCAACCGCATCAGCTGCACCTCCGTATGCCAAACAACGTAGTGCCACTGCAATTTTCTGATGAGGAGTTAATCCAAGTGTTCACAAGCATCCTGGAACTAGAGAAAATATTGATCATAACCCACAACAGCATCCAATACCCGACTGAAGAAGTGTCGCGCATACAGAATCGACGACGAAAAATTGAATCTAGGTAAAAAGGATTTTTGGCAAAGTAGTCTTTCCACATCCGTCTATGACCTTCTTCTCTTTCCCGACGAATGTAACGGCGACGATTGATTTGTTCACTAGATTTAATTGCCTTGCCAATCCTTACTAGGCGATTGTGAATAATCCTAGCAACAACATCGTTGCGCTCTGCTAATGAATCAAAAGATGAACCTTAGGAAGAAGATGAATCTAAACTAGCCATGGTTAAGTAGAAGATAAATTTTCAGTAGGTTATTTTGGAGTTGAAGTTAACAAAGTCTAGTCGAGAAATAAATGTACACAATAAGGCAACATATAAATACTGATCATGCCGCTTGAAGAATAACGAATCATCAATGTCCCGTCCAATCTGAAAGTAAAGAAATAGTTGTAAAAAAAACCTATCATTTGTAGGTAGGAAAGTATCTGTGAATAATGTATACGAAAGTGAATAAATACAAAACCTATATGTGACTACAATCCAAATATAAACCTACTTGGCATGTGACATTAATACTATGACCAAAATACCCTCAAGCTATCTACAACTACAATAGGCGTACAAAAGTGGCTATATTAATTTTCCAATGTTGACATTAATCCAACTACAATCCCCGAGTTTTGCTACAATCCAATTACAATTTAACTTGGCATGTGACATTTACAACTTGACATTAATACCCTCATGCTATATACAAAACAATTTGAGTACTATTTTTCCTATTCTTCATAATCATACAGTGTTTCAGGCACAAATGAGTACGTCAATGCTCCAGTGTCCTCTAAATTCGAATTCAACGGTCTATGTCGAGAATTAGATGGTCTGCTCATCGATATAGATCGTCTAACATTTGGTAATTCAGGTGGAACTGATTCCCTCAAAACCATGTCTGAAAGTATTATTCGCCGCAGTTGTGCTTCAGTGTTGCTCAATTGTTGACAACGTCTGTATAACTCCTCCTGTGGAAAGGTGTAAGATATAATAAAAAATCAGAGTACGTAAAATACATTATAACATAATAACGTTCTTAAAGACAAAAAATTATCTACGAATTTGTTAACCCACATATGATGGTTGCCCACTTTGATGAAACGGGACATTGATATTAGGGTCCAAACTCTTGATAAGAGTACCGCCTAAAAAAAGAGAGTACCGCCTAAAAAAAGTGGCACTTCAACGTAAGGTTGACCAATCATTAATGAATTCTCTACAGTGGATTGTATTGGGTACTCGGCTGGTAGCCAAAATGGAGGTGCAGCATGTGGTAACTGAGCGGAAGGATCTTTAATTGATGCTGGCCCAATGAAATTGACATTTGTTGCATGGGAAAGTGTCGGCATTATCGGACCAATTAAAATCTTTGCCCAATACTGATCATAGGTGATATGCTCTACACGACGTACGAAAGGCGATGCTTCGATAGGTGCAGGAATATTGGTACTGGATGTCATGAAACGCATGAGAGGAAGTGGGTCTTTTGGCATAGCAATTATTCCAGTAAGTTAGCGAATACAACGATCACCAAGATACCATACACCCTGCCTCAAATGTTTAATTTAGCATAACTAAACAATTTAATAAAAGTACTGTATATAAATATGACAAAAATTTATATACCTAGTCGCAGTACGTAAAAACATGTCGATAACGTAAAATAAATTTGGCAGCTTCAAATTCATATACATCTTTAATTGATGACCCATCATATGGCTGCCAAATGATAGAGGAAGAAGTACGCATCGCCAACTAATCACGAGCCATCAGTTGATTGTACCTAATAGGATCAGATCGACCTAAATCCAAGAATTCTCTATTCCATCGCAAAATTTTTGGCCATACATTAGAATTAGCGATGTGAGTCTCCATAGGGATGTTTCTATCTCTAACTAGAATACAGCAATTTGTGTATTCGTAAGCCAAATACTATAGGAAAAATTATCAAATATGTTACGAATAGACCAGTTGAAATAATATATTGACATTATTCGACTAAAATGTCACTAACGCCGACCTCAGAGCATCCCTTGCCAAGAAGCCTCCTCGGGACTTCTCAGAACTCCTGCTTAGGAGCGAGAAGTACATTCGAGTGAAAGAAGCTCTCAACCCCTCTAGTCAAGAGGAGTCATCTTCCGACAACAAACGGAAGAATACAAGCGAAGAAAAGTCCCAAAAATTCCAGAATGACGACAATGGCCAGCGCCGCCCTAGCTCCTCGTTTTGAGAAGTTCACCCCCCTCAACGCTAGTATATCGGCAGTTCTTGTGGAGGTGGACAAGGAAAGACTACTTAGCGGTCCCCCTAGAATGAATACCCCTGGCAAGAAAAGAAATAGGGTTAAGAAGTGCCGATTTTATAGGGACCACGACCACGATACGGATGATTATCGGGCTCTCAAAGATTATATCGAAGAACCCATACAGCATGGACATCTGGCCAAGTTTGTCAAAAATACGGGGCCGATCCTCCACCCCGAGGAGCCAACAATCGAACCGAGAGGCCCAACGAGTTCCAAGACTCCAAACCTGGGGCCATCCTCCTCCTTATCTATGGAGGTCCAATGGGGGGAGATCCAAACTCCTCCCAACAGGCCTTCACCCTATCGTAGAAGTAGGTTTTTAGTTTTCAATAAGGCCGAGTCTTGTAACACGGCCAAAAGCATGTAATAATGACTCGTCCCATTGAAGCGGCCACTTAGTTTGTTTCAATAAAACTTAGCCTTTTCTATTGAAAGTTATTGCATTTGCCTCATGTCTCTCTCTGAGTCACATCTACGACTCGTTAAACGGTAAGTTCGGAGTCCAACTTGTCCTACAGGTGTAATCCCCATTCCCGACAATAAGTATTTTCCGTGTATTTTCTATAATTTGATTTTTATAAATTTATTTTGTGCTAAATTCTTTTCAGGTCTTTTATTAAAGTGTTTTCTACTCGAAAATTTTATTCATTTCGAATAATTGTGTATATTAAACTTACTTCCTATTTCTTATTGATCGACTGATTATATTTGAGCCCAAATCATATATATTATTATTGTTGGATTATTTAATAAAATCGTTAAACAATACTATTTTGTTATATGACTTTATTTTATCATAATTATATTCATTTATTTGTTATTTCTTGATTATCTATTAAAAATTCATCTATCGAAATATTTTATTATTGTACTGGATATGCTTCTTGGCGAATTCCAATTTATTTTCAAGCCCAATTTATATTCTATTCATTTGTATTATTTATTTATTTATTTGGATTTAAATTTTTGTTCATGAACTATTAGTCTCTACTCGTTGGGTTATCTATTTTGTGGATTTTATTTAATTGGATTGTGATTATTTTATTTGAACCCTATTGTCTTCAAACTCATCTCTTGTTGAACCTAAAACCCAATTGCACTTGTTTCTATACCCAGAACCCATTATTATTGGATCTCAACCCAATAACCCAACAATCTACTTGTATTCTATAAATAAAACCCTAATACAAACCCTAAAAATACAAAATTGCAAATTGTACCTACCTAATCTCACTCCTCTCTCCTCTTTCTCTCTCCTCCCTATTTCTCTCTCCCCGGCCTGTGTTTCCATCCCAAATACCCACTGCTTCTTCTCCGGCCCACTCCGGCCACCCCCGGTGACCCTCCTGTCGCCAGCAAACCCGGACCTCCTTCCCGTTCACCCCCTAGTCTTCCCAGTGCCACCCCCAGCCTCTCGACGCCACCACCAGACACCCCCAACCCCCATGTTTCCCCACTGTCTCTCTAGTTCCCGTTGACGCCCAGCCGAAACCCCGCCTCTCCCGTCGACCAGCTGCACCCCGATGCCGCCCTGCATCGATTCACGCCGCCACCCTTGCCAGCGACGCCGCCAGCCCCTGCCGTCGGCCAGATCCCGTGGGCCCATTACTGTTGGTTACTGATTCTCTTTTGCACGTAGTTCGCATGTGCTAATTTGTGTGTTCGTGGGTTCGTTGCTTCGGGATTCTCATCTCGTTATTCTTGGTATTCAATTTCATCATCCAAAAGGCAAGTCACTCTTCCTCTTGAATTGCTAATTGTATCAAATTCAAGAATTTTTATTGAAACTCCGCAAGTAGATCCTAATCGTTTATCATATCATTGTATTGATTATCCTTCGTTGGGTCTATTGAGAGTTTACACGAGCTTACCCCAATATTCTTGACTTCGTGCCACTTTTGACTCCAAAATTGAATCTTTCATACATTCATGTAGAATTGATAATAGGGTTACACATATAATCATGACACAATAAACCTATTGTATAAATAATTGCTAGGTTGTATGTTTGATTGAGTGATTGATGATTGGTTGATGTTAAATTAGTGTATGTATGTGATTTATTTCTATTCATCATGTTATTGCACCCATCATGTGAATTAAGAAGTTTATCGACTAATAGAATTGATACCCATCATGTTTAATTAAATTATTTCATGAAAAATACCCAAAACTCTATATGTTGCTTGCTGGCTGTATGTTGTTGGCTGTTTTCGACTCGGTAAATGATCTCAAAATAAATAAGAATTGTAACCTTATCTTTCTAGTTTCCAGAACATTTTGAATTTCTAAATTTTGAGTTGTGTAACAGAATTTATTCCCATTTTACTACAGCTGTATTTTTATTTCTAGATTTTCAGATTCTTATATGATTCATGTTTAAACTGTTAAAAGGATGATCAAATGTTAAAATATTTCTCTAAAAATATCCAGATTGTTGCTTAACATGTTTAGAAGTCTCATAAATATTTGTAATGAATTTATTATGAAGTTTTTGTTTATTCTAAAAATATAACAACATGATGCCAAATTTTTGCCTGAACATGAAATTTGTAAAGAACAATGTGTTTTACCTAGCTACTATTGTCAGATTTTGAACTCTAAATATGCATTGGAACCCATGTAGAAGTCTAGTTTCTAGAACTTCTGACGGATTCAGTTTTCAATTTCTGAAACAGCGGAAAATTGCATTTTTGTACAGACTACTCTTGTTGTCCATAATTTTATCTTCTGGTTTTTTATAAATAAATTGTTTCTATATCATAGTACTGCATGAATTAAAGTGTGTAAGTTGCATTTCATGATCCTAATGTCTTATCATCATCATTCTAATCGTCCTATCTAAGTTATCATCTTATTGTTCCTCTATAGTTACTATTGTTCATCTCATGTCTCAAATTGTATTTTGTATTGTTGCATTGATAAAATAATAAATAAGCCGAAGTTTAAGAGTTGACTTTAGTAGTGGACAATATAGAGACTGTACTCGGAGGAGGGGCCCGTGTTTTCCTATTTATCGGTCTATCGATCTATCGGTCATATCGGTCATCTGTTGATTGTAGATTACTGATTACAGTATCTTAATTGATTCGTCATCGGTCATTAAATCATCGGTCATTATTGCCGAGTACATGATCTATAAAATCCATCACTAAGTCTAAATGTAACTTGTTTGTATGTAGCAACCATGTGGTAAATAAATAGAACGCATGAAATGCTACATTAGTTATGATTAAAATGATTAATAGACTCAAGAATTTGCATCACATCGACATTCCATATTGTACATCATTGTTCCTATTGATATCGATTATTGGTCAAGTGTTATTGTTATTGATCATTGAATATTGTTATCGATATTGAATCATTGTTTATACCCATTGCATTGTCCAATATTGATATTGATTATTACTATTGTCCCATGTTATTGATTCCTATTGACCCATTGAATTTATTGTTATATCATTATTCCACTGTTCATTGCTTTCTTTACTTGCTGTCCATGACTTGCTCTAAGGACAATTTTTCTCCTCTTTTTAGATAAAGTATTTACAGGTGTTGATGGAGAATTTCCTGATGGAATGGAAGAACAACATTGGTGAAGGAATTGATAGCATCGCCGCTTAATAAATTATTGCTTTGTCATGAAGACATAATTATTGGACTATTGTTATTTCATTGTATTGTGGGCTTTTGACCCGAATATTGCTATTATTTGTTTCCATATATTAGATTATTATTATATTTGGTTATCTCATATTGTTTATTCCAAGTATTATTGTTCATGAGATTATTATTATTGCCTGCGCAATTGTTCTGTATTGATTATATTGTTGAGTTAATCAGATAAATAGCTTATGGATGACGTTAGTCATTCGCTGGGCTAATTTCATATGCCCGTATTCCGTATTTTTGGAAAGCAGGGCGTGACAACAGAGCTGCTCCCACAACTTACTAAGCTCAAAAGACGGGTTCGGAGTCCAACACTTGGTTTGACGCTGCTTTAGCCGCTTGCGAACGAGCAAGTGCGGAGTAGCTCACCATTCGGAATTGCTTCTACAACTCATCAACCCCTTCAAGCAACAAGTTTGGAGTCCAACACTTGGTTCGACGCCGCTTTAACTGCTTGCGAACGAGCAAGTGCGAAGAAGCTCACCATTCAGAATTGCTCCTACAACTCGTTAAAATTCTTTAAAACAACAAGTTCGGAGTCCAATACTTGGTTCAATGCCGCTTTAGCCGCTTGCAAACAAGGAAGTGCGAAGTCGCTCACCATTCGGAATTGCTCCTACAACTTATTGATGACCCCGTAACAACTAGTTTGAAGTTTACAATCATAGTTCAAAATTGCCCTCACAGCTTACAAGAATGCAGTTGCGGGGCTCAAAACGAACATTCATACTACTCCTACTACTAGCTAAATCTTGCAACATGCAAGTTCGGAGCTCAACTCTTCCCTAGAGTTCTCCTCAAACTTGTCTCGTGAACGGCTCTCTCCCAGAACTCAGTGAAGCTCTTCGCTCTGCTCACCTCTCGAGTGGCCTTCTTCTCAAAGAGTTCGGAGCACAACTCTCCCTTAAAGTTGCTCCTCAAACTTGTCTCCCGAACGGTTCTCTTCTAGAGTCCGGTGAAGCTCTTCTCTCTGCTCGCCTCCCGAGCGGCCTTCTTCTCAACGAGTTCGGAGCTCAACTCTCCCCTAGAGTTGCTCCTCAAACTCGTCTCCCGAACGGCTCTCTCCTAGAGTCCGGTGAAGCTCTTCGCTCTTCTCACCTCCTGAGCGGCCTTCTTCTAAGAGAGTTCGGAGCCTAACTCATCTAGAGACGCTCTCTAAACTCGCTTCCAAGGACGTACCTCCCCTAAAGTCATACAAAGCTCTTTTCAACTTTATGAAGGCGAAGATGCTGCCCCACTATTTTGGATATGAAGAATGATGATTCTTCAACTGACTTCTGTAGAAAAATTGTAGATCTCCAAGTCAGCTTTGATACGAGAGGTCACATGCCCCAATCCGACCTCCTTAGCACTAGGAACGTTGGTTACAATACAGCTGTGCCGAAGCCTCCCTGGCCCTCGGCAGCTCTCGCAGAGCGTTCTTGCCACCGACGTCGAAATGAGAGAAAACAGCATTGACTGGTCAACAGTCAATGGTCAAATTTGCCACGTGTCACTCTCTCGAAGTGTCTCTCGACTCCGGCAAGTGGCTCCGAGCATTCTTGTCACCAATGTCAAAATGGAGAAAAAACTTTGCCTCCTGATGTGCGCTCGATCATGATCGATGGAGGTGATTAAAGCAAAAAAGAGAAGGTCAACGGTCAATGGTCAACGACACCACATGTCGCTGTCTTGAAGTCTTCCTGAACTTCGGCAACATGTGCTGAGCATTCTTGCCACCGATGTCAAAATGCAAAAAATGGCATTGACTAGTCAACGGTCAAGGTTCAACAATGCCACATGTTGCTGTTTCGAAGTCTTCCTGAACTTCGACAACATTTGCCGAGCATTCTTGCCACCGACGTCAAAACGAAAGAAATGGCGTTGACTGGTCAACAGTCAACAACGCCACGTGTCTCCGTCTCGAAGTCCTCCTAGACTTCGGCAACATGTGCCGAGCCTTCTTGCCACCGACGTCAAAATGCAAGAAATGGCATTGACTGGTCAATGGTCAACGGTCAATGATGCCACGTGTTACCGTCTCGAAGTCCTCCTAGACTTCGGCAACATGTGCCGAGCATTCTTGCCACCGACGTCAAAATGCAAGAAATGGAATTAACTGATCAACGGTCAACGATGCCACATGTCGCCGTCTCGAAGTCCTCCTAGACTTCGGCAACATGTGCCGAGCATTCTTGCCACCGACGTCAAGATGTAAGAAATGGCATTGACTGAACAACGGTCAACGTTCAACGACATCACGGGTCGCTGTCTCGAAGTCCTCCTAGACTTCGGAAACATGTGCCAAGCATTCTTGCCACCGACGTCAAAACGCAAGAAATGACGTTGACTGGTCAACGGTCAACAATCAACGATGCCACGTGTCTCCATCTCGAAGTCTTCCTGGACTTCGGTAACATGTGCCGAGCATTCTTGTCACCGACGTCAAAATGTAAGAAATAGCGTTGACTGGTCAACAGTCAACTGTCAACGATGCCACATGTCACCGTCTCGAAGTCTTCCTAGGCTTCGGCAGCTCTCGCCGAACCCTCTTGACCTCGAAACCAAACATGCCTCATCCTATCGAAGTATCTATGGGGTTCGGAGCCATTGCCGAGCACTCTTGCCACCGACCCCCATTTGAGGGAACAACGCTTACCTCCTGATGTGTGCATACGATCAGAGCGCCCAGATCGAGCCACGGCCCCACGGCAATTAGCATCAAATCAACCGTCTGATCGTTCGAAAAATCACACCAGCGACGTGATCGACGCTCCAAATTGTGCCACGTCGTTATTTATTTGGTTAATTATTTTATTTTTATTATTAAATTGAATTAATTATTTAAAAATTGCGAAAAATAACGAAAAATTCGAAAAAAAATAATTAAAAATTCTAGCAAAATAATTATAAATTCGGGAAAAATATTTTTAAGCTCCTGGAAAAATAATTATTAATTAGAATGGTTAATTAATACTTTTTGAGAATAGATTGTTAATTCACAAAATTGAATAAATGATTCGAAAAATAATTTAAAAAGTAGAAAAATCAATGGAAAATCTAGAAGATCCCGCTAACACGTTTGAATACAAGGCAGGCTCAATTTTATGTTGTGAAACCCCGTGTGCGATTCTAAAGCTCCTAAAGAACTCCGATAAAATCTCGTACGCCATTAAAATAAGAAAACTACTCCCTAAAGGCTGTTAAACTCAGTCTTCGGGAGTAGGGGCTCATGATATGGCTAAAAATGGGATTAAACCGAGACCGTTCAAACCGAGCACGAATCTTAAAGCTCTCAGGGGTAAAATGGTAATTTTCACCACAAACGGGTCTGAATTGGAAATTTTGTCTTTCTTCAAAGCCTAATAACCCAAAAAACGGATTTGTCCTATTGGGTATTGGTAGCAACCCGTTATAAACCAATTCAATTATTTAAAGAGTAATTCAAATTCGTGATTATCTCTAAGAGGCAGTTTAAACCGCCTCTCTTATCATGAAACGAGTTTAAACTCTACATCTTATCCAAAAACACTGGGACATAGAGATAAATGATTATCTCTAAACTATCTCTTAAGACGACTATAAATACCCCTCTCCCCCCACCATAACAAGGTAATCAATATTTTTCCACAAATTGCTCTTTCATAATCTTCCTGATTACTGACTTGAGCGTCGAAGGGTTCGTCGCCGGGATCCATCCCGGTATATCGAATTTTTTGCAGGTCAACGGCAGCGGTAAGAAACCAGTCAAATACCGGTGAAAATCAACAGGTTTGCCTTATTTGTTTCCAAAAGAATCCACAAATTCATCTGTTTGCACCCACACCAAAATCAACAGCAACAGTAAGATTATGGACATTACACATCTTAAAACCATGCTCACATAGACGTAACCTGCTGTGATTTATGTTATCCACCCTAAGACATCGTCTACAACAATTTAATTATTTTGTTCATGAAAAATATATCGAGATCCTGAAATTTATTGTCAACCTGAACATTGTTAGGCTATTTCGACCTAGAATCTGTCACCAAAATCAATAACTTCCTGAATATGAAATGTAGCCCCATGTATCTACTTTAGAAAACATCAGGAATTATTGAATTCCAACTTATATTGCATGAGTTATGACCATTTTACTGATGCTGCGTTTTATTTCAAGATTTATGCATATACCATGTTAAACTGAGGAATTTGATGAACTAATGATCAAATATTGCCTTGATAATTTCCAAATTAATAGTTAACATGCTTAGGGTCATGAAAATTATTTTTTGCTAATTTTTAAATGAATATTTACTGCTCTTATAACTGAAACTAATTAACACTGATAACCAGCCAGTATCTGTAACCTATAAAGAACACTGTAATTCACCTAGCTACTGTTGTCAGATTTGGGACTTTTAATATGCGTTGGAACTGGGCAGGAGTCTAGTTTTTAGAACTTCTGACGGATCCACATTTTCTATTCTGTAGCAACGGAAAATTCAATTTTAGTACAGTAACCTACTATGTCCAGAATTGAGTTTTCCATGTTTTGATAATATAATCGAATCTATATTGATGTATTTGATGCATTTAATTATGTAAATTGTATTGCATAATCTTAGTGCCGTTTTGTCATCATTCTAGTGCCCAATTGATCATCTCATCGTCCCCATTGATAGTATTGTCCTTATTGTTCCCTATTATTATCGAAATGTTACCAACAACTATTGCATATTGTCTGAATAAAGAATTGTTAACAATCCGAGGTTTAAGGGTGACTTAAGTAGTGGACAATATAGTGACTGTACTCAGAGGAAGGGCCCATGTTTCCCTAAATATTGTTAATGGATATTGTTTTATCGATGGATTATGGCTTACGGCAATAACCCAATCTATCGTGTATTGTATCGGGGCCAATTATCTTATCGTGCAGTAATTATTGAATTGCAACTATTGAATATTGATTATTATTGCCGAGTACATGATCTATAGATACTACCACTTAGGTCTAAACGAAATTGTATGCATGCATCGAACCTGTGGTATGGGACATTGTAGTACGTACATTAGTTAGGACTAAAATGAATAATAGACTTAAGATTGTCATCGCATCGTCATTACATATTGTCATCTTTATTGAACAGTGTTATCGTTATTACTACCATTATTGATATCGTTTATTGTTATTGTTATTGTTATTGTTATTGATCATCGTTATTGCACATTGCACCGTTATCTTTTTGCCATTGTTCAATGCTATTGATTTCATCGTTCATTGAATTTATTATTATATCGTTATTGCCATTGTTTCTCTGTTTCTTTACTTGCTGTACACGACTTGCTCTAAGGACATAGTATTCTCTCTTTTAGAAGAACAGCTTACAGGTAATCAAGGAGAATTGCCTGATGGATTAGGAGAACATCAATGGTGAAGGGATTAATAGCATCGCCGCTTAATAAATTATTGCTTTATTATGGAAACTTAATAATTGAACATTGTTATTTCTTTGTATTGTGGGCTTTTTGACCCGAATATTGTTTCATTGATTCCAGATGTTGGATTGTTATTATATTTGGTTATTTTATGCTTAAATTTCAAGTATTATTATTCATGTGATTACTCCTTTAATGCATGTGTGGTTGTATTACTTTTCTGTTTATATTGTTGAGTTGAATCGATAACAGCTTATGAATGATGCAAGTCATTCGCTGGACTAACGTCACGTGCTTGCATTCCGTATTTTTAGAAAGCAGGGCATGACATCTATATTGAGCATGCATTAATTAATAGTTTCAATTCAAGTCCAATGTTGATGACAGTATACGAGATCAAGCATGAAATATCAAATGCGGGTTATTAATCATTTTATTAATCTATCTAGTGCACGTACTACTGCGTCCCATTCCACAGGTTCGGCGCAAGCACATAGTGAACGCTTTAAACTGATGGTGAATTCACGGATCGTATACTCGGCCCAGTAATAAGTGATTAATGTTCAGTAACAGTAATTATCAAGCAGTATTTTATGGCCATCAGTCAGTATCAGTACAAGTCAGGCAGTAGGGCCCGACCGAGTACAGTTTTCGATTGTTCACTACCAAGTCATCCCATAATACCCAGGTTTATTAATATTTTATTTCATCCTATGTGAGCATGTAAAAAGGTGTCAGGGTTGTATCATGCTAGTTGTGACTAATTCTAATCGTTAC
Organism: Hemerocallis citrina; assembly: GCA_017893485.1. NCBI lineage: Eukaryota > Viridiplantae > Streptophyta > Magnoliopsida > Asparagales > Asphodelaceae > Hemerocallis > Hemerocallis citrina. Next base: position 291,649,289 of record CM030361.1, read on the forward strand.
ATACAAAACAAGAAGCAAACATATTAAATTAATACAAATCACACAATCTGGACAATAGGTTGTTACTGTAAAAAACACAGATTCCCGCTGCTACAGAAAAACAAATATGGATCCGTCAGAAGTTCTAGAACTAGTCTCTCTGCCGGTTCAAGTGAATATGTACATGACATATAAAAGTTACAGAAACTAGGGTAAAAATCATATTCTTATCAGATTTTATGTTGAGGCAGCAGGTTATAGATTGTGTTAACATATATGTTTTAGATCAGACTACTCATCAATTAAATCTATAAAAATTCAGGGTGATTACTACACATGTCTAGCTTCAGCCAAACTAATTTCATATTTTTATTTTATTGTTATCATGTCCTATTTATTTATAAATCAGAAAGATACGCATGAATTTGGAAATCTAGAAAGCCAGATCCAGTTGTACTAAAATACTGATATCTAACAAATTATATATCAGAACTCAATCCTGTCGAATGTTCTGAAAAATGGACTCATGGGGCTATAATTCATATTCATAAAGTTATTTCAAATTACAACAGCAATATGGTCGAAAATCTGATATAAAAAGAAACAAGCAGCAAGCCAGAATATAATTCGATATGAATAAACAATAATTTCATCATACAAACACATAATTCATGATAATTAATAATCAAAGTGCTATTGGTTGATTAACATGCAGATTTCTAGATTCATGATGCAATTTACAATCATGGTAGTCAATTCATTAAATCAAATTCAATCCATATTCAATTCATCAAATAATTCTATAACATGGATCTAGTTATTTTTCATGTAAAACGTGCATATGCAATGTGCAATAGGGACTAGGATTTGGATCAAAGATATAGGCACGATGTTAAGAATATTGGGGTTAGCTTGTGTAAATTCTTAATATACTCAACGGAATTCAAATAGCAATATGATAAAAAGGATTGGGATCTACTTGTGGGGATCAACAAATTCTTAAACACAAATAATAAAGAGGTTCAAGAAGAAACTTGCATGTTAGATGATAAATTCGAATATAAAGAATAACAGGATGAGAATCCCGGGTGACAAACCACGAACACGGAACATGTGCGAGCCCGTGCAACACACATAACAACAAACACAGCAATCAGGATCTTCTATACTAAACACCAAACGGCAAAACGAATCCCCCTCTCCCCGAACAACAAACACGGCAACGAGAAAGGAAGAAGAGCAGCAGCGGGGACTGTGGCGACTGCGGTGACTCGAGGGGCATTTGGGGGTGGCTGACGGCAAGGTGCTCGCAATCGAGGAGTGATGCAGCGACGAGGAAGGGCCGAGGGTCAAAGCGGAGCTCTGTTTCTTCCGAAATATAGGAGGGTGGAGATGGAGATGGCTACGGAACTGAATGTCGATGACAGGATGGATGCAGGGGATTGGCTGAGGGTGGTTGTATGAGCGGTAAGGCCTCATCGGTAATGGCGATGAGGGGTTCAAAGAGTGCAAGTGGTGGGTTCGGTTGGCATGAAGACGACGGGGCATCGACGAGGATGGAAGGTAGTCGGGGATGGGGGTGATGACGAGGGCGATCGGAGGTGGTCGGAGCGATGGGAAAGGGTGACGAGGTGCGGGATGGGTTTGAAAAGAGTAACAGGGAGAGAGAGAGGGTGAGCTGTGGGTTTAAGGGAGAGAGAGATAGAGATTATTTAATTAGGGTTTTAAAGGGTATTTAAATAGGAGATTGAGATGTGGGTTTTAGGTTGCGGGTTAATGGGTTTAGGGTATGGGTTTAGGCTCCAAAAAGAGAAGAATAAATAGAAATCAATGAGATAGATATATAGCGGATCAATTTAAATGCAAAACACAAAAGAGTAAATTCTGTAGTGAGCCAAAAATGCAGGATTCAAGCCAAAAGAGTACAAAATGATCAAGAGAGAGTAAATGAGCCCAAAGAGAAGCAAGATTCATTATTTAAAAGGGATTCGAATACAATAAAATCCAAAACAAAAAAATAGGGGTTACAGATGAGTACAAGTCATTGGAAGGAGGGATTACGGTCATTGGACCTTTTATTCTAGCTTTTTAGCCAATAATGAGCACATCGCTCTGATACCACTATAAATCACCCTAGGGGGGTGAATAGGGTGATCGTTTGGAAATTACAAAATTTAAAGTAAATGTATAAAGTAAGGAGATGGAGTTAGAGAAAGCAAACACATCAAAGTTGTTGGGCCTCTTGGCTTAATCTACCACCCCCTACTTACAGCAATTCTCTGCCTCAAACATTTCACTATACTTAACCCATGTACAATGAGTTTTCGGTATTCAGACTGAGATTCCTATTACACCCACAAGACTTCTATAAATTATCCCTGTAAACTGCCTCAATCTGGATCGAAAAGAAACTGAAAAAGTAAGATCGGTGTCTTAACTAAGAAAACAATAAAAGCGCTCCCCCTCTTGATATTTAGCAAATAATAAGTTTTGAAGTATATGAGTCAAAAGTAATGAAAAAAAATATTATTGATCCCACTCTATATATAAAAAATCAGAATATTTATTTCTAAAAGAAAATATTCATTCTGTTTTTTAACTTAGAGAAAGTATAGAGAAATTGACAGTCAACCTTAACCAAATTCAACTTGGTTTGATGATTGAATGTGAAGCTTCGTCGACTGTCAAACAATGCGGTCGACTGTTAGTTCAGAAAAGGTAATTTTTTCGGGGAATTAATAATATATCTTTCCGAACTTATCATTTGTGAATGATATGTTTACATAATAATTCTCACCAAAATACAATAAAGAGAGCCTTTCTTGATAGACTTTTTTTTTGATGATACGGATAGAGTCAACTGACTCCAGCCATGCATTAATCAATCAACAAATATACATTAAGGGTTTCACAAGTAGTAAAACAAGCAAAAAGCAGAAAATAAAAAATACAGATGCGGACCAATAACGACACAACTCGACAAAAGCAAAATAGACTCAGACGCCAGAAAAGGAAACCACCAAGACGGATTAATACCGATGCCGAAGCTAAGGCATCACCGGGAGACCCCAATCCTGACATGAACAAGGAAGCACACCCCGATCTCCAGCCAGCAGCACCAACGCCAACGACTAACAGCGTCGCGGCCACCTGAATACCACAGGCAAAGTGACCAGGGGGAAGGGTCGGATGATCGCAGCACCCCAAATCAACAGGGAAAATTGCCAGGGGGGCAAATAGAGCAGAGGAATAAAACTAAAGTAAAGCATGAAATGAAGCAATAGATAGATAAAATGAAATCAATCAGTCGGACCATCCCGATTGAAAAACCAACAGCCATCATCGACATAAAATAAGTAAGCAATACACATGAAACCAACCTCAGTCAGCAAGATCAGAACACAACAAAAAGAACCTCCATCCCATAAAAGATGTAGAGCATAGACAGTATAAATACAGGGGAGCACAAAGCCACGAAGCGGCCAAAAAGACGCCCCGAACTGAGCCAACGCTAAAGTTAACACATAGAACAGAGCATTAACAAAAGAAGGAGGGTAGGTGTTAAGAAACCGGCCCAAAGCTAAGTAGGCTAGGGGCAGCAAAATTCCAGACCAAGAGGCCGCCTAACACCGCAACCAAGAACTGTCAGATCCCCCCACAAAAATGGGAAGCTTTACTCAGTCAACCCTGTAAACATACAAAATGATATAGACGAGAAGTCAAAATGCATCTCAAGAACAGGAGAAACAGTAGATAAGAATGTTACAATAACAGAAATGAAATGAGCAAGATCAATAAACAGTAATACCCATGGAAGCGAACGGGATAAGGTAGAGAATGTTAAATAGCGTTGAGATTAATAAGATAATGGAAAGCATCTTCCAATCTCTCATACATGAGAGCTTCTCTGGCTTCTACTTTTAAATTTGAGGACCAAAATTTGAAAAGATAAAAGAATTCATCAGTGATCGAACGGGAAGAAGAGGCTGACTGCCGAAAAATTCTCTTATTCCTCTCCCTCCATAAGATCCAAACAATAATCTGAAAGGAAAGATACCACGATCTGAGAAATCTGCTATTCGAAGGGGGGCTCTTCCAGCATTCGGCCAGACTGACCGGAATGGCTGGCAATTCCCAAGCGAGCACAGAGATCTTCCAAAGAGGAATCGCAAACTCACAACTCACGAATAAATGGTTCACATTCTCAAGTTCGGAAGAGCATAGCGGACACAACTGGCCCCATGCTACATTTCTCTTGTTGAGGATTTCAACAGTCAAAAGTTTATTATTGAGGGCGAGCCACGAAAGAATTTTCACCTTGATAAGGGCACAGGATTTCCACACCAGGTCAAAGAATGGCGATAAGATGCCTCTGAAATTAAGGAAACGATAGTAAGAACGAACCGAGAAGGTCCTGATGCGTTCCAACGCCAGACTATCTCTTCTTTATCATGCCAAACAAAATTGTTGAGGGTGGCTAGAAGATCATTAAATTCCGGAGTTAGATGATGGGGGAGAATGGTCGCTAGAGGAATCAACCAATGCCTTTGCAAGCTGTTGGTGATATAGGAGTCAACAACCAAAGCACTAGGTTTGGAGGTTAGACAATAGATCGAAGGAAAGGCGGAGGCTGGAGTAGTGTTACTGATCCAAAGGTCGGTCCAGAGTCTGATCTTGGAACCCCCGGCACAGACGTGCCTTAATCCGCAATGGAAAGACGCCGACGCTTTCCACACTCCTCTCCAGAAATGGGAGGCATTACGATGAATTAGAGATGGAAACCTCCACCAATCATCCTCCGAAAAGTATCTATCCTTAATACTGATGATCCAAGGTAAATCCTCATTTTTGAGAAATCTCCAGAGCCATTTGCCCAGTAAAGCTAAATTCTGGTTCCTAAGGTCTAAAACCCCTAAACCTCCAGCTTCCTTGGAAGAACAGATAAGTTTCCAGTTGCATAGATGCGATCCGGGTTTGTAAAGAGATGATCTTGACCAAAAGAAGTTACTTCTGATCTGGTCAATCCTCTTGATAACCCAAGATGGAACGAAGTAGAAGGACATCATGTAAAGAGGAATTGAAGATATAATCGAATTAAGTAGGATCAATCTACCTCCACGGGATAGTAGTCTCCCTGACCACACGGATAGTCTGGATTCGACCTTATCGATCATGGGGGACCAATCCGATTTATGTAATTAACCCCATCTCAGAGGAATACCCAAGTACGTGATTGGAAAAGAAGCAATTGGGCAGTTAAAGAATTCGGATATTTCCTCCTGCCTGTTAGGAGAACCTCCCAACCAGAGGACAGAAGATTTTTGAAAATTGATCGAGAGCCCTGAGGCTAATTCGAAGCAATAGAGCAGGAGCTTAAGGTTTCTCAAAGACTGGGGATTAGTCTTAGCGAAAATGATAGTGTCGTCAGTGTACTGAAGATTCAGCACACCGTTGAAATTGCGAGAATTTCTAAGCCCTTCAATGACCTGGGCTTCCCAGGCATTGCGAAGGAGCTTACTGAATACATCTGCCACCAACGAGAAAAGGAGGGAAGATAGCGGGTCACCTTGCCTAAGACCGCATTTAATACTGAATTTGTGGCCCTCGGTGCCATTGATGATAATCGAGGAGGTACCAGCAAAAAGGCTGGATTTAATCCAAGCAATCCATTTGGGGCCAAAGCCTCTATGAAGCAGAATATCAAGGAGAAAATCCCAACTGACGTTGTCATAAGCTTTTTGAAAATCAAGTTTAAGCAGAATTCCTTCCGAGTTAGACTTATGACAAAGAGAAATGATCTCTTTGGCCGAAGCAACACTATCAAGGATAAAACGATCTTTGATGAATCCCGATTGGGACGGGTCGATGAGAGGAGAGATAATAGCGCTAAGTCTAGCAGAGAGGACCTTCATAATTATTTTGAAAGTGGTGTTGATCAAGCTAATCGGCCTGAAGTTGGCCACAGTATTCGCTCCCATCATTTTAGGAATGAGAACAATATGAGCATAGTTGATACGGTCGAAAGAGAACGAGCCTAGGTGAAGTTCAGAGAACATACGGAAAAGGTCATCTTTCAACCAATTCCAGAATTTTTGGAAAAAGAGTGCGGGGAAACCGTCCGGGCCCGGCGCTACATCGCTTTTTAAAGCAAACACTGCCACTTTGATCTCGTCCATAGTGAATGGAGCCTCAAGCGAAGATAGGTCAAAGTTTTGCTCACCGTACAGCTGATGCCAATCGAGACTAATGGCTCTTTGTTTTGAGGTCCCAATGAGATTTTTATAGAAGGAGAGAAAAGAATGGTGAATATCGAAGTCCGAAGACAGTTCGATCCCATCTTTAACAATCGACGATATACGGTTACACCGTTGTCTATGGGATGCGAAGTTATGGAAGAAAGCGGTATTGCCATCTCCCTCCTTGAGCCATCGAAATTTGGCTCTTTGAGCCCATTTTAGATGGTCTTAGAGGAGGATATCGGAAAATTCCCATTTGCCAGAACGCCGTTCATCAAACAGTGCTTCAAAAATAGGTCCTTGCTCCTCCATCTTATCTATAGATTCTATGGAGGACAAGTAAAAGTTTTTAAGGAAATTAGTATTAAATTGCCTTTCAAAGCGCCACAATTTGCATCCGAATTTAATCGCATGAAGTTTCAGAAGAATGGAACCCAGTCCTGAGGATCCTGAAACCGCTGAAAGGCAATCAATAACCAGGTTGACAAAAACTTGATCCTGTAGCCAGAATTTTTCAAATCTGAATTTGTAAGGGCGAGGGAAGGGGAAATTGGAGTGAAAAGCGATGGGCACATGATCAGAAGATGGATTGGGTAACGCCTGAGCGAAAGAGTTGTGAAATTGATTAATCCACTTATGGGAGACCAAGAAACGATCGAGTTTTGCCATCGTAGGGTGATGGCGGAGGTTCGACCAAGTGAAGGATCTGCCCGACAGAGGAATATCTGTCAGCTGCAACGAGCGGATGCAATCGTTGAAGTTGGCAGAACAATTGCCGATAAAAGAAGAATTCGATCTTTCAAAACCAAATCTAGTGACATTGATGTAGCCACAAATAATACAAAGGCCGTTGGCAAAGGTATGAAGAGATTGGAATTCGTCCCAAAACAGGGGACGACCCTCAGAGGAGGATGGACCGTAAACCGAAATCACCGTAATCTGGGTATTAAGCGGAACCCAATAGAGTTGTACGATAAGGAAGAAGTTGAGGCGCTTAATCGCTGTAAGCGAGAATACCGTCTCTTTGAAACCAAAGAGAATGCCTCCTCTAGATCCTATGGCGTCTAGAGAAATCCATTTAGATATAAAAGATCCTCCGATAGACCTAAGAATCGCGGGAGAGGGAAATTCGAGTTTAGATTCTTGAATGGAGATGAGATCACAATGAGATGAAGAGATGAGCTGAAAGATCGCCCTTTGTTTGACAAGACAATTCAGTCCCCTAATGTTCCAAGACAAACTAATCATAAAAACCTTTGTGCTCCAAGACTCTTAACCGTTCTTTCTCCCTGATGGAAAATGCCACAGAAGAAGGCGAGGAGTGGGTCAAAAAACCTAACTCCATCGAAGTGTTAATAAGGTCGTGATCAGATAATTTAGCAAATTGGAGATGGAAAATCGAGCCAAGAGGCGTCGGATCTGATAAAGACTTAGCGGGACCAATGACCTCGTCTCTGTACGCTGCCGATGTACTTGTGCTCCTGAAGGGAGGAGGGTCCAAGGCCCACGTAGGAGCTTTGGCCATTAGTCGCGCGCTAGTTCTAATCAGACGGGTAGTGGGTCTAAGACCGGAGGAAGCGAACTCTCTGGGACGTGCGCTAACCTCATCCATAGGGAAGGGAAGCGCAATGACAGAATCGATCACACGTAATTTCTCGTGGATATGAATCCAAGAAGATGGGGTATTGATGGTCGATGGAACCGAGAGTGGTTCCATCGCCGGTAACAAAATACTGTTGGCCTTAGGTCGAAAAAGGGTAGAAGAAATACCCAGTATAGCCTGTATAGCAAGCTCAAGGTCGGGAGATACATAGCCCTACTTTCCCGACCCAAGGAAGAAAGAAATATGAAGGCGAGGAGAGCGTTGGAAGCGACAGAAAAAAGCACAATGACAAATAAAGCGCAGAGCAAACGATCTAAGAGTCGCAAGATTGAAAATAGTAAAAAACCAATTAGGATTTACCTTGAGGATAGAGAGGTCCCGCTTCCGATCCGCTTCCTCGTCTTCCAACAGATCGTCTTGATCAATCCAGTTAACAGCCTTCGAGGGGGCTGAGCTTTTGATCTTAATGGGAGACGGCTTAGGATCGGCTGCAGTAATCGAAGAGAAGTGAGCTTGTCTTTGGAATTGTTGCCAGTCAGATTCGAAGTGTGGATTGATATCCCACTGTGGCCAGAGTGAAGCAGGATCTGTCTGAGAGGTGGCCTGAGTTGAAGTAGCAGGGGGGAGGTGAACTGGAGATGGCGAGCCCTTGGCCACCTGAGAAGGGCCAGGCAAAGGCTGCTGCGGAGGCAGAACTTTAGGGGTTGAGGCAGGTTTGAGCGAGCTCTTACCCGCCTGAATAGAGGGAAGATCCGGATTGATCCAAACCAAGTTAGGCGGTTTGGCTGGGGAGCTCTTCACCTTGTTCCCAGAACCCTGAGACTTACTAGGAGGAGGAAATTTTTTCTTAGACGGAGCTTTATTAGAAGCTTTCCAGAGGGGTTTCGAAGAGGCCGAGGAGCCAGGATGGAACGGAGAAGTGGCAGTCACTGGCTTGGACGCAGCCTTCAGAGGAAGCGCTGGAAATGCTGAAGCCGAGTCACTAGAGCGTACCGAAATATGGTACTGAACCGACACTGGGAAGGAGACGTTACCGTCTTTCAGGATATAAGCTTCGATACGCTCTTGGTGCTCGGGGATATTAAAGATCGCCTCAACTTGCATACACCCCGAGGCAAGCTTAGAAGCCGAAGCAATGCTAACAATAGCTCCAACACATTTAGTGGGTAAGGAACTGGGGCAGCAAGTTGGGGGGAGGACTTGAACCCATTAGCGAATTGATAAAGAAATATATCCAATCGCTAACGATGAGTTCTCAATTAATTGTTGCAGCAATTTGGGGGACAGGCAACTAATCACAACGTCACCGTTAGAGCAGGAACTAAGAAACCAGTCCCAATCCTTCACATTACAAGAGATACTTAGGAAAGATTTAAGGGTGAAGATTGGAACTGTACCTCCGGTAAAAGAAATTGCTCCATAAGTATCGAAGAATTTCAAGCGATCAGACAGTTCCGTGTTGGGGATGAACACGTACGAAATAATCGGCTTGGAAGGGATTTCTAGAGGAGAAACTTGAGATATTGCAGGCAGATCGATAGCTTTCGAGATGCGGCTTGTTAGAGGAGGATTAGGGAGGAGAGGCGATTTGGAGGAAGATTTTCTAATCTTCGGAATATCGGTGTTAGCAACAGCTAACTTGCGTTGGAGCACAGGAAAATCGAGGGCCGATAGAACATGCTCTGGGATAGGGACTCCAAGAGTAGTCCCTAGCAGTTTCTGTAACGCAAAACAACGAGGGCGAGAATGGCCGGGCTTGAAACAAATAAGGCATTTCATGGTGGAGGAACAGAATTTTTTAATGTGACCCGAACGCAGACAACGGAAGCATATGATGTGGGATAGAGTGTGAGAGGAAGATTGGGGAACGGAAGAAGAAGATGAAGGAGTGGAGAATAGGCGGGAAACTTGTAGATGGGAAGCTCCAAGAAGCTTCCTAACACTGGGCTTGATGAGCTCTGATGAACCGAGCCCACCATCCAAACCGACCTTATCTTTTTTCCCTTTTTTCCTTTTTAACCACTTGGACCCATGATAGATCCATGGGCCTCAATAAGGGGGAGAATAAGAGAAGCCCACTAAATAGAAAAATGGGGTGAGGAGAAGCAACTTAATTTGCAACACAGTCGATCGAGAAATGCGACTGAGGAAAGCCGCAAGGAGGACCTGCAACAACAAATGAATTGGCAGACAGGTTGCCCAAAGTGCGGAGGGATAAAGAAGTTTGAACGAGGACAACAAGGAACGCCCTATAGACTTAATCTCAGAACTGATTAAGTCTAGAAACGGCAAGCACAAAATTGCCCCAAAATAAACTGGATTCGATAATAACCGAAAATCAGATTGAATTAGCAAGACTTCGATAGATAGTTAAAGGGAAAGCGATCCCGAAGAGCGGGGACGCCTAGAACAGGGTCAACAATACAGACCAAAAGACCCCACCGGCGAATAATCAATCCTTAACACAAGTCGCCACCGGTGACGAACCACAAAACAATTACTGCAACAATCTTATAAGACGAGAAGTGTTCAGGAAAACTTACAGTGAGGGGGCGCTGCAGTGACTTACCAAGGAAAAGGACGCCGACGATCAGCCCACACCACCACCGCGAAAACCCGACACGAAGATTGAGACTAGAAACGGAGAGCTGACGCGGACGAACCCACGGGCGACCAGGGGGGGAACCGACAATGATCGACTAGCCGGTCGAGGAGCAGAAGAGAACAAGGATGAAGGCTGGCGCACCGCAGAGTGCAACACCAGTCAATCGGACGACTGAGGACCAGGAACGCACCGCCGAGGCTCCGGAGCAAAGGGAGCGAGGCCGAGCGGGGGAGGAGAAAGGTAGAACCGAAAACTGTGGCTCGAGCAGACGAAACGAAAAGGGTATGGGGAGGAAGGAGAGGCGAAAAGAATTAAAGAAGGGAGAAGGAGGGGACGAGTAGAAACGCCGGATCTGAAGAGAAGAGGAGACCAGTAATGGAGTGTAATGGAGAAAATTGTTTTTTTGGGGAAAAGGAGAAAGTACATTCTACGTGGATTACTTTCTTGATAGACTTGATTTTTGATTATTTGCACATTTCTTTCTCTTGTGGTAGTCATCTTATTTGATTATTTTTATATTGAGCATGTTTCTTACTCCTTGTGTTCTTATTTGTTTCTTTATCATTACATGCTAAAATATCTTTGTTTCGAAATTTGAATTTCATTTTATTCCTTTCTATATTTTTCTGTAAAAAGTCTGATATGAAAGTAACAAGATAGTTTTATGTAATTTAGCCTAAAGAAAATCCTAGGATCTTTGAGATGCATGCTCATTCATTTCGCTATAATTAGTGAGCAATACTAAATAACTAATACTCAGTAATTCATTTCATGTACTCTTTATTTCTTTTTATTCATATATATGGTGAAAATTAGTAAGAACATACTACAAGTCTACAAATTCTAGTCCAACAATGTTACTCGTACTGAAAATTGCAACCACAATAACAGGTCATTATTGCAAAGATTTGATGAAACAATCGATGAAAACTGTTGCCTCTTACAGCCATCCTGTCTCAAGTGTTTTCGACACAGCATTCGGCAATATGCCTTCAAAGCAAAAGTTTTGCAAGTTAATTCACCAGAACATTGTGCAAACAATGTATCTTCAATAGTAGCTAAAATTTGATTTATTATTGCAATGCAAAACAATTCTCATCAATTTTCGATGGTGTTGGAAATTAGTACAACACGTAGAATCCACACAGCTGCATTTCAATTCCTGTTAATAATAATGGACATGTATCATCTGTAGGATATGTTAGGTTTGCTGAATACAAAAAATAGCTTGTTACAAACCAAAATAAGACCGAGCTTCAGTTCAAATAGAACTTTCGCATGTGGCATCTGATATATCCATCAATACTCGAGAGATCGATGCAAATTAAGAATATACAACATTATCATTACTTCAAATAAAAACTTCTCTCAATAAAATCATTCAAATAAAAACAAAAACAAAAACTTCTCTCAATAAAATCATTCAAATAAAAACAGAAACAAGCACTGAGGTTACAGTTACAGCTCAGCTCAGATGGTAAGAGTTTGGGATGGGTAAGGGGAGTTCTCAAGGTAGAGACCAAGCTACAATGTCGCCCTTTATTTACGAAAAATAAAAAAAGAAACGAAATAACAACTACTAATTTAGCCCTTGCAAATCACAAAATTGTGTCAGGCATTCTTTTTAGCCAATTTCACAATGAATTCCTCGAGGCCATTCTCGCACCTCATGCTAGACACCCACTTAGCATTGACTCGAACTTGCTCTAAGCTCTGCTTCAAAGTCCTGGCAATTGAAGGCTTTGTGCGGGTTTCAAAGAAGTTTTCCATCTCATCAGCTTTCTCATCAGTACAGGACTAAGAAAGAAATTAGAATCAGAAGCCAAAGGTCATTTAAGAACAATGTCTACGATTTTCATAACATCAACGAAATACAACACAGAAAGATTTTTCTTAAGGGTTAACTTACCAGAGAGACAATGTTGCGAATAAAATGGGTGAGCAGAAAGTGGTGACCCCATTTGTCTGATATTATCTCCCACTTTTCCTACAAACAAAACAAGGGAAATTTGCTCATGAAATAGAAAAAGGAGTTTCCGATATTTGCTTTATAAACTTTTATCGCATTGAGGTGTTTCATGTTACTTGAAGTATTGATAATATTGATGTCTCGAAGAGGAAAATAACCTGATTACCTCCGTTCAACCTTATAAAACCAGTGAGACCAATCGATTAAATTTTAGGCCAGATTATGTTAAACTACCATGAAGTTTCACTACATCTCTAGTAAAAATACCGCGATTTCCTAATACACATTGGGTGAGTATGATGTTTTCAATTTACTTACAATTAACGAAGTCTTACATGCTCAAGACTGGTCGTGTAAAATTACATTTTGCCTTTCCTCTTAAAAGAATGTCTACTTCCAAAAGCACGTGCATGGAATCCACCCAAAAACAGATAGTAAGTAAAAGTGGTTTACAGCAGTAATGACACCACATTGAACCTTAAATATTGTGTCAAACACAATCAGGTGAGTGGCTACAGGAGAGGATGTAAGAAGCCTGTATACGAGAAAAAAGTTGTTGGAATACAGGAAATGGATGGAATTAGTGGAAACGAAGAGTACATGGATTAATATAAATTCTTAGTAAAATAACTAACGCAAAGCGTCACAGTTCACAAATCCAATAAGATTGAATACAAAAAATCTGCAAACAAGAAAAAGAATAAGAAAAAAATCTGCAAACAAGAAAAAGGATAAGAAACAGAGTGGTATTAAGTAGATAAAATACTGAAAGAAGACAATATAATAAAAAGAAACAGTTGAAAATATAATTTGTTAGTGTAGTGCAAGGTTTTTCAGAGATACCAATAATGTTTTAGAAGAGGATATCAAAATTATAGTGATAATACACGACAAGGACTCCCAAAATACTAAAAACGTATCAGTTGCACACTAGCGGATTTTTTTTATCATTTTCATTCATTGTTAACTTATTCAGTACCAACCAACCCCGAGTTTTGGCAAGTATCATATCACAAAGGTCAAAACCCAGTTTCAGACGATATTTGATACCATGCTAGCTGCCATTGTTAAGATTACATCCAACAAAACCTCAACAAAAGGAAAAACTTGAAAAGATGACAAAATGTTGGGTTGGGTTTATGAGAAAATTGATCCACTTAATGATCCTTGTTCACCGCACCACTACTCTCTCTAGTGATCATGGTGACAGCCAGCTAGCATTAATAACATTTTCGATAACCATCTATATCAAGTTTTCAACAAATATGTAAATGTTCCTGTTTTAAATCATTGTGCCTGTTAAATGACTGTTCCACTCACAAAATTATGAAGTTGCAGTGAAGGTTGATGATTTGGCAGGGACTTCCACATAATACATAGTTGGCCTAGGTGAATGTTTGGCTAGAAAAGTGTTAACTACTAAATTTTGGAGTTAATGAAAAACTATGTAGTCCAACTCTCTATATATATATTCTAGCAACATCTATTGATCAAAGTATGAATATGATCAAAAAAACTAATCAAAGTAAGAAATTATCTGGAAAGCTATAAGTAGACACCACTAAATATAATATTGAAGTTTCTTCCGTAGAAACTTTATAAACATAAATAGGCCGGTTGTAACATGTGCATACTAGTAACATAACAAAGGCACGTGTTAATTGAAGACTGGAGTATTTAATGATCAACAATGACGAAATCAAAATATGCCAATTAGACACGTTACTTTTAACCAACTCCATGCTGTTTCACTGCCCTCCCAACTTATCCCAGCAAGTCCATAAATTACATCTTGTTCACGAACCTGAAATTTGTATTTTAAAAGAATTACAATGAAGACAGAGAGATAAAGTCTACATTCAATGGTTTTAGTTGACAGTATATGGAAATGAAGTACCTCAGAAGAAATCAGGAATTTTACAGCCTCAAGAAGAATATTAGGATCCGGACATGAAGTTATTGCACCTGTTTCAAAAAGAACGAACATCTTACAAGTATGTTACATAAAACATTAAAGGTTATGAAGTACTTACGTAAAATTCGCCCCTTTTCTTGAGCAATATCAGTCTTCCTATAAATTTCATACATGGACTCAAGTCCACATCTATCAGAAGAAGTGGTACTTCTCATGATAGCTGTATATGCCGCCTAAGAAAACACGGTAACAGTACATGTTAGTCAAAGAAGAAATGCAATATGACTTGGAAATGAATTGAAAGCAAATAATAGCTGACCTTTCTAACATCTGGAGGAAGTATCAAAGAGTTGTTGTCTTTAGAAAATAAATGGAAACGTCTTGATGCTTCCTTGAGAGTTATATCGTGCCCTAATATAACTAAGGCAGTCAAGAGTTCCCCTCTCAACAAAGCATTTTGATGAGATTCTCCAGGAACATTATCCCAACCTAATCTCCTGTAAAAATATCCTGAATGCACATTTAGAGAGATGAAATATACAGCAATGCATGTTAACAAAGCAGTAAAGTGATTATATTCCTCATCAAGACCCTAGTAACTAACAGTTTACAACAAAAGTAATGAGTGTCTGAAAGATAAGTGAACTTAAATCTTATCTTCATACTTAAATAGATATTAATAAAAAACTAGAAAGAACTGTGAAAGACAGCAGAAAAATGTTTTGGGAGCATAATTCAGACATTGTTTTTTTAATGAATTTTGTTCTTTTATATGGCCGTCCTTATATAATGCACTGCGAGTAGTGTTTCTAGAGGTCGGACCTACAGAGGCTCTTATTACCTATAAAGCACGGATACTCTGCGGGGGGTCCCGTACCAAGTATCCGATACGTATCGGACACGATACGCGTACAATACACGTCTGATACGTATCCGATACGTATCGGGAGTAATTAAAAAAATAAAAAAATAAAAAAATATCGGATACTCTCCCGATACGCGGGGATACGCAGCCGATACGGCGGGATACGCCGCAGATACGTTTTTGGTTTTTTTTTTGTTCGTTCGGTCCGACCCAAGCCCATCTTTTTCCCATTTTCTCTTTCTCACCCTGATCTCTCTCTCACCGCTCCTCTCTCTCTCTCTCTCTCTCTCTCTCTCTCTCTCTCTCACACCCCGATGTCCGTATTCGAAACCCTAGCCCTCCTCTCTCTCACCCCGATCCTCCTCTCTCACCCCGATCCTCCTCTCTCTCTCTCACCCCGACCGAAACCCTAGCCGGCTAGCCCTCTTCTTTCTCTCTTACCCCGATCGGCAATCGAAAGTCGAAATCCTGGCTATTGGCCCCCCTCTCTCAAATCTCTCTCTCTCTCTCACCTCGATCGAATCCCTAGCCCTCTTCTCTCTCTCACCCTGATCGGCGATCGAAACCCTAGCCAAACCGAAATCCCCTCTCTCACCCTCAGATAAAGCCTAAAGGTACTTTTAAATTTTTTAATTTTCAATTATTCATTTGTTATATTGGGATTACTGGATTAGGAATTGTTATTAGAGTGCAGATTTTAGAGTGCAGATTTTCAATTATTCATTTGTTATTAGAGTGCAACCTCAAGTAGCTTGAGAATCTGAGATTGGAATTTTTTGCCGTAATAAGTCACTTTTTAAAAATGATGAGAGTGAATACTTTTCTGGAAATGATGTATGTTTGGAGATGCATTGCTGTGGTCGATACGGGATTATTTTAATAAATGTGTGGATGCATTGCTGTGGTCGAACTTGATTGTGGCATGTAAATAATGAACAGTCGTAATAACCACCATAGGAGCTAGGAATTTAGAGTATTAGACTACAGATTCAGTTTTTTTGCCATAATTTAGTTTTTTGTTGATTGTATTTTTAATTTAAATGATTGAAGGAACTATATCGGAAGATGTAAATGTTAGTTAATTAGACATTTAAACTAGATTAGACTACTAGATTAGGGATTGTTAGTTTGTTACTAGAGTGATTCTCATTTTTCATTTCGTAATGTTAGTTTGTTACTAGAGTGATTCTCAATTATTCATTTGTTACAGATTAGGGATTGTTACTTGTTAGTTAGTTTATATCATATTTAGTAATTAGTAATGTTTTTGAGAGGATACTAGAGTGATTCTCATTTCTCAAATACATGCCGCTTAAAGAAAATATTACAAAAACAAAATAACATTACATAATTGTCATAAATTTAACAAATTGTATTCATGAACTCCTTGTAAGTTATCCCTGTATAGGCCTCTTTCTTTTTGTCATATTTTTATTAATGCAATTTTATATTGTCTATGTATAACTTAAGGAATTCAATTTTTATTTATAATATATATTATTAATTATTTTTTATTTATTTTATTTAAGCATATCATAACGTACCCGTATCCTAGTTTTTGAGAAATCGACGTATCCGCGTATCCGATACGTACCGTATTGGATACGCGTACCCGTATCCATGCTTCATAGCTTATTACCAACTACATCTAAGAACATTTCCATTATCAAATGACTTGTATATTAACCATCTACCAAGAAAAGCTAACGCACAGTGATTAATAGTCGTTCTTTAAAATGGGGTATAAGCTCATGCATAAATTGACATTATCTGCAAAATCAATGTGAAATATAATGTATCTTAAACAAATTTATTTACTTGCAAAACCTTCCTGAATCAATTATTGCCGCTGGCAAAAGCTTAACTCATAGATTTAGTAATAACAGCTCTTGTTATTGTGTAGTAGCCTTTTTATTCTTGCTTTGTGTTCTCTGTTTTCATCCCTTCACTTTACTTCTTTCAAATTTTCTCTGCTTATTCTTAGTATTCTTATCTCTAAAGCATTAGCCTCTACCCAGTTATTGAATTAATTAGAATGACTCAACATTATAGCACTATCCATCTAACAAACTTGATAGACATCCTCATCCTTAATCATGAGTGGTTGTTCAAATGTAGATAAGTGTCTGAAGTAAACCCTAAATAGAGAATTTCCAAGAATTTTAAAGAATTAATTTTAACAAGTAATGCGGATCAAGTTAGAAATTAAAACAGTTAATCGGTTCGATGGATTTTCAAGAATTGAAATAGTTTAATAAGCTCAATTAACGATTCAGTTCTAACAATTAATAATTATATCCCTAAGCGTTCTTAGCAAGTAAAAGATGCAATAGTGATTTGTACTCTAATAGGCAAGTGGAAACGCTCACCCTCAATATTTGTGGACAACAGATAAATTAGATAATATAATAGAGATAATAAGGCAGTAACACAAATATTTGAGAAGTGGAAAGAAATTACCGATGTCGACGAACGGGAATCGTGATGGCGAGGGCGAAGGCAGTGGCAGGAGGCTTCGACGGTGGCACGGCAATGATGCTGAGGCAGTGGCGATGAGGTGGGGGGGGAATGGTGATGGTGGTTTGGAGGTAGCGGCGACACGCGCAGGAGGGTGACTGTGTTAGAGTGGCGACAGGTTGTGGTGCAGGCGGGACAGGGTGCTCGAGTGGTGAAGGTGGTGCGACGGTGATTGTGAGGGCGACGGAGGAGCAGCGGTGGATTTCGGGGATGGGTTCGCCGGCGAAGAGGAAGGGAGAGGAAGGCGTCGAGGTGGAGGATGAGGGTGGTTGCTGGCGTCGATGATAGAGACAGGGGCAACGAGGAGGATGGCGGTGGGGGCTGGCGATGAGGGAGACGATGATGGTGGTGGGAGGATGACGGAGGATGGGTCTCAGGATCGCCGAGGAAGAAGAGGGGAGCAAGGTTAGCGGATGTAAATTAGGGATTAAAGTAGATTAGGGATTTTAATTTTTTTTGGGCATTAGGGTTGGGGATTTTAATTTGGGAATTTGGGGTAGTTTTTTTTAGAGTTTATCACAAACTCTAAAATTTTATTAGAACTTCTCACAAACCCTAATAATTCTCTCAGTTGTCTCACACAAAAAGAGGGATGAAGAACGAAAACTCAACACAATAAATTTTTTTAATCAAGAATAGCACGACTTCTCATTAATCTCAAGGCCTATATATAGGCTCAAAACAAATCTTGATACAAATCTCAAAATATTCTAAAATCTCAAAAATATTCTAATGCATAAAAGAAAATGGTGCAAATTGTATACATACGGTTAAATCTGAAAATAAACTAAACAGAATTGATGTCCTCATTAATTTCACAATAAACCTTTACTGGTTTAGAGTACAAATATGTTAAGGAACTTGTGGCCGTTGTGATCATAGGAAAAAATTATGAACAATCCAAATCATTTTAGAGGAGAACTATAGTGCTTACTCTGCAGAGAACTTCAGTATACTAATGAAATATTGTTGAAGCACATTCAATAAATTTGGTACAAAGTAGCTCGCCAACCCGGTAAGTGTCAGAATTATCTGTTGCAAAACAAAGTGCAGTTATATTTATACATAATGACAACAGTTTGAGGATGAGGATAAATAGAATATTACATTTATCAGTCTTGATAAAACTGTAGAATCAAACTCTTCCTTGTATGCGCCCATCAAAGTAAGTAGAGCAGAAATAGGCGCTTGGCATGCCTCACAAAGAGCATATGAATCATCCAATATTCCTGCCAATAAGTGATCAGGTCAGAAATAGATCATGGAGAGCAAATATATTAACACTAAGAGCATCCACAATGGTGTTTTTCATATTTGAGAATATGGCAAAATAGCATATAGCAAAAATCGCAATTTACTGCAGTCATGATTTGCTATAATATGAGAAAGAAATATTAAAAAAAGAGGTCACTTGTTCCGTCCCTTTTTTTTACAGTTAATTAACTAATGATTAGGTATTAAAATAGATAAATTAAATAAATTAAATATTAAAATATATACTAACCTACCTACTTAATTAACTAACCTAAGATTAACCTAAGCCTAATTACCAAAATGGCTGGACAAGACATGTTGTCCCGTCCAAGCCATTTTGGCTTCAAACGGGACAACATGTCCAGTTTGTTGATTTTTCGATTTTTTTTTTGTTCAGACAGTACATGTACCGTCTAATCATTTTTTTTTAAAAAAAGGGTCAGACGAAACAACTTGTTTCGTCCGATCCCATTAAAAATTAAAAAAAAAACAACAGGCCATATAATATGAGAATCACCATTTAGTTTCTCAAATATGAGAACGCACTGTAGCTTATTTGCCAAAATATGGCAAAATAGAATACGACTGCAGCGTCAACTTTCTCATATTATGAGAATATGGCAAATATAGGAAACGACTGTGGATGCTTTAATCCAGCATTGTGAGGAGCTGCTTCTTTGTTTCATTAATATGTATGTCTGTGTGTAGCGTTTATTCTCTACTTTGCAAAACAAACTGATTTCGACTAGCTTTCGCTTGCTTGACTGTAGTAGTGTTACTTGATTGAAAAACATTTTTATTAATTTTTGAAATCCCCCTCTTTAGTGATCAACTCAACTTATAAGAACAATTATAACATTAGTTTTACAAAATAAAAGTGTTGGTAAGTCAACACTTTTAATGTTGACTTACCAAATCTATCAGCTGCAGAAAGAAAATTCCCCTCTACTGCTGCCCGGAGTCTAGCAGCTAGAACATCATCATATTTTACCCTATAAAAACCAGTTTGCTCAACATTGACTTTAATCCAGAACTTATCAATGTTGGTGGGTCCATCATTTTCCAATTGGCTGATAAACTCAGATATATCCAACTGTTGAGACTGAGATTCTAAAAGGAAATTCTTGCGACTGTCATATGAACCAAAAGCTATTGTTATTGGAACAGTCCACTGAGCACTCCCGACCAAACCAATGAAAGAAAATTGAGACTGCAAATACCATAGTTTAGTGTCAGATAGGATGGAAATAGAAGCTATTCATGTACGTATATAAAATATAGTTCTCAAAATTAAGTAGATTAATTAATCACCATTCTTTTTTTTTAAATTGAGGAAAATCACCATTCATTCTTATTCTATTTCAGAACTAATTACAAACCTGTTCAAACTCTAACAAGTAGTCACTGCATTTTACATTGACGACCGGATATCCCTTTTGCTTTGTCCATGTCTCCATCATTTCTTTAACTAGAACACCAGATTCTGCCGAGATAACATCCCACAGATCTTCAGTCCTTGCATTCTGATGAGCATATCTTTTCATGTATGAGGCTAATGATTTCTAAAATCACGCAGAGAATGCACAAATTAGAAATTAACACAAAAATCTTACTGACAACATGTACAAGATATAACCTGAGCAGCATGGGCACCGAGAGAGAGAGAGAGAGAGAGAGAGAGAGAGAGAGAGAGAGAGAGAGAGAGAGAGGATTAGAATACAGGTAATCAAAAGGATACAAGAAAATTTACATGACGCATTGGTAATGTTCAATACTATCATAATTAGAAAGCAAGATACCCTATATCAGAAGAAAAAATAATGATGTTCAGATGAGAACAACCAAAAAGAATGTATAAATCATTAGTACTTCAGATTAATTTTCTCTTATCTTACATGAATAATGAGTATGCGCAATAGTACTTCTAATCAAAGTTGTCAAATTGACATTTGTGTTGTGCATCATTTCCTTGCTTACTGCTTAGTGCTTGGTATTTGTATCATAAGATATATTGTGATCAGATCAGAACTAAATCAATTAATTACCTAACTATATATATGAACATATTCCCCAAACTACACATAAATTTAAGGTAATATAGTTAAGAGAGACAAGAAAACATGCAGGTTTTCTACTATTGGATGCTGAAGAACTAAAAAGACAATTCAATATGACATAAAACATAGTAAATATTGCATACATAAACAAAAAATACAGCAATTTTAAAGAAGTCAATCATAATATAAACATGAAACAGATGTTGTAATGCCTGGCTTTTCATCCAAGGTGGTGTGCCTTTCAACATTCAACAATCTCAAAAGAATCAAAGAGGGGGCAAGAGGAGGAAGGAAAGAAAGACCCAATACCTAAACAATCTGTGCTCAAACCAAATTTTGCATATCATGTTTCATACAATTTGTAATACTTGTCGTACAATAATATAGCCGGCCGATATCTTGTGTATGATATTATATATTTGTGTTGACGGCATCAATATTGCACAGCTTTTACAACACTAACTTAAATAAAGTACATTTATGTAGGATATAATTTAGCTGAAGATAATTTATAATGTTTTATACATCAAACAATTTATAGAAAATCAACAATTTTATGCAAAGAAAAAAAGAAGAAATCATAAAATGCGGTCTCCATAAATGCCACCCACAAAGCATGAAGACCCATCAAGGTCCTGCATATAAGAAGAATCTCACCTGAAATACATCATTGCCAAGATACGCTTGCAGCATTCGAATGACAGATGATCCTTTCTTGTAACTTATTGCATCAAAAATTTGGTCAATCCCACGAGCTTCCAATACTTCAACCTGAAATATACATTTAATCAATTGTCTTAAATAGTGTAGGCAATTACTTGGGATATTAAATAAGATAAAAGTCAAGGATATTTAAACATGCTTCTTTTCCTCATCCACCTCAGCATTCTCAATATCCGTGTTTCTTAATTTTCAAACAAATGAAAGTAACTTCTGATATTAACTAATACGCCAGCTCATGAGCAAAAAAATGATGTTAAGAGTTTGATTTCGGTTTTATGTGATAGAAGGAAATATATAGTAGCTGTGAAGCTTCCCTCTAAATTCTTCCCACTCTTACAGCATCATCTAACCTGCATTTCTCTTCAACAGTTGTAGGTGGCCGCTAGAGAGTTAATTTTCTTTGTTCTTATTTCCTATATTGCTGAAAAAGGAATTTGCGGGAGAACTTACAAGGAGAAATAATTACCTCAATAGGGTGTGATTCCGTGAGGGCATCCAACTTTAGTCCTCCAACGGTTTCATCTAAGAACTGTTTCCAAATTTTCCAGTCAGGGAAAAATGCATCAGCTGCTAAGTAGCTCACCTGAATGTTCCATCAACAATCAGTTAATAATCATGTAGAAAATACCTAACAGTAACGTCATCATATTTTAAATGGAAAAAATATAACTTCCAACAATTACCCATGTTGCAAACCCTTCATTAAGCCATAGATGAGTCCACCATTCCATCGTTACAAGGTTCCCAAACCACTGATGTGCTACTTCATGTGCTACAACAGTTGTAACCTTGATTAAAAAAGATTTACTATTTCAGATTACACAGCAACAAAAACCATAGAGAACAAAATAATAGCAAAACATTCATAAAGAAAAGCTAAACTTTCAAAAGAAACTCAATTCCACACTGGTAGAATAGAAATACAAAGGGCAAATTACAGTAAAGTAACTAAACTCATTTTCCTTTTCTCTACTACTATGAACTTGTTTTATTGCTTGTGCCTATAATTAACTGGTTTTTCTGTTGTATTTTAGTACCATGAACTTGTTTTGCCTTTTTTACTTTGCTACCCTAGTTCATAGTAGTAAAAAAAAAATAGTAGAGTTAAAAAATAAAACAAGCTCATGGTAATTTATAGTTCTACAGTAATTTACCCAAATATAAATTCTCAACCCTCACTACAACTGAGGTTGTGGTAGGGTCAAATCACATAATTTTCAGTTTAAAAGTGTGTATTTTTTGTGGGGGGGAGGGGGGGGGGGGGGGGGGGGGGGGGGGGGGGGAGGAGAATTTGCCGACAAGAATAATCAATGGCAAGGAAATGCATATCAAGATCATTACCCATTGTTTATTTGCAGCTGCAGAGAAACTTTCATCATATAGAAATGCAGTATCACGAAAAGTAATTAACCCAAAGTTTTCCATTGCACCACCAGAAAAGTCGGGGATTACGACCAAATCCAATTTAGGAAGAGCATATGGCACTGAAAAGTATCTGCATCATTCCAACAGGTAATATAGGATGACGACAAGTAAAACAAGTATGTCCATACCACAATATAATGTATAAATTTGAGAATGTTCCCAAAAGATTCCATCCACAAATTTTTCCTTAGGTGGACAAAAATAAAAAAATAATTTAGAAGTATTCTGGAGAAAGAATAAAAAGCCGACTTTCACCAGTACTTAAAGTTAAAACTACATGAAAAAGAAAAGGAGAAAGATGGATGCAAAGATCAAAACAAAGAAATTACCCACATTTTAAAAAACTCAAGGGACCTTATAGCAATATCAAGGCCAAACTTTCCATGCTGACTCTTGCCAATTGGACAGTATGCACATACTTTAACCCCTAGATTCATATAAATGATTGTTAGTGGTACAGCTAAAAGAATGCCTCAAAAACCAATTTGAGCACCATTTTGCCTACCATCAGATGTTGAATGTTCAACATAATCAAATAAACCAACAACAACAGCAACTAAATACGTTGACATAATCGGTGATTCCTCAAAATGTAGAGTCTTTGAGAGCCCGTTGACAATTTCTTCACCGACTGGCATGTTAGATAATGCCGTCAATTCCCTAGGAATTACCAATGTTATTTTGAATGTAGCCTGTAGACAATATTTTAGTACAGATAAATTGAGAGTATTTAAACAAATACATTCAGAGAAAATAGCAACAATCTCACATCTACCAATGTACTGTAAAAGAAGAAATGGTAACACAACAGAGATAAATGTCATAATGGAAGAAGAATCTAACATGGGATCTTTCACAGAGATCATCTAAATTCCTCTTCATCAAAATAAGTAAATTGAGCAATGGGATATACTTGCAATAATGAGAATAGAAAGTGCAACTGAATCTCTTTCTAGAAGAAGGAAAAGTGATGCATCTGTACCTTTCAATCAGCACTGGATTTGTGAACGCATACACCCGTTGTGCATGTTTTCTGTAAAACTTGTACCAACATGCCCACATTGGGCATTGGATAGTATGCACAAGGAATGGAGTATGTTTTAATGTCTCTTTATAATATGACATTAAGAATGTGGAGCCAACATAATTTTAATATTATATGCATAGGGATAGGGTAGACGGCCCCACACATAGTGGTATGGGCGATGCCAAATGTACACACTCCTCAAACAAATGAAGTAGTATATATGAATTGTCAAAACTCAAAAGGTCCAAAATTTACAGTGATTAAGAGAGGGGAAAAAAAGAAACAGTTCCTCTCTCCCTTTCCTAATGTAAAACGTAATCCTAAATAGAGAATTTTCAAGAATCTTAAACGATTAATTTTACCAACATGTAGTGCGGATCAAAGTTAGAATTTTAAACAATTAATCGGTTTGATGGATTTCCGAGAATTGAATTAAGTTTAACAAGCCCAATTAATAATTCAGTTCTAACAATCAATAATTAAATTCCTAAGCGTTCTTAGCTAGTAAAAGATTCAATATTGATTCTTACTCTAATTAGGCAAGTAGAACACTCAATCTCGATATTTGTGATCGACAGTTAAATTAAATAGTATAATAGAAATGATAAAGCAGTAAAACACAAATATTTAAAAAGTGGAAAGAGTATACCGAGGTTCGAAGAAACCAGCGTTAGATCTCGGGTTGGCAGCAGCGCCGAACACAGCAATCAGCAACAACAGTAAGAGAGAGACCGCAGCAACAGAGTCAGCAATGGCAACAGCTAGGGCAACGGCGGCGACGGCGCTGGCTGAGGGCGGCGGCGGCGCTGGCTGAGGGCAGCGACGAGGGTCGACGCAGCGAGGTGGGTCGACGGCGGCGTCGACGGAGACAGGAGGGTCGTCGGGATTTGGGGGTTTTGGCTGTAGCTGGCAATCAGAAACAGGAAAGGATGAGGAGGTCGATGAGGCAGTCGGGGAGTTGGTCGGGTGGTAGGGAAAAGGCAGCGAAGACAGAAGAGGATGAGGGGGATGGTGGTGGTGTGGGTGGCAGGCGACGACAATGGAAGAGGATAAGGGGCGGCGAGGAGGATTTGGGGGGGTTTCGGAAATCGATTGAGGGAGAGGAAGAAGATGAAGAGGGATTAAGGTTTGGGTTTAATTATGTTTGGGGGATTAGGGTTTGATTTTTAATTTGGGAAATTAAGGTTAGGAATTTGTATTGGATTTGGGAATTTGGGAGTAGTTTTAGAGTTTATCACAAACCCTAAAAGTTTAATAAGATTTATCACAAACCCTAATAAGTTGGATCTCAATTGTATCACAAAAAAGAGAGATGAAGAGCAAAACTCAACACAATAAATTTTTAATCAAGAATGACGTACTTTCTCATTAATCTCAAAGCCTATATATAGGGTCAAAACAAATCTTGATACAAATCTCAAAATATTCTAAAATCTCAGAAATATTCTAATGCATAAAAAAAAGATTACATATAGCTATAATTGCCAAAAACAAATATAGTACTGAAATAAAATACTAAACTAAATAGAATGGATGTCTTCATCATTCTCTCCGGGTGGGAGAGAGCTCGACCCAGTCGAGTCAAAACCAGTGATCCTGTCATGGTGCTCCAAAAGATCTGGATCCAGTTGCGGGAGCTCCTCACGATCACTGCAAGTATCATTCGACTTCGGCTTGTTCTTCCACCTCACCAAATACATATGCATATCATCTCTTGTAGAGATTATCGGATCATCTAAAATATTATTCAATTCCTCTGTCGGTGGGTAAATAGTATCAGGTAGAGGGGTAAATGTGAAAATCTCACCATTAGACTGCAGGGTAGGCTCATTTATAAGAAAATTTCTAGGATTGAATTTTGAGCCTTCATAGAGTACTACATCGTCAATATTGAAAGTCTTACTTATGCCAAAGCCTTCAGGAAGGTCAACGACATAGATATTATCATTGATTGTATGAAGAATTTTAAATGGACCTGCAGCACGTGCATTCAACTTCGTAACGGATCCAGCAGAAAACCATTCCGGACAAATCCCAACCATCACTTCGTTACCAATATCAAAAGTTATAAATTTTCTTCTAGTATCTGCTATTAAATTGTAGTTAAAATTATTCTCATTAAGTTGTTAGGAAATTTCTCTATGAAAGTCATGAATGTGATATGCAAATATGGGTGTAGATTCTGTGACTCTAGGAAGTTCTAACATATGGATAAAATCTATAGGCTGCCAAGTGACTTGGGAAGAAATAGGTGACTCAGGTACACTCAATGAAGGTGACTGAACAGACTGAATACAATTGAGAGACTGGTCATCCTCTTTTTCATCAAAGTCATCACTTATATTAGATTCATAGGTAAACTCATTGTCGAGCTCATCAGCGATCACTGCGGTACCCTCTACTATATTGATCCTACTTGGGCTGGGACAGTTGCCAACAACATAGTCGTATCCCTTATATTTATAGCACTTAGTGAGAGGATCAATCTTAGAATAGTCTCTTCCAGTGTTCTTACCCGTGTTGTCATTTCTAAGTGGATAGGAATTTGAAGTATGTTTGTTTGGGTAAGACTTGTTAGGGTATTGAGGATAGGAGTGCTCAGGTCTAGAGGGATCAGGAGGATTCATTCTGGATGAATGATCCATCGAATCGCTGGACTTGCAATGGGAACGTGCTTTGAGGGAATCCATATCGAGGACAAGAGAATAAGCTGCCGCTAATGAGTCCACATTTCTATGAATTAGCTCGTTCCTCAGATCAGCTCGTAATCCAGCCCTGAACCTAGAAAGAGTTTGTTCTTCACTCTCTTCACCTAAAGCATTGCACCGAATAAGAAAGTCATCAAATTTATGAACATATTCTTGTGTGGATTCACTTCCTTAATAAAGTTGGTTCCACGAATCTAGCAATCGGGTGTGGAATGATAACGGTACATATCTCTCAGTGAGCTTCTCTTTCATGGCTTTCCAAGTGGCTATGGGTGCTAGGCATCTGCAGGCATGTTCAAGATTGGTCCAGTGTTGTTAAGCTCTACCCGTCAATTTCATAGTAGCAAATTTAACATTCATGGCTTCACTCATGTCAAACCACACAAAGTAGTGGTCCATCGCACGGATCCAATCAAGATAAGTTTGGAGTTCCATGTGGCCTTCAAAATGAGGAACGTCAGCCTTAACGTTCTTCTTATATTGTTCGTCAGAGTCACGTTCTTGACGTCGATCGTCACGAACATTTCCTTGAGGGATCTGACGATTAGCATGAAGCTCAGGGGCAACAGTTTGATTCAATTCTACTTTCTCAAGCCTCTGATGATATTGGCAAGAGTTGCTTGAAGCTAGGGTAGCGGAAATATCAGAGTTGTCCATTTCATGTCGGGGAGGTCTAGGGTTCCTAATTGGGTGATTTGGAAGGGATAAGAAAGGCTCTTCAGGATCTGGGATGGTGCTGCAATGATGCATACACCAAAAATGGAAAACTAGGAGTCATGTGTGTGCTAGTTTTTTTTTAATAATACATATAAAATGATCTAAAATAAAGAAAGAAAAAATAAAAGACTACTCGACCCTAAATGAATGCAAAAAATTGATGCTTAAATGATGCAAAAACTAAGGTTTTAAGAACCTTCGCTCTGATACCAAAATAATGTAAAACGTAATCCTAAATAGAGAATTTCCAAGAATCTTAAATGATTAATTTTACCAACATGTAGTGCGGATCAAAGTTAGAATTTTAAACAATTAATCGGTTTGATGGATTTCCAAAAATTGAATTAAGTTTAACAAGCCCAATTAATAATTCAGTTTTAACAATCAATAATTAAATTCCTAAGCGTTCTTAGCTAGTAAAAGATTCAATATTGATTCGTACTCTAATTAGGCAAGTAGTACACTGAGTCTCGATATTTGTAGTCAACAGTTAAATTAAATAATATAATAGAGATGATAAAGCAGTATAACACAAATATTTAAAAAATGGAAAGAGTATACCGAGGTTCGAAGAAACCAGCATTAGATCTCAGGTTGGCAGCAACGCCGAACACAGCAATCAGCAACAGCAGTATGAGAGAGACAGCAGCAACAGAGTCAGCAATGGCAACAGCAAGGGCAACGGCGGCGGCGATGCTGGCTGAGGGCGGCGACGGGGGTCGACGCGACGAGGTGGGTCGATGGCAGTGTCGATGGAGACAGGAGGGTTGTCGGGATTTGGGGGTTTTGGTTGTGGCTGGCGATCAGAAACAGGAATGGGCGAGGAGGTCGATGAGGCAGTCGGGGAGTTAGTCGGGTGGTGGGGAAAAGGAGGCGAAGACGGAAGAGGATGAAGGGGATGGTGGTGGTGCAGGTGGCAGGCGACGACGATGGAAGAGGATGATGGGGCTGGTGGTGGTGTGGGTGGCAGACAACGGGGGCGGCAAGGAGTTGGGAGGGTTTCGAAAATCGATGGAGGGGGAGAAAGAAGATGAAGAGGGACTTGGGTTTGGGTTTAATTATATTTGGGGGATTAGGGTTTGTTTTTTAATTTGGGAAATTAGGGTTAGGAATTTGTATTGGATTTGGGGATTTGGGGATTTGGAGATAGTTTTAGAGTTTATCACAAATCCTAAATGTTTTTAGGATTTATCACAAACCCTAATAAGTTGGATCTTAATTGTATCATACAAAGGAGAGATGAAGAGCAAACCTCACCACAATAAATTTTTAAACAAGAATGACATACTTTATCATTAATCTCAAGGCCTATATATAGGCTTAAAACAAATCTTGATATAAATCTCAAAATATTCTAAAATCTCAGAAATATTCTAATGCATAAAAAAAAGATTACAAATGGCTATAATTGCCAAAAACAAATATGGTACTGAAATAAAATACTAAACAAAATAGAATGGATATCCTCATCAATTTTCCTATTCATATGTGATATGGGAAAAAATAGAACCAAATCGGAACCGTTCAAATCGGGCACAATCTTAAAGCCCTAAGGGGTAAAGGGGTAAGTTTGCTAACAACGGGTCTATAAATGGGGAATGGGTCTCTTTCAAGCCCAACAGCCCAAAACGGGTTTGTCTTACTAGGTTGTCCTACCAGCCCAATAAAAATGGATCCAGATTATTTAAACTCATAATTATTCATAAGAGACGGTTCAAAAACCGTATCTCTTATCCTGAGTGGAGTTTAAACTCTCCTCAACCACTCTTATCTCTTCATGAAGAAAAGATAACTGGTTAATCCAAAAATACCAGGAAGTAGAGATAAATCATTATCTTGAAACTGACCAAAGCAACTATAAATACTCCCCTACCTCCACCAGAAACAAGTAATCAATATTTTCTCCACAAAAATCTCTCGGTCTTCTTGATTTCTGACTTGAGCATCGGAAGGCCTGTCGCCGGGATTAACCCCGGTGTTTCAAAAATTTTGCAGGTCAGCGGAGGCGATCGTCACCACACGAACCAAATCCGACGGCGCAAACGAGTCAGATCGAAAAGTCAATCACCGTCAAAGGTAATTAACATTGTTGAAAGTCAAAAGGTCAGTTCTTGATTGTTTCTCAAAAGAATCAAACATCATTTGATTGTTCCCACACCGAAATAAGCAACAACAGATTGATGCCGTCTGTGGGAACAACAAAAAAATTCCGACCATAACTCGTCGGTAAAAAACTACTTTCAGCCATGCCTCCTAAGGGGAAAGGAAAGGCGGCGGCCTCAAGTCGACGGACCAACCCTCTTCCTCCACCTCCTCTTGAGGACCTTCCTCCCGCCTTTCAACAAGTGCAACCTCAGCAAGAAGAGTCTCTCCTTCAGCAAATTCAGTCTCCCTTCGGAGGAGTTGCACCGAGAGGCTCCAGCCGAAGCCGTCCTGAACCATCTGCAAGACCCTTCGTCAAAAACAGAGGTTCAATTTACACCTCGACTCTTTCCGTGTTGCCTCAACCACAACCAGACCTCTATCAGATCATCATCAATCGCCAGCAGGGGTCTGACCTCCGAGCCCGACTCAACAAAAGGAGAACTCGTGAAGAAGCCCCCCATCCAGAACAGCGGGGATGTAGGTGAAGCCCTTCCCCTCGAAGGCCACGATCCAGAAGAACTCCCTCTCCAAAAGGGCGAGGAACACTCCTCCCAGAAGGCGAAGAAGATCCCCCTCTCCTAGGAGGCGAAGAAGCCACCAATCCCCAAGCGACCACAGAAGAATTCCTCCCCGAGAAAGGAGGCATCCAACTCCAAACAGCAGAACAGCCCCAAGAAGAGGAAGGGAGGAGGAAGTACCCGTCACCAGAGCGGAGCTGCAAGAATTCAAAGATGAAGTTCTTCAAGCCCTTAACATAATTCCTCCCAAGACTCAACGACCCAGTCCTCACTGCTCTACCCCTCCACAACATGAAGAGTCCCATGGGTCCACTAGATCCGATCTGCAAAAGGATGTTGTCCTTCGATGCCACTGAAAGATGGAAGTTCGTCTAGCAATACTGAAGTAGGAAGAAAGAAAACAGGAAAAAAGATACTGTCCCGTTAGACCCCCCCTTCTCCAAGAAGATCATTGAGGCTCCTATCCCCATTAACTTCAAGATCCTAACATTTGGGCCGTACAATGGGGAAACCAACCCAGTAAACCACATCAAGAGTTTTAAAACTCGCATGATGATCCACCAAGCATCTGACTCCCTCCTATGCAAAACTTTCCCATCGACTTTGAACGGCTCTGCACGAGAGCGGTTCTCTCGTCTCTCTCCAGGATCTCTATTTCCTTCGACTAACTCGAGGAACTCTTCCTCACACTTCATCACCAGTCGCAAATCAGAGAAAACCAGTGCTTCCTTGCTAGACCTGAAACAGAAGGACGGGGAGCCCCTCCAGAGCCATGTTCAGTGCTTCACGACCGAGTCCAGATCCATTCCCTCAGTCGATTCAACAGTGACCATTGTCGCCTTCAGGTACAATGTGAAACATGATAACCTCAAGGCTTCCCTCGTTAAAAGACCTCCTCGGAACTTCTTCGACCTTCTTCAAAGAGTTGAGAAGTACATCCGCGCCGAAAAGGAAATCCACCCCCAAGAACAGAAGATACCTTCATCCGCGAACAAAAGGAAAGGCCCCAATGAAGATGAACCCCGAAAATTCCAGAAGGATGCCACGGGCCAGCATCGCCCACCTCCCATGCCTCGCTTTGAGAAATACACCCCACTTAATGCCAGCATCTTCGCCATCCTCGTGGAGGTTGACAAGGACGGGCTCCTTCGACCTCCGCCGAAGATGAATGCCCCGAGCAAGAGAAGAAATAAAACTAAGTGGTGTACTTTCCACAAAGATCATGGTCACTTCACAGATGATTGTCGAGCCATCAAGGACGAGGTCAAAGCATTGCTCCGATGAGGATACCTCGCCAAATTTGTACAAGTGAACGATACTAAACCTCCACTCGTGGGAGCCAACAAGCGAGCAGAGAGGCCAACTGAGTCCTAGGGATCGGGACGGATGAAGATATTTCATGCTATTCATAGAGGACCAATGGGGGTGCCTCTAGCTCCTCAAGGAAAGCATTCGTCCGAGAGGTAAATTCAGTGCATAACATCATGCCTCCAAGAAGTACAGGAGCCAGCATCACATTCTCGAATCGAGAATTAGAAGGTGTCCGAACACCTTACCGCGACGCACTCGTAATCAGCATGTGTATGGCAACCATGAAGTGCGTAGAGTCTCAGTTAACATCCTCTTCATGAATGTGTTCGAAGGCCTCAAGCTCAAGCGAGATCGCCTCAAGCCTGTCGGATACACTTTCCATGGATTTTCTGGAGCACCTGTAATGATCAAAGGAAATGTTACCCTTGATGTAACCTTAGGAAAGGCTCCAACTACTCGTACAGAAGCATTACTTCATGGTGGTTGACAAGAAGTCCGCCTACAATTGCATATTCAGTCACCCGGGGCTAGCTGTAGCCTCAGCATACCACATGAAGATGAAGTTCCGCATGGCTGCAGGAGTAGGGGAAGCCAAGGAAAGCCAAGAAGCTGCTCGGGCGTGCTACACCGCCATAATGGAGGGCTCGGTCCTCCCCCTCGATGCCTTAGAACTCCTTTTCGATATGGGACAAACCAGCTCCGATCCCGCGGACGAACTAGCAGAAATTCCTTTCTCCGAAAAGAATCAAGCTAAGTGTTTCCGGGTGAGCAAGGCACTCCCCCGCCAAATCAAGGAGCAACTCATCACCTGAATCAGGAATAACCGAAACCTTTTCGCTTGGACAGCCGAAGACATGTCGGGCATTTCTGAAGGTCTAATTATGCACCGCTTAAATGTAAATCGGGAAGACAAGCATGTCCAGCAGAAGCGCCGCAAATTTGCACCCGAGAGACAACACCATAAAGGAAGAGGTTCATCCAGGAAGTTAGCTGCCGAGCATAGACGCCTTGATAGATGCCACTTCAGGCCACGAGTTGTTGAGCTTCATAGACGTATTTTGGGATACAATCAGATCTGAATGTTTCCACCAAACTTCACGAAGACGTCCTTCATCACCAATCAAGAGATATATTGCTACCGAGTTATGCCATTCGAGCTGAAGAATGCTGAAGCTTCATATCAACGCTTGGTGAACCAAGTCTTTAAAGAACAGATCGGCCGAAACATGGAAGTGTATGTGGATGATATGCTTGTAAACAGCCTCAAGAGCCTCAGAAAAGAAGATCATGTGGCCGACCTCCAAGAAGCGTTCAATGTACTTCAGATCAACAACATGAAGCTGAACCTTTCGAAGTGTGCCTTCCGGGTCTCTTCGGAGAAGTTCTTGGGGTTTATGGTGAGTCGGAAGGGAATAGAAGCCAAGCCTATGAAGATCAAAGTCATACTTGACATGTCTCCCCCAACCACAATCAAAGAAGTTCAGAAGCTTACAGACCACATTGCCGCCATCGGGCGTTTCCTCTCCAAGTCATGAGAGAAATGCCTCCCTTTCTTCAAAGCTCTTGAGGGAGCAAAAAAATTCGAGTGGAGGGAAGAGCAACAAGCAGCCTTTGAAAGTCTTAAAGAACACCTCACAAATCCTCCACTCCTAAGCAAACCTACACCAGGAGAAATCCTCTACCTCTATTTAGCTACTTCGGATCAAACCCTCAACATGGTACTGATAAGAGAAGAAGATCGGGTGCAGAAGTCGATCTATTATGTGAACAAGGAGCTCCATGATGCCGAGCTTCGATATTCGAAGATGGAAAAGATGACCATGACCTAGTAACAGCCGCTTGAAAGCTCAGACCATATTTTCAAACACACTCCATATGGGTCCTCACCAATCAACCACTCAAGCAAGTCTTCTATAAGCCCGAAAGCCCCAGAAGACTCGTAAAGTGGTCCATTGAGTTAAGCCAACATGATATCATCTATCGCCCCAGAAACACAATTAAGGCCCAAGCCTTACCCGATTTCATCATCGAGAGCACAATTCATGATTCTCCCGAGGAAGGAGACAACCCCCCACTTTGGAGTGTCTACGTGGATGGATCCTCTTGCCTCGAAGGGAGTAAAGCCGGGGTTATTTTGATCGGTCCCGATGAGTTAATTCTCCAATACTCGTTGCGTCTTAGTTTCCCAGTTTCTAATAACGAGGCCGAGCATGAAGCCCTGATTGTCGGCCTCCTTCTAACAAAGAAGGCAGGAGCACAAAGAATCGAGGTTTTCAGTGACTCCCAATTGTGGTGAACCATATCAGAGGAGAATATGAGGCTAGGGATGATCGTATGGTCAAGTACTTGGCGTATGTAAAGAAGATTATGTCCACCTTCAAAGAAGCTGAAGTCACTCGCATTCCGCAAGAAGAAAACAGGCAAGCAGACGCCTTCTCCAAGCTCACCTCCTCATCATTTGACAGAATGAATCACAGTGTGCTGCTTGAAGTCCTACTCAAACCAAGCATTGTGGAAGAAACGCTGGAACTCATGCCTATAACCCCTCAAGCACCCGAAGATTGTCGGATAAAACATTTAGTCGATTTCCTCGACGAAGGGATCCTTCCTGCGGACACCAAAGAATCAAGAAAGACTCGAGTAAGGGCTGAAAGGTACGTGCTCGTAGAGGGGGTCCTCTGCAAGTGCTACCCTCAAGTTGATGGTCGACCTTACCTTCGGTGCCTCTCTCCCGAAGAGGCCGACCATGCCTTGAAAGAAGTCCACGAAGGAATAGGCGGCAGTCATCTTGGTGCGAGGTCCCTGGAACGAAAAGTTCTTATTCATGGTTACTACTAGCCCACTCTCCTCTGCAATGCTCAAACTTATGTCCGCCAATGCACCCCTATCAGAAACACTCCTCCATCAAGAAAACCCCCCAAGCCAACCTCAGCTCTATGTCAAGCCTCATCCCCTTCGCAATGTGGGGAATGGATTTACTCGTGCCCTTGGCCTTGCTACTGGACAGCGGTCTTTCTTAGTGGTCGCTATCGATTACTCTACAAAATGGATAGAGACAACCCCTTGCAACAATTACCGAACACAAAGTCCAACAGTTCTTCTAGAAGAACGTGGTTTGCGGGTTCAGGATCCCCCGCACACTAGTCAATGATAATGGAACCTAATTCACTGACAAGGGGTTCCACAAGTTTTGCACCGATCTGAGTATTGAGCAGTGTTTCTCTTCAGTATCGCATCCCCAGACTAATGGTCAAGCCGAGAACGCAAAAAAATCTTGGATGGCCTCAAGAAGAGACTTGGTGAAGCCCCGAAGGGGCAATGGGTTGAAGAACTCCCGTGTACAATAGTCTTAATAGAACCACAAAAAGAAGCCCCATGGGAGAATCCCCGTTCAACTTAACTTTCGGCACAGAAGCTCTCATCCCTCTAAAAGTGGGATTACCTTCTCCTCGTCACCTTTCATTCAACGAAGAGCAAAACTCAAATGACATCCGAGCCAATCTAGACCTCCTCGAAAAAGTCCGAGAGAAGTCGATCCTCTAAAGAAACATCTACCAGCAGAGGGTAGAGAGATTCAACAGCAAGAGAGTTCGTCCGGCCAACATTCAGGAAGGAGACCTCATCCTCCGAAAGCTCGAGATATCGAACCCCCAAAAGAAGGGAAAGCTCACCCCCTAACTGGGAAGGATCATACAGAGTCTCACAAGTGGTCTGCCTAAGAGCCTACCAACTTGAAGACTTGGTAGGGAAGAAGATATCCAGGACTTGGAACGCCAAGCACCTCATGAAATACAAAGAGAGCGTTTAACACCCTCGCCTAGTAGTTAGTATCAAACATGTAATAAAAGCCGATGATTATAACGATCACGACATGTAATAAAGGCTTGCATTCAAGTAGCCGCATGGTTTGAATTTTTCAATAAAATTAGTCTTTTCATTTGCAAAATTTATTGTACAATTCAATACATGGTACACCCCCGAGCAGCAACACCATCCCTTCACTAAGCACTCCAATGGACAAGTGCGGGATACATTTATAATCCATAAAATCGCACAGGCACACTTACCCCTGAGCAAGTGTGTGGGGGTATATCTCGCCGTACGAGTGCCTAACTCTGGACAAGTGTGAAGTCCGTCCAAGTGTGCGGTGTTCGGTGTTCCTAACCCTGGACAAGCCCATGCTCCCGAGCAAGTGTGCGGTGTTCGGCTCGCCATTCGAGTGCTCCCAAAACTCATTGTCACCTTGTTCAGAGTCCACTCACGATTCATAGAGCCACTTTAACCACTTGCTCCCGAGCAAATATGCAGAGTTCGGCTCGCCATTCGATTGCTCCTGAAACAACTGCATGTCTAAAGAGACAATTCAAATGAGACGGTGCTCAAACACTTGGAAAAAATTTATGTTATTTCACAAAAAGAATTCGATTATAAGTTTTATTGGAGAACAAGTCTCTACAAGATTACAAAGTTTCACTCGGCGCCATCTTTGACTCTTTCGTGGTAAAGAGATGTTCCTCTTAAGGGATACACGCGGTCTACGGTTTTCAACAGGCACCCGAGCACTATTCCGTTCCCTCGAACCATCTGAAAGGATGTCCAAATCCGCGGATCAGGTCATACCCTCATGTCCTACTGTCCATGCCGCCTCTCCAACCGACACTCCACTAGACGAACCGGCCACCCCACATTGGGCATCTCCTGAATTTCGTGGGACCCAAGGTAAACGTAAAGCCAGTTCATGAAATGATCTCCCTTGAGCACGCACCCCACAAGAGCAAGAAGTGCTCCTAACATTGCCTCCCTCGAGATGTCGCTTCAACCGATGAATCTCTACCTCTTGTTCAACAAACCTCTCTTTCATAGTCATCATTCACCTTAAATTTCAAATGAGGCACACTGGCGTACGCTGAACCACTTAGTCGGGTCCCCTCCAAAAACTCAAGAATAGTTCTCAAATGAGCCGCTTCTAAGCTTCTCTCAAGCACCACATTCTTCAACTCGTCTCTTTCAGTAGTAGCTATAAGTAAAGAGCGACAAAGAACTTTAAGCTTCACAGACTCTCTAGCGGACACTTATACTGAAGGATGGTCCTCCACGCCAACCAGAGGTACCTCTCGGAGGATCCCTTCGTTATGCCTCGCTTCGGTATCCCTTTGAGTCAACACTCTCCTCAAGTGGCCAAATTCTGTCTCCGCCTTAAAGAGCCTCTCCCGTGAACAAGAGAGCCCCAACTCCGTCACCTGGAGCACATGGAACGGAGGTTGGCAATCTCGCGGTTGAGAGAGCCGCATGCACATACACAACAACCTGCTAATGGAAAAGAACGATAATCACTCTAACGGAGGCAACCAAGGTTACAGAATACACAAAAACTCGAGCTCAAATCCAACACAAAATGCGAAAAGAAATTTTATTGCAATGTAAAGATACATCAAGCGGTGACCAGTCCGCTATTAGGCATCCATACAAAAACAAAAACAAAAAACAAAGTGAAAACAACAAACTCAGAGAGAGGTTAAGGATCCACCTCAGTCGACGGCTCCAGAGGAAGAGAAGACTCGCCACTGATTCCCTCAACCGCCCCCGAACTCGCTCCAATCACGGTCAAGGAATCTGCTACGACATCCTCCTCGGCGGCAGGATCCGCATCGTACAAGGAGTACCGCGAACTATCGAAGTCAGAGACTCCGCCAACGTGCCGAAGAACCATGGCATACGCCTTCTCTGTGTTCAAGGCCAGGAACCCCTTTGCCTCGGCCATCGCCTGCTTCACAGCAGCCTCTCTCTCCTTTGCAGCACTCTCCTTCTCCCTGGCTGTCTGCTCCCTCTCTCAGGACACCTGCTCCATCGCCAAAGCTGACTCCAACAGCGCAATCTGCGTCGCCTAATTCTCCGCTAGATGCCTCGCCGCCTCCAACTCCTTGGCGGTCCCTGTTACTCGCCGCCTTCAACTCCTCCTGCTAAGTGGCAAGTGATCTACAAGAAGAAAAAGATTCAAAGTTACGAAAAGGAAAACAACTGCTATCGCTTCATAAAAAGTCTAATGCAAAAAGAAAAGTATAAAAATATACCGCCATGTTAGCCCTGGCTATCTCCAAGGCAGAATCGCTTGCTAACCCCGCAGCCATCGCCGCTCTATCCATCGGGGTCACGAGGTGGTGAATTGCCAGCATGCAACTCGCCGAATCCCAAAGGAACCCGTCGTGCTTCATTACCCACCAATCGGGAACAAAAACCTTGTGCTCCTCTGTCAGTTCTTGTGCTCCTCCGCCAAAATTGCCTCATCTCTTGCAGTGAGGGGAGAAGCCTCGAGTGCAAGAGCAACACCTAAGAAAAATCCCCCGACAGCAGGGGCAGTCAAAGGAGGCGGAAACTCCAAGTTCACCACCAGGGAGGCGCTTGCAAGTTCCCTTGCAACTTTCGCCGTCGTAGGTCTGGTAGCTGTTCTCTTCCTCTTCTTCTCTTCGGGGGCTTTGCCACTCAACCCATCGCGCTTGGCGATAATCACATCAAAATCCAAGCCAGCCGCTCCTGTTAAACAAAAAATTAAGTGATGAGAAAAGAGAGAAAAGAATGAATAACTACAAAAGCAAAAGTAAAGTGCAAGGAAAAAACAAAGATGTGTACTAGAGTTGATCAGACTGAGACCCCCCTGAAGAGAAACTTCTCTGTCACCTCTCTTCAACCCAGAGCTGGCCGATCTAAAAGAATTCTAACCATCTCATCCTCCTCTGTACTCAAAACCGAATCGGCCTTCGCTTTCTTCGGCACATCCTCTCTCCACCTCGTGGGCATCTCCTATGGCTCACGACTTCGAATAAGAAAGTATTTGTCCCTTCAGTACTTGATCGAGTCAGGGTTGTCGATCAGCTTCACCCCCCGACGAGTGAGATAGTATCTAAACTCCGACTTGCTCTTTTGGTGGATCTTGTAGAACTTCCTCAAAATGTTTAGTCGTGGCTCAATCCCAGCTGTCTAGCAGTGCAACACGAAGCTGTTCACATGTCTCCATATGTTCGGCATGTACTGAATAGGACTCAGAGTACCACTGCAGAACCTCTCACAAATGGGGGTAACGGGAGACGAAGCCCGCAAGAAAAGCATCGTACGGGAAGAAGTATGTGTCAGGGGAGGTCGGCGAACCAGCTTTAACACTGGGGCCCGGCAACATAAGATCAAACTCCCACGGGATCATAAACACTCCCGTATACGGTATACTGCCCAAGTCTTCCTCCGTAAGCATCGAAGATATATCGTCCACCTCCGAGTGCTCACGAGGCTCATTCTCCGCATAGAGTGGCATCATCCCATGCTCGACTCGCTATAATAGATCGTCAGAGTAATCTCGAATACTGCTGAGCCGCGATAATGGTCTACCCATCTCCCCTACTTCTCTTGATCGCTCTACAATCGTCTCGACTACAACTGACTCCGCCACTCTCTTCCCCTTGTCTGCTCTGGAAAGTGGAGCAGATGGTCGATCTCCACCATGGTTAGAAAGGGAGGTCTCGTCTCCCAAAGAAACCCTAGACATCTTTAATAAATATTATACATATGTATAAATATATAAATATATTACCTTTGATGTGATAGCTATGATCGGAAAGTTCGCCGGAAAGAGAATACCCGCCGGAACACTTTGACAACATCGCCGGATAGAAAAAATTTGAGAAAATGAGGAAGAAGTTAAAAGGGGGCGGGGGTTTTATAGAAAGGCGACGGTTGGACTCCCAAAGTAAATGGGCCACCAACAATAGGGGACGCCCAAAAGACTTGAGTCAAACGGTCGGGAATACCAAACGACCCAATTGACTGGTCAATGGTCAATGGTCAACGGGACATGTGTCGCACTGCCGAAGCATCGAAGTAGCTCAGATCCACGCGCTGAACAAACTTGCCCCCGATCAAAAAATATAGAAAAATCGTTGACCGGTCATCGGTCAACGGGACACGTGTCGCGCTACCAAAGCATCAAAGTAGCTCAGAACCATGCACCGAACAAACGTGCCGCCGATCAAATTATTAAGGAAAACCGTTGACCAATCAACGATTAACGGAACACGTGTCGTGCTGCTGAAGCATCGAAGTACCTCGGATCCATGCGCCGAACAAACGTGCCCCAAATCAAAAAATAAAGGAAAATTGTTGACCGGTCAACGTCAACGGTCAACGGTCAACGGTACACGTGTCGTGTTGCCGAAGCATCGAAGTAGCTCGGATCCACGTGCCGAACAACGTGCCCCCACCAAAAAATGAAGGGAAACCATTTACCGGTCAACGGCCAACAATCACGTGTCGCGCTGCCAAAGCATCAAAGTAGCTTATATCTATGCATAGAACAAACGTGCCCCGATCAAAAAATAAAGGAACCGGTCAACGATCAACGGTCAACGAGACAAGTGTCGCGTTGCCGAAGCATCAAAGTAGCGCAGATCCACGCACCGAACAAATTTCCCCGATCGAAATTGGAGCAAAGTCCCGTTGACCGACACGGCAACACGTGTCAACCTGCCGAAGCACCAAAGTGGTTCGACGCAGCACCACGAGCAAACCTGCCCCCGATCGAAATGAGCGCAAATTGTTGTTGACTGGTAAACGGTCAACGGTCAATGCTTCTTTTCTGCCTTTCGATCTCCGTGATTTTCACGTCAATCATGATCAGCGCTCCAGATTTCGCCACGTCATCAGGTATTTAATTAATTCCTTTATTAAATTATTAAATCAAATTAATTATTTTAAAATTCCAAATATATAATTAAAAATTGTAAAAAAATAATTTAAAATTCTAAAAATAATTATTAATTCCAAAAAATAATTATTAAAATTTTTGAAAATTAATTATTAAATTTCAGAGATGGAATAAAACATTTGAAAAATGTTTTAAAATTGGAAAAAAATCAGAAAATCTAAAGAAGAAAAAATCCAAAAAATTCTAAAAATAATTATGGGTATTTTACAAACCTAGAATAACATTGTTACACCTTGAGCAAGATCCAAACGTCCCCGAGAACTCCGATAAAATCTGTAAACTCCTAAAACGGGCAAACTATTCCTCAAAGGCTATGAAACTCAGTCTTCGAGAGTAGGGGGCTAGTGATGAGTAAAAATAGAACCAAATTGGAACTATTCAAATCGGACACGAATCTTAAAGCTCTAAGGGGTAAAGCAATAATTTCACTAAAAATGGGTCCGTAAATGGAAAATGGGCCTCTTTCAAGCCCAACAGTCCAAAACGGATTTGTCTTACTGGGTTGTCATACCAGCCAAATAAGAATGAGTCCAAATTATTTAAACTTATAACTACCCATAAGAGACGGTTCAAAAACTAATCTCTTATCTTGAAGGGAGTTTAAACTCTTCTCAACCACTCTTATTTCTTCATGAAGAAGAGATAACTAGAGCTAGTATCGGGTCCTCCACTACCCAGACCCGGATCCGGTACCTTACTAGTCCAAAAATTGGACCCGGACCCTAACTTACAAGAACCAGGTCCGGGTCCGGATCCTAGTTAAAAAAATTACCCATCGGGTCCGGTAGTGGAGAATAAATATTTGTACTCAAGTATTTTTGCACCCGATTCCCTACGATTCTAACAATTTTTGCACTTAAGTACATGAATTAATATTATATTTACACATCTATCTTCAACAATTAATTTTAAATGTATATTCCTATAACTCTATTATTCAAATTCTATATGTTTGGGGGTATTTTTTAACGGGTCCGGATCCAGGTCCGGATCGGTTCTGTTTTTTAGAGAAATCACTATCTTGAAACTGACCAAAGTGACTATAAATACCCCTCTACCTCCACCAATAATCAATATTTTACCCATATAAATCTCTCTCTAATAGTCTTTTTAATTTCTGACTTGATTTCAGAGGATCTGTCGTCGGAATAAACCCCGGGATTTCAGACTTTTTACAGGTCAGTGAAGGCGATCGTCACCACATGAATCAAATCCTACAGCGCAAACGAGTCAAATCGAGAAGTTAATCGCAGTCAAAGTTAACACCGTTGAAAGTCAAAATGTTAGTTCTTGATTGATCCTCAAAAGAATCCATCATCTGATTGCTCCCACACCGAAATAAGCAGCAATAATATGTTATTGTCTGATGATTTAATCCATTTCGCAGCCATTACTACAAATATACTCATAAAGACCGAGTAATCAAACGTAAGTAACATGCATATCAATTTAGAACAAGAAATGATACATGAAAAACAGGAAGGGAACTGAAAGCAATACCTTGAGAGCAGGTTCGTCCCAGCATGGGAAACATCTTCTAGCTTCCACCGCCTCGAATTGTGTCACAGCCATATTCCTCTCTATCCCATCAACCATAAATTTGCTGTTTAATAAAAAAAACTCGACCTTAGTGTAAAAAAAAATTTAAAACATAAAGGCAGAAAGGCTAAACTGGAAAAAAAAATTAAAGATGATATGAAAGAGAGAAAACGAGAGAATGTCAAAAAACAAAAAACAAAAAAACCATGAATTTATGATCATATAGAAAGAGAAATGCCATGAACTTGCTGTATTATGTGCAACTACCATGAAACCTCTATTTGCCAAAAGGAAAAAATATGGCAGATATGATATGCCCAATTTTACCTTTACCGTTCAGGGTGTCTAGATAATGCCAGAAAGATCATTGAAGTTTTTGAAAATTTATCTTCTCTCCACTTGCACTTTGCTCCCCTATCATCCTTATCAACCTGACCATTGTCGATGATGGTCTGTTACTTTAGTTGTCATTTGCCATCAATATATATAATAAAACACAAAGAAAGCTATCAGGTGGCTCTCCTTCAATCGCCCCAAAATCAAAGGCCTAGATCTAACCTCACAAAACACATTTTCCCTCCCAAAAGTTTTCCCCCAAAACTCAAATTCAAATCCCCCCACCCAAAACAACTCCTTTATTTAAAAATTTAAGAAAATTAAGAAAATAAAAATTCTCTCTCCCCCCCCATTCAAAAAATTAAGAAAATAAAAAATTTTAAAATTTTTTTTAAAATAAAGAATTAAAAAACTTAAAAACAAAAAAAAATAAAACTTTAAAAAATTTAAAAATAATTCAAAAAAGTCAAAAACTTATAAAAAAAATCATAAAAAATTATTTTTAAAAATTCAAAAAATTAAACAAATAAAATAAATTAATAAAATTTTAAAATTTAAAATTTAAAATAATTTAAAATTTAAAATTTTGAAAATTTAAAAATCTTAAAGCAAATCCAATGTCGAACCCCAATCA
Source organism: Hemerocallis citrina (assembly GCA_017893485.1). NCBI lineage: Eukaryota > Viridiplantae > Streptophyta > Magnoliopsida > Asparagales > Asphodelaceae > Hemerocallis > Hemerocallis citrina. The sequence goes on from CM030361.1 coordinate 291,692,121, forward strand.
AGAGGTCGTCGCCGATATCTGATCTACTGTTGATTCCGTATCGGTGACTCCACCAAATCGAGCGCGAATATCAAGCGACTCCGTATCAGCGACTCCCCTCCACCGAATTGAGAGCCTCTATACGCAATGCGACTCTAATTTCATCTCATTAACCGAATTCTCATTCTAATTTTTGATTTTGTGTGTGCAGGGAATTACTCAGTTTTTTGCGGACTCGAATTTTGTGTGTGCATGGGATCTAAGTTCCGAGAGGTATGATTGTTTTATTTTTGGGTTTAAAAAATTTTAATTTGGTTATTTATTTGATGAGTTTTTTATTGGTTTTGATTTAAGGAGTACGCAAGTGAGTGATGAATTATTTGGCGGCCTCAACTTGGGCTTCCAAACCATAGCAAGACAGGTAAGCTGGCCAGCAACCTAAAATAACTTGGCATATATGCAACATTAATTTCTTAATACAAGAGAAAATACTATCGTGAAGTATTCCCTTCACTGGTTATTAGAAACCATGAATAACATAACATATAAGAACTTTTAGTATATGTTTGGATATATAGGATTGGGATGACTGGAGTTTATCAGTGAAGGGTGCAAACTCTCCACTCAAGAAAGACAGCTAAAGTAAATTTGTTATTTACCCATTTTGATTTTTTTTTATAAGGGTGCAATGGGGAGACAAAGTGGAGATAAAAGAAATGATTAGCTTGGATTAGAGTTTTGAGAACTTCATGTATTTCATTTTGGTTGAAATAATAATAAGAGGTATTTCAATTGCAAATTGGGTCTCAGACAAACAAATATTTAGATTATTGGTACTGTAGATACCTTCACACCTGCACTTGCGTTACCATTGTATTTAAACATGCTCATAGTAGTTATGAGATTAGAGTAAGCTCTATAAAACCTATATGATGATGTCATTGCATAACTATTACAAGCATCTAAAAGTGATGTTGAAGTTAAAAAAAACTCTATGCAGTGTTTCTAACAAACTATATGCATTCCAGGTAAGTTCAAGCTAATGATCAAGAAGGCGATGGTTAAGCTTAAAGGTAGAAATATTGTTTTCTCATATAATATGTTTACTACTTCAATTAATTTGCTGGACCTACAAAGCTATTTTATATAATCAAACCAGGTGCACCGTTCCGAAGACGTGCCAAAGGCACGTGTCAACGGGCAAACCTAGAATGCATATAGTTGTACCACTAACTATATGCATATAATTTGGATAATATTATATTATCCAAATTATTTGTACCACTAAGAGTTTTAGTAACAGATATAGTGCAGAATACATGACATATCACCACAGCAAATAACTCGAAGCATAAGAATTGCAATAATAACCCATTTGCTTCTGTTCTCACATGCAAAACCAAAGCACTTTATTGATTTATACAGGTTTGTTTTGACTGCTGTTCGTTACCAAAAGCTTGTTATTATACTTGGTGTTGAGATCTTTGCCTGCCTCTTTAACCAAGTTTTCATAAAGATTCTAGGGTTCAGTTATAACATGTTTATAACCAAGTAACAAGTGTGGTCCAAGGGAATGATTAGTGCAAGTACTCAAATGAACTTTGACTAAACTTCAATGCGATGTCTAAGTTAGACCCGAAGAACCATTCTTATTTCTTTGTTAAACAGATATAATGTGAAAAGAATTAAAGAGTTCAGAGAGGGGAGAAAAGAGAGAATTTGAAGAGATACAGCCAGAGTAAAGAGACTGGGAGTGCGCGAAAAGAGAGAAGGAGAACCACATGGAGTACAGGTCTAAGAACTACCATGAAATTTTCGGCATTTTCAAAGCAAAAAACAAAAACAAAAAAATAGTCAAAGAATTCCCCTTAACTTAAGAGCAAGTTTGACATTTCGCAGTAGTTTATGGTAATTTTATGCATGATAATAAAGTTCATGAGGTTTCGCATACTAAAAACCAAGATCATGCATTTTCTGAAAACACTCAAAATTTAAGGGTAGGTTTTCCAAATGGGAGACATTAACTCCATAATTTTCTCCCATATATTCCCTCATTCATGTACTTGATGTTAATATATGTATATACTCTCTAGCTAGGAAGCACCGATTCGGATGCGGGGATGCGGGTGCGGGAGATGCAAGTGCGCGGATGCGGCAATTTCTAGAAACAGTAGGATGCGGGTGCGGCTGGGATTCGGCGAATATTTAAATAATTATTTTATATATTATATATTTATATTTTTGTATAAAAAACCAAAATCATTGTTAATAATCATACATTAACCAAGAGATTTCAGTTCATAGAATCACATCAAGCAAGCATACTATGTATATTTGAGTTCATACAATCACAACAAACAAGCATATTATATTATTATGTATATTTGAGTTCATACAATCACAACAAACAAGCAAGCAAAAAAAATGAAGCAAAAAGGATTAATTAAGGTTGTACGGACTTTTGTAGATCATACAATCACAACAAGAAGCAATAAAAAATTAATTATGGTCATACAAACACAACAGGAAGCAAAAACTATATTTATAACTTCATCACCAGTGAAGTATGTGCACCAATCTCAAAGCAAGTTTAATGGTGGATATTGGCAACAGGAAGCAACATGAAGCAACAAAGTTTAATTGTGGATTACCAGAGAGAGAAGGCGGCGACGTCAAAGAGTGGAGGAGTCGACGGTGGAGGAATCGTCAGAGTCAACGGCGGAGAAAAGGAGGAATTAACGGCGACGAGTGGAGAAGCAGAGTCGATGACGAAGAGTGGAGAAGCCAACGGAGAGATCATGAGTCGACGACAGTGAAATAGAAGATTAGGGTTTTGATCGGGATTTGGGGATTTAGGGTTCTTGAGAGAGAGGGAGAGAAAACATCAGATAGAGAGAGAAAGAAAAAGAGTGGGATTTAGGTTTTTTTTTAATAGCAAAGACCCAAATCTGCACCCTTGCCGCACCCGAACCGCACCTTAGCCGCACCCATTAAAAATTTTAATATAAAATAATGGGACACGCACCCCATTCGTGTCCCGCCGCACCCCCGCCGCACCCGAGTCTGATACGAGTCCGACTCGGGTGCGAGAGCCTCCGTAAAGAGTCTGTGCTTCCTAGCTCTCTAGTATGTATATGACATGTGTATACCCATCTTGTATAAACTCATATATATGGTTGGCTTCTATATTCCCTAATAGATATGATTTACATTTTCTCTATCTGATCTATAACAGAGTATCAAAACCAAATGCTCTTGATCCTCAAATCAAAATCAAAATAGAGAAATCCTAAATCCAAATCCTCCCGATCTCAACTCAATCCCAATCTCAATCCTAATCTCAACTCCCGATCGTGATCCCAAATCTTTCACGATCGCGTTCCCAAACTCTTCTGCAGATCTCTAACTGCTTCAACCTGCGCACCGAAATCTCACCATCGTAATCCAATACAAATCTCACCTGAACCCAATTCAATTCAAATCAATCCCGATTCAAATCCCAGATCCATCACAATCTCAACTCCACCCCCGATTGAATCGTGGCTTTCACTTCCTCTCCCTCGCCTATCCACTCCATTCCCACAACACCTGAAAATTTATTTGGCTCTAAAAATTATCAAACTTGGTCTTTCCACATGTTTGTGCTTCGACGAGCTCATGGTATGGTTGATCATCTTACGGATGATCCGACATTAACGACCCTGCTATCGCCAACACATCCTACTCTTTACTTCGGACTAACATTACCTCTTCTGTTGCATCCACTTACACGCTTGCGAAGTGGAAAGCTCTAAATTCTGGAGTACAGAGTATTATTTGTTATTCTACTAGGTCTCCATATGCAGACAAATTGCTACTCCCATCTGCAAAGGCTATTTAGATTCATCTTCGAGATATTTATGAGCACTCTAATCATGCTCGTGAGTATGCCATGAATCTTGCTGCAACCACCCAAGATGATTACACTATATTGCATCTCTTTACTTCTCTTCAGAACCCTTGGCAACAAATTGATGAGATTAAGGAGCCTTATAAGGAGTAGGTAGATTCACATAATCGAAAAAACCTCCATGAATTTTTTATGAGGCTTCGCCCAGAGTTCACTGATGTTTGCAGTCAGCTCATGTCCCGTGAAACAGTTCCCACCTTGGACAGGCCAAATCAGCTGTGTTAGCCGAGGAGACCAAACTTCAGAGTCTACTCCTGTGTTGGTTGTCACATAGCCTGTTCCACCACCGTCATCATTGCAGCATAGCTCTCCCTCAACTCCATCTTCCTTTTGTCCGAGGAGAACAAAGAAACAATGTAATTATTATCACCTTTATGGGCACACCATAGACGAGTGTCGCAAGCACCTGAATCAAAGACCTCCTATAGCTGTAGCTATTTCTGTTGAGACCACCGCCGCTTATCCTCATCTTGACCAGCACACTAAACATATCTCAGTCGTCAACTTCATCAGATAGGCATCACTACTCCCAGTGTATTTTCTTTTTCAGACACTTCAACTCTTCCGCCACAAGCCATGACTGCCACCACTCCTAGCTCGTCCTCGCAACCTAAATGATTGCTTGACTCAAGTGCTTCCTACCACATGATCTCTGATACTTCTATTCTTCATAATTATTCCTCTTCTTTATCATTTAATTTTGTGCATACTGCCTTTGGAGATCTCTCTATCTCTCAACAATGAGACCTCTCGTCTACAAAATTTTCTACTCTCTCAGTCCTTCTTGTTCACAATTTATCTATGAACTTAATTTCTGTTGGACAAATTGTCGATCACAATTACACTGTTACATTTGACTCTTCTTCTTGTTTCATACAGGCTTGCAGGACGGGGTACTATTTGAGGCTAGCCGTAGGCATGATGGTATTTATGTCATGGATCACTTGCGCATTCTTACTGCCAAAGCCTAATTTTCACGATTCCTAACACGAATGTTTGGCATATCGTTTAGGTCATCCTTATTCTTACAGATTATTCTCTTTATTTCAGTCAGGTGTCTTAGGTAGTATGTCTAATTATTATACTAGTAACCTTAATGACTGTCTGGTTTGTCATCTCGGTAAACAAACTCAGTTATCCTATCCGTTGAGTAACAGTTACAGTTCTGCCTTATTTGAACTTGTGCATTCTAATGTTTAGGGGCAATCTCCTCATGTATCCAAATCAGGCTATAAATATTATATTATTTTCATTGATGACTACTCTCGTTTTACATGGATTTATTTCATGCACTCTCCCAGTCAATTTCTTAGTATTTACCAAACTTGTCACAATGATCGCAACACAGTACAATCGTAAGATCAAAACCTTTCAGTCTGATTCTGGTGAAGTATATGTCTACGAAGTTCACAAATTTCCTACCCACTAGGGGAATATTTTCTCAACTATCTTGTCATGGAGCTCATGCTCAAAATGGCACTGCCGAAAGAAAATATAGACAAATCATTGAAACCACTAGGACCTTGCTTCTTTCTGCCTCTATTCCTCCTCAGTTTTGGGCTGAAGCTGCTCTTACCGATGTCGACATATTTAATATCCACCTTCGACTATCATTAGTGATGATACTCCTTTCTCTCGACTCACGGGCAAATCACCATCTTATAACCACATACGGATTTTTTGTTGCGTTTGTTATGTTCTCCTTCAACCGATTGAACGTAAAGAATTAAACGAGCAATATGTTCAGTGTGTACTCCTTGGTTATGATCCGAAGCAAAACGGTTATCGTTGCTATAATCCCAAAGCAAGACGTACTCGTGTATCTCGTGATATTCATTTTGTAGAAGATTGATTCTTTCTCGTTAAAATTGACTCTCCAACAATTGATCATTTTTCTTTGGACTTTCTATATTTTTCTTCCACATTCCTTGATCCCTCTGTTATGATTCTCGCACCACCTCCGATCATGCCCACACCCAGACAAGAGTTGTCCTCTGTGTCTGGTCCTCTACCTTTTCCTTCTTTAGCTCATCAGCGTATTCAGCCACTTCCACAGTATTTTACTCCTCGTGCTCAATCTATGACACATGAACCATTAGTGCCTTCACCGTTTCCTACAAAGCCTCCACCTACAGATCCCCCTGAGCCTCGCTATCCTTTGAGATCCCACCATCCTCTTCGGCTTCCTACCCATCCCCGGGTGATCTGGAGTCCTCTGCTTTTCATGCTGCTATTCATTTTCAAATTAAACCTCAATACTTCAAAGAAGCATCACAGATTCTCGTTTGGCAATAGGCTATGGCAGATGAGTTGGATGCTTTAAGCAGAACATGTACTTGAGCATTTGTTCTATCTCCTTCAAGAATACGATCGATTACAAGCAAGGGGGTATATAAGATCAAAACCCGATCTGATGGCACCATTGAGCACTACAAGGATCATCTTGTTGCACAAGATTTTCAACAAGAATATGGGATTGATTATCAGGAGACATTTGCTCTCGTTGCACACATGACCACCGTAAAGACTCTTATTATTGTTGTTGCAGTCGTAACTAGCCTCTGTGGCAGTTGGATGCCTTCTTGCATGGTGAACTTCGTAAAAAAGTTTATATGCTTCCTCCACCTGGTCTACATCATCCCCAAAATATTGTATGTCGTCTTCGACGTACACTCTATGGTCTCAAACAAGCTCCATAGGCTTGGTTTGAGCGCTTTAATTCCACAATTCACTATGTTGGTTTTCTTCATAGTGTCCATAATCCGGCTATGTTCATTCACTGCTCTGACAACGGTTGCACAATTTTGTTGCTATAAGTTGATGATATGATTATCACTGGTGATGACCCTGGCTATATTCAGACTGTAAAAACCTATCTGCAGTTTGATATGATTGATCTTGGCTTGCTTCGGTATTTTCTTGGGAATGAAGTTACCTCTATAATCATGATTATCTTTTTTCTCAACGAAAATATACCGCCAATCTTCTAGCATGTGCCAATTTCTCTGATACTTGTACTGAAGCAACTCCTATGGAACTCAACTTGAAGCTCCGAACAGCATATGGGATTCATCTTCCTGGTCTTACTCAATACTGACATCTTTTTGGTAGTCTTGTCTATCTCACCATTTCCAGACCAGATATTTCTCATACGAACCATGTTCTGAGTCAATTTGTGTCTGCCCCTACATCTGTGCACTATAGTCATATGCTTCGAGTGCTTTGCTATCTTCATGGCACGATCACCCGATCCTTATTCTTCTCCAAGTCCTCTTCACTAGCACTGCAAGCCTATACTACTGCCACTTAGGCTAGTGATCTTGATGATAGGCGATCCATCACGGGCTATTGTGTCTTTTTTGAAACTTCTCTCATTTTTTGGAAGTCAAAGAAGCAGACTACGGTATCTCGTTCTAGTTTGGAGGCTGAACTTCGTGCTCTTGTCGCCCCCACAGCAAAAGTGGAATGGTTATAATGGTTACTAGAGGATTCTGATATTGTTTCAAAGCAGACACCCATATTTTGTAATAATATTAATACCATCGAAATTGCCTCTAATCCAGTAAAGCATGAGCTTACTAAATATATTGGTGTTGATGCTTACTTCACTCGAAAACGCGTTCCTAAGGTCATATCCCTTCAATTATGTGCCTTCTGAAGCTCAATGTGCGGATTTCTTCACAAAATCTCAGACGATGACCCAACATCCGGTGTTACTTTCCAAATTCGCTTTTGTTGATTCACCATGAATTTGAGAGGGGTTGTTAAAATATGTATATACTCTCTAGTCTGTGTATGACACGTGTTTATCCCATCTTGTATAAACTCATATATATGATTGGCATCTATGCCCTAATAGATCAGATTTACATTTTCTCTATCTTATCTGTAGCACTTGATACCGGGAAACTATCCACTTTTTTCTCTCCATTATTTTTTATGTCTATTAACTTTCATATATATTATATGTTTAGTTACACATACTTATAATTTTATTTCTAACTCAACAATGCTTAATTGCATAGGAGATACTTTAGATAATTAAACTAACTCATTTTACTTAAATACCCAAGCTTTTGTTATTATATTCATAAGTGTCAATCAAACTTCACAAGAACAAATTTTACAAACGAATTTTCTTTTAGAATATTCTCAAACTCTTATACTATCCAATAGTTTTTTCGGAAGGGAATATTCTAAAAATTAGTTTCAACAACCCTTCACATTTCCAAGTAGAGAGTCAGAGTTATGGCTGTATGGACATTGTTTGTGCAAACCACACATGTATTTTAGTTCCACATACATTTTGTATTTTTAAAACTCGGCCATTGCATGTGCTAATCATGTGTATTTATGCGTCAACTATGCGTGTAAAGAACAGAATATTTTATGTTGGCTCTTTGGCTACTTAACAAAACCTTCCTCCTTTATCTAGCTTCAAACAGGTAGCGAAAAGAATGAGGCCCTGTTTGGGAAGATACAAGCTATGCTAACTTAGGTTACCATCCATTATCTCCAACTTAAAGTTATCTTCTAATTTGATGTTTGGGACTGTTAAAGTTAATAAAAATAGATAGGAGTGCAGTTTAGATTACTTAGGTTATTTCAACTATTTCAACTTTTAGGGTGAGATATTTGTTGTTACCTTAACTCCAAAATTAGTCCCAAACAGATCAGCCATGTTTGGGTATGGAGGTTAGTGGAGATAAGTAGAGGTTAGTGTAGGTGACTTGTCTACCTGCAGGTATCTAAACATTGGTCTAGAAAGCAGGGATACTTCCAAATGGCCAACGTACCCGTGCCGGGTGTGGATCGGGTGCCCAAAAATGATGTAAACTTAACCCTAAATAGAGATTTTCCAAGAATATTAAAAGACTAAGTTTACCAACATGTAATGCGGATCCCATTAGAAATTAAAACAGTTAATCGGTTCGATGGATTTTCAAAAGTTGAATTAAGTTTAACAAGCTCAATTAACGATTCAGTTCTAACAATCAATAATTATATACCTAAGGATTCTTGGCAAGTAAAAGATGCAATAATAATTTGTACTCTAATTGGCAAGTAAAAGCACTCTCAATATTTGTGGATGACAGATAAATCAAATAATATTATAGAAATGATAAAATAGTAACACAAATATTTAAGAAGTAAAAAGAAATTACCCGGCTCGAACAAATTCTCACGAACAAATCACGATTGATGTGCTTGCAGTGGGGGTACAGGGGAAGAAGGCGTCAGCTGTGGCTGCAAACGATAGCGGGGACGGCCGGCGAGGAACCATCGGAAAATTGGTAGGAAGAGGAGGGCATCGGGGCTGTGCTGGCATGGGTTGGTGCTGCGCGGGGTCGCAAGGAGGAGTGCAGCAGTGGTTGCGATGGCGGTGTGGTGATTGTCGAGCGACGGAAGACGACGAGGAGCTTCAAGGGTGAAAGGCAGTCGGGATGGGTTTCAGGATGGTGTTGGTCGCGGTGCTGGCTTGGAGGACGAAGACGACGAAGAGAAAAGGAGCGTCGGGGTTGTGTTGTTCGGTGGTCAGGTGGTGCAGTCAAGTCGCGAGGTGCTGGCTTCAGGATGGTGGCAAGAGAGGCGAGGAGGGGCATCAGGGATGGGTTCAGAATCGAACGGAGGTAGAAGAAGGGTAGGGGGCACTAAGGAGATTAGAGTAGGGTTTAGGATTATAAGTAATTTGGTGATTAGGGATTGGGATTTGTATGGATTTGGGGGTATTTTGAGAGTTTATCACAAACCCTAAAATTGGATCGCAATTGTCTTACACAAAAAGATGATAAAGAGCAAAAACTCAATCACAATAAATTTTTTAATCAATAATAGCATATTTTCTCATTATTCTCAAGGCCTATATATAGGCTCAAAACAAATTTCAATACAAATCTCCAAAATATTTTAATGCATAAAATAAAGTGCAAATTGCAAAACTACTATATAGGGCTAAATCTCAAAATAAAACAACAGAATCGGTGTCCTCATCATTCTCTTCGGGTGGAAGAGAGCTCGACCCAGTCGAGTCAAAACCAGTGATCATGTCATAGTGCTCCAAAAGATCTGGATCCAAGTGCTGAAGCTCTTCACGATCAATCCAAGTATCCTCCAACTTCAGCTTGTTCTTTCAATGCACCAAATACCTTTCATTGCACCAAATACCTATGAATACCACCATCTCTACTAGTAGATATTATCTAATCATCTAAAATATTATCTAATTTTTCTGTCGGTGGGTAAATAGTATCAGATAAAGGAAAAAATATGAGAATCTCACCATTAGGCTGCAGGGTAGGTTCATCTATAAGAAAATTTCTAGGGTTAAATTTTGGGCTTTCATAGAGTATTAGATCCTCAATATTGAAAGTCTTACTTATGCCAAAACCTTCAGGAAGGTCAACGACATAGGCATTATCACTGATTTTATGTAGAATTTTAAATGGGCCTGCAGCACGTATATTCAATTTCTTAACGAATCCAGCTAGAAATCGTTCCGGACGAATCTGAACCATCACTTCGTCACCAGCATCAAAAATTTAAATTTCCTTCTAGTGTCTGCTATTAACGTGTAGTTAAAATTATTCTCATTAATTTTCTTGGAAATTTCTCTATGAAAATCATGAATGCGGAATGCAAATGTGGATGCAGACTCTAAATGATGTTCTAATACATGGATAAAATCTATAGACTGCCAAGTGACTTGAAAAGAAATGGGTGACTTAGGTACATTCAATGAAAGTGATTGAATCGACCGAATATAGTTGAGAGATTGGTCATCCTCTTCATCATCAAAGTCATCACTTACTTGAGATTCATAGGTAAACTCATTGTCGAGCTCATCAGCAATGACAGTGGTACCCTCTATTATATTATCCTACTTGGGCTGGGACAGTTACCAGCAACATGGTCGTATTTCTTGAATTTATAGCACTTCGTAAGATGATCAATCTTAGAATAGTCTCTTTTAGTGTTCTTACCAGTGTTGTCATTTCTAAGTGAATAGGGATTTAAAGTAGACTTGCTTGGGTAAGACTTGTTGGGGTACTGAGGAGAAGAGTGCTCAGATCTAGAGGGATCAGGAGGGGTCATTCTAGAGGAATGATCTATCGAATCGCTAGACTTGTAATGGAAACTTGCTTAAGAAAATCCATATCGAGGATAAGGGCATAAGTTGCTACCAATGAATCCACATTTCTATAAATTAGCCCGTTCCTAAGATTGACTCGTAGTCCAGCTCTGAACCTATAGAGAATTTGTTCTTCGCTCTCTTTACCTAATGCATTGCACCGAATAAGGAAATCGTCAAACTTATCAACATACTCTTGAGTGGATTTGCTTCCTTAATAGAATTGGTTCCACGAATCTAGCAATCGGGTGTGTAACGATAACGGCACATATCTCTCAGTGAGCTTCTCTTTCATGTTTTCCCAAGTGGTTATGGGTATCAGGCCTCGATCTCTACGGGCATATTCAAGATTGGTCCAATGTTGTTGAGCTTCACCAGTCAATTTCATTATGGCAAATTTAACCTTCAGGACTTCGCTCATGTCAAACCACACAAAGTAGTGGTTCATGGCACGAATCCAATCGAGATAAGCTTGGGATTCTATACGACCTTCAAAGTGGAAAATGTCAGCCTTAACGTTTTTCTTGTATTATTCGTTAGGATCACAATCTTGACGTCGGTCGTCACGATCGTTCCCTTGAGGAATCTGACAATAAAGCTCAGGAGCAACATTTTGATTCAATTCTACTTTCTCAAGCCTCTGATTGATATTGGCAATAGTTGCTTGAATGGTAGCAAGGGTAGTGAAAATATTAGAGTTCTTCATTAATTCATTTTAGTGCAAGGAGGGGTTTGCTGAAGTCTAGGATTCCTAATTGGGTGGTTTGGGAGAAACAAAAAAGGCTTTTCGGGATTTGTGATGGTGCTGCGAAGACACATTCACCAACGGTTGAGAACTAGAGATCGTGAGGACATGTGTTTGCTGAACTTTGGGGAAACGTGTCCTAAATGCACTTAAGTTTCTTTTTTTTAATCTGAAATGATCTAACAAAGAAATAAAAATAAAAAGACTAAAATGATCCTAAAAAAATTATGCCTAAGTGATGCGAGAACAAGGGTTTTAAGAACCTTTGCTCTGATACCAAAATAATGTAAACTTAACCCTAAGTAGAAAATTTCCAAAAATATTACAAGACTAAGTTTACCAACATGTAATGTAATGCGAATCCCGTTAGAAATTAAAACAGTTAATCGGTTCGATGGATTTTCAAGAGTTGAATTAAATTTAACAAGCTCAATTAACAATTCAGTTCTGACAATTAATAATTATATACCTAGGCGTTCTTAGCAAGTAAAAGATGCAATAATGATTTGCACTCTAATTGGCAAGTAAAAGCACACGCTCTCAATATTTGTGAATGACAGATAAATTAAATAATATTATAGAGATGATAAAATAGTTAACACAAATATTTGAGAAGTGGAAAGAAATTACCGGGCTCAAAGAAATTCTCACGAACATATCACGATTGTTGTGCTTACAGTGGGTGTACAGGGGAAGAAGGCATCAGCTATGGCTGCGGACGATAGCGGGGGCCACCGACAAGGAACCGTCGGGAAATCGACAGGAAGAGGAGGGTGCCAGGGCTATGCTGGCGTGGGTTGGTGCCGCATGGGGTCGCGAGGATTGCAGCAGTGGTTGCAATGGTGGTGTGGTGATTGTCGAGCGACGGAAGACGATGGAGAGCTTCGGTGGTGAGAGGCAGTCGGGATGGGTTTCAGGATGGTGTTGGTCGCAGTGCTCACTTGGAGGATGAAGACTGGGAGGAGAAAAGGAACATCGGGGGTTGTGCTGTTCGGTGCTCGGGTGGTGCAATCAAGGAGTCATGAGGAGCTGGCTTTAGGATGGTGGCAAGAGAAGAGAGGAGGGTCTTCGGGGATGGGTTCGGAATCGAACGGATGAAGAAGAAGGGTAGGGGGCGGCTGAGGAGATTAGAGTAGGGTTTAGGGTTATAACTAATTTGGAGATAAAGGTTTGAAATTTGTATGGATTTGGGGGTATTTTGATAGTTTAACACAAACCCTAAAATTGGATCTCAATTGTCTCACACAAAACAAAAGGAGGATAAAGAGCAAAAACTCAATCACAATAATTGTTTTTTAATCAATAATAGCATATTTTCTCATTATTCTCAAGGCCTATATATAGGCTCAAAACAAATCTTAATATAAATCTCTAAAATATTCTAATGCATAAAATAAATTGTGCAAATTGTAAAACTACTAAATAGGGCTAAATCTCAAAATAAAACAAAGCAGAATCGATGACCTCATCAGATAGTCCTGGGTGCATACCCAAGGAGCACCCAAATTTTTTAATGCATTTTTTGCAACTTTTAGACACAATTATATTTAAATAAATGCATAGGATCCTAGAGTAATTTCAAAAGTTTGTTTTTTTACAATTATGCTCAAACACAAAACAAGTTTACACAAAAATTTGATAGTTAGATTATCATTTATTTTCTCCAAAATACTCATAATTATAATGTATTCTTATAGTTCCACGAAATTGTTTAAATATTTGTATTTTTAACAAGAAAAATATTTTTATATCTATAAATATAATATGAATTATTTTATATTTAACGTACCCACCAACGCACCCGTATCGTACTTTTTTGTAAAATCATGTATCCCCGTACCCGTATCGTACCCGTATCGTACCCGTATATGTGCTTCATAGACTTTGTTCTATTTGGATCATACTTTGGAGTTACACTACCTCCATTTTTTTCACCTCAAAATTAAGATAAAACAGAGGTTATTGTAAGTATCTAAACTCCAATCCAACCAAATTTATTTTTAAAGCCAAAATAATGGTACAAGTATGCACCCTATAGGTTGTAAACCGCTACATTCACTTAAAAACTAAGTACGGGTATCCTACCTTCGTATCCAAACATGGCCTAAGACTTTAAGCACATCATGTGCTAAATCATAAAGTAACCAAATTTTTTTAGAAAAAGTCGATTCAAAAAAGTACCTTCTGTAGAATCCCCTCATGTGATCATTAAGCACCCCCGAAAACCTCATCCCCACAACCCCCATCCCAACATCAATCTCCTCCTCAAACCCCACCACCACAATCTCATCCTCCTCATAAACCACCACCGTCGCTGCCCTCAACTCCTACCAAACAACAAAAACCCCCCAAATCAACTAAAACTCTTTTTTTTTGTTAAAGTAGAAATCAAGAAGACATCCAATACCTGATTCCCGTTCTTGAAGAGGACTGAATCCGACTCGATTGCGAGATCCAGGGCGTTGAGGACGAGGAACCTGGTGGTGCCCACGACGTCGAGGTGGATCTGGACGGAGCCGGAGAAGGTGCAGGCGGAGAGGTCGGGGTGGAGGGAGAGGAGGTAGCGGGAGGGGACGGCGAAGGTTGGAAGGCGGAGTTGGGATTTGAATTGGGATGGTTCTTGCATCGTTTCGGGATTGGATCTCGAATTCTTGATTGAGAGTGGGAGTGGAAGTGGGGGTATTTGAAGAGGGCGGGCGCCATGACAGGACAGGAGGAAGGAGCGTGGAGGCAACGAAGACTTCGATGGGAATCAGGGGATGTGATTGGAGAGACAGCGAGTGCGTCTGTCTGAGCGGGATGAATATAATATAATCTAATCTCTAATCTCAAAATACAACTCCAACTCTCTCGTTAATTACAACTAGTATAATGTACGTGCGATGCACGCTTACTAAAAGTATAGTCATTAAATTAAATAGATATAGATATATATCAAATAAAAAAAATGTTTATATTTGAATATTTTGATTTGGATGACACATACGGTACACGTATATATTGTTGGATTTAGTTTGGATGAGTATTGCACGGGTTTATTTAGTTACAAAGTTAGGGTGTTTGGTTACAAATCCCAACTCTCCCATTAAAATAGTAAAGATAAAAACAAACAAATAAATAAATAAAATCATCTATTTAAAACGTGCAACGCACCCTCAAAACAATTTTATAATATTTTTTTAACATTAAACATAGTTACACGTACAACTAAAATTCTACTTATAAATACAAGTATCATACACGTGCACACGTACACGTGGAAAAAATTGAAGGATAATGAAAAGGGTAAAAAGAAATAATTTCCAAACCGATCCACTTTCGAAAATATTTACAAAACAGGTTCACTTTCGAAAATATTTACCCAAGTTAGTCCATAAGTAAAAAGAAATTAATTTTCAAACTGATCCACTTTCGAAAATATTTACCAAACAGGTCCACTTTCGAAAAATATTTACCAAAGAAACCCAATCCGTGCGTTGCACGGGTTGGGTTACTGACTAAGGGGTTCTCCCATTATAGTATTAGAGATTAGAGATTAGAGATTAGAGATATGCATTGCGCGTACAAATTGTAGTTTTTCCTTCAAAATATTTTTCCGAATTACGTCCAACGCACGTCCAACTCCAAAACTATTTCTTAACACGTATATCGCACGTGAAAATCCTTAAACTCTTATCAAAACGTACACTGCACGTGAAAAATACTAGTATAATATAATTGAATAGTCTCCGAGGATGGGTTTTTTAACATAAAATTTCAATAAACCTACTTAGGGCTATTCACACTTCGGTTAAAACCGACTACCGAACCGAACCGAACCGAACCGAACCGAAATTTGCCTATTTGGTTCGGGTTTTCGGTTTTCGGGTAGGTTTATATCCGAACCAGAGTTTTTATAGAAAGTTCAGGTCGATTTTTTGTTGGCATTTGAGTAAACCGAACTGAAGAAAAAAAATCGAATTATATTTTAGCCCAAATATTCCTAGCCCTAAGATCTAGGGTTAACAATATCTGAGGGTTCTCTTTTTGGCCCAAATACATTCCTTTCTCTCTAGTCTCTCATATCTCAAATTCTCAATGCCTCTCTCTCTTAGTATCTCGACTCTCTCTCACTCTCATAAACTTCTAACCCTAGCGGCGACTGTGGCACTCACTTCAACTTTGAGCTCTCTACTTCTCCTCTTACTCTCAAAATCGTCATTACCCAAAATCTCACGCAACGTCGCAGCCCCCTTTTTTAGCTTTCTGACTCTCCCTCGCCGACAACTTTCGGCCTCGGCTCTCCATACTGATACTCCCACACTGCCCCCTTTCCTTCTCTGCCTCTAGAATTCGCGACCTCCCGATCCTACCCCCACTCCCGTCCCTCGATCTATTCTCGCAGTTTCTCTCTCCTCGCAGTGCCTCCCCATCTCAAGCTAAGGTATAAATTAAACTTGAAATTTCTAAGTGTTGAAATTTATAACTAGAAAATAATAAGTCAATTTTGGTTTATACTTTTATTGGTTTTAAATTTGTAGATTTGATTTGAAGTCTTGCCTGACTTTGTGGTTGATTGGTTGTAGAATTGTAGTGGTAGTGTACTATGTACTAGACTACTAGTGTGGTTGACTGGTTATAGTGGTAGTGTACTAGTCTAGTGTGGTACTAGTATGGATTTTGATATGGATAGTAGGGATCGTGAGGATTCAGATTCCATTAGCACTAATAATTTAAGTCGAACAGAAGAAAGTACGCAACCTTCACAAAGTACTAGAAAAGCAATTAAATCCAGGTCCGAAGTTTGACTGCATTTTACTAAGATCAATGACTTAGATGGAAGTGTGAAAGCAAGGTGTAATTATTGTGGAAAACCGTTTAATGCCAATACTAAAAAAAAATGGGGCAATAGCTTTGAAAAATCGCATGGGTATTTATCGGGCTAATCCACACAATAAAGAGACTTCCTAAAATCTATTGAGTTTACAACCGGTTCAAAAAGGTTAAAAGAGGAAGGGTGTCTTAACAAATTGGAGATTTGACCAAGATGAAGCTAGGAAGGGCTAGCATATATGGTGATAGTGAATGAGCTACCATTTAGTCATGTTGAGCATCATGGGTTCCGCAAATTCATGTCTACTTGTTGTCCTATGTTTCATATTCCTTCATGTTCGACAATCACAAGTGTAACGCCCCGAATTCCAAATAAGACCGAATTCGAGATTCCACAGGATCTTTACACTTCACTTCGTACAATTTTATAAGGAAATTTGAACATTTCATCATACATCAGAGTCCTTTACATTTATTTACACAGCGGAAAATAAAATGAAGTACAACAATGAAAATAATATACAACTTGCAACATCTTTAACATGTAATTAATCAATAACATCATATCAACTTTATATCTTCATGAAAATCCAACTCCTGCAAAATAAACTGCGGGTACGTCAGTTACTTACAACTGACGAAAATGTTATACTCGGCCATCCTCTCTGTGCCGTAAATATAACGATCTCAATACTTTAACAAACCACAAACTTGAAAGCATGCAATTAAAGTGTTAAATATGACTACTCTAAACATGTAAGTGTAGGCAATGCCTTAATGCCTAATGCAGATATTATATACTAGGATGACACTAATGCATACTTGTTCGGATTCTATACATCTCATACTACATAAGTCCGAGGGCAAGCACCTACGTACTCCACAATAAAGGGTTTGATCCCTTGCCATGACAAACTACCCAGTAATAAAACAAAGTTGAGACGTTCCACGAGTATGGATCCCAGTCCCACAAAACCACCGCAGTAAATCCACTGCCCAACTATTATACAGACTCCTCGTCGTGCGAACCTCCCGCAAGTTCTCCTCCAGCCCCGGTATACGTATATACATTGGAGTACGGCAAACTATCCGCCCGACTACGCATAGTTCCGGATTTAAAATAAAAGCTCGTCTCCCACGAGGCAACCACAGTTCCGAAATCTACCGCCCGACTGGGTTTATAGTCCCGGAGAACCACCGCAGTAAATCCACCGCCCGACTATATAGAGTGCCCCACTTATGTTTGCCTAGGTTTTACTACATCTTCACTTAGTGTCTAGTTCTTAAGTTCAAAACATGAATAATTTATCATACCTAGAGTTAGTTTTTACCCCCTTCCGAACTTAATCACAAATACCGAGATAGCTCCATGGAAAATCTCAAAATATGACTCAAATCAACAATGTCGGTACCCGGGGTCTTACTAAACTCTAAATCACAACCTTTCATGTACAAGAATCCATGGATACTCATACCCTTCAATAATCATGTCTTAACTCAAAGTATTATTATCTTCAACTTATTCACAATTGGTTCAATGTCTTATCTTAACATTTATTCACAATGTCTCATTTTAATACTACTCATGATTCTTTTATTCATTTACAACTCAAAATAAAACAATATTTCTTTTCATGAACATAGATTCAGCACTTGAAATCTTATTAGCAATTTAAGCTCATAAAATGTCTCAACTCACATCAAAATATTGCTTAAACCAAATAAGAGTGTAATCCCTTCAAGAGAATCAATCCACACAAAAATATTTTACTCTTCTTCTAAAATAATGTCATACTCTTCAATAATTAGTTTTTTAAAACACATTTTCTTCTATCTCAATTTCTCCTTTTAATTTCTCAACTAGTAATTTACACGTGCGATGCACGTTTTAATAATTTAAAAAAATAAAAATAAAATTTCTAACGTAGAGAGGATTCGAACCGGAAACTTTTTTATATTAATTATGTGCGTGCATTGTACATGTTGGTAGAATGACAAAATCACAAATGACACTAAGACCTTCTCCCATTATAATATTAGAGATATACATGAAAAATTCTAAAATTATTTTCAATAAATTCTATTTCATTTTATATGAACATTACAATTTTCCCCCAAATTTTAATAGTATTAAAAATACCCCTTTTTACTTAAACAAACCCCAAAAAATAATGTTCACCTATCAGGTTTCGAACCAAGCCCAACCGCCCCACTCTGTGAACGCCCAAAAACCCAAACCAAAAACCACTAAGCCCATGTGGGCTTCTTGTCATAAAGGTAGGCCGAAAACCATACATATAAATGTTTCACTGTTTAAATAAATAAAACCAAAAAAAGAAGGAGGGGGGGGGGGGGGGGGGGGGTTGTCGAGTTTCGAACTCGCGACCCAGAACACATGGAGCGTTACAGCAGTAGCCTTAAAGAGTCTCCGCTAACCAATAAGTCCAACCCCAGTCACTGTTATGAAATAGAAATGCGAAACTTTTGTTCATAACGCACTGTAATTTATTTACTTCACACAACTCAACATATGATTGATCTAATCTTTTTAATTGATTGTAATTATTTCGTTCATACCGATTTTACTTTCAAACAGTAACTCACAATTTTATAATTTATATTTTAGACAATATGTCTAAATTTCAAATTGTTTCCTCTCTTTAATGAACATGAGTTTTTATTTCTTTAATTTAATCAAAAGCAATTTGTATCTCTTACAACCAATAAAATGGATTTATGTGTACCAAATTAACTTCACAAAAATTTCATTTTTACCACAAGGAGAAATCTCAACAATTTCATACACTTATTTGTTCATGGCAAAATACTCTATTTTTTTCTCTTTTACAAACAACATGATGACAATTAGTTTCTCAATCAATAGCAAATTTTTTACAATTTGGCACACAATAGAAACATGGATTTGTTCTCTAATCATCACATCAAATTTATCATTATTACTCATGTAAAATATTAGCATGCATGTCTTATATTTAGAAAAAACACAAGATCACCCACATCACATCAAATTGATCTGTATTACTAATATCATATTCTAGCATGTTCAACCTATGAATTAGAAAATATAGAGACCACCCACCTCTAGTGAAGAATAAACAACCAAGGTGAAGAGACAACTTCTTCTAGCTCCAACAAGCACTCCTAATCCTTCTCCTCCTAGCAAGAGCTCTCCAATGCATAAGAATACTCTCTTTTTCTCTTTCTTTTTCCTCTCTCTATTTTGTTTATTTTAAGTGTGAAATGAGAAGAAAAACTAAGGTGTATTTATAGGACAAAGTGAGGTTCTAAATTGCATATTTATCCACCTAATAAATTACTCAACTTTTTATTATCTTAACTCCCATAACCCCAAACTCTTCACTTCTCCACCTCTCCACATACTCAACTCCCGGCCTCTCTCCTTCTATAACCAATCTCCACTCTTCAAAAGCATGGTGACGTCATCACCCAACAACCAGCACAACAAAATGTGATGTTGCTCCTCAATGTGGGCAACCCACCTCTCATTCATTTTTCATTTTAATTACAATAAATGCCATAGCTCCTTATACGAACAGCCATCATGCATATTATATATATATATATATTATATTTTGAAATTACTGGGTGTTACACACACTCCGAAATTTATTTTAAAAACAAATACTCTTAAATATGCACACCGAAATACGTGCGTCGCACGTAAAATATAAAAATACGAAATTCAGTTTTATTAACAAAAAATGTTAAAGATAATAAAGAATACAATATAAGAAAATATATATATTTATTATTATAGATTTCACGACGTAATTGCTACGTACGTAGAAAACAGATGCATTATACGTATAAAATTGTTTTAATCAAAATAGAGGGAAAATGAATTTCCAGTTATAAAAAATAGATTTGAATACTAAAATAATTAATTGAAACACATAGGAAATATTACACGTAGCGGGAGAAACACATAATCGATACGTGCATCAAAAATACATATAAATGCAAAGATTGAAATTTAATATTTTAGTTGATTTAAATAGGGTAAAATATATGGAGAATGTTTAAATAATTAGAAATCACAATACGTAATGAAAACATGTTACAAAATACACGTGCGTAACACACAAGGGCAAAATTGTCATTTCCAATTTTACGGGGTGTTACAATAAGAGACATTTATGAATTGTATATTAATGAAAAGAGGTTATTGAAAAAATTCTTGAAAGAAACATGTCAAAAATTATCCATCACCACAGATACTTGGACCTCTTTGCAGAGAATTAATTATATGTGTATCACTACCCACTTCATTGACAATAATTGGAAAATGCGCAATAAGATTCTGAATTTTTGTCCAATTTCTACTCATAAAGGTGAGGGGTTAGGCATTGCAGTTGAAAAATGCTTATTAGATTGGGGTATTAATAAAGTATATTCAATAACAGTTGATAATGCAAGCGCAAATAATGTTATGGCTAATCACTTGAAGAAGAAAATTAACAATTGGGGGCATAGTGTTTCTAATTGCAAGTATCTTTATATGAGGTGTGTTGCACATATAATAAATCTTATAGTTCAGGATGAGATAAAGGAGATGGAAAAATCAGTTTTTCGAGTTTGTTCGGCAGTGAAATATGTTAGACAATCCCCTTCTCGTATAAGAAAATTTAAGGAATGTATTGAGATTGAAAAGATTAAGAGTAAGCGCATTTTATGCCTTGATGTTGCCACTAGGTGGAATTCCACATATCTTATGTTGGATACGGCGGAGAAATTTAAAAGAGCTTTTGAAAGATTTAATGATATGAATCCTTTCTTTAGGAGTGACTTGGGGGAAGGGATTCTCGATGATGATGATTGGGCTAATGTAAGGTGACTTATACAATTTTTAGAGCACTTTTATAATCTCACTTTGAAGGTATCAGGGTCTTTGTAGGTGTCTGCTAATAATTTTTTCCCTGAGTTAGATGAAGTTGATTGTCTTTTGAAATAGTGGGAAAATAAGTGTTGATCCGAATTTAGCTACAATGGATTTTAAAATAAGAGACAAATATAACAGATATTGGGGAACTCTGGATAAGGTAAACTACAATCTGTGTCTTGCTGTGATGCTAAATCCTAGGCATAAAATGAGATTTGTGGAGTTTGCTTTTTTATGACAGTATGATGATGATGGAGAATTGGCCGCAATAAACGTGAACTCTATCAAGGAGGTTGTTTTTGAGTTTTGCAATGAGTACAAAAGAAAATCTGATCCAGTCATAACCACTTTGTCCTCTTGTAACACTTCTAGTACTTCATCTACTTTTGGTTCGGAAAGTATAACTATTTATAAACAATCTTATAAGAGATATAAGAAAGAAGATGGAGGTGGAGATTCTAAATCTGAATTGGATAAGTATTTGGCAGAAGAATGTGAGGATGAAGCAGAAGAATTTCAAATTCTTGATTGGTGGAGGAAACATGAAATCAGATTCATATTCTTGCTCAAATGGAAAGAGATGTTTTGGTTGTCCCTATTTCAGCTGTTACTTCAGAATCATCATTTAGCACCATCAGACGTATACTTGACACATTTAAGAGGTCATTGACTCCTAAGCTAGTACAAACACTTGTGTGTGCACAAGATTGGCTACAGTCCGATATTCATTCCACTTTTCACGAGTTTACATAAAATTCATTCCACTTTCAATCTCTTTTCTTTTTCTTTTTTTTCTTTTTTTTGTTTGCTATACTATCGAATAAAAATAGTTGCGGTTTGTCTACTTCATCCAAAATTATTGTTTCTGATCATTTTTAAGGGTATTTCAACCTAAACTATTCATGTTTTTTTTCCTAATGATTTAAAAAAATTAATTGAGGATTTTGTTTTTTTAGGCGATGATATCATAATGTTTTAAAAAAAATTTAAAATTTAAATCCCTATTTAAAAAAAGTAGTATGAGTTTTCTGTCACTTACTATAGGAGTATAATGGTCTAAACAGCTTAAATTTAACAAATAAAATAACTAAATTGCAAACTTTAACTACTTTAGTTCAGTAGTATTGTAAACAACAACAAAAAAGGTAGTGTGGATTTCCTGGAAACTCGCAAAAAGTTGAGTGGGTTTACTAAAATTTTTCCATTTTTAAAACCTCTTCAATAGTAATTGTTGGAGAAATTAGATTACTTAATCATTTTTTATAATTAATTGTTCTCGGGTAAGTATTATATTGGGAATAAGTCAATAAATATCTCATCATTTTTATTTTAATTAATAAACCTTTCAAAGTTAATTTTGAATTTTTTTTTAAAAAAAACTCCTTTTTATCATAATGTTGTCTCAAAATGTCCATTTTATATTTGAATTATCTCTACTAGTAATTTACGAGTGCAATGCACGTCTTAAGAAATATAGTTTTTTTTATAAACAATTTCAGACGGAGTTTTGGCTTGAACCTAAGATCTCATTTATAATAGTTATGCACGTGCGTTACACGTTTTGATAAATTGACACTAAGGCCTTCTCCCATTATAATATTAGAGATATCTTATATTGTCAGGAGAGAGAGAGTCTATCTCATATCTTCTTTCTCTATTTTGAAATAGAGAAATGAGATGAAAAGTAGGGATTAATATTGAACTAACTCGTGCACTAAGCACGATTTTATTAAAAAAACCAAAACAAAATAAAAATCTCAATCCCTCAAACACAGTTTCTTCCCCTGCCACTTTCTTAACCTCACAAAATCTCACGTCTCTTTCCATTCTCAACCCCATCCTCTACCTTAGAATTAGATTTTTAAGCAAACGCAATTCACAAAAAAAATAAATTTTTAAACCTAAAATTTCAATAAATGTCACGCCCCGCTTCCCAAAAATACGGAATACGAGCACGTAACAAAAGCCCAGTGAATGATTTTCATCATTCATAAGCTATTCAGGAATCTTTACAACATATCACAGGAATAATCAGAGTCGGGAGCCAGAAAAGTCAACCACATGCACATATGAACCAAATACCAACAAGAACACTTGAAATAAAATATATTAATCTCAAATAGTCTTGATCTGAAATACACAATAATTCCTGGGTCACAGTGCCCAAATACAAGAATAAATCCAAATACATGGATACAATTATTGTTCAAGCAACTACAAAGAATAATCATAACTAGACTCATCACTAATACTTCATGTCACCAATACCATCTGGAATCTGTTCTCCAAAATATGCAATTCAGCGAATGCAGGAAAGAGGGAAAGGAGAAAAAAATAAGTACCCATCAATTGCAAGTTACAGGCTACTTATAATGTATGATACAAGTACATGGGAAAACTAACTAATAACATGGCATAAGCATGATAACAAAACATAACAACTAGCATGGTAAGGTGAACAAGTGTAAATGACATGACACTACAACATATATGGCATTCTACAGCGGATTTATTATAGCATTTAAGTGTAAATGCTATTGAAAGTGATCAATAATAGCATTTCTGAATTAAATGCTATCTTTGATTAATTTTGAAATTTATTCTTAGCAACGACAGCGTTTTTAAAATGCTGTATTTTTTACAGCATTTTAGAAATGCTATAATATTTGTAAATAAACTAAAGTGATAAGGGTAAAAAAGGAAATTCTAATTAAAAAAATCCAAATCATTCTCAAACCAGTTCAATTTATCCTCACCGATCGAAATCACAAAAACTGTTCATTTTCTCCTCCCCGTTCTCAAACCCTAGTCCAATTATTTCTCCCCGCTCCCCATCGTCGCCATCTTCTCCTTCCTGCTTCCTTATCCCCATTCTGTCGTCACCCTCTTCTCTTCTCCGCTTCCTTATCCCCACACTGCCGTCGCCCTCTTCTCCTCGGCCCCCATTTCCCCCACTATATTAATCGCCGATCTCTGCTGCTCTTTCTTTCGCGCAGTCGACCAAATTGATCCCCATCTATCTCAAAATCCAAATTCCAAAAGGCGTTCATTTTCTACTCTCCGATCTCAAACCCAACTCCTCGTTCCCCATTGCCATCTTCTCCTCTCCACTCCTTGATACCTACTTCCCCGTTGCCCTCTTCTCCTCGCCCCCCTGTTACCCACTTTAGTAATAGACCTCTATTCCCCTTCGCCCTCTCCTTCTCTCCCTCGCCGGCTTGCACCGACCTCCTCGCTCCTCTTTCTTTCTCACAGTCGACCAACTCGCCAGGGCTAACAAACTCTTTTTCTCTAGCCGTCGACCACTGCACCGTATTTGGGGTAACAACATTGTTACGATTTTTGTTGGATTTTTTTTATTGTCTTTCTTAGTTGTGTTTGTTTGAACATTGAACATATAGGTGATTTTCATAATTGGTAATATATATTAGATACAAGGAGTGCTGTTAATTCAATTAGATTTCGCGTTAAATTTTGCTTCCTCTTAAATTTCCTTCAATTAGATACAAGGACATTAAATTTCCATCCTGTTAGTTCAATAATATTTCGCTGATTACTTTAGTCATGTAATAATATGTCTACTTATAAACAATATGATACATTACTGTATAGAATAATCGATCCCTAGTTCTAAAGCGAGGGTCAGATTTGGCAAGACTTTTTATAAGGTTTATGTTTATATTAATAGTTATAGAAGTCATGTTCGATGATGCATACGAGCATTTTATTTATATAGAATCATGTATTCATCAAGAAGAGAATCTTAATACTTTTTTTTTCATTTGGAAGATGGGATAAAGCATATTATAGTTAGAAACAGTTATCTGCAAAATTATCAATTCAGAAAGAAGGGTTTTCTGCAATTTACCAATTTTTCATAACCTAATTCCTTTTATATAATATTAGTTTGCTAGTGTCCTTGTCTATGAGAAGAACAAGCAAGTGGTGTTCGGTAAACCTTTATTAGTTTAAGTTATCCATGATTAATTTTTAACCTCATTAGGTTTGAGATGTCTATTGCAACTTCTTTAAGGGTAATTAGCCTTCCTGCCCCCCTTAAGAATTTAACTTATGAAAATTACCCCTATGATAGAACGAATGTATGCAAATGGAATTTTTCAGTTTAGTAAACGGCTATCATCACTAATGTGGTTATAAACTAGTAGCTGAAAAAAGTTTCCATATAAACTACTCCGTTTTTTAATTTGGAACAAGATTATAGTGACACACTCACAAGGAAAATAATTCTTGTTCGAAACAAGATTCAAACTTCTATTCTCTCTCTTACAATCTGAACTAAACTCTAAAAATCTTGAGGGAAACATTTGGTTCAGATTACTATTTAGTGTTGTATCCTTTGATTTGATGGAGTTCTAAAATTTGACTTCACAGACTGTAAAATAGTAACATTTAACATCAGTGGTGTGGCAAATTATTTTTTTAGTAAAGCATTACGTCATAACCTGTTATCGAACATGAAAAAAATAAAATGATGCTTATCGATCAGTCAGATTATAAATAAACACAATATCACCATTGTCTTCTTTTCCTCTTCTTTTTTATGTGTAATCAACATATAATATGTAACTAACCTTGTTTTATTTTAATAAATTTGGCTTATACAATATCTAGTTAGTGATAAGATAAGAATACAAAAATAAAAAAGGATAGATAGGAGGGGGTGGATTTTCTTATTGGTGATCATTATCATTATGATTATCATCAGTTCTAACCAGTTTTAAGCTTGTGGGGTGCGTAGTGGTAAAAAAATGATTTCCTATGGGGATTTAGTTCGTCAAGAGCCTTAAGTTAGTCGTAAGTTTGTAACAACTCTTGGTTTTAAAGGACACTAGAATATTAGGAATGAAATTCGATAGCGCAAAATCTGATCATAACTTTGTAACTAGGTGATGCTTAATAAAAAGTAGAATGTGTATGGTTTATCTTTTTCATCTTGAGGAGTTGCAAATGCTTTATTGCCATGACTAAATAGAAAGTGTTAAAATTATAGTCTTACATGGATCAAGGATTTTTCCTCGTTAAAAAATGTGGCTTCTTAATACGTTTTCTTTGTCGTTTACTTAATTATTGATATTTACTCAATTTTTCTCTATTGGGTGCATTGGACTCTCTGAAGTTCATTGAACTTTCAAAACTTCCATTGCTGTACTCTACAATCTACCCACTTAAGAACACAATATTGAAGCTTTACTAATTTAAAGGTATCATCGAATGTTAATTTTCATCTGAATTGCACAATTCTTCTCTTAGTAATTTGTAGGGTCAATACCTTAAATTTTCTGATATATTCATCCATCTCATTTTCTTTCAGGTCTTAATTCTTCCTTAATTTCTTTAAGGTCTTAATTCTTCCTTAATGCTAATGATTATTCAATTGTCATATGTTTAAGATTTAAACTTGCGTAGAAATGTTTTTTTATTTTATATCCCATGAAAGTTGAATATGCAATCTTGTTTAGAGTGAGGAAAAGAAACTTGATTCATTCTACATAATCAGTGAGAATACAGATTCTGATGCAATCTGAAAGTTTGTTTGTGAAATTGTCAATTCAGGGAATACCTTCCAATGAGAGGAAGTGTACACGTGATTGAGGAGTCTTTGAAGCTAGCTTATGGGGAAAATTCGGAGTTCATAATAGATAAATGAATTGCAGCAATATAAGCTTTTTCAGGAACCGGTGCATGCAGGGTGTTTGCAGACTTTCAGAAAAGCTTCTTGCCTGACTTGCAGATTTATATACTTGTACCAACCTGGTCCAGGTATGTTGTTGTTCTCCTGCAATATTTTGTTGTTCTCCTGCAATATTTTTGTGAACTTTGACTTGAATATTATTCTGCGTTTGGTTCTATATTCCATTTCCAATGATTTGTTTAGAAGCATTAATCTAACTTCCAAATCCATACCTTTTGGCAGCCATCATAGCATTTGGAGAGATGCACGTGTTCCACAAAGAACATACCACTACTACCATGCTGAAACAAAGGGACTTGATTTTGCAGCACTGATGGATGATGTTAAGGTAGGGTCCAAGTTTTGATGATTGATACTAGTGAACCTTCCCTTATATTATGATTTTGATTGTAACAACCATTATGCTTCTTACACCACTTAGAGTGCTAATACCTGTGCTCTCCATCCGAAGTTCTCAGTTCTGACACCCGACCTTTCGCCTGGGTCTTCTTTTGAAATTAAATTATATTTTATGAGAACTGAAGACAGACAACAAATATTCAGTGGCACTCATTTGTTTTCCCTGTTACATTACTTACTACTCAAGATTACTTTGACCAGATTGACATGTTGTTTAGCAAAGTATTTTTTTTCTCTTCTATAAACTGTCTTTTTATTCAAATTGATTGTGTAGAATGCACCAAATGGTTCGTTCTTTTTGCTTCATGCTTGTGCACATAATCCTACTGGAGTAGATCTTAGTGAAGAAATATGGAGAGAGATATCATATCAGTTCAAGGTAGATAAATAGCTTCAGTCTTATTTTTACA
Organism: Hemerocallis citrina; assembly: GCA_017893485.1. Taxonomy (NCBI): domain Eukaryota; kingdom Viridiplantae; phylum Streptophyta; class Magnoliopsida; order Asparagales; family Asphodelaceae; genus Hemerocallis; species Hemerocallis citrina. The sequence goes on from CM030361.1 coordinate 291,720,178, forward strand.
TATAAATGATTAATGCCAGCTGAACTATTATTAAGTTTATTTGAGTTTTGGTTATCTAGGTGAAGAACCATTTCCCATTCTTTGATATGGCATACCAAGGTTTTGCTAGCGGTGATCCAGAGAGATGCAAAAGCTATTCGCATATTTCTTGAAGATGGGCACATGATTGGTTGTCCCCAATCATTTGCTAAAAACATGGGACTCTATGGAAAGAGAGTTTGATGCCTCAGGTATTTCATATATCATTTTAACAGCGTGTTTTAGAAATGTCAATATCTAATTAATTTCTGTCATTGGATATCTTCCAGATTTTTCTTTTTCCTTGTTTTTCCTTCATACTTGCATCTGAGAACTGGCTAAATTAGATTAAAATTGTTTGCCAAAAGTAGTTCCCAAATGCATGCTATCATCATCAAAGACAGTATCAGATAGCATGAACACTTCTACTATGGAGATTAGAGATGTATCGTGTTGGACATGTGTCAGACGTTGACTCTTCTTGGACACTTTTTTTTATACTCAATCTCTCATTGGACACTTGCCCAACAGTTTCACACTTTGCCAAATCTTATATTATATCATTGATCTATCGCATTATTCAACTATTTTATAGCACTTCATACATCTCTTTTATTTTTTTATTTTTTGAAAATTTTGGTTGGGAGGTGGGGGGGTAATAAAGTGCTACGGCATGTTGACTTGGTCGACCTCCCTTTACCATATGATACAGCTAAAAGAAATAAACTTAATCTGGTAATGAACGAGTACCAGAATAGTTCATTGCTTTTTTCTTTCTATTTACTGGTTCAATAAGTTATTCTATTAATTGGTGATTTTAGTTCTTATGCTTCCGGTTCAATGATTTTAGGTACTTCATAGTTTTACACTTCAATTGGATAAATTTCCTTGTTAGTACAATCTTGTTTAGTCCTTAATGAAATTGTATGAACATTTGCGCTTACTTCTTTTTTCCCATTGTTAATCACACATTGACATTTTTTCTTCTACATTTGCAGATTGGAGTTGTCTTGAATGAACCGAAGAGTGCGAGTTGTGTTGATGTTGGTCACTCAAGGGTTTTTTTTTCCATCAGTTTTAAGTTAATTGATGTACTTTTTTTATAAGTTGATTGTAAGGATTGAAGAATATTGTACGGATTTTTCTATGATGCTATGTTTTGAGATACCTGTACACAAATTTGTAAAAATTTTATAGTTTCAATGGTGTATTGATATTTTCTATATTTTAATTTCTATTTGCATCTGGAGATTTTTTTTGAATATAAGTAAAAAAAATAGTATTCCTAAAACGCCGTAAAAAACACAAATTTGCGAAACTTTTATAGTTATAATGGTGTATTGACATTTTCGGTAAATCAATTTTTATTTGTATCCGTAGATTTTTTTTGTATACAGTTAAAACGAAATAGCGTTCCTAAAATGCTGTAAAAAACCACAAATATCAAAACGATAGCATTGCCGAAATGCTATAAATTTTATAGCGTTTTAACAAAATGCTATAGAAACTATAGCGTTTTATAAAACGCTATAGAATCTATAGCGTTCTGGAAACGCTATAGAAACTATAGCGTTTCCAGAACGCTATAGATTCTATAGCGTTTTGTAAAACGCTATAGTTTCTATAGCGTTTGGTCAAAACGCTATAGACTTATTATAGCGGGGCTTTTGATAGCGTTTGTAAAACGCTATCGTAGGTCTACTATAGCATTTTATGAATGCTATCAAATGTCATATTTGTTGTAGTGTGAATCAAGTGTCAAGTAATCAAGTATCATGTAAACATGCATCAAGTGTTAAGTATCATGTAATCATGTATCAAGTGTCAAGTATCATGTAATCATGTATCAAGTGATCAAGTATCAAGTGTCAAGTAATCATGTTCAAGTCCGGTATTATTACTATCTAGGTAGCACTTCATGCATCCATCCTTTTACTACATGGTTGCTACAGTCAACGCAATTTCATTTTAGATTTCATAGTGAACCATAGAGGGCAGTGTACTCAGGGACAAGTAATCCAAATCATATACCAAATTCCAAATTAACCAAATCATATACCAAATTCCAAATAATCCAAATCATATACCAAATTCCAAATATGGGAAACACGGGCCCCCTTCCGAGTACATGTTTCTGAATTATCCACTACTAGATCTTTCCCATTAATCCCGGTTTGGTTATTTATTATTATAATCAGGCGTGCATGTATGTATCGCAAAACAAAGTAAGGGTAACAGGTTATAAACATGTATAAGGTTCAGGGTGCAAGATAAACAAGTACAGGTACAAGATAACACATAATATGGTAAAACAACTAGTTTTCTAATTCAGGACAACAAGACAGTGTTGTACTAAAATAGTAATTTCCATTGCTACAAACATCCAAATATAGATCCGTCGAAGGATCTGGAAAATAAACTTCCACACGAATCCAGCGAATATAAATAAGTCATATAGTAATTCACAACATCATAACTCAAAACAGGTTTGAATCCAGAAAACATGTTCAGTCAAAAATCAGTAAAACGAATTCTCAGTCAGGAAAACCGCATCAAAACCTCTCAAATAAATTTAGGAAAAATCTGAGGTATTCCCCTATATGTCTAGAATCAGAATATAAAGTTTCATAATATTCCAATAAAATTAGTTTAGTCATCAAAAATAAGAAAATATCAAGAAACGATACTTTGGAAAATCTGGAATTCCCAACACTGCTGTACGAAAACTGAAATATCTCGCAAACCGTGAAATGAAATCCAAATCCGCCAAAGGGAGATGAGAATAGACAAAATAATTTAACTTTAATATTTCACAAATATTTTTCATACAGTAAAAGAAATTAGGGTGAAAATAAGATTCTTTACAGAACAACAAACAAAATACAGCAAGTATAGTTCTTATAAACAAGCATGAAACGACATCTAAAACTCGTCAATAAAATCTACCAAAATTTTGGGTAATTCCTAGATATGTATAGAAAGACTGACCAAAGTTTCAGATCAAAATAATATGTGTAGCACAAGTATCAAAATAATTAAGTCATCAAAATCATCAAGAACGAAATCTGGAATTTATCTACACCTCTACAGTAAAACAGTCATAAGTCACTCATACGAAAACGAAATCTAGCAAGGCCAGAGGGGTTGGAAACCAGACGAAATTCTCTAAAACTCATGTTTTATACCGAAATTAAGTTACTGACTTCAAGACAGTCCAAAACAGTAAACAAAACAGATCAGCGACAAAATACAGATTTTCCCCTTTAACGACAACTCAGCATATATCATACAAAAATTGTTCAAAGCACAACCAAACATGAAATCGAGTCTACCAAGTTTCCAAACATCATGAATTTGGGTTATTAACATATCTAAAACAAATCTATCACATGGTTCTCTACAAATCACGAATTCTCACAAAAGTCCCACATACATGATCAAATCAAGAACAGGTAAAACCTAAGCTAATTCATGTCAAGATTGTGTCATGACTCATGAGGCAACTATGGTCAATTTTTTACAATAGAGACAAAACCCATCAAAGATAACACACACCCGAGTTGTCTCTAGAACCCAACTACACTATATGTGGTATTTTTGACTTGTATCAAACAAAGGAATTGGAGTACAAGTTACTTGCCTTAACCGAAGATGAAGAACGCTAAAAATCAAGAATAACGGGAATGGATTCCCGACGAGCAAAATATATGAACGAAAATCTACGAACGAATGAATCTAAGCAAACTTGAGTGAAAATCTCCACACGAACAATTCCACCAAAAGAGAGATGATCCAAGAGGGATGATGACAATAGTAGCTTGCGGACACAAGAGAGATCAACACCGGAGAGGATGAGAGAGACTAGGGATTGTTGTACGGTGGTGTAGGAGATGGTCGGCCAAGGGAGAGATCGGCCAAGGGATGATGGGGGCTTGGGTTTAGGGGTAGGCTGGGCGTTATTAGGTGGAGGTTAGGGTTTAGGATTAGGGTGGGAGAGAGGGAGAGAGGGATGAGAGATATATATATAAGGGGATTAGGGTTAATGGGTAATTAGGAGTAGTAGTAGGATTTGTTTAATGGGTATGGATAATGATTAATTTCATAGGATAACAAATAGGATTTAAATAAAAAATCAAATCGAATAGATAAAGTAATAAATAAATGTAGGATTATATATCAAAATATATATTGATCTACAAGATAGAAATTATTTGAAATACTACAAATACAAATAACAATAGAAATAGATTTTTAAATCAACAATCAAGAGTACAGGAATAACAAAAATAACAATAATCATAATAATAAAATAATAAAATAAAAAAAAATCATAACATAAACAAAAAAAAATCATTGGGAACTAGTTATCAATAAATTATTGATTAAAAATAGGTTTTAACAGAAGATCTAACAACACATTTTAACAAAAAATTTGAAAGCAGAAAAATTAATTTACAAAAATTTTAAATATAGAAAAATACACATAAAATACGGGTTTGGAGAAACAAGGGTTACAATAAACATACTCCACTTTTCACGAGTTTACATAAAATTCATTCTACTTTCTATTCATTTATTTATTTTTCGTTTGCTATACTATCAAATAAAAATAGTTGCGGTTTTTCTATGTCATCCAAAATTACTGTTTCCGTTCATTTTTAAGGGTATTTCTGCATAAACTTTCATGTTGTTTTTAATGATTAAAAAAACATTTTATTGGGGCTTTTCTTTTTTTAGGAGATGATCTCATAATGTTTAAAAAATTTAAAAAATTTAAATTTCTAGTTAAAAAAGTAGTATGAGTTTACAGTCACTTACTATAGGAGTATAATGGTCTAAACATCTTAAATTTAACAAATAAAATAATTAAATTGTAAACCACAACTGCTTTAGCTCGATAGTGTAGCAAACAACAACAAAAAATGGTGGTGTGGGTTTTCTGCAAACTCGCAAAAAGTTGAGTGGGTTTACTAAAATTTTCCCATTTTTAAAACCTTTTGAATAGTAATTGTTGGAGAAATTAGATTAATTAATCATTTTGATAATTAATTGTTCTTGGATAAGTATTATATTGGGCACAACTCAATGAATGTCCTATCATTTTCATTTTAATTAATTAACTTTTCAAAGTTTATTTTAAATTTTTTTATAAAAAAAACTCTTTTTTGTCATAATGTTGTCTCAAAATGTTCTTTTTATAATTGAATTATATCTATATATCTTATATTAATCGGAGAAAGAGTCTGCCCCATCTCTTCTTTCTCTATTTTGAATTAGAGAAATGAGATGAAAAGTAGGGATTCATATTTAACTAACTCGTGCACTATGCACGATTTTATTTAAAAAGCAAAACAAAATAAAAATCTAAATCCCTCAAACACAGTCTTTTCCCTTGTCACTTTCTCAATCTCATAAAATCTCACGTCTCTTTCCAAACCCACTCCCATCCCCTACCTTAAAATTAAATTTTTAATCCAACACATTTCATACATTTTTTTAATATATAATTTTCTTAGTATATCCTAACATGTGCTATAATGCATGGTTTATAATGTATGACATATTTACTGAATGTTAATGATGATGTAATATATCTGTTAACATAAATTAATTGAATTTGCGATATCTTTTCATTGCATGCATTTTTTAGCTTTAGTAATATTCAATTGGATAATATTATGGGTTGACAGTAATTCTCTAAACCATCTGATTATATGAGGATGATAATGAAGATTTAAGTAATTACGATAGGAATGATATTTTTAAGTTTCTCCCAATTCTCACACGCGTTTTTGGAGTTTTATATAATTTTATGAGTCCCTCAAAACTATTGCAGACTGTGTAATTAGCACTGGATAACACTAGTTAAATTTGAAGAATGTGAGTTTTTTTTATTTAGTAATTTAAGGACATTTTGGTCCTAAATTATGTAATATGGAATTTTTTATTCAAAATATATGTTGAGAAGTTTCTTGATTGAAGTAGAAACGAGGGGAATGTTTATTCATTTTTGCCCTGTTATATTTGTGTTTTATGTTAAGTTTTTCCCTGATATGGGTCAGATGACGTGGCCTCTCCTAGGCCACCAGATCCCCTCAAAAACCGCTCACTCCTGATCATCAGATCAGCCCCAAGCCCCATGGGCTTCTGCCACGTCAGGCCCACGGGCAAGCGGGTCCAGACGCGGCCCAAGCGGATCCAGACCGTTTGGCATGCCTATAAATACCAGGCCCTCTCCTCCCTTACAAGGTAATCAATCTTTTCTCCTCTAAAAGTCCTAGCTACTGTTACTCTTCAGTAACTAACTAGACCGTCGGAGTGCAAGTACACGAGACCGAGCCGAGCCCCGCAGATTCGAGCTGAGCTGCTAGGATCCGAGCCGAGCATCAGTCCTCCACTCTGCTCTACTTCCTCCTGGACCGTCCGAGCTGAGGGTCGGGCGTATAGTCGGTACCGAGACTTCCGCTAAATGACAAATTGAGAGAACTCACACCTGGTGCAGCCACCCAAAAAAAAACTGTAGGAATCCCTTGGTACTGACCCCAGTCCGATCCCGGACATTTACGTCATCCCCTCAATCCGAGCTCCGATAGGGCACCCAAGGCCAGAAGAGCCGTCACCTCTGTATGTCGCCCGGATGCTCCTCCCTAGGATGTCCCTGTCGACACTCATGGATCCAACCATCCGAGGATCAATGGTGAACCCGGGCTGGGCGCTTCTCGCTCGGTCGCGATCGACCTACGTCGGCAGATCCAGAACCAATAAGCCAGCCGAACGAGGGGAGGGACCGCTTCTAACTCGGTCCCGAACCATCCCAGCACCCATCCCGAGGGCGGGAGCCAGAGCTCAGTCGTGCTGACCGAAGGCCGCCACCCCAACGCGACCCGGCCAGACAAGCTCCAGTCACCCGCCGCGAGTTCCAAGACTTTCGGAACGAGATCCTGCAGGCCATCTTAGGGATCCCTGTGAATGAGACACTCCACCCGTCTCACTCTCAGTCGGACGCCGAAGCCAGAGAGTCTCGCGACCTAACCCACCCACTAGAGCAAGACGAAAATGTCCTGCGACGCCTACAGGAAATGGAGAACCACCTCGAACACTTCGGCGAGGGCAACTCGAGGGCGGCCCCGGTTCATAGGCCGAACCGACCTCCTTTCTCCGCTGCAATCTTACAAGCGAAAATACCCCAAAATTTCCGGCCTCCCCAATTCGAGACCTATGACGGCGAGGGAGATCCTGCCGATCACATGGAGGGTTTCAAGACCCTCATGATGATTCACAGCGCATCGGATCCCCTCCTATGTCGTGCCTTCCCCGCCACCCTCCGGGGTCCGGCTCGGGAATGGTTCTCGAAGCTCGTCCCCGGCTCAATCTACTCATTGACGAGTCAGAGGCTAACTTTCTTGCCCACTTCGTGACCAGCAGGAAGGCCAAGAAGACGAGCGAGTCCTTGCTGGGCCTCCGGCAGAAGGAGAGGGAGCCATTCCGACAGTTCATCCGGAGGTTCACCACGGAGGCAAGTTCCGTCTCCTCCCTCGACACTGAGGTCGCCTCGGCAACCTTTCGGCACAACGTCCGATATGGCCAGCTGAAGGCATCCTTGGCCAAAAAGCCTCCCCTCGACTTCCCTGACCTGCTTAATCCGAGCCGAAGAGGCCCTAAATCCCGAGGACGCCAAAGAGGTTCTAGGGAAGGGAAAGCAAAAGGCCGATGAGGTCAAGACAACCAAGAAGGTTCCAAGGGACGGGATCGGCATGAAAAGGGTCCCTCCGATCCCGCGTTTCGAGAGATACACGCCACTAAAAAAAATGTGTCGACCATCTTACTCGCGATCGAAGACAGGGATCTCGTCCAGATGCCCCCTCGACCCACCAGCAACAAGAGAAGGGACCAGCGGTTCTACTTCCGCTTCCACCGGGACAACGGGCACGACACCGACTACTGCCGGGCCCTGAAGGATGAAATCGAGGCCCTCATCCAATGAGGGTATCTCCGAGAATTCACCCGGGAAGACAACCGGGACAGGAGGGAGACGAGGAACCAGAGGCCTTCTCCTCCTCCTCGCGCCCCCAAACAGTGTACCGAGCGGGACCCGGAGCCCGAAGAGACCGGAGGTCAAGCCATTCTGCACTACAACCATGGGGGGCCCATGGTAGGAGAGTCCAGTACTTCCCACAAGGCTTTTGTCCGAGAGGTAAATGCCGTTCAAGACCTCCCTTCCCCCCAAGTTCAAAGCTCCCTGTCTCCTTCTTGGGGGAAGACCTGGAGGGGGTCCGACTCCTGCAGTGTGATGCACTCGTCATCAGCCTCGTCATGGCAAACTATGAGATCCGTCGGATCCTCGTAGACAACGGGAGCTCGGTGAACATCCTCTTCTTGGAAGCATTTGAGAACCTCAAGCTCCCCCGAAAGAAACTAAAGCCAGCCGGGTACACCCTGCACGGATTCTCTGGCATCCCGGTGCCTATAGAAGGAATAGTAACCTTCGATGTCACTGCGGGTACGACCCCCCACCGAAGGACTGAGTTGATGGACTTCATGGTTGTGAACGTCAAAGCAGCCTACAACGCCATCCTCGGCCGACCAAGGCTCTGCTCTCTCCAGGCCGTTCCCTCGGCCTACCAACTGAAGTTGAAGTTCCCAACCGAATCAGGTGTTGGGGTAGTTCGGGGGAACCAAGAGGCAGTGCGAGGGTGCTATATGATGGCAATCGGGGGCGGTGTGTTTCCCCTGGACACCGTCGAACGGCAACCCCCGAGGATCCAACCAGAGCCCAAACCGGCAAACGAACTAGAAGAAGTCTCGTTCGAGACAGAGGACAGTTCAAAATAGTTCCGCGTGAGCCGCTCCCTCGTGCCCGACCTAAAATCCAACCTGATCGACTGCATTTGCCGCAACGTTAACCTCTTTGTTTGGAAAGCCATTCGACATGCCCGGGATCTCCGAAGACCTGATCATGCATAGGCTGAGTGTGCTCCCTGGCTCGAAGCCGATTGTCCAGAAGCAACGTAAGTTCGCCCTGGAGAGGTAGCAAGCCGTGAAAGCGGAGGTGGACAAGCTCTTGTCCATCCGGTTCATCCAAGAGGTCAGATACCCCGAGTAGTTGGCGAATGTCGTGATGGTAAGGAAGGCAAGCGGAAGCTGGAGGATCTGCATAGACTTTACGAACCTCAATAAGGCGTGCCCCAAGGATCTGCATAGACGCAACGTCAGGTCACGAGCTCCTGTTCTTCATGGATGCCTTCTCCGGATACAATCAGATCCGAATGTTCCTCCCCTGACATAGCCAAGACGTCCTTGTCACCGATCAAGGTCTCTACTACTACCGGGTCATGCCCTTCGGACTGAAGAATGCCAGTGAAACCTATCAGAGGCTCGTCAACTGAGCCTTCAAGGACCAGATCGGTCGAAATATGGAGGTGTACGTCGACGACATGCTCGTCAAAAGCTAGCAGGGACAGGACCACGTTGCCGACCTGGCAGAAGCCTTTGGAGTTCTTCGGACCCACAACATGATGCTCAATCCGGTCAAGTGTGCATTCGGCGTCTCCTCGGGAAAATTTCTCAGGTTCGCCGCCAGCTAGTGCGGCATCGAGGTGAACCCTGAAAAGATCCAGGCCATAATCGACATGGCCCCTCCAAGGAACATCAAGAAAATCCATCGGCTCACGGGGAGACTAGCGGCCATCGGCCATTTTCTCTCCAAATCCGAAGAGAAGTCCTTCTCGTTCTTTAAAGCTCTGCACGGAACCGGAGGCTTCAAGTGGGGCACTCAGCAGCAGGAGGCATTCGCCCAAGTGAAAGAGTACCTTGCCAATCCTCCGCTCCTTAGCAAATCCGAGCCGGGCGAGCCTCTCTGGCTTTACCTTTCGGCCTCGGAAAGCGTACTCAACGCTGTCCTCGTTCGAGAAGAAGACGGAGTCCAAAAATCACTATACTATGTGAGCAAGGTTCTACTCTCGGCCGAGACCAGATACGCGAAAATGGAGAAGGTGGCATACGCCCTGGTCATGGCCGCTCGAAACTCCGCCCGTACTTCCAGGCACACTCAATACAGGTCCTCACGAACCAGCCTCTGAAGGCCGTACTCGACAAGCCCGAGAGCTCCGGCCGACTGGTCAAGTGGTCAATCGAGCTCAGTCAATCCGACATCGACTATCAGCCAAGGACGGCAATAAAGGGACAGACCCTCACTGAATTCATTACGGAATACACCATCTCAGAGCAACCCGACAGCAAGGGGGCCGATCAGACGTGGGAAGTTTACGTTGACTGCTCCTCCTACGAAGCGGGGAGTGGCACAGGCATCATCTTGCGAGGGCCCGACAACTTTATTCTTCAATATTCTCTCCACCTCAACTTTCCAGCCTCTAACAATGAGGCAGAATATGAAGCTATGATCGCGGGGCTCACCCTAGCACACCAACCAGACGCTAGACAGATCAGGGCCTTTCGCAACTCTCAGCTCGTGGTCAATCAGATCATCGGAGAGTTCGATGCCCACGACGATCGGATGATCCGGTACCTGGTCGTGGTCCAGCGGCTCCTGATATCCTTCGACAACTCCGCGGTTCTAAGGATTCCAAGAGAGCAGAACGCCCAGGTCGATGCCCTGTCGAAGCTAGCCTCCTCGTCCTTTGAAAGACTCGACCGAACCATTCTGATTGAGGTACTCCTGAAGCTAAGTATTGCCCTTCCCTAGATCCTCTGTATTGAGGATGAAGCTGAGCCTGACGATTGGACCACTCCCATCCGAAAGTTTCTAGTCACGGGAGAGCTCCCCAAAGACCGAGCTGAGGCAAGGCGGATTAGGGTCTGCTCGGAAAGGTTCGCCATGATCGACGAAACCCTCTTCAAGCGCTCGTACACCACGACGGACGGGAGGCCCTATCTCCGCTGCTTGACCCCTGACGAAGCAAAGTATGCTCTCAAGGAGATCCACAAAGGGATTGGCAGGAGCCACATGGGGAGCTGATCGCTCGCCTGAAAGGCTCTGAACCACGGGTATTACTGGCCCATGATGGTGCAGGACGCCCTGGCCCTGGTCAAGAAATGCAAACCCTGTCAAAGATTATCCTTGGTAAGAAGGGCGCCACAAGCAAACCTCTGCTCCCTGGCCAGTCCAACCCCCTTCGCCAGGTGGGGGATGGACCTGGTAGGCCCCATTCCGAATGCGACGGGCCAAAGAAAGTTCTTGATAGTAGCAATCGACTACTTCATAAAGTGGATCGAGGCCGAGCCGCTAGCCACGATCACCGAACAGCAAACTCAGCAATTCTTCTGGAAACATATCATCTGCCGATTTTGTAACGCCCCGAATTCCAAAATACACTAAATTCGAGATTCCACAGGATCTTTACACTTCTTTCGTACAATTTTACAAGGAAATTAAAACTTTTCACTTTACATCAGAGTTACATGAAACTTTACACTTTACATTTTACAGCGGAAGCAAATTTACAACATTTAAATAAATGTACATCAACATTTGAATAATCTCTAAGCATCTGTGCTTCTTTAATCTTTATCATGTCATTTATCCTGCATACAAAACTGTGGGTACGTCAGTTTATTCAACCGACGAACATTATACACGACCATCCTCTCTATGCCGGAAATAGTATAACTCATTTTTCATATTTAACAAACACAAACTTGTCACATATCAACCTAAAGGGAATACCCTAATGATGTCGTGTTGTGATTGTGCACTTAGTACTTAATGCAATTATTCATAATACATGACACTAATGCACACTTGTTCGGATTCTATGCATCCCATACTACATAGGTCCGAGGGCAAGCCTCTTATTCGTTCTTCATCTTTGTAGGGTTCAATCCCTCGTCATGACTTAATCTACTACTGTAACTACGGTAAGTATCCTAGATGATCTATGAGTACAAGCTCGTGTACAGAAAACCTGGAGGGGAATTTCACGCCATGTCTTGACTCATCAAGCATGCATTCTGTGGCAATTTAGCCTCCTTCATGGCACACAATCCTCTTGCAGTCACCAAACATCCCACAAGCGTCGCCAAGGTCCGATCATTCTGAGTAGTGCCCATGCCATGTCTTGACGCATCAAGCATGCATTCTGTGGCTCACACACGCATCGTAAACTCGAGGCTCTCATACTTGTGTTTTTCTCTCACTTTCATCACCTATTCACTATGTACTAAATCCTTAAATTTAAAGAAATCATGAACAAAATCAATCTCTTAGAGTTAGCCCTCTCACTATTACCGGTCTGATTTCTTTCATTTCACAATGACCCAAACTGGTCTTTTCAATATCAATAATCATAATTATTCATCACTTACACTTGCCGATGTGAGTTTTGGCTACACTCTAATTTTCAATTTCAATTCACAATTCATATGTTTGAGTTTTCATACTCAATAACATTTCTCTTTTCCAATCAAGATTTCTAAATTATTCATGAGTCCATAAACATACATATAATTTAATTATTCCTTATGTATTTCATCAAATATCATTTCCACATTAAAGGTCACATTACTAATTATATGGTCAAAAGAATATTCACAACTCATAATTGTCACACTATTCTCCAATGGGAATAATTCACATCACTTCACTTCATATAATTTCTTTCTTTATTATATTTCCATTCTAGTACTTTATTTCAATTCTTTTTGCAAACTAAACTAGAGTAGAACCATACAACTTTTCACAACTAAACTAGTGTAGAACCATAGTTCTATCTACACTTTTGTTCTCAATTATGTACTCTATTTTATTTTGATATCCACCAAATTACTTTTCATAAGTCCCACATATTTTTAGGATAATAATCATATTTTTTTCCATAATTTTAATCACAAAAAATTCCCAAAAAAATATTTTTTCCACAAATTAAACCTCGGCAGAGACCGGGTTTCGAACCAACAACCACAGGGAAACAAGCCGCAGGCACAGACCACTAGGCCGATCGCGCCAAGCAGTATAAAGGAGGGCTGAGAGCTATACATGCTCTCGGCTGTAGTTAATTTATTTTTAATGTACAAAACAAATATATGGTGCTAACGGGAATCGAACCATCGATCTGTGAGGAACCCCGCGCACTGTAACGACTAAGAGCATCCTGACCACTCGAGCTATAGGCTCGGGTTGTCTCAGATACAACTCGAAGTCTACTTGAATCAATTCTCTCTGTTTAATAAAACATTTCGATGTTCTAAAAAGCTCTCATTTGATTTTGCTTTTACTAAACTTACTGTAAATTTCCAGATTACTTATCCCCCTAATAATTTATACTCCAGTATATAAAAATAATTTTTTTCAATAATAAAACACATATTTTTATATAATTAGCTCAAATTATATGCTACTACTACCACATTTCTTTTTCGACATCTCTTATCAAATTTTGATTTCAATAATCTCTATATCATTTCTCGATTTTTATTCAATTCACAAACCCACAATTTATATTTTTGGTCATTCATTACAACATTATCACACAAGGTCCATTTAAGCATATAAAACAACATTGTCGTCTATTAACTTTTGCACACGGTTCTTGATGATAATAATGAATTTTTCTTCAAGCAATCCGTATCTATAATTAATTTACACACAACTTAAATTAAATGATGGTAACATATACAAGCCATTTATTAACATTCCAATCAATTAATGAGCCATTTTTCCAATTAAAATGTACTCTTATTAATCTTTTTCATGCATCATCACTTCAATTTCATTCTAGCATGCTTCCTAATTAGAAATGTGGAAAATAACCCACCTTAAATAAAGAGAAACACAATTTGCAACACCTCCTAAACAAAAGTCCTCGCCAAGAGAGCGATCCTCCTTCTCGTCGATGCGCACACAAGCCTCCAAGATGCCGAACCCGAGCTCCTTTGATGCCGACCTTCCTTGTTGATGCAAGCACAAACTCCCCACACACAACTCTCAATCTTTAACTCACTTGCTATACTACTAATAATATATATTATACTATAGGTCTTTGGAGAATAATTAGTACAAAAATAACTAGGCGAGGGGGGGGGGGGTATTTATACTAAAAATTTGGGTAAATGGAAGGCTAGGATTAAACTAGGAGTTAGAAACAAAAGGCTAGGATTCAAGGAGGAGTTACAATAACCAACCATGATCAAGTAACCACCACCCATGACACCACTCAAATTTTCATTTCCCTCCAATGCCAAAACCGGCCTACACCATGTGCAATTGCACGTGTATGTGCAATGCACGTGCATGCACTTGTCCTCCATTATATTTTCATAAAAATAATCTTTAAAATGTGTTCTACATTACAAGTTGTATTTAAAAATTAAAAAATACTCATGGGCTTTAGTTTATGGGCCAAAATAATAGTTTATAAAAAGATAATAAATAAATTAAATTTGGGCTTAAAGGAAAGGCTTTTGTTTATTTGAAAAAGACCTTTATATATAAAAATAATTAAAGAGCACATATTCATACACATATACTCATCGTAATGAAAATAATTATAAAATTTAAAACCACAAAAATATTGCACTTGCACACTACGTGCAAGATATAAATAATTTGCATAAATAAAAATCGGGGTATTACAACACTCTCTCCTTAGAATAGTTCCGTCCCCGGAACTACAGTCAAGAGCGAGAACAACACTCACAACAAGCACAAGGAAATACAAAATACAAATCAAGCAAAAAGCTCAGGATAATACTTCAACATCCTCTCCTCAGACTCCCAAGTAGCCTCTTCAACCAAATGGTTTCTTCAGACTACCTTGACCATCGGTATCGTCTTATTCCTTAAGATTTTCTCTCGACGATCAGCAATCTCGACAGGAGACTCGATGTAATGAAGATCCAACTGCAAACATTCCGGCACTTCAGGCAAATGATGACTCGGATCTGGAACATAACCTCTCAGCATAGACACATGAAAGACATTGTGCACCTGTGATAACTCTTCCGGTAATTCAAGCCGGTAAGCAGTTTTCTCGATCCTTTTCAATATCTTATATGGGCCTATAAACCTCGGGGCTAATTTTCCACCTTTGCCAAATCGAATCACACCTTTACTGGGTGATACCTTCAGAAAGACGAAGTCACCTTCCTCAAACTCAAGGTCCCTTCTCCGGTTGTCTGCATAGCTTTTCTGCCTGCTCTGAGCTTCTACCAACCTTTTCCCGATCAGATCAATCTTTTCAGAGGTTTGCTGAACAAGCTCAGGCCCAAACAATTGACGCTCCCCAACTTCAAACCAACAAACAGGTGTTCTGCACTTCCTGTCATACAAACCTTCGTATGGCGCCATCTCAATACTGGTCTGAAAACTGTTGTTGTAGGCAAACTCTACCAAAGGTAAATGCCTTTTCCAATTGTCTCCAAAGTCTAGTACACAACACCGAAGCATATCCTCAAGAATACGGTTGACTCTCTCAGTCTGCCCATCGGTTTGCAGATGAAAAGCAGTGCTGAAATCCGTCTTGGTACCCAAAGCTGTCTGAAGACTCCTCCAGAAATGTAAAGTAAACCGCGCATCTCGATCAGACACAATAGTTGACGGAACACCATGAAGCCTGACGATCTCGCCAACATACAACTCAGCTAACTTGTCCATCGAAGCAGTGAGTTTCATCGCCAAAAAGTGAGCGGATTTGGTTAGTCGATCGACTATAACCCAAATCACATCATTGCCTTTAGGACTCTTGGGCAATCCCGTAATGAAATCCATACTGATGTTATCCCACTTCCATTCCGGAATAGGTAACGGCTGTAATAGACCTTCGGGTCTCTGATTCTCGGCTTTGGCTTGCTGACAAACCTCACACTTTGCCACAAATTCAGCCATATCCCGCTTCAAACCTGACCACCAGAAATGCGGTTTGATGTCTCTGTACATCTTAGTACTTCCAGGATGTACCGACAAAAGAGTAGCATGCGCCTCCTGAAGAATACTCTCTTTTAGGTCCGCCTGATTTGGAACGCACAGTCTATTTCCGAACTACAACACTCCATCCCTAATTTGAGATCCGGGCAACCTGCCAGCACCAACCTGCTCCTTCTTCTCCAAGATATCAGCATCAACCTCCTGACTTGCAATGATCCTTCCATTCAAAGTCGGCTGAAGCCTCAACTGAGCTAAAGATGCTCCCAATCCTTGCAAGACAACTTCAATACCTGCTCGATCCAATTCCTCAATCAGATGCTTCTGAGTTGTAATCAAACTGGATAAACTGCTCTTGCGACTAAGTGCATCAGCAACAACATTAGCTTTCCCAGGATAATACTTGATCTCAGGTCGCATGTCCTCAAACACTTCCAACCATCTTCGCTGCCTCAAATTTAGATCCTTTTGCTGATATATGTACTTCAAACTCTTGTGGTCTGTGTACATATTCAATTTCTCACCGTACACGTAGTGTCTCCATTGCTTCAGGGCAAAGATAATCGCAGCCAACTCCAGATCATGAGTCGGGTAATTCTTCTCATGCGGTCTTAGTTGCTTAGACCCATAAGCGATCACTCTTCCTTCTTGCATTAAGACATAACCAAGCCCACGATGTGAAGCATCGCTGTAAACATCATACTCAACACCTGCTCTAGGCAAAGCTAAATAGGTGCAGTAGTCAGCTTCTCTTTCAACTCCTGAAAGTTCGCCTCACATTGCTCAGTCCACTTGAAGTTCACATTCTTCTTGGTCAAACTAGTAAGCGGTACAGCTAACTGAGCATAACCTTGAATGAATCTCCTGTAGTATCCAGTCATTCCAAGGAAACTTTTGACTTCCTTCACTGTAGTAGGCCTAGCCCAATCTCTCACTGCCTCTATCTTCTGAGGGTCAGTTGCCACTCCCTCCTTAAAAAGGATGTGACCTAGGAATGCCACTTCAGATTTCCAAAAATCACACTTGGATAGCTTGGCATACAACTTCTGCTCTTCCAGCTTCTTCAAAACTGTTGCCAAATGCTTGGTGTGCTCCTCTTCTGACTTGGAGTACACGAGGATATCGTCGATAAACACCACGACGAAAGAATCAATAAACGGCCTCAGAACTCTGTTCATCAAATCCATGAAGATTGCGGGTGCATTCGTCACTCCAAATGGCATAACTAAGAATTTGTAATGCCCATGTCGAGTTCTAAATGTAGTTTTGTATACATCTTCAGCTTTCACTCGAACTTGGTGATATCCTGATCGAAGATCTATTTTGGAGAAAACCGCTGCTCCTTGTAGACGATCGAACAAGTCATCAATTCGGGGAATAGGATACTTATTCTGAACAGTGACTTTATTCAGCTCTCGGTAATCGATACACATTCTTATCGATCCATCATTCTTCTTTACCAAAAGCACTGGTGCTCCCCAAGGTGACGCACTAGGTTGAATAAAGCCTTTCTCCAACAGTTTCTCAATCTACCGTTTTGCCTCATCCTGTTCCACTGGAGCCATCCTATACGGTGCCTTAGAAATGGGTGCACTTTCCGGTTGAACAGTGATACTGAAATCTACATCACGATGTGGGGGTAACCCAGGAAA
Source organism: Hemerocallis citrina (assembly GCA_017893485.1). Taxonomy (NCBI): domain Eukaryota; kingdom Viridiplantae; phylum Streptophyta; class Magnoliopsida; order Asparagales; family Asphodelaceae; genus Hemerocallis; species Hemerocallis citrina. The sequence goes on from CM030361.1 coordinate 291,737,722, forward strand.
ATCATCCAAGAACACAGTCGGATACTCCCGAACCACAGGAATCCCTTGCACTTCCACAGGAATTTCTTCCTTGCGGATAGCTGCCACCAGCCTAGAACACTTCTTTTTTCCTTGGAAAACGACTTCAGGTCCACCTAGAGCCTTCACTGTTACCGTCTTGGTCTTGCACTCGATGCTTGCACTGTACACCGACATCCAATCAATGCCAATGATAACATCGACTCCCAAGATAGTCAGCTCGATCAGATCAATCCCAAAGACTCTGTCTCCAATCACAATCTCGCAATCAGCATAGTACCGATCAGTGGTTAAAGTTTCCCCTGATGGAGTAGCTACTGCTAAGATCTTGCTTGGAAAAATTTTCGGTTCAACTCCCAACACTTTAGAAAATTTAGGAGACACAAAAGTATGAGAGGACCCAGTATCGAACAATACAACAGTTTTCATTCCATTTAAATAAAGTTCCCCTGTTACATAATACACACTCATTACGTAACAGTTCACTAAATAAACGGGAAAAAGAAACAACATAAACCTCTAAACATCTGCCTTCGTACCAGTGATGACATGATCCACCTCATCGGCATCAGCTTCCGTCAAGGCAAATACTCGCCCTAGTTGGTACGATCTCTTCCCAGTCTGCTGAATTGGTACATTGCGATTACCATTCCGTGGTTTGGGGCATTGAGATTGGTAATGTCCCGTCTCACCACAGTTGAAGCAATTTACCGCAGGAGGTCTCACCACATTGTTCTCGGGTCTTCCAACCACATTAATAGTGTTCGCCCCTGTCGGTTTAAACCTTTGTGCAGATGGTTGCCTCTTGAAATTCCCAGAATTTGCGAGCCTCTTCCCAGACTGCCAGTTGTTCCTCCGATTCTGAACAACATGAAACTGCTTCATGTCTGCTTCCGTGGCTGCCGCGCGCTTGACCAACTTGTCGAATCTTCTGATACCAAGAGGTATCATCCGGGACCTCAAGCTCAGCCTCAATCCATAATCGAACTTACGAGCCTTCTTCGCCCCATCCATCACTAATTCAGGAGCATACCTAGAGAGTTGGGTAAATTTAGTCTCATACTCCCTGACTAACATGCCACCTTGCTGTAGTGATAGGAACTCCATGGCCTTCTTCTCCTGGACATCTAAAGGAAAGTAATGACTGCGGAATTCTTCCAAAAATTCCTCCCAGCCAAGAATAATACCTCCCATTGTCCTCGTCATCGACTGCCACCACACAGCCGCATCCTTCTCAAGTTGCAGAGTCGCCAACTTCACCTTGCTGCCTTCAGGGGTCTCCAAGACTTCGAATATAGTCTCTACCTGCCTGATCCAGTTGTCAGCCATGTCAGGGTCTGACTTCCCTTCAAACACTGGTGGTTTCATTCGTTTGAATGATTCCACGAGTTTGATTGCTTCGGGCACCAGATTCGCAGGTACCCTTCCTTGGTTCTGATTCATGGCCACGGCGTTGAGCGTCTGATAGACCCTCGCGAGTTCCGTTTCCAAGTCCAGACCTTCACCATTTCTAGCTCCTCTTCTAGCTATATTCTGATGCAAAAGATCTATTAAATTCGAAGTATAAGACATAAATTTTAAATCAACTTTTCATTTCATTAAATTCCAAACTTTATACATTCGAATTGAAAACATTTCTTGACATCAGAATGAAAAATAGTAGAAGTTACAACAGTCTAACTCCAACGGTTCCTCTTCACTTCTCGAAATTCTCCCCGTAGTTCATCAACTTCTTCCTTCAGCACATCGGTCATATTCTTCCTCTTCTCGAGTTTCCATACACGATGACTGAGAACTGCAAAGTCGTCCTTACGCTTTGCCAACTGAGCCTCCAATAATCTGACTCTCTCCCGTAGTGTTTTTAGTTGCCTCTGAAGAGATATCACAAGACTATTTGGAACTGGTTCTTCTTCTTCGTCAGAAGAGTCATCAGATGAATCCGGAGGTGGGGTGATCTCTCGGGATTCAGGCCATTCTTCTCCGTCAGAATCTGCTTGCCCTGGGTAGTACTCTTCCTCGGAATCTGCTTGTCCAGGATAATAATCTTCCTCGATGATATGCCAGTTGTCGTCTCTAGAAGGGTCGAAGTGATCAGCCATCTTAGAAATAGGGAGGAAGAAGCATAAGTCATAGAGCAACACAAATGTAAGTAACTTAAATTTAAATCTCTAGACTCAAACACACACTCCAATGTCCACTTCTAGGGTGTCGTTCCTTATAAATTTGTACAAGTGTGAAGCGTGGCTCTGATACCACTCTGTAATGCTCCGAATTCCAAAATACACTGAATTCGAGATTCCACAGGATCTTTACATTTCTTTCGTACAATTTTACAAGGAAATTAAAACTTTTCACTTTACATCAGAGTTACATGAAACTTTACACTTTACATTTTACAGCGAAAGCAAATTTACAACATTTAAATAAATGTACATCAACATTTGAATAATCAACATTTGAATAATCTCTAAGCATCTGCGCTTCTTTAATCTTTATCATGTCATTTACCCTGCATACAAAACTGTGGGTACGTCAATTTATTTAACCGACGAACATTATACACGGCCAACCTCTCTATGCCGGAAATAGTATAACTCATTTTCCATATTTAATAAACACAAACTTGTCACATATCAACCTAAAGGGAATACCCTAATGATGTCGTGTTGTGATTGTGCACTTAGTCCTTAATGCAATTATTCATATTACATGACACTAATGCACACTTGTTCGGATTCTATGCATCCCATACTACAAAGGTCCGAGGGCAAGCCTCTTATTCGTTCTTCATCTTTGTAGGGTTCAATCTCTCGTCATGACTTAATCTACTACTGTAACTACGGTAAGTATCCTAGATGATCTATGAGTACAAGCTCGTGTACAGAAAACCTGGAGGGAAATCCCACGCCATGTCTTGACTCATCAAGCATGCATTCTGTGGCAATTCAGCCTCCTTTATGGCACACGATCCTCTTGCAGTCACCAAACATCCCACATGCGTCGCCAAGTTCCGATCATTCTGAGTAGTGCCTACGCCATGTCTTGACGCATCAAACATGCATTCTGTGGCTCACACACGCATCGTAAACTCGAGGCTCTCATACTTGTGTTTTTCTCTCACTTTCATCACCTCTTCACTATGTACTAAATCCTTAAATTTAAAGAAATCATGAACAAAATCAATCTCTTAGAGTTAGCCCTCTCACTATTACCGATCTGATTTCTTTCATTTCACAATGACCCAAACTGGTCTTTTCAATATCAATAATCATAATTATTCATCACTTACACTTGCCGATGTGAGTTTTGGCTACACTCTAATTTTCAATTTCAATTCACAATTCATATGTTTGAGTTTTCATACTCAATAACATTTCTCTTTTCCAATCATGATTTCTAAATTATTCATGAGTCCATAAACATACATATAATTTAATTATTCCTTATGTATTTCATCAAATATCATTTCCACATTAAAGGTCACATTACTAATTATATGGTCAAAAGAATATTCACAACTCATAATTGTCACACTATTCTCCAATGAGAATAATTCACATCACTTCACTTCATATAATTTCTTTCTTTATTATATTTCCATTCTAGTACTTTATTTCAATTCTTTTTGCAAACTAAACTAGTGTAGAACCATACAACTTTTCACAACTAAACTAGTGTAGAACCATAGTTCTATCTACACTTTTGTTCTCAATTATGTACTCTATTTTATTTTGATATCCACCAAATTACTTTTCATAAGTCCCACATATTTTTAGGATAATAATCATATTTTTTTCCATAATTTTAATCACAAAAAATTCCCAAAAAAATATTTTTTCCACAAATTAAACCCCGGCAGAGACCGGGTTTCGAACCAACAACCACAGGGAAACAAGCCGCAGGCACAGACCACTAGGCCGATCGCGCCAAGCAGTATAAAGGAGGGCTGAGAGCTATACATGCTCTCGGCTGTAGTTAATTTATTTTTAATGTACAAAACAAATATATGGTGCTAACGGGAATCGAACCATCGATCTGTGAGGAACCCCGCGCACTGTAACGATTAAGAGCATCCTGACCACTCGAGCTATAGGCTCGGGTTGTCTCAGATACAACTCGAAGTCTACTTGAATCAATTCTCTCTGTTTAATAGAACATTTCGATGTTCTAAAAAGCTCTCATTTGATTTTGCTTTTACTAAACTTACTGTAAATTTCCAGATTACTTATCCCCCTAATAATTTATACTCCAGTATATAAAAATAATTTTTTTCAATAATAAAACACATATTTTTATATAATTAGCTCAAATTATATGCTACTACTACCACATTTCTTTTTCGACATCTCTTATCAAATTTTGATTTCATTAATCTCTATATCAATTCTCGGTTTTTATTCAATTCACAAACCCACAATTTATATTTTTGGTCATTCATTACAACATTATCACACAAGGTCCATTTAAGCATATAAAACAACATTGTCGTCTATTAACTTTTGCACACGGTTCTTGATGATAATAATGAATTTTTCTTCAAGCAATCCGTATCTATAATTAATTTACACACAACTTAAATTAAATGATGGTAACATATACAAGCCATTTATTAACATTCCAATCAATTAATGAGCCATTTTTCCAATTAAAATGTACTCTTATTAATCTTTTTCATGCATCATCACTTCAATTTCATTCTAGCATGCTTCCTAATTAGAAATGTGGAAAATAACCCACCTTAAATAGAGAGAAACATAATTTGCAACACCTCCTAAACAAAAGTCCTCGCCAAGAGAGCGATCCTCCTTCTCGTCGATGCGCACACAAGCCTCCAAGATGCCGAACCCGAGCTCCTTTGATGCCAGCCTTCCTTGTTGATGCAAGCACAAACTCCCCACACACAACTCTCAATCTTTAACTCACTTGCTATACTACTACTAATATATATTATACTATAGGTCTTTGGAGAATAATTAGTACAAAAATAACTAGGCCAGGGGGGGGGGGGGGGTATACTAAAAATTTGGGTAAATGGAAGGCTAGGATTAAACTAGGAGTTAGAAACAAAAGGCTAGGATTCAAGGAGGAGTTACAATAACCAACCATGATCAAGTAACCACCACCCATGACACCACTCAAATTTTCATTTCCCTCCAATGCCAAAACCGGCCTACACCATGTGCAATTGCACGTGTATGTGCAATGCACGTGCATGCACTTGTCCTCCATTATATTTTCATAAAAATAATATTTAAAATGTGTTCTACATTACAAGTTGTATTTAAAATTAAAAAATACTCATGGGCTTTAGTTTATGGGCCAAAATAATAGTTTATAAAAAGATAATAAATAAATTAAATTTGGGCTTAAAGGAAAGGCTTTTGTTTATTTGAAAAAACCTTTATATATAAAAATAATTAAAGAGCACATATTCATACACATATACTCATCATAATGAAAATAATTATAAAATTTAAAACTACAAAAATATTGCACGTGCACACTACGTGCAAGATATAAATAATTTGCATAAATGAAAATCGGGGTATTACAGGTTCGGAATTCCGCACATACTCATCACGGATAATGGGACCCAGTTTGTGGGCAAAAATTTTAAAAAGTTCTGCGAGGACCTCGGAATCCAGCAATGCTTCTCCTCGGTCTGCCACCCAGAGTCGAACGGTTAAGCCGAGAACGTGAACCGCCAGATCCTCAATAGTTTGAAGAAATGGCTGGATAATTCTTCCAAAGGATTATGGGTCGACGAGTTACCGAGCATTCTCTGGGCCCATCGCACGATGAAGAGGATCCCCATGGGAGAATCGCCATTCAGTCTGACTTACGGCACGGAGGCGGTGATTCCCCTCGAGATCGGGGTCCCTTCGCCCCGCATCATGGCCTTTGATGAAGATAGCAACTCATCGCAACTGCGTGCTGACCTGGACCTCATAGACGATGTCAGGAAAAATCCACAATCAGAATGAGCACGTATCAGCAGAGGATCGAGAAGTTCTACAACAAAAGGTACGTCCCACTAACATCAAGCTCGGGGGACCTCGTCCTCTGAAAGTTGGCGATATCTAACCACGGCCAAAAGAGGAAGCTGGCTCCAAACTGGGAAGGTCCGTACAAGGTTTCTGAGGTTGTACATTCGGGCACGTACCGCCATACCGACCCGGAGGGCAAGGCCATGAAAAGGCCCTGGAATGCGGAGCACCTTATCAAATTCCTCGAAGGAGAGGATTAGCACCTCGCCTAGCCCTTGCAAATAGCCCCCTGTAAGCGCCAAAATGTAAATGGCACCTTGTGCCTTGTTTTGTAAAGTCAATATAATGTACATTTACCCCTTGTTTTGGAATCGGCCGTTCGATGGTACCGCGAGCCAAAAATTCCTCCTTAACCAGCTTGAGGCTCAGCGCTCGGATGGTACCGTAGGCCACAAAAACCTTCTCTTACAAGATTGAGCTCGGCGCTCAGATAGCGTCGCAAGCCACCAAAAGTCTTTTCTCTTGGTATGGGGGCTCGCCATCGACCTCAAGCAGGGTCTCGAATTTTGCAAGTCATGCTACCTATGCGCTCGGTGATGACCTTCAGCTACACTCATGCTATCTACCAGAGAACCGGTATGGGAGTTCGGCATCGACCTTGAGCAAGGCCTTGAATTTTTCAAGCCATGCGACCTTTACGCTCGGTGATGATCTCCGGCTACACCATAATGGCTTCTCTTGGTATGGGAGCTCGGCATCGACCTCGAGCAGGGTATCGACTTTTGCAAGTCATGCTATCTATGCGCTCGGCGATGACCTTCAGCTACATTCATGCTATCTACCCGAGAACAGGTATGGGGGCTCGGCATCGACCTCGAGCAAGGCCTTGGCTTTTTCAAGCCATGCGACCTTTATGCTCGGCGATGATCTCCGGCTACACTCATAGCGGCTTCTCTTGGTATGGGGGCTCGGCACCGACCTCGAGCAAGGCCTTGGCTTTTTCAAGCCATGCGACCTTTACGCTCGACGATGACCTTCAGCTACACCCATGCTATCTACCCGAGAATAGGTATGGGGGATCGGCATCGACCTCGAGCAAGGCCTTGGCTTTTTCAAGCCATGCGATCTTTACGCTTCGCGATGATCTCCGGCTACACTCATAACGGCTTCTCTTGGTATAGGGGCTCGGCATCGACCTCGAGCAGGCCTTGACTTTTTCAAGCCATGTTACCTTTATGCTCGGCCATGATCTCCGGCTATACTCATACTATCTACCCGGGAATAGGTATGGGGGATCGACATCGACCTCGAGCAAGATCTTGACTTTTTCAAACCACGTGACTTTTACGCTCGGCAATGATCTCCGGCTATGCTCATAACGGATTCTCTTGGTATAGGAGCTCGGCATCAACCTCGATTAAGGCCTTGGCTTTTTCAAGCATGCGACCTTTCGCTCGGCGATGACCTTCAGCTACACTCATGCTATCTACCCGAGAACAGGTATGGGGGCTCGGCATCGACCTTGAGTAAGGCCTTGGCTTTTTCAAGACATGCGACCGTTATGCTCGGCGATGATCTTCGGCTACACTCATAACGACTTCTCTTGGTATGGGAGCTCGGCATCGACCTCGAGCAAGGTCTTGGCTTTTTCAAGCCGTGCAACTTTTTGCTCGGCGATGACCTTCAGCTACACTCATGCTATCTACCCGAGAATAGGTATGGAGGCTCGGCATCGATGTCGATCAAGGCCTTGGTTTTTTCAAGCCATGCGACCTTTACGCTCGGCGATGATCTCCGGCTACACTCATAACGGCTTCTCTTGGTTTGGGGGCTTGGTATCGACCTCGAGCAAGGCCTTGGCTTTTTCAAGCCATGCGACCTTTATGCTCAGCAATGACCTTCAGCTACACTCATGCTATCTACCCGAGAACAGGTATGGGGGCTCGGCATCGACCTCGAGCAAGGCTTTGGCTTTTTCAAGCCATGCGACCTTTACGCTTCGCGATGATCTCCGGCTACACTCATAACGGCTTCTCTTGGTATGGGGGCTCGGCATCAACCTCGAGCAAGGTCTTGACTTTTTCAAGCCATGCTACCTTTATGCTCGGCGATGATCTCCGGCTACACTCATACTATCTACTCGAGAACAGGTATAGGGGCTCCGCATCGACCTTGAGCAAGGTCTTGGCTTTTTCAAGCCATGCTACCTTTACGCACGACGATAATCTCTGGCTACACCCATAACTGCTTCTCTAGGTGTGGGGGCTCGGCATCGACCTCGAGCAGGGCCTTGGCTTTTTAAGCCCCGTGACCTATGTGCTCGGTGATGACATTCAGCTACACTCACACTACCAAATCCAAAAGTTTTCATTTTAGGTTTAGGGTGCTCGCCTTCGGCAAATGCCCCAAGTGCCGAACCTGTGGATTGACCCACCTCTCACCCTCTGGAAACTCGGGGTTAAAAGCCTTAGAGCCGAAACCCTGAATTGTCAGAGGGTGGCAGGAGGGCCACCAGTCCAAGACTCTCGGCCAGGAATTCTATCCCCGGGTCGTCAATTGACCCACCTCTCACCCGCAGACATCTCAGGGTTAATGGCCCCTAGGGCCGAAACCCCGAATTGTGCGAGGGTGGTAGGGGAGCCACCAACCCAGGACTCTCGCCCAAGAATGCCCTGAGCCCCAGACCATTGATTGACCTATCTCTCACCCGTGAATAACTCGGGGTTTACAGCCCTCAGAGCTAAAATCCCGAATTGTTCGAGGGTGGCAGGGGGCCACCGACCTGGAACCCTCGACCAAACAATTCCACTTTGGGGGCGCCCGCCTTCGGCAAGCACCCCGGATCTCCTCTTCGGATCGACTCACTTCTCACCCAAAGACAGCTTGGGATTAATGGCCTTTGGAGTCGAAACCCCGAATTGTCAGCAGGTGGCAGTTGAGTCAATCTCGATTCCTGATGAAAAAGTGATTTGGGTGGGGGGGGGGGGGGGTGAGGATTATATAGCCCCCGGAGAGGCGCATTTATGATATCGGGAAGTCCAAATGGCGGAAGGTGAAACGTCGCCATTAATTTTTATCGAAAGGCAAAACGTCCCTTATTGAGCGCTATCTGCAAGGAATTACGGTCCGGCTCCCGAGCACTCTTTCTGCCTCGGCAACGACCTCCAACAAGGCAACACTCGGCAATGACCTCGAGCTACGCTCCTACCGGCCTCACTCAATAAATTATCAAGATTAAAGAAATCGAAGTTTTATTACTCATAAGGCGCCAGAAACGGCCACACAATACAATGAAGATATTACAAATCGCTCGGCTTAGAAGGCGAACTCAGTGCTTCCCATGGGGTCCTCCACATGCTCCGCCTGTTCGACGCAAAAAGGTGCCTCGGCCATGGAACTCTGCGCATCAGCAGGCCTCGCCTCTTCCAGTGAAAGGTCGGAGAAGGACCTAGTGCGGAATGGCCTGATCCCCCTTGCGGAACGGCGTCGAGCATGAGCTTCAGCCTACGAATCTCCAACTACTTCTCCACAACGGAATCGTAGAGAAAGGACTCCGAAGCTGACCCACCGGTGGAGGCATCCGAGGCTGACCAGTTTGTATCCACTCTCCACCAATCCCGGTCGGCTATGGCCTTCCTTAGCCACGCGACCTCTAAGCCGAGCTCCCGAGACTTATTCATGAAATAGTTTACCGCGGCCTCTCGGTCACGAGCCTACTTATAATGGCGAGCCAGCGCCCTCTCTTTGGACCCCTGCTCATTTCGAGGCCAGGAGTCCTCGGCACCGAGGGCCCTATGCATCTATAAGAAGACGGGAAAGAAAAGTCACAAAGAGGTGAAAAAAACACAAGTCATAGAGCATCGGCCAAAAATCTTCTTTTATAAATTCAAAAATTTTCCTATTACAAAAAGCGGTGGCCAGTCCCCGTAAAGCAAATACACAGTCAAAAGAGAAAAAAATCCTAAGCTACTGATTAGGGGGTGACGGCATCTCTTCGTCAGCACGGTTACCCCCGGCCTCATCTTGATGAGGGTCCCCCTCTCCTCCTCCTTGCCACCGGGCGTGGGCGGATGCTCTGGCCGCTAGTTGTAGTGAAGGTGGTCGACTCGAGTGTTCGGGAAGACCACCTTGAAGTGCTCCTTGGCCAGGGCGTAGGCCTCGTCCTGGGAGAGGATCAGAGTATCCGCCATCGTAATCTCCATCTCTGCCATGGCGGCCAGTGCCTTCTTAGCCTCCGCCTGAGCCTTAGACTTGAAGTGCGCTAGCTCGTTCTTGTGATGGTCGACAATCGAGGCCATCTGAGCTTGGACGACCGCCTCGATGTTCCGGGCTTCCTTCAGCTCATCCTGCAGTTTGGTAACCTCACGAAAGTACTTCTCCGCATTCCTCCACTCGATGAGGACCTCCTTCTCCATGCACTTATGGAAGTGCTGTCCATGGAGCAATGCCTGGCCGAGGAAGAACAAGTTAGAAAAAGTCTTAAATCCTACACTCATGGAGAATACCAAACACTTACCGAGAGCTACGCTTGAGCCCACCTCATGTAGGCTGTCCCAGACGTCTTCGTCGCTAGATTCATCTGTTCTCGCTTCGTGGCGAGATGCTCCACCGCCTCCAATGCCACCAGGCCTTCGAACAGGGTATCCCCTACCTTGACCTCCCAATTCGGGACGTGCGGCCGCAAGCCCTGCCTGCCCACCATCTCTGCAACATCAGGGCGAAGTGGCGGGAGCCTCTGCTCCTGAACCTCGGCCACTTTCTTACTACCGGAGCTCGCCCCCGGTTCATTCTTTGACCTCGACGAGTGGTGATACCTCTTCACCCTCTTCGGGAACGGCTACACAGGCACCATCGTCGGCCCTTTACTGGAACCCGCGGCCAATGTACCCCTCTTCTCTAGTTCGGCCTTCTTCTCCTGATCGGCCCTCCTTTTAGTGGCTACGACCAGCAGGGCCTGTCGGTTGTCGAGCTGTTTGACAGTCATCTCTGTAAAAAAGAGAGAAAGAAATAAATGTTAACACGAAGGCAGGAAGATGAACAAATTCGGAACAAAAACATACTAGGGTCGGCTGGGCTCAGTCCGGCTCGGGCCAGGTGCAACTCCGTGACGGGCAGCCACTCTATGCTGTGCCCTCCCACAATCTTCTCCACCATCGCCCACTCTTTCTCAGAAAACTCACTCCGCTTCGGGGGCTTGTGGTTCGGCCTACTAAAATTCCAAACCGTGGGAATCTTCCAAGTCCTCTCACTCCAGACGACGAAGTACTTTTCCTTCCATCCTTTGATGGAGTCCGGATGACCATGCATCACCTTCTTGTGAGGGCGCGGTGAGAGGTAAAAAATCTCCTCCAAGTCGTCGAGCGAGCTCATCCTCAGGATGGCACGAAAATACGTGAGCCTCAGCTTAACACCATTCTCCTAGCACTTCAGAACGAAGAAAACCAGGTGCTTCCATGAGTTTGGCTCATACTGCATCGGGCTCAGACCCCCCCACTTTAATACCCTCACAATGAACGGATGCAGCGGTAGCCACAACCCCGAGATGAAGGCATCCTCGGGGAACATGCAAAAGTTGGACTCCAGCGCTGTAGTCGGATGAATTCCGGGGTTTGGCATCAAGAGCTCAAATTCCTTCTGGATGAAGTAAGCTGCCCTTAAGATGTGCAAGTAATTCGCCCTCAAAACACATTGGACACTATCCATCTTGATCATAGGCCGATCCGTGTCTCGCAGCAGTGAAGTGACTGAAGAAACCCCTCCACGTCGTCAGGATGCATCCTGATCGATCCCGGGTTTCTCGCCGTCACAGGGCTAAATGCGAACCCCGGCTTGGGTCCATATTTATCTGGTAAGCCCGGGGTATCGGGGCAAGTTAACTCCCTTTTTCGCCTACGGGGGCGAGGTTTTCTCTCCGGAGATGGGGTCGCTAATGGAGGCAGAGGCGGAAGACTTTCCTCTTCCTCGACTACCTCTCCTGCGGCTCCTCCCCCTCTTCTCCCCTATCGTCGCCTCCTTCGGCTCCCCGGACGGGCTCCTCCTGGTTGTCCTCAACAAACCCCTCTCCCTCATGGTCTCCTTCTTCATGCTCATCCTCCTCAGCAAACCCCTCTCCCTTGGGATCTCCCTCTTCGTGCTCCCCTTCCTCCACAAACCCCTCTACCTCGGGATCTCCCTCTTCGTGCTCCCCCTCCTCAATAAACCCCTCTCCCTTGGTGTCTACTCCCTCGTGCTCTCCCTCCTCCATAGGCTCCTTACTCGGCCTCCGGGATCGTAAAGGTTGCACGTCATACACTACAGTAGCCTCGCCCTTCGACTGGACCTCCTCCTTAATTCCATAATCACCTAGAGACCAAGACGTCGATGCCGACTGGACCTCCTCAGCACAACCTAAAGTGCTTGCCTCGGAGCTGGACTGAGAGAGCGACATTGGGATACAAAAATACTAACCTGGTATGCTGAGAAACAGGAAGGTCGCTAAAAAAATGGTTGTCAAAGACTATAAGAGAGTTTCCTGTTATCTGAGAGAGAAAAACACAAAGTGGGAGAATGAGGGAGGAGGGGGGAGATTTATAATAGAGGAAGGGACTCCTCGATTTTTGCAAAAAGATCTAGCCGTCCAACGGCCACCAAGGTCTTAAGCGCTTCGATTCTCACGCCTGTGACGTCATCCTAGGACGTGAAATTACCCATTTACCCTCAGCCCTATTGACCGAAACAACAGCTCGGAAAGAGTGGTCAACTACACAAGCACTAACAGCACTGCGAGCCACAAATTCCTCCTTAATCAGCATGAGGCTCGGCGCTCGGATGACACCGCGAGCCACAAATTCTTCCTTAAATCAGCTTGAGGCTCGGCGCTCGGATGACACCGCGAGCCACAAATCTCTCCTTAACCAGCTTGAGGCTCGACGCTCAGATGACACTGTGAGCCACAATTTCCTCATTAAACAGCCTGAGGTTCGACGCTCGGATGGCACCGCAAGTCACAAATTCCTCCTTAAACAGCTTGGGGCTCAGCGCTCGGATGACACCGCAAGCCACAAGTTCCTCCTTAAATCAGCTTGAGGATCAGCGCTCGGATCTCGACGTCCCCTTACTTTTCCAACAAGTGAGGGGGCATCGTCTTCCGACCCTCAACGCTCGGCTAAGCGAGCTTCAACTCCTCAGATTGACGACGTCCCCTTGCTTTTCCAACAAGTGAAGAGACTCGTCTTCCGACCCTTATCGCTCGGCTAAGCGAGCTTCAACTCCTCAGATTGACGATGTTCCCTTGCTTTTCCAACAAGTGAGGGGGGCTCTCTTCCGACCCTCTATGCTCGCCCAAGCGAGCTTCAACTCCCCAGATCTCGACATCCCCTTGCTTTTCCAACAAGTGAGGGGAGTCGTCTTCTGACCCCCAATGCCCGGCTAAGCGAGCTTCAACTCCTCAGGTCTCGACGTCCCTTTGCTTTCCAACAAGTGAGGGGGACTCGTCTTCTGACCATCGACGCTCGGCTAAGCGAGCTTCAACTCCTCAGATCTCGACGTCCCCTTGCTTTTCCAACAAGTGAGGGGGGGTCATCTTCCGACCTTCGACACTCGACAAAACGAGCTCCTGCTCCTCGGCCCTCGGCACCCGCCGTGGCTCCAAGAGGGGATCCCCTTCATCCTACCCTGCTGACCTCTCCAGGAAGATACGAATTCCGTTCTTCGCCGTACACACCCCTCCGCTCTTACTTCAGAGGCAAAACTACTCCCACACGGCTGGATTACCCAGCCCTCCAGGAGTGAGGGCTCCTGCTATGGGTCAGATGACGTGGCCTCTCCTAGGCCAAAAAACCGCTCCCCCTGATCATCAGATCAGTCCCAAGCCCCATGGGCTTCTGCTACGTCAGGCCTACGGGCAAGCGGGTCTAGACCCGGCCCAAGCGGATCTAGACCCGTTTGGCATGCCTATAAATATCAGGCCCTCTACCCCCTTTACAAGGTAATCAATCTTTTTCTCTCTAAAAGCCCTAGCTACTGTTACTCTTCAGTAATTAACTAGACCGTCGGAGGGCCTGCCACCGGGATCAACCCCGGTATTCCTAGGCCGAGTGCAGGTACACGAGACCGAGCCGAGCTGCTAGGATCCGAGCCGAGCTGCTAGGATCCAAGCCGAGCATCAATCCTCTACTCTACTCTACTTCCTCCTAGACCGTCCACAGCCGAGGGTCGGGCGTATAGCCGGTACTGAGATTTTCGCTAAATAACAAATTGAGGGAATTCACACCTGGTGCAGCCACTCCCAAAAACAAACCGCATCATTTTCCTTTATAAAAACTTTTGGTTGGAAGAAACCCCAAGAATTTCTGCTCCAGTGTGAAGGTTGTGAAGGGTTGTGAGAAATGTGCAGCTAATCATCATATTACTGTAGTGTATCGTGGCTAGAGTGTATCTGAGAGTTTAGATAGCTATCTTTGCCTTTTTGCAGTCAAAAAATTTAAATAACTTAAAGAGTTATCTGAGTTTTGATCCTACCTTGTCGAGTGTAATTTAAAATGCTGATGAGCTTTAGAACTTGGTATATTTGGAGCCAACAGGAAATTCTAATATAAAGACACAACGGCTCATATTAGGGTACGTTGGTTTTCTTTTAATATTCACTTTGACAGCGAATGAGCATCATTAATTAGACATCAATGTAGGATTTGAACGTGGAACTTAGGGAGAGGGGATCCAAGTGTAGTATTTGGGTGACTGCGTCTCATATTATCACCACCGTTGTGTTTTATTTTTTAATTTTTAATTAATTTATTTTATCTTTACTATTTTAAATGGAGAGTTGTGTTGACTCTTAGTTTGGTGTGCACAAAACGTGTTTATAAAAACTAATAACTTTAAATTAAGTTATTCAGATTTTCAGGATCAAATAATATCCATAAGAGATTCAAGAATATTCAAAGAAGGAAGATAATAAAGAAAGATTGAGAAATCAAGCAAAAGATAAAGATATTCAAAAAGAGCAGTTGATTGATTAGTGTCCAAGAATCTATATTTGTGAGATTTAATCTGTAAGAGTATTGATTGATTGATTGATTAGTTTTTAGTAAGAATATAAAGTGGATTTGGCATGAACAGCGCGATACCAATCGGCCGCACCTAATGACGGTCAACCGCATCGCAGTTGACTAGAACTCCCAAGTATGTAAGAAGCTGTCGACCCTTCATCTCTCTATTTTATGTCAGAGAGATGAACGGTCGACAGTACCGAGATTGCGGTCGACCGTACTTTGCGCTGTTCAATTTTTGGAATGTATCGTTTCTAATTTTGATCGATACACTTCCCAACCTATTTAATTGGTCGAACCCATTGTGTATTCTTCACCTATTACTTTCGAGAAAAATCTTCTAAACTAATCTTTCAACGATCAATCCGAGTGTGTGTGATAACTATTTTATATTCTTCAGTCAAGATCATTTAAGATCTTGAGTTTTTTTTTTCTTTTCTTCCACTTCAGTGAGATTCACGGGACTTGTGTTAGAAGTCCTATGGGTGTAATAAGTCTCTCGGCCTGAATCCGAAAATTACCGTACAAGGGTTTTGATTATAGTGGAACGCTTGTGGCGGAGAATTGCTACAAGTAGGAGGTGTGGATGTAGACCTGAAAGTCGAACCACGTTATATCGCTGCGTCACTTGTGCTATCTGCGTGCTCTTCTTAACTCTTTTATTTACTCTGCACTTTATTTTAATTTTTTTTATTCCTCACAATCACCCTATTCACCCCTCCCTAGGGTGATTTACTGTGGTATCAGAGCGAGGTGCTTATCAAAAGCTTAAACGCCTAAGCAAAAGGTCCAGTGGCTGAAATTCCTCCTCCCGAAAACTTGTACTCATCGGAGTCATTCGTCTCCAATGGGACAAGTCTTACACGCTCACCATTTTTTGGTGGAAAATGATATGATGTTTGGAAAGTTCGTATGTCTCATTTTCTACAGATGCTTGGAGAAGAGGTATGGAATGTGTGCATCAATAAAACAGATATTTCGGTCAGCGACGGAAAGACAGCGTTTACAAAAGCGGAGCTAGCTTTCAAGAAGGCAAATTCCAAAGCCATGACGACTATCTATGTAGGGTTGAATAACGAAGAACTAATGCGATGCGGGCGAAACTGCAAGACAGCATATGAGATCTGGAACAACATGCTGAAGCGGCATAAGAGAACCGCTTCTGAGGTAAAAGCTAAAGTTAATTTATGTTTTTATAAGTTTGATGTGTTTCGCATGTTGATAGGAGAAAATGTGGATCAAATTCTCACTCGCTTTGATATCATTGTCCACGAATTTAAAGCTTAGGTAAGGGATTGAATGATGACCGAAAGGTCGGAAAACTCATAAGCTGTCTCACGCCAGAGTGGGATGTAAAGGCTGCTGCAATGAGGGAGACCATTGAAGAAAAGGGATTCGACTAATACACATTCCAAGGAAAGCTGAAGACATACGAGATGTTGATGACGGAAACCAAAAGATACAGACAAAACATCGGTATTGAACCAAAAATTGAAGAGAAGACCATTGCACTGAAAGCAAAAAAATTCCGACCATCAAAAGCAGATTCAGACCGTGAGGAGTCAGACGAGGACATTGTCTTATTGACTAAGCAATTTCGTAAGTACCTCAAACATAAAAAAATATGGCAGGTACCAACGAGAAAGGGAGAAAGATAAAGATGACGTGTGCTATAAGTGCAAGAAGCCTGGACACATTCGTACAAACTGTCCCGTCTCACAAGACAGAAATAGGGACTACTACCGCTCAAATCCAGGTTTGAAAAGGAAGGCATTGAAGGCAACATTGCTAGACTCAGATTCAAGTGAAGGAGAGCAAGGCTACAACGACGTCGGCTTCATGGCTCTTGGGAATGGTGATGTGCAATCGCCATCTCAAGAAGAGGTAATCGAAGAACCCACTTATGATGAGCTAGTAGACATGTGTAATGGTTTAAAAGACTATACTAAGAAACTAAGTCGTGAACTTAGGCAATATAAATAAATTCCAAATGAAACACATGACTCTTGTATTACAAAAAAATCAAAAACTGAAAAATAAGAATGCCTTGATCATGGAAAAATTTGAGTCATTTAGAAAAGATCATGATGTATTGCTGGAGGAAAATGAACTTTTAAAACAATAAATTCGAGAATCCTTAGCAACACATGATGATCACTTAAGAGAAATTCATGAGAAATTTGTTTATATCGCCAAACTCACAGATGATTTAAAAGAATGCAAAAGAAAATTTGATGAAGTAGTAGAAGGCTGTAATGAAGCTCTTGAACAAAATAGGATTCTTGATGCTACA
Source organism: Hemerocallis citrina (assembly GCA_017893485.1). NCBI lineage: Eukaryota > Viridiplantae > Streptophyta > Magnoliopsida > Asparagales > Asphodelaceae > Hemerocallis > Hemerocallis citrina. The sequence goes on from CM030361.1 coordinate 291,755,049, forward strand.
CTAGACACTCTTTGTTGGAACATAAACGACGATGAGATGATTAGTAAAATACTATGTAAAAGAGTAATTAAGCTTGAAAAAATAGTAAAAAATATGAAGGGCCCAGTTACCTTATTATAAAAAATTCAAGATCCTATCATGATAATCGAGGGCTTGGTTACGAAGAGCCAATACATCATCAAAAATTTAAATCATCATGTCATACACACTTGCACAATCACCGACATAATCACAAACCAACTCAAAACTATGCAAGTGTGCATGACTCAAGACATAGTCGTATCACATGTCATTACTGTTGTAGATTAAGACATATTTCTTATAAATGTCCATTAAAAAGGAATACTAATTGTGTCTGGGTAAGAAAGGATGTAAATGCAGGTTCAAAACAAACTTGGGCACGCAAAATTATACCTACTAATCTTGATGTAGGTAACTCAGCGTATCAAGCCTAAAGATCAGGGTACTTTGATAGTGGATGCTCAAATCATATGACAGGTGACAACAAATACTTTACATCACTATCAAAGAAAAAAGGGAAGGAGATCATATTTGGAGATAATATCATTGGTCAAACTATTGGTAAAGGTAAAATAAACTTTGGTTCATCATGCTCCATTGAGGATGTTCTATAAGAGGTTTAAAACATAATTTAATTAGTGTTAGCCAATTATGTGATAAAGGTTACACAGTTACTTTTGATAAAAATACATGCACTGTGCTAGATAGCAATAAATCTTGTTTACTTCTCGCTAACCGGGGAAACAATATAAATCTTATAAATTCTAATGAATTAGCACAGAAAAATATGAAGTGCTTTGTCGCAAGAAATGAGGATGGTTGGCTATGGCATCGAAGACTTGGACACACGGCCATGGACAATCTCAACAAACTTGTAACCAAGGGGCTTATGAGGGGGATCCCTAAAATCAAGTTTGAGAAAAATAAACCGTGTGAGTCGTGCCAATTTGGTAAGCAAACTAAAAGTTCTCACAAGCCCAAGAAAATGGTATCAACTTCTACACCTCTTGAACTCTTACACATGGATCTTTTTGGACTATCACGAACACGTAGTAATGGAGGTGCACGATATGCCTTTGTAATTGTTGATGATTATAGTAGATTTACTTGGGTTGCCTTTTTGTCACAAAAAATGACACATTATATGTGTTTCAAAAATTCTGTCATAGAGTGGAAAATGAGAAAGCCTCACCATTGTCACTATTCGTAGTGATCATGGTGGAGAATTTCAAAACGAACTCTCCACATCATTTTGTGACAAAAAGGAAATAAAATATGAGTTCGCTTGTCCTCACATTCCCCAACAAAATGGGGTTGTTGAAAGGAAAAATCAATCTCTTCAAGAAGAGGCTGTCAATACAGCATGTTATACAATTAACCAAGTAATAATTAGAAAATATCTCGAGAAAATACATTTTGAACTATATTATGGCAGAATTCCCAACTTAAGTTACTTTCGTGTTTTTGGATGTAAAGTGTTCATTTTAAATACTCTTGATAATTTGAGAAAATTTGATCGTAAAAGTGATGAAGGTGTATTCTTAGGATATTCTCTAAATAGTAAAGCACATCGTCTTTAATAAAAGAAGATGCACAATTCAGGAATTTATTGATGTTATATTTGATGAAACTAATCCCTACACCAAAGAAATATTGCATGTTGTTAATAATGATGAGACAGGTGTTCGGATTGAAAAGAAACGTGTTCACATTGAAGAAGACCCAAATATGAATGCTCAAAATCAAAAGTCTCTTCAAGATGAAGATGCATCCAAATTCCCACAAATAGAAAAGATGCCTGTACAAAAAATTGATGCCATGAGAGATGAACATGTAGAATATCAAATTCCCACAAATTAAAGACACCCCGCATGGAAAATTATGTCTAGCCATCCACCAACTCTTATACGAAGTGATATGTCAAAAGGGATAACTACTCACACACAAACTCAAAATTTTATGTGTTTTTCTGCCTTCGTTTCTTTACTTGAACCTAAGAATATTAAGGAGGCCTTGCAAGACAATGACTGGATCATTGCAATGCAAGAAGAACTTAATCAATTCGAAAGGAATCAAGTATGGAGACTTGTTCCTAAATCCCACAATAGAACCATACTTGGAACTAAGTGGGTGTTCAGGAACAAATTGGATGAATACAGCACAATCACTAGAAATAAGGTCTGTCTTGTTGCATAAGGTTATAATCAACAAGAGGGCGTAGATTTTGATGAAACTTTTGCACCGGCTGCAAGACTTAAAGTCATTCGTATTTTACTTGCATTTGCTGCTTATATAGATTTTACTCTCTTTCAAATGGATGTCAAAAGTGCATTTTTAAATGGTTTTATTTTGGAAGAAGTCTATGTTGCACAACCACCGGGATTCACCGATCCCACACTCCCAGCCCAAATCATGTGATCTTGATAAAGCATTGTATGGTTTGAAGCAAGCTCCTCGTGCTTGGTATGAACGACTGAGCTCGTTTTTACTTCACATAGGCTTCTCTAAAGGAATAGTAGACACTACACTATTTATAAAATATATTTCTAAAGATATTTTAATCGTTCAAATTTATGTTGATGATATTATATTTGGATCCATTAATGAGAATCTTTGCAAGAAATTCTCAAAGCAAATGCAAGATGAGTTTGAAATGAGTATGATGGGTGAACTAACTTATTTTCTTAGGCTTCAAATAAAACAAAGAAAGGATGACATCTTTATAAATCAATCCAAATATGCAAAAGAACTAGTCAAAAAGTTCGGACTTGAGAATGCAAATGTATACAAAACACCTATGGCCACTACTACAAAGCTTTCTAAAGATGAAACTGATAATAATGTTGATATTTCTACTTATCGAGGTATGATTGGTAGGTTACTTTATATTACTGCATCTCGTCCAGATATAATATTCAGTGTTTGTCTATGTGCACGCTTTCAATCGTATCCCAAAGAATTGCATTTGGTTGTCGTTAAGCGTATCATTCGATATCTCAAATGCACACTAAATACTGGACTTTAGTACCCGAAAAATAGAAAATTTTCTCTTGTAGGATTCTCTGATGCAGATTGTGTCGGTAGCTTAACAGAAAGAAAAAGCACAACGACACATGTCACTTGTTGGGCAACTGTCTTGTCTCATGGGCATCCAAGAAGCAAAATTCTGTAACTCTCTCAACTGAAGCTGAATATATCGCCACAGGATCCTGCTGTGCACAGGTATTATGGATAAAACACATTCTAGAGGACCACAAGGTATTTTTTGATCAAATTCCAATTAAATGTGATAACACTAGTACTGTTCATATGACAAAGAATTCTGATCAACACAGTCGCACAAAACACATTGATATTCGGTATCATTTTATTAAAACCATTTTCAAAAAGGGGATATTATTCTTGAATATGTTTCTATTGATTCGCAACTTGCTGATATTTTTACAGAACCTTTAGATGAAAAACAATTTCATTTCTTGAAAGGAGAACTAAATGTTATTGATATTTCAGCTTGAAAATTCATTTTGGTCGACTGGACAGGCGACTGTACGCCTGTGAGGGTGTACGGCCGACTGGGCGGTCGACCGGTTTACTCTCGGGTAAATTTTGTTTTATACGCTGCTTTCAAAATGTTGGCCTTCAATATTTGCTGTCGACCGTGCAGTCGACCAGCTCATTCTCTGAATTGTGTTTTGTCTTTACAAGATGAGCAGTCGACCGGTTTGCCCTCCGTGATTCGCTGTGTTTTTGAACTAAGTGTGCGGTCGACCAGTTTGCTCTCTGTATTTTTTTTGACTTCTATTGGTTTTGCGGTCGACCGTGCGGTTGACCGATTTTTCTTTTTTGGTTACACGTTGTGTTTTTTTAAGAACTCTCTACTAATTTTTCCTATACTATTGGTTTCTTGAAATCCATTCTTCACTTATTCTTCTTATCCATGCTTTGCATCTGATTGGAAAAATCTCAAATCTATGATACCATGAAGAGCTCTCCTTGTATATCAAAGAGTCTCGCTATCAACGGTATTATGTAAGTAGATTTTCCTCCGTTTTTAGACAAATTCTTATCCTTCCAAACTTCATCTCTCTTGTTTTGCTTAATGAAAGTTCATTTTCATTTACAAATGGTTTTCGTGAGGAATAATTTATACATGTCTCTTGCCCCCTATTGGTGTGTTCCAAAAAGGGGGAGAATATTATATTATGAATGAATGAAAGTAAACATACGCAAATATTTTTTATCATCTATGAAGTGTTGAATTAAAGTAAATATTTTTTATCTTCGATGAAGTGTTTAATTAAGGGGGAGTATTTACAAATCTCTCTTTACCTATGAAAATCTGTGTTATAGGAAGTACTGAATTCAGGGGGAGCATTTTTTATGCTAAATTGTTTAATTTTCACTTTCAATATTCAAAGGCATGTTTTGTTCACACCAAAAGGGGGAGATTGTTGACTCTTAGTTTGGTGTGCACAAAACGTGTCTATAAATACTAATAAGTTTAAATTGAGTTATTCAGATTTTCAAGATCAAATAATATCCATAAGAGATCCAAGAGAGATTCAAGAATATTTAAAGGAGGAAGGTAATAAAGAAAGATTGAGAAATCAAGCAAAAGAAGAAGATATTCAAAAAGAGCAGTTGATTGATTAGTGTCCAAGAAAGCTATCAAGACCCGTTGCTATCATTCTATATTTGTGAGATTTAATCTGTAAGAGTATTGATTGATTGATTGATTGATTGATTAGTTTTTGGTAATAATATAAAGTGGATTCGGCATGAACAGCGCAATACCGGTCGACCGCACCTAATGACGGTCGACCGCATCGCAGTCGACTAGAACTCCCAAGTATGTAAGAAGCAATCGACCCTTCATCTCTCTACTTTACGTCAGAGAGATGAACGGTCGACTGCACCGAGATTGCGGTCGATCGTACTTTGCGCTGTTCACCTTTTTAAAATGTATCGTTTCTAATTTTGATCGATACACTTCCCAATCTATTTAATTGGCCGAACCCACTTTGTATTCTTCATCTATTACTTTTGAGAAAAATCTTCTGAACTAATCTTTCAACGATCAAGTGTGTGTGATAACTATTTTGTATTCTTCAGTCAGGATCATTTAAGATCTTGATTTTTTTTTCTTTTCTTCCACTTCGGTGAGATTGACGAGACTTGTGTTAGAAGTCCTGTGGGTGTAATAGGTCTCTCGGCCTGAATCTGAGAATTACTGTGCAAGGATTTTGAGAATAGTGGAATGCTTGTGGCGGAGAATTGCTACAAGTAGGAGGTGTGAACGTAAACCTGGGGTCGAACCACGTTACATCGCTACATCACTTGTGCTATCTGCGTTTGCTCTTCTTAACTCTTTTTATTTACTCTGCACTTTATTTTATTTATTTTTTTATTCCGCACAATCACCCTATTCACCCCTCCCTAGGGTGATTTACAAGTTGGGTTTATAACCAAACAAATCATAACTTTGTAACTATACAAACCCGTGCAATACACATCCAAACTAAATCCAACAATATATACGCATACTGCATGTGTCACCAAAATCAAAACATTCAAATATAAACTATTTTTTTTAATTCGATAAATATTCATTTAATTTAATGACTATATTTTTAGTAGGCGTGCATCACATGTACATTATACTAATTTTAAGTTAAAGGTAGATTATAACCACCATGTTTCATTAAAATGAAGTAAAATATAGACAAATTACAAACAGAAAGTAAAACATAAAACCTCCAATTATATAAGAGGGTGGGACCACTGGTCTAAACAACATAACGAGTACAAAGATATATGAAAGGAAAAACATAAGAAAGTGCTCACTTCAACAAGGTCCGGGAGGGTGGGAAGAATGCATGCCTCTCAATCTACTCGATCACAATCTCCTCATCATCGTACTCTTCTTCCTGAAAGGTTTTAACAATCCCACTCTAGGACCCAACGCTGTAGTTGTAGCCCAGAATCAGATGCATAATAAGAGTTATATTGCCAGAAATACTATTACGAGTCCCACGAAAGTAAAATCTATTTCTGTCTAGCCATCCATAGGTGCTTAGGGGTAACTGGTTGTTCCTAGGGATCTCAAAACCTCCATTAGTACCACTTTGCTCCTGGAGTAGTTCACAAAGAGGTGGTTTCTCGTCTCCCAAGTGTGTAATGCAAAAATAGCAATCGGTTGTGATGTTCGGCTATCTTTTAGCGAGATTTTCCCGTGTAAGGATTGCATCATTTAGGACCAGCTAGAGGAAGACTGTAACCATTAGTGGAGCTTTTTCTTTCCAGAGGACTGAGGACCAGCTTGTAGTATACCCTCTAAAGTGTATACGGTTATAGAGCGACCACACCGAGAAAGAGCCATTCTTTTCCAATTCCCAGACTTTTCGTGTAGCGCCCCGAATTTCTAATATGAATGTTAGAAAATACGTGGCACATTCCCAGTGATCCACTTCAATACAATAATAAACATAACCAACACCACTAAAAATTTTCAAACATTTATTACAACAAATCATTTTCAATACACAGCGGAATTCAAACAAACTCAACTCAATATTTCTTTTCATTTACATCTCAAGTTATCTCCAAATGCTATTACAAATTTTACACAAATCTCTTATGAGTCAAGTATATCTCAAAACCAACTTAAGCAATCCATCTCCAACTCTAAGCAACTACCTGCAACAAGTGAGGCTAGAGATGATCCCTAACCCCCAAAACTAACGGGGTCAGCCATAAATGGTGTGAGAAATATAAAAATAAACAAACAACAAACAAACAACATAAAGATCATACCTCATAAATTCTTAAACAACAGGTACTAAATAGGAATGTGGGAAATACGAAATGACAGTAACATAACATATCAAGTGATACTAAGCTAAGTGTCATGTGTGGGAAACACGAAAAACCACATGCATAAAACCAAGCCAAGAAAACACAAGTTCTTTATGCAGACTCTCTAATGTGTACTTGTCGAAGTCTATGCATCCCATTCTACATAGGTTCGGTGCAAGCCCTTAACGTCTTCACTTCATAGGGTTCAATTCCCGCGTCATGAACTAATCCTAACACGATGACTACTACGAGATAAAGATAAACCATGGATAGTATCTCATGCCCGATAATTCCGGAGATGGATCCCACACCCAAGATATTTCACTTGAATAATTTCGGAGATCATCCCACACCGAAACATTGACACGTCACCACAATATACCACATGTGCTTCACCTCGACTCTGATAATTCCGGAGATCAATCCCACACCACAAGTAGTTACCGTGATAATTCCGGAGATTGTCCCACACCACAAGACTGTGATAATTCCGGAGACATATCCCACACCACTAATAATCTACTGTGATAATTCCGGAGATTAAATCCCACACCGAAAGCCATACTGAGGTTCTTGACTCATGTTCCCGTTCATCATATCACCACTAGTGCCTGTCCTTAACATTTTGGGTTAATGGTTTACTCAACGAATCTCCTAGAGTGATATACCCTACCGGCCTAAATTCAAATCCAAATAACTGAAATGCCTCAGTGGGCCTCAACAAATAACTCAACACCGGTATACTAGGGTCACACACCACTAGAGACTCAAACTCAAAAGGTCTAAACTAAAGTTCCACTAAACAAAGCGGCTCAACTAAAAATCTCAAACTTAATACTTAACTGAATTATCTGAAGAACCAATCATACGAAATAGCACTAAAGTTCACAAATGTCCTTTAGTATCAGTCGACTCATACTGATGATAAGTCGACTGTCCAGAGGACCAAATTCAAGATTTTACAAAAATAAACTAAGTCATTTAACAGTCGACTTAAGAAAGGGGTCAGTCGACTTACTAGAGGTAAATTTCCAATAATCTTCTCAAAAATATTCTAAGTAAATAAGTTGACTTAAAGGACTATAAGTCGACTGTCCAGAAGGACTAATAATTTTTAGAAAAATAATTTCTTTAGTGGACCAGTCGACTGCCTATGAGCTAGGTCGACTGTCCAGAACAACGTTTTCAACAATTCTAAATTAAAACATCAGGCTCGTACCAGTCGACTGCACAGTAGGCCAGTCGACTGTCGGCCTACAGATTTCAAATTTAGGTCTGAATACAAAATCAAAATCTGAAGCTTCTAATGATCAATGTTTACGAAAATAGTTCGTATTCAGGAAAATAATAAATCTCGACGAATCTTCATCAGGTATATGCATATATATCACTCAAAATATCAATAAGTCAAGATTTAAGTTCTCATGTTCTAATCAAAATTCTTTCATTAGGGTTTTACAAGATCTAAATTCCTTCACAAATCTGAATCAAATCTGAATTATGAATCTAATGTCCAGGTATTCATACACAAATCTCAACATGCTTTTAGCATACAATTTTAATATTAAAGATCTACTATTTCATCCACCATTATTCGCATGATTCATACCACATCGCAATATCTATATTGTTCACAACGTCCAACCATTACCTCATGATATTTGTACACATAGATCAATCAACAAGACGAATTATAACACTCACAAAATCAAACCAACAAAACAAAGTCACACGCATGAAACAAACAACAAAACAATTTCCATATCTCTCACCTTTAGATTTGAGAAAGTCCACGAAAATAATCCTCCTCTTGCTAGATCCAAAGTCTCCTTTCTCCACCAAAATAGATCTCCAAAATTTCGGTATTTTATCAGCAATGACGGCTGGGAGAAAAATCCCTTATATATGCCGGATTGATAATTAGGGTTTTACCCTACTTTTGCAAAATAACCATTTTCAAAATACAAATTTACATATATAGATCGTTCTTTGGAAATTCCATCAAAACTCATTTAAATTAGGTTTTATAAGAAAATATACATTCTAAATCTCAATTAGTACTGTTCAAAACGTCCAGAATATACATTTTGCACTTTAACCCTTAAAAATGTCAAATTTGCAAAAAAGTCCTTATTTTCTCAAAAATTGCAAATAGCTCCAATAAATTTCAGAAAAATATGAAAAAATACTAATTAAATCTCAAATACTAAATAAAGATTTTTCGTAAAGAAAACTAAATTTTCACACTTCTCATAAAAGCATCTGCACGTGTTTTTCACGTGTACAAAAGATAATTTTTTTTGAAAATGTTCATTAAATCTCCAAAAATAAATTTAATTTCATTTTCAAATATAAAAATAATATTTGAAAATACGGGGTTCTACATTTCGGCCAGGGCCTTGACAACATCTTACCAATGAATGTGTGATATAAGTTTGCAACTCTACAAGTTTCTCCTCAGAGTCCAAATTAAGTCCCGATTTAAAGGAAGGTCTCCAAGATCCACTTTTCCAGCTTTGGGATACTGTTGTAATGCCCCAGATTTTTAAATAATGCTTAAAGATTAATAAATAAATTAAAATTATTTTTGGTGATTTAATAAATATTTTAATGAAATTTACTCTTTTTACACGTGCAAAATACGTGCAAATATTTTCTTGGGAAGTTCAAAGTCAGAAATTATTTTAGAAAACTCATTAATTATTATTAGATATTATTTGTGAATTTTTTGGATTTTTCTAATAATTATTTGACCTATTTGCAAATATTACAAAAAGAGGGACTTTTGTGCAAAATTATCACTTGGAGTGAAAACTCCAGATTTTTGGATTTTTGGGCTGGGCATGATTCCTAGTCAACTCAAAGATAAAGATTCTACTTTTTTTTTATAATAAATTTGGTTTATTTTGCAAGTTTTGATAAAGAAGGGTCTTTTTGTAAAATTGCCACTTAGAGGGCAAAAGTACAATTTTGTTTTTTGGGTTTTCAAAATAGTGCCGGCTGATAATAGAGTGGTTATACTTGTTTTTAAATCTCAATTAAGATGGTTTTATTTAATTTCCAAGTATAAGGATCTATATATGTAAAGATATATTTAAAAGAAGTATTTTGCAAATCTATTCAAAAACCCAAGATACACAAATTCCAGCCTATTAAAGGTGGGGTGCAGCCGTCTCTTTGCTGCACAACACAAAGGGATTTATTGTTATTATTTTTTTGGATTTTTAAAGCAAGGATTTTGGTTTTCTTGCGAAAGGATGAATTTTTCTTATTTCTTTATTATCTTCGATTGATTCTTCAATAAGGTGAGTGACATGTGTTTGTTTTCTTATTATTCTAAGCATGTTGTATGTGATGATTTATATATTAGAAAGATTTTAGATTTTGGTATGAAGATATAATGAATTTTGATGAGTAGATGAATTAAAAATTGAATCCTTGCATGAAACATATGCTTTGATGATTAAAAGTACATATAGATGACTTGAGATTGCTAAGAACCCAATAGAAATCATGAGTAGGGTGTTTTATTTCATACTTTTTCTTTTTTAATTGTTCATATTAAGGTTGTATGATGCTTTATCTCAAAAAGTGAACAAAAGTTAACTTTTACTGTGTATGTTGGGTGCACACTCTCTTTTGATATTTTGAAGAATAAAATTTGATGAATAGTTGTTATAATTGCATTATATTCTTGGATAAACTGATGTAAGTTATTGAGTATGTGTATAACAAGTTATAGAAGGATTTGTTGGATCAAAAGATCGAGTTTTGAAGTGGGATTTGAGTAATTGTTTTCGGATCTGTAGTTGTGCAGGCCGAAAATTGCTTTGAAGCTTTTTGTGAAATCTTGTTTTAGAATTGAGTGGTTTGGCACTGAGGTGGTTTGGAACAATAAACTACATATATACAATGCTTTCTTAATGTTTAACTAATGCACAAATACACTCATATACACATTCACATTCATAATCTACTGTTTTGAAGATTTTGTGAAATTTGATAGGGTTTTGATTGGATTTCAATTGTTTGATTCTGAGATGAGTTTAAATATCTTACTACTCCTATTTGACGAGTTTCGATGCTATACTGATTCTTAAACACTTGTAAGATTATATATATATACATATATACTCTTTTACTGGTTTTGAAGAATTTTTGTGAAAGAGTTACTCTTTTGAGTTCTTGATATGTTTTGATGAGTTATAAGTTCCTATACGTCATACAAGTTATAATTAATCATCTCAGGAAGTTTAATTTTGATTTTACAAAGTTTAATCGAGTATCAGTCGAAACATGCACAAAAATTCCTACCAGGCTGTATAGTAGGCCATGGTCGACCGTCATGTTTCTATTTTGAGAATTCTCAATTGACAGTCGACTGCTCTGTCTGAGAGGTCGAACGTCAGTTGTTTCTTTTGGCTGTTTTGGTTGAGTTTCTTCGTTTCTTTTAAATGGTTATTTCCTCGATATTATGGATTATTACTCCATTATTTTAGATGGTGTTTTTATTACAGATTACAGTATTTTACTGAGAATTATATTTTATTTATAATAGAGTTTTAAATGTTTTCTTATGACCTTATTAAGTGAGTTATACGTGTTTTCAAAAGAATTTATGTTTTGGTGACATTCTACGACTTAAAAAATGTGATTTTCTATTATTTAATAGTTTTAATATTTTATTTGAATTCTGGAATTTTATGAGCACACTAAATGAATTTGAATTTTGTTGATTTAAGAGATTTTCTTAATATAAACATTTTGATAATGGATTTGTGAGTTTTATTGAAAAGTTTTGGTGTGATGGTTGAGTTGTGAGTCTCTATAGGATGTGTGGGACCTTAGGCACCGGTAGTTAAGGTTTTATGGTTTGGCCAGTTGTGGCTATATTGTTGATCAGTTGAGTTCAGTCCAGTAGGGTACACCAACTCTAGGAGATTCGTAATTAATTAATTAACTTATAACAAGATAAGAACATACACTAGATGGTGATATGTTTAAATGAGTGCAAATGTGATTTATGGACTCCAGGATGATCCAAGGAGTGAGATATTTTCCAGTATTCCGGGATGATGGACGTATGGGCCACAGAGTGATCCACGGAGTGAGGTTTATCTCCCGTAATCTAAGGACGAGAGCGATGCTCATGGGATGTTTGTGCAATGAGAGTTCTAGAATGACCTGCGGAGAGATGCAATCTCCATTTTTCGGGACGATGGACGTAAGGGCCACAGAATGATCCGCGGGTGGGATTGGCCTCCAGTATTCCAAGGGCGAGAACCGATACTTGCAGAATATCTAAATCTCGTAGTAGCCGTCGCAGTAGGATTAGTTGCATAACGGGGGATTAAACCCTATCAAGTGGAGAACAATAAGGGCTTGCACCGGACCTATGTAGAGTGGGATGCATAGAATCCGACAAGTATGCATTAGAGAGTCAGCATATAGCATTAGTGTTTTCTTGACTTGGTTTTATGCATGTTGTTTCCTATTTTCCTATACTTGACACTTAGTCTAGTTTCACTTGATGTTTTCTTGTTTTATTTATTGTTATTTCTTATTGCATTTATTCCTACTGTTGGTACATGTTGTTTATGACTCTATGCCTTATGTTTTATTTATGTTGCATTTATTTTTATGCTACTCACACCATTATGGCTGATCCCTGTAGTTTTGGGGGTTAGGGTTATCTTTAGCCTCATGTTTTACAGGTAGGTGCCTATAGCTTGCGATTTGGATGCATGTGCTAGATTGATGTTATGCCTTATGTAAATTGTAAAAGAATGTGTTGTAATAGAAAGAATTTGTAATTCAAGGTGTTTGTTTTTCGCTGTACTTTGTAAAGAATTAATGTAATAACAGTTAAAAAATTTTATCTGTGTTTTGGCTATGTTTACTATTACAATTGAGGTTGATGCTGAAAATTTTGCCACATATTTCTGAGATATCATATTAGAAATTCGGAGCACTACAGAGATTGGTATCAGAGCATGCTTCAATAGTAATAATAAACATGGTATAAAAATAAACCTAGGTGTTGACACTAGAGCGTGAGTACTTAGGTGTGGATATTAGAGTGTGAGTATCATACAGAGTTAGAACATGATGTTTTGGTTTGGAGTATGGTTGAGGTTTGGCCATGAGGTATTGATGTGAATATGAATTGTGTTGTAATACTGTAACTTTACCCTCATTTTGCAGTATTCAGTATAATGGCAGGACTCAGGACCAGGAATGGTGGTAATGGTGATGGGGCTGGAAGCTCCCATGAGGCTGGACTTGATCTTGAGACCGAGATTGCCAGGGTGTATCAGACCTTTAGTGCATTCATGGCAGCTAATATGGCTCAAAATTAGAATCAGGGGGCTGGACTAGTGTTTGTCAATGCTGATTCGATCAAGCAGGTTGAGTCCTTCAAATGGATGAAGACGCTAGTGTTTTAGAGGCAGTCTGATCCAAATGAGGCTGATTATTGGGTTAGACAGATGGCGATGGTCTTCGAAGTCTTGGAAACCCCAGCAGTCAATAAGGTAAAATTGGCTACTATGCAGTTGGAGAAGGATGCTAGCTACTGGTGGCAGTCAGTGAAGAGGATTTTTGGAGATAAGCAGGTAACTTGGGAAGCTTTTATGGATGAATTTAGGGATCATTTCTTTCCTCTGGATATTCAGGAGAAGAAGGCAACAGAATTCTTTAATCTGCAGCATGCAATATGACAGTGCATGAATATGAGACTAAGTTCGCTCAGCTGTCAAGGTATGCACCACAGCTGATTGTTGATGAAGCGAAGAAGGCCAAGAAATTCGAGCAAGGCTTGAGGCCGAATTTGAGGTCGATGATGATTCCTTTGGGCATAAGGAGGTTTGATAAGCTGGTCAGGAGAGCAGCTATGACAGAAGAGGATATGGACCAGTTCTAGAAGAAGTAAGGGACCTGGAACAGGAGAAAGATGCCAGCAGCTAGTCAGAGTGGGAAGAAGTTTCCAGTGAAGTAGGGCAAGTTCAGTAGGCCAGAGCAGAGGGCACCTGCAACTCAGGTTGTGGCTTGTTACTACTGTAAGGAGGCAGGTCACTTCAAGTCAGCATGTCCTAAACTGGCAAAACAGACTTGTTTTCAGTATGGGCAAGTGGGGCATACTAAGCTTTTCTGTCCACGATTGAAGAGGGAAGGTTCAGGCAGAGACAAATTTTAGATTTAAGGGCGAGTGTTCACATTGACTAAGGAGGATGCGGGTAACTCAGAGGATGTGATCCAGAGTATGCAAGAATTTTGAATTTTTATCTATTCAATGTATTAAGTAAAACTTTGTTTGAGAATAAATTGGAGATTTGAGTATCATTCTTCATGTAACAGGATTTGTTTTGGTTAATGGAATAAAAGCAAAAGTTTTATTTGATACTGGTTCTTCGCATACATTTGTGTCGCCCAATTTTGCAAAAGTCTTAGGTGTGAAACCTAAGTTGTTTCTAGGTAGAGTCTTGTCGGTGGCACTGCCGCCAGGAGAAGAATTGATTGCTGATCGATATTACGAGGGCTGTGATATCAAGATTGGTGGGAGATTATTTGGCATTAATCTTATTGAGCTGCAAGTTCTGGGTATGGATGTGATTGTGGGCATTGATTGGATGACAATATATGATGCCACAATTGAATGCAAGAAGAAAGAGGTGTTGGTGAAGGCACCAGGTGGTCCCGCAGTGACTTTTCAGGAGAAGATGAATGACTCGAAGGTGGTTGCAGTGGCATCTAAGTTGATGATTCCAGATGAAGTCAGAGGCATTCCAGTTGTCAGGAATTTTCTTACAATGTTCTTGGAAGATTTACCAGGATTTCCGCCGCAACGAGATGTGGAGTTTTGCATTAATGTTCAGCCGGGGAGTGCTCCGCTTTCTAAGGCTTCGTACAGGATGACACCTATAGAGCAGGATGAATTTAAGAAGCAGATTGAAGAATTGCTAAGTAAGGGTTTTATCAGGCCGGGTTCTTCACCGTGGGGTGCGCCAGTATTGTTGGTCAAGAAGAAGGATGGGTCAATGAGGATGTGCATTCACTATCGGGAGTTGAATAGGATGACTATTCAGAACAAGTATCCGCTTCCACGGATTGATGATCTGTTCAATAGGCTTCGGAGAGCAGCTTTGTTTTCGAAGATTGATTTGAGATCAGGATATCATCAGGTTCGAGTCAAGGAGGAAGATGTGAGTAAAACAGCTTTCAGGACTCGTCATGGACTCTATGAGTTTTTTGTAATGCCATTCGGAATAACGAATGTGCCGACAGTATTCATGGATATGATGAATCGGATATTATGGCCATTTATTGATTCCTTCACGGTGGTTTTCATTGATGATATTTTGGTTTATTCGAAGTAGGAAGAAGAGCTTTCTATACACTTGACATAGGTGTTACAGAAGTTACAGGAGCATAACTTGTATGCCAGGCTTTCGAAGTGTGAGTTTTGGAAGTTTGAGGTAGCTTTTCTTGGCCATATCATTTCTAAGGAGAGGGAGTGGCCACTGATCCTCAGAAGGTTGAAGCAGTGAAGGATTGGCCCAGGCCAATGTCAGTGAAGGAAGTCAGAAGTTTCTTGGGTTTGGCTGATACTACAGGAGATTTATTCAGGGCTATGCACAGATTGCAGTTCCTTTGATAGGGTTGACTCGAAAGAATGTGGCATTCACATGGACTGATAAGTGTGAGGCGAGTTTTCTTGAGCTAAAGGAGAGGTTGACGACTGTGCCTATATTAGCTTTACTACAGGGTGGGAAGAATTATGATATCTTCAGTGATGCATCTCTCAGAGGTTTAGGGCGTGTCTTGATGCAGGAAGGCAAGGTCATTGCCTATGGTTCGAGGCAGTTGCGTCCGCATGAGAAGAATTATTCGTCGCATGATTTGGAGTTAGTAGCTATTATCTTTGCCTTGAAGTAGTGGAGGCATTATGTATATGGTGAGAAGGTCAACATGTATACCGACAACAAGAGCCTGAAGTACATTTATCAGCATAATAATCTAAATCTTCGGAAGAGAAGGTGGTTGGAAGTATTTGAAGATATTCATCCTGAGATCAAGTATCATCCGGGCAAGGCGAATGTGGTGGCCAATGGGCATAGTTGGAAGAGCAGTTTGGCGAGCTTGATCACTACTCAGAGTGAGTTGGCAGCAGAGATTGATCAGGAAGGTTTTGAGGTGGTACTGCAGGGTTTGGGAGTGTCTTTGGCTCAGTTGAGACTACAGCCTTCTTTGAGAGAGCAGATTGTGGAAGGTTAGAAATTAGATGCAGAGATTCAGAAGATGTTGCAGTAGGTTTCCAATAACAAGTTGTCAGAGTTCCGTGTCTAAGATGGAGTTCTATGGATGGGTGAAAGGTTGTGTGTCCCAGAGAATGCAGATTTGAGGGAGAATATTGCAGGAGGCACATAGTACTTTGTTGTTAGTACATCCTAGAGGTGCAAAGATGTATAAGGACATCAAACAACACTTTTGGTGGTCCGGTATGAAGAGGGATGCGACAGATTTTGTGGCGAGGTGTCTGACTTGTCAGCAGATCAAAGCAGAAAATCAGAGATCTGGAGGTTCTTTGCAGCCTTTGCCTATTCCAGAATGGAAGTGGGAGAATATCAGCATGGATTTCATCACGGGGTTGCCGAGGAGTCCGAAGGGTAACGATTCGATTTGGGTTATTGTGGACCGCTTAACCAAGTCAGCTCACTTTTTGTCCATGAAGATTACTTGGTCATTGGAGAAATTGGCATAGTTGTACATTGATGAGATTGTGAGGCTTCATGGGGTTCCTGTGTCGATTGTCTCTGACGGGGATGCGAGGTTCACTTCGAGGTTTTGGAAGAGTCTGCAAGAAGCTTTGGGTACCAGGACCGATTTTAGTACTGCCTTTCATCCTCAGACTGATGGTCAGACTGAAAGGGTGAATCGGGTATTGGAAGATATGCTGAGAACTTGTGTTATGGATTTCGATGGTAGTTGGGAGAGCTACTTGGCAATGGGTGAGTTTGCTTACAACAACAGTTACCATGCGAGTATCGGGATGGCTCCATATGAAGCTCTGTACGGGAGGTAGTGCAGAACACCTGTTTGTTAGTATGAGGTTGGCGAAAGGCAGATGTTTAGGCTCGAGATTGTGCAGCAAACATCGGAGAAGATTGAGTTGATTCGCAAGAGGTTGGTCGAGGCTTAGAGTCGGAAGAAGAGTTATGCAGACACTCGAAGAAGGGACTTGGAGTTTGAGGTTGGGGATGCAATTTTCCTCAAGGTATCTCTGACCAAAGGAGTGATCAGGTTTGGTAAGGAAGGCAAGTTGGCGCCAAGGTATATTGGGCCACATAGGATTTTGGGGCGGATTGGGAAGACAACATATAGGTTGGAGCTTCCGAGGGAGTTGGCACAGGTGCATGATGTGTTCCATGTGTCGTTGTTGAGGAAGTATGTGCCGGGTCAGAGTCATCAGTTGGTAGAAGTGCCTGAAGGTCTACAGGTGAACTTGAGTTATAAGGAGCAGCCTATAGAGATTGTTGATCCTAGGAAGAAGATTTTGAGGAGCAAGGTGATACCTATGTTCACGGTGTTGTGGAGGAACCAGCATTTCGAGGGGGCTACTTGGGAGCCGGAGGATCGCATGCAGAAGGATTTTTCTGAGCTTTTTGTATGATTGTATTCTTTTGTATGATTGTAGTCTTTGAGTTGAGTTGTATTTCTTTTGTTAGATTGCATTCTCTTGTGTAATTGTGTATTTCTTCAACTATGTTTCCATTTATGAAATTTCAATTTCCTTTTGCCTATTTTGTTTGGACTCTATTAGTAGTAGTTCTGAGGACAGAACTATTCTAATGAGAGAGTGATGTAATGCCCCAGATTTTTAAATAATTCTTTAAGATTAATAAATGAATTAAAGTAATTTTTTGGTGATTTAATAAATATTTTTATGAAATTTACTCTTTTTACAAGTGCAAAACATGTGCAAATATTTTTTTGGAAAGTTCAAAGTCTGCAATTATTTTAGGGAAACTCATTAATTATTATTAGATATTATTTGTGAATTTTCTGGATTTTTCTAATAATTATTTGACCTATTTGCAAATATTACAAAAAAGAGGAATTTTTGTGCAAAATTACCACTTGGAGTGAAAACTCCAGATTTTTGGATTTTTTGGCTGGGCATGATGCCTAGTCAACTCAGAGGTAAAGATTCTACTTTTTGTTTTAATGAATTTGGTTTATTTTGCATGTTTTGATAAAGAAGGATCTTTTTGCAAAATTGCCACTGAGAGGACAAAAGTGCAATTTCGTTTTCTGGGTTTTCAAAATAGTGCCGGATGATAATAGAGGGTTATTCTTGTCTTTAAATCTCAATTAAGATGGTTTTATTTAATTTCTAAGTATAAAGATCTATATATGTAAAGATATATTTAAAAGAAGTATTTTGCAAATCTATTCAAAAACCATAGCCATCTCTTTGCTGCACAACACAAAAGGATTTCTTGTTATTATTTTCTTGGAGTTTTAAAGAAAGGATCTCGGTTTTCTTACGAAAGGAGGGATTTTTCTTATTTCTTTATTATCTTCGATTGATTCTTCAATAAGGTGAGGGATATGTGTTTGTTTTCTTATTATTCTCAGCATGTTGTATGTGATGATTTATCTATTAGAAACCATGTTAGATGATAGTATGAAGATATAATGAATTTTGATGAGTAGATGAATTAAAAATTGAATCCTTGCATGAAACCTATGCTTTGATGATTAAAAGTACATATAGATGACTTGAGATTGCGTTGAACCCATTAGAAATCATGAGTAGGTTGTTTTCTTTCATACCTTTGCTGTTTTAATTGTTCATATTAAGGTTGTATGATGTTTTATCCCAAAAAGTGAACAAAACTTGACTTTTACTGTGTATGTTGGGTGTACACTCTATTTTGATATTTTGAAGAATAAAACTTGATGAATAGTTATTATAATTGCATTATATTCGTGGATAAACTGATGTAAGTGATCGAGTTTGTGTATAAAAAGTTATAGAAGGATTTGTTGGATCAAAAGATCGAGTTTTGAAGTGGGATTTGAGTAATTGTTTTCGGATCTGTAGTTGTGCAGGCCGAAAATTGCTTTGAAGTTTTTTGTGAATCTTGTTTTAGATTTGAGTGGTTTGGCACTGAGGTGGTTTGGAACAATAAACTACATATATATAATGTATAACCCCTATTTCCCGTACACATATATTTTTCCGTGTATTTTCTGTATTTAAAATTTTTGTAAATTAGTTTTCCGCTTTCAAATTATTATTGTTAAAATATATTGATGGATCTTCTATTAAAGTCTATTTTCGATCAATAATTGTATTTGTAACTATTTTCTATGATTTTATATCTTAATACAAATCTTATTATTATTATCATTACTTTGATTTTTGACTGGTTATTAAAAATCCATTTCTATGAACTAATTGTATTTGTATCCATTTCAAATAAATTCTATGTTGTTATGCAAATTACATTTTATTATAAATAATATTTTACTGGTTATTTTATTTTCCCAAACCCTATTTTCTCCTTATTGGATTTTAACCCTTTAACTCCTAAAACCCAATAGCCCATAAGCCACCAACTACCCAAATCCATGCCCGTTATCAAAATACCCTAACTCGTCAGCTAAACCCCAACCCTATATTCAATACCCTATTCAGCCAACACCCTAACCCTATTATACTAACCCCATATATATACTGTTTCATATTCTGTTCATCTTCTCAAACCATCGGCCGCAATACCCCTGCCTGTTCATCTTCCCATCTTAATCTGCCAGTTGTTATCCCGAAACCCATCAGCCTGTTCGTCTCCCCCCTGCATCTCACCTAGCCACCTCTTTACCCTGTGCGTCCCCAACCTCTCATCCTCTTCAAGAACCCACTTCCGATCAGCTTCCCTTTGTGCTCCTCAGACCTAGCACCATCATCCCGTCACTGACTTCCTTTCCCCGTGCTCTCTCATTCCGTCGTCCTGCTCCTTCTGACCATCTCCTTCCCTCCGCTGCCGTACCAGGCGGCGCCCTTGCATCCCCTGCATTGCGACCTCCCCTGTGCGCGACCCCCTGTCGCCCTACCCTCCTCCCTACTGCTCCTCTGTAGCGACAGCCTCGGCGCTCCCCGCAGCGACCTGCCGTCACTGTTGCGTCGTCCAGTATCCGCGCAGCCCCTCTGCCTCACTCAGCCGCCTTCTCATTATCCAGTTGCACCCATCGCTCTGCCGTCGCAACCCCATCGCGTTGCCCTGTGCCCTGTCACCGACCGTCGACAGCCTCCAAGCCTTGGTGGTGGTTGTTGGTTTGGGTTGTGATCACTTTGACCTTGGGCCGTCGGATCTTCTTGGATTATCATAATCATGATCTCCATCATCTGATCTGGACCATCCGATTGATTTTGATCATTATCAACATTAGGATCAATCTAAACCGTCCGATCGTTGATCGATCTTGATCATCATCATCTTCATCATCAAGGAGATCTGGCCGTCCGATCTTATCTGATCATCTTGATCGTCCTCTTGATCATTGAGATCTGTTCGATCGTGTCCGCAATCGGTTGTTCCTGGTGTTCGTGATCTTGTTCGTGTTTGTGTTCATGCCCGGGAATCCGTTCCCGTTATTCTTATTCTGGCACTGTTTTCATCGTCGTCTCTTAGGAAAGTAACCTATATTCTTTTCTTTGTGTAATACAAGTACTAAATACCGCATGTAGTGTAGTTGGGTTCTAGAAATAATTTGTGTGTGAATTCTCTGTTATATATTGTCTCTATTGTGTTGATTCAACCATAGTTGCCTTACGACATACATGACATGAATTAACCTAGGGTTGACCACTTTTGATGTGTATGTTCATGCTATTTTGTGATATCATGTGATTGATGTGTTATTCATGATATACTTGTCCAATACTTGCAAAATACCCTATACCATGTAGTTTGGACATCTAGTACATATATTTCATGTTTGGGTTGATATGGATGAATTTCATATGATCGATGTTGATTTGTGTATGAAGAACAAATCAGTATTTTCTGTTACCCTGATGTTGTTCAGTATTTTAGACCCTATTAAGGTCAGTATTTGAAAATATTTTGTGAACATGATTTGTAGATAATTCTGTCTATTTTCCAACCCTTTTGACGGATCTCATTTTCGTTTTACGAGTTGTGAGTTATTTCTATTTTACTACTGTGGTGTCGAAAGATTTCCAGACTGCGTTTTCAATGAATTCTGAAGAGTAATATATTTTTATTCTGGTGTTAAAATTATTATTTTGATCTGAAATTTTGCCCAGTATTTCTTGACTTGATTGGGGTTTACCTAGAATTTTAGTGGATTTATTTGAGGTGTTTTACAAACCTTTTCATGCTCGCAAAGAAAGATTTTACATGCAGAATTTTACTTGATGTTCAGTAAAGAACCTGATTTTCGACCTATTTTTGCTTGCTGTTTCTAAAATATTTCTAAACATGAAAGTTAGACTACTGCATCTATTTTATTACTCTTTTGGCGGATTTAGATTTCGGTTTATGGTTTGCGAGATATTGCTGTTTTCGTACTGTAGCGTTTAAATTTCCAGATTTACAAAACTACTACATTTTGATGTTTTCTGATTTTCATTGACTACTGTATTTTTATTGAAAAATTATAAAACTTTATATTCTGTTACTACACATATAGGGAAATACCCTAGATTTTTCTTGGATTTTATTAATGAGTTTTCATGCTGTTTTCCTGACTTTGAATACAATCTTCTAATTTCTGACTGTGCGTGTTTTCTGGATTCAAACTTGTTTTGAGTCATGATTTGGTAAAATACTATATGACTTATATATATTTTCTGGATTCGGAAGGGAGTCTATTTTCCATATTATTCAATAGATTCAGATTTTCCTTTTTGTAGCAACGAGAATCCCTATTTTAGTACAATAATATCTTGCTGTCCTGAACTAGTATTTGCATGATTTTATTCCTTTATGAACTGTCCATCATCTGTACATGTTTATTTGTTACCCTGAACCTGTTAGATGTTTATACCATGCTATTTTCACTCTGTTTTCTGCACATTCATATTTTTCTGATAATAATAAAAAAATGACCAAGCCGGGGTTAAGGAAAAGATCTAGTAGTGGAAAATATAGAAATGTGTACTGAGAAGAGGGCATGTGTTCCCTATCTGTTACGTGTTCATGATTACATGATTCACGACTCTGTTTATCTGACCCTGACTACATTACTTCCCTATAGGAAGGTGTACTCAGAAGAGAACCCATAGGTTCCATTTGTTTTTCTGATCTGATTATCTGATATCTGTCTGTCTGATCCCTGAATATACTGCCGTATGGACTCAACTATAAAATCTAATCGAAATTGTTTGAATGTAGAAACCATGTGATAAAAATTTGGGGCGCATGAAGTGCTACCTAGATAATAATCACACAAGACTTATAAGAACATGACATCGGTTATCTGTATCTGTTATCTGACATATGTTATCTGATTATCTGCTATCTGTCTGACTATCATCTGGCACTACCATTTATATATCTGTCTACATACCATCCGACACTTGACACATGACACTTGACACATATTATTTGTATCTGTTAGTATACCATGCTATCTGATTTGTTTTCCTGATTCATGTTAGATATTATATTCTGTTGTTGTGCCTATACCATGCTATGTTTGTTTTTGTTGCTTTATATTTGTTATTTATCTTATGTACTTGTATCCTGCACTACAAGCGGCCCGTAACTTGCATTGACGGGAGTTTGTTTTCTTTTTTCTCTTCCTGCAATTTATTAAATTGCAGATTTTGAAGATCAGCTACCAGCTGGAATAGGCGAGATGAGATACTAGATGCTGGAGTTTTGCTATCATGACTTTCCTGCTATTATTATTATTTCTTGTTGCTTATTTGAATAATGTATCTTGATTACTTGGATTTATTTTGTATTTGGGCAATGTGACCCAGGATATTATTGACTTATTCAGATCTGATTTATTTAGAATTATATTATATTTTGGTTTTAAGTAAATTTCTGTTGGTACATTTGATTAAATTATGCATACTTGGTTGATTCTCGTGCTTCCGACTCTGATTATTTCTGTGAGATGTTGTAAAGATTCTGAACAGCTTTTGGATGATGAAAATCATTCGCTGGGCTTAGTCACATATCCGTATTCCATATTTTCTTTTTGGGAAGCGAGGCATGACACAATGCATTCTTAATGTTTAACTAATGCACAAATACACTCATATACACATTCACATTCATAATCTACTGTTTTGAAGATTTTGTGAAATTTGATGGGGTTTTGATTGGATTTCAATTATTTGATTCTGAGATGAGTTTAAATATCTTACTACTCCTATTTGACGAGTTTCGATGCTATACTGATGCTTAAACACTTGTAAGATTATATATATATACATATATACTCTTTTACTAGTTTTGAAGAATTTTTGTGAAAGATTTACTCTTTTGAGTTCTTGATAAGCTTTGATATGTGTTATAAGTTCCTATACGTCATACAAGTTATAATTAATCATCTGAGGAAGTTTAATTTTGATTTTACAAAGTTTAATTGAGTATTAGTCGAAACATGCACAAAAAATTCCTACCAGGCTGTATAGCAGGTCACGGTCGACCATCATGTTTCTATTTTGAGAATTCTCAATTGACAGTCGACTGCTCAGCTTGAGCGGTCGACCATTAATTGTTTCTTTTGGCTGTTTTGGTTGACTTTCTTCGTTTCTTTTAAATGGTTATTTCCTCGATATTATGGATTATTACTCCACTGTTTTAGATGGTATTTTTACTACAGATTACAGTATTTTACTGAGAATTATATTTTATTTATAATAGAGTTTTAAATGTATTCTTATGACCTTATTAAGTGATTTATATGTGTTTTCAAAAGAATTTATGTTTTGGTGACATTCTACGTGTAACATCCTGAATTTTCAATTATAATTAAATAAGAGTTTGTGCGATTTCACGTATTTTGCACGTGCAAATTTATGTACATTTCCCCCTAAAAATTATTTATTTCTATATCATGAACAAGTATTTTAATTCTTCTCTTTTTAATTTAAAAGCCTATTTAAACACTTGGCCTAATTTTCTAACTTTAGCCCACACTAATTAATTTAATTATTTTTAATTAGAAGCCCATAGACTTTTAGCCCACTAGATTGAGCCCACTAATTTAATTCTCTTTTAAATAACACAACTTGTTGGGTAGACTTGTTTTTGTAACAATTAATTAAATTAACATGAACAACTAGTAACTAGGGGGGCTTTGTGTGACACCTGCATTGCACTTGCACATGCCATATGCATGGCAGGTGTAGGCCGGATGGCTTCAAGAGAGTGGGAGAGATGGAGTGAGTGGATGGGTAGTTGTGTGTTCATGGTAAGTTGTTCTAACTCCCTAATACATCCTAGCCCCTAATCTACATCCACCTAGATCAATCTTGGTCCTCCATTTTGCTTTGAAAAAGTGTATAAATACCCCCTCATTCTCTTCATGTAATGCACTAGAAAAACTTACAAGAGAAAAATAAAGAAAAGAAAACTAGTTGTGAGAAAGAGATTGAGAGCAATTGTGAGTAAAAAGATTGAGAGAGTTGTGTGTGTGTTCCCTTTCATTGGAAGCCGGCCATTCATCAAGAAGCAAGGAGAGGAGCTCAGGTTTCCATCAAGCAAGGAGGAGAAGGCATTTTGGTGGTACAATCTAGGAAGAGAAGGAACCGTTCGTATGTTCAAGGAGATTTCTAGGAGCTTTCTAATTGTTTTCCTTCAAAAAGGTGGGTGATTTCTCAAGCTTCTACTTTAGATACCATGCTAGGGATTGAAAGTGTGATTACGTTAGAAATGATTAGGAAAGATGGTTATACATTTGTTTAAGGAGATTAAGAAGAAAAGAACACTAATTGATTACATACAAAGTTAGTAAAATAATTTTGAATGTGTAAATGAGGATGTGTTATGATAGCTTGGTAGTATACTTGCATGCTAAATTGGATAAATTATGATTTTTATGAAGAATTTGTTTATGCATGAATTGTAAAATACAATATGTAGGAAGTGTGCTTATGGATAAATTATAGAAAGGGAATTAGTATACATGGAATATTATATAGATTAAATTATGGTAAAAAGTGTGTTTTAATTGCCAAATGCAAATAGTGTTGTAGTGACTTGATTTATTATCCATATTGTCTCTTGAAACATAAGAAAATGGTTAGTTTGGGAAATAGGACTAAATCAAAGAGTTTAATTTTGGTAAAGAATGAAAGAGAGAAAAACTTTTATGAACTCATTATGAATGAGGGGAAAATTGTTGATAAAAGGATTCTTATAAAAAGAAATGTTTCTATGTCGAAATGTATTTATTTTGATCTATTGTTAAATAAACTAAGGGAGAAATAGTCATTTATGTTAAAAATGAGTTTGATACAGATTATGAAAATACAAGCTATTGTTTTTCCAAGAAAATATAATCAGGGAAAGATCTATATTTTATGGGAACAATTTGAATGGGAAAAATTGAGTTCCTAAAATGAGCTAGAAACAGCACAGTCAGACACAAAAACGTTTTAATAAATTTCCCTCATAGGTTAGTCACTCAGACCTACTGGTCAGTGGGTGCACTTTAAAAATGTTACTGTAGCTCGGTGGAGCTGATACCTTGGGTTCGAGTCTCAGCAGAGACTTTTTTTCTTCCAAAATGTTATTTTTATTCAAAACCTGAACCCAAAACTCAAATATAATTTAAGTCCTCTACTAGACAGTTAGTCACTTTGGTCATTCTGGTTATTGGGTGTGGTTTGGTGATGTTACTGTTCATCGCGCAGCCACTGTGCGTGGGTTCGATCCAGCTTCCGGCCCGTTCCCCCCCCCATATTTTGGATATTTCTAAGGGTTTTTGGTGTTTAAAAAATTGAGAAAAATATTAGAAAATTTTCTAAAAATACCTAGACTTCATAAAAATTATTTCCTGAATATTTGAACTATTATAATGAGAATTAGAAGTGAAAATTTTGAGAATAAGAATTAATAAATTTTTTTGGATATGATTCTTTTTGTAATTTAAGATGAAAATATTTTGTTGAACATATAGAAAATTTTGAAAGTTCAAAAATAAGATTTTGACATATAAATTATTGAGTAAAACTTAATATAAGATTGTTTAAGATTATGCAAGTTGTGCATGGAAAATAAATTGAAAAGAAACATGAAATGTGAAATTTGTGAATATGTATACTCTCATTTTGATGAGCATGGAAAGAGAATTGATACTAGAATTTTAGCTGTCCTTAAATCGGAAAGAATGAAAGTCTTGAAAAGAGGAATGTGATAAAGACCAAGTTTGGGTCATGGTTCATGATTGATATTTAAGACCGATGTAGAGGTAATGCTAATTCTAGAGTACTGATTTTTATTCATGATTCAATTATCTAAGGATTAGACACATAGTGGAGGTGTGATGAAAGTAAGAGAAAAATATAAGTATGAGGGCCATTGGATCTGCAGTGTGAGAGTATTCACATGATGTCCTCGTGATGCGTCATGTCAGGGCGTGGATACTACTCCAGGATATCGTATCGGTGGCGACACTTGTGGGGTGTTTGGTGACTACGGGTGGTGCCATCATTCCATGGCAGAGGCGAATTGTCCACAAGATGCCTTGTAACGCCCCGAATTCCAAATAAGACCGAATTCGAGATTCCACAGGAACTTTACACTTCACTTCATACAATTTTACAAGGAAATTTAAACTTTTCATCATACACAGAGTTCTTTACATTGTTTACACAGCGGAAAATAAAGATGAAATACAACAATGAGAATAATACACAACTTGTACAACTTTATCAATGTAATTAATCAACAACATTATAACATCTTTATTTCTTCATGAAAAAGTCCAAACCCTGCATAATAAATCGTGGGCACGTCAGTCACTTACAACTGATGAAAATGCTATACTTGGCCATCCTCTCTATGTCGTACATATAACGATATTAAAACTATGACAAACCAAAAATTTGAATGCAAAATAAAGTGTTAAATGTGACTACGCTAAACATATAAGTGTATGCGATGCCTTAATGCCTAATGCATATGTTTTATGCTAAGATAACACTAATGCATACTTGTTCGGATTCTATACATCCCATACTACATAGGTCCAAGGGCAAGCATCTACGTACTCCACATTAAAGGGTTCGATCCTTCGCCATGACAACTACCCAGTAATAAGAACAAGGTTTAGACATTTCACGAGTACGGATCCCAGTCCCGGAGTACACTGCCCGACTGTTATATAGACTCCTCGTCGTGCGAATCTCCCGCAAGTGCCTCTCTAGCCTCGGTATACGTATATACACTGGAGTGAAACAAACTATCCGCCCGACAACGCATAGTCCCGGGTTTAAAAATAAAAAATTCGGCTCCATTGAGGCAACCTCAGTCCCGGAGTACACCGCCCGACTGGGTCTATAGTCCCGGAGTACACCGCCCGACTATATAGAGTGCCCCACTTACGTTGGCCTAGGTTTACTACGCCTTCTCTTAAGTGCCTAGTTTCTTAAGTTCAAAACATGAATAATTATTACACCTAGAGTTAGTCTTACCCCCTACCGGACTTAATCACAAATACCGAGATTGCTCCATGGAAAATCTCAAAATATAATTCAATTCTTTTTAGTTCAATAGTGCCGGTATCCGATGTCTTACTAACTCTAAATCACAACCCTTCATGTACAAGAAATCATGGGTACTCATATCCTTCAATAATTATGTCTTAACTCAAAGTATTCTTATTTTCAACTTAGTCATAAGCAGATTAATGTCGTATTTAAGCACTTATTCATGATTCACTTATTCATTTACAACTCAAAATAGAACAATAATTCATTTCATGAACAAAAGATTCAACACTATAAATTTTATTAGCAATTTAAGCAATTCATATCTCAATTCACATCAAGTATTTCTAACTCAACTTAAGTATTGATTTACAACAAGAGGGTTTCATAACTTGTCACATTTTTCTTTCTTCTTTTTCCAGATAAGGATCGTATACTTAAATAATAATTTTAAAAAAATTCATTTACAATCTCAATTTCCCTTTTTACTTTCTCACAATATACAAGATATTTTTTTAAAACTAATCCTACTAATTTTTATGTGATTTCATATGAAAAATAGAATTTTATTCCAACCTTTCTTCACATAAAAAAAATCCCGAAATGTATTAAAACTCCAAAAAAATCAAAAGGGTGCCCGGGATCTGCCGACACCTACAGCAGCGCCCAAAGCCATTCACGCTAGCCACCAAGTCCATTTGGACTTGGGTCAAAAACTGCAACAAAAACCCCTTGTATTCAAGGTACAGGTTCGAATTTTATATAAGTGAATCAAAAATAAATATGACTATCAAGTTTCGAACCCAAGATCTCTTACAAGTAGTGCTCTACGGTGCACTGGCTAACCAGTAAATCCAAGTGTGATTATTGATTAGAAATCACGCCATTGTGATTTTGTTCATAAAGTTCTGAAATTGGTTCTTTTTCGCAAAACTTGTTTATTCACATGATCCAATCTTTTATAGTATTGAAATAAACTTTTCTTTTGACTGAGGTGAATTTTAAAAACAGAAACCAACTAATTTCTAGTTCATTTTAAAAATATATATCTATTTTAAATAGTTCCTCTTTCCATTTTACACATAGATTTGTATTTTTCTCAAAACTTGAATTTAAGCATTGTATTCATTAAAACTAGTTTTATTACTTAATTATACTAATTAAATTTTTTTAATATCACCAAACATGCCTCTCAATCATGAGAATCTCAAAAGAACTCTTTCATGCAAAAATTTATATTTTCAATACATCATGGCAACATACATAAGTCGACACATTTCATGGTAACGACTAGATTTGTTTTTCTTTATTTCTTCTTTCTAATCATCATGACACTAAAGCATATTTTGAATATAGCATTCTCCAACCAATTTTTATACAAATCATATATTCGACATGTAAAAAATTATAAGCATACTAACATGATTCGTAGTATTAATTCTTTTGTCAAAATTCTTCTTTCTAATTAACATGGTGGCAATTATTTACTTTAATCATAACAAGATTACTTTCAATCATGGCATACTACATTAGTATAGATTATGTCTACATATTTCACATCAAATTCAATTTATAGTACTCATTTATAATTTTTAGCATGCATTCTCTACATTAGAAAGTAAGTGATCACCCACCTCTTATGAAGAATGAAATAACCAAGATTGGAGAGACCACTTCTAGCTCCTAGCTCCAACTAGTACTTCCTTGTCCTTCTCCTCCTAGCAATAGCTCTCCAATGCACAAAGGTACTCTCTTCTCTCTTTCTTTTCCCTCTCTTTATCTTTTATTTAGTTTAGGTGTGACAAGAGAAGAAAAATGAGGGTGTATTTATAGGTCAAGGTGAGGGTTTAAAGTACAAAATTATTTACCTAATAAATTACTCCACTTAATTTCCAACTCTTCATAATCCTAACTCGTATAACTCCCAATTCTTCATGATCCCACCTCTTCAAAACTCAACCCCCAACCCTTCCCATTACAAAAACTGACCACTCTTTAGTCCTCTCACATTCCATGTGCACGTGTTGTGCACTAGTGCATACCCATACACAATATTTAATACAATTTCCATAGTTCCAAAGTGTGTATTTAAAATTGTTACATATCATGTATGAGTTCAGGCACAACTTAAAAATATGATTTAATTAATGGGTTTGTCCCATGGGCTTTCTTTTTAACCAAATTAATTAATTATTCTTGTGGGCTCTCCTAATGGGCTAGAATCTCTCTTTAGGTCCATGAATTTAATAAAAGGCTAATTAAAGATTATGCATGCTAAATTAGTAAATGAGAGTAATAAAATAGAGATGGAAAAATTAACACGTGCATCATACGTGCAAAAATTGAAAAATGCATTTTTCATTAAAATAAAAATACGGGGTGTTACAGCTCTCTCTCCTTAGAATAGTTCCGTCCTCGGAACTACACTTAGGAGTCAGAAAATACAAAGAAAGAAAAGAAAAGTTTACAAAAATTTTAGTTGAAGAGTTCAGGGTGATCTTTCATCATTTTTTCCTCTGATTCCTAAGTTGCCTCCTCAACAAATTGGTTCCTCTAAATGAACTTGACCATAGATATTGTCTTGTTTCTTAAGACCTTCTCTCGGCGATCCACAATCTCTACTGGATGCTCTGCATAGCTCAAGTCCAATTGCAAACCCTCTGGAACTTCTAGCAAATGATGACACGGATCTGGGATGTAACCTCGTAGCATAGATACATGAAAGACATTGTGCACTTGGGCAACTCTTCTAGTAATTCTAACCGATAAGCTGTCTTCCCAATCCTTTTCAATGTCTTATATGGTTCAATGTATCTCAGGGCTAATTTTTCTCCCCTTCCAAACCGAATCACCCCTTTGGTCAGAGACACATTCACAAAGACAATGTCACCTTCATCAAACTCCGGGTCTCTCCTCCGGTTTTCGGCATAACTCTTCTGCCTGCTCTGTGCGTTGACTAACTTCTTCCTGATCAGCTCGATCTTTTCTGAGGTCTGCTGCACAATCTCTGGCCCATACAACTGCCGTTCCCCCACTTCATACCAACAATCCGGTGTCCTACACTTCCTACCATACAATGGCGCCATCCCAATGCTCTCTTGGAAACTGTTGTTGTATGCAAATTCCACAAGAGCCAAATGCTTCTCACAACTGCCACTAAAGTCCAACACACAACATTTTAGTATATCCTCCAGTACCCTGTTGACTCTCTCAGTCTGCCCATCAGTTTGAGGATGAAAGGCCGTACTGAAATCAGTCTTCGTTCCAAAGCTGCATGAAGACTTCTCCAGAAATGCAAAGTGAAATGCGCATCTCGGTCGGATACCATTAATAGCGGAACTCCATGAAGCTTCACAATCTCGCCAACATACAACTCTGCCAGCTTTTCCATCGACCAAGTAAGCTTCATTGCCAAAAAGTGAGTCCATTTGGTGAGTCGGTCCACTATCACCCAAATTGTATCGTTGCTTTTGGAACTCTTGGGCAAACCTGTGATGAAGTCCATGCTGATACAATCCCATTTCTACTTCGGGATGGGTAATGGCTGCAACAAACCTTTGGGCTTCTGATTCTCTACTTTGACTTGCTGACAAATTGCACACTTTGGCAACAAACTTGGCTACATCTTGCTTCATCCCTGGCCACTAGAAATATAGCTTTATGTCCTTATACATCTTGGTACTCCCTAGATACACGGATAATAAAGTAGCATGCGCTTCCTGAAGAATACTCTCCTTCAGCTCCGCTTGATCTGGTGCACACAGCCGCTCTCCATACCACAATACTGCATCTTTCACCTGAAACTCTGCCAACTTGCCAACACCAACCTCCTCAATCATATTCTGGATCTCTGGATTGGTCTTCTGACTGTCGATAATTCTTTCTTTCAAAGTGGGTTGAATCCTCAACTGAGCTAAGGAAGTTCCCAAACCTTGCAAAACCACCTCAATCCCTGCTCGATCAAACTCCTCTGCCAACTTCTCTTGAGTTGTGATCAGTCGAGACAGACTGCACTTCCTGCTGAGAGCATCAGCCACAACATTGGCCTTGCCCGGATGGTATTTGATTTCAGGTCGGATTTCCTCCAACACTTCTAACCATCTCCTTTGCCTCAGATTCAAATCCCTCTGCTGATAGATATACCTTAGACTCTTGTGATCAGTGTACATGTTGACATTCTCCCCGTACACGTAGTGCCTCCACTGCTTCAATGCAACAATGATTGCTGCCAGCTCCAGATCATGGGTTGGGTAATTTTTTTATGTGGTCTCAGTTGTCTAGACCCATAGGCTAATACCTTTCCCTCTAGACATCATATTCGAATCCTGCTCTTGGCAGAGCCAAAATAGGAGCGGTAGTCAACCTTTCCTTCAGCTCCTGAAAGCTAGCTTCACACTGCTCCGACCATTTGAAACTCACGTTCTTCTTTGTAAGCCCTGTGAGTGGCATAACTATCTGAGTGTAGCTCTGAATGAACCTTCTGAATATCCAGTTAAGCCCAGAAAGCTCATAATCTCTTTCACTGTGGTCGGTCTTGGCCAATTTTTCACTACCTCAATCTTCTGCGGTTCAGTAGCCACTCCCTCCTTAGAAAGGATGTGACCAAGGAAGACAACTTCGGTTTTTCAGAAGTCACATTAAGTTAGGTTCGCATACAGTTGGTGCTCCTGCAGCTTCTTTAGTACCTCTGCTAGGTGCTTGGCATGCTCTTCCTCTGACTTGGAATAGACCAATATGTCATCGATGAACACAATGACAAAAGAATCGATGAATGGCCGCAGAACTCTATTCATCATGTCCATGAAAATAGCAGTGTATTGGTGACTCCAAATGGCATGACTAGAAACTCATAGTGACCATGCCTGGTTCGGAAAGCCGTCTTGTGTACATCTTCTTCTTTTATTCAGACTTGATGATATCCTGACCTCAAGTCTATCTTGGAGAAAACAACTGCTCCTTGTAGACAATCGAACAAATCATCGATTCGAGGAATTAGATACCTGTTCTGTACTGTAACCTTTTTCAACTTTCTGTAGTCGATATACATCCTTATTGATCCATCATTCTTCTTCACTAAAAGAACTGGGGCTCCCCAAGGTGACGCACTGGGCTGATGAATCATTTGCTCAATAATTCTTTAGTCTGCTTCTTGATCTCATCTTGCTCAACCGGTGCCATTCTGTTTGGTGCCTTGGAAATGAGTGCACTTCCGGGCTGAACAGTGATGCTGAACTCTACATCTCGACGAGGGAAAAGCCCAGGTAGATCATCAAGAAACACTGCTGGAAAATCTTGGACCACTGGAATCTGCCTCACTTCTTCCGGAACCTTCTGCTCTGACAAAGTTGCTATCAACTGCTTACACTTCCTCTTACCTTGAAATGTAATTACTGGTCCTCCTGGTGCCTTCACCACAACTTCTTTGCTCTTGCACTCAATAGTGGCACTGTAAACTGACATCTAGTCTATGCCAATAATGATGTTGACTCCCAAAACTGCCAACTCAACGAGGTCGATGCCAAAGAGCCTGCATCCGACCTTAAGATCACACCCTTCATAATATCGGTCGGTAGTCAAGTTTTCTTTTGACGGAGTAGCCACAGATAGAACTCTGCCAGGAAAATTTTTTGGTTCGAATCCTAATAATTTTGCAAATGAGGGTGACACAAATGTGTGCGATGATCCCGTATCAAACAAAACTGATGCTTTTATTCCATTTATTAGAATGTCTCTTGTTACATAAGAGTACTCTCATTGCATAACATTTATTACATAAGTAGAAAAAACAACAAAACAACTAGGCTTCATCTCCCATACCCGTGATGACGTTGTCTACATCATCCGCATCTGCCTCGGTCAAAGCGAACACTCGCCCCTGCCGGAACTGCTTTTCTCCTGGGTTGGACTGCTGCTGACTCGGTCCTCCCCGCTGAAGCTAAGGGCAAAATGACTTGATGTGGCCCTCCTTGCCACAAAGAAAACAAGTCCTGTTCGCCTGCGGCTTGGTACACCCAGGAGCTAAGTGGCTTGATTCTCCACATTTGAAGCAAGTGGGTACCCTTTCGGACACTGCAACAGCATTGGCTCCAGTTGGTTTGAAACACTGTGCTGGGGGCTGTCCCTTGAATTTGCTCGGTGCTGCAAGCCTCTTGCCCATGCTCCAATTGTTTCGCTTGACCTTTACTGCCTGGAACTGGTTCATATCTGACTCAGTAGCGGTAACCCTCCTGACCAACTTCTCAAATCTGCGGATACCTAGAGGTATCATCCGAGACCTCAAACTTGGCCTCAACCCTTGCTCAAATTTTCGTGCTTTCTGGCTTCATCCTGTACCATTTTAGGCGCGTACCTTGAGTGTTGGTTGAATTTGGTCTCATACTCCCGCACTGACATCCCACCTTGCTGCAAGCCCAGAAATTCGATAGCCTTCTTCTCTTGAACATCCATTGGAAAATAATGACTTCTGAATTCTTTAAAGAACTCATCCCAAGTAAGTTGTGCATTGCCCAAGGTCCTTTTCAGCGATTGCCACCAAACACCTGCATCCTTCTCTAGCTGGATGGTCCAATTTCACCTTACTGGCCTCTGGGGTCTCTAATACTTCAAAGATTGTCTTAATCTGCCTGATCTAGTCATCAGTTGCGTCTAGATTTGCTTGACCTTCAAACACAGGTGGCTTCATCCTTTTGAACGATTCAACCAGCCTAATTTCTTCGGGAACATGCACAGCTGGCCCTGGCCCTCTGTTTTCAGTGATGTTTGCAGCGATAGTATTTACGGTCTGATATACTCGAGTTAGTTCAGTATCCAAATCTAGCCCATTTTCACCGTTATGCTCTTCGCCGTTCATGATCCTTTATGCCATTTCTGAGTCATAAAATTCATCATTAATCATCATAATTAACACAAATAACATCGCTTCAACAAAATTATTCATTCCAAAATTAAACTTTTTACATTCAGAAAGAAAATTTTTTCTTCAATACATCCATTACAAAAAACATCCTAGATTCTACGGTTTCTCTTGGCTTCTCTGAGCTCTTCCCGTAGTTCCTGGATTTCATTCCTCATATCTTTAAAGCTCTATTTCTGCTCCTTCTTATCCTAGCGAGTGAGGTGATCCAACTTGGCAAAGTGTCGAACATTCACATGCTGAACCTTCTCGAGTTCGCACACTTTAAAACTCAGCTCCTGAATGCGCTCCTTGTCTTCTGCCCGTTGCGCCTTCAAGTGGTTAACTCTCCACTTCTGAGCATCCAATTCTCGCCGATGAAGCAACAATATCGTTTGGGTCATCTGGAACGAGTTCTTCGTCTGAGGATTCTTCGGGAAGATCAGGCAGAGGTGGACTAATCTCCCTGGACTCGGGAAATTCCTCTTCTATCTCCACTGGTTCTTCTTCTTTCTCTTCTAGGTCTTCTTCTTCCTCTATTGGTTCTTCCTCTTCTTCCTCGAAAGGGACAAACCAATGCGCCTCATTCTGGGGATCGTGCTGATTGGCCATCTTATGAGAAAATAAGGAAAAAATGTCATCTCATAGAGCAACACAAACATAAGTTTAAATCTCTATAAGTTGGAACTCACACTCTAATGTCCACTTTAGGGTGTCGTTCCTTATAAATTTGTACTACCTATGAAGCGTGGCTCTGATACCATCTGGAACGCCTCGAATTCCAAATAAGACCAAATTTGAGATTCCACAGGATCTTTACACTTCACTTCGTACAATTTTACAAGGAAATTAAAACTTTTCATCATACACAAAGTTCTTTACATGTTTACACAGCAGAAAATAAAGATGAAATACAACAATGAGAATAATACACAACTTGTACAACTTTATCAATGCAATTAATCAACAGCATTATAACATCTTTACTTCTTCATGAAAAAGTCCAAACCTTGTATAACAAGCAGTGGGTACGTCAGTCACTTACAACTGACGAAAATGTGATACTCGGACATCCTCTCTATGTCGTATATATAACGATCTCAAAACTTTGACAAACCACAAATTTGAATGCAAAATAAAGTGTTAAATGTGACTACGCTAAACATGCAAGTGTATGCGATGCCTTAATGCCTAATGCAGATATTTTATGCTAAGATGACACTAATGCATACTTGTTCGGATTCTATGCATCCCATACTACATAGGTCCGAGGGCAAACACCTACGTACTCCACATTAAAGGGTTCAATCCCTCCCCATGACAACTACCCAGTAATAAGAACAAGGTTTAGACACTCTACGAGTACGGATCCTAGTCCTAGAGTACACCGCCCGACTGTTATACATACTCATCGTCGTGCGAATCTCCCGCAAGTGCCCCTCTAGCCCCGGCATACTTATATACACTGAAGTACGATAAACTATCCTCCCGACTATGCATAGTTCCGGATTTAAAAATAAAAATTCGTCTCCATCGAGGCAACCTCAGTCCCGGAGTACACCGCCCGACTGGGTCTATAGTCCCGGAGTACACCGCCCGACTATATAGAGTGCCCCATTTACGTTTGCCCAGATTTACTACATCTTCTCTTAAGTGCCTAGTTTCTTAAGTTCGAGACATGAACAATTATTACACCTAGAGTTAGTCTTACCCCCACCTGACTTAATCACAAATACCGAGATCGCTCCATGGAAAATCTCAAAATATAATTCAATTCTTTTTATTTCAACAGTGCCGGTACCCGAGGTCTTACTAACTCTAAATCATAACCCTTCATGTACAAGAAATCATGGGTACTCATATCCTTCAATAATTATTTCTAAACTCAAAGTATTCTTATCTTCAACTTATTCATAAGTAGATTAATGTCTTATTTAAGCACTTATTCATGATTTACTTATTCATTTACAACTCAAAATAGAACAACAATTCCTTTCATGAACAAAAGATTCAACACTATAAATTTCATTAGCAGTTTAAGCAATTCATATCTCAATTCACATCAAGTATTTCTTACTCAACTTAACTATTGATTTACAACAAGAGGGTTTCATAACTTGTCACATTTTTCTCTCTTCTTTTTCAAGATAAGGATCATATACTTAAATAATAATTTTAAAAAAACTCATTTACTATCTTAATTTTCCTTTTTACTTTCTCACAATATACAAGATATTTTTTTAAAACTATTCCCACTAATTTTTATGTGATTTTATATGAAAAATAGAATTTTATTCCAACCTTTCTTCACATAAAAAAAATCCCGAAATGTATTAAAACTCCAAAAAAATCAAAAGGGTGGCCTGCGGTTTCGAACCCGAGATCTGCCGACACCTACAGCAGCGCCCAAAGCCATTCACGCTAGCCACCAAGTCCATTTGGACTTGGGTCAAAAACTGCAACAAAAACCCCTTGTATTCAAGGTACAAGTTCGAATTTTATATAAGTGAATCAAAAATAAATATGACTATCAAGTTTCGAACCCAAGATCTCTTACAAGTAGTGCTCTACGGTGCACTGGCTAACCAGTAAATCCAAGTGTGATTATTGATTAGAAATCACGCCATTGTGATTTTGTTCATAAAGTTCTGAAATTGGTTCTTTTTCGCAAAACTTGTTTATTCACATGATCCAATCTTTTATAGTATTGAAATAAACTTTTCTTTTGACTGAGGTGAATTTTAAAAACAGAAACCAACTAATTTCTAGTTCATTTTAAAAATATATATCTATTTTAAATAGTTCCTCTTTCCATTTTACACATAGATTTGTATTTTTCTCAAAACTTGAATTTAAGCATTGTATTCATTAAAACTAGTTTTATTACTTAATTATACTAATTAAATTTTTTTAATATCACCAAACATGCCTCTCAATCATGAGAATCTCAAAGAACTCTTTCATGCAAAAATTTATATTTTCAATACATCATGGCAACATACATAAGTCGACACATTTCATGGTAACGACTAGATTTGTTTTTCTTTCTTTCTTCTTTCTAATCATCACGACACTAAAGCATATATTGAATATATCGTTCTCCAACCAATTTTCATACAAATCATATATTTGACATGTACAAAATTATAAGCATACTAACAAGATTCGTAGTATTAATTCTTTTGTCAAAATTCTTCTTTCTAATTAACATGGTGACAATTATTTACTTTAATCACAACAAGATTACTTTCAATCATGGCATACTACATTAGCATAGATTATGTCTACATATTTCACATCATATTCAATTTATACTACTCATTTATAATTTATATGTCAAGGTGAGGGTTTAAAGTGCAAAATTATTCACCTAATAAATTACTCCACTTAATTTCCAACTCTTCATAATCCTAACTCCTATAACTCCCAATTCTTCATGATCCCACCTCTTCAAAACTTAACCCCCAACCCTCCCCCTTACAAAAACCGGCCACTCTCTAGTTCTCTCACATTTCACGTGCACATGTTCTGCACTAGTACACACCTATACACAATATTTAATACAATTCCCATAGTTCCAAAATGTGTATTAAATGTTGTTACATATCATATATGAGTTCATGCACAACTTAAAATAGGATTTAATTAATGGGCTTGTCCCATGGGCTTTCTTTTTAACCAAATTAATTAATTATTCTACTGGGCTCTCCTAATGGGCGAGAATCTCTCTTTAGGTCCATGGGTTTAATAAAAGACTAATTAAAGATTATGCATGCTTAGTTAGTAAATGAGAGTAATAAAATAGAGATGGAAAAATTAACACGTGCATCATACGTGCAAAAATTGAAATATGATTTTTTAATTAAAATAAAAATACAGGGTGTTACATGCCTGCATGATGCGTCATGTTTCAGTGCGTGGGATTCTCTCCATAATGTCTGGACATGGGCTCGTAACTCATAGAACACCTAGGATACTTACCGTAGTTT
This sequence comes from Hemerocallis citrina, assembly GCA_017893485.1. Taxonomy (NCBI): domain Eukaryota; kingdom Viridiplantae; phylum Streptophyta; class Magnoliopsida; order Asparagales; family Asphodelaceae; genus Hemerocallis; species Hemerocallis citrina. The sequence continues at coordinate 291,793,510 of CM030361.1, forward strand.
TCGTAGTAATTTAAATTATGGCGAGAAAATCAACCCTATAAGATGAAAAACGGTTAAGGGCTTACCCTCCGACCTATGTAGTATGGGATGCATAGAATCCGAACAATTGCGCATTACTGTCATGTAATATAAATAACTGCATTAAGGACTTAGTGCACATTCACACACGACATCAATAGGATAGTCCCCCTTATCTTTGTTTGTGACAAGTGTGTACTTTCTAAGTAAGAGAAATTGATGTGTTATATCCTAGCGTCAGTTGTATGCAACTGACGTACCCACAGTTTCTATGCAGGATAAAGTGATTGACAAGACTAAAGAATGATTGCTGCTTGAAGAATTGTTCAAGTTATTGTTTAATTCATGTAACATGTTGTAACTTATATTTCCGTTGCATTGATGTAAACTCTGTTGTAATAAAAGTTTTAAATTCCTTATAAAATTGTACGAAGTGAAGTGTAAAGATTCTGTGGAACTTCGAATTCAGTCTTTTCTGGAATTCGGGGTGTTACACTACGACTTAAAAATGTGATTTTCTGTTATTTAATAGTTTTAATATTTTATTTGAATTCTGGAATTTTATGAGCACACTAAATGAATTTGAATTTTGTTGATTTAAGAGGTTTTCTAATATAAACATTTTGATGATGGATTTGTGAGTTTATTGAAAGGTTTTGGTGTGATGGTTGAGTTGTGAGTCTCTAGAGGATGTGTGGGACCTTAGGCAATGGCAGTTGAGGTTTTATGGTTTGGTCAGTTGTGGCTGTGTTGTTGATTAATTGAGTTCAGTCCGGTAGGGTACAACAACTCTAGGAGACGTAATTAATTAATTAACTTAACAAGATAAGGATAAGAACTAGATGGTGATATGATGAAATGAGTGCAAACGTGAGTTATGAACTCCAGGATGATCCAAGGAGTGAGATATTCTCTAGTATTCCGGGACGATGGACGTATGGGCCACAGAGTGATCTGCGGAATGGGATTGATCTCCAGTATTCTAAGGACGATAGCGACACTCATGGGATGTTTGTGCAATGAGGGTTCTAGGATGACCTCCGGAGAGAGGCAATCTCCAGTTTCTGGGACGATGGACGTAAGGGTCACAGAATGATCTGCAGGTGGGATTGGCCTCCAGTATTCCAAGGGCAAGAACCGATACTTGCAGAATGTCTAAATCTCGTAGTAGTCATCGTAGTAGGATTAGTTGGATAACGGAAGACTAAACCAAATCAAGTGGAGAATGATAAGGGCTAGCACCGGACCTATGTAGAGTGGGATGCATAGAATCCGACAAGTATGCATTAGAGAGTCAGCATATAGCATCGGTGTTTTCTTGACTTGGTTTTATGCATGTTGTTTCCTGTTTTTCTACACTTGACACTTAGTTTAGTTTCACTTGATGTTTTCATGTTTTATTTATTGTTATTTCTTATTGTATTTATTCCTGCTGTTGGTACATGTTGTTTATGACTCTATGCCTTATGTTTTATTTATGTTGCATTTATTTTTATGTCACTCACACCGTTATGGCTGACCCCTGTAGTTTTGGGGGTTAGGATTATCTCTAGCCTCATGTTTTACAGGTAGGTACCTCTAGCTTGGGATTTGGATGCATGTGCTAGATTGATGTTATGGCTTATGTAAATTGTAAAAGAATGTGTTGTAACAGAAAGAATTTGTAATTCAAGGTGTTTCTTTTCCGCTGTGCTTTGTAATAAATTAATGTAATAAATGTTGAAAAATTTTATCTGTGTTTTGGCTATGTTTACTATTACAATTGAGATTGATGCTAGGAATTATGCCACGTATTTCTGAGTTATCATATTAGAAATTCGGGGCGCTACAAATGTGACATGAGGGTAAGATATCTGCTCGTAGAAATAGATCTTTGAGAGAGTGTTCACTGTTGTGCAATCTAGACGATCTAAATAAATAGATAATCTGGACAAAAATTAAAAACCTCGCAAGTGTACGAATCGTTTTATAGAAGCGTAGTGACAAGCAAGGATCGATCCCACAGAGATTGTAGAAATTAACTTACTAACCAATAAAATAGGAATAAGAATCTTAAGGTGTTGTTCTAAAATAAATGACAAGATTAAAACTAGATCAAGTAGTTCTGAATCACAAATGTCTATTAAGTAGTTGGGCTTTGATTTCCACCTATAGTCAGTAATGCTAAGTCACCTCCTTCACTATCCTAATTACTCATGTTCGTTCCGTTAAGGGCATGGTATCTACTCCTTAAAGTATTGTTTTCTGAAGCCAAGAATTAGGCATGGTATCTACTCTAATTCGTTTCTTTCCTTAAGTATTTAGCATGGTATCTACTAAGTTGCACTTAAAGAAAACATAAGAACAATGAAAACGAACAAACACTCGAAGTTCTAGAAATTGGTATCAGATCTAGATCCTTCAAGTTGATTAAACCAAGAATCCCTAAAGATTCCTGTGTTACAAACTATGGACACGAGATACGGGTCGTCTCTATGCTCATATAACAGATTCAGATTTATAATATGCAAACTTGATAATCTCAGGTTCTGTATGGCAGTCGACTTGCTGTCACTCTCAGTCGACTGCTCTTAGAACTTCTGAACAAGTTTGTATATTATAAATCTATACCAATACTCTCAGTTTTAATCAATGAGTAACAGAATAGCGTTCAAAAGAATATAAGAATTACATAACTACGGTTTCAATCTACCCAACTGTGAAATTAGTTCCACATAATAAAACTTTTATTGACTAACAGTTTCGAATACATGATGAAAATAAAAACTAGAAAGAGAAAAAATAAACTGATGATGTTTGGTCTGAGAAGTCGACTGCTGTCACTCAGTCGACTGACTTGTTTCTTCAGTGTACTCGATCTCCTTCTTCTTCGATGCTGATAGAATAATCTTCTTGATTGATGATTTGATGATTCAGAAATTCCGTCCTTCCCCCTAGAATAACGCCTCTTGGTTGATATTTATAGAACACGGGAAGAGAATTAGGGTTTGAACTTTTTTCAGAAAAGTCCTCTTCTTTTATATATTTCCTTCCTTATTTGATCGGCGTTTTATTTCTTTCTCTTTTCTTCTTTTCTTCCTTTTCTGCTAACCACGTGCTCTTGCCAATCCCCGGTCTCTAACTTTGATTTGTTGGAGAAGTTGTTATTCGCATATAACCTGGGTTTGGATTACTAAATCTTGCTTCGTATTTGGATGAGGATGAATCTTCACTGTTCTTATCTTTTGACTCCGCCGAATACCAGTCGACTGGTGTTGGAAGCAGTCGATTGTGCCGAGCAGCTTCAACCTTTCTGTCCAGTCAACTGTTGGAAGAATCAGTCGACTTATGCTCTGCAGTTCCCTGTGTATCATCCTCTCAGTCTGTATTAGCCTTGAATCTGCTTCGGTTAGCTGCTTTTAGGCTGTTTCCTATGGAAAAGAGAAAATAAGAGTAAAATACCACATATAGAGCATTTAAATGTCAATTTGCACTAAGATTATTGCTCCTAAATGTGAATATTATTGAGTTCATCAAGTACCCCCAAACTTAGCTTTTGCTTATCCTCAAGCAAACTAAAATTATGAACAAGGGGAAAATAATAGTAGACTCAACCCATCACACCAAAAATTCTCATGATGCAAGCATAAAAAATATAAGCAATTGCAAAGAAAGTAAAAACAAGCACACTCATTTTCTCCAGTGCAATTATTTAGTCATAATCCCCAACTCAATCATATTTGTTATGCAATTAATTTAGTTATAGTATGTAACAACTCTATCATGTGATTATCCCTTTTCTCTACTATAAACCGAGTAGCAAACTAGAGTTTTTTTTTTTTTTTTTTTTATATTTTTTTTAAGCCTCTTCTCTAAGTTGTCACTTGCCTTTTGACGCGAATGCAAAACATTTGTGATGAATCCACCCGGTTACTCAACAAGTCACAAACTCTAAAGTGCTTTGCATACTCATATTTCAAGTTGCCATTTGACGTAAAGGTAAACATTGGTGATGAATACCCCTAGTTACTAAGCAACTCAAAACATTGGAGTAGATTGACTTTATTCATATATATATATATATATATTATTCTATTTACTTAAACTCTGTTTAGGACTAGATCAAAGGGAATAATCACCAGAAAAAGCATCACATTTGTATTTTATGTATAATCACATGACTCATACAATTTTGTAGGGAATTATGAAACTCAACAATCCTAAAGTAAATAAGTATACTTACTCTTACTTTATAAGAAATTGTTTATCCCAAAAAATCAAAAGACTCAAAATGTAAATAACTACTCCCAAACTTAGATGGAACATCGTCCTCAATGTTCGCACAAAAACTTAAAATAGGCATGTGTTACCACCCAGTTTGAAGGAAAAATAAAATAAAGAAATAAAGAAATGACTAAAGAAATGAATAAAGGAAGAATGTAAGTACTCCCCTGAAAAATTGGGTTGCCTCCCAATAAGCGTTGTGTTTCCTGTCTTCAGCTAGACTTGATGAGTTCATGCAATGTATTGAATGGTTTGAAGATTCACATCTTCCTCATGCGGTAATCTGGACACGTGATCTGCCACAACATTGTCACTTCCTTTCTTGTCTCTAATCTCAAGATCGAATTCTTGAAGCAACAGCACCCATCTGATCAACCTAGGCTTAGCATCCCTTTTAGCAAACAAATATCTCAAAGCAGCATGGTCAGTGAAAACAATGACTTTAGAACCAATCAAATATGATCTAAACTTCTCTACAGCAAAAATGACAGCTAATATTTTTTTTTCAGTAGTGGAATAATTAAGCTGTGCATCATTTAAAGTTCGAGAAGCATAGTAAATAGCATGGGGTACCTTATTGATTCTCTGACCTAAAACAGCTCCCAGAGCATAATCACTTGCATCACACATAAGCTCGAAAGGATGGTTCCAATCTGGTGCCAAGATAATAGGTGCAGAAATGAGAATATTTTTCAATGTAATAAAGGCATTTGTGCACTCTTCTGTCCATACAAACTCAACATCCTTAGCCAACAATTCACAAAGGGGTCTGGAGATTTTTGAAAAATCTTTTATAAATCTTCTATAGAACCCTGCATGTCCAAGAAAACTCCTTATCCCCTTGACTGTAGTGGGAGGGGGTAGCTTTGATATGATGTCAATTTTTGTCTTGTCAACCTCTATGTCTCTTTTTGATACCACATGTCCCAAGATAATACCTTGTTGTACCATAAAATGGCACTTTTCCCAATTCAGCACTAAATTGCATTCTTCACATCTCTTAAGAACAAGCTGCAAATGGTTAAGGCATTCATCAAAACAAGACCCAAAAACACTGAAATCATCCATAAATACCTCGATGAACCTTTCCACCATGTCTGAAAATATACTCATCATGCATCTCTGAAATGTAGCTGGTGCGTTGCACAATCCAAAGGGCATCCTCCTGTATGCAAAAGTACCAAAAGGACATGTAAAAGTGGTTTTTTCTTGATCTTCTGGTGCAATAGCAATTTGATTATAGCCACTATAACCATCTAAAAAACAATAATGACTATATCCTGCTAATCTTTCTAACATTTGATCAATAAAAGGAAGAGGGAAGTGATCTTTCCTGGTTTCGTTATTCAGCTTCCTGTAGTCAATGCATACCTTCCATCCTGTGGTCACTCTCGTAGGGATAAGTTCATTCTCTTCATTCTTCACCACTGTGACTCCACTTTTCTTAGGCACTACATGTATAGGGCTCACCCATTTGCTATCTGAGATAGGGTAGATGATGCCAACATCTAGTAGCTTCAAGACCTCTGTTCTTACCACTTCCTTCATGTGTGGATTAAGCCTTCTCTGTGCTTTCCTGCTAGGTTTTGCATTGTCTTCAAGAAGTATTTTATGCATGCATTTGGATGGACTTATTCCCTTGATGTCTGCAATGGTCCATCCTATTGCACCTTTGTGTTCTCGCAGTACCCTCAGCAACTTATCTTCTTCTTGTGCACTCAAATTTGCCGCAACTATCACTGGTAGCGTCTGGTTCTCACCCAAATATGCGTGCTTCAGATGTTCAGGTAGCGGCTTAAGCTCCACGTCTGGTGTCCTGGTAACAGTCGACTTGTTCTGTTCACCAGTCGACTGGCCTGAGGAAACACAAGTGTTATCCGACACAAAATTTTCAACTGCAGGTGCAAGCTTACCTGAATATGACTTTGGAGTTTCAAGGTGATGTACTGTCTCTGCAATCCTCCAGTCATCGTATTCCTGTTCAACATGAGACAATGATAGAGATTGTGTAATCGCGGCTTGTAGTGGTTCAATGCTATGTACCTGAAATGTTTGATCAACAATCTCCTGTACCACATCAACATTATAGCATTCATGATCATCATGTGGTAATTTTAGTGTTTCAAACATTTTAAATTCAACATTTTCTCCATTTATTTTCATACTTATAGTACCCTTTTTAACACAAATTTTTATATCAGCCGTACTCATAAAGGGCCTACCTAAAATGATCGGTAAAGAAGATGGCATTGAAGAGTCCTCCATATCTAACACAACAAAATCTGCAGGCAAAATGAAATCGTTCACCTGAACTAGGACATCTTCCAAAATACCTCTAGGTCTCTTGATGCTGCGATCAGCCAACTGCAAAGTGATGGATGTTGGTTTGAGTTCCCCCAATCCTAGCTTTTCGTAAACAGAGTAAGGAAGAAGATTGATGCTTGCCCCCAAGTCTAGCAGTGCCTTTTCAAAGAAGTGCTCACCAACCCTGCAAGGAATGGTAAAACTACCTGGGTCCTTCAATTTAGGAGGTAATTTTCTTAACAAAACAGCGCTCACTTCCTCTGTCAAAGCAACATCCTCCCTAACCTGAAATGTTCTTTTGTGAGTACAATATTCTTTCAAAAATTTGGCATAAGAAGGAATTTGTTTAATAGCATCAAGTAGGGGGATATTAATTTCTACCTTTCTGAGAGTTTCAAAGATATCGAATAAATGTTGTTCTTTCTTTTGCTTGATTAACCTTTGAGGGAATGGTGGAAAAACTGTCCTTTCTTTTTCACTTACCTTGTTGGAACCCAAAGCTTTTGATGGTTGTGTATCTGATTCGTCTGTGTGTGTTCCAACCTTGCTGTCAATTATCTTACCACTTCTTAGGGTTGTCACTGATTTGAGCTGTTCTTGGCCTCTAGGGTTTGGTATAGTTTGTGATGGGAGTTCTCCTGCCTTTCTTTCACTCAACTCCTTTGCGATTTGTCCAACTGAATTGCCTGCCCTTGTTGGTTGCTTGTTTGATGTTGCTGTTGGAGCAATTGAAGAACGGTGGATTCGAAATCCAACTTTTTCTGTTCTTGTGCTGGCAGATCAAACCCACTTCCCATCTGGAAGTTCCGTGCATGTCCTTGCGAAGATTGAGTGCCTTGATTGTTGCTCCATGAGAAATTTGGATGGTTTCTCCACCCTGTGTTGTATGTATTCGAGAAGGGGTTGTTCTTTGGTGGAAACACTCCGTGTCCCACATAGTTTGCATGCTCCTGATCTGTGAAAGAAAACATGGGACATGTGTCAGTTGTATGATCAAAATGAGAACAAATTGCATAAATTTCTTTTGTTTGATTTTTTACACTGTCCATTGTTGTCATTGCATTAACAAGCATATCAATTTTTTTGTTCATGTTTACCATTTCTAATTGTATGTTATTATTACCAGAAATTTCGTAAACTCCCTGTTTTTTAGAAATTCCTCTTCCCCTTGTTGAGAATTGCTGTGAGTTCTCGCTGAGTTCTTCAAATAATTCGATGGCCTCCTCACCACTTTTCCTCATCAAGATCCCGTTGCAAGATGAATCCACAATTGCCTTGTTAGTATCATTTAAGCCCTCATAAAATGCTTGTACCTGATCATCCTTAGGCATGTTGTGCGTAGGACACTTGAGAAGCTTGTTCTTGAAGTCCTTCCATGCTTCGAAGAATAAATCTCCATCTTTTTGTTGGAAGAGTTGAATCTCCCTTTTCAGTTGTTTGGTCTTCTGGGCTGGAAGGAATTCTTTCAAGAATTTTGTTGCCAATTGCTCCCATGAATTAATTGATCCTGGTTCCAAAGAATTATACCACAATTTAGCATTAAGTTTTAAAGAAAATGGAAATAAAATTAACCTGATTTGTTCAGGGGTAAGCCCTTGGACGCTTTGTGTTCTGCAAAGATCAAAGAAGTCTTGCAGATGGAGGTGAGGCTCCTCGTCTGGTTTGCCACTAAAGTGGGGAACCATGCTAAGTAATTGGGGAGATAGATGCATATTCCCTGTGACATTAGGTTGATAAGCAATGCAGGAAGGTTGCTCAATATTCTTAGGCGTGAATTTGTCCTGCATTGGTACTCGATTTGGTATTTCCTCAGCCATTGTTGCTCGTGAATTGGGTCTCTGTGCAGTCGCCTGGTTCCTTGTAGCAGTCGACTGGTTGGTTGCAGACAGCCGACCTAGTCTGTGCAGAGTGCGTTCTGTTTCCGCGTCAATAGGTAGTAGCTCTGGACGAAGTGATCGCCTTCCGTGAATTCAACAAAATCCTGTAACCTAAGAGAAAATATTTATTAATAAAAGAGAAGAAAATAAAAGAAAAGATTTACTGATTTGTAAGTTAAAATACTAACAATCCCTGGCAACGGCGCCAAAAACTTGTTGTGCAATCTAGACGATCTAAATAAATAGATAATCTGGACACAAATTAAAAACCTCGTAAGTGTACGAATCGTTTTATAGAAGCATAGTGACAAGCAAAGGTCAATCCCACAGAGATTGTAGAAATTAACTTACTAACCAATAAAACAGGAATAAGAATCTGAAGGTGTTGTTCTAAAAGAAATGACAAGATTAAAACTAGATCAAGTAGTTCTGAATCACAAATGTCTATTAAGTAGTTGGGCTTTGATTTCCACCTATAGTCAGTAATGCTAAGTCACCTCCTTCACTATCCTAATTACTCATGTTCGTTCCGTTAAGGGCATGGTATCTACTCCTTAAAGTATTGTTTTCCGAAGCCAAGAATTAGGCATGGTATCTACTCTAATTCGTTTCTTTCCTTAAGTATTTAGCATGGTATCTACTAAGTTGCACTTAAAGAAAACATAAGAACAATGAAAACGAACAAACACTCGAAGTTCTAGAAATTGGTATCAGATCTAGATCCTTCAAGTTGATTAAACCAAGAATCCCTAAAGATTCCTGTGTTACAAACTATGGACACGAGATACGGGTCGTCTCTATGCTCATATAACAGATTCAGATTTATAATATGCAAACTTGATAATCTCAGGTTCTGTATGGCAGTCGACTTGCTATCACTCTCAGTCGACTGCTCTTAGAACTTCTGAACAAGTTTGTATATTATAAATCTATACCAATACTCTCAGTTTTAATCAATGAGTAACAGAATAGCGTTCAAAAGAATATAAGAATTACATAACTACGGTTTCAATCTACCCAACTGTGAAATTAGTTCCACATAATAAAACTTTTATTGACTAACAGTTTCGAATACATGATGAAAATAAAAACTAGAAAGAGAAAAAATAAACTGATGATGTTTGGTCTGAGAAGTCGACTGCTGTCACTCAGTCGACTGACTTGTTTCTTCAGTGTACTCGATCTCCTTCTTCTTCGATGCTGATAGAATAATCTTCTTGATTGATGATTTGATGATTCAGAAATTTCGTCCTTCCCCCTAGAATAACGCCTCTTGGTTGATATTTATAGAACACGGGAAGAGAATTAGGGTTTGCACTTTTTCCAGAAAAGTCATCTTCTTTTATTTATTTCCTTCCTTATTTGATCGGCGTTTTATTTCTTTCTCTTTTCTTCTTTTCTTCCTTTTCTGCTAACCACGTGCTCTTGCCAATCCCCGGTCTCTAACTTTGATTTGTTGGAGAAGTTGTTATTCGCATATAACCTGGGTTTGGATTACTAAATCTTGCTTCGTATTTGGATGAGGATGAATCTTCACTGTTCTTATCTTTTGACTCCGCCGAATACCAGTCGACTGGTGTTGGAAGCAGTCGATTGTGCCGAGCAGCTTCAACCTTTCTGTCCAGTCAACTGTTGGAAGAATCAGTCGACTTATGCTCTGCAGTTCCCTGTGTATCATCCTCTCAGTCTGTATTAGCCTTGAATCTGCTTCGGTTAGCTGCTTTTAGGCTGTTTCCTATGGAAAAGAGAAAATAAGAGTAAAATACCATATATAGAGCATTTAAATGTCAATTTGCACTAAGATTATTGCTCCTAAATGTGAATATTATTGAGTTCATCATTCACCGCACCATTTGTCCCACCAAAACTTAGTTGTAGATTAATTGCCTATGAAGGACATAACACAACTATCGAGCATGTCCTGAGCTTTGGCCACTCCTTTCCAGAACTAGGATACTTTCGGCCTTACCCGAAAACCCAGGTTACGTGTCCCTCTACCATGTAGGTAGGACTGAATGAAGTATTGTCAGCCTTCACCGTCAAGGTGATACACTTTCCACCACCACTTACCGAGGAGAGCGAGGGTCATGTCTCTCAAGTCTATAATACCCAGGCCCCCATATACTTTCTTCATACATGCCATATCCCATCTGATGAGGTGGTATCCCCCCTATTCATCTCAGTGCCCTTCCACAAGAATCTTTTTTGGAGTCAATCGATCCTCTCGATCACCCACTTTGGTAATATAAAGAATGACATGTAATACGTTGGTAGCTTGGATAATGCTGAGTTAATCAGAGTCACTCTCCCTCCCAGGGAGAGAGACTTACCTTTCAACCCCATCAATCTAGCCTCAACTCTGTCGATGATCGGTAGCCAGTCTGATTTTAAAGTCTTCCGGGCCTAAGTGGTAGCCTGAGGTACTTAATAGGGAAGCCCTCGGATTTGCAGTTTAGGATGGTTGCATGTGTCTTTGCCTCCTCTTCCTTCATCGCAATAGGGATGATGGCACTTTTATGAAAATTCACTCATAACCCGGACCATGCCTCAAAATAGTAGAGGACTCCATTGAAAGTGATTGTTTCCCCAATGTTCATGTTTCCAAAGAGCAAGGTGTCACCAGTATACTGCACAATCGTACATCGTGAGCGATTTCTTCCTATATCAACTGGTGTGATCCAACGCACAAGTCTACAATTGTCTATCATGATTTTGAGGACTCCTGCTACTATAGTAAATAGTAGAGGAAAGAGTGGGTCACCTTGTCACAAACCCCTTATGCAGGAAAAAGGCCCCCCACCGTACCATTCACATTGATAGACATTCTACTCGTTGTTAGGCAGTGGATCACCCAACGAATACATTTATTTCCAAAGTCTCTGCCTCTAAGCGCTTCAAGTAAACAGTCTCATTCGACCAAATCATAAGCTTTTTCGATATCCAGCTTAAGCAAGTACCTGCTGCTATTCGATATATGACATTGATGTATTGTTTCCTCTGCCGTAGCTACGCAGTCCAAGATGCATCGTCCTTTGATGAAACTTTCTTATTCTCGGATGACCAGATCGTCAATCACCTTCCCTAATCTATTGGCTAGTATCTTTGTGATTATCTTGACCAAGCAATTAAGGAGACTAATAGGCCGAAAGTCTCCCACTCTAAGTGAGTGCTTCTTCTTCGAAATAAGAACTACTTCCACAAAGTTTAGTCTACCCAATTTAAGTTTGTGACCATAGAACTTGGCCATGACTGCCATTAGGTCATCTTTAATCTCTTCCTAGTATTCTTGGTAAAACAGGATAGGAAAACCATCTAGGCCTGGCGCTTTCTCCTTACCCAAATGGAGGATTTCCTGCTTCACCTCTGTCTCCGTGAATGGTGGCTCAATAACCTGTAGTGGTTGCCCTAAGTTTGGTGGGTTGTTGTGCCAAAAATCATCACTGAGAGCCGCCTGATATTCAGCCTTGTTCCTAAGAAGCTGTTTGTAGTGTGACTGAAACACTATCTTAATTTGATCTTCTTCTTGTACGATGCCCGACTTTGTGTGGATTGAGAGTATGAGGTTAGACCTCTGCCGATCACTGGAAACTGTGAAAGAAGGCCGTATTCGGGTCTCCCTTGATCTTAGTAGATGGTTTCTCTCTTCTTGCGTGAGATCTCTAAACTCCTCCAGTTTTTCTAGCTCACCAATACTCTCTAAAATGGATTCCTTGATGCACCAGATTGTTGAGAATCTAGAGTTGTTCCACCTCCTAAGCATAGCCCGAAGTCTGCATATCTTTTCGCACCACACTGCTGTAGCCTCAGTCCCACGTGTTGGCAGTGCCCCACTAGCCATGATCATATGGTGAAAACCCTAGATTTTCAGCCATGCCTTTTCAAACTTGAATTTTTGCACTTTTCATGGGTAATGTTCTCCTGAAGATAGAACAGTGGGAACATGATCGGATGTTGGTCTTGGTAGTGATTTAGCACTGACCAAAGGAAATTTAGTCTCCCAGTCCATAGAAATCAGGCCCGTGTCTAGCTTTGCCATGATAGGGGATGTCTGCATATTAGACCATGTGAAGAGTCTATCTGGGATAGGGATATCCACTAGGTCCAAATCTATGATAACGCAATTGAACTTTTAGCACCTCGAATTTCCATAATAGAAATAAGAGAATCTTTGCTTCAAATGTAAACCAAACACCGTACAATTACAAGGAAATTTAAAACTTTCTACAGTCTATAATACAATGCACAACAGAGATTTAATTACACTTTTATTACAACTTGTTCCAAACAGCTAAACTCAAACTTCTCATAAATCCGAGCTTTAACTCTTGTCTAAGCCATTCACTTGCAAAACCTACAAAACTGATAAAAACTGTAGGTACGTCATTTGAATACAACTGACGCAATGCTGATAAAAGCAGTGACTCTTCAAAGTTTCACAATCACACTTGTTGCACAAATCAAACAATAATAGAAGAATAAATGTGTGTCAGGAAACTGAAAGAATAAATGTGTGTCAGGAAAAACAAGTAAAGATACATAAAACAATATTGAAGAAAACACAATGCACACAATGCATACTAATGCATACTTATTCGGATTTTATACCGCTCATACAATATAGGTACGAGGGCAAGCCCTTAGCATTCACCTCATTTAGGATTCAATCCCTCGCCATGCAAATCCTATATCGGTGAGAGAAGCAACATTAGACACTCCGCGAATAGACCTCAGCCCCAGAATACATCCCGCCAGACTGTACAAGTGTAAACGCGCAAGCATCCTGTAAGCATCACTCTAACTCTAGTGCCAAACATACCGCAAATAGACCCCAATCCCGGAACTCATCCTGCCAGACTGTACAAGTGTAATGCATGAACATACCATACATCCCGCAAATAGTCCCCAGTCCCGGAACTCATCCTGCGAGACTGTAAAAGTGTACCATTCAAACATACTAGAGAGACACAAAATCATACAGTCTCAAAATAGATCTGCCCGACTGTATAGATTCCATACTTACGTTTCCCAAGTTCCATCACAACTCTCAATCTAGTGTCTGTCCTTAGGTTCAAACATAGGTAACTATAGCCACCTAGAGTTAGCTCACCCCACCGGACTTCACTCACCAAAACTAGGAACACTAGCCCCCTTGGCTAATTCCTACAATCAAAATAACCACTGTCGGTACCCTAGGGTTTCACTTAGCCTCTAGTGCTCACATCTCAATACAACAAGCATCCATCTAGGTTTCGCACAATAACCCTAACTTTCTATCAAGAACCTTCACTTGGTTCAATCATCCAAAAAAATACTCCTTATTTACTCTTTTATGAAAACAACACTTTTTCCACAACACCACGATTGTAAATCAAAACCTCAAACATAATACTTCATTCCAAAAATAAAACATTCGTACATCCACAAAATATCTTCAACATTTCACGTTCATTAAATAAACCATCATTACCGTAAAAGACACTTTCTTTTAGGGAAACAAAATTCAATCCACTATAATCCTTTAAATTCACCTTTAAAATATTCTTTCCATATATATATAACTCAATCAATTTTCTGGAATTTCAATCCATTTAAACTGAAAATACTCTTCTTAAATTTTTGGGATTCATCCCTAAAATCTAAAATTTTATAGTTCCAAAATCTGAAAATTTCACCTCTTGGAAACTGAAAATAATCTCATGAAAAATCTGGAAATTTATCGTTCAAAACTAAAACATTGAACTCCTCAAATTCAGAGTTTTATTCAAAAATATATTTTTTACTTACTCGAAAACACAACTCAACTTTGCAAATTTCTAAAACTCGTTTTCTCAAAAATCTGAAACTTGCATTTTGAAATCTTGATCAAAATGAAATTAATCATCATAACATCAATTACACACACACACACCCCAACTCACACTCAACTCAACTCGTGTCCCTCCTGGGGCTACTGCTGGTCGATAGCCAGGTCGAGCCCCCTATGCCCTGTTTTGACCTCAAACCTAGGTTAAAACCCTATATCTACAACCCTATTAGCCCTAGGTCATAAACCCCCTTATTGATGGCTTTTTTCCTTGACAAAATATGCAATAGATTATGCATAAAATTTATAATAATCAATCCATAAAATTTTACTATCAAAACAATGAATAATAAATAGAAATTCCCCCTTTTAATTTCACATTCATGGATCTTACTTTATACATTAAGATTTAAACATTCACAACAATGTATAGGTCCACTTAATCAATTTTCATGTATAAAAATTTTATCTTTCTTACATAATATCATTCAATCATTCAAGAACAATAAAATTTAGACTTACATAATATCATTCAGTCATTCAAGAACAATAAAATTTAGAACATCATGCATTCTAGATTAGACTTTCATTCATATTATTCACAAACCTATATAAAAAACCATCTCTACAAATTTTCACTTAACAATCATCACAAACATGCTAAGAACATCATCGTAAATTCACAAAAGTGAGTCCTAACATTATACTACAATATCTATGAGAAAATAAACAATGCATGAAAGGCAGAGAGACATCTACCTCTAGTAGATTTTGATATAGAACCCCAAGAAAGTACTTCTCCTCCTTATGCAAAAACTCTCTATCCAAGTACCAAAAGATACACACAATAGTCAAAGAAAAAGAAGAGGCCGAAATCCCGTTGTTCCTCTCTTATACATGTCGGGATTAAAAGATAGGGTTTCATGGGTTTTTTTGCAAATAAATCCCCATAGAATCCCCTAATTTACATATTCAGACATTTAGAAAATCAATTAAGTTAGGATCCTATCAATTAATTCCAAAATTAATTTTCCTAATCCCCCCAAATCCTCATGGTTGGCCAACCCCCCTTATGTAGCCATTTAAAATTTAAATTCAAAATTTTAGGCTCATATCTTGACCCAAACCGCTTATTTTCAAAAAAGTCTCATTCTTGCAAAATAATTTTAAAGTGATTTTTCTTATTAAAAAAAATCAAAAATAAAAAATATTGTAATTTAAAGAGAAAAATTAATTTTTGACATGAAAATTTTAGGGTTTGAATTTCAAAATACTTGCACGTATTTTGTACGTGCAAAACAGCCATTTCCAAAAATAGTCAATATAGTCAAATATATCAATTTAACATTATTAACTAATTGAAAATAATACACTTAAATTCCTGGGGTGTTACATAAATCCTCCCTATCCGCATTGCTTGACCCTCTGCCACAGTGTTCGCAGGCAAATCTCGTAATTTAAAGCCCCCCCTCCGACTACCCATGGATGATGGCCACGCATTTGGATTGAAAGGAGTTCTGCTAAGAACAAAACTCTAGAGTAAGTTTGGTTAGGACCATAGACAACCGTAACCGATTGAATCTAATCATTGCTACGTTGGAGCAGGACTGACAAAGAGAATCACCACCCTTTGTTAATAAATTGTGTATGTGGTCTTAGAGAAAATGAAAACTATGTATGGGATGTATAGTAGAAATGACATCATGCTTACACTACAAAATAAATAGGAATATATGGTGTAAATTCCCCAGCGCTTTGGGTTTTCGCCGGGAAATTCCACGGTGCTTTTTAATAATGCGTCGGCCATTCCACAAATCCCCGGCGCTGTGAAACGCGGGGGAAAACCCCCTACCCACGAACTAAATTCCCCACTTCCTTCTCTCTTTTTTCGTTCGCCCCAAATTACTTGCACCTTAAATTCCCCACCCGCGCCTTTCTCCGAAAACCCTATCTCTTTTTTCGTTCGCCCCTTATTTCGTTCTTCTTCGATTTCGTTCTTCTTTCTTTCGATTTCATTCTTCTTCGATTTCGTTCCTCTTTCTTTCTTTCTTCAATTTCGACGCCCCAATCTCCACTTCGTTCCTTTTTCTTTCTTCGATTTCGATATCGTAGATCTCGATCTCGTCGCCTGCCGCTTGCCGCCGTTGGATCTCGTCGCCGCCGCCGTTGGATTGGTGAAGATGGTGAGTTAGTTACTATGCAATCTGCTAATATGGTGTGGATTTTTTTGTTGTTGAATTTGGATTTTGTTTTGGATTTGATTTTATTGGGGATTTGATTTGGATTTGATTTGGATTCTTCAAAATGAGATTCTACGGTTTTCAAAAGTAAGAAGGAGATGGAGGTTTAGGATCTAGTCTCAGATATCATAAAGTGATTGATAGAAGATAGAAAAATATGGCATACTTCGTTCAATGCATCAAGTTGAATTTATTGCACGTATTTTTTAATCCACCTCTAATCTAGAAGATAGATAATTTAGAATATGAAGAAGATGAAAGGTCTGTCGGTTATAGGAAAGTTTAATAATTTAGAATAGGGCCGGAGATGATTATATTTTTATCATGTTTGTTAAGCAATTGTAGAGCATATATAATGATTAGTTACCAAAAGATGAGACGGGAATTCGAGTTTATCTTTTTTATCTTGTCTTTGATCAAATTCGTTACAAGTGATTGAGATCGAAAACTATCACTGTCAGAAATTGATTGGCATTTAGTTTAATTCTTCCATTATGTGTGTTTTATAATACTTTTAATTTTTTGTTTGAATCTGATTAACGAGTCCCGTGCAGTTGTGCACCTTACCGGAGGTTTGGATCTTGAATTTTGTTGGTTTATGGTGTGGATTTTTGTTGATTTTGGTTGAATTTTTTTGGTTTATGATGTGAATTTTGTTGGTTTATGGTGTGGATATTGAATCTGCGTATATGGTTGATTTTGGTAGGACTTTAGTTAGTGAATGACGACGAGACTCTGAGGGATTGTGCGCAAAGGTTCCAAACAAGCTGCAATATTGGGCAAGGTGGATTTGAGTCTGTTTATAAGGTATATTCAGTCTGCTATTTGATTGAATTAGTAATTATATTGTTCATTGTAGTGATCTTTGTCACCATTTATTATATTGTACAATCATCAAGCTTAATTAGCCCATTACAGGAGGTAGAAGGAGAAGAACAAATAGAAGGCCCCTCCCTTTGATCACTTCCTTCAAGGTAATCTTTTATTTAATTTAATTTTATTTGGTTTTGTTCACTTCCTTCAAAGATATATTTAATTGAGGATTAAATGAAGAATTGTAGAAGTATATAGTAACATCATCAAAATATGCTTTTATACTATTAGAAGAGAACTAATTGCAAGACTACAAAAACTAGTGTAGAACAAAATTTTAGGATGAACACTCATATCAAGTTTTGTATTACATCTATGTCAGTTTCTATTTCCCTCTTAGTTCACCTTCACACCTACAATGCGAAGTATGAATTTGATTGTTTTCAAAAGCATACCAAACCTTCATCCACTCCGTATTTGACCAAGTGTTCATTAAAAAGAATATTTTAATTTGTGAGAGTTTCAATCTCTATTTCTGAAAAGCTATTTTTTATGAAAATTAATTTTCAGATTGAGTGATATTATTGAAATGGATAAAAGTTGGATGAGTAAGTCACGATTATGCAAAGAGTATCGAGATGGTGTTAGAGATTTCATTATCTTTGCCAAGCAACATTCTCGTGATCCCAACTTTATCCTTTGTCCATGTCGCCGATGCGTAAACTGTCATTTGCTTCCATGCTACGAAGTACAAACACATTTGGTGATTAATGGTTTTCTGCAAAGGTACACATTGTGGTTCTGCCATGGAGAGTGTGACACATCGATTCCAGTTGGACAAGATTTGTTGGAAGAGGAAAATGAACCCTTAGTGAATGACGACGACAGTCTTGCTGATGAGATGCAAAATCTAGTGCGGGATGCTTTTGGGATTCATAACAATCCAATGCACACAAATAGTTTAACAACTCAAGTCCATGATGAACCGACCGAAACTTCGCACACTGATGGAGACGAGGGTGAAGTGGAGGAGGGTAGGCAAAACTCTGAATTTAACAAAGAATTTGAAGCATTCAGTAAGTTGTTGGAGGATGCTAGTACACCCTTGTATCATGATTGCATCAAATTTTCGAAGTTCTCATTCATCGTGAGGTTATTTCAGATCAAATGTTTAAATAGTTGGTCTGCCAAATCCTTTACAATGTTACTTAAATTGTTGAATGAAGCATTTCCTGAAATTTGTCTCCCAAATTCAGCATATGGAATAAAACAATTCCTTAAATATTTTGATCTGGGGTATGAGAAGATAGTTGCATGTCGATATGATTGTATGTTATTTAGGGGGGATAAGGAGAGTCTGGAGAAATGTGAAATTTGTGGTACTTCAAAATGGAAAGGTGTTCCGAATGAAGAACAAGATGCAAGTGGTATAGTTAAATCAAGGCGAAAAAAGAAGCCAGCAAAACAGATGCGCTACTTTCCTTTGATTCCTAGGCTACAAGGGTTGTTTATGTCATCTAAGATTTCTTCTGATATAAGATGGCATGCTGAAGGGCGAAAGAATGATGGAATTCTCAGACATCCGGTGGATTCTGCTGCATGGAAAAGTTTTGATGAAAGATATCCTGATTTTGCTGAAGATACTCGCAACGTGCGACTTGGATTAGCCAGTGATGGTTTTAACCCATTCCGGCAAACGAGTAGTACATACAGCATATGGCCTGTAGTGTTGATACCGTATAATCTACCGCCTTGGAAGTGTATGAAGCCATCGTCATTTATTTTGTCCACAATAGTTCCTGGACCGAAAAGCCCTGGAAATGATATAGATGTCTATCTCTAGCCTTTAATAGATGAGCTGCAACAGTTGTGGGTGGGTGTTCCAACATATGATATAACAACTAAGAAATCATTCCGTCTTCGAGTTGCATTGACTTGGACAATCAATGATTTTCCTGCGTATGCAAATTTATCCGGTTATAGCACTAAAGGGCGTAATGCATGTCCTTGTTGTGCTGATAAAACTACTTCACGATGGCTATATAATGAGAGAAAGTTCTGCTACATGGGTCATAGAAGATGGTTGCCCGACACACACAATTTCAGGACGGAAACTACGACTTTTGATGGGGTAGAGGAGTGGGAACATCACTTGAAATATCGTCTAGGTCCGATGTGTTAAGGCGGCTACATGGTCACCATTTCAATTATGGTAAGGAAGTAGAAGCCATAAAACGGGGCAAGAAAAGAGCAAGGGATGACGAAAACGATGAAGATGATTGTGATGACATTGTTGAGTTAGGGTCCTGGAAGAAGAAGAGCATTTTCTTCACACTGCCGTACTGGGAATTCAATTTATTGCGCCATAATTTAGATGTGATGCATATCGGAAAAAATATTGGTGAAAATTGTGTAGGGACTATCATGGGAGATGATCGGAAGATAAAAGACAATCTTAAGTGTCGTCTTGATTTAGCTGCGTTGAACATACGACACGAGTTGCACCTCGAATATTTACCAAATGGCAGAGTGCGCCTTCCTCCAGCAATGTACTGCATGTCTAAAAAGGAGTTGGAATCGTTCTGCAAAGTTCTACAGGAGCTTAAAGTTTCCAATGGCTATTCATCTAACATAGCTAGGTGCGTCGATGATAAGGAGAAGAGGCTTCAGGGTCTAAAGTCACACGACTACCACATCTTGATGCAGGATCTCCTTCCTGTGGCTTTAAGGTTTTCAATGTGCGACCAAGTCACTGCCGTCATCAAGGATCTGTGTAGCATTTATAAAGGACTTTGCTCAAGGGTTCTACGTGTTGAAGACATTAACCTCTTGGAGCAACGTGCTGCTTTGGTACTTTGTCAAATGGAGAGAATATTTCCCCCTTCGTTCTTCACTATAATGATTCACTTGGTCATTCATCTAGTAGGCGAAGCAAGACTTGGTGGGTCGGTACATTATCGGTGGATGTATCCCATTGAGAGGTAGTTATTCATATTTGTTAATTATATACTTCAAATTTGGATAATGTGCATACTTTTTTTATCTAACCATTTACATGTATAGGTATCTTTATCGACTTAAGGGATATATTAAAAATAGATCACATCCAGAAGGCTCAATTGCAGAAGGTTATCTATCGGAAGAGTGCTCCAATTTTTGTTCCCGATATCTTCAGGGTGTCGAGACATGTCTTACTAGACCAAGGAGAAACCCAGTTGGGTCAAACCTTGGTGAGGCACATTATCTCTTTCAAACTGCTGGAAATACCATTGGTAAAGTTGATGTGGTTGAGTTAGATAGCTTAACATGGGAACAAGCACATCGATATGTGCTAGATCATCATGCAACAGTTGAGCCATTCCGAGAGTAAGTCATAATTGGGTTGGTTTATATTTAATTAAACTTGATTTGATCAATGTACATTTAATTATATTTCGTTCTTTTAAATATTTACAGAGAATTTATTTGTGAAATGAAAAGGAATTCTAGAACAAGGAAATTAAGACAATGTGACCAAAATAAGATGATGAATGAAAGATTTCATATGTGGCTTAAAGACTATGTAAGAGTGTTCCAAATTATCAAGTACTGTATTTTTTTGTTATAATAATCTTAATTTTACTAATACGGTTTATCATCACATCCTATAGGTTCCGAAGTTGCATGATGATTTGGTATCACCTGAAATCAAGATTCTTGCTACAGGTCCCCATAAGATGGTTAGAAGATTTAAGGGATATATATTTAACGGATTCAGATTTCATACTAAGGATCGTGAATGTTATTTAAAGTCCCAGAATAGTGGAATTGTAGTGACGTCAAAGACAAGAAGTTATGCTTCTAAGAATGACACAAATCCAGTTGATGAAGATGTTGACTAATATGGGGTGCTCACGGATATCATCGAGTTGGACTATTTCGGTCATTTTCGAGTTGTCTTATTTCGCGCAGACTGGGCTGGTATGGATAAGAATTATCCCCAAAACAAGGATACTTTAGGTTTCACAATTGTAAACTTTTCAAATTTGATTCATACTGGCACACACATCAGCCATGAACCATTTGTGTTCTCATCTCAAGTACTCCAAGTGTTCTATGTTGAAGATCCAGTTTTGCCTAAATCCTACGTGGCTCTTATTATGCAACCAAGAGATGTATATCAGATGGGAGAGACATCAGATGATGAGGACGAAGATGTCACTAACATTTTTGTTGTTGCTGAATTTCCTAGGTTTGATGTAAACATATCAGATGACAACAGTAAACCTAATTGGCTATGCACGGATGGAGAGCCAGGGGATGTATTGGATAGTATTGAATAACAATAACTTTTGAAACATATTTGAATTGTTAATTATGTGTTCACAATATTGCAATGTATTGTCTTATTTTGATACCTATTTGAAGATTGCATTGTATGTTTTCAAAATCTATTTTGTCTTATTATGTGCCAACTTATATATATTTTGTCTTATAAGTTATTTGAAGATTGCATTGTATGTTATTTGATCACTGTGTTTATCGACTTTGATCACTGTGTTTATGTTTTTTTTTTCCTTCTCTCTTATCTGATTAATTTGTCGTAATTTCCGTATATGGATAGTCAGTTTTACAATGCAAATAAATCTTAGGGCCAAATTAAAATTTATAGTGATTGGTGAATGATAAGGACAACATGTGAATATGATGGCCGAACAATGACGAAAATAAATGGATAAAAAAGAGAAAGATGTTGCTACAAGCAACAGAGGTAAGACTTTGATCAGGGTTATTTAACTTCAAAGTGTGCAAAGAAATCTTTGGTCTTTATAGCTTCAAATTGACTTACTGTTACACCAATTCCTATAGCTTCAAAGTCATTTTGCAAACAATGCAAATAAATCTTTGGTCTTTATAGCTTCAAAGTGTGCCTTGCTATATATTTTCAGACTAAATTATAAATGATCTAGTGCATGGTATAGATATAGGTTTAATTGTAATGTACATACTGAAGGTTTCAGAAGTGTCCTTCATCATAATAATCTTACTTGTATTGTTTTCTCATCCAGAGGTTGTGGTAAGCTCTCGATATGTGTTACTTGTATTGTTTTCTCATCCAGAGGTTGTGGTAAGCCCTCCATATGTGTTACTTGTATTGTTTTTTCATCATAATAATCTTACTTGTATTGTTTTCACTTTACTGCCTAACATTTTCTGCCTAACATTCTAGTATCAAGTAAATTCTTGTATTCACTTTACTGCCTAACATTTTCTTTTCACTTTACTGCCTAACATTCTAGTATCAAGTAAATTCTTGTAGTCACTTTACTGCCTAACATTCTAGTATCAAGTAAATTCTTGTATTCACTTTACTGCCTAACATTTTCTTGTAACATTCTAGTATCAAAATAAGATGTAGTCTTACCTTACTGGCTTTATCTTTCAATCGTTTTCTTTTCAATGTATGCTTCATATTTCTTGTTAGCAGGTGTGAATTATGCCGCGATGGAATACGACGCTTAGAAGAAGGATTGAGGAGCCTCTAAACGAGGAGGATACCCACGTAGAGGTAGGTGAGGGGAGCACCCAGCCACCCCCCCAAAAAAAGACCCGGGGAGCGACGAAGTTAGTTGATGTATGGAAGCTACCCGTGGGTCAAAAAATAGTAGTGGAGATAAATGGGGATCATCAGCCCATAGGGAAAAATGCAGTGACTTTCGCATCATTCATTGGGTTGATTGCTCGGAATTCGGAGTATCTTCCACTATCATTTGATAGATGGACAAATATCCCCATAGCGACAAGGACTAGAGCTATTGAAGTTCTCAAGGTACCATTTATATTTACAGTATTTCTTAATTTCTTTTGCTTTCAACCACTATCATTCGATAGAATAGTCTTTATAGTTCTTTATTTTTTTTATAAGTTTGTGTGTGTTGTTTGAAATGAATTTTCAGTTCATACATCATTTTCTGATGGTATGAATGTGCACTTGAACTTGGTATGAATGTGCACTTGAACATTTTCTGATGGTATCATTTTCTGATGGTATCATTTTCTGAAATGAATTTGGTATGAATGTGCACTTGAACTATTCAAAACTCACTTGCTCACTTGCTCAATTTATCTCCTATTCACAACTATTCAAAACTCATTTTCTGATGGTCTTTTCAGTTTTGAATGTGCACTTGAACTATTCAAATTTGAGGGGGCACTTAATGTGCAGTAAATTGGCCAGTTAATCTCATATATTAATCCGGATTACTATGATTTCTATGATACATGCAAGTATGCATATAAAGAAGCACAGTGTAGATCATATACATAAGCTGATATCACCTTATAGTAAACCATAGTCATTATCTTGTAGTTGTAGTTTAATGCTTTGAGGTAGTTATTTTATGACGTAAATTCTTTAATATATGATATTGATTCATGACTGTTGCAGCAAACATTTGATTACCCGGCGGTTCTTGATGCTGATTGGGTGAATAAATCAATGTCCAAGAAATGGAGAGACTATAAGGTTGAGCTAAAGGCAAAATATTATGACAAGAACCGAACAATGGTTGAGAACACAAGAGTAGTCCCGAGAGGTGTCGTGCGTGCTGATTGGGAATTTCTATGTTATTTTTGGAATACACCTGAAGGGAAGGTAATCAAAAAATTGTAGTATATGATGCAATATATTTTGATATGATATTTGGCTTATTAAATCTTATTGTCTGTGTAATAATTTTATATTATGTGCAGAAGAGAGCTGAAAGAGGTCGTGCAAGTAGGGATGCACAGGACGTGCTGCACACTGCAGGAGGTACAAGCTTTTCACGGCGACGCGCAATAATGGTATATCTAAGTGTTTTGTTCTTCACTATAAACTCTTTAACTTCCATACAGGACCTTGCATTTATGTTGACTGGCATTTAGTTCTTCAGCTAGTCAATTGCACAATTGTCACTAGCTTTTGTTCGTTCCAGTTTAAGTTGGCAAATTATATTGACTTGATTCTTCATAGTCACTTGTTTAAAATTCTTCCAGTGATATGTATCAACTATTTTCTTACAAAAATACGCCATAGAAATTTGAGGTTTATAATCATACTTGTAACTATTCTCAGTGTCATCTAGAAAGTAGCATTCCTTATTGCAAATAGAATTTTGTACATGCACGCTTATTGAAACTATATATACCACTAAAACTAATATATACCACTAAAACTAATTTAATGTAGATCATTGATACAACGATATCTGGTAACTTTGGTAACTTCTGATAAGTAGGATGATTATTGAACTTTCTAGCATGAACGTTGATAGAAGCATCCTCACTGAGGGGTGCTTCAGTATCTTTCATTTACTTCTGTATATATGTGTGTATTCTTTTAACTATTCAAAGCATATATATGTATTCAATTTAATGAAGAAAGAAAGAAATGATTCCCTATGTATTCTAATATATGTAGGATGTGGCGCGAGAAGGTGCGGATCAGTACGGCGATTTAGATTTCTTCGACACAACCCACATGAACTCACAAGGCGTATTTCCGTCCTCAAAGGCAGCGACGATATCGGTAATAGTTTTTTTATCTTAAATTTGCTTATTTGATGTGTAATATGCCTTAACAATGAATTTGGATATTTTTTTTTTAAAAACAGACAACTGCTCGAAATAGGTATGCCGAACTATCATCCGCTCCCACCACCGGCTTTCCCACAACACCGGTCGATATAGTGCAGCTTCAACACCAGGCGTTGGTCGAAAACATGGGTCCGGAGCGCCATGGCCGTGTGCGTGGGAAGGGGTTAGGACCAACACCCTCTCGTACTCATGATTCTTCATCATCACAGCCGGATCCTAGAGATGAGAAGATAGCTAATCTAGAGGCAACAGTCGCAGAGCTTAAGGCAACAGTTGCACATATAGCACAGATGATGAGGGAAACAAATGTTCAAAACCCATCTAACATACCGAGACAGGTTAGAAATTATATACAGTATTGTTCTTATCTAATTGTGTCTATCAATTGCTTAGCATTAGCATTTTATACAGCAAGGTGTTAGAGACCCGACATCATCCAGTCGTCCGAATGAAGAGGAAGCCGACGACCTTGGTGATCCCGTCGACGACATCGCTAGATGTACATTGTAGGCTTGTATTTTCTCAACTTTTAGGTATTACAACCTTATTAGCTTTACTTCTTTATGTATTACAACATTTTCTATTAAAAATACATTGTTATTTTATAAATGATAAATTAAAAATACATTGTTTATTTTTAGTTTTGATATTCCTAAGGGATAGTATAATAAATTCACCTAGCTAGCTAGTATATAGAGGATGAAAATTACTCTTTAATTACATTGCATGATTACTTTAAATTGAGGTTTGCAACTTCTACTCATGGAGATTTGCAAGAACATTTGTTGAAAATCAACTTCAATTGCATTAGTATTACAAATTATAGTGGAAATGGTTCAAACTGTCCATTATGAAGCAGCTCCCAGATTTAGAAGGTTGGTAGAAAGCTTTGGCTTCTGCAGTCCTTGAATCCCATTTCACTGACATGCACCTTTCACTTTTCTTTTGACTAAATCTGCAAGTATGAAATGCAAATTAGGTTATGTTGCATTGTATTCTACAGGATGCTTCTCATTCAATATATAAAAGTTTCTTTGTGTCAGTATTCAATATATAAAAGTTTCTCATTCAATATACTGACTATTGAATGATATATATATATATATATATATATATATATATATATATATATATATATATATAAAGGGTTTTGCTCCATTGAAAACGGGTATGTTTTCAATGGGTTGGAAAACACCCATATAGGCCCTCGATCAGATCTTGATCATGATCAGCGGTTGAGATCTGAACCCGTTAAGCATCCCACTAAGGCTCTCAAAAGCGGAGGGGTATTTTCGTCACTTCACGCCAAAAAACATTTCAGACTTAGCATTTTTTTGGCGTGAAGTTTTTTTTTTTGTCGAAAAAAACACCTAGGCCGTTGTTGGGAGCAACGGCCTAGGTTGTTTTTTTTAACAAAAAAACATACCTTGGCCGTTGCTCCCAACAACGGCCTAGGTATGTACAAGTGTTTTTCGAAACACTTGTACACACCCAGGGCTTCATCTCCCCCACTTCGTCACAAACGCTCTCTCTGTTTCGCTTGTGCTCTCGAAACCCATCCACAAACCCTACTTCACTCTCCCAACTCCTTGCCATCGATTTCTTAGCCTTCTCGATCTCCGCCCAACTCAGCAAAGCTCCCTATCTCTCTCTTCCTCTCCCGAATACAACAAAATCCCAATTACAAAAAAACCCTAACCCTTACGAAATCTACCCAACCCTAAAACTCTAATCCCGAATAAATTAGCCAAACCCTACTCCCCTTCCTTTCTCTACAGCAGCGGCGGCCTCCCGAACACCCTCATTGTTAAAGGTACTAATTTGTCCTACTTGAGTAAATTGATTGGAAATTGATTGGAAATTTGTCCTAACTAGGCTAATTGATTGGAAATTTTTCTTCAATGTTTGAATGTGCAATTGCTATATTTTGCGGGGATGGATTTATAGAGTAGGTAATTCTAGTTTAATTGGGGAAGTAGACATAGTATTAGTTGTTGTTAGTTGTTATTCGATGTTAGTAATAGCGCACAAAGCGAACAAAAATTTGTGGAACTTTGCGATTACGTCGAGCTCGCCATACACAAGCCAACACAATTCGTAGAAGTTTGTTTGGATTCACGGTTTCAAGTGTACGGCCGTGTATCGCTTTCAATTCATTCCCGTGAGTGAAAGCGATACATCGGCGTATTTTGCAAACCGTGAGCCGAAACTCACCTCTACAAATTTTGTTGGCTCATGTGTTTTGGCGCCTTCCCACTCCTAAAGTATAGGAATTTACTGATCTTGTTTGTGCGGGATTGTACCGTATATCAAACAACAACCTCAGTTCAAGAGTGAGGGGAATGCGAGCGAGACACGGCCTTATCTTGCAAACCGTGGATCGGAACTTACTTTTAGAAGTTCCGTTACCTTGGGTGCGATTAGCCGTACCCAATTGATAGATATTTGTATTTATATGACGTCGTTTTCGACGTTCTGTCACTTATTATATATATCGCAATCGTTTGTTAACAAGCTATTTTATATATAATGTGTATATTAATTGACCAATAATATATTTTTACCCTAGATGAACAACGATACAGAGAGTTCTGCTGCCGGCGATAATTTTGTCCTGGCAGAACCAATCACTAATTCCATGCCGATAGTCGAAGAGCATTTGAAACCAAAGTTAGGTATGACATTCCCCACTTTAGTTGAGGCCGAGAAATTCTATTCTGCATATGCTCGTTGTGGGGGTTTTGCAATGCGTAAGGGTGGGAATAAATTAAAGAGGGAATGGAAGTAGATAAGTCATACCTCTGTAATAAAGCTGGGTCGTCGCCAGGTCAACATAGTGATGGTAGACGTGGAATAACTAGTAGAACGGGTTGCAAGGCTTGCGTTCGTGTAAAATTGAACGAAGCAAGTAATACGTGGGTGGTGTATTCATTTCACGAAGAACACAATCACGAATTCACCTCACCCGGTAGAAGGCACCTATTTCCCCGTAACAGGTCCGTGTCAAATACGGACAAAAGGATTATAGACCAAATGAACCAAGCTAATATCCAAACATGTCGACAAATGCTCTTCTTCGAAAGTGCTAGCGGTGGTCATGATCAAGTAGGATTCACAGAAAAAGATGTTAGAAATTTAGTTAGAGACTCGCAAGAAGTATTGAAAGGACACAATTCTACAATGCTAATTGATTTTTTCGAATCTAAGAAACAGAC
Organism: Hemerocallis citrina; assembly: GCA_017893485.1. Lineage (NCBI taxonomy): Eukaryota > Viridiplantae > Streptophyta > Magnoliopsida > Asparagales > Asphodelaceae > Hemerocallis > Hemerocallis citrina. The sequence goes on from CM030361.1 coordinate 291,821,660, forward strand.
GGATCCTTCATTTTTTTATGACATTCAAGTCGATCCCGAAGGGCGGTTGTCACATTGTATGTGGGTAGATGGTATTTGTAGGATGAATTACGAAGAATTTGGCGATGTAGTTTGCTTTGATGCCACGTACAATACGAACCGTTACGGAATGTTATTTGTTCCGTTTGTTGGAGTGAATCATCACTGGCAATCGACTTTCTTAGGAGGTGGGTTCATTCCAAATGAGACGGCCTCTTCATTTGAATGGTTTTTTGAAAAGTGGTTAGGGGTTATGAATCGTGCTCCATCCGGATTTGTCACCGATCAAGATCGTGGGATCGCCGCCGCAATTAAGAAAGTTTTCCCCAGACTCAGCATCGTTTTTCTATTTGGCACATTATGGATAAGTTACCCCAGGAGGTTCGTCTTGGTTTCGATGTCGACAAGTTTAGGGAGTCCTTGAAGAATGTAATCTACAATTCGGAATATATACATGAATTTGTAGAAAAGTGGAATATTTTGATTTCGCAATACGGATTAGAGAGTAACAAATGGTTGAACGATATATTCGATATCTGTGAAAGTTGGGCACCCATCTACGCTAAAGAATCATTTTGGGCCGGCATGTTGAGTAGCCAACGGGTTGAGTCGGCACATTCTGCTCTAAAGCATCATACAGAAAAAAAAGTATTCCCTGCACGAATTTGCCGTCATCTTCGACCGTTTTTTGGGAAGGCAAAGTCACGATGAATTAAAAGAAAATCATCGTAACCGTGAGAAGAGACCGAAGTTGAAGAGTGAATGGGCTTTGGAGGCACAAATGGCAAAAACATATACTTTGAAAATATTTTACAAATTCCAAGATGAAGTCACAAAAAGCTTCATGTACAATGTGACATTTGTTGCCGATCTTGAGACACCGGATAGTTCAACCTTTCATGTGATACTATGTGGAGAATCAGAACCGGCTCGCCTTCTTCAATTATCCAAAATCAATGGAATTATTACATGTGCATGTCACTTGTTCGAATTTGTTGCCATTCCTTGCAGGCATATTTTAGCTGTACTTCGTTTCTCCCATCACACATCCCTTCCGGATGTATATATTAAAAGAAGATGGACAAGGGATGTGATGAGAAGAAGTTACACATCAGTTCCAACCGAACCCAACACCGAGAATTTTGCTTCTCGATATTGTGAGTTGAGCTACCATGCAAAACAAATTGTTGATCTCGGTTATTCCTCCAATGAGAGTTACAAATACACGTTGGAGAATTTGCAGAAGATCATTGACGAGGTTTCTCGGCTACAACCAAGATCAGGTGAACAACCGGAACATGCCTCACAACCACGTGATAGTGTCGAAGCCGGAGGTAGTTCACAACCGCATCCAAGTGCACAGCCTCATGACCAAGGGAGTGGACACATACCTACACGCATTAGTGACCCACAGCAGTGCACGACAAAGGGAAGGCCTCGCACCAAAAGATTGAGGCCGATTAGAGAGCAACTCCGCATAAAAAAACCGAGAAGGTGCCAAAGATGCGGCATTGTCCAAATGAATCATGATTCAAGAAATTGTCCAACTTTATTTGAGGGGTATGACTCGTAACTTTTATGCTTGTCACTTGTTTAAATTTATTATACTTTATTTGTGGCAATTGAGTTTCTTACTAACTAAACCTAATCTTTCAATGAAGGCAAGAAGTAATTCCTTCCGAAGAAGACAGTTCCGAGTCGAGATATGACGATGCACTATGAATTGTAATTTTTAAACTGAAATTGCTGGATATATATTCAAAACTCTTCATGTCACTTGGTTAATTACCTTCGATTGGTAATTGTAAATGTAATTCTTGAGACATAAGTATCGTTTGTTTGTGTCGTTTGTTAATACTGTTGTGGTACGCAAATGTTGGTTTGTTACTGAAATGTATCAGCTAGGGCTGTATCTGTATTTGTAAAATTTTTTTTTTTAAACTAAGGCCGTTGTTGGAGACAATGGCCTAGATTAATAAATGAATTTGGTTTTTCACTAAATATTACAAGTTTTAAAGGAGTTGATAACCTTAGGCCGTTGTTTATAGCAACGGCCTAGGTTATAGTAAAAAATTTGGGATTTTTGGAGGTGCTCTCTGACTTGGAGAGCACAAAAGGCTCAACAAGTCAGAGGGCAATCTAATTTTTGATAAATAACTAAGGCCGTTGTCCCAGACAACGGCCTAGGTTATATTCAAAAAATTGGGATTTTTGGAGATGCTCTCTGACTTGGAGAGCACAAAAGCCTCAACAAGTCAGAGAGCAATCTAAATTTTAATAAATAACTAAAGCCGTTGCCCCACACAACGGCCTAAGTTATATTCAAAAATTGGGATTTTTGGAGATGCTCTCTGACTTGGAGAGCACAAAAGGATCAACAAGTCAGAGAGCAATCTAATTTTTTATAAATAACTAAAGCCGTTGCCCCAGACAACGGCCTAACTTGAACTCAAAAATTTGGGATTTTTAGAGTGCTCTCTTTACTCTTTACGTACAGTCTCTGTGGAAATTTATACAAAAGATAGATGATCTACACATGTATATCTTTCCGCTATATTTTTTTTAAGTGCCGATTACTACCACCTTTCAAACCAATATATAATCATGGTGGTTAAATATGTAAAAAAAATGATAAAACATAATTCATAATCTTCTATTTTTTTGTTTTTTCAATTTTCTCTTCACTCTTTGCTGGCAGGTGATTTTGTTGAGCTTAACAATAAGGAAGAAACATGCAAAACAACAGCATTGTTGAGTCCTAATGGCAAAATATGGAAAGTTGGGTTAATTAGAGTAGGGAAGAATCATGTGTGCATTGGTGGAGAGAAGTGGATTGAATTCACTGGTTCTAATAAACTAGAAGTAGGATACATGTTAGTGTTCCATTACAAAGGGAACATGTTAATCTTTTTCTTTTTATTTTCATTACGTTTGTGATCTTTTTAAGTACGATATATATAGATTTGATTATGCTATTACAATACCCACATATCCAAAAAATATAGGCCGGGTTGATTTACAAGTATAAGGTGAAGCTTAAGGTTAGGGTTGTGCTAACCCCATGATAACCCTAACCCTAACCCTTAACCCTACTCTACTAACCGAATTCATAACCCTAGCCCTGGTCTACATATCATGTTTTATTGATTTTTATTGGTTACATACAGAATACGTTTGTGATCTTTTTTATTGGTTACCTGTATGATCCCAACAACCATTAATTAATGAGCAGCCAAAACCAGATATTACCGCAAATATCTTTCTTGACATAAACTAGACCTTACAATAACCCTAACCATACCCTTGCTCCCCCCTAACCCTAATCCTACCCTTAACCCCCGTTAACACAAATTACATACGTGATTACCCTAACCCTAACCCTAACCCTAACCCTAACCCTAGCTAGGTTGAATACCTTAGGCCGTTGTCTATAACAACGGCTTTGGTTTTAGTTTGATACTTTTAAAAAGCAAAAAGTCACAAAGGACCCCTTCATAAAATTGCCTTAAGCCATTGTCTCCAATAACGGCCTAAGCATGATTTTTTGTGGGATTTTTACAATATTCTCTTGACTCTTTGCGTTCAGTCTCTGCGGAAATTTATACAAAAGATAGATAATCCACACTTGTATATCGCCAAGATATCTTTGTTTATTTTTCCATTACTTCCACCTTTTAAAGTGACTCGAAGAACTGCACACAATTACTACACGACGAGATTCCACATCCCAAATTTCAACAGAAGCAACAGTTGGCGATAGTGTTTTAGAGTAATCTTTGAACTTTTTTGGAACAATCTTCACATTAGTTTATACATGTGGTCAAATATACATGTGATTTTCTGTTATGGTTTCCCATTACATGATGGTCCCTATTTACAGTTTTTTTTTTACCGAAAATAATCAGATCCAGTTCTTGATGGCCAAGTAGTTTGATCTGATTACTCTTCGCTCATAAGCGAATCGAATCTTTTTTTATTTTTGATTTATTCTTGTTCATCATAATTATTGGGTACTTTTTAATATTCGGATATGGGTTTTTTGTATTTTAGGAGGGTTTTTTCGGAAGAGTGCAATAGATGAGAAAACTACATGTGGGTTCCTATATGTGAATTTTTCAATTTTGGAGATAAAACGACATGTGGGAATGCACATATGTGTTTTTTCATATATTTAGGGTACATGTGGTGAGGTACATGTGGTGATGTAGTTTAGGTTTTTTCCATATTAAAATATCTAATGTACATGTGAGAATCTACATGTGCGGTTTTACCGTTACATGTGGGGTTTTTCCTTAGACCGTTTTTTCCATAATAAACTTGTTTTATTACATGTGATCACACCTCTTCTTCCCAATCTTGTGGAATTCTTCCCAGTTGCATGTCTGGAGAATGTCTACAGGAATGTCTTCATTGTAAACAGTGTAAAAAATTAGTCAGATCCAGTTCTTGTTGGCCAAGTATTTTGATCTAATTACTCTCCGCTCAGAAGTGAATTGAATCTTATTTTTTTTTGATATTATCTTCTCCATCATAAATACTGAATATTTTTCATACGTGGAGGTGGGTGTTTGGAATTTTAGGAGAGTATTTTCGGAAGAGTGCAATAAATGGGAAAACTACATGTGGTGGTCTACATGTGAATTAATGATAGAAATTAAATATCCATAAACCCTATACTGGAAACTTATTACCTATCTACTCCCAACTACGGAAAATCCTACCCTAACCACGAAGAGATTCCACGTTCCACATTTCCACAGAAGCAACAATTTACATGAAGTGTTTATTGGTTATATATTTAAATTTTGAAGGGTATTATTATTCAAAAATTTAATAACATACAACCGAAAAAACGGAGAAGGATATCATATATTCTTTAGTTAAGTCCCTAAAAATGGAATTGAAAAATCAAAATAAACAAGAAAAAAGTCATATGAACGTCTATTTTGTAGAGTTCAGAAGGCAGTGCACGTAAAGAGGGGAGAGACACATGTCATTAATGATAGAACTTAAATATCTATCAACTCTCTACTTGAAACTTATTACCTATCTACTTCCAACTAAAAATAATCCTACCCTAACCGCTACAATGAATCCAAACCAAACCACTAACCTTACAGTAACCTAAACCCTACCCTTAACCCACTTTAAAACTAACCCTAGCCCTAACAAATCAAATAGTTATTTTTTAAAAATATTTTCTGAGTTGTTATGTACATATTAAAACGACGTGATTTTGTTTAACCGCACATTTTTGGCCTATAAACTATATTGAGGGGTAATCTTTGACCAGTTGCTATTTTTAAAGCCAACAAGACAGAGAGTAAGACAACTTTTCTTATTTTTTCACATACAACTTAGGCCGTTGTCCACAACAACGGCCTTGGTTATTTATAATGTGGAGATGCTCTCTTACTTGTTGGCTATTTTTAAAGCCAACAAGACAGAGAGCAAGACAACTTAGGCTTAATTTTTCACATACAACTTAGGCCGTTGTCCACAACAACGGCCTTGGTTATTTATAAAGTGGAGATGCTCTCTTACTTGTTGGCTATTTTTAAAGCCAACAAGACAGAGAGCAAGACAACTTTTCTTAATTTTTCACATACAACTTAGGCCGTTGTCCACAACAACGGCCTTGGTTATTTATAAAGTGGCGATGCTCTCTGACTTGTTGGCTATTTTTAAAGCCAACAAGACAGAGAGCAAGACAACTTTTATTATTTTTTCACGTACAACTTAGGCCGTTGCCCCCAACAACGGCCTTGGGTATTTACAAAGTGGAGCTGCTCTCTGACTTGTTGGCTATTTTTAAAGCCAACAAGACAGAGAGCAAGACAACTTTTCTTATTTTTTCACATACAACTTAGGCCGTTTCCCCTAACAACGGCCTTGGGTGTATCTATAAAGTGGAGCTGCTCTCTGACTTGTTGGCTATTTTTAAAGCCAACAAGACAAAGAGCAAGACAATGTTTCTAATTTTTTCACCAACAACTTAGGCTGTTGTCTCCAACAACGGCCTAGGGTGTATCTATAAAATGGGGGTGCTTTCTGACTTGTTGGCTATTTTTAAAGCCAACAAGTCAGAGAGCAAGACAATGTTTCTAATTTTTTCACCAACAACTTAGGCCGTTGTCTCCAACAACGGCCTAGGGTGTATTTATAAAATGGGGGTGCTCTCTGACTTGTTGGCTATTTTTAAAGCCAACAAGTCAGAGAGCACAACAAATTTTGTATATTTTTTTTCTACAACCTAGGCCGTTGTCTTCAACAACGGCCTAGGGTATATGTTTAAACTAGGTATATCCAAAAACTGGAACAATCATAACCTTCTATTAACGTAGGCTGTTGTTTGGAGCCACGGCTTAGGTTAAAAAAAAAAACCTACAGTTATACTGAGCAGCTGAAGCTGCTACACTTGTACACCACCAAATTCCAAACACTTTGCCCTCATCTACATTCTCCGACTAAATTCATATATACAACTACCAAAATTACCCACCATAATTGACTATCAGAAATTAATAACAACTACATCAACTACACTTACACTTAAGAACCACATTATCCAATAATTAGTTACAAAAGGTTAAAACCCACAAAATCAAAAAAAAAAAAATTACAACCTCCCAAATGCATTGGCTAAGCACCGGGTGTGTAATGCTGTGGTGCTCGCCTCTTCCGGTAAGGGTTTCGGTGCCGCATCATGGTTGGCGAGTCGGGGATTTCATCTTCGCCACCCTCCACTTGTTGTACGTCACCGACAACCTCTCCCCGCTCTCTTCATCCTCCGGTTCTTCGTGAGATTCTTCGTGAGATGGATGTGAAGTTGAACCTTGTCGTTCTCTTATCTCACGATCCCGTTGCCCCAGCAATGAACATGGCCTACCCCTCACACTTTTGCGTTGGCCCCCCTCGGTCCGTATAATGCTCGATCCAAACGATCGACACATCCCAAAGCATCCATATTGCTACGGCATCCAAGGAGCATCCTCCGAGCAAAAGTCTTCATAGGCGCACCCACATTACTTTTTAGTACATCCGCGCATTCTTTTGCCATGTCCATCGTGTTATCAATCTAAATTAGAAAAAACCAACAAATTAAATAATTGAAAGAATTCATTCACTTCACGTACGAATAATTTTAAAATAAATATGAAGATTGAAGTTACCACTGTACGTATAGCTGTGGCCTTCGGTTGGAACATGGGTTGTGAACTGGAATATGCGGGTATTGGTTCAAGCTCCCTCTCCTCAATTTCTCGCTGGATACCAGCAGGTAGTTTCGTTTCAGGAGAGATGTACAATCGTGTATACTGTCGGAACCAAGTCATGTAATTTCCTTGCAGTCTTCCATCGTACTCCGGAACATTGACGAGTACAAGTGCAAACCGTCGCTCGTTCCATTCTGCAACGTGAACACGATGGTAATCTGCCCAATCATGAGTAGGCATGCGGCCGGTACCCCTAACGGTGTGTAACTCATGATCGTATAGGTTTGCGTAGCTTGGGGGACTATCTTGTTGAAGATTGAACTGACGAAGGACTCTTTCCAGTCGTGGATGCTCGACTATACCGAAGATGATGAGGGGAGCCGTCGTCAGCCACAACTGCGACCTGGTGGTGCATATTGGCGGTAGTCTTCCCACATGCTCGGGTGTATACAGCGCCCAAACCACGAACTCTTCACGTATTTGGTCGAACTCGTCTCTGTAGTACGTTATTACGCCCTTGGGGTTGTCTTTGTAACTCCTTGTACCAGCCCAATATACCCCCAATGGTGCTAACATAGCAGGATCTTCAGGTTGGACCATCCAACCAGCCTTGGGTCTCTTAATGCGGGGACGACCCAAGTGCAGTCTCTCCAAGGACCAAATCTGTAACAAAACCATTGGTCCGGTCATTTTTGATGATTCAAGAGCTACATTACACAATGCCCTGTACAGCGTTGCCAACACGCAGCTTCCCCAACTGTACCGGCCAGCTATGCCTAGGTCGGCGAGCAATCATAGGTACATGAGGTGCACCGTATTTCCTGATGAGTTAGGCAATAGAACCCCTCCGATCACTGTTAGAATGTAGGCTCTGGTGTAGGACTGTACATACTCGTCGGGCGATTCGTTGGTCAGCGTCTCATCAAAATGTGCCTTCAACCAAGATAGCCGGATCGACTGTCCTTGGAAAATGTCACCATCATCTCCATCCGCCTCATCAAATTCTGTACCGAGCAGTTCGTTGCACATCTCTATTTTATCAAAATTAATATTGCCCGTCACGGCCAACCCATCTATTGGAAGACCGGATATCATCGCTATATCCTGTAGTGTCACCGTCATCTCACCGACCGGTAGATGGAACGTGTGCGACTCTGGCCTCCAGCGCTCCACGAGTTCCGAGAGAAGTGCTCGGTCGAGTTTAACATTCCCCATCATGCTGATTCCATAGAAACCGGCCGCTACAAGGTACTCGTGGGTGCGGGCATGCACCTTGATGGTCTCGTGGGTGCGGAAATTACACCTATGCGTCGTCCCACCCCACACTTCCGTGGATCTGTGGCGATCTTGCAAGGTCAGTTCGCCGGGATTTATTGGTCCTGGACCACGATGTCCTGTCATCGAAGAGGATGCACCAACCTGCACGAACAAAAAAATATTATTATTATTAGTCACAAATCAATATCACTAAATACAAAATTATGGACATTACAAATTATTAGTTCTCACATTCTCTGTGGAATGTTCCCCCCGTGCTTCGTGAGATGTCCTTTCCCTTCCGGTTCCCCTCATTCTAGGCATTTCTCTGTAACAAAGTTTGCATATATGACACTAATTAATCGTCGAAAATTAGCAAACACAAACCAATGAGATGAAAAAATTTCAAGAGTTCGCTTATACGCGTCAAAACAACACAAACAAGATGCGAAAATTCCTAAATTTTGCCGTCAACTAGGGCACACCAAACACAAGCCAACGCAACTTGTAGAGGTCAGTTCCGACCCACGGTTTGAAATATACGCCCGTGTATCACCTTCACTCTTTAAAATAGAGCGGGAAGCGATACATTAACGTATCTCGCAAACCGTGGGTCGGAACTCGCAAATACAAGTTCCGTTGCGTTGTGAATGGTTAGCCCAACCTACGTGCACCGTTTCGTAATTTTTCAACTTCGTTTAAGCATTTTTTATTGAGACCGAACTAAAAAAATTTCGAGGTAGTTTGAAGTTTTTTCGTATATGCGTGAAAACAACATAAATGAGATGCAAAAATTTCAAATTTTGGCCGTTGGGCCTGGCTCCCCACCCACAAGCCAACGCAACTTGTACATGGGAGTTCCGACCAACGGTTTGAAAGATACGACCATGTATCGTTTACACTATTGAAAACTGAACGGAAAGCGATACATAGACGTATCTCGCAAACCACGAGTTAGAACTCGCATGTACAGGTTGGTATGACTTGTGAGTGGCCAGACCAACCTACTTGCAAAGTTTCGCTTTATTTGGACATCGTTTAAGCTATTTTCAACTCATAACGTATTCCACAAGTTCCGAGGTCGATTAAAGGTTTTTTTATATACGCGTCAAAACAATAAAAATGATAAACTTATTTCCTAAATTTGGGCGTTAACTCTGGCACACCAAACACGAGCCGCCGGAACTTGCAGAGGTGACTTTTGACTCTCGGTTTGAAAGATACGGCCGTGTATCACTTCATATCCGTTGTATGGAATTGAAATGATAAACTGACGTATCTCACAAATCGTGAGGCGAAAATTGCCTATACAAGTTCCGTTACCTTCTACGCGGCGAGTCCGACCTACTCATACAAATTTAATTTTTTCATCTCGTTTTTTTTCATCTCCTATATTCCACCACTACAACTACCACTACTTCGTAGAAAATGTACACAACATACATGATCAGAGCTAATTATATACTCTCTAAATTATAGACTACACTACTACGCATATTACCAAAGAAGACAAATCCAAAATTGGAAAAAAATTCAATAGATTCAAAGAGTTCATTATAGTAGATTGGGATTAAGAAAATACCTGGTCCAAAGAGAGAGTGATAGAGAGTTGGCGAAGATGTGAGAAGCCGCTGCACGATGTTGTAGACAAAGGAAGACAATTGGTGCTAGGGTTTAGATGATTTGGGAATTTGGATCGCAAGTTAGGGTTTGCTGTATTCGGGAGAGGAAGAAAGAGATAGGGAGCTTTGCTGAGTTGGGCGGAGATCGAGAAGGCTAAGAAATCGATGGCAAGGAGTTGGGAGAGTGAAGTAGGGTTTGGGGATGGGTTTCGAGAGCACGAGCGAAAGAGAGAGAGCGTTTGTGACGAAGTGAGGGAGATGAAGCCTTGGGTGTGTACAAGTGTTTCGAAAAACACTTGTACATACCTAGGCCGTTGTTGGGAGCAACGACCAAGATATGTTTTTTTGTTAAAAAAAACAACCTAGGCCGTTGCTCCCAACAACGGCCTAGGTGTTTTTTTCGACAAAAAAAAACTTCACGCCAAAAAAATGTTAAGTCTGAAACGTTTTTTGGCGTGAAGTGACGAAAATACCCCTCCGCTTTTGAGAGCCTTAGTGGGATGCTTGACGGGTTCAGATCTCAACCGCTGATCATGATCAAGATCTGATCGACGACCTATATGGGTGTTTTCCAACCCATTGAAAACATACCCATTTTCAATGGAGCAAAACCCATATATATATATATATATATATATATATATATATATATATATATATATATATAAATGACAGGTACTCGTGGTGGGTACCTATAGGTTTTCAATCTCCTATACTACACTTGACATCGATTTTAAGTTAGTGTGAGTTTACTGAAGTTCACTTCCTATTTAGGCATTAAGGTGTAATCTCCTATACTGATGTATACTATTCCATGTGGTTGTTCACTTCCTATTGCTCCAGTTCCCTTTTCATCATAGCTGCAAGTTCAGTGTAATTAATCTATTTGCCCATCCTGAGATCAAAAGATATCGATATTCAATCAGGCATTTAGACAGGTAAGGTGGAAGTCGTTGGATATTTGCTTTTCAGTTGCAGCTAAATGGAAACTAAAAAGCAACTTTTCTTTATGCCAAAATACACTGAACTGTTGTGCACATGCTTTCCGCTCTTTTAGCTCTGAATATTCAATATGCAACATTGAAAATTTGTGAAATGATTATGTTTTAAAGGGTGAATGATTCTTACTTCTTATTCTCTTCATATCTGTACTTTCAGAATATTACAGAAAAAGAACAGGCAAGACAAGCCAATAGATGTTTCAGAATACTTTCAGAATATTTCAGAATAAGAATGATTCTTACTTCTTATTCTCTTCATATCTATACTTTCAGATATATTCCGTCACCAGTCAACACTATCGCAGTTCCAGAGGGATGGGAGCATTGTTAGTACTGAGTTGAAGAGTAGCTGCTCCAAAACTAAGGCAACCTTGATTGACTTGTTAGAGGCAGGGAGTCTATGAATGGGTTGTAGAAGGGAGCTGATAACTCATTGTTATGTGCTGATTGAAAATCAACTTCTACTCATGGAGATTTGCAAGAACTTTATCAACAAATCAACTTCTACTCACTATTGTAGTTTTCACTATTCTTTATGAAAGAACTTTATGTGATCTATATTTTGAAGTTGAAAATTTTTTATGTGATGTATATATAGTACTATGAATGAAAGATCTTTGTTTTATAAAAGTTTCAAGGAGTGTTTGTTTGATTATTTGTGAGTTTCATAATTTGTGGAGTAGTGGAGTTTGTGATTATAATTTGTGTAGTAGTGGAGTTTGTGATAATTTGTGAGTTTCAACAATATGGTTATCATTCTATGGGTTTCATAATTCTGTGGAGGAGTGGGAAGCTAGAATAAAACATGCCCCGGCGTTTACCAATGCCAGGGTATGTTTAATAATGGTATGGTTTTTTTGAAAATTCAAAAGTAATCCCCGGCGTTTTTCCAACGCCGGGGATTTCTCAAAAAAAGGTCGGCGTTCCATTTGCGCCGGGGATTCGAATAACATTCCCTGGCAGCGGCAAGGACGGCGCTTGCGGCGGCGTTTCGCGAAACGCCATTAACATATCGCCGGCGTTCGAAAAATGCCGGCCATTTTGGTAAAAAATGCCGGCCATTTCGCTTCCTTTTGTAGTGTTATCAGGGACACAGAATCTAGATCCAAGCATAAAGGTCCGAAACCCTTTTACCCATTACCATTTTCTATCACGATAACCGATTGAATTGCGCATCTACGAAATAACATGGCAAGCCAATCTAATGAACTTACAAATTCTGAGGTACACCTTTCTCCTACACACTCAAGAGTATTAAGAATGAAATAACTCTCCCAATCTTCCTATATTAGAACTTTGTCTCACTACTGAGTTAAGACATTAGAAGGGGGTTAGCCCCCATTTGGCCCTCTTTTTACAAAAAAATCATATGCTCAATTGGACACAAAAAATCTATGGCAAAAGGCAATAACAACCTTCAAGTTTGCGTAAAAACTTCGCCCTCCTATATGATCCCCTGACTGACTGTAGGGAACACGATTTTTGAGTCACTTTAAAAGCTTTGATTGGCTTTTTAAGCATATGATTAGATTGATTTCTATATGCAATTAAGCATATGTTCTTTCTACTTGTGCAAGATATACACCTAATGTGTTTGGACCTTTGCCTCCACATTGCAATCCAAGTCAATTGTACACACAAAAAAAAGGTTAAATTGTGAAAAACTACCCTGTACCTTTGACATTTCGCATATAATTATCCTAAATTTGTTTTAATATGTGTAACCCCCTTAAACTATCATTTTTACATGTAACTACCCTAATATAGGTTAGTTTTATGGAAATAATGTTATAGTTTATGGTAGTTTCTTAAAAAGTGGATAAAAGTCTGAGCTAAGTAATTATTACAATTTTGGTGAAGAATAAAAGTTTGAGAGGTTACGCATATTAAAGGAAGATTATAGTAGTTATCTGAGAAATGCTAAAAGTACATGATAGTTTTTTGTGATTTAGCCAAAAAATAATGCAAAAATATAAAATGAATAACGTTAATTTGAATTATGCTTGTATCATTTTTATTGATAGGCGAAGGTGCGTGTATGTGGCCACGGCCATGTTATGAGAAAAGAAATAAAAAGGCTTTTTTCCACACAAGTCTCGAACAAATATTGAAATTTTACGTTAGTCTATCACAAATTACTATTTTTTCATATTAGTCCCCTGTTCAACACCAAAAATGTAATGCCCCGAATTTCATATATAATCCGTGACTCATCCAAAATCTTTACTTTAGTTTTGTACAACACATCATAAAAATATAGAAAAATTTAAAACTTTTCATTACATCATTGTCCTTTACATTACACAGCAGAATTTACACATAAAAATTTTACAACTGATTTCATCATAGATCCTAAATCCTATTACATCTTCCAATACAAGCTAGCACCCATGTCACACGTTGACCAGAGTCTTGCAACACTTGAGAACTGTGGGACATCAGTTGAATACAACTGACGCTATAATAATTATAATGGTGATTCTCTAAAACTTTACTAACACAAACTTGAATGCAGAGAAATATGAAAAGAGTGACTATCCAAAATATATCAATATATGCCATGCTCCTAAAGACTAATGCACAACCATATGAACACGATGCATCTCTAATGCACACTTGTCAGATTCTATGCTGCTCATACAACGTAGGTCCGAGAGAAAACCCTTAGCGTTTTCCTCTTTGTAGGGTTTAATCTCACGCCATGCAAACCTATAACAGTGAAAAATATCAATACTTAGACATCTCATGAGTATTGGCTCCAGTCCCGAAATCTACCACTGACTTTTCAGAACCCTTATCGCGCAAACATCCCGCAAGCGTCGCTCTAGCCTGGAATATTGGAGCTTCATCTCCCTTCCGCCCGACTATTCATAATCCACAGAATCCACTGCCCGATCATTTACAATCCCGAAAATAATTGAGACCCGTTTTGCTCCTCATGGCAATCACAATCCATGGAATCCCCCACTCGACTGTAACTATAGTCCAGGAATCCACAACCCGACTATATAGGGCCCCCTACTCACATTTGCTCAAGCTTCGTCACAACTCATTCCTAGTGTTTGTCCTTAGTTTAGAAAAAAACAATACTCCTCCTAGAGCTAGATTAACCCAACCGGACTGAACTCAACCAACTGGAATTTCTACCCACATCTGGCTCATTCCCGAAAATTCACATTCTTGCCGGATCCTGAATCCTACTCAGCCTCTAGAACTCAACCAACCTAGGAAGTCGTACCCAAACCCCCTCCTAGGGTTATCTACGACCACCCTAGACCAGCTCGAAAGAGTTCTACACGCTTCTCACAAGTCTCATTCTATCCATTATAATTAACTCGCATTTTCCAATTTGATTTATAGTTCTCTACTCAAATAACTCAAACCGAAGTCAGTTAGTCTCTACATTCGAATCAAATGAATTCCCCCAAAAAAGCCTGAAATTTAATTTATGTATATCCAGTCTAAATCTTAACCTGATTGAACTACATCTCAATTTTAATCGACTAAACCTTTAATCAACTATCCAATTTTTACTAATCCATAGCTAATTAAATTCAATTGAACCCTTCTATAAATAATTCACTTGCTAACTTGGTCAACTAATTAACTCCAAACCCCTTAAAAGAGTCAATCCCGACACCCAAAAGAATTCCAGACCCGATAGCGTTTGAGAGACTCGCTAAGAAAATCATGCACTATTTAAAAATCCAAACTAATTCAAACAAATCCTAATTATTTAACCAAATCCTAATTAACTAGGCTATGATCTGGGTTAATCCAATTTGAACCCGAGCCTCCACATGATCAGACCCACCACCATCAGATCCGAACCCGCATGCATAAAACTAGATCCGAAGTGAAATCTAAACCCGCAAGCACTCACACGCGAATACAAATCAACCATCCTCGAAACACCTCATGATCCTCACTCGACTCGACATTAATAAGACCACACCTGATAATGGTAAAAATCGCAGCAAATCGAGGTTACAAGATTTCAAAACAGATCTCAAAGTTTGTATAGGCAGATTAATCATAACGAGCCTCTTTAACTGGTCCGGGCTCCTCTATAAGACATGAACATCTTTCAAGCCCATAAAAGTGACAGATTAGGTCCACTAAGAGAGACCCAACCCACGAAGGCTGTTAGTCTAATCTTTTATCCCCAAACAAGAGAGCTTATATTTTGAGAGGAGATTCAAATAGGAGATAAGGAATTTATAATCGATCTATCATAGTCTTGGTGGCATGGTGGTAAGTCGGATTTGTGTATTTTTCTACAGGCGGCGCCAATCTGTTGTTGCTTATTTCATTATGGGAGCCAACAAATAATGAGTTTATATTTAAAGGAAACTACTATAGATCTGGCAATTTATCGTTGCCGTGAAAAGTGGTTAGAGCTCCTAAGATTGGATCTGGATCATTGATTGAACACCGTGATCTGAATCCAATGGTTGCTAATGCGAACAATGGACCTTCCAAAAGACTGAAACACCGGGGGTGGCCTCAGTGACAGACCCTCCGATGCTCAAGTCAGAACCAGAGAGAGAAAAAGAGTTTGATAAAGAAATTAACAATTACTTTCTGACTAAGGAGGGGGAGGGTATTTATAGGCCTGAGAAACAGTCTAGGAGATCACAACCCCGACAACCTAGTCAAGCTCCCGTAAACAGAGAGGCACAGGGGTGCTTCCGACAAATCCGTCATGAACCGTATCTGAGTCCATAATGCTTCAAAAGATTCAATGGCCTCACGAGGCCCCCGGGAATCTAGAAATCTCTGCCAAATCATCAGCGCCAGGCGACAAGGAATTGATCTATGAATCTGCTTGGATGAGAGGCGCGCCCGAACTGAGGCCTCCCACTCAGAACGTCAAGTAAACCGAAGAAGCAACTCTCTTCAAAGACAGAGATCAAGGCATTCCTCCTCTCACAGGGGAACATAGCAGAAAGATGCCCGATTCATGAGAGTTGAAAGCTTCTTGATTAGAACAAAGAGAAGGATGTCCCAGTCACAAGTGTCGAATTGGAAAAGTTCAAACTTGACATCCTCATAGCTATCCAAGGTAGTCAAGATCTGGATCAGCCATCCGAAGAAGAATTCGATGACTCAAGACTCAGCTGGATCCAAGGGAAAGGACGACTAAGTCATTCACCGTATTCGAGAGGTAGAAGATTGCCTAGAACAGATGAAGAATGAGAGGAGCCGCTCCAGCAGGGCCGACCGCCCCAGTCGACCTCCTTTCAGCAAAACCATCCTCGATGCACCCATCCCAAAGTACTTCAAAGCTCCTCAATTCGAATCATATGATGGGGAATCAGACCCGACGCCTAATGATGGTCTACAATGCCACCGATGTGCTCATGTGTCGAACATTCCCTACGACTTTGGAAGTATTTTCTAGAGAATGGCACTCCTGCCTCACTCCGGAGTCAATATTCTCCGTCGAAAAATTTGAGGAACTCCTCATAGCGCACTTTGTTACTAGCCGCAAGGCTGAAGAACCAAGTGCCTCCCTATTGGAACTGATTCAAAAGGATGGAGAACTGCTGAAATACTTTTTCAAGCGCTTTACATCCGAAGCAAGATTTATCTTCCTTAGAATCATCAGTGGCGGCTGTTGCCTTCCTCCACACCGTCACTAACAAAGACCTGAAAGCCTCCATCGCGAAGAAGCCACCCAAAAATTTTACTGAGCTCCTGGAAAGGAGTGACAAATATATCAGGGTTGAGAATGCTCTCTATCTTCAAGACAAGAACGATTCATCTTCCGGGAACAAACAGAAGAATACAAATGAGGAAGGACCCAAATTTTTTTAGAAAGACAACGCCAGTCAACGTCGTCCACCTCCAACACCATGCTTCAAAAAGTTCACTCCTCTTAATGCAAGGGTATCAGTCATCTTCATGAAAGTTGAGAAGGACGAAATAATCTGGCTCCACCCAAGATGTCCATAGCTAGCAAGAGAAAAGATAAAAATAAGTTGCGAATAAACACAAAGGACTTCACTTCAATATCAAGAAGACTAGGAACAAGTTCCAACAACAACTCGTTGACTCCTAAACAATGAGTTCAATGCCCTGCTCCTTGCTCAAGGTCCATCAACAACTCGTTGACCCCAAAAAATGAGTTCAACGCCCTGCTTTCCACTCGAGCTTTATCAAGAACTCATTAACTCCAAACAACGAGTTCCATAACGAGTTCGACACCTTGCTCTCCACTTGAGCTCCATCAACAACTCGTTCACTCCAAACAACGAGTTCAAACGCCTTGTTCGCCGCTCGAGTTCCATTAACAACTCATTGACTCCAAACAATGAGTTCAGCGCCTTGCTCTCCGCTCGAGCTTCATCAATAACTCGTTGACTTCAAACAACAATTTCAACACCTAGCGCTTCGCTCAGGCTCTATTAACAACTTGTTGACTGTAAATAAAGAGTTCAATACCTTGCTCGCCGCTAGAGTACCATCAATAACTCATTGACTCCAAACAATGAGTTCGACACCCTACTCTTCGCACGAGCTCCGTCAACAACTCGTTGACTCCAAACAATGAGTTTAATACCTTGCTCTTCACTCAGACTCTATTAACAACTCATTAACTCCAAACAATGAGTTCGACGCCTTTCTCTCTGCTCAATCTCTATCAACAACTCGTTGACTCTAAACAATGAGTTTAAACACCTTGCTCACCGCTTGAGCTCCATCAACAACTCATTGACTCTAAACAACAAGTTCGATGCCTTACTTTCCGCTCGAGCTCCTCCAACAACTCGTTGACTCCAAACAACGAGTTCAAATGCCTTGTTCTTCGCTCGATCTCCATCAACAAGTCATTGACTCCACCAACAAGTTCGACGTTCTGTTCATTGCTCGAGCTCCATCAACAACTCATTTGCTCCAAACAATGAGTTCAATGCTCTGCTCATTACTCGAGCTCCATCAATAACTTATTGGCTCTAAATAATGAGTTCGATGCCTTGCATACCGCTCGAGCTCCATCAATAACTTGTTGGCTCCAAAAAATGAGTTCAATGCTCTGCTCACCACTTAAGCTCCATCAACTCCTCGTTGACTCTCAACAATGAGTTCAACATCCTGCTCTATGCTAGAGCTCCGTCAACAACTCGTCGACTCCAAATGACAAGTTCAATGCCTTGCTTACCGCTCAAGCTCCATCAGAAACCCGTCGAATCCGAACAACGAGTTTGACCCCATGCACCTCGCTTGAGATCTATTAACAGCTTGTTGGCTCCAAACAACAAGTTTAATGTTCTGCTCACTGCTCGAGCTCCATCAATAACTCGTTGACTTTAATCAACGAGTTTGATGTTCTGTTCACTGCTCGAGCTTCTTCAACAGCTCGTTGGCTCCAAACAACGAGGTCAATAATATGCTCACCGCTTGTCACGCCCCGCTTCCCAAAAGAATACAGAATACGGTACATGACTAAGTCCAGCCGATAGTTTTCACCATCCATAAGCTGTACGGACCTGCTTGACTCATCATAACAGTAAATATAATAGTATACTCCAACCAGGCATGCAAAAACAATCATAAATCAACAGTATTTATTGCGTCAATAATAAATATTCCAACAAATACTAGATCCGAAACAAAGCAATATTCCTGAGACAATAAGCCCAAATACAATTTCAATAGAGTTCATGAAATAAAATAGTTCATCAAAATATTTAAGCAAATCATTCCAATTGCGCAGCTCAAAATATTTGCTCACCAACTCCAGTAGGCAATTGATCTGCAAAATCTACTCATATGACAACTACAAAAAAAATAGGGAAAACAGGAAAACATTTTTCCCGTTAGATGCAAGTCCGGGCCACAAGCAATATAAGTAGGAAAATGGGGGAAATCTAACTAAACAAGTATTACTAACCTGGAGAAAGTTGTAAATACAACAATCTACAGATGGCAGTAAGCAGCAGAATAACAGTAGAAGTATAACAGTAACAGTAAGGGTAGTCAACAGTAACAATGTGTCAACAGTAGCAGTAAAGATCCACAGTAACCGTAACAGGATATGACAGTCTAAACAGTTATTCTTATGTCTAATATTCATTACTAAATAGGTAGAATTTCATGCATCCCAGATTTTACCACATGGTTGCTACAGCAAATAGTTTTTCCTTAAGATTTTGTAGTGGAACTTCTATAGGACAATATATTCAGACAAACAGTAACAGTAACAGTAATAACAACAAACGGTGTTATGGATCATGCCCCCATGCATCCAGAGATAAATAGTAGGTACCATAGTAAATAGTAGGGAAATGAGTCCCTTCTGAATATATATTTATATATTGTCTACTACTCGATCTTTTCCCTTAAAAACTCCGGCTTGATTTCTTTTATTATCCATAAACATGTGTGAACGAACACAAATAGGCTAAAGATATGGCAAGAATAGGAAATAATTCTAAGATAAAATAGTGATTGCAACGGTTGATAAAAACAACTCATAATAGTCAAAGCAACGAAACTTTCAGTTCTGGACAGCAAGACACTACTGTACCAAATCTGAGATTTCCATTGCTAAAGAATAGCAAATCCAGATCTGTCTGAAAATATAGAAACTAGACTCTCTGCCAATCTCAGCAAATATATATAAGCCACGTATCAACCACATAAAATAGGGTCGAAAACAGCGTTTAATATAGAAGTTGTGTTCAGCCAGAAAATGCAAAATCATGTTTATAAGCATGAAAAGAGTTGAAAATCATCATAATTAAATCTAAGAAAAATCTGGAAGATTCCTTAATATATATAGTCTCAAAATATAAAATATCATGGAATTATATTACAGATAGTATAGTCAACAAAATTGGAAAAACAGAGCAATACAACAAAATCTCGATTGTGAAAGTTCAGACACAGCAGTACCAAAACATACATAATTCATAAAAATAATTCGAAATCCAGATCCGTCAAAAGGGTAGTAAAATAGACAAATAAGTCTACAGTTCTTATTCACAAAGTTTTCACAAAAAACGAATAAAATCAGGTTGAAAACATAGTTCTTTACTAAACATCATGCAGTTTGGAAATATTTCGACTAGTTTCATTAGTATGAAATGAGGTAGAAAAGTCATGAATTAATTCCACAAAAATTTAGGATTGTTCCCAGTTATATCTAAACATACTCATCAAAATATAGAGTTCAAATTCTACTTTTAATATCAGTTTTAAAATAATATTTCATACAGAATACATACAGTTCAGAATCTGGAAAATACGATATGTCTGCAGTAAAACAACACCAACTCATGCATAAAAACTTGGAATTCAGATCCGTCGAAAGTTTTGGAAACTAGAAAACAGAGGCTACAAATCATGTTCACAAACTTATTTATTTTACTGATATTAACAGGGTCGAAATTACTGTAGAAAATAGGGCAACAGCAAACAAAAGTTCTTTTATGTATTTTATCAAACAACTTAACTACAAACGGTCCAATCTAGATGTCATACAAAGCATGGTATATGTGGGTTACTCAGTTCAGCATAGCATGTGAATAATCGGTCTATAAGGAGATAATACAACCAACAAACATCCATGTAACAGTCATCTACAACATACGGTGTGCCACAAACAACATATAGTCAAAGTTTATCTAATCTAATTGTTTCATGCAACGAGTATCAATTATTGTAACTACTCATAATCAAGAGATGATGTCAACGGTTTAATTAACAAATATGGATCATCATGAGAGTAAAAATATTTTCATACTAGATTACTTATGGTATTAACTTGTATGACAAAAGAACACATACAAGCTACTTGCCTGATATTGAAGACGACGAAAACGACGAACAGAATAACGGGAACGGATCTCGAACCACGAACACAATGAATACGAACAAGAACGAGAGACAAGAACTCCAAGCCAACGAAACACGTGCGCACACAAAAGCTCGTGCACAAACACAGGGTCACAAAGAGACAGTAACACCCAACAGCAAGATTTGTAACAACAGGGGGAGATGACGATGGCGACGCCCTGGGGTGGCAACGACGGCGTGGCAGGCGAGCGGCGGTGACGGGGTGCGTCGGCGCTAGAGCAAGATGACGACATGAAGAGGTGAGGTCGGCCTGGGGTTGCTGGGTCATGATGCAAGAAGGAAGGAGAGGAGAGGGGAGTGCAGTAGGGGGTTTTGAAGGTGTCATCGGCGGTCAAGGATGATGACGAAGAAGGGGCAGAGGTCGGGAGTAGGTCGGGATGAGGGGAGAGAGAGAGGGTGACGGCTAGGAGAGAGGAAATAGGTATTAGGGTTGATAATTAGGATTAGGGTTCAATTAGGGTGTTTAAATAGAGACCATATAGGCTTGGGTGAACTGGGTAGTAACCAATAGGGTATGAAGAATCCAATAAGAGACAATTAGGCCATGAAATAGGTTTAAACAATAGACAAGCTCAAGAACAAGTTGTAGGCCAAATAAATGAGAATAAAAAGACTGAATCAAACATAGAATGAATCACAAGAGAGAGAAGAACAACACACCATTCAATGAAAATAAATTAAACGCAACCAAAGATAAAAATAATTAAATCAAAATTTTACTAATATAAAAAAAGAAATACAAATAGGAGCAATAGGGGTTACACCACTCAAGCTCCATCAATAACTCGTTGCCTCCAAACAACGAGTGTGATACCTTGTACACCGCTTCAGCTCCATCAATAACTCATTGACTCAAAACAATGAGTTCGATGCCTGCTCATCACTTGAGCTCCATCAACAACTCGTTGAGTCCAAACAACGTATTTAGTGCCCCGTTCTTTGCTCAAGTTCTTCCAACAAGCCCATAAATTCATGCAATAGGTTCATCACCTAACACTGGCATAGGGTTGCCTCTACAAACTTACTGGGCGTTAACAGCAAGTTCAACATTCAACTTTTCTCAGAGTTGCCTTCCAAACTTGCCGGGCACAAACGAAACGTTCAACATTCAACTCCGTCCTAGGGTTGCCTCTACAAAATTTGCTAGGCACAAACAGCAATTTCAACGTTCAACTCCGTCTCTGAGGTTGTCTCTTCAAACTCGCTGGGATCAAATGACACACTCTATGACTAATTCGATCAAAGAGTTGCCTCAACAAACTTGCTGTGTGCAAACGGCAAGTTCAACAACAACTCGATCCAAGAGTTGTCTCCACAAAATAGCTAGGATTAAACAACGAGCTTGTAATACCCTGATTTTTCAATTAATGAAAAATTATTTATTTTGCACGTAGTGTGCACGTGCAATATTTTGGTTGAATTAAATCTTATAATTATTTTCATTGTGATGTGTATGAACATTTAAATATGTGTTCTCAAGTTATTTTATACAAAAGCCTTTTCTTTAAATAGATAGAAAGCCTTATTTTAAAAGCCTTTTTCTTAAAGCCCAAAATGTAATTTATTTATTTTATTTTAAAATAACTATTTTGGCTAAAGCCCATGGACTATATTTTTACACAACTTGTCATGTAGAATACAATTTAAAAGATTATTTTATTTTATACAAAAAATAAATGTACAAGTTTGGTCCTAGTTGCATGCACGTGCACTACACGTACACGTGCAAAATGCATGCTCTTCTTGTGGCCGGTTGTGCGTTCTTTTGGAGGGAAATGAAATTTTTTAATGGTGATCATGGTGGTGGTTATTTAGATGTGGGTAGTTATTGTAACTCCTACTCTCATCCTAGCCTTCCATCCTACAACCAACCAACTAATCCTAGCCCTCCATTCTAGTTGATTTTTAGTATAAGGCCCCCTCCCATGGCTAGTTATTTTGTGCATAATATTCCATTCCAAATCTATAGTCTAATAGTATTATCTAGTAGTAGTTGTGAGTTAAAAAGATTGAGTGGTGAGAGAGATTGTGCTTGCATTTTTCCAAGGAGGAGAGGCCGGCTATTCAAGGAAGAGACTTTCGGTGTTGGTGCTTTTGGAGAGCGTGTGCGCGCGTCTAGGAGGAGGTGCATCTCGTTGCAAGGACTTTGTTGCTATTGTGTTGTTTTCTCTCCATACAAGGTGGGTAGAATTTTCCTTATTTCTAACATAGGAATATATGCTAGATTTAATTAGCAAAAGGTTGCATGGAAATGATTAATAAGAATGCGTATTTAATTGAAAATATGATCTCTAATTGATTAAATTATTGATATGCAAATTATGTGTGATTGTGTGCAATAAGAATGTGATTATAAAGTGGGTAAAATTCTCCATATTTCTAAAGTAGAAATGCTTGTTAGAATGAACGAATGATAGTGGGTTTAATTTTCCTTAAGAATGATGCTAGTATGATATTGAGACATGATGCATGGAAAATACTAATAAGAATGCATGTTTAATAAAAAAGTTAGTTTATAAATTGATTGGAATGATTATGAATAACTTGTATGTGGCTTTATTTATTAAAATTGAGTTGTGGGTAAAAATTTTCCTATTCTTAAAGTAGAATTGCATGCTAGTTTAATCGGAAATTTGACGCATGAAATTGATTAAGAAAGAGCACACGTACTTTAATTTGAAAGGAATGACTTTCTTGAATGATTGAGATGTGAACATGCTAACTGATAAGTGGTTATATATATTGTGACTTAGATTGATTAATGAAACCACATTTGTTATTATCAAAGAACTACACACAAAGTCAGTAGTTTTACCATTTCATGTATTAATTAGACCCTTTGTGTTGATATGGGTATGAATAAATTCAAATAAGAGTATATGTAGATAAATGATTAAAATCAGTGCATTAATGTGAAATGTAGTGACAAAAAGATTAGAATACTATGAGGCAGAGAAACACCAAAAAAAAGAGAAAAAATAGTAGTGTTAGAATGTATAAATTGAATTAATGGTTTGAAAATATGTTTTTATTATCACAAAAATTATTTTGCTCACACTGAAATATGAATTATGTGAGGGAGAATTATTCTGGAGTTATACAGTATAATTTGATGAGAGCAAAATGAAAAGAAAGCTAGTTGAACATCGAAATGTTCTAAATAACAGGGACTATAGATTAAATAAAGTTAGAATTATACTTATGACAACTAAGCGCGTAGCTCAAGTGGTCTTGCGGTGCGGTTGGGTTCCCTGTGTTGAACGGTTCGATTCCCCTTAGCCGCATATATATTCTCACATTTTGTGTAAACATATAAAATACCGACAGACAGTGATAAATACCCAATTTGCCCCTCTTTATATCGCTGGCACAGTTCGGCCTAGTGGCGGGTGTTGTTGGCTGTGTTCTTCGTGTGCCTGGGTTCGATTCTTGCTATCGGCAAGTATGAAAAAATATATTTTTTTGGGTTTTTAGGTGTCCAAAATTTGTGAAAAAAAAATATGGTTATTCTCATAAAATATAAGGGACTTTATAAAAATAATTTGGAGATTATTTGAATGAAATAAACCATGATTTGTGAATAAAAGGCATAAATAGAACTATGGTTCTAGAGTATACACTTGTGAAAAATTATAACTTGTAAGAATAAATTGAAATGAAGTGCTAGGAGATGATTTGGCAAAAGAGAAACTTTGTTGTGTGACATAATGCAACTTATTCTCACTTGAGAATAATGCGGAAAATATGAAGTATAAATATCCATTAGTGATGTGAATTTCAATTGATAAAGTGCATGAGTTCATGTATGATTATGGATTAATGAATGAATTAGAGATCATGTTAATGAAAAAGAAATCCGTTGGTTATGAATATGATTTTATGAGTTATAAGTGCTCAATGTAGAAATTGTGAATTGGAATTGAATTGAAAGAGTAGCTAAGTCTCCCCCGGCAATTGGAAAGAAAATGAAATGAAATATTGAAATGAAAGACCAAGGTTGGTCACGTTTGTATAAAAGAATAAGTCTGGTTTAGTGGAGAGGCTAACTCTAGAACTTTGATTTTATTCATGATTCTATTAAAATAAGGACTAGTACATAGTGAAGATGTGATGAAAGTAAGAGAAAAACATTGAGTATGAGGGCCATTGGATAGCGGCGAGAGCGTAACGCAAGAATTTCCATGATGAGTCTGGGTGAGGATACTGCTCCAGAATACCGTCCTGGTGGCGACGCTCGTGGGATGTTTGAAGACTACGGGTGGTGTCATATCTATGGTGAGAGCTGAATTACCACGGGATGTCTGTATGATGAGTCATGTCAGCGATGGGATTCCCTCCAGAGTGCCTAGACATGAGTTCGTAGGTCAGAAAACATCTAGGATACTTACCGTAATTACAGTAGTAGATTAAGTCATAACGAGGGATTGAACCCCACCAAGATGAAGAACGATTAAGGGCTTGCCCTCAGACCTATGTAGTATGAGATGCATAGAATCCGAACAAGTGTGCATTAGTGTCATGTAACATAATTAACTGTATTAAGGACTAAGTGCGCAATCACAACACGACATCAATAGGATAGTCCCTTTAGTTGTAATGTGACAAGTTTGTGTTTGCTAAATATGAAAAATTAAGTTATACTATTTCCGGTATAGAGAGGATGGCCGTGTATAATGATCGTCGGTTGAATAAACTGACGTACCCACAGTCTTATATGCAGGTAAATGACATGTTAAAGATTAAAGAGGAACGGATGCTTAAAGATTATACCATGTTGTTGTACATTTATTTAATTGTTGTAACTTTTACTTGCGCTGTGCAAATGAAAAGTGTAATATTGATGTAAACTCTGATGTAAAGTGAAAAGTTTAAATTTCCCTGTAAAATTGTACTAAAGGAAGCGAAAAGATCCTGTAGAACATCTCGAATTCAGTGTATTTGGGATTCGGGGCGTTACAGAGTGGTATCAGAGCCAAGCTTTCTACGCTTTCCACACTTGTACAAATTTATAAGGAACGACACCCTAGAATTGGACATTAGAGTGTGTGTTTGAGTCTAGAGATTTAAATATAAGTGACTTACATTTGTGTTGCTCTATGACTCATGCTTCTTCCTCTCTATTTCTAAGATGGCTGATCACTTCGACCCTGCTGGAGGCGATGACTGGCATATCATTGAGGAAGAGTACCATCCTGGACAGGCAGATTCCGAGGATGAGTACTATCCAGGGCAAGCAGATTCTGACGGAGAAGAATGGCCTGAATCCCGAGAGATCACCCCACCTCCGGATTCATCTGATGACTCTTCTTCTGACGAAGAAGAAGAACCAGTTGCAAATAGTCTGGTGATGTCCCTTCAGAGGCAGGTAGAAACCCTGCGAGAGAGAGTCGGATTATTGGAGACTCAGCTGGCAAAGCGAAAGGACGACTTTTCTGTTCTCAGTCATCGTATATGGGAACTCGAGAAGAGGAAGAACCTGACTGATGTGCTGAAGGATGAAGTTGATGAACTACGGAGAGAACTTCGAGAAGCGAAGAGCAACCGTAGGAGTTAGACTGTTGTAGCTTCTACTATCTTTCATTCTGATGTTAAGAAATGTTTTCAATTCGAATGTATAAAGTTTGGAATTCAATGAAATGCAAGTTGATTTAAATTCTTGTCTTATACTTCGAATTTAATGGATCTTTTGCATCAGAATATGTCGAGAAGAGGAGCTAGGAATGGTGAGGGGTTGGATCTGGAGACGGAACTTGCGAGAGTCTACCAGACGCTCAAAGCAGTGGCTCAGAACCAAGGAAGGGGACCTGCGAATCCGGTGCCCGAGGCGATTAAGTTGGTGGAATCGTTCAAGAGAATGAAACCACCTGTATTCGAGGGAAAGTCAGACCCAGATGCGGCTGACAACTAGATTCGTCAAGTGGAGACAATCTTTGAAGAGTTGGAGACCCCTGAGGGCAGTAAGGTCAAGTTGGCAACTCTGCAACTTGAGAAGGACGCGGCTGTGTGGTGGCAGTCGATGAAGAGGACCATGGGAGGCATAGTGCTTGGCTGGGAGGAATTTCTGGAAGAATTCTGCAGTCACTATTTCCCCTCCGATGTTCAAAAGAAGAAGGCTATGGAATTTCTGTCGCTTCAGCAAGGTAGCATGTCAGTGAGAGCGTATGAGACCAAGTTTACTCAGCTCTCTAGGTATGCTCCAGAACTGGTGATGGATGAGGCTAAGAAGGCTCGTAAGTTCGAGCATGGATTGAGACCAAGCTTGAAGTCTCGGATGATACCTCTTGGTATCAGAAGATTCAACAAGTTGGTGAAGAGGGCAGCAGCGACGGAAGCAGATATGGAGCAGTTCCATGTTGTTCAGAACCGGAGGAGCAACTGGCAGTCTGGAAAGAGGCCTGCACATTCTGGAAGTTTCAAGGAACAACCATCTGCACAAAGGTTCAAACAGACGGGGGCGAACGCTGTTAGTGTGGCTGGAGGACCTGGGAACAATGTGGTGAGACCTCCTGCGGTAACTTGCTACAACTGTGGTGAAACGGGGCATTACAAATCTCAATGTCTCAAGCCACGGAGTGGTAATGGCAATGCACCAACGCAGTAGGCTGGGAAGAGGCCGTACCAACCAGGGCGAGTATTTGCCTTGACGGAAGCTGATGCTGATGAGGTTGATCATGTCATCACTAGTACGAGGGCTGATGTTTAGTGGATTTTTTCATTTCTTTTCCCGTTGTTTAGTGAAGTTGTTACGTAATGAGTGTGTATTATGTAACAGACGAACTCTATCTTAATGGAATGAAAGCTGTTGTGTTGTTCGATACTGGATCCTCTCATACTTTTGTGTCCCCTAAATTTGCTAAAGTGTTGGGAGTTGAACCGAAGATTTTTCCAGGCAAGATCTTAGCAGTAGCTACTCCATCAGGAAAAACTTTAACCACTGATCGGTATTACGCTGATTGCGAGATTGTGATTGGAGATCGAATCTTTGGCATTGATATGATCGAGCTGACTATCTTGGGAGTCGATGTTATCATTGGAATTGATTGGATGTCGGTGTACAGTGCAAGCATCGAGTGCAAGACCAAGAAAGTAATAGTGAAGCCTCCAGGTGGACTTGAAGTCACTTTCCAAGGGAAGCAGAAATGTTCTAAGCTGGTGGCAACTATCCGCAAGGAAGAGACTCCTGTGGAAGTGCAAGGGATTCCTGTGGTTCAGGACTATCCGACTGTGTTCTTGGATGATTTTCCTGGGTTACCTCCGCATCGTGATGTAGAGTTCAGCATCACTGTTCAACCGGAAGTGCACCAATTTCTAAGGCACCGTATAGGATGGCTCCAGTGGAACAGGATGAGGTGAAACGGCAGATTGAGGAACTGTTGGAGAAAGGCTTTATTCAACCTAGTGCGTCACCTTGGGGAGCACCAGTGCTTTTGGTAAAGAAAAAGGATGGGTCGATGAGAATGTGCATCGATTACCGGGAGCTGAATAAGGTCACTGTTCAGAATAAGTATCCTATTCCTCGAATTGATGACTTGTTCGATTATCTACAAGGAGCAGCTGTATTCTCCAAAATAGATCTTCGATCAAGATATCACTAAGTTCGAGTGAAAGCCGAAGATGTGCACAAAACTGCATTTAGAACTCGACATGGGCATTACGAATTCTTAGTTATGCCATTTGGAGTGACGAATGCACCCGCAATCTTCATGGATTTGATGAACAGAGTTCTGAGGCCGTTCATTGATTCTTTCATCGTGGTGTTTATCGACGATATTCTCGTGTACTCCAAGTCAGAGGAGGAGCACACCGAGCATCTGGCAGCAGTTTTGAAGAAGTTGGAAGAGCAGAAGTTGTATGCCAAGTTATCCAAGTGTGATTTCTGGAAATCTGAAGTGGCATTCCTAGGTCACATCATTTCTAAGGAGGGAGTGGCAACTGACCCTCAGAAGATAGAGGCAGTGAGAGATTGGGCAAGGCCTACTACAGTGAAGGAAGTCAGAAGTTTTCTTGGGATGACTGGATATTACAGGAGATTCATTCAAGGTTATGCTCAGATAGCTGTACCGCTTACTGGTCTGACCAAGAAGAATGAGAGCTTCAAGTGGACTGAGCAATGTGAAGCGAGCTTTCAGGAGTTGAAAGAGAAGCTGACTACTGCACCTATTTTGGCTCTGCCTAGAGCAGGTGTTGAGTATGATGTTTATAGCGATGCTTCACATCGGGGGCTTGGTTGTGTCTTAATGCAAGAAGGAAGAGTAATCGCTTATGGGTCTAGGCAACTACGACCGCATGAGAAGAATTACTCGACTCATGATCTGAAGTTGGCTGCGATTATCTTTGCCCTGAAGCAGTGGAGGCACTACGTGTACGGTGAGAAGTTGAACATGTACACGGACCACAAGAGCTTGAATGACATATATCAGCAGAGGGATCTGAATCTGAGGCAGCGGAGATGGTTGGAAGTGCTCGAGGACATGCGACCTGAGATCAAGTATCACCCTGGAAAAGCTAATGTTGTTGCTGATGCACTTAGTCGCAAGAGCAGTTTAGCCAGTTTGATTACGACTCAGAAGCATCTGATTGAGGAGTTGGATCGAGCAGGTATTGAGGTTGCCTTGCAAGGATTGAAAGCATCCTTTGCTCAGTTGAGGCTTCAGCCTACACTGAATGAATGATCATTGCAAGTCAAGAGGTGGATGCTGATATTTTGGAGATGAAGGAGCAGGTTGGTGCTGGCAGGTTGCCCGGATTTCAAATCAGGGATGGAGTGCTGTGGTTCGGAGATAGGCTGTGTGTTCCAAATCAGGCGGACCTGAAAGAGAGTATTCTTCAGGAGGCACATGCTACTCTTTTGTCTGTACATCCTGGGAGCACTAAGATGTACAAGGACATCAAACAGCATTTCTGGTGGTCAGATTTGAAGCGGGGTGTGGCTGAATTTGTGGCGAAGTGTGAGGTTTGTCAGCAAGTCAAAGCTGAAAATCAGAGACCCGGAGGTCTATTACAGCAGTTACCTATTCCGGAATGAAAGTGGGATAACATCAGTATGGATTTCATCACGGAATTGCCTAAGATTTCTAAAGGCAATGATGCGATTTGGGTTATAGTCGATCGACTAACCAAGTCCGCACACTTTTTGGCGATGAAACTCACTACTTCGATGGACAAGTTGGCTGAGTTGTATGTTGGCAAGATCGTCCGGCTTCATGGTGTTCCGTCAACTATTGTGTCTGATCGAGATGCGTGGTTTACTTCGCATTTCTGGAGGAGTCTTCAGACAGCTTTGGGTACCAAGACGGATTTCAGCACTGCTTTTCATCCGCAAACCGATGGGCAAACCGAGAGAGTCAACCGTATTCTTGAGGATATGCTTCGGTGTTGTATATTAGACTTTGGAGGCAGTTGGGAAAGGCATTTACCTTTGGTAGAATTTGCCTACAACAACAGTTTTCAGGCTAGCATCGGGATGGCGCCGTACGAAGCTTTGTATGGCAGGAAGTGCAGGACTCCTGTTTGTTGGTTTGAAGTTGGGGAGCGTCAGTTGTTTGGTCCTGAGCTTGTGCAGCAAACCTCTGAGAAGATTGTTCTGATCAGGAAAAGGTTGGTGGAAGCTCAGAACAGGCAGAAAAGCTATGCAGACAACCGGAGAAGGGACATTGAGTTTGAGGTTGGTGACTTCGTCTTTCTGAAGGTATCACCCAGTAAAGGTGTGGTTCGATTTGGCAAAGGCGGAAAGTTAGCCCCGAGGTTTATAGGCTCGTACAAGATATTGAAAGGGATCGGGGAAACTGCTTACCGGCTTGAATTACCGGAAGTGTTGTCTCAGGTGCACAATGTCTTTCATGTGTCTATGCTGAGAGGTTATATTCCAGATCCGAGTCATCATTTGTCTGAAGTGCCGGAAGGTTTGCAGTTGGATCTGAATTACATCGAGTCTCCTGTTGAGATTGTTGATCGTCGAGAGAAAGTCTTCAGGAATAAGATGATACCGATGGTCAAGGTAGTATGGAGAAACCACTTGGTTGAAGAGGCTACTTGGAAATCTGAGGAGAGGATGTTGAAGGACTATCCTGAGCTTTTTGCTTGATTGTATCTTTGTATCTTTTTGTTCTCGTTATTGTGTTGTATTTTCTGTTTCTCTCACTCTTGACTGTAGTTCCGGGGACGGAACTATTCTAAGGAGGGAGTGTTATAATACCCTGATTTTTCAATTAATGAAAAATTATTTATTTTGCACGTAGTGTGCACGTGCAATATTTTGGTTGAATTAAATCTTATAATTATTTTCATTGTGATGTGTATGAACATTTAAATATGTGTTCTCAAGTTATTTTATACAAAAGCCTTTTCTTTAAATAGATAGAAAGCCTTATTTTAAAAGCATTTTTCTTAAAGCCCAAAATGTAATTTATTTATTTTATTTTAAAATAACTATTTTGGCCCATAAACTAAAGCCCATGGACTATATTTTTACACAACTTGTCATGTAAAATACAATTTAAAAGACTATTTTATTTTATATAAAATTTAAATGTACAATTTTGGTCCTAGTTGCATGCACGTGCACTGCAAAATGCATGCTCTTCTTGTGGTCGGTTGTGCTTTCTTTTGGAGGGAAATGAATTTTTTTAATGGTGATCATGGTGGTGGTTATTTAGATGTGGGTAGTTATTGTAACTCCTACTCTCATCCTAGCCTTCCATCCTACAACCAACCAACTAATCCTAGCCCTCCATTCTAGTTGATTTTTAGTATAAATACCCCCTCCCATGGCTAGTTATTTTGTGCTTAATATTCCCTTCCAAATCTATAGTCTAATAGTATTATCTAGTAGTAGTTGTGAGTTAAAAAGATTGAGTGGTGAGAGAGATTGTGCTTGCATTTTTCCAAGGAGGAGAGGCCGGCTATTCAAGGAAGAGACTTTCGGTGTTGATAAATACCCTTTTGCCCCTCTTTATATCGCTGGCACAGTTCGGCCTAGTGGCGGGTGCTGTTGGCTGTGTTCTCTGTGTGCCTGGGTTCGATTCTTGCTATCGGCAAGTATGAAAAAATATATTTTTTTGGGTTTTTAGGTGTCCAAAAATTGTGAAAAAAAAATATGGTTATTCTCATAAAAATATAAGGGACTTTATAAAAATAATTTGGAGATTATTTGAATGAAATAAACCATGATTTGTGAATAAAAGGCATAAATAGAACTATGGTTCTATAGTATACACTTGTGAAAAATTATAACTTGTAAGAATAAATTGAAATGAAGTGCTAGGAGATGATTTGGCAAAAAAGAAACTTTGTTGTGTGACATAATGCAACTTATTCTCACTAGAGAATAATGCGGAAAATATGAAGTATAAATATCCATTAGTGATGTGAATTTCAATTGATAAAGTGCATGAGTTCATGTATGATTATGGATTAATGAATGAATTAGAGATCATGTTAATGAAAAAGAAATCCGTTGGTTATGAATATGATTTTATGAGTTATAAGTGCTCAATGTAGAAATTGTGAATTGGAATTGAATTGAAAGAGTAGCTAAGTCTCCCCCGGCAATTGGAAAGAAAATGAAATGAAATATTGAAATGAAAGACCAAAGGTTGGTCACGTTTGTATAAAAGAATAAGTCCGGTTTAGTGGATAGGCTAACTCTAGAACATTGATTTTATTCATGATTCTATTAAAATAAGGACTAGTACATAGTGAAGATGTGATGAAAGTAAGAGAAAAACATTGAGTATGAGGGCCATTGGATAGCGGCGAGAGCGTATCCCAGGAATTCCCATGATGAGTCTGGGTGAGGATACTGCTCCAGAGTACCGTCCCGGTGGCGACGCTCGTGGGATGTTTGAAGACTACGGGTGGTGTCATGTCTATGGTGAGAGCTGAATTACCGCAGGATGTCTGCATGATGAGTCATGTCAGCAATGGGATTCCCTCCAGAGTGCCTAGACATGAGTTCGTAGGTCAGAAAACATCTAGGATACTTACCGTAATTACAGTAGTAGATTAAGTCATAACGAGGGATTGAATCCTACCAAGATGAAGAACGATTAAGGGCTTGCCCTTGGACCTATGTAGTATGGGATGCATAGAATCCGAACAAGTCTGCATTAGTGTCATGTAACATAATTAACTGCGTTAAGGACTAAGTGCACAATCACAACACGACATCAATAGGATAGTCTCTTTAGTTGTAATGTGACAAGTTTGTGTTTGCTAAATATGGAAAATTAAGTTATACTATTTTCGGCATAGAGAGGATGGCCGTGTATAATGATCGTCGGTTGAATAAACTGACGTACCCACAGTCTTATATGCAGGTAAATGACATGTTAAAGATTAAAGAGGAACGGATGCTTAAAGATTATACCATGTTGTTGTACATTTATTTAATTGTTGTAACTTTTACTTCCGCTGTGCAAATGAAAAGTATAATATTGATGTAAACTCTGATGTAAAGGTAAAAGTTTAAATTTTCTTGTAAAATTGTACTAAAGGAAGCGAAAAGATCCTGTAG
This sequence comes from Hemerocallis citrina, assembly GCA_017893485.1. Lineage (NCBI taxonomy): Eukaryota > Viridiplantae > Streptophyta > Magnoliopsida > Asparagales > Asphodelaceae > Hemerocallis > Hemerocallis citrina. The sequence goes on from CM030361.1 coordinate 291,855,150, forward strand.
AACATCTCGAATTCAGTGTATTTGGGATTCGGGGCGTTATAGAGCTCAACGTTCAACTCCATCTCATAGTTGCCTCCACAAACTTTCTGGGCACAAACAGCAAATCCAAACGTTCAACTCCATCAGAATTGCATCAATAAATTTGTTGGGACCAAACTGCAAGTCCATAGTCTGGCCGTCTTCCGTAGTTTGTTCCTTCAACAGCTTTTCCAGGTTAGCACATATGCAAGATCCAACGATCAAAATACTCGCTCTCAGACCAACAGAACACTCATCTAACAATGAAACGCTCGATCGACAAAACAAGCGAGCAACACAATGCTTATCGACGAAAGAGAAGTTCAACGAAACGAGCTACGGGACGTGTGATTGAAAAAATCATTGAACAAATCTCCATATCAAACTCGACAGAATGAGTTGACATACACAAGAATCCAAGATCGCCAATGGAGGTTCTACTCGTTGATCCATAAACCAAGGATTTTAAAACCTAAAAACTTTATGTGCACATATATATACATATACATATATCTAAAAATGTATGCAAGCACGCAGAACGTCAAACTCGGCTAAAACTCGACCTCTAAGCTAGCCTACCCGAACTAGCAAAGAAGCGCAATCCAGGCATCTTCTTAATCAACTTGCTTCGAAGATCAATCAGAACTCGAGCTCAAGGGACCAACACCACAACTTCAAATTGCTACTAGGAAATAACTCTGGCTACAAGAAAACAACTCTGGCTACAACAAAAGAAAACTCCAAGTTTCCAAACCAATAACAACACTAAGAGAGAGAACAGATGCTCAACTTCTCATTATCTTTAGCAAATTAATGCAAATGCAAATACAAGAACATGAACATGCAACAACAAGGAAGGGGAGTGAGAGATCAACTCCTCCATTCAAGTCATGGAGATTCGAGCTAACAACATCAACTTCAAAGCTAATGTTGACAAGAACTCTACGCAAAGCTTCAATAGAAAAGAGGAACAATTCTTGCTACTTAGCACATTCAAGATAATTTATCTCCTTCTTTGACTACCCCAACCTCCTTGCAAAGAGTTCCACCTTCAAGCTACTCAAGATTTCCAAACAGCAAAAGACTCCAACTTCAAACATTCAAGAGCTCCCAAAAAAAGAGCCTGGTCGGGTTGCTATTGGATTAGAACCCAAAACCGAAAACTTGAAGTCTAAAAATTCAACTTCAAAAAGGAATACTGTGTTGATTCTTGGTTTTGATGACTACAACACAATACAAAGTTTGTCTATCACATATATCTTGCAGAGTGTATCAAAGTCAATACCATGATGAAATACACAAAGGCAACACAATTCAAGAGTAATCGATCAAGCTTCAAGACATCTAGACAAAAACTCAAGCTCAAGACAAAGGCTCAAGCTCAAGAAAAATACTCAAGTTCAAGAAAAGATTCAAAATGCTTCAATTGTATTAAATAAAGTGTCTTGTAATATTGTATTTTAATTTTTTGAGTCTCAGAAACTTGTAAATGCCTTGTCACACACACACTCACACATACTTTAAATAATCTGATTGTTTTACAAAATCAAAATGTCAAAACAAGCTTGAATAAGTTCAGCTGTATGAGTACCAGTCGACCACTTCTTGGAACCAGTCGACTGTCATAGTACAAAACTGCCTGAACTCATACAAGTTCTGGTCAGTCGACTCATTATGGCAACCCAGTCGACTGTTCAAGCTGTTTCGACAGTTTTCTATTTTAAAAACTTGTTTTTCAAAATCAATTTTTTTTACTGTCGTTGTATGGCAGTTGGGAATCATCCTCTCAACATCCAAACGTTTCTAACTCTATAAAAAGAGTATAGAAGTCATTTGGAAAAGGTCCCCAATAAACTCCAAGCATTTCTTTAAGTTTCAAGCATTTTGTTTTTGAGAAGAACAAGCATTTCAAAAGCATACAAATTGTCTAAGTCTTGGTTCTCTGAAATTCAGTCTAGTATAACATCGAATTCATTATAGACTGATTCAGAAGTTAACCTAATAGCCACTATACAAAATCACAAATCACAAACAAGGCTATAGGTTATTGTAAACTCTTTTTGTTGTTATTTTTTACTCTCGGGTTGTGAGAGTGGTCCTCTCGGTTGGAGAGTATGGCTCTTGATTGTAGAGTCGGTTTTCACTCTTTATTGTAGAATCAGTTTGTTCTCTCTAGTGGTGAGAGAGGTCTAGTTTGACATAGTTGTTGTCAAACACCGTAGGGTATTCTTGTACTTTTTTCAAGAATAGTGAAAAATCTCAAGTGGGTTTCTTGGGGACTAGATCTAGATCGGGAGGACCGAACCAGGATACATCGCTGTGTACTCTGTGATTGACTCTCTGTGGTTGTATTCTCTCAACTTGCAATTTCAATTTCTCTGAGTTTTATTTCAAAAACTTGTCTAGTAAGTCGACTGGTTTTCCGCTATAAGTCGACTGATTAAACTTGTAACTCTTCAGTAAAATACTCTTCTTATCTGATGCAATAGTCGACTGTATATTTTTTAAGTCGACTTAACAGTCCGAAAAGTTCAAGTTGACGCGGCTTTTTAAAACAACACTATTCACCCATCCACTAGTGTTATTTGCCTTGCCTATAAGATCCAACATACTGGAGTTCGGGTTCAAACCCAACTTCATTTTGAACCCACAACTGCTATCCAAATCTTCTAACTCCATCAGCTTCAAAACCCTCCAAAAGCTCCTTATCTTCGAAAACCCCTCGCCGAGCTGCTCCATTTCCAAACTGCCAAGCTCCAACTCCATCACCTCCTCTCGCTGAGCTCCATACTTCTCACTAAACTCGCATGGCAGAGCTCCATCTCCCCACTTCGCCGAGCTACAAAGGCATTTAAGCTTACTCACGGTTCCTTCGCTGAGCTCATTCGACAAGACCATCGCCGATCTCACTTTCCACGACTAACGCCGAACTCCTTTCGTATAACTCAAGGCCATTCATCGCCAAGCTCAAGCCCTTCTGCGCCGAGCTCACGTGAGCTGAAAACCCATCCATCGAACTAGCTGACCTCATTCATCGCCAAAGCTCCATGACCAAGACCCTCGTCGAGCTCAAAAATCTCCTCGCCACAGCCTCTCGCCGAGCTCCATCGCTTCGCGCTAGCTCCATCGCTGCCAAGCTCCTCCTCGCCAGTGCTGAGCTCCAAGGCTGCCGAAGCATCAACTTCGCTGAGCTCGAGCTTGATAAAGTCATTCGCTAAGCTAAGGGGTGCGTGAAAACGACCACGGGTCGACAGTTCTCCACAAAAAGCATGCTAGCGTAAGATCTGTGCATGAAAGCTAGCCACGTCGTCCCTCTCCCTTTTGCTCTGATCCCTGCTGCTAGATGACCTCAGTGCTCGAGCCAAGAGATGATCCACACCTATGATCGCCTCATATCAACATAGCTGCATCTCCACTGTTCAAGTCACTCAGCAGGTGAGCCAAATGATGATGGGCGTGCACATCATGTAAAAATTCGTGCCAGGGTTTAATAACTCATTAATTTGGAAAAATTAATTAAAAGATCCAAAAAATAATTATTTAATTCGGGAAATTAATGAAAATTTTCAAAAAATAATTTAAATTTGTGTTTATTAATTAAAAAATCGTAAAGGTGATTCTAAATTGGGGAAAAATATTTTAAAATCTGGAAAAAACTGAAAAATTACGAAAAATTCTAGAAAAGTTCAAGAAAATATTTGCCGCCTCTAGAAGCTTATGATCAGTTCTAGGTATCTCTAGTCGACCCTGAAATCTAACATTGTACTCCAGAACTCAGAAATAAAGCAAACTACTTCTCGAAAGCAAAGAAAAATTGTCTCCCAGGAGTGGAGAGTTTATCATAATGGTAAAAATCACAACAAATCAGAGGCGTACGTGTTCAGCACATATCTTAAAGCCTCTAAAAATAGATTATTCATATCATGCCTCTTTAACGGGTCTGGGCATTCTTCAGGCTCATCTACAAAATATGAGTCACTTTCAAGCCCATTAAAAGTGACAGGTTAGGTCCACTAGGAGAGCACCCAGTCCATGAAGGCTGTAAGTCAAATCTCTTATCTCCAGATAAGAGAGTCTTATCTCTAGAGGGGAAGGATCAACTAGAGATAAAAAATTCATAATAATCTAATAGATTCATATCAATCTTCTATACTGTTTCTCAGGCCTATAAATACACTCCTCCCTCCTCAGTCAGAAGGTAATCAACAATTGGCAATTCCTCTCTTAAACTCTCTCTCTCTCTGTGGTTCTGACTTGAGCGTCGGAGGGTCTATCGCCGGGGCTACCCTCGGTGTTTTAGGCTTTTTGCAGGTCCATTGGCCGCATCAACAATCGTCGGATTCAGATCAAAGTGCTCAATCAACGATCCAGATCCAATCTTAGGAGCTCTAACTATTTTTCACGATAACAATCAAATATTAGATCTTTAGAGCATCCACAGTCGTGATTGTAAAAAAATGCATAAATGCATATTTACATATAACTTTTATAACGTTTGCTGCAGTCGTCAAATGATATTTTATAGAAATTTAAGGAAAAAAATATCAGACGGAATATGTAGTTGCATCGTAGGTATTTAATTATTTTTTTTAATGTTAAACGGAAGTAGAAGTTGCGTCGGAAGGGACAAAAAGGAAAAAATGGACAGACGGACCTTCAAGATCCGTCCCACGATTTTAAAGTAATTTTTACGATTTTTTTAATAATTAAAAATATTTTTTAAGTGAAAATTTTTTTTTGTGGCCCCCCCCCCGGAGAGGTAACCCATATATGAACACATTTTCAATTCAATTTTAAAAAAAACAAAAACATCGGACGGATCTTGAAGATCCGTCTGAAGAATTAAAAAAAAATATTTTTTTTAGTGGGACGGACTTTCAAGTTGTGTCCTTTATAATATATATTTATCTTATTTCTACTCTCATTTATAGCAATCTACTGTTGCTATTTTGTCAACTGCAGCTGGTCATTTGCTATAAAATGCATTTAATGCATAAATAGCACATGACTGTGGATACTCTTAGTAGTTTTCTTCAAATGTAAATTCACTACCTGTTTGCTCTTACACCAAAAAAATTTGCTAGACTTCCTAATATGACATGACATCACACGATTCAAAATTAGTACTGATATCTCTTTCTTAAAGGATAAAATCCAGTATTAAATTGTTAATGTTCCCCACATCACAAGGATCTAAGATTGGATCTCAACGGAATGGACTCGGTGGAAGATTATTACATGTGCAAATATGATCTCAGACTTCACAGAGTCTTCTCCCTATAATTATATTTTTGAAAGTAAATGATCCCTACCCCCACTCCGTTGCATTACATGGCTTTCTTACAAACAAATCCCTAACAAATCTTGATTTATTTGAACGAATTTTGGACATAATGTAATATGCAGACCCCAGCAATGTGGTAACCATTAAAAAGTAGTCCCCGTTACGTTTTAAAAGTTCTGTGTAAAACACCCTTTTTTCTCATTAACCCAACGCTTTTCTCCTTCCACTTGATCGACTACCACCTCGACAAAGGTGGTGATGACGATAATCTTGACAGTGTTGTAGGTGGACGAAAGTGGAGAGAGGTGATGAAGGGTGATGAACTGATTGGTGGCGATGAAGATTGAAGATGAAGAACAAAGACATAAAATGAAAATCTTATAATGGGTTATAAAGTTTATAGCTATTGGAATCTGATAGGAAGAAGACTGACAAATTTAAATGTGAGATGATCAGAAAACTATTTTAAGTCTATATAACTTGAATACCACTAGCAACAGTGTTTTTTAGTAATACCCAAATAGTTTGAAATGTATATGCAAATAGCAATTTTTGGGGGAATATTAATTCTCAAAATGCGAATAGGTTGGAACCTGAAAGCAAAAAACCCTATATATATATATATATAATGACTTATTTACAACCCATGTTACTGCATCAAATGTCAACGTAATTTGAAAAAAAAAAACAAAGTTTAACCCATCTGTCACTAATTGCATCTTTGCTGTCGTTTGCTTCCACCCACCAACATTTAGATACGAATTAGCTATAAAACAGTCGCGACCTCGTACCATTTCCTTCATATGTAGGATTCATATTACTAGGAACAAATCTAGGAACTCATAAGCAATATAGATCTAATGAATCGATCAGTTGTTTTGAGTTTCGTGGTGGTTGTCGCTGCTGTCTTGTTGGCGGTGGCAGATGCTGATGTGCCAAAAGAGGTGGCGTTTGATGGCAGTGGCTTTGGTGGTAAGTTAGTGTGTTTTTAACATGTATTCGGACGATTAGTAATGCAATGTATATAATCTTTGCTTCATGTGACATAATTTGAACTACCCTTGTATTTATGGAAATCCATGCAGTACAATATAGATTGTGCCATATTAGCTTATAGAGCAGAGTTTATGTGCAAATCTTATGCACATAGCGTTACCCCATTTAACCTAAGAAATTTTTTTTTTGAGGGGGGAACGAAAAGTGAAAAAAAAATTACGTGATTTGCACGTGGGGGAATTTTTTTTTGGGGGGGAATGAAAAGGGCAAAAAAAAAAAATTTAGCAACACGTGCGTTGCACGGGTCGGGTTAAGGACTAAGGCCTTCTCCCATTATAGTAGTAGAGATTCTTACGGGACTGGTAAGTCTTTAACGTGGATTGCACTGGAAGAGGTTGGAGCAGACTGCAGCATGGATTACAACGGAATTGTAAAATAATTTGGTTGAAATTATTTGTACTATTCCTCTTAAAATAAATGATTTCAAATAATCTAGTGAATATGGTTTACTGGAATTCAACAAGAAAGTAAGTTGTAAGAGATGGATGGCCATCTTCTTTAATGAACATTAAATAAATCGATCTTGAAAAATAATTAGCCCTCCAAGCTAATATTGATTTATCTCTTGCAGGGCAATTTATCACTCTTGAAAAGACTGACTACAACTTGAAGGAAACTGTCAAAGGGCAACAGGTTGTTCTTGATGAAGCTGAAAAAGTGAAGGTCGCGGAACTAAGAGACGAGGTTAAAGAGGAGACAAAAAGCACTGACGAGGTCATCAAAGATTACGAGCAAACCATCCACAACAAGGAGAAATACTTCAACCAAATTGTCTCTGAACTCAAAGACTTGATCAAACAGTTCCACAATTACCATGAGAAGATAGTCTCTGATCATTTGAACAAGGTTCAAGTGTTAACCTCTGAAAAGAGCGATCTTGAAAAGCTGACCACTTCATATCTTGCAGAGAAAACAAGCACTCTCGAAATGGTTCACAGCTTGAAGAAAAAAGTTGCAGCCCAAGAGCTCGTCATTCATGAAGCTGAAGAATTGAAGAAGGCCGCAGAACAGCAGGTGAAGGCTGTAGAGGAGAAGGCCGAGGCAGAGAGGAAAAGGGTGGACAAGGCCATTACTGAATACGAGCAAACCATCCTCGACAAGGACAAGAACTTGGACGAAACTGTCTCTACACTTAAAGACCTGATAAAGCAGTTCTACAACTACCATGAGAAGATAGTCACTAATCACACGGACAAGATTGAAGTGTTGACTGGTGAAAATTACAATCTCGAGAAAGATAACGATACTCTCCAAGCTACCATTAGCTTATACATTGAGGAGAAATTGAGCACTCTCAAAATGGTTGACAACTTGAAGAAAATTGTCGAAGCACAAAAGGTTGTCATTAATCAAGCCGAAAATTTGAAGAATGTCGCAGAACTGCAGGTTGTGGATGCAGAGAAAAAGGCTGAGGAGGATAGGAGAAGGGTCGACAAGGCCATTAAAGATTACGTGCAAACCATCCTTGAACTTCAGCTTCTCGAAGGAGGAAAGGATACCGATAGAATTTTATCGTCGGAAAGTGTCTCTGCAAATCAAGAATTACAAACTGCACTCTAGCTAGGAAAGATGCTCTTCCTCCTCCACCAAAGCTTGAGTAAAACTATATGTTCATGTTTGTAGTCTTCATGAAGTAATTACTGAAATAATTGGTGTAACAACCCCAACTTCTTATTACATTTCTAATATTTAGTACTATACTTTTAATAATCTTGATTAGTTAATTATTTAAAATATTAATGTTTTTATTTTCTAACTAATTATGTTACTCCAATTGAATATGGAAAGGTTGTCAGGAAATTTGCGTTATGGAAGTGGAACTGTTAAACTCAAACATAAAGCAAAAGACCAAATAGCAGAGAGTAGCAACACAATAGCAAGGGAGAATGTGCTCAGTTATTTTTTATCAATGCTCTGTATTTTATTTAATCGGATACAAGCTTTAAATAGGCTGAAGAAGAGAAACAAAAAACACTAGAATTTGGGAGAAGCCCACTCCTATTTACTTGGTCCTTACTCCTACCAATAAGCATAGCCATACAATTCAAAAGTGAACGTTAGTTTTGAATCAAACTCCAACACTCCCCCTTGATTCAAAATCTACTACACCAAGAAGCTTTCTGAATTTGAAAAACTTCTCGTAAGATAGTGCTTTAGTAAATCCATCGGCAATTTGATCATTTGTAGGACAGAACTTCAGTTCAACGACTCCTTTTGTAACAGCTTCACGTATGAAATGGTAACGGAGCTCAATATGCTTTGTTCTGCCATGGAAGGACGGATTCTTTGCCATACATATTGCCGCCTTGTTGTCGCAGTATACAAGTGTTGGAGATGTCTGAATCTCGAACAAATCCTCCATGATTCTTCTCATCCACATAGCTTGACGGACAGTAGATGTCGCAGCAACATACTCAGCTTCTGAAGACGATAAGGCGGTATTTTCTTGCTTCTTTGACATCCATGAAACCGCACCCGAACCAAGGTTGAAAATGAATCCACTTGTACTCTTCCGGTCATCTAAGGAACCTGCCCAATCACTGTCAGTAAAACCAACTAAATTAAAATGAGAGGAAGGATGATACCAAATCCCATAGTTCGTGGTTGCTCGAACGTAGTGGAGAATACGTTTTGCTGCTCCAAGATGATGTTTGGAAGGATTATGCATGAACCTTGATATCAGACTTACTGCAAACACAATGTCAGGACGAGAATGAGTTAAGAACATTAATCCACCAACAAGCCCTCTAAAGTATTTTTCATCAGCTTTCTCTGTGCCATCTTCTAGAACCAGCTTCTCATTTGCATTCATTGGGGTTGAGCATCCTTTACAATTTTGCATCTGAATTTTATTGAGAAGGTTGAAAGCATACCTCTCTTGAGAAATAAAAATAGCATCTGATGTTTGTTGGACCTGAAGACCAAGAAAATATTGCAACAATCCAAGATCTGACATTTCAAATTCAGTCATCATAATGGTCCTAAAGTTTTCAATAAGAGATAGAGAAGAACCCGTGTAGATTATGTCATCCACATATACACAAACAATAAGTATTTTATCTTTACCTTGTGTCTTCACATATAGTGTAGGTTCATTATCACTTCTATGAAATCCATGTTTAAGAAGATAAGAGTCAAGACAACTATACCATGCCCGTGGTGCTTGTTTCAGTCCGTATAGTGCCTTCTTGAGTTTATAGACTTTCTCCTCCATTCCTTGGACCACAAATCCTTGTGGCTGCTCAACATAGACATCCTCATTCAAATATCCATTTAGAAATGCAGATTTAACATCAAATTGAAAAACATCCCATCTTTTTTGAGCTGCAAAAGCTAAAATTAGTCTAACAGTTTCTAAACGAGCAACATGTGAAAAAGTTTCATAAAAATCTACACTGTAGACTTGCACATACCCTTTAGCAACTAAACGTGCTTTATACCTTTTAACATTACCTTCTCCGTCATATTTTATCTTGTGCACCCATTTTACCCCGATTGCATCTTTTCCAGGGGGCAAATCTGTCAACTCCCATGTTTGGTTCTTTTCAATTGCGGTAATTTCTTCTTTCATGGAAGTCTCCCATTCTTCTTTTCCATATGCTTATTCATAGCAAATTGGCTCTGCAACCATTAAAGCAAATTGACATGATGCATAAATCTCTGACAAGGATTTTACCTTTCTTGGAGGACTTTCTTCATCAGAAGGTGGAGAACTTCTATTTATAGGAGAAGTACTTGTTGGAGCTGCAGATGTAGATGCGATCGATGTCGAAGATGTTGGAGGACTTCTATTTATAGGAGAAGCACTTGCTGATGGAGATGCGATCGATGTCGAAGATGTTGGTTGAGTCACAACTTCTTCATTTGAAGGATGTGGTATGGATGAGTTTTGCCCTTCACCAATCTTCTGAACCTGTTGGCTATCATTCCACATCCAACTAGCATTTTCATCAAATATCACATCTCTACTAATAATCAACTTCTTGGTTATCGGATTATATAATCGATAAGCTTTTGATTCACTACTATAGCCAAGAAGAATGCATTTTTCACTTTTATCATCTAACTTTCTACGAATTTGAGGGTGAACAAATGCATAAGCAATACAACCAAATACCTTGAGATGACATACTCCTGGTTTTCTTCCAAACCATGCTTCATATGGTGTCATATTTTGTACAGCTTTTGTTGGCGAGCGATTTAGAAGATATACTGAAGTTGCTACAGCTTCCGCCCAAAAATCATTAGGAAGACTATTTTCTTTCATCATGCTCCGAGCCATCTCTACAATGGTTCTGTTCTTTCTCTCGGCGACTCCATTTTGTTCAGGTGTGTACTTCACTGTAAGCTGCCTGCATATACCATATTTCCTACAAAAAATGTTAAACTCAGTTGATAAAAATTCTCCCCTTCTATCAGTTCTGAGGATTTTTATAGCATGTCCACTTTGATTTTCAACTAATGCCTTGAACTCTTGAAACTTAGCAAATGCTTCAGACTTTTTTGTTAAAAAATATACCCAACTCATTCGAGAAAAATCATCAATAAGGAGCAAAAAATATCTTTTCTTATTTAATGATAAAGTCTGCATTGGACCACAAATGTCAGCATGAATAAGTTCTAAAGGCTTAGTAGATCTCCATGATTTTACGACAGGAAAAGATGAACGATGTTGTTTTCCATAAACACAACCTTCACAAACATTATTAACACATTCAATTCCTTGTAAGCCTAGAACCATCTGTTTTTGACTTAACAACTTTAATCCATTGAAATATAAATGTCCATAACGCAAATGCCATAACAGAGATTCATTCTTCACATTAGAGATTAAAGCATAATCATCAAGACATGAAATTTCAAGAGGAAACATTTTGTTCTCAGCCATATGAATCTTTAACGTAGGTATATCTGAATTTTTAGACATAATCAAGCATATATTATCTTTGAAAGTAATTGAATAACCCTTTGCAATCAATTGACCAACACTTATTAAATTATGGGCAAGGCTAGGAATATAAAAAACATCATTGATTATTTTTTCCATACCTGACTTTGTTTTTACTGCAACCGTTCCTTTACCTTCAATTTGCATAACTGCATTATTTTCCAGCCTAACTTGTGTCTTGACAGATTCATCCAAATCACAAAAGAATTTTTTGTCCCCTGTCATATGGTTACTACATCCACTATCTAGAAACCAAACATTACTTCTATTTCTTTCAGAATTAAAACAAGTCATAAAGAGATTACCATCTTCTTTACCTTCATCACCTCTCTTTTCTGTGTAGTTCACTTGTTGTTTGGCTTTGGCATAGCAATAAGCTTCAGTGTGCCCAAACCTTTTGCAAAAATGACATTGTTTTCCCTTGTGGCTTTGGTGATGATTGCCCCTATCATTGTTGCCTCCTCTTTGATTGTTCCAATCAGATCGTCCTTGATTGCCTCTATCACTGTTCCATTCAGATATTCCTCTGCTTCTACCTTTGTTATGTCCTCGATAGACACCTCTTCCAAATCCTCTTCCTTGATGTGTTCCTGTAGGCTTGATTGTGTTTTCAACTCTTGTTTGAAATGCACTTTCAGCGCTCTTTTCTGCAGTCCTGTTTAATCTTTGTTCATGGGCTAGAAGAGAACTTGTTAGTGCACTAAAAGAATAAGTAGATAAATCCTTTGATTCCTCTATTGCAGCTACTACATGATCAAATTTAGGAACAAGAGTTCTCCAAACCTTCTCTACTACTTTGTTATCATTAAGTTCTTCGCCAAGAGTTCTTAACTGATTAACAATAGTAGAAGCTTTGGTACAATAATCGTCAATTGTGTCAGTATCTTTCATACAAAGATTTTCAAAATCACTTCTAAGAGTTTGTAATTTGACAGACTTTACCTTGCCATCACCTTCATATTGTTGCTTCAAAATTCTCCATGCATCGTTTGACTTCAGAGCATTAGCAATTCTTGGAAAGATGGAGTCATTCACCGCTTGTTGCAATATGAGTAGGGCCTTCACATCTTTTTTACGAAGATCCTTCATTTCTGCTGCCTTATCCGTCTCTGCAAAACCATTCTCAACAAGCTCCCAAAGATCTTGTGAAATGAAAAGAGTTCTCATCTTGATACTCCAAAAACCATAATTTTCACCATTAAAGACAGGAATCAAAGTTTGTGAAAGATTGAGGCCATTTCCAATATTCATTTTTAAACCAAAAAAAAACTTCAAACAAACAACAGGTGTACAAAAAATAAATGTACCTTTTTTCCAAAAAAATAACTTACAAGAGTATCATGCGTCAAACCTTCAAATGCAACGGTAGCAAGCTTCCTACAATGAAGATTTGCTCCCAGCTTCAAACGAACCCAAGCTCTGATACCAATATGTTAAACTCAAACATAAAGCAAAAGACCAAATAGCAGAGAGTAGCAACACAATAGCAAGGGAGAATGTGCTCAGTTATTTTTTATCAATGCTCTGTATTTTATTTAATCGGATACAAGCTTTAAATAGGCTGAAGAAGAGAAACAAAAAACACTAGAAATTGGGAGAAGCCCACTCCTATTTACTTGGTCCTTATTCCTACCAGGGCCGGCCCTGATATGTAGGCGGGCAAGGCGGCCGCCTCGGGCCCCCGCGGAATTCGTCATTTTTGGGGCCCCCGATTTCAAACTTCCCTTGTAAATATAGGCACGCGTTTCGCGCGTAAATTTTTTTTTTTTTTTAATATGGGGCAGGGGGGCCCATTTCGGAAGTTCGCCTAGGGCCCCCCGGAACTCAGGGCCGGCCCTGACTGTAGCGCCCCGAATTTCTAAATAAGAAACTTTAGAAAATACGTGGCACTTTCCCAGCGATCCACTTCAATGTAACAATATACATAGACCAAAAACTCAAGTCATTTTATTCCAAATCTTTATTACAACAACTTCTTTCAAATAGCAGCGGAAATACAAACACCTTACATTACAATAATTCTTTTACAACACTATTCTTTACAAAATTACACATGGCTCTATCATCTCACTCATACTCTCTAAAGCTAACCCAAGCATCCAAGCCTCCAATTCTAAGCAATAACCTGCAACATGTGAGGCTAGAGTTGAACCCTAACCCCCAAAACTACGGGGTCAGCCATAACTGGTGTGAGTGATATAAACAACAAACATAAATAACAAATAAACATAAATTCTCAATCAACATGTACTGAACAAAAATACATAAACTGAACATGTAATCTGAAACAAGAACGATAGGCCAGTACATGAGTGAACCAAGTCGAGAAACAATACCAACGATCAAGTATCCATCAATCAATCTCTCTCAAAATATGTACAGTTCAACTGTACGGTACAGTCGACTGTTCAAAGGACCAGTCAACTGATCAGAACAACAATAATCCTCACCTCTCTGATCATGCCCAACTATCAATAAATCTCAATACCACGATGTATGTCCAACAATCGATCTCCAATAATACCATAGATCGGATACCCATATATCCATCTACAAAACTAAAGAGGGTATAGATAGAATACGAACCCGGCATGCATCACCAATAGTGACTATTACACCGACGAACATGTTCATCTACAAACAAACTAAAGAGGGTATAGATAGAATACGAACCCGGCATGCATCACCAATAGTGACTATTACACCGACGAGCATATTCATCTACAAACAAACTAAAGAGGGTATAGATAGAATACGAACCCGGCATGCATCACCAATAGTGACTATTACACCGACGAGCATATTCATCTACAAACAAACTAAAGAGGGTATAGATAGAATACGAACCCGGCATGCATCACCAATGGTGACTATTACACCGACGAACATATTCATCTACAAACAAACTAAGAGGGTATAGATAGAATACGAACCCGGCATGCATCACCAATGGTGACTATTACACCGACGAACATATTCATCTACAAGTAAACTAACGATAACAAGAACCTTCAAGATCATGAAAACTCATCAGAACCAGTCGACTTATGCCGTAATAAGTCGACTGCCTCGAGAACTAATAGTCAAGATTATAACAAGTGCAGTAAGTCGACTTAACCAACCATCAGTCGACTTACCCGAGATAATTATCAATAATTCTCAAGAAACAATCCAAGTGCTAACAGTATAAGATGACTTATAAAAATCATAAGTAGACTTATCAAAAGTATAAGATGACTTATAAAGATCATAAGAAGACTTATCAAAACATAAGATGACTTATAAAGGGGACATAAGTCGACTTATAAGAACATAAGTCGACTTACCCGAGAGAATTTCGAGAAAAACTAAAGATACAATATTAGGGTCGTACCAGTCGACTGATACCTAGTCCCAGTCGACTGTCGGCCTACAGATCTCACAATTTAGGTCTGAAATCAATAATCAATACTGGAGTCAATCTCAAATACCAAATCTCTTCCTCTACTCATATCTAATCCAACTCGTAAATAACAATGTCTAGAGATTCCTCCATCCAATTTCTTATCTTCAATAATCATAATCGAATCTTAACATGTTTCAAGCAATCAAGAATTGTCAATCGAGATCTACTAATCTATCATGGATTTCACATGTATATTACGAATAACAACCATGGCATCGATTTCATACAAGATACGAAATCATCAAACAAAACAACATGCAATCATACACATAAACAAACAAGTCTATATCACTCACCTTTTAGAATCAAGAAGAATCCACAAGCCTTCCTCTTGCTAGATCCAAGAACTCCTTCTTCAATCACCAAGAGAATAGAAATATAATAAGATCTGAGTTGTGCAGCGAATGACGGCTGCAAACTCCCTTTATATAGGCCGGGATCAAGTATTAGGGTTTAGGAATTACATTTGCAAAACAATCCATCCAAATACAATTATATATATATATATATCTTCTTTTGGAAATTCATCTCATAATTCATTAAAATTAGGATTTATATGAAAATATACTTCTATACCTTAACAAATACTGATCGGAAAGTCCAGTAAATACATTTTGCACTTCAACCCTTAAAATTGTCAATTTTGCAAATAAGCCCTTCTTTTATTAAAATTTGCAAATAGTACTAATTAAATTCAGAAAAATCCGGAAAAATACTACATAATTCCAAAATAATAAATAATGATTTTTCATAAAGAATTCTTAATTTTTCAAGCATCTCAAAATTCATTTGCACGTGTTTTGCACGTGTACAAAAGATAGATCTTTTTAGAAAATATCAATTAAATCCTCAGAAATTCATTTAAATTCATTTTCAAATAATAAAATAATATTTGAAAATACGGGGTTCTACATCACTCCCTCCTTAGAAGAGTTCTGTCCTCAGAACTACGGCTAATGAGGTCCGAACAACCCACTAACAATGATTGAAAACTCATGGGTAGAAACATAAATCTTTAGGAAATACAATCACACAAAAGAATGCATTCTAACAAACAAACACATCACACCAAATAATCACAATCATGCAAGGAATTCAGAAAATCAATCTTCCGCTGCGCAACTCTGATAACTTGCCATCGGAAGCCAACTGCGACAACTACTGAACTCCTGCATCCAACTCTGACCTTCTGCTCATCCTTCCAAGAATCAGTGGCCACTCCCTCCTTAGAAAAGGACATGACTAAGGATAGCCACCTCAAGACCTGCTTGGAATCACCTTAAGATCCACACTAAGACTAGTAATCAATGGGCGACACAATTTCATGCAAGAAAATAGTATTAAATAAAACTCTGTCTTTATTCCGTTAATCCAAATAAATTGTTACATGAAGAAAATACTCAATCTTCAATTATTCCAAAATAAAGTTTTACTTAATACAAAAGAATAAATTCCTGCACACACAGATCATATTTCTGGATTGCCCGCATCCTCTTCAGTCAACGCGAACACTCGTCCCTGCTTCGGATCCTTGTCTTTCTCTGCATTCTCTTTCTTCAGCTGTGGACATTGTTGTCGAATGTGCCCTACTTGACCACATTGAAAACAAGTCTGCTTTGCCAACTTCGGACATTCTGACCTGAAATGTCCTGTCTGCCTACAGAAATAACAAGTCACCTCCCGAGTTGCCGGTGCCTTCTGCACTGGATCACTGGGCTTGCTCTGCTTCACTGGGAACTCCTTCCCTTCCTGATCTTCTGCTGGCCTCTTCTTCTTGTTCCAAGTCTCTTGCTTAGCCCGGGACTGATCCATATCTTCCTCGGTCATAGCTGCTCTCCTGACAAGCTTGTCGAACCTTCTGATGCCCAACGGAACCATCCTTGACCTCAAGTTTGGCCTCAAGCCCTGCTCAAACTTTTTGGCCTTCTTTGCTTCGTCCACTACCAATTCTGGCGCATACCTTGAAAGTTGAGCGAACTTCGTCTCATACTCCCGAACAGTCATACTCCCCTGCTGAAGGTTCAAGAACTCAGTCGCCTTCTTCTCCTGAACATCAAGAGGAAAGAAGCGATCTCTGAACTCCTCCAGAAAAGCTTCCCATGTCAGCTGCTGATCTCCCAAATTTCTCTTCAGCGACTCCCACCAGATACCTGCATCTTTCTCCAACTGCATCGAAGCTAACTTCACCTTGCTAGCTTCAGGAGTCTCCGACACTTCAAAGATCGTCTGCATCTTCCTAATCCAGTCATCTGCCGCTGTTGGATCAGCTTGCCCCTCAAAGACTGGCGGCCTCATCCTCTTAAAGGATTCGATCTGCTTTATGGGGTCGGCATTCACCAATCCATGACCAGCTCCATGATTTGGCGGCGGATTCTGCTGCTGCGCTTGCTGCTGCGCCACATTGAGTGCCATCAGCGTATTCAACGTCTGATATACTTTGGCAAACTCAGCTTCAAGGTCGATCCCATTTCCTTGGGAACTACCAGACCCATCCTCGTTGTTGCCTCCATTCCTGCCCCTGGGTGCAACCATTGTGAATACTGCAAAACGAGGGAAAAGTTAGAGCATCACACACGCAATTCAAACTCACATCAAAGTCCTATGGCAAAACCATAACCATACCCCAAACCAGACATCATGTTTAACTCTATGTGATACTCACACTTCTAATGTCCACACCTAGGTACTCACTCTCTAGTGTCCACACCTAGGTTGGTTTTCATACTATGTCTATTATTACTATTGAAGCACGCTCTGATACCAAACTGTAGCGCCCCGAATTTCTAAATAAGAAACTTTAGAAAATACGTGGCACTTTCCCAGCGATCCACTTCAATGTAACAATATACATAGACCAAAAACTCAAGTCATTTTATTCCAAATCTTTATTACAACAACTTCTTTCAAATAGCAGCGGAAATACAAACACCTTACATTACAATAATTCTTTTACAACACTATTCTTTACAAAATTACACATGGCTCTATCATCTCACTCATACTCTCTAAAGCTAACCCAAGCATCCAAGCCTCCAATTCTAAGCAATAACCTGCAACATGTGAGGCTAGAGTTGAACCCTAACCCCCAAAACTACGGGGTCAGCCATAACTGGTGTGAGTGATATAAACAACAAACATAAATAACAAATAAACATAAATTCTCAATCAACATGTACTGAACAAAAATACATAAACTGAACATGTAATCTGAAACAAGAACGATAGGCCAGTACATGAGTGAACCAAGTCGAGAAACAATACCAACGATCAAGTATCCATCAATCAATCTCTCTCAAAATATGTACAGTTCAACTGTACGGTACAGTCGACTGTTCAAAGGACCAGTCGACTGATCAGAACAACAATAATCCTCACCTCTCTGATCATGCCCAACTATCAATAAATCTCAATACCACGATGTATGTCCAACAATCGATCTCCAATAATACCATAGATCGGATACCCATATATCCATCTACAAAACTAAAGAGGGTATAGATAGAATACGAACCCGGCATGCATCACCAATAGTGACTATTACACCGACGAACATGTTCATCTACAAACAAACTAAAGAGGGTATAGATAGAATACGAACCCGGCATGCATCACCAATAGTGACTATTACACCGACGAGCATATTCATCTACAAACAAACTAAAGAGGGTATAGATAGAATACGAACCCGGCATGCATCACCAATAGTGACTATTACACCGACGAGCATATTCATCTACAAACAAACTAAAGAGGGTATAGATAGAATACGAACCCGGCATGCATCACCAATGGTGACTATTACACCGACGAACATATTCATCTACAAACAAACTAAGAGGGTATAGATAGAATACGAACCCGGCATGCATCACCAATGGTGACTATTACACCGACGAACATATTCATCTACAAGTAAACTAACGATAACAAGAACCTTCAAGATCATGAAAACTCATCAGAACCAGTCGACTTATGCCGTAATAAGTCGACTGCCTCGAGAACTAATAGTCAAGATTATAACAAGTACAGTAAGTCGACTTAACCAACCATCAGTCGACTTACCCGAGATAATTATCAATAATTCTCAAGAAACAATCCAAGTGCTAACAGTATAAGATGACTTATAAAAATCATAAGTAGACTTATCAAAAGTATAAGATGACTTATAAAGATCATAAGAAGACTTATCAAAACATAAGATGACTTATAAAGGGGACATAAGTCGACTTATAAGAACATAAGTCGACTTACCCGAGAGAATTTCGAGAAAAACTAAAGATACAATATTAGGGTCGTACCAGTCGACTGATACCTAGTCCCAGTCGACTGTCGGCCTACAGATCTCACAATTTAGGTCTGAAATCAATAATCAATACTGGAGTCAATCTCAAATACCAAATCTCTTCCTCTACTCATATCTAATCCAACTCGTAAATAACAATGTCTAGAGATTCCTCCATCCAATTTCTTATCTTCAATAATCATAATCGAATCTTAACATGTTTCAAGCAATCAAGAATTGTCAATCGAGATCTACTAATCTATCATGGATTTCACATGTATATTACGAATAACAACCATGGCATCGATTTCATACAAGATACGAAATCATCAAACAAAACAACATGCAATCATACACATAAACAAACAAGTCTATATCACTCACCTTTTAGAATCAAGAAGAATCCACAAGCCTTCCTCTTGCTAGATCCAAGAACTCCTTCTTCAATCACCAAGAGAATAGAAATATAATAAGATCTGAGTTGTGCAGCGAATGACGGCTGCAAACTCCCTTTATATAGGCCGGGATCAAGTATTAGGGTTTAGGAATTACATTTGCAAAACAATCCATCCAAATACAATTATATATATATATATATATCTTCTTTTGGAAATTCATCTCATAATTCATTAAAATTAGGATTTATATGAAAATATACTTCTATACCTTAACAAATACTGATCGGAAAGTCCAGTAAATACATTTTGCACTTCAACCCTTAAAATTGTCAATTTTGCAAATAAGCCCTCCTTTTATTAAAATTTGCAAATAGTACTAATTAAATTCAGAAAAATCCGGAAAAATACTACATAATTCCAAAATAATAAATAATGATTTTTCATAAAGAATTCTTAATTTTTCAAGCATCTCAAAATTCATTTGCACGTGTTTTGCATGTGTACAAAAGATAGATCTTTTTAGAAAATATCAATTAAATCCTCAGAAATTCATTTAAATTCATTTTCAAATAATAAAATAATATTTGAAAATACGGGGTTCTACACTGACTCCTACCAATAAGCATAGCCATACAATTCAAAAGTGAACGTTAGTTTTGAATCAAACTCCAACAGGAACGAGTACAATGTTAAGAATGGACTGCATTCATAACAAGAAGAAGACAGCATAACAGCAGCAAAAGGGCAGCAATAGTCGACTGTTATACTAGATGGGGCAAGGGCAGTATAATCGATTGTCCAATAGGATAGTCGACTGAGTTTTGGCTCTGGATGTAAATGGACTATTGCAGGTGTAATGTTGTGTTTTTCTAAGGTTGTGCAAATAAAGAGATTCAAGCGATAGATGGCTAGTTTCTTGAGTCCTTGAGGGAGATTCAGATCCATAGTTTTTGTGAAGTCTCGGAGTTTGTCTGAGTTGTAATATTCTTTTTCATAAATAATGTCTCCTCCCATCTTTCCCATATATTTCCTGTGTGTTGTTTAAGTTAAGTTTCATGTGCTTGTGGATTGGTGTACTTTTCGTTGTCGTAGGGTATATGAGATCCCACAATTCTCAACAATTAGTTTGAGAGCATTAACGCAAGATCAAGGGTTTGTACAAGATCAAATGGGCAAGCGACAAGGACTTCTCTCTATGGAAGAGAAGGGTAAGGATTTTGTTAACAAATGATAATTTGTTTAATGTTTTAAGGGAAAAAGCTCACAGGCGGCAGGTGTGTCTAAGAAAGATTGAAAATTTGTGGATATCAAGGCACTGCGCATTATCACGTCCTACTTGGAAGTTGACGTTTGGTTTTCTGTTCAAGATGAGTATTCAACAGTAGGATTACGGCTGAAGCGTTCAAGATGAGTATTCAACAGTAGGATTACGGCTGAAGCTTGAGATCAAATTTACGAAGTAGGATTACGACTGAAGCTTGAGAGCAAATTCACGATGCACACTCTTCCGATTAGAAGGTAAATCAAATTGAAGTGATTCCTATAGATGATGAGAAGCCATAAGACTTGACAGTTCAGAATGGCGGGGGTAGCCTCTAAAGAGAGCATCTGCAGTCATTATGGCTATATACCCATTTTTGAAAAAAAATAGAAAAAAAATTTGCTGCAGTAATTGGCTATATACCCATATTTTGGATTTGGGACATGAATAGTGAGCTTCAATATTTGGAAGCTGATATAGGATTTTGCAAAATATAGTCGGATTTTTCGTCCGTTCATTTTATTAAAAAAAAAATGAATCGGACGAAAAATCATCTTCCGTTGCTGATTTTTTTATAAAAAAATATATCGGACGAGAAATGATTTCCTGACTGTCGTTTTATGTAACTCCTGTTTCTCCAAAAATGTATTTTAGTGTATTTTCAGTATTCAAAATTTTTGCAAATTGTTTTCGGTTTTCAAATTCTATTGTCAAAATGTATTATTAGATCTTTGTTAAAACCTATTTTTAATCAATAGTTTATTTATAACTAGTTCCCAATGATATTTTTTTTATAATATAAATATTTTTATTATGCTTTGGATTATTATGTTTATTATTATTATGCGTTGATTTTTGTATTATTGATATTGTTTTTGTTAATGCTCATTATGATTATTGATATTTTTGTTATTCGTGTTATTTTATCTTTTACTCTTGATTGTTGATTTAAAAATCTATTTCTATTGTTATTTGTATTTGTAGTATTTTAAATAATTTCTATCTTGTAGATCAATATATATTTTGATATATAATCCTACTTTTATTTATTACTTTATCTATTCGATTTGATCTTTTATTTAAATTCTATTTTAAAACCCTAATCCTATTCCCAATCCTATTGTTGACCCTAATAGATTTACCAAAGCTAAATTAAACCCAATCCTATTTTAAATCATATGCCATTAATCCATATCAATACCTATTAAACAATCCTACTACTACTCCTAATTACCCACAACCCAATTACCCATTAACCCTAATCCCCTTATATATATATCTTTCATCCCTCTCTCTTCCTAAACCCTAACCCTAATTCTCTTCACCCCAAACCCAAGACTCCTCCCTTGGCCGATCTCCCCCTTGGCCGACATCCTCACACCACCATATAATCCTTAGTCTCTCTCTCTTGGTGTTCTCTTGTGGCCGCAAGCCACTATTGTCATCATCCCTCTTGGATCATCTCTCTTTTGGTGGAATTGTTCGTGTGGAGATTTTCGCTCAAGTTTGCTTGGATACATTAGTTCGTAGATTTTCGTTCGTGGTTTTTGTTCGTTGTCGGGATCTGCTCCCATCATTCTTGGTGTTCTTAGTTTTCGTCTTCGGTTAAGGCAGATAACTTGTACTCCAATTCTTTTGTTTGATACAAATCAAAAATACCATCTATAGTGTAGTTGGGTTCTAGAGACAACTCGTGTGTGTGTTATCTTTGATGGGGTTTATCTCTATTGTGAAAACTTGACATAGTTGACTCACGATATAAAATTTGACATGAAATAACTTAAGTTTTACTCGTTCTTAATTTGATCATGTATGTAGGACTTTTGTGAGAATTCGTGATTTTATTGAGACCCATGTGATATACTTGGTGTGGACATCCTAGATGCCCTAATTCATGATGTTTGGACACTTGGTAGACTCGATTTCATATTTAGTTGTGTTTTGAACAGGTTTTGTATGATATATGTAGAGTTGTTGTTAAAGGTAAAAATCTGTATTTTGCCGCTGATCTATTTTGTTTGCTGTTTTGGACTGTCTTAAAGTCAGTTACTTAATTTCGGTATAAAACATGAGTTTTAGAGGATTTCGTCTATTTTCAAACCCCTCTGACCTTACTCAATTTTGTTTTTTTATGTGTGAGTTATGACTGTTTTACTATAGAGGTGTACTTATGTTTCCAGATTTTGTTTCTTGTTGTTTTCAAGGAATAAACTATTTTTATTCTTCGGTTAACTATGTTATTTTGATCTGAAACTTTGGTCAGTTTTTCTATATCTACTTAGGTATTACCCAGAATTTTGGTAGATTTTATTGATGAGCTTTATACGCCGTTTCTTGCTCGTTTATGAAAACTATACCTGCTGTATTTTGCTCACTGTTCTGTAAAGAAACGTATTTTCACCCTGATTCCTTTTACTGTATGAAAAATGTTTGTGAAATATGAAAGTTAAATTATTTTGTCTATTTTCATCTCCCTTTGGCGGATTTGGATTTTGTTTCATGTCTTGCGAGATATTTCAGTTTTCGTACAACAGTGTTGGGAATTCCAGATTTTCCAAAGTATCGTTTCTTGATGTTTTCTTATTTTTAATAACTAAACTAATTTTACTGGAATATTATGAAACTTTATATTTTGATACTGGACATTTAGGGGATTACCCCAGATTTTTCCTGGATTTATTTGAGGAGTTTTAATTCCGTTTTTCTGACTGAGAATTCGTTTTACTGATTTCTTACTGAACGTATTTTCTGCATTCAAATCAGTTTTGAGGTATGATTTTGTGAAATACTATATGCCTTATTTATAATCGCTGGATTCGTGTGGAAGTCTAATTTCCAGATCCTTCGACGGATCCAGATTTGGATATTTATAGTAGTGGGAATCACTGTTTTAGTACAATCACTGTTTTACTGTCCTGAATTAGAAAACTAGTTGTTTACCCTGTTATGTGTTATCTTGTACCTGTACTTATTTGTCTTGCACCATGAACCTGATACATGTTTATACCTTGTTATCCTTGCATTGTTTTGCGACACATACATGCATGCCTGATTATAATAATAAATGACTAGGTCGGGGTTTTAAGGGAAAGATCTAATAGTGTATAATTCAGAAACGTATACTCGGAAGGGGCCTCGTGTTACCCATTTTGATTCATGTTGATACATGAACCTATTGATGCATGGACCTTTTGGTTCGTGTACCCGTTACCTTTTGATGCACGGACTTGTGGGTCGTGTACCTGTTACCTGTTGATGCACGGACCTATTGGTCGTGTACCTGTTGATTCATGAACCTGTTGATGCATGAGTCGGATGATTCGTGTACTTGTTTGATTCATGAACCTTTTTCTGTTCTGATCCCTGAGTACACTGCCCTCTATGGTCCACTATGAAATATAAAGTGAAACTGTTTTGTTATAGCAACCATGTAAGGTGGGCTGTATAAAGTGCTACCTAGATAGTAATCACTACAAGACTTGATACATGACACTTGAATATGATACTTGAACATGATACATGCTTGCTTGATACTTGACTACATGATACTTGTGATTTAAAACTTAACACTTGATACATGATTACATGATACTTGACACCTGATACATGTTTATATGATACTTGATTACTTGACACTTGATTCATGCCATTTACACTTGTTTACTTTGTCATGTTAGCTATTTATTTTGACATCATACTTATATCATGTTGCTAGTTAGTTTCTCCATGTACTTGTATCCTACATTATAAGTGGCCAGTAACTTGCAATTTACGGGTACTTGTTTTTCTTTTTTCCTCTTCCCTGCATTCGTTGAATTGTAGATTTTGGAAAATAGGTTCTAGACGGTACGGGAAATAATTTCCTGACTGTCGTTTTATGTAACCCCTGTTTCTCCAAAAATGTATTTTAGTGTATTTTCAGTATTTAAAATTTTCGCAAATTGTTTTCGGTTTTCAAATTCTGTTGTCAAAATGTATTATTAGATCTTCTGTTAAAACCTATTTTTAATCAATAGTTTATTTATAACTAGTTCCTAATGATATTTTTTTTATAATATAAATATTTTTATTATGCTTTGGATTATTATGTTTATTATTATTATTTGTTGATTTTTGTATTATTAATATTGTTTTTGTTAATGCTCATTATGATTATTGTTAATTTTGTTATTCGTGTTATTTTATCTTTTACTCTTGATTGTTGATTTAAAAATCTATTTCTATTGTTATTTGCATTTGTATTATTTTAAATAGTTTCTATCTTGTAGATCAATATATATTTTAATATATAATCCTACTTTTATTTATTACTTTATCTATTCGATTTGATCTTTTATTTAAATCCTATTTTAAAACCCTAATCCTATTCCCAATCCTATTGTTGACCCTAATAGATTTACCAAAGCCAAATTAAACCCAATCCTATTTTAAATCATATGCCATTAATCCATATCAATACCTATTAAACAATCCTACTACTACTCCTTATTACCCACAACCCAATTACCCTTAACCCTAATCCCCTTATATATATATCTTTCATCCCTCTCTCTCCCTAAACCCTAACCCTAATTCTCTTCACCCCAAACCCAAGACCCCTCCCTTGGCCGATCTCCCCCTTGGCCGACCTCCTCACACCACCATATAATCCTTAGTCTCTCTCTTGGTGTTCTCTTGTGGCCGCAAGCCACTATTGTCATCATCCCTCTTGGATCATCTCCCTTTTGGTGGAATTGTTCGTGTGGAGATTTTCGCTCAAGTTTGCTTGGATACATTAGTTCGTGGATTTTCGTTCGTGGTTTTTGTTCGTTGTCGGGATCTGCTCCCATCATTCTTGGTGTTCTTAGTTTTCGTCTTCGGTTAAGGCAAGTAACTTGTACTCCAATTCTTTTATTTGATACAAGTCAAAAATACCATCTATAGTGTAGTTGGGTTCTAGAGACAACTCGTGTGTGTGTTATCTTTGATGGGTTTTATCTCTATTGTGAAAACTTAACATAGTTGACTCACGATATAAAATTTGACTTGAAATAAATTAAGTTTTACCCGTTCTTAATTTGATCATGTATGTAGGACTTTTGTGAGAATTCATGATTTTATTGAGACCCGTGTGATATACTTGGTGTGGACATGCTAGATGCCCTAATTCATGATATTTGGACACTTGGTAGACTCGATTTCATATTCGGTTGTGTTTTGAATAGGTTTTGTATGATATATGTAGAGTTGTTGTTAAAGGTAAAAATCTGTATTTTGCCGCTGATCTATTTTGTTTGCTGTTTTGGACTGTCTTAAAGTCAGTTACGTAATTTCGGTATAAAACATGAGTTTTAGAGGATTTCGTCTATTTTCAAAACCCTCTGACCTTACTCAATTTTGTTTTTTTATGTGTGAGTTATGACTGTTTTACTATAGAGGGGTACTTATGTTTCCAGATTTTGTTTCTTGTTGTTTTCAAGGAATAAACTATTTTTATTCTTCGGTTAACTATGTTATTTTGATCTGAAACTTTGGTCAGTTTTTCTATATCTACTTAGGTATTACCCAGAATTTTGGTAGATTTTATTGATGAGCTTTATATGCTGTTTCATGCTCGTTTATGTAAACTATACCTGCTGTATTTTGCTCGCTGTTCTGTAAAGAAACGTATTTTCACCCTGATTCCTTTTACTGTATGAAAAATGTTTGTGAAATATGAAAGTTAAATTATTTTGTCTATTTTCATCTCCCTTTAGCGGATTTGGATTTCGTTTCATGTCTTGCGAGATATTTCAGTTTTCGTACAACAGTGTTGGGAATTCCAGATTTTCCAAAGTATCGTTTCTTGATGTTTTCTTATTTTTGATAACTAAACTAATTTTACTGGAATATTATGAAACTTTATATTTTGATACTGGACATGTAGGGGATTACCCCAGATTTTTCCTGGATTTATTTGAGGAGTTTTAATTCCGTTTTTCTGACTGAGAATTCGTTTTACTGATTTCTTACTGAACGTATTTTCTGGATTCAAATCAGTTTTGAGTTATGATTTTGTGAAATACTATATGCCTTATTTATAATCGATGGATTCGTGTGGAAGTCTAATTTCCAGATCCTTCGACGGATCCAGATTTGGATATTTGTAGGAGCAGGAATCACTGTTTTAGTACAATCACTGTTTTACTGTCCTGAATTAGAAAACTAGTTGTTTACCCTGTTATGTGTTATCTTGTACCTGTACTTGTTTATCTTGCACCATGAACCTGATACATGTTTATACCTTGTTTTGATGTAAGCGGATAGAGTCGAACGACTCCAGCCCGATCAAAAAATTTATTGATAATATGAATATCTAATGTACAAACATCTATACAGGGGTTTTACAAGAAGTAAAACAAGAAGAATAGCTAACAATAATGCAGGGAATAAGAGCACCAATAGGACTAGAGTAATTACAATAGGCTAAATGACCGGATGCAACTGAACAACATTCGAAAGAGGCGGGTTGGGCAGGGGGCAGTACCATCGAGGCTGAAGGCAAACATCGTCAACGAAACGGGAGGCTAGATGACGCGACAGCTAGCCTAGCTGGACGCTAAAACCGATCCGGCACTACAGGATTTCAGCGACCGATGAAAATCTGATCGAGGGGAGATGTCCCAGGCGAGACGCTAAGGCCATGCTAACGCTGAAGCGGAAAATAGCTACCGTGATCAAATAATGAATTCGATAACGCTAAGGGGCCCAACGACTGCAGCCGGAGGCAACGAACCGAGGACATCGAGCAAAACAGCTCCCGACCAACAAAATAACCAACAGACAAAAACCAAAAGAAACAAAGACCTGAGTCGAAAATCAGGGCCTCTAAATGAACGCACCAAGTATTTAACATGCCGTTCAGAACAAATTGAAGCCAATGTTTATACCTTGTTATCCATGCATTGTTTTGCAACACATACATGCATGCCTGATTATAATAATAAATGACCAGGCCGGGGGTTTAAGGGAAAGATCTAATAGTGGATAATTCAGAAACGTATACTCGGAAGGGGGCTCGTGTTTCCCATTTTGATTCATATTGATACATGAACCTATTGATGCATGGACCTTTTGGTTCGTGTACCTGTTACCTGTTGATGCACGGACCTATTGGTCGTGTACCTGTTGATTCATGAACCTGTTGATGCATGAATCGGATAATTCATGTACCTGTTTGATTCATGAACCTTTTTCTGTTCTGATCCCTGAGTACACTGCCTGTAACGCCCCGTCCCAATACTCAGACAAATTATAAATACTATGTAGTACAACTGCCCACCACAGGCTGCCTCTCAAAAGGTGGTTAACCGGATTGGTGACTCTTGATCATTGGCTAATAGTATTTATACTCAAATTATCATATCAAACCTCCCATGTGGGACTAAATTTCTCAATCTCAATCTCAAATCCCGCGCATACCAGTCGACTGCTCTACCCGTCAGTCGACTGTTCGTTCGAGATCTGGGGTATTACATACACCCCCCCTTAGGAATTAGCATCCTCGCTGAGTATAGGGCACACATCTCGTATAGGACCGCTCTTTCTAGCCGATGTAGTATAGTCCTCGATCCCGGAGATCAATCATTCACCACACCGCAGATCGGATACCACACTCAACACCGACCCCGGAGCTCAATGACTCCCAGCACCGCAGATCATATAGACCTCTACTACATTCGGTGTCGAAAGTCGGCTCTGATACCATTTGTAACGCCCCGCCCCAATACTCAGACAAATTATAAATACTATGTAGTACAACTGCCCACCACAGGCTGTCTCTCAAAAGGTGGTTAACCGGATTGGTGACTCTTAATCATTGGCTAATAGTATTTATACTCAAATTATCATATCAAACCTCCCATGTGGGACTAAATTTCTCAATCTCAATCTCAAATCCCGCACATACCAGTTGATGCAGTTTGTTTCTAGGAGACGTGTGGATGCACCAGGTGTGAGTTCGGACTCGATTTGTATTGAAGGAGAAAGCTGCTTGTCAGACGACCCTCCGCTGACCGGGCGGTACCTGCGACGGGCTCGGAATGAGGTGGATGTTTGGGCTCGGATCAGAGGGTTTGGATCTGAGGTCTTGTGTACCTGCAGACGGTCCTGAAACACCGGGGTTTATTCCGGTGGCGGACCCTCTGACGATCTACTCAGTCTCTGTGAGAGAGTAGCAATAACTAGGTGAATTTAGGTGGCAAAAGATTGGTTACCTGAAAAGGTGGGTGAGGGTCTAGTATTTATAGAGAATCCCAACCGGGTATGGATCCACTTGGGGGCCGGGTCTGGACCCGAAAGCCTATGGGCCTGACGTGGCAGGAGGCCCAAGGGGTTTAGGGCGGACGTGGCAGTGCCCAAAGTGGTATAGGGCTGACGTGGCAATGCCCTAAGCGGTATTTGGAGCTGACATGGCTGATCATGGGTCTCCTGTGCTTTTGGGAGAATCGGAGGGCCTAGGCTGTGCCAGGTCATCCTCATGCCTCGCCAGGATGGGGGGATGGCCCGTGGGGCAGTCATGGATCGGAGGCCGAGGACCATTGAGGCTCGACGGATACGAGGAGACCAGTTCTGTGGGGGTGAACTTGAGGTTCGGCGCCGACCCTGTAGTGGCTCGGAGCCGACCTAGATTGCTGTTTTTACCATTTTTTGAGTAAGAGTTGTATTGGGCTCTGGTTGGGCCCCAAGCCATTTTTATCCTACCACACAAGCCCCCCACTCCTGCGGGGGTGCGGGAGCTAGCCGTGGAGGAGTGTTTATGGTTGTAAAAATGGGACGGCAAATTACTGGGCCTTCATGAGGGGGTTGTCCTGATGTTAGAGCGATCCTCGAGCCGGCGAGGGTCTATGGGTCGGCAAGGGCGATGGCAAGCAGTTGAAACTTTCTGAGAAGATTACCGGGTGCTAGACCTGACCTCGAGCTGGCGAGGGATTACGGGTCAACAAGGGTGATGGCGAGCCATTGAGCCTTCCAGAGAAGACTACCCTGGTGCTACACCTGACCTCGAGCTGGCGAGGGATTACGGGTCAACAAGGGCGATGGCGAGCCGTGGAGCCTTCCTGAGAAGACTACCCTGGTGCTAGACCTAACCTCGAGCTGGCGAGGGATTATGGGTCAACAAGGATGATGGCGAGCCGTTGGGCCTTCCTGAGAAGACCACCCTGGTGCCAGACCTGACCTCGAGCTGGCGAGGGATTACGGGTCGGTAAGGGCGATGGCGAGCCGTGGAGCCTTCCTGAGAAGACTACCCTGGTGCTAGACCTGACCTCAAGCTGGCGAGGGATTACGGGTTAACAAGGGTGATGGTGAGCCGTTGGGCCTTCCTGAGAAGACCACCCTGGTGCCAGACCTGACCTCGAGCTGGCGAGGGATTACGGGTTGGTAAGGGCGATGGCGAGCCGTGGAGCCTTCCTGAGAAGACTACCCTGGTGCTAGACCTGACCTCGAGCTGGCGAGGGATTACGGGTTAACAAAGGTGATGGCGAGCCGTTGGGCCTTCCTGAGAAGACCACCCTGGTGCCAGACCTGACCTCGAGCTGGCGAGGGATTACGGGTCGGTAAGGGCGATGGCGAGCCGTGGAGCCTTCCTGAGAAGACTACCCTGGTGCTAGACCTGACCTCGAGCTGGCGAGGGATTACGGGTTAACAAGGGTGATGGCGAGCTGTTGGGCCTTCCTGAGAAGACCACCCTGGTGCCAGACCTGACCTCGAGCTGGCGAGGGATTACGGGTCGGTAAGGGCGATGGCGAGCCGTGGAGCCTTCCTGAGAAGACTACCCTGGTGCTAGACCTGACCTCGAGCTGGCGAGGGATTACGGGTCAACAAGGGTAATGGCGAGCCGTTGGGCCTTCCTGAGAAGACTACCCTGATGTCAGACCTGACCTAGAGCTGGCGAGGGATTACAGGTCGGCAAGGGCGATGGCGTGCCGTGGAGCCTTCCTGAGAAGACTACCCTGGTGCTAGACCTGACCTCGAGCTGGCGAGGGATTACGGGTCGGCAAGGGTGAGGGCGAACCGTTGTGCCTTAGAATGTTTGAGCGGGGTAGCCCGCCGTTTTTGTGGAGTATCTGTGTTATGTTCCAATTTCCCAGGGGCTATAATTGCGCCGCCTAATAAATGCATGGCGCATGGGCTTTCGTCGTTTGGCTTTCCCCATGTCATAAAGGCCGGCCTATGGGGGAGGCTATAAGTACCCCTCCCCCCACAGCGGGTTGGATCACAGCAAGGGTGGTCCATTGGCCATCAGAGGTGTCTGCTCCGGCGGACGTCTGTCTCTTGCAAAATTTTATCCCCGGTCGTGTCGGAGAGGTGGTGACTCTGCCGCCCGGATCTTCTCTTGGATCTGATGGCTCTGATACGGTAGCCAGATCCAGGGAAGATCAGGGCGAGAGGGGTAACGACCGAAATCCAGACCGGTAGATAAGGGGCCTCGGATTGGTGGTGGCTCTGCCGTCTGGATCCTTTTTCGGGTCAGACGACCCTGACAAAGTTGTTTGGTCCGGGAGAGATCCAGATGGGAGGGGCATCAACCGTATTCCGGACTTGGGGCTGAAGAGCCTCGGATAGATGGGTCGTCTCCGATTGGAGGTTGGCCAATCTGTCTTCCGATAGGGCTCCAGGCGATGGTGGTTTCTGTCCCACCCTCAAACAGTTCGGGGTTTCGGCTGCCGAGGCCGTAAGCCCCGAGCTGCTCACTGGCGAGAGGGGAACCGACCGAGCCCTGGAGCCCGGGGCGTCTGTCGAAGGACGGCGCCTTAAATCTTAAGTAAAATGTTTTCTCCACCGAATACTCTATCCGAACCGACCCCTGCGTCTGGCTGCCAGCCTGGCACTGGATGACGTTAGCAGCGCACGTTTTGAGGACGTGGCGCGATTTTCCAGGCAGCAGTTGTACGTCAATCGGTGAACAGTAATTGCGGAAATCGAGGAGTCGTTTTCATCCTCTATAAATATTCCCCCCTCTCCCCCTTTCGCCCACTTCTTTCTCGCTGCTTTCTTTTTCAAAAAAATCTTCCAACACTTCAACGCTCGTCCCTGCAGTTTGCTGTACTAGGCTCGTCCCTCCGAAGCGACCCCAGGTTAGTTGGTAAGTCTGTTTAGTTTAGGCACAGATGGATAGGGCTCAGTCTGGCTCGTCAGCGTCGACGTCAAGGGGGAAGTGAAACCTGCCTCCAAATCGACGTCGTGGGAGGAGCTCGTGCTTGAGGAGTCAGTACATGCTGCGGAGCCTTCCGATTCGGTTTCGTGGGAGGAACCAGTAGGTGAGGAGGGGGAGGTACACAATGTGAGGCCGTTACGCTCCCGAAATCCCTTCGTGGTGGAGAGTAGCGAGTCGGAGGAAGCAAGAGATGGTTTGGACGGTGTCCGTGTTCTGGAGTTGACTTCCGAGGAGGAGGGAGGCGAGGGCGACACAGTAACGAGATCCGCAGTTCAGGGTGCGGGTTCGAGTTCCATGCCGACTGGTCTGGGGCCATTATCTACCCCCTCGTCGGAGCGAACCAAGGAGAGGAAGAGGGCTCTGAGGAAGGCAGGGTCGAGGACTGGTGGTTCGAGCCAGGCACCTGTTTACCGTAATTTGAGGACAGGTTCGCCCGTACAGCCGAAGCCTTTCCGTCAGTATCCCGACGACCTCTCGGACAAGGAGCTCTTTGGCGTGCAGCCCTCTTCGCCGAGTCGGAAAAGGGTGATGATGGACGCGATTCCGATCGTCTTGGAGGGCGGGGACTTGGAGGTTTTGCAGCTTGCGTACCACATAGGGCCCGGCTACGAATTGATGTTGCCGAGCTTTACTCTGCGCCCAACCGATCCCCTTTCTGCTTGGTATTGCGTCTTCCCAGTGGACGCCTTCATCTCCGGACTGAGGCTGCCAGTCCACCCGTTTGTTCGGGATGTGCTGAACTGGGCCTCCTTAGCGCCGATGCAATACGGGCCGAACTCTTGGAAGCAGATTATCTGCTTTGTGCTGATGTGCGAGGAACAGAAGGTACCCCTACGACTGAATGTGTTCCGAGCGATGTTGATGATCAGCTCGGCGGCTGAGGGTGTTTACTACATCTCGCCCCGGAGTAAGGGGAAGGTCGTTCACAGCCACCCGGACTCCATCAAGGATTGGAAGAAAAAATATCTGGTGATCCGGAGCGAAGAGCCCTGGGACATTTCCACTCGATGGAACCACTCCAAGCCGAGCTATCTACAGCCGAGGCCGAGAGATTTGACGGCCGAGGAGTGGGGGTTTGTCGAGCGCCTCCGTCTGTCACATAGTATCGATTGGACGAAGGTGACGGAGGCCCACCTGGCGAGCGTTGGACTGAGCCCAGCCGTTCTGTGTATGTAGTTGTTTCTTTTCTCTCGATCTTTTCGTACTTTCTTGCTCATTGCTCTTAATGGATTTTTCTGCAGATATGGATGAAGCATCGATCAAGGCAAAGAGGCTCGCCCTGAAGAAGGAGAAGGCCGAGAAGAAGGGGGAGGCGACGAAGAGGCCGAGGGAGGCGTCTCTAGCCATCTCGGAGGTCCAGCTCGAGCCGAGGACCAAGAGGACTCGCTCAGAGACGGGCAAGGGGGTGGCTACTTCGAGGGGCCAAGGCCAAGCGAAGGCATCCGATCTTGATAAGGGGAAAGGTCCCTTGGTCGAGGTCGAGGAAGAGGACCCGGTGGTGGAGATGTTGCGGCAACGGTGGGCACCGGATTGGTCGGTTCGGATGGGGGACTGTCTGACCAAGGAGGCCCAGGCCGTGGAGGTGGCGGAGAAGTTGGCAACCCCTCGCGACCGTAAGGAGATGGAGAGCGAGCCCGTGGAGGTGGCGTTCACGCGCCTGGCGCAGGCCACCGTGCTTGTAAGCTCGTCGACCCTATCCCTCTTGTTAATTTTGCTGTGGGAGTCTTTTTCTTATCTGCGCTTGTTGGTCGCAGGCTTGTATGTAGGGGGCTAACGTAAAGAACCTCTACGAAGCGTCCCTGGCACAAGAGCGAGCTCGGGCGGATAAGAGCGAGCGGGAGATGAAGGAGATGCGGATCGAGCTCGAGGGCTCGCACAAGAGGGAGCAGCAGATGAAGCTTGAGCTCGAGGCCAAGGATACGGAGTGGGGGAAGAGGGTGGTCTCCTTGAAGAAGAAGTTCGCCAAGGAGAAGGAGGAGTTGACGGCAGCGTTCGCCAAGGAGAGGGAAGAGCTGACGAATGCGGGTCAGCTGATGGTGATCAAGGCCCAGGACGAGTGTTACGCGAAGGCCCTCAGTCATGTGAGGCACTTCTACCTGACCGTCGACCTGTCCAACTTTGAGTATGACATGGAGATCGAGGGGTACCGAAGACCCCTGGCGAAGAAGGGCCCGTTGATAACCCGGCTGTCGACCCTCCTGCGAACCCGACCGATGCCGAGGTGGGAAAACAAGTTGCGTAGTTTTATCTTTCTTTTTCCCTCTCTCGATTGTATTTGCCTTCCGCGGACTGGCCACCGTATTTTTTGTAAGAAGCAACTCAATTTATAAAAAAGGATTTTTGACCGGCCAAGTGTTTTGACCTCGGATATTTCCGAACCTTCTTGCTTATGTGTATTGAGTTGGCTGGTTCTCTTGTAGGTTGCGGCTCCCCTTCCCGAGGTGGACCCCCGTCGTTCCGACGTGGCGTGGCTCCGGAGCAACGTTGAGGCCCTGGAGGCCGCATTGGTTCGCTACCGAAAGGGGGCTCGTGACACTGATGCGGCCTTTCATTATTATTGGAATAAGTCTGAAGCCTTAAGTGAGGAGGCGAGCCGGCTGAGGAGGGCGATGGTGGATCGGGAACTTGGTGGTGCAGGTCTTGGACAGGCCATGTCGAGTGCCTCGGTGCAGAGGCCCTCTTCTGAGAGGTTACTTCGCGATGTCCTTGTGAAGAAGGAGATGGAGATACACCGTTACAAGACGATGCTGGGTGTTTCGACATCTTCCTCAGTGGGTCGGCGAGCGGAGGGGGTTCCCTCTGCGCTGCTGCTGTTGGAGCGTATGCGACCAGTTGATGCCCAGAGCTCCGTGGCTGGTGTGTCGACCGTGGCTGAGCCTAAGGACCATTATGACAAGGAAAGGGCTCCTAGTCGCTCGGTCGGAATAATCCCGCCATTCGTTGGACCCGAGGGACCCTAAGATGGCGACTTCCTTCAGTTTGAGATGAGTGGAGTGTTTCTGTAACGGTCTTTGTTTGTTTTCTCAGAACCCAATAAAGGAGTATGAATAAGGAATTCTTTTCACTCTTTGCTCTGGCTGATGGTGTAATGAATGATGAAGGTGGTGTGGATTGGCCCTATCGATCCGCAAGGGATCGGCGTGGGGTGTTGTGAAGTCTCCCTGGCTTGAGGCCGAGTCGGACCTACCGAGGCGCTGGGGATGATACCAGAGTGAAAACTCGGGTGCCGATCCCATTGTTCGGTGTTAGGTCGGATCTTCTGAGGCATTTGGAGTTCGACAAAAAGAGATTTCTTTCATATAAGATAGGGAGGGCCGCTAAGACGGCCCTTTACATATGAGCGTTTACACAAAAACATATTTACATTTAGCCAGACTAGAACCTATGTTCGTCCCTCAAGGAACTTCATTAGGTGCTCGGCGTCGACTGGGACCTCATCCAGCTTGACGATAGGTTCGGGAGCAGGGCCGTCCTTCTCAGGTTCGAGTTCGACGGCGTCGAGGGGAAACACACCTCCCCCGACGGTGGTCATGTAGCACGATCGCGCTGCTTCTTGGCTGCCTTGGACGGTGCCGACTCCTTGCGGGGTGGGAAATTTAAGTTTCAGATGGTAAGTCGAAGGCACCGCTTGGAGGGAGCATAGTCCGGGTCGGCCTAGTATGGCGTTGTAAGTTGCCTTGACATTGACCACCATGAAGTCCATGGATTCGGTCCTCTTGACAGGAGCCGATCCTACGGTAACGTCGAGGGTAACAATCCCCTCTATCACGACAGGGACGCCGGAGAACCCATGCAAGGTGTATCCGGCCGGCTTGAGTTTGCCTCTAGGTAACTTGAGGTTCTCGAAGGCTTCGAGGAAAAGAATATTAACCGAGCTGCCGTTGTCGACGAGGATTCGGCGAACTTCACAATTAGCCATGTGGAGGCTAATGACGAGGGCATCGCAGTGGGGTAGGCGAACGCCTTCGAGGTCCTCTCCTGAGAAGGAGACCGGCATCGGTTGTAGCTTGGGCGAGGGGTTGTCTTGGACAGCATTCACCTCTCGGATGAATGCTTTTCGGAAAGTATTTGATTCTCCTCCCATTGGCCCTCCGTGGACACAGTGCAAGATGAATGGCGTATCCGTGGCTCCCTCGGACTCGGGATCCCGACCCTGGATGCGGTTCGGAGTAGGGTTCGGAGGCGAGAGCCTCCGATTTTTAGCATCTCGCCGATCCCGTGGGCCTTCTCGAGTGAATTCTCGGAGGTACCCTCTTGAGATGAGTTCCTCGATTTCGTCTTTCAGGGCCCGGCATTGGTCGTTTCGTGTCCATGATCTCTGTGGAAGCGGCAGTAGAAGCGCTGATCTCGATTCTTGTTGTTATTAGATCGGGGAGGTAGTCGGACAATGCCTTTGTCTTCGATTTCTAATAGGATGGCGGATACGTTATGTGTCAAGGGAGTGTACCTCTCGAAGCGGGGGACCGGCGGGACCTTCTTCATGGCCCCCGCGTCCCTCGGTGCCTTCTTTGATGGTTCGACTTCTTCGGCCTTCCGTTTTCCCTTCCCGGTGGCCTCCCTGGCATCTTCGGGGTTAAGGGCCTCTTCTGCCCTAATGTATTTCTCGACCCGGTTGAGGAGGTCGGGAAAGTCGACGGGGGGTTTCTTCGCCAGAGAAGCCTTCAGCTGTCCATGATGGGCGTTGTGCCGAAATGCAGCGGAGGCGACGCCTGGATCAAGGGAGGAGACCGACCTTGCCTCTGCGGTAAACCTCCGGACGAACACTCTGAGTGACTCCCCCTCTATCTGTCTGAGCCCAAGAAAGAGGCATTGGTCCTTTCGGCCTTCCGGCTGGTGACAAAGTGGGCAAGAAAATTGCCCTCTAGTTGGTCGAAGGAGTAAATGGAGCCGGGGGTGAGCTTTGAGAACCATTCACAAGCCGGACCCCGAAGGGTGGCAGGGAAGGCTCGGCACAGCAGGGGATCCGAGGCGCTGTGAATCATCATGAGGGTTTTGAAACCCTCCATGTGATCAGCAGGATCTCCCTTGCCGTTGTAGGTCTCGAATTGAGGTGGTCGGAAATTCCTGGGTATTTCCGCTTGGAGGATGGGGGCGGAGAAGGGAGGACGGACAGGTCTGTACCCTTGAGCTGCTCGTTGGTCGCCGTCTCCTATGTGATCGAGGCGATCCTCCATTTCTTGGAGGCACCTTAGGAGCACGCCATCGTCCTCTGGCTGGATTGTTGATGGGCGGGACACGCTGGCCTCGGCGTCCGACCCGGTTTGGGAATGGAGGGCTTCCTCCCTGGGGGCCCGTCGGAGAGCCCCAAGAATTTCTCTTCGGAATTCCTGGAACTCCTTGTGAGTGACGGGGGCTCCCTCGACCCTGTTTGGTCGGTCTGAAGGTTGCCTTCCGATGCGGCTGAGCGCTGGCCTCCGTCCCTCGGGTGGCGGTCTTGGATGGTTCGGGGCCGGGTTGGAAGCGGCCCTTCCCCTGCTGTGGCTAACCTGTCGGTTGACGATTATCCCCCGTAGGTCGGGCTGGACTTGACGGGTGACGCTCCTTTGGGACCCCTGATGGGGAGCCCTGTGTTTTGAAATGCGTGGCCCGGCGTTAGCAGATGGTGGGGGCGAGTCCCGTCGGTTGACGGAGGAAGCAGCCCCCTTGCCCTTGGAGGCCATGAGAGTTCGGCTGTCGAGGTCCCTTGATGGTCGGGCTCGGGTCAGCTTCTGAAGCAGTGTTCCCACAGACGGCGCCAACCTGATGCGGTTTGTTTCTGGGAGACATGTGGATGCACCAGGTGTGAGTTCGGACTCGATTTATATTGAAGGAGAAAGCTGCTTGTCAGACGACCCTCCGCTGACCGGGCGGTATCTGCGACTGGCTCGGAATGAGGTGGATGTCTGGGCTCGGATCAGAGGGTTCGGATCCGAGGTCTTGTGTACCTGCAGACGGTCCTGAAACACCGGGGTTTATCCCGGTGGCGGACCCTCCGACAATCTAGTCAGTCTCTGTGAGAGAGTAGCAATAACTAGGTGAATTTAGGTGGCAAAAGATTGGTTACCTGAAAAGGTGGGTGAGGGTCTAGTATTTATAGGGAATCCCAACCGGGTATGGATCCACTTGGGGGCCGGGTCTGGACCCGAAAGCCCATGGGCCTGACATGGCAGGAGGCCCAAGGGGTTTAGGGCGGACGTGGCAGTGCCCAAAGTGGTATAGGGCTGACGTGGCAACGCCCTAAGTGGTATTTGGAGCTGACATGGCTGATCATGGGTCTCCTGTTCCTTTGGGAGAATCGGAGGGCCTAGGCTGTGCCAGGTCATCCTCATGCCTCGCCAGGATGGGGGGACGGCCCGTGGGGCGGTCATGGATCGGAGGTCGAGGACCATTGAGGCTCGTTGGATACGAGGAGACCAGTTCTGTGGGGGTAAACTTGAGGTTCGGCGCCGACCCTGTAGTGGCTCGGAGCCAACCTAGATTGCTGTTTTTACCATTTTTTAAGTAAGAGTTGTATTGGGCCCTGGTTGGGCCCCAAGCCATTTTTACCCTACCACACCAGTCGACTGCTCTACCCGTTAGTCGACTGTTTGTTCGAGATCTGGGGTATTACACTGCCCTCTATGGTCCACTATGAAATATAAAGTGAAACTGTTTTGTTATAGCAACCATGTAAGGTGGGCTGTATAAAGTGCTACCTAAATAGTAATCACTACAAGACTTGATACATGACACTTGAACATGATACTTGAACATGATACATGCTTGCTTGATACTTGTGACTTAAAACTTGACACTTGATACATGATTACATGATACTTGACACCTGATACATGTTTATATGATACTTGATTACTTGACACTTGATTCATGCCATTTACACTTGTTTACTTTGTCATGTTAGCTGTTTATTTTGACATCATACTTATATCATGTTGCTAGTTAGTTTTCCCATGGATTTGTATCTTACATTATAAGTGGCCCGTAACTTGCAATTCACGGGTACTTGTTTTTCTTTTTTCCTCTTCCCTGCATTCGTTGAATTGTAGATTTTGAAAAATAGGTTCCAGACGGTACTGGTGACATGAAGTATTAGTGCTGGATCTTGATATTATTATTTCTTGTAGTTTCGTGAATATTAATTGTATTCATGTATTTGGAGTTATTCTTGTATTTGGGCAATGTGACCCAGGATTATTTGTGTTATTCATATCATGACTATTTGAGATTAATATATTTTATTTCAAATATTCTTATTGGTATTTGGTTCATATGTGCATGTGGTTGACTTTTCTGGCTTCCGACTCTGATTATATTGTGATATGTTGTAAAGATTTCTGAACAGCTGATGGATGATGAAAATCATTCGCTGGGCCAATATTACGTACTCGTATTTCGTATTTTTGGGAAGCGGGGCATGAAATTTTATTAAAAAAAATTCAAAGTGGTTGGACAGGAGATGATCTCCCGTCCAAACCAATATGAATTTTTTTTAAAAGAACTATGCCTATATATATTATTATAGGTCTTAATTATGTTTTAATCTAAATTTAATTAAGATTTATGATTTATTTAAGTTGTAATTAGGATTAAATTAAGATTTAGTTAGGATTAAGTTAGATTTAATATAGAAAAAAATTCTTGGATGGGAAATCATTTCCCGTCCGTGGTAAAAAAAAAATTCCCCAGACGGGAAATTTTTTTTCGTCCATCAAATTTTGGTTTAGATGACTACAATTTATAAGACAAAGTAGATACTATGTAGTACAAATGCTCACCACAGACTGCCTCTCAAAAGTTAGTTAACAGATTTAGTGACTCTTGAACATAGACTATGTTATTTATATATCTCTACTACTATAATGGGAGAACCCCTTAGTCCTTAACCCAACACTTGCAACGCACGTGTTGATAAATTTTTTTGTTTTTTCCCCTTTTCATTCCCCCCACCCAAAAAAAATACCCCCACGTGCAAATAACGTTATTTTTTTCCCCTTTTCATCCCCCTCAAAAAAAAAATTCTCACGTGCAAAGCACGTGTATAATACTAGCGTGCATCGCACGTGCATTTACTAGTTATTATAATGCCGAAATATCCGATATGGGATGTTATCAACTTACCTCTTTCCGAAGTCTCTCTCATGAGAACATTTCAACATGTGGGCCCCCAGGAAGCCACGTCACCAACCTCTGTTGACCGAAGCCAACCAGCAATTGTTGATGCTTTTTTTTCATTACCGTGGGCCCCATGTACTATATCATTTCAACACCATTTGAATACTTTACCATTATTATTCCATCCATGCATATAATATCAAACATCACTATTTTATTCAAATTTTTTGAACATCTATATATATTTTATAATATTTTTGAAACTACGGAATGTTACAGCTTCAATGGACGAAATATAACCATACTTTCCTGGGAAATCATCTATGAAGCTAATAAAACAAACAGTTCCACCCCTTGACTGAACTAGCTGAAGCCCCCATACATTTGAATGA
The DNA here is from genome assembly GCA_017893485.1 of Hemerocallis citrina. Lineage (NCBI taxonomy): Eukaryota > Viridiplantae > Streptophyta > Magnoliopsida > Asparagales > Asphodelaceae > Hemerocallis > Hemerocallis citrina. The sequence continues at coordinate 291,895,501 of CM030361.1, forward strand.
ACATAAAAACAATACTAGTTGATAATGGTAAAAATCGCAGCAGATCAGGCCCTACGATTTTAGCACGGATCTTAAAGCTTCTACAAGCAGATTAATCATAACTGGCCACCTCCAGACACCTCTACAAGACGTGAGCCTCATTCAAGCCCATAAAAAGTGACAGACTAGGCCCACTAGGAGAGACACCCAACCCATGAAGGCTTGGAGTCAAATCTCTTATCCCGTAACAAAGAAGTTTATCTCTTGAGGGGGAGAAACATATAGGAGATAAGGAATTCATATCGATCTAACGGATACATCTCAATCTCCTAAACTATTTCTCAAACCTATAAATACCCTCCCCCCTCTTCAGTCAGAAGGTAATCAACAATTTCTCTCTCAAACACTCTCTCTCTTTGATTCTGACTTGAGCGTCGGAGGGTCTGTCGCCATGGTCAACCCTCGGTGTTGGTACCGGGGGGCTCCCAAAAAACAGTCATGAACAACATTCTCAGTACGGCCGCAACTCAGTCCATAATGCGTCAACCAATTCTATGGCCTCACGAGGCCCTCGGGGATCTAGAGATCACCGCCAAATCATGTGTCAGACAACAAGGAACTGATATACGAATCCGCTTGGACGAGAGGTGCGCTGAACTGAGGTCTCCCTCTCAGAACTTCAGGAAAACCGAAGAAGCAACTCTCTTAGACAGAGATAAAGGCAATCCTCCTCTCACAGGGGGCACAATTGCAATAAGAAGCCTGACTCGTGGAGTTGAAAGCTTCTTGAGCGGAACAAAGGGAAAGATGCCCCAGTCACTAGGGTCGAATTGGATAAGTTCAAGCTCGACATCCTCCGGGCTATCCAAGGTAGTCAAGATCTGGGTCAGCCCCCCAAAAGAAGGATCCGCCGACTCAATTGGATCCAAGGGGATGGACGACTAAGTCCTTTGCCGTATCTAAGAAGTATACCTACGGAGCAGCAAATGAAGAATGAGGAAAACCACTCCAGTAAGGCTTATCGCCCTAGTTGTCCTCCTTTCAGCAAAACCATCCTCGGTGCACCCATCCCAAATGACTTCAAAGCTCCTCAATTAGAATCATACGATGGAAAATCAGACCCGACCGACCATATCAAGAGTTTCAAGACCCTCATGATGGTCTACAACGCCGCCGATGTGTTCATGTGTCGAACATTCTCCACAATACTGAAAGGATCAGCAAGGGAATTGCATTTCCGCCTCACTCCAGAGTCAATATTCTCTTTCGACCAGCTCGAGGAGCTCTTCATAGCGCACTTCGTTACCCGCCTTAAAACTGAAAAAAACAAGTGCCTCCATGTTGGAACTGAAGCAAAATGAAGGAGAATTATTGAAAGAATTTGTCAAATGCTTCACGGCCGAAGCAAGGTCGATTTCCTCCATGGACTCTTGAGTGGCGACTGCAGCTTTTCGCCACAACGTCATGCATAAGGAACTAAAAGCTTCTCTCACGAAGGACCCCCCTAGAGATTTCACTAAGCTCCTAGAAAGAGTGACAAATACATCAGGGTCGATGAAGCTCTCAATCCACAAGCCAAGAAAGAGTCTCCTTCCATGAACAAACGGAAGGATGCAAGTGAGGAAGAAGTTCCAAAAAAATGGTGCAGGTCAATGCCGTCTTCCTCCAACGCCCCGCTTCAAAAAGTTTACTATTCTTAACGTAAGCGTATTAGCCATCCTCATAGAAGTTGAGAAGGACGGAATAATCTGCTCTCCTTCCAAGATGTCAACGTCTAGCAAGAGATGAGACAAAAATAAGTGGTGTGTATTTCACAGAGATCATGGAAACATTACTGACAACTGTCAAGCCCTTAAAGAAGAACTGGAAGCCCTGATTCGCAGGGTCTATCCCTCCAAATTTGTTCAGAAAGATAACAATATTGAAAACCCTCTGCCCTAGGGGACTAATAAGCGTCAAGAGAGGCCATCTGAATCGCAAGACGCTGAACACATGGTCGTTCTCCACTCCATTCATGGAGGCCCAATGGGGGGAGATTCCAACTCCTCCCGCAAAGCTTTTATCAGTAAAGTCAACTCCGTATATAACATTCCGCCTGCCAAAAGCATAGGGGTCCCAATATCTTTCTCTGACAAGGACTTAGAAGGTGTCTGAACACCTCATTGCGATGCATTGGTCATAAACCTTTGCCTGGTGAATCATGAGGTACGCTGCATCCTGGTGGGCAACGACAGCTCGGTAAACATCATTTTCATGAACCCTTTCAATGTCCTCAAGCTCTCCCAATATCGACTCAAGCCAGCCGGTTATACACTCCATGGATTCTCCAGTGTATCCATTCAAATAGAAAGAATTTTCACACTTGATGTGACAGCAGGAAAAGATCCCGCAACTCGAATGGAAGCACTGTACTTTTTGGTAGTCAATGTCAAAGCTGTATACAATGCAATGTTTAGCCGTCCAGGCCTAGCGGCCTTCCATGCAGTTGCTTCCGCCTACCACAGAAAAATGAAGTTCCCAATAATAGCAGGTGTAGGCCAAGTTGTAGGGATCCAACAGGCAGCACGAGCAGGCTACACTGCTACAATGGAGGGCTCGGTTCTCCCCCTCGACGCCATAGAGTTACCGCCAGAAAGCAGTCACAATAATTTCAAGACTGTAAAGCTTAGAGCCACTGCCATAAACAATCGTGCCCAGAACTTCCAAACCTACCAAACCATCTCTCACCAGGTCCAAACTCGTTCTCATCATAACACAGTAATAAACCTGAATCCCTCGCCCGAAGCCACTCCGCTCATTCAACGGAAACAATTAGTCCTGCCTAAACACATTGGTGCATCAGAAGTTCTCTCTTTTTCTATGCAAAACAATGGGGGGCTTCCTCCATAACAAGCATGTTCAGGCATGGTCTACCAAGTTGTTCGCTGAACGGCTCATCAACTTGAAGTCTTGGGGGGCAAGGAGATTTCAGTAGGGACTTGGAAAGTAGAAAACCTTATAAGGTTGAACGAGGGCGTCTGAAATGTCATCTCTTACCAGTAGTAGCAAATTTTCTCAATTTGTAAAAAAGGCCAGCCTCTACAGCAGCCATTTAGTTTTACTTTTCAATAAAAACCACTTTTACTACCGGTCACTGCATGCAGCCACTGGAGTAGCCGCTTAGTTTTATTTTCCAATAAAACTTTGTAATAATTTATGCAAAATTCTTGTACCATTCTACGGATGCATACAATGAGTTAAAAACAAGCCTACTCCAACGCCGGTATCAAAAACTCATTAGAAGCTCCTTATAAGATGGGTTCAGAGTCCATACCCATGGCTCAAAGTTACTGTAGAAATTTGCAACAAAGCAAGTTCAGAATTCGCTTCGCCATTCGATCTGCTTTTGCAGTCCATTAGCGCCTCAATGACAGGTTTGGAGTCCATACCCATAGCTCGATGTTACTTTAGCAACTTGCGACAAAGCAAGTGTAACATCCCGTATTAATTTTTTTAAATAAAAATACATTTTTAATTTTTAACATGCAATGCACGTGAAAATTTCATCTCATTATTTTTCATTCTAAAATTTACTTAAGTTATGCATAATTTCCTTTCTTTTATTTTATCTCATTTAGTTGTCTACTTCTTAATTAGAACATATAGGCATAATAGAAGACTCTAAGCCCATTTAAAATAAATTAAATAAATAAAAGTGAACCAAGCCCACAAGCCCACTAAGATAATCCTATAATTAGTTGTACACACTCTTACACATATCTTGTAACAACTAGTAGATACAAAAATATAAAATTATAAAAAATATGAGAAGAGTGTGCACTTGTGCACTACACGTGCACGTGCATGCACAAGGGAGCGAGGCCTATAGTAGGAGAGTGGAGAGTGGGAGAGTGGGGTAGTGGGTAGTTATTTGGAGTGAATCATAGCCATACATTTCCTTTATATAAATGCCCTTCTATTTTTTTCATTTGCACCAAAATTAAGAATCAAAAGAGAGAGGAAAAGAAAGTGAGTTGAGAGGTTTCGGATTTTGGCTTTAGAGGAGCTTGGAGTTATTCTTGCTAGGAGGAGAAGTGCTAGGCAATCGTGTTGGAGCTAGGAGCTTTTTCTAGGAGTTTTTCTTCTACATTATAATCTTCATTGAGGTGGATATTTCTTGAATGCTTTTTAAATTTTGTAGGATGAAGCATGCTAGTTTGACATATGAGTAGTTTTAGAATTTTGATTAATATGATGAATGTAGATTGCACAATGTATTTTGATTATGTCATGGCTTGTTGAGATGTTGTTGTGTTTCAATCTAATGGCTAGAATTCATCTTAATTAGAAAGAGAACAAGAAAATAACATCTAGTGGTGGGTTGTTGGAATAAAAATCTCCTAATTGATGTATGTTAAAATGTTCATATAGTAGTCAAAATAATGCAACATGTATCAAAAAGTTTTAGAAATGCTATTATAGTAGAGAAATATGGAAATAGTCTCACAAATGTGTATTTTATTGGTATAAAGAATTTTTATAATGATATTTTGAAAAGGGATAATATTTTACATGAAATTTGATAATATGAGTTCATTAATGCAATTTGGGAGGAAAATTTTATTATATTATCGAAAATTAGAATTTTATAAGTTTAATTATATGCTACTATACTGTATTTTGGAAAGAAAACATTCTGGAAAGAATTAGATTTGAACGATACAAAATAGTTGAGAAATCAAAATTTGTAAAGAAGAGTTATAAACGGACAGGAAGTATAAAGATATTTTTTACTCCACATTATACCAGAGAATGGGTTTGAGAGTACTGGTTTTTGGTATGGGTTTATAGCGCTGTGAACAGTGCCCTTGGTCATGAGTTCGAGTCTTGAAGAGGCTCTGTTTTATTAACACAGTACAGCCCGTACATAAGGTATTTAAATGAATTTCTTTCGCTAGCCGCCTTTGGGCTTTATGGTCTTCGGGTGCGATTTGAGGTGGTTACTGTAGCATGGCCGGGGTCACGGGTTCGAACCCTGGCCTGGCCTTTTTAATATATTTTTGAGTTTTTTTTGACATATTTTGAGTTTCCATGAGCATAAAAATTTGGGAAATTTTTTTATTATTCCTTTAAAATATTATCTAGAATTTATAAAATATTTCCACAATATTTGATATATATTTTGTGAGAATTGAAAGTGAAATTCGCATTAAATAATGTGTTGAAGAACTTGAAATTTTTAATTAAAAATGTGTATCTTGTATGATTAAAGGAAAAATAAAAATTGGAATACAATTAGATTCCTCTTGATGAGATTTTATAGTATTTGACTAAGAATATTTGAGTTGCATAAAAGACTATAAGTGATTAAATTGATAATGAAAGTTGAAGTGAGTTACTTCAAGTTATAAAATTATAAAGAAATATATTTGAGAAAGAGACTGTGAACAAAGAAATGAATTATAGATGTAACCAAATTAACCTCTAGAACGAGATAGTTGTTGGAACCTAGAGGCTGGGTGAGACTCTTAGAAACCGACAGTTGTTATTAATTTGAGAGCTAACTAGTGTAGGTTGAGCATCTCTTGAGAAGTATCCAATTGGGTTGACTGTCTCTTGTGTGGTTTAACTCAGATAGGGTAAGCTAGCTCTAGGTTGTGATGATTCTTCTAAAATAAAAAAACCATAAGGACAGGCACTAAGGGGAGACGTGATGAAGTATGGGCAAACATGGGTATGAAGGCCTCAGTTGGTCTGCAGTGTAAGATAGTTTTCCTGAAATTATCGAGGTGTGATTGGGAGTGTCCCCAGCTCACCTGCAGTGTGAGATTCATCTTCGGAATTATCGGGATCGAGGCGACGCCTTTGGATATTTTAGGACTATGGAAGCGACATAGCTTGCGGTGTGAGATAGTTTCCCCAGAATTATCGAGGTGTGATTGGGAGTGTCTCCAGCTCATCTGCGGTGTGGGATTCATCTGCGGTGTGAGATTTTATAGTATTTGATTAAGAATATTTGAGTTGCATACAAGGCTATAAGTGATTAAATTGATAATGAAAGTTGAAGTGAGTTACTTCAAGTTATAAAATTATAAAGAAATGTATTTGAGAAAGAGACTGTAAACAAAGAAATGAATTATATTGTTGCGGTTAGATGTAACCGAATTAATCTCTAGAAGGAGATAATTGTTGGAATATAGAGGCTAGGCGAGACCTTTAGAAACTGGCAGTTGTTATTAATTTGAGAGTTAACCAGTGTAGGTTGAGCATCTCTTTAGAAGTAGCCAGTTGGGTTGATTGTCTCATGTGTGATTTAAGTCCGATAGGGTAAGCTAGCTCTAGATTGTGATGATTCTTCTAAAACAAAAAAAACTTAAGGACATGCACTAAGGGGAGATGTGATGAAGTATGGGCAAACATGGGCATGAGGGCCTCAGTTGGTCTACGGTGTAAGATAGTTTCCCCGAAATTATCGAGGTGTGATTGGGTGTGTCCCCAGCTCACCTACGGTGTGGGATTCATCTTCGGAATTATCGGGATCGAGGCGACGCCTATGGGGTGCTTTAGGACTATGGAAGTGCCATAGCTTGAGGTGTGAGATAGCCCCGGAATTATCGAGGTGTGATTGGGAGTGTCCCCAACTCATCTGCGGTGTGGGATTCATCTCCGGAATTATCGGGGCGTGGGCTTAATACTCCCAGAACATCTAAACCTTATCTTAGTCACTGTAGTAGTAATTCATGGCGAGGGATTCAACCATATAATGTGGAGTACGTAGGTGCTTGTCTTCGGACCTATGTAGTATGGGATGCATAGACTCCGAACAAGTATGCATTAGTGTCATCCTAGCATAAACATCTGCATCAGGCATTAAGTCATTGCATACACTAACATGTTTAGGTTAGTCACTCTTTTACACTTTGTTTACATTCAAGTTTATGGTTGTTAAAGTGTTAAAGAATCGTTATATTACGACATAGTGAGGATCGTCATTTATAATACTGCGTCGGTTGTAAGCAATTGACGTGCCCACAGTTTCATATGCAGGACTTGGAATTTACAAGAAGATATAAAGATGAATTTGATGCTGATTACTTAAATGCTAAAGTTGTTACAATTGTATATTTATCATGTTGTACTTCATTTATTTTCCACTGCGTTATTGATGTAAGAGAACAATGTTGTAATAAAAGTTTCAAAATTCCTTGTAAAATTGTACGAAGTGAAGTGTAGATCCTGTTGAGCTACGAATTACAGTATTTTGATATTCGGGGCATTACAGCAAGTCCGGAGTTAAACTTTTCATTCGATCTGCTCCTGCAACCTGTTAATACCTAAACTAACAAGTTCGGAATCCATATCCATGGCTCGGAGTTACTTTAGCAACCTGCAATTAAGCATGTTCGGAATTCAACTCGATATTTGACCTGTTCCTGAAACTAGTTAAAATCCCATGAAGACAGATTAAAGGGCCAAAATCATAGATTGTAGTTACTCTAATAAAACTTGTAGAAGCTACATTTGGGGTTCAACTCGCCACCGATGTGACTCTCACAATTTGTTGGAGGACCCATACAGCAATTTTGAAAAATAGCTATTCCTCAGAGTTGCTACTACAACTAGCTAAATATAAGGCGGATAAATTATAAAATCCGTCACACATCATCGGCAGTTCGTTATCTATGCACAACAGACTTGATGCCCTATTATTTAGCTACAAAGAACCCAGTTGATAGCTTATCAATCTCAAACGACAAGATGCACCATAAGGATCAAGCATATGGAAATAATTCTTCAAATCACAGAACTATTGTGCAAACCCTTATGTTCAGATCCAGTACCGCTACAAATATTTATAAATAAAGAACGGCAAGTCCAGAGTCCAACTCCTCCCAAGAGCAGCTCATATGACTAGCCAACCCCCAAGATGACGAATCACAGGATAAGGCACCAGCATGTAGAAGAATTCTTATTTCACAAAGCACAAGTCTCGTTACAACTGCATAATTACGTTGGGTATACATACTTAAGAATTGCTACAAAAGTCTTGCAAATAAAGTACAACCAGTTGTCTCAAAGTCATTCTTCCAGCTACACACTAAAGGGATGCACCGCCTAAGAGACACAAACCTCTTTACAGGCCTCCCGCCATTTAACAACCTCCCAGAGTCGCCTCAACTCTTGATGATAAAATTCAAGACAAGTCTCCCTTAGGCGGGCGAGCCCTATGTTTACCCTACAACTTTCACCTGAGCAGGCTCCAGCTCCGTCTCTCATAAAGCACCGCACAAAAAAATATGTCCCAACACCGTCAATTGCAACATATCCCTAAGGAGAGCATGCTCAGTGTCCCAGGGATCTCATTTGATGTACACAACTACTTGTCAGCACATAGAAGAACGAAATCACCCCAACACTGAACAAACACAAGTGACTTCACTTCAAATTGAAAGATTCAGAACACCCATAACTCATTCGCTCTAAAAATAAGCTCGGCGCTATGCTCGCCATGTGATTTCCTCCCACCAACAACTCATCAACTCCAAACAACGAGTTCGATGCCATGCGCTTTGCTTAGGTTCCATCAAACAACTCATTGGCTCCAACGAGTTCAATGCTCCGCTCTCCGTTTGAGTTCCTTCAACAACTTGTTGGCCCCAAACAATGAGTTCAATGTCTTTCTCTTCCTTCAGGAACTATCAATAATTCGTTGGCTCCAAACAAAGAGTTCAGTGCTCTGCTCTCCGCTCGATATCCATTAAATGACTTGTTGGCTCCAAACAACGAGTTCCACGCTCCGCTCTATGCTCGAGCTCCATCAACAACTCGTTGGCCCCAAACAATGAGTTCAATGCTTTGCTCTTCCCTCAGGCTCTATTAACAACGTGTTGACTCCAAACAACGAGTTCAACACTTCACTCTCTGCTTGAGCTCCATCAAGCAACTCGTTGGCTCTAAACAATGATTTCAATGCTTTGCTCTTCGTTTGAGCTCCATCAATAAATCGTGGGATCCAAACAATCAGTTCAACATTCTACCCACTGCTCGAGCTCCATTAATAACTTGTTGACTCCAGACAATGATTTTGACGCTTTGCTCACCGCTCGAGCTCCATCAATAATTCGTTGGCCCCAAATAACAAGTTCAATGCTCTGCTCACCGCTCGAGCTCCATCAACAACTCGTTGGTTCCAAACAACGAGTTCAATGCTTTGCACTCCGCTCGAGCTCCATCAAACAACTAGTTCATTCCAAACAACGAGTTCAACGCTCTGCTCTCCGCACGAGCTCCATCAACAACTCGTTGGCCCAAAACAACGAGTTTAATGCTCCACTCACCGTTCGAGCTCCATCAACAACCTGTTGGCTTAAAACAACGAGTTAGATACTATCCTCTTTACTTGAGCCCTATCAAGCAACTTGTTGACTTCAAATAACGAGTTCAACGTTCTGATCACCGCTCGAGCTCCATCAGCAACTCGTTGAATCTAAACAATGATTTTACCGCCCCACTCACCGCTCAAGCTCCATCAAGAAACTCATTGGCTCCAAACCACGAGTTCAATGCCTTTCTCTTCATTCGAGCTCCATTAACAACTCGTGGGCTCCAAACAACGAGTTCAATGCTCCAGTCTCCGCTCGAGCCCCATCAACAACTTGTGGGTTTCAAACAACGAGTTCAACGCTCCGCTCACCACGCGAGCTCCATCAACAACTTATTGACTCCAAACAACGAGTTCAATGCTCTATGTTAGGTTACGAAGGCAATCACTGATTAAATACATAGCGGAAAAATTATAAAAAATTATCAAAACCTAGCCATGGATCCATGTGAAAACTATAAATTGTGTTTAGGAGTTATACATTAAAGATAGATCTGCTGTCTCCATAGTATGCCGATCAAAGTAATACAATATTGTGGTGCCTCTACGGTATCTACACGAACGGATCAAATCAAGCTTTCCCTCATGCCGTAGTACTAACTGCAGGAAGGGTATGTTCCTCCTGATCTCTTTCTTTCTCACAACTTCTGCGATAGGGTTTTCTCATTAGTGACTTTTCCATAGATACGTATCTGCAGAAAATCAATTATAAGAGAGTGATGAGGCTATTGGGCTCACAATCTGACCTGGGTCAGATTCATATGTGGACCTTTGAACTTTAGTCAGCCCATTTAATCTAATTATATGTCCAACCAATGTCAGGAGTCCAAGTCTTACTTGGATCCCCAATTAAATTCATCTTATGAATTTAAATCCCAATTTCGATCTAATCTAAGTATGTGACCCTGTAGGTTTCCATTACGTTGACAGTAATACTAGAATCATATTCTAGTATTACAAATACTGAGTGGTATCTAACAATACATCACTGCTACTCAAGTAACGGGAGTTTCAATAATTTGACATAACCTATCCGTGACCAATGTTACCATGTAGTATATTCCCTTTGTCCATATATTTTAATTGACCACAAGGCATAGAGCGTGTCACCTTTGTATAGTTTTGTCACGCCCCGCTTCCCAAAATACGGGAATACGAGTCCATGACTGAGGCCCAGCGAACGATGCGAATACACCATTCATAAGCTGTACAGGTAACTTAACAACAAGATAACAACAAAATTACACAGATATGTAAAATCACAATAGGATAACAAAAGTATATGACATAGTCCACAACATAACCAAAAGCTGGAAAAAAAAAGCAGTTACGGGTTAAACACGTCCGGAATACAATAAAGATTAGCATGAATAAAACATGAACTAAAGATAACATTATAATTAACAAGACTAAAATACTTGATCAGCAACACCTTCGGGTAACTCTCCATTCGGGGCTGCAAGTTCATTATTACAAAAAGAAGAAATAAGAAGATACCCATTAATACAAGTCACTAGCCGCAAGTGGTACAAGCTAAGGGGAGAAGTACAAAAACAAAACAAGATGCAGGAAAAAGAACAAAGAATCAAGAATCATGTAATTGGAGAAATACTATGTAAACAGGATCATGAACAAGACATCATGAAACAAGTGGCATGTAAACAAGTAATTATGTAAACAAGTATCAAGTATCATGTAAACAAGTAGCAAGTATCAAGTACCAACTGATCATGTTTAAGTCTTGTATTACTCCTATCTAGGTACCACTTCATGCATCCATTCTTTTACTACATGGTTTCTACATACAATCAGTTACGTTTAAGCCTAGTGGTGGATTCTATAGGTCACGTACTCAGAAAAAATATATCAATTGTATCTTGTATCGAGATACGCGCAAAACTTGTAACGTAAAACATATAGATTGTAAACTTGTAGAGTGAAATATATAAACTTATAATTTGCAAACTTGCAACTTGTAAACTTGCAACTTGCATCGGGAAACCACGAGCTTTCGTCCGAGTACGCTCTTCTATATTTCCCACTACTAGATCTTTACACTTATACCCCGACTTGTTAATTTTATTAATTTAATCAATAATAACAAGATATCATATTTAAACTACTATCTCGAGTAAAACAATCATGCACATAATCATGTATAATCCTAAGAGTACATATGTGTGTATCAATAGTGTTCATGTAATGCATGTGGCAACAAAGTATTCATCATCATATGCGAATACGGGATCGACGGATTATGTATAGCAATAGATTTCAATTCGAACGAAGAATACGAATTAGAGTCAAAGAATATACTTGTGGTATTTTTCAGAGTAAGCTTGTACGAGAACATACGAGTTGTACAAGAGGATACTTGCCTGATAACCGACGACGATGATACCGAATACAAGAATAACAAGATCAGAATCCCAGACGACGCTCCAAAATACATGCGAGACACATGCAAAACACCAAACGACGAACTCCAAACAGAAAACACGTACACATAGCGGATCCAACAGCAAGAGCAACACACGCACACTGGATGGGGCAAAATAGCAAATAGAAATCTAGATCCCATGTGCCAAAACACAGAACACCGAAATCGACCAATCGATGAGCGTCTTCAACCTCTCTCTCTCTCGAGAGAGAGAACGGGCAGGAGGACTACGATGCTGGGGACGACGTGGCACTACGGCGGGGTGACGATGACTTCGACGAGGCGGGACGGCGGTGCTGTGGTTGGGAAGCGACGCAACAGCGAGAGGGACGGTGAGCTCTGTTTTCCGCTCGAAAATAGGGAAACGACACAGGGGGGACCACGATAGTCAGCGTAAGAGATAGGGAGCGGGAGGAAGAGGAGTTGATGGTGGTCGAGATCGCAGTCGACGGAGCTTCAACGATGGCAGGATGGAGGGGATGGCTGGGCAGTGCAGAGGTGAAGAAGAGGGGCGACGGGAGTTGGAGGCGGTGCTGCGAGGTTGAAGGTGAGGTGGATGACGAAGCTTGGGCGACGAGGGCGATCGATGGTGGTCGAGCTCGGGTTGAGCGGAAGAGAGGCGACAGACGAGGAGCTCAGCAACGGTGACAGCGGCGAGCGGGAGGCTCGAACGGGAGGTTGCGCTCTGGGATGAGCGTGAGCCTGAGGTGGAGCGGGCTGGCGACGAGTGGGAGACAAGGCATCGATGGGGAAAACGCAGGGCTGTGCTCGAAGGGGGGGTGACGATGGGTCTGTTTGGTTTTTGGAACAGAGGAGGGGGAGAGAGGAAGACGGGGAGAGAGAGGGACAGGAGGGGGGATTTTATATAAAATAATAAATATATAATATAATAAATATAATAATGGGTAGTTATGAGATAGTGGGGGTTATGGGGTTACGGGAGGTGAAGAGTGGGGGGAATGTGAGGGGATTTGTATACGGGTAGTTAAATTTGGGTAGAGTAGGATAATGGGTTAACGGGTTGAGATCCAATAGATGTGGGTTTGAGTTATAAACTTGGGCTTTATATTTGGGCTTCACAAATTAGAATAAATATAAATAAAAGGAATGTGAAATTGGGCTTCAAAAGAGTAGAGAATTTTATAGGGAAAAATTTAAATACAAGAATACAGGGAAAGAAAAATACAAATCCATATAAACGGGAACGGGGGTTACAAGTTTAATCTTTGGTTTCTTGATGTCCGAGTAGAATTCCTAAAACAAATGAGATCAATATCTTATATTGACTCATTTGAGCATGACCATGCATTTTGCAGTGTCACTCAATCAAGGGGCCCATAGATATCTCTCATGTTATGTAAGAGGGAGAAATCCTATCGAAGTCACTCACATCTCTCAGCATGATTTGTAGGATATCCAATAATTGACTTTATAATCACCTTATTACAGGTAACGTTTGACGGCATTAAAACATATAACTTTTCATGTAGGGAACCTAGTGACTTCATGTCAATGGACTACGTACATCATGGTCACTGTGAGAACCACTTATGACACTCACATAACGATCCATGCAACGTTCTTATGGTGAGTCAGTCCGGTACATTATTACTCTAATAAGTACTCATATGAAGACGTGATATCTCATATCCATGACCCGTGAGAATGTTTATCAGTCTACGCACACACTAGTCTCTATGTATTATCGCTGTCCTAATTCACAATAATACTCGACTAGGGACATTTAAGAACAGTGTTATGATTTCAGCCATTAGGATCTCATAATCAAGACATGTACTTGATATACCATGACATTGAACTTACTTCTAAGGGCTTCATTATGTTCAGTTAATTCACAATAAATAACACAATAAATGAAATGCCTAAATATGAAATAATATCATGATACAATGTAAACTAGTAATGTCAATACACAACTGGCCTCTAGGGCATACACCAACACTCTACTCACCGCTTGAGCTCCATCAGCAATGAGTTCGATGCCCTCCGCTCTCTGCTCGAGCCCTTTCAACAACTCGTTGGCTCCAAACAACGAGTCCAACATCTTGCTCTCAGTACGAGCTTCATCAACAACTCGTTGTCTCCAAACAACGAGTTCAACACCTTACTCTTCGCTAAGGCTCCATCAACAACTCGTTCACTCCAAACAATGAGTTCAACACCCTACTCTTTGCACAAGCTCCATCAACAACTCGTTGACTCCAAACAACGAGTACAGTACCCCTCTCTTTGCTCGAGTTCTTTCTACGACCCCTCATCTTCACTCAATAAGCTCGGCATCGAACATTGTCTTAGAGTTACTGCTACAAAACTTGTTGGGCGCAAACGGCAAGTTCAAAGTCTAACTTCGTCAAAGAGTTCCCTATTAACTTGCTGGGATCAAACGACAAGCTCTATGTTCAACTCCGTCTCAAGAGTTGCCTCCTACAAAATTTGACGGGTGCAAACGGCATGCTCAAATGTTCAACTCCATCACGGAATTCTTTTTTAACTTCCTGGGATCAAACAACAAGTTCTACGTTCAACTCCATTACAAGAGTTCTCTACCAACTTGCTGGGATCATACAGCAAGCGCTAGATCAACTAAGTCAAAAAGTTGCATCTACACAAACTTGTTGGGCACAAATAGAAAGTTCAAACGTTCAACTCTGTCTCAGAGTTGTCCCCTAACTTACTGGGATCAAACAGCAAGTTCAACACCCAAATCCGTCCAAGAGTTGTCTCCACAAGCTTGATGGGGGCAAACAATAAGCTAAAATGTGCAAATTAGTCAAAGAGTTGTCTCTACAAACTTATTGAGTGCAAGCGGTAAGCTCAAACGCCCAACTCCATCAAAGAGTTATCTATCAACTTGCCGGGTACAAACTGGAAGTTCAACATTCACTCCATCTCAGAGTTTTCTCTCTAAACTTGCTGGGCACAAACGACATGTTCAACGTTCAACTCCAACTATAGTTATCTCTACAAACTTGCTGGGCACAAACATCAAGTTCAAACGTTTAACTCTGTCATAGAGTTCTCTCTAAACTTACTGGGATCAAACAGCAAGCTCTACATCAACTCAGTCAAAGAGTTATTTATCTCTACAAACTTGTCAGGCACAAATGGCAAGCTTAAACATACAAATCCCTCATAGGATTCTCTCTAAACCTGCCGAGATCAAACGACAAGATCTACGCCCAACTCCGTCTCAGAGTTGTCTCTCCAAACTTGATGGACTTAAATAGCAAGCTCTACATCCGGTCGATCAAAGAGTTGCCTCTCAAAACTTGCTGGGCACAAACAACAAGTTCAACGTACAATTCCGTCATAGGATTCTCTACAAACCTGTCAGGATCAAACGACATGCCCTACGCACAACTCTATCTCAGAGTTGTCTCTTCAAACTTGCTGGGTGCAAACGGTAGGTTAAAACGTTCAACTCCATCCCAAAATTGCCTCAACAAACTTGTTGTGATCAAACGACAAGTTCGCTACAACTCTTCTAGGTCAGCTATATATACAAGATCCAACAATCAAAGCACTCTACTCTGAGACTGACAGAACGTGCATCCAATGATGAAACGCTCGATCAACAAAATAAGTGAACAACACAATGCTTGGTCGAAAAAAAATTGGTTCACAAAAATGAGCGACAAGATATTTTGATCGACAAGTAAAATAAACGAAAATTCAAAACTTCAAAGGGATAGGTGAACAAATTTTTGCTACTTAGCTTAGATCAAGAAGAATTATCTCCTACCTTGACACACGAGCTCCTTGCAACTCCAAACAAGGCAAGCTCCTTGTAGAATAAAAGCTTCAACCCATACTCCAAAAGCAGTGGTGAAAACCCAAAAAATGTGCAAAAAATCCAAGTCTTGGCTAATGAGGGGGGACGATTTGGGTCGGGTTTCCAAAACCAAACCCACAAAACCAACCCAAAAATCCTAAAAATTTGAATTTAATGGGTTGTGGGTACGGATTCCAAACCCGAAACATCCAAACCCATAAAACTTCTCCTTCTTCCTCTTCAAAAAACCTACCTTCCAGAAAATGGAGCTCGACGAAATCTCGACAGCTCGATGCTCTTCTTTGCAACTCCAACACCAAGCATCACAACTCCAACACCAAGCTTCGTAACTCCAACTCCGAGCTCCCGCTTCATTAAGAGCTCCACCAAAACTCCTGGTCAAAAACTTTGCTAAAGCTCGACTGCAACTCGACGCCAAATCAGTAGTTTATCCAAGCGCTCATAGCTCGACAGAGACAAATAGCTCGACAAACAACGATCTCATAGCTCGACCAAATGAAGAACTCATAGCTCGACTGAAATTCGAAAAGCAAAGCTCGACAACCACTCCACCTCCTTAGCTCGACCAAGGAGTTCCATAGCTCGACCAAGTTGGAGTAGCTCGACGTTCCCATAGATCGACATGGACGTGGTAGCTCGACGGTGAATGAAGTCATAGCTCGAACGAAAAACAGAGCAACTCGCCCCCAACTCCTTAACTCACCGACGAGGAGATGACCAACTCCGAAGCTCGACGAACAAGGAGGCGACAAATCCATAGCTCGAAGAAGAGGGCAGGGCTCGACTAAATACATAGGTCGACGAGATGAGCCAATAGCTCGACGATGTAAGCCTCGTAGCTTGACCGAAGAGGAGGTGCCATAACTCAATGCCTCCGTAGCTTGCCATGAAATCTTCATACCTCGACAACGAGACTACTTCATAGCTCGATGAGGGAAGACTCATAGCTTGACGGCTTGAAGAGCTTCATAGCTCAACAGGATCTCATAGCTCAACGAAAACCAAAATCTTCATAACTCAATAAAAGCTCGACCGAAGAGGCGGTGTCAAAGCTCAACCCCTCCGTAGCTCGACCAAGGCGCATCTCCCGTAGCTCGATAAAAGAGAGAACCCATAGCTCGACCAAGTTCAAAAGCCCATAGATCGACGAGTTCGTCGATCGAGCTAGGGGGTCTCTACAGCCACCTTTAGCTCTTGGATCTCCCCAAAATACGAGTGCTCACCTGATCCGTGGCTCTAATTTTGCCACATTGTCCTTCGCTCAAGCTCTTTTTCCACCATCAAATTTCACTTAGCGGGCGAGCTCCCCTTTGATGAACGCTCCAGGTTGTGCCACGTTGCCAAATATCACAGCGATCAGACCTTAATCGCCCAAATCCACTTAGCGGGCGAGCTCCCTTAAGATCAACGCACTGGATTTTGCCATGCCACCCTCCAATATCATAGCGATTAAATCACCATTGTTCTAACCCATCAGCGGGCAAGCTAAACCACGATGGGCGAACCTGATCACGCCTAAAAGCATGCCGAAGCTTGATTATTCAAGAAAATTCCCATAAATTCATTTTAAATTCGAAAAATTAATTTTTAAAAAAAAATCCAAAAATAATTATTTTCATTAGGAAAATTAATAAAACTTTCCAAAAAATAATTTAAAATTGGGTTTAGTATTTAAGAAATTCAAAAAGTGATTTTAAAATTCAGAAAAATCTGAAAAAATATGGAAACCCCCAGGAAAATCCAAGAAAATATTTTCAGCCTTCAAAAGCCATTGAGCAGTTCCAGGTATCTTCAAGCACCCTGAAAGCTAAGATTGTATTCCAGAATCCTAAAGTAAGGCGTACTACTCCCCGAAAGCCAAGAAAATTATCTTCCCGGAGTGGGGGGCTTATGATAATGGTAAAAATCACAGTAGATCAGAGCCATACGATTCCAACACGGATCTCAAAGCTTCTACAGGCAAAATTAATCATAACGGACCTCTTTAACAGGTTCAGACCTCCTTCAGGCTTCTCTAAGAGATGGCCCTCATTTAAACCCATAAAAAGTGATAGACTAGGCCCACTAGGAGAGACACCCAGTCCATGAAGGCTATGAGTTAAATCTCTTATCCCTAAATAAGGAAGCTTATCTCTTGATGGGAAGAAACATAAAGGAGATAAGGAATTCATATCGATCTAACAGATACATCTCAATCTCCTAAATTGTTTCTCAGACTTATAAATACCCTTTCCCCTCTTCAGTCAGAAGGTAATCAACAATTTCGCTCTCTCGGAATCTGACTTGAGCGCCGGAGGGTCTGTCGCTAAGGCCAACCCCCGGTGTTTCAGGCTTTTTGTAGGATCATCGGCCGCATCAGCAACCATCGGATCCAGATCATAGTGTAACCCCTGTTTTTGCAAATACGTATTTTCTGTGTATTTTTGGTATTTTAATTTTTGTAAATTAATTTTCCGCTTTCAAACTTATTTTGTTAAAATGTATTGTTGGATCTTCTATTAAAATCTATTTTTGATCAATAATTTTATTTGCAACTACTTTCTAGGATTTTTATATTGTAATACTAACCCTATTATTCGTGTTATTATTATTGCTTCTACTATTATTATTATTGTTATTTTTACTATTATTAGTATTATTATTTTTATTATTATTACCTTTTGATTGTATATTAAAAAACCTATTTATATATATATATATATATATATATATATATATATATATATATATATATATATATATATTATTTCAACCCGTTAAGCCCATATTAAACCTTATAACCCAATATCTTTTTAATCCTATTCTAACCTTATTGGTTTTCGTACCCATTAAGCCTCTACCTGAAACCAGTTTGCCCCCTTACCTATTCTACCTAACCCTAATCTCTATCCCTACCTATATATACACCCATATCCCCTGTTACTCCAAACACATCAGCCGCTTTGTCTTCCCCATCTCCTGAGCTTCTCCTTCTCTCCCGCTCTCTCTCTCCAAGCCAGTACCCCCCGTTCTCCTGCTCTCTCTCTCTCTCTCGTTGACAGAAGCACCCAGCCGTCATCAGTTGAGCCAAGCCGAAGCCAGTGGGTGTGTTGTTTGATCAAGTGTTGATCACAATGAATTTGGGCCGTCCGATCTTCTCTTGATCATCACGATTATGATGATTATCAACTTCCTTTGATCGTAGCCATTCGATCGATCTATCTTGATCATCATCATCATCTTCATCATCAGGGAGATCTGGACCATCTGATCTGATTGTGATCATCATCTCCATCATTATCAGCCTTGATCTGGCCATCCGATCTGATCTGATCATCTTGATTATGGTCTTCATTGTGATCTGTTTGTTAGATTGTGTTCATGATCTCGATCGTCTCCATCTTGTTCGCGATCGGTTGTTCATCTTGTTCATGATCATCTCGTTCGTGATCCGTTCGTTGTGTTCCTGCCCGGGAATCTGTTCTTGTTATTCTTACTTTTGTTCTGTTCCCGTTATCGTCTATAAGGCAAGTAACTTGTATTCTTTTCTTTCCGTAATACAAGTACTAAATACCGCCTGTAGTGTAGTTGTGTTCTAGAGACAATTCTTGTGTGAAACCCCTTGTTGATCTTGTCTCTATTGTGATTGACCCGCCCGTAGTTGCCACATGAAACATATGACACGAAATAACCTAGGGATGAACACTTCTTGTTGTATGCCATGCATATTGTTCGTATGATGTCGTGTGCTCGGTTGTGTTATTCGTAGTATAACTCATTGTAGACTTTTTAAATATCCTATACCATGTTGCTTGGAGATCTAGTACACCATATTTCATGTTTGATTACGTTTTGGATGAGTTTCATGTGAACTAGTTGATTTTATGCATAAAGGATATTTTCTGTTTTGTCAATTCTTCGTTTTTGTTCAGTAATTTAGACCCTATTAAAGTCAGTATTTGAAAATTATTTGTGACTATGAATTATAGAGAATTCTATCTACTTTCCAGATTTTCTGACAGATCTCAGTTTCAATTTATGAGTTTCGAGTTATGACTATTTTACTACAGATGAGTTTAAAATTCCAGATCCAGTTTTATACGTATTCTGTATGGTAATTTATTTTTCTACTGATGGTAAAGATAATATTTTGGTCCAATATTTTGTTGGTTACAACTAGACTTGATTGGGATTAACTCCTGATTTTTGTGGATTTAGATAACTTTTACAAACTATTCTATACTTTTAAACGACTACTATACTAGCAGATTTTCCTTGCTGTTCAGTAAAGATACATAATTTCGACCTGATTCTACTTGCTGTATCTAAAATCTTTCTGAATATGAAAATTAGTCTATTGTATCTATTTTATCACTCTTTTGACGGATTTGGATTTCGATTTGTATTTTGTGAGATATTGCTGTTTTCGTACTGCAGTGTTTGTGATTCCAGATTTACAAAACCGCCGTATCTTGCTGTTTTCTGATTTTACTTGACTATTCTATTTATATTGAAAAATTGTGAAACTTTATTTTCTGTTATTAAACATATTAGGGAATACCCCAGATTTTTCATGGATTTAATTATTGAGTTTTCATGTTGTTTTCCTGTTCTTGAATACAACCTTCTTATTTCTGACTGAACGTGTTTTCTGGATGCAAATCAATTTTGAGACTTGTTGTTGTGAAATACCATATGACTTATATATATTTGCTGGATTCGACCGGGAGTCTATTTTCCAGATTCTCTGACGGATCTAGATTTACATTTTTGTAGCAATGGGAATTCCAGATTTAATGTAGTACTATCTTACTGTCCTGAACTAGAATTTTCGTTGTTCTATCCTTTTATGAGTTATCTTTCACCTGTTCATGTATATTCTTCATTCTGAACTTGTTACCTGTTCATGACATGTTATTCTTGTCCTGTTTTGTGCAAATACATGCCTATTTAATAATAATAATAAGTAATCAAACTGGGGTTAAGGGAAAGACCTTAGTAGTGGACAATATAGGTATGTGTACTCAGAAGGGGGCCCGTGTTTCCCATTACCTATTACCATATTTCATGATTACATGATTCATACCTGTTACTATATATTGCCATGTTTCATGACTACATGATTCATGCCTGTTACTAGCTGTTGTCATATTTCATGACTACACGATTCATACCTGTTACTACCTGTTGCCATGTTTCATGACTACATGATTCATCCCTGTTCCTACTGCCGCGATTTCATGACTACGTGATCGTGCCTGTTACCTGTTTCTTGACGCCTGAGTGCACGACCCTATAGAAACCCACCACTAGGCCTAAACGTAACCTGATTATATGTAGCAACCATGTGATAAAAGGATGGATGCATGAAGTGCTACCTAGATAGTAATAATACAAGACTTGACATACATGATACCTGTTACATGATACTTGTACATGATACTTGACACCTGTTTACCTGTATACCTGATTACATGTTTACCTGTTCATCTGTATACTTGTTTACCTATTTGCATGACACTTGATACATGTTACCTGTACCTTATTAGCACATTACATTATTTGATTCTGTTTATGATTTATGCTAGTTGTTCTATTTCAATATCATGCATATTCCATGCTATGTTTGTTCTACTGTTATTTTATATTTGTTTATCCATTCCTGTACTTGTTCCTGCACTACAAGCGGTCCGTAACTTGTATTGACAGAAGTTTGTTTTCTTTTTTCTCTTCCTGTAATTTATTAAATTGCAGACTTTGGAGATCAGGTGCCAGATGGTGTAGGTGATATGAGATTCTAGTGCTGGAGTTTTGCAATCATGATTTCCTGCTATTATTATTAGTTCTTGTTGCTATTTGAATAATTGTATTTGATACTTGGATTTATTTTTGTATTTGGCCAATATAACCCAGGATATTGACTTATTCATATCTGATTTATTTGAGATTATTATATTTTGTTTCAAGTAAATTCTGTTGGTATTGGTTCATATATGCATGCTTGGTTGACTTCTCTTTCTTCCGACTCTGATTATTCTTGTGAAATGTTGTAAAGATCCTGACAGCTTATGGATGATGAAAATCATTCGCTGGGCTTAGTTACGTATCCGTATTCCGTAAACACTTTTTGGGAAGCGGGGCATGACACATAGTGTTCAATCAACGATCCAAATTCAATCTCAGGGGCTCTAACCGCATTTTACATCAAAGATCAAATGTCAGATTTTTAGTAGTTTCCATATAATAAGAACTCACTATCTGTTTGCTCCCACACCAAAATAAGCAGCAACACCATTGGTCTTATATAAACCTGTACTAAAAGTGATGTTCCTTTGCTTCACCATAATGTAATTCTTGCAAAATTCAAAGTTTGCACTCCCTCATACATAGTAACAACCTTCAATCATGACAGGTTCAAGGAGTGGAATGCAATGGTGGAGAAGAAGACAGAATGACAAATGAAATTCTTGAGGACGGATAATGGAGGGGAATATACCTCCAAGGAATTCATGGAATTTTGTGTAGCTGAGAGAATTGAGAAGCAATTTACAGTACTAAGATGACCATAACAAAACCTGTGGCAGAGTGCATGAATATGATATTGCATGAATAAGATTCCACGAACACAAATATAGAAAGATTCACTAAGGCACAAGATGATCAAGCAAGTGCTCAGGTGGATACAGTTGGTGAAGATGACTAGAGGTAGATCTAGGCCCAAGTAGCCCAAGAGGCTGCTTTGGGCCCCTAAATAATATACGACCCCATTTTATTTTGTTTTTTTTAAAGAAAAAGATACCTGATCTTGAACAATGATTCACATTCATTTGATCCCTCTCCTCCTCCTCTCTCTCTCTCTCCATCCTAACTTTTGTTTTGCACTTTTGCCTTTTGGGTTCTTCTTCTTCTTAATTAATTTTTTTTAAGTTTCCCCTAAATCAAGTCGGCTCCTCCTCCGTCACTGTCGCTCGTTGCCAGTCGCCCATCGCCCGCCGCTGACAGCATCCCCCTCATCGCCTCACGGCCTCGCCATGTAAATTTATTTTTTTCTACTTCTAGATTTTTTACTTTTAAAAAAAAGCAATTTTAGTGCTGAGTGGCAATGTGGCATGCTGACCCATTTTTTTGGGTTTTGGAATTTTGGGCTACTATGTTGCTGAGAAGTGAGAACATTAAAAAAGCATTAAAAGAATTACTTGTGTATTTGAGAAGTGAGAACATTAAAAAATTTATACTGCAGTTGGTCAAATAATTTGTATTGTGTTGTGTCAGAAATCAAACATTAAAATTTTTTTATTGTGTTGCTGACTGCTGAATAATTTGTACTGTAGTTGGGTAACTGAGATTAAATTGAGTTTGGCCTGTTTGGGTAATGATTAGCTTGTTATTGACCAAAATTCAAATAATGAAGCTTTTTTTTTTAATGTTCTCAAATACTAAAGCTTTGGTAGTGAAATATATAAATAGTAAGTGTCTAAGTGTAAGTGATTACTGATTAGTCAAGTATATTTTTTACCGTCTCAAAATTATTTAATTATTAATTTAGTATTTTCATTTTATAATTTCAGAATTCATTTGGAGAAGAAGTATTCATTTTTTTTATTAGGGACTGAAATTGGAGAAAATTGTTGAAGATTTCCAGAAAAAGTGAAATTTGGAAGCTGCAACAATTAGGTACTATCGTTCCTTAACATTGTTATTTAAATTTGGTATTTTTGATTTAATACTTGAAGCATGCCTCGTAGAAAGTATGATTCATGAAAAAAAAATAAAGAAATGAAGAATTGACCAAATCTCAAAAAGGTGCAATGGACAAGTTTTTTAAATTTACTAAACAAACTAATTTGGCTAGTCAAAGTGTTGAACCTCAAGATTTGGGTGATGAGGAACATATAAATGAATCAATTGATGAAAAATTTTAACATGTAGTGAATGAGGAGCATAAGGATGATGATGGACTTAAAAAATTGGTAAATGAAGAAGCTAATCAAGTTAATAAATTGGTAAATAAAATTGATGATAATGAATATGTACACATAGAATATGAACCTTTAAATTATGATTAATCAAGATTTTAGAGACTTATTAGTAATAAAAGGTCCAATTAGAGTTAATAATAACAATTTTCCTCTAAATGACTTCAATAGACATTTATCTTTCTCATACTATTTTAGACAATTACAAAATGGAGAGAAACAAAGAGTTTGGTTTGTTGTAAAATGTTTATGCAACAAACAAATGTCTCTCATTTGGTTTCCGAAGAATATAATGATTGGAGAAATCTTAGTCAAAGACTTAAGGAACTTAAAACAAGTAGTGATAATCTTTCTTGTTTAAGTAAATGGCTTAAATTGAAAGTTAGATTGAAAAATAATCAAACAATTGATAAAAGCGTGCAAGAAGATATTAATAAAGAGAGGGAACATTGGAGGCAAATATTAGTGAGGATAATTGCCCTTATGAATACTCTTGCTAAAAATAATATGGAATTTCGTGGACACATTGAAAAACTTTATGAAAGAAATAATGGGAACTTCTTAAGTTTTATTGAAATGATCGGTGAGTTTGATCCAGTCTTGCAAGAACACCTTAGACGCATTGATAGAAGTGAAATCCATTATCATTATCTTGGTCCTAGTATTCAAAATGAATTGATTCAAATGTGGGCGAATGGGATTAAAAACATAATTTTGAAGCAAATTAAGGAAGCAAAGTATTTTCAATTATACTTGATTGTACTCCGAATATAAGCCATGAAGAACAAATGTCACTAGTTGTAAGATGTGTGGATGCTTCTTCAAATCCAATTAAAGTAGAAGAGTTTTTCTTAGGGTTTTTGAAAGTGAACGATGCATTGGGTCTTGGACTTTTTAAGGAGCTTGAAAGTGAATTAGAGACTAATCAACTTAATATTGATGATATTAGAGAACAAGGATATGACAATGGATCTAATATGAAAGGAAAACATAAAGGTGTTTAAAAAAAGATTACTTGAAATTAATTCAAGAGCCTTTTACACTCCATGCCGTTGTCATAGTCTTAATCTTGCTCTTTGTGATATGGATAAATCTTGTGCTAAAGCTACCTCTTTTTTTGGAATTATCCAACGCATATATTGTTTACTTTTTGCTTCTAAAAAGCGTTGAAATTTTTTCAAAGATAATGTGAAAGGCCTAACAATTAAACCATTGTCACAAACACGTTGGGCAAGTCGTATTGAAAGCTACAAGATATCAACATTTACAAATAAGAGATGCTTTAATTGATGTAGCCAATTCTAATGATGATCCTAAAGCAATTAGCGAAGCTGCATCATTAGCTAAAAAATGAAATGAAGAATTTTGAATTTTTATTTGTCATAATTTATTATTTGTAATCAACTCTGTGAGCAAAAATTTTCAAAGTGAAGATATGAATATTGATGTCGCAATAAAAGAATTAAAAGGGCTCATTTCATTTTTTGAAAAATATAGAGAAACTGACTTTGATGAAGCAATGGTTGAAGCTAAAGAAATAGCAAATGAAATGGGCATTGAGGCAATATTTTATGAAAAACGGTTGGTTAAAAGAAAAAA
The DNA here is from genome assembly GCA_017893485.1 of Hemerocallis citrina. Classification (NCBI taxonomy): domain Eukaryota; kingdom Viridiplantae; phylum Streptophyta; class Magnoliopsida; order Asparagales; family Asphodelaceae; genus Hemerocallis; species Hemerocallis citrina. The sequence goes on from CM030361.1 coordinate 291,920,649, forward strand.
ACAATTTGATGAAACTCAGGGGTGTATCTAAGTTTCAGAGGGCCCTAAGCAAGTTGTCAAGGCTTTTTGCAAGTTTACAAAATATAAATGAGAATTATTTAAATGCAAATAAATGTGGAGCCTTGGAGGACAACTATTTAAATGAAATCAAATTTATATATATGCTTCCAAAAAAATTTTAATTTATAACGTACACATTTTACATGAAATGCATCATGGCAAAAAGAAACTCGGACAAATTCTAACAATAAAAACAAATATGTTAGCTCAACTATTTTAAAAAGTCTTACTTGCTACATTTACATATTTAACATCGCATACACAATCCATGTTCACCAAACCAAGCTCCCTGTTTGCATCCAAAATTGGCCTACAAAATAAAACACACAACGAAATATCACTTAAACATGACTCTTCTCACATTTTTAGAAGCAAAATCATTTGTTATGCTTTGATAGTCGAGATTTCCTATTAAATCATGTTCAATTGATAACATGGCTAATCCATTCAACCTTTCTTGTGACATGGTTGACCGAAGATAAGTTTTGATCAATTTCAACTTTGAAAAGATTCTTTCAGCAGATGCAACTGTAACTGGTACAGTTAGCAAAATACTACAAGCTATCCACGCATTAGGAAAACCCATATTGCCATTTCTTTCTTTCCATAAAAATTAGCACTTCAATTGGTCTCTTTAATTCATCTGGCAAGGCTTCCTTTAAAATTTTCAACTCTAAAAATGTCTCTTCCATCAACATCTGAGACATCGTCTGTGTTAGATATTATGAGAGTTATTAATTCAGTGTCATATTGAATAATGTATTGGTTTAGTCTTCCCTTCTTTCCTATATATAAGAGACATAATGTACTCAGTTTATTTAATCAATAATCAATCAGTAAAGTATTTCTTCCCATCCCTAATTCTAACATGGTATCAGAGCTTGTACTCCTATAAGGCCTATACTAATTTTATCCTCGTCATCAAGGTGGAGTGGTTAATTGAAATCACTCCAACCTCCCGTCGATATCCCTCTTCCTCTCTTTAATAAATCCTTAATCCATGAAAAACTCTTATCCCTCTCCATCAATAGCCGCCACCAGAGTCAACAACAGCCAGATCCAAAACCCTAATATCTTCAACTCTTCTCAAGCACAAACCCTAGCCGCCACAGAAGCGGCTACACCAACCACTCCGGCAAAAAACAACACCGGCGACAACCTCCTTCTTCAACAACGAAACCTACAACAAACAACAACATAAACTCCAACAGCGACATCATCACCAACAACTCCGGCGACACGAACACAACTCCAAACCCAACTCCCAAAAAACTTCATCTCCATCAATCTCCTGTCGAGCAGCCGCACCTCCACCATCAATCCTGTCGAGCAAAAACACCCAGATCGTTGGCTTCCACACCCTCCCCATCTCTGGTGCCATTCTCATCGCCCTTACCGACTGCTGCACCTTCACCAAAATCAAAATCCTTTCTCTCCCTGATAGCAGCAACACTTACCTTTTTCGACGTCGAAATCCCAAACTACAGCAACCCTCGACTGCGGAAACACCTTTTTCGACTACGTTCGAAGAATTACTGTTTAAAGAAACGAAGAAAAACTCAATAAAACAACCCAAAACAGCAGGTGCGGTCAACCCTGCAGTCGACCGTTGTGATAGTCAACCTCCATTTTAGTTCAAAAAATGAACAGTCAACTGCGCAGTCGACCGCTAGCTGCCATACAGCCATGTTTGAAGTTTGTGCATGTTTCGACTGATACATTATTTATACCTTGAAAAATCACAAATTTGCAAAACCAATTTCCTGAGATGATCAAATATAACTTGTATAACATACAAGAGTTTATAAAATAAATCAAAACCATATCAAATTCATAAAAGAGCAAAATCTTTACAAAACTCTTCAAAACAGTAAAGAAATATATAGATATGTGCACAGGGTGTTTAAGCATCAGTTTAAGTATCAAATTCATCAAATAGGATTAGTATAAAGTTCTAATCAGCCTCAGTATAAAAAAAACTTAATTCCATTTGAAAACTTCACAAAACATTAAATTTTCAACATTCTTTCAAATAGTATATGTGTGTGTGTGTGTGTGTGTGTGTGTGTGTGTGTGTGTGTGTTGGTGAGTTAAGCATCAGTTTAATCATCAGGAAAACATCGTATATGAATAGTGTAATGTCCAAAACCATCCTAGTACTAAAACAATCAATATTCAATTGAAAAACTTTGCAAAACACAAAAAGACTCAATTTTCGACAATTCTTCGAAGCAGTAAAGTAGTGTGTGTGTGTGTGTGTGTGTGTGTGTGTGTGTGTGTGTGTGTGTGTGTGTGTGTGTGTATAAGTATTCCTACAGCAGTTATAGTATCAAAATTCACCAAATAGGAAAACTACTATGTTCAAAACAATCCAGTATCAAAACAACTCAAATTCCATCGAAAACTTCACAAAATTACACAAAACTCAATTTCGGCCATTAAGCATCAGACCCGAAAAGAACTAAACCCCTTTTTCACTCAAAACTTGATCTTTTGGTTTACTAACTCATCTTGAAGTCCAATAAACTCATACACATTCACTTACAATAGTTAACCCATGAATATATGTAATTATAACATGTTATAGTCAAGTTATATTTGTCAAAATTATCAAAACAGGGTGTACACATATGCTCAACAGTGAAGGTGAAGTTTTTGTTCACTTTTGCATTAAGCAACATACAATCCCATTATAGCCAATCAAAACAGAAAGTATATGAAGGAAAACAACCTATTCATGGTTTCTATTAAGTTTTTTAACAATCTCAAGTCATCAATTAGGGTTTTAGATCATCACTAGTATGGTTTTCATTAAAGATCAAATTTTCAATTCATCTACCCATCAAAAATCCTTATATCTTCATATAATCCTTAACATGATTTCTAATACACATATCACCACATACAACATGCTTAGAACAATACAAAAACAAATATATGTCACTCACCTCAATGAAGAAATCCAAGATCCAAGATCCAAGATCCAAGATCACCTCGAATTAATAAAGAAAAGGAAAAAGCCCTTCTTTTGCAAAATCCAAGATCATCGCTTTGAAACTCGAAGAAATTAATAGTACAAATATATTTTATTTTTGCAGAGGAGAGGGACGGCTGGAGGGGCTCTTTTATAGGCCGAAATCTGGAGTTTTAGGGTTTTACAAGTTTATGGAAACATCCCTTACCAAATTATTACTTTACATATATAAACCTTTCTTTAGTAAAGTAGTTAAATAAGTTGAATAAATTAAAATAAAATCAAATCCTTTTTCTACTGAGTTATCCAACCATCAAGCATAGCCCAGAAATTATAAAAAATTTCAGATTTGTACTCAAAGCACTACAAAAGAAACCAGATTTACCGGCGAATATTCCCCGGCGTTTTACTAGTAGCGCCGGGGTAGGTAGCGATTAGGAATGGGGCCACCAGATGCGATGGTTATATATCGGCGGCCGAATTAAAACACCGGTGAATCCGCTTATTCACCGGCGTTTTATTTAAAAACGCCGGTGTAGTTTATGATTCACCGGCGTGTCTAATTAAAACGCCGGTGAAAAGCTGCAATAAATCCCATCTACCCTAACCTTTCTCTCGCCATTTCCCTAAACCCCAAAAAAATAAAAAACAAAAGGCGCTTCGTTTTCCCTCCTTCCTCGCTCTCCTTCCCGCGCGTTTGCCTCCGCCGCTTCGTCCTCTTCAACGGCCTTCGAACATTCGTCATCGTCCCTTCTTCCCTTCGCCATTTTTGATTTCCCTCCTCCCTATCCCGATTTGGAGGTGAATCGGCGAACGGAAACGACCGTGTCGCCCCGCTCTCTCTCTATCTTCCCCCCCCCCCCCCCCCCCCCCCCCCGCGCTCGTCGCCCCGCTCTCTCTCTCTCTTCGGTATCATCTGTTGATTCCCCTAATTTTTGAAACTTAGCATTTTTTTCTGATAGATGCATGTTGAAATTTTCATGTTCTTATACTGTTAATGAAGCTGATTTCATGCATCTGATTGTCTTCTTGGCATGTTTTTTTGATATAAAATGGGTTCACTGTGAACTGACGATGCACAACAATTGGGTTTTAGATTGGGTTGGACACAACCATTAGTGGAGCAACATATATGCTCAGATAATGTAAATTTTCATTTCAAGAAACTGTTAAAGTTACCTGCAGATTGCCCTCTTTGGCATGATTTTTTAACCAAAAATGGGTTCACTTCCAAACTAAGTATGCTGCTAGAAATTTCATCTTCTTTTATTGTTAAAGAAGCTTATTCCATGCATCTGATAGTCATCTTGGCATGTTTTTTTAACCAAAATGGGTTCACTGTGAACTGAGGATGTTATAGCTACGTATGCCAAAATCCTCCGGATATGCTGAACAATTGGGTTTTAGATTTAGTTAGGCTAAAGAATTAGTAGAGCAACATATATGCTCAGATAATGAAAATGTTCATTTCAAGATACTGTTAAAGTAACCTGTTTGCCATCTTTGGCATGGTTTTTTAACAAAAAATGGGTTCACTTTCTAACTAAGTATGCTGCTAGAATTTTCATCTTCTTTTGCTGTTAATGAAGCTTATTTCATGCATCTGATTGCCTTCTTGGCATGTTTTTTTGGTATTAAATGGGTTCACTGTGAACTGAGGATGCTATAGCTGTATGCCAAAATCCTCCAGATATGCACAACAATTGGGTTTTAGATTTAGTTGGGCTCAAGAATTAGTAGAGCAACATATAAGATCGGATAATGGAAATTTTCATTTTAAGATACTGTTAAAGTAACCTGATTGCCCTCTTTGGCATGATTTTTTAACCAAATAATGGGTTCACTTCCAAACTAAGTATGCTGCTAGCATAGGCCTCATCTTCTTTCACTGTTAATGAAGCTGATTTCATGCATCTGATTGTCTTCTTGGCATGTGTGTATTTGAATCCTTGACAGGTACAACATGCCGAGGCGTGGAAAGAGGTTAAATATAAATGATGGCAACGAGAGCCATGGGGATGAGCAGCCACTACATAATAGTGGCAGTCAAACAGAAGAGGGTGAGGGTAGCACGCCGCCCACTGTCAAAAAACATCGTGGGCGGACTAAGATGACGAATGTTTGGAGGCTTCAGAATGATGAAAGGATCGAGGTGGAGGCGAACGGTGTTGGGCAACCGGTTGGCGATAACGCCAGCAAATTTTCTTCCTTCATTGGGGTTACAGCAAGGAACCCCCGCATACTTCCTTTGTCATACGAGAGTTGGCCGAAGGTGCCAACCACCACAAAGGCCACTACTATTACGACAATCAAGGTATTTTTCATCTAAAATACATAATTGGTCGGCGAAAAATTATTATTAAAATATGTATTATTAGTGATGGGTAATGAATTTTGCAGCAATACTTCTCGTTCGCCGACTCCCTTACGCCTTGGGTTAAAAAGTCACTTTCCAAGAAGTGGAGGGACCACAAGAGTGAATTGAAGTCGAAGTTTTATAACAAAGACCTTTCAGAGGAGGAGAATGCAGTGAATGTGCCAGAAAATGTGGAGCCTTCGGATTGGCAATTTCTTGTGCACTACTGGAGTTCGGCGATCGGTCAGGTATTTACATTAAACACACAAAAATCTAATGAGTATGTGGTTGTATGGCGGCTATAATGAATTTTTCTGTTAACTTCATTGTGGCATGTACAGAAAAGGGCGGAGGTGGGAGCTGCCAGTCGGTCAAAGCAGCTAGTGCTGCACACCGCTGGTACACAGAGCTTCGCTCTGGTTCGGGAAGAATTGGTAGGCGCAATAGTATTGAACAATTTTTTACTTACAGTTATTTGTTTATAACCATTTCATCTTACTAATATATAGGCAGAAGATTTGGGGGGCCTACGGAGTTTGGGGACATTGACTTTTTTGATGCCACCCACAAATCAAAGGATGGGACGTATGCGAGCCCTGAGGCAGCACAGATTCTGGTAATTTGTGAACTAATATCTAATGAGGAGTCAAAATCTCATCTGCTTTTAACTCTGATTGTTATGTCCTTTTACAGACTAATGCTCGGAAAAGGTATGATGAAATCTCCTCTGCTTCAGATTCGGACCCTACGGTGCCATGCCCAGATTGGCGTACCCGGTAGAGAGTTGCCTTGACCGATGTTAGGGGAAAGGAGAGGCATGGACGTGTCCATGGTATGGGCCTGGGACCAACCCCCTCGCGGCTATTTGGACGGAGTCCATCTAGTTCAAGTGGCAATCACGACGAGGAGATGACTGCCTTAAAGGCACAAGTTGCACTCCTCCAAGAACAAATGGCCAATTTAATAGGGCAGCAGTCCCAAGTCCCACCCAGGGTAAGTATTTAAATTGGTTTTTTTAAAAAGATTATGGTCTTGAATGCATGAAAGACACGTACTAGTGTTTGTGAGTGTGCATTGTGGCTGTCGTCTATAAGTATTTCGTCTATGTTTCTTAAGTGGGCTGTGATTAGAAAGAAAGGGCTGGAGTGGAGATCTGGAAACCCAAATAGAGACATCTCGTTTATTATAATCTATACTTTTTGTTGGACCAATCCCCTCTTGTTGTTGTTGCTGATGTCTCTATGTGTCCGTGTGTTGAAGGGAAAGAAGGGATGAGGGGAGAGATGAGGAAAATGCCGCTATGTTAGCCTAGTGTATCCAAAGTCTCTACCATCCTTCTTTTTGGCTCCATATATGGCTTATATATTAAATGGGTTTCCTTCCACGATGACAGTCCGTAATACTACACTTGATATGAGCCCTGTTCATAGCTGCACCCTATTGCATACTCACAAACAACTAATACGTGTCGTTCATGCATTGTATTACCAATCCCACTTTGGCACATAACATGCTTAGATGACATTGTATGACCTGCTGATAAGGTTTGTTCAGCCGCGTTATTGTACTGATTTGGAGGATTTTGGTATGCTAGCAGCATACTTAGTTTCACAGTGAACCCATTTTTTGTTACAAAATCATGCCAAAGATGGCAATCTGTAGGTTACTTTAACAGTACCTGAGCTTATATGTTGCTCTACTAATTCTTGAGCCCAACTAAATCTAATTTTCTTAAGTGGGCTGTGATTAGAAAGAAAGGGCTGGAGTGGAGATCTGAAAACCCAAATAGAGACATCTCGTTTATTTTAATCTATACTTTTTGTTGGACCAATCCCCTCTTGTTGTTGTTGCTGATGTCTCTATGTGTCCGTGTGTTGAAGGGAAAGAAGGGATGAGAGAGAGATGAGGAAAATGCCGCTATGTTAGCCTGGTGTATCCTCATTCTTTACCATCCCCTCTTGTTATATATTAAATGGGTTTCCTTCCACGATGACAGTCCGTAATATTATACTTGATATGAGCTCTGTTCATCGCTGCACTAAATCTAATACCCAATTGTTGTGCATATCCGGAGGATTTTGGCATGCGTACCTATAGCATCCTCAGTTCACAGTGAACCCATTTTGTTATAAAAAACATGCCAAGATGACAATCAGATGCATGAGATAAGCTTCATTAACAGTAAAAGAAGATGAGGATGGCAATCATGCCAAAGATGGCAATCAGGTTACTTTAAAAGTATCTTAAAATGAAAATTTCCATTATCTGAGCATATATGTTTCTTTAAAAGTGACTGTGACCAATTGTTCTTAATTGGGCTGTGATTAGAAAGAGACGAGTTGGAGTGGAGATCTGGAAACCCATATAGAGACATCTCGTTCATAATAATTTATTATTATTGTTGTTCTTGTCATTCTTGCTGTTGTTGCTGATGTCTCTATGTGTCCATGTGTTGAAGGGAAAGAAGGGATGAGAGAGGGATGAGGAAAATGCCGCTATGTTAGCCTGGTGTATCCTCATTCTCTACCATTCCTCTTTCTGGCTTCTATATTTGGTTTCCTTCCACGATGACAATTCCAGTTAAAACTACACTTGCTATGAGCCCTATTCGTCATTTTCGATTTCCCTCCTCCGCTCTCTCTCTCGCTCTCTTCGGTATCATCTCTTGATTTCCCTTATTTTCCAAACTTAGCATATTTTTCAGATAGATGCATCTTGATTTCCTTAACTTGAATGGTTTAGTTGGGATGAAGAATTAATAGAAAAATAAATGCTTAGATACTGGAAATTTTCATGGTCTTTTACTGTTAATGAAGCTCATTTCATGCATCTGCTTGTCTTCTTGGCATGTTTTTTTGATACTAAATGGGTTTAGTGTGAACTGAGGATGCTATAGCTACGTACGCCAAAATGGTCTGTGATTTGCACAACAAGTTGGTTTTAGATTTAGTTGGGCACAACAACTAGTGGAGCAACATATACTTAAGCTCAGTTAATGTAAATTTTCAATTTAAGGTACCGTTAAGGTATCCTGCAGATTGCCCTATTTTGCATGATTTTTTGATCAAATAATGGGTTCACCACCAGACTGAGTATGCTGTTAGCATCCCCATCCTCTTTCACTGTTAATGAAGCTCATTTCATGCATCTGCTTGTCTTCTTGCCACGTTTTTTTGATAATAAATGGGTTCACTGTGAACTGAGGATGCTATACCTACGTATGCCAAAATGGTCTGTGTTTTGGACAACAAGTTGGTTTTAGATTTAGTTGGGCACAACAATTAGTGGAGCAACATATAATTAAGCTCAGTTAATGGAAATTTTCATTTTAACTTACTGTTAAGGTATCCTGCCGATTGCCCTCTTTTGCATGATCTTTTGATCAAATAATGGGTTCACCACCAAACTGCGTATGCTGCTAGCATCCCCATCCTCTTTCACTGTTAATGAAGCTCATTTCATGCATCTGCTTGTCTTCTTGGCATGTTTTTTTGATAATAAATGGGTTTACTGTGAACTGAGGCATTAATGGAAATTTTCATTTCAAGATATTGTTAAAGTAACCTGTTTGCCATCTTTGGCATGATTTTTTAACCAAAAAAGGGTTCACTTCCAAACTGAGTTTGCTGCTAGCATCTCCATCTTCTTTTACTACTACTGAAGCTTATTTCATTAAGATCCAGGATGGCCAATTTTGATTGGGCTGTGATTGGATTGTTCAGTGGTTGTTGTCCATGTTCTTAGTTGGGCTGTGATTAGAACGAGAGGGCTGGAGTGGAGATCTGGAAACCCATATAGAGACATCTTCTTCATACTGATTTATTATTATTGTTGTTCTTGTCACTCTTGTTGTTGTTGCTGATGTCTCTTTGTGTTCGTGTGTTGAAGGGAAAGAAGGGATGAGAGAGAGATGAGGAAAATGCTGCTATGTTAGCCTGGTGTATCCTCATTCTCTACCATTCCTCTTTCTGGCTTCTATATTTGGTTTCCTTCCACGATGACAATTCCAGTTAAAACCACACTTGCTATGAGCCCTATTCGTATTTTTCTTCTATGAAGAATTGATCTATGACTACAATCTCCATTCAAAACCCAATTGTTCTATATTTGGTTCCCTCTTGCTGTTGTTGCTGTTGTTGAAGTGAACCCATTTTGTTTTATTGTTAGTGAAGCTTATTTTCATGCATCTGATTGTCATCTTGGCAATTGAATTTGACCAAATAATGGGTTCACTGTGAACTGAGGATGGTATGTAGGTACGTATGCCAAAAATGGTTTTCTTAACACAAAATGGGTTCATTTCCAAACTAAGTATGCTGCATAGCATCCCCAGTTTCTTTCACTGTTAGTGAAGCTTATTTCACAAACCTGATGGTCTTCTAAGGCTATTTTTTTGGTCCTATTTTCACTTAACTGTTAGTGAAGCTCATATCATGCACCTGATTGTCTTCTTGGCATGTTTGTTTTTATACCAAAAATGGGTTCACTTTGAACTGAGGATGGTATATAGGTACGTATGCCACAATCCTCCGACCGGATATGCACAACACTTGGGTTTTGTGATATAGTTGGAGAGCAACATATAAGCTCAGATAGTGGAGAAATTTTCATTTTCAGATCATGTTAATGTAACCTGATTGCAATCTTAGCCAAAAATAGTTTTCTTAACACAAAATGGGTTCATTTCCAAACTAAGTATGCTGCATAGCATCCTCAGTTTCTTTCACTGTTAGTGAAGCTTATTTCACAAACCTGATGGTCTTCCAAGGCTATTTTTTTGGTCCTATTTTCACTTAACTGTTAGTGAAGCTCATATCATGCACCTGATTGTCTTCTTGGCATGTTTGTTTTTATAATAAAAATGGGTTCACTTTGAACTGAGGATGGTATATAGGTACGTATGCCACAATCCTCCGGCCGGATATGCACAACACTTGGGTTTTGCGATATAGTTGGAGAGCAACATATAAGCTCAGATAGTGGAGAAATTTTCATTTTCAGATACTGTTAATGTAACCTGATTGCAATCTTAGCCAAAAATGGTTTTCTTAACACAAATGGGTTCATTTCCAAACTAAGTATGCTGCATAGCATCCCCAGTTTCTTTCAGCATTAGTGAAGCTTATTTCACAAACCTGATGGTCTTCCAAGGCTATTTTTTTGGTCCTATTTTCACTTAACTGTTAGTGAAGCTCATATCATGCACCTGATTGTCTTCTTGGCATGTTTGTTTTTATACCAAAAATGGGTTCACTTTGAACTGAGGATGGTATATAGGTACATATGCCACAATCCTCCGGCCGAATATGCACAACACTTGGGTTTTGCGATATAGTTGGAGAACAACATATAAGCTCAGATAGTGGAGAAATTTTCTTTTTCAGATCATGTTAATGTAACCTGATTGCAATCTTAGCCAAAAATGGTTTTCTTAACACAAAATGGGTTCATTTCCAAACTAAGTATGCTGCATAGCATCCCCAGTTTCTTTCACTGTTAGTGAAGCTTATTTCACAAACCTGATGGTCTTCTAAGGCTATTTTTTTGGTCCTATTTTCACTAAACTGTTAGTGAAGCTCATATCATGCACCTGATTGTCTTCTTGGCATGTTTGTTTTTATACCAAAAATGGGTTCACTTTGAACTGAGGATGGTATATAGGTACGTATGCCACAATCCTCCGGCCGGATATGCACAACACTTGGGTTTTGCGAAATAGTTGGAGAGCAACATATAAGCTCAGATAGTGGAGAAATTTTCATTTTCAGATACTGTTAATGTAACCTGATTGCAATCTTAGCCAAAAATGGTTTTCTTAACACAAAATGGGTTCATTTCCAAACTAAGTATGCTGCATAGCATCCCCAGTTTCTTTCAGCATTAGTGAAGCTTATTTCACAAACCTGATGGTCTTCTAAGGCTATTTTTTTGGTCCTATTTTCACTTAACTGTTAGTGAAGCTCATATCATGCACCTGATTGTCTTATTGGCATGTTTGTTTTTATACCAAAAATGGGTTCACTTTGAACTGAGGATGGTATATAGGTACGTATGCCACAATCCTCCGGCCGGATATGCACAACACTTGGGTTTTGCGATATAGTTGGAGAGCAACATATAAACTCAGATAGTGGAGAAATTTTCATTTTCAGATCATGTTAATGTAACCTGATTGCAATCTTAGCCAAAAATGGTTTTCTTAACACAAAATGGGTTCATTTCCAAACTAAGTATGCTGCATAGCATCCCCAGTTTCTTTCACTGTTAGTGAAGCTTATTTCACAAACTTGATGGTCTTCTAAGGCTATTTTTTTGGTCCTAGTTTCACTTAACTGTTAGTGAAGCTCATATCATGCATGTGATTGTCTTCTTGGCATGTTTGTTTTTATACCAAAAATGGGTTCACTTTGAACTGAGGATGGTATATAGGTACGTATGCCACAATCCTCCGGCCGGATATGCACAACACTTGGGTTTTGCGATATAGTTGGAGAGCAACATATAAGCTCAGATAGTGGAGAAATTTTCATTTTCAGATACTGTTAATGTAACCTGATTGCAATCTTCGGCATGGTTTTTTTAACTGGGCTATGATTGGATCTAGGATGGCAAATGATTGACTGGGCTATGATTGGATTGTTTAGTGGATGTTGTCTATGTTCTTAATTGGGCTGTGATTAGAAAGAGTGGGCTCGAGTGGAGATCTGGAAACCCATATAGAGACATCTTGTTCATAATAATTTATTATTATTGTCGTTCTTGTCGCTCTTGCTGTTGTTGCTGATGTCTCTTTGTGTTCATGTGCTGAAGGGAAACAAGGGATGAGAGAGAGATGAGGAAAATGCCGCTATGTTAGCCTGGTGTATCCAAAGTCTCTACCTTTCTCCTTTCTGTTTCCATTTCTGGCTTCTATATATATTTGGTTTCCTTCCACGATGACAGTTCCCTAAAAATACACTTGATATGAGCCCTATCTTATTTTTCTTATTTTTCTTATATTTGGTTTCCGTCCACGATGACAGTTTCATGGATTGTCTGAACAATCCATGAAGAGATGCTTAGATACTGAATTTTTATTTGTTTTACTGTTTTAGGTAGTGGATATTCCCAATCAAGGGAGATAATATAGAGTTTTCAAGTTAGATACTGAATTTTCATTTGTTTTGTTATTTTAGATATATTTAAAAAACAAAATTAAGTACCGGATTTTTAGCATTGCAATGTAATTATTTTACCTCTCTATATATCATCAACAATTCCATTTGCAATTGGCACTTTGATCTTATAATTTAAGATACAGTTAGATTTTTTGCAAGTTCAAAAAATATGTATATTCTGTATTGTGGTATACTGTTGAACTAAACTATTGTTTTTTTTGTTCACAGAGCGGTCGCCCAGATGAAGAAAATTCTGATGATCAGAACTGAAGCTCCTCGAGGGTATGAATCCGTGGTCCTCCTTGCTGTTCTTGTGTCCTTGCTGTATGATTGTTCTTATGTCCTCCTTGCTGTTATGTCAGATTGTTTTTTTTGGATGAGAGTTATGTCAGACGGTTTAGTTGGGATATTTGTCAGACTTGAGATATTTGGGATGTTGAGATATTTGGGATGTTCGTCGGTCTATTAATTTGGTTGTGATTATGACTGTTAATTTTGCGGTGAATTTGGTTGTGATTATGACACTGTTAATTAGTTTGTTGAGATATTTGGATATGACATGTGTTAAACTTTATTATATTTCTTGTGTTTGGTTGTCATTTATGCATTAATATGAAATGAAATTGGTTGAATCAGTAGTTATGAATTAGTTTACAGGTTTTGTAAAAAAAATTGTGAATTGAAATCGAACGGAAAACGGAGAAAGGAATACAAACGGGCATAGCTAGACCGGATTTTTATAAAACGCCGGTCTATCTATTGAATTAGTTGCAGTGTGCGATAGACCGGCGGTCACACAAACGCCGGTGTATGCCGCTAGACGCCAGTGAATACCGTCAGATGTAACGGCAAAAAGGAACACCGGCGTTTGATAAAACGCCGGTGTAGTTGGGTTTACCGGCGTTTTTGGTCACGCCGGTGCTTGTGAGTAGGGAAAAGCGGGCAGTCATAAACGCACGTACACCGACGGTCACAGAACGCCGGTGAACGTTCATTCTACACCGGCATTTCTATAAACGCCGGTAAATTGATGAACACCGGCGGTTTATGGCCGCCGGTGAATGTATATTGGAAGTAAAAGACGGCACTCAGAGAACCCAGTACACTGGCGTTTTTAGACCGCCGGTGTAGGTTTCACATTTACCGGCGCCCAGGAAAATCGCCGGTGTAGACCCCTTGCTTTCAGCGACGCTCGATTCGGCGGCATTTGGGCCAGCGCTATTGTAAACGCCGGTGAAAGTTTTACCGGCGTAAAAAAACGCCGGTAAAGCCGTCAAAAAGCGCCGGGAAATCTACTTTCTTTTGTAGTGAAGTGGTAATTCTGCACAAAAGTTCATCTCTTTGTAATATTTGCAAATACGCCAAATAAATATCAGAAAAATCCAGAAAATTCACAAATAATACCTACTAATAAATAATAGATTTTCCAATTAAAATTTCTGACTTTTACTTTCCAAGAAAACATTTGCACAAGATCAAACCTAAATTTCATATTTGCAAAAATACCATATTCGTTTAAATCTTTACAAAATCAACTCTAAATAAAATTTAAATAGATTTTATTTTCAATGATGACCATGGATAGCCCAAAGATCAGTAAAAAATGAATTTTCATTATTTGTTTGAGATCCAAACGGCTTTTTACATAAAACCTCCTATCTTTCGAAGTATTTACAAAAATAGTTTCTTTACTCAGAAAAATCCCAAAATTTAGGATATACTGAATTATAAATAAGAGAATGTATCCAGAAATTTAAAATTAGAGATTTATACCAGAAAAATATTTGCACGTGTAAAATCGACAAATTCGTAAAATAGTCAAATAAATTCAAATAAATCTGAAAAATAAAATATCATAAACAAACAAGGAAAAATCAATCATTAACCATAAAACTTTAAGAATTTGCAATTTTTATAACTTTGCACGTGCAAAAAATTGCAATTTCAAGAATATAGTCAAATTAGTCAACTTTACTGATTTAATATTGTTTAATAATACAAAATAAATCATTTTATTTTGTTGGGGTGTTAGACCCCATCCTGTAGTCCAAATCCCAACCCCTAACACCTACTCCCCATCCAGGACCCTAGCACCTCATCTCCCAACCCGCCACCACTCTCCCACTCATCTCAAACCCTAACCCAATCTATTCTTTCCATATCATCCCAAACCCATATCTAGTTCCCAGGACCAGACCCAAAACCCATAGCCGCCACTGTTCCCTAATACCCTATATCATATACCCGTATTTTACCCTAATCGAACCCGAAATCTGAAAACCAAACTCAATCCCAAACCCATTTTCTGTTTTAAAAAATCAAAAATTTTAAAAAATTAAAAAAAAAATCAAAAAAATATTCTAGCAGGTCCTTCAGCTTCTACAGTTTTTGTTAGTAAACTCACACTGAGTTTGAGAGGGGGAGATATCGATATCATCTAAGTTCCAGTCTCCCTCATCCCATCTTCTGTTGACATCCACCATCTTCCGCATTCAGTTCTCAGATCTGGGACAATTTTCAAGTCAGGAGTGAGATCCCATCAGGGACAATTCTCAAGACACGGGTGAGATCCCAACATACTACTTCTTCTAGTTCAGGGATAATTCTCAAGTTAGGGGTGAGATCCCATCAGAGAAAATTCTCAAGTCAGGGGTGAGATCCGAACATTCTTCTTTATCTACTTCTCAGTTAGGGGTGAGATCCCAACAGTTCGGGATATGGAGATAATGCCACAGTTCGAATATGGAGATCCCAACAGTGCGCCACCACCACTTCCTTCCTCTACTATTATTACTTCTCAGTTCGGGGTGAGATCCCAACAGTTCGGGATATGGAGATCTCGCCATAGTTCGGGATAAGGAGATCCCAATAGTGCGCCACCACTATTCCCTTCCACCACTACAGCCTTCCTCTACTACTAATATTCTCAAGTCCGGAGTGAGATCCCAACACATGCGCCACCGAGCACCTTTCCTGTGCCACCTACTTGAGCGTCGTTCCTACATCACAGTTTGTCGTCCGTGCCACATGAACATCGTCAATATTCCAAACTCATGTTGTTTGATCCAACTTGATATTGAGAGAGAATGTTAGATATTATGTTAGATATTATGAGAGTTATTAGTTTAGTCGCATATAGAATAATGTATTAGTTTAATCTTCTCTTCTCTCCTATATATAGGAGACATATTGTACTCAGTTTATTCAATCAATAATCAATCAATAAATTATTTCTTCCCATCCCTAATTCTAACAGCCTTGTTTCAAAAAGTTTTCAAGATTCAGACAATCACTCTTCAAACAACCATCACTTGCGCAATTTAACTTCTTCAAATCAAACAGAAATCCAAATATCTTTTCATATGTTTTAAATTGTTCAAACCTACTCCGTAGAGAAGAAAGAGCTTCATCTACAAAAAATATAAAGTAATTAACTTCAAATGATTCTTCAGCTGATTGTATCACATCTTCACTAAGAGTTTCATCAAATTGTTTTTTTTCTTCTAACTAACCGTTTTCATAAAATATTGCCTCAATGACTATTTCATTTGCAATTTTTTTTAGCTTCAACCATTGCTTCATCAAAGCCAGTTTCTCTAATTTTTTTTTAAAATGAAATGAGCTCTTTTAATGCTTCTATTGCGACATCAATATTCAGATTTTCACTTTGAAAAATTTTGCTCAAAGAGTTGATTGCAAATAATAAATTATGCCAAATAATCATGCCAAATAAAAATTTAAAATTCTCCATTTCATTTTTGGCTAATGATGCAGCTTCACTACTTAATTTAGGACCATCATTAGAATTGGCTACATCAATTAAAGCATCTCTTATTTGTAAATGTTGATATCTTATAGCTTTAACATTTTCAATACGACTCTCCCAACGTATTTGTGACAATGATATAAGTATTAGGCCTTTCACATTATCTTCGAAAATTATCCAATGCTTGATCACTACTCAGTGTGAGTTGGCAGCAGAGATTGATCAGGAAGGTTTTGAGGTGGTACTGCAGGGTTTGGGAGTGTCTTTGGCTCAGTTGAGACAACAGCCTTCTTTGAGAGAGCAGATTGTGGAAGGTCAGAAATCATATGCAAAGATTCAGAAGATGTTGCAGTAGGTTTCCAATGGCAAGTTGTCAGAATTTCGTATCCAAGATGGAGTTCTATGGATGGGTGAAAGGTTGTGTGTCCCAGAGAATGCAGATTTGAGGGAGAATATCTTGCAAGAGGCATACAGTACTTTATTTTTAATACATGCCGGAGGCGCAAAGATGTATAAGGACATCAAATAATACTTTTGGTGGTCCGGTATGAAGAGAGATGTGATAGATTTTGTGGCGAAGTGTCTGACTTGTCAGCAGATCAAAGTAGAAAATCAGAGACCTGGAGGTTTTTTACAACCTTTGCCTATTCCAGAATGGAAGTGGGAGAATATCAGCATGGATTTCATCACGGGGTTGCCGAGGAATGTGAAGGGTAATGATTCGATTTGGGTTATTGTGGACCGCTTGACCAAGTCAGTTCACTTTTTGTCCCTGAAGATTACTTGGTCGTTGGAGAAATTGGCAGAGTTGTACATTGATGAGATTGTGAGGCTTCATGGGGTTCCTGTGTCGATTGTCTCTGACGGGGATGCGAGGTTCACTTCGAGGTTTTGGAAGAGTCTGCAAGAAGCTTTGGGTACCAGAACCAATTTCAGTACTGCCTTTCATCCTCAGACTGATGGTCAGACTGAAAGGGTGAATCGGCTATTGGAAGATATGCTGAGAGCTTGTGTTATGGATTTCGGTGGTTGTTGGAAGAGGTACTTGGCATTGGGTGAGTTTGCTTACAACAACAGTTACCATGCAAGTATCGGGATGGCTCTGTATGAAGCTCTATACAGGAGGAAGTGCAGAACACCTGTTTGTTGGTATGCGGTTAGTGAAAGGCAGCTGTTTGGGCTTGAGATTGTGCAGCAAACATCGGAGAAGATTGAGATGATTCGCAAGAGGTTGGTCAAGGTTCAGAGTCGGAAGAAGAGTTATGCAGACACTTGAAGAAGGGACTTGGATTTTAAGGTTGGGGATGCAATTTTTCTCAAGGTATCTCTGACCAATGGAGTGATCAGGTTGGGTAAGGAAGGCAAGTTGGCGCCAAGGTATATTGGGTCACACAGGATTTTGGGGCGGATTGGTAAGACGACATATAGGTTGGAGCTTCCGGGGAAGTTGGCACAGGTGCATGATGTGTTCCATGTGTCGTTGTTGAGGAAGTATGTGCCGGATCAGAGTCATCAGTTGGTAGAATTGCCTGAAGGTCTACAAGTGAACTTGATTTACAAGGAGCAGCCTGTAGAGATTGTCGATCCTAGGGAGAAGATTTTGAGGAGCAAGGTGATACCTATGTTCAAGGTGTTGTGGAGGAACCAGCATTTCGAGGAGGCTACTTGGGAGCCGGAGGATCGCATGCAGAAGAATTTTCCTGAGCTTTTTGTATGATTGTATTCTTTTGTATGAATGTAGTCTTTAAGTTGAGTTGTATTTCTTTTGTTAGATTGCATTCTCTTGTGTAATTGTGTATTTCTTAAACTATGTTTCTATTTATGAAATTTCAATTTCCTTTTGCCTATTTTGTTTGGACTCTATTTGTAGTAGTTCTGAGGACAGAACTATTCTAATGAGGGAGTGATGTAATGCCCCAGATTTTTAAATAATGCTTTAAGATTAATAAATGAATTAAAATTATTTTTTGGTGATTTAATAAATATTTTTATGAAATTTACTCTTTTTACACGTGCAAAACATTTTCTTGGGAAGTTCAAAGTCAGAAATTATTTTGGAGAAACTCATTAATTATTATTAGATATTATTTTTGAATTTTCTGGATTTTTTTGATAATTATTTGACCTATTTGTAAATATTACAAAAAGGGGACTTTTGTGCAAAATACCACTTGGAATGAAAACTTCAGATTTTTGGATTTTTGGGCTAGGCATGTTTCCTAGTCAACTCAGAGGTAAAGATTCTACTTTTTTTAATGAATTTTATTTATTTTGCATATTTTGATAAAGAAGGATCCTTTTGCAAAATTGCCACTTAGAGGGCAAAAGTGCAATTTCGTTTTCTGAGTTTTCAAAACAGTGCCGGCTGATAATAGAGGGTTATTCTTGTTTTTAAATCTCAATTAAGATGATTTTATTTAATTTCTAAGTATAAAGATCTATATATGTAAAGATATATTTAAAAGAAGTATTTTGCAAATCTATTCAAAAACCATAGATACACAAATTCCGGCCTATTAAAGGTGGGGTGCAGCCGTCTCTTTGCTGCACAACACAAAGGGATTTCTTGTTATTATTTTCTTGGAGTTTTAAAGCGAGGATCTCGGTTTTCTTGCGAAAGGAGGGATTTTTCTTATTTCTTTATTATCTTCGATTGATTCTTCAATAAGGTGAGGGACATGTGTTTCTTTTCTTATTGTTCTAAGCATGTTGTATGTGATGATTTATCTATTAGAAAGCATGTTAGATGATAGTATGAAGATATAATGAATTTTGATGAGTAGATGAATTAAAAATTGAATCCTTGCATGAAACCTCTGCTTTGATGATTAAAAGTATATATAGGTGACTTGAGATTGCTTAGAACCCATTAGAAATCATGAGTATGTTGTTTTCTTTCATACTTTTGCTGTTTTAATTGTTCATATTAAGGTTGTATGATGTTTTATCCCAAAAAGTGAACAAAACTTGACTTTTACTGTGTATGTTGGGTGTACACTCTGTTTTGATATTTTGAAGAATAAAACTTGATGAATAGTTATTATAATTGCATTATATTCGTGGATAAACTGATGTAAGTGATTGAGTATGTGTATAAAAAGTTATAGAAGGATTTGTTGGATCAAAAGATCGAGTTTTGAAGTGGGATTTGAGTAATTGTGTTCGGATCTGTAGTTGTGCAGGCCGAAAATTGCTTTGAAGTTTTTTGTGAATCTTGTTTTAGATTTGAGTGGTTTAGCACTGAGGTGGTTTGGAACAATAAACTACATATATACAATGTATAACCCCTGTTTCCCGTATATATGTATTTTCCGTGTATTTTCTGTATTTAAAATTTTTGTAAATTAGTTTTCCGCTTTCAAATTATTTTTGTTAAAATATATTGATGGATCTTCTATTAAAATATATTTTTGATCAATAATTGTATTTGTAACTATTTTCTATGATTTTATATCTTAATACAAATCTTATTATTGTTATCATTACTTTGATTTTTGACTGGTTATTAAAAATCCATTTCTATGTACTAATTGTATTTGTATCCATTTCAAATAAATTCTATGTTGTAATGCAAATTACATTTTATTATAAATAATATTTTACTGGTTATTTTATTTTCCCAAACCCTATTTTCTCCCTATTGGATTTTAACCTTTTAACTCCTAAAACCCAATAGCCCATAAGCCACCAACTACCCAAATCCATGCCCGTTATCAAAATACCCTAACCCATCACCTAAACCCCAACCCTATATTCAATACCTTACTCAGCCAACACCCTAACCCTATTATACTAACCCCATATATATACTGTTTCATATTCTGTTCATCTTCTCAAACCATCGGCCGCAATACCCCTGCCTGTTCATCTTCCCATCTTAATCCGCCAGTTGTCATCCCGAAACCCATCAGCCTGTTCGTCTCCCCTCTGCATCTCACCTAGCCGCCTCCTTACCCTGTGCATCCCCAACCTCTCATCCTCTTCAAGAACCCACTTCCGATCAGCTTCCCCGTGTGCTCCTCAGACCTAGCACATCATCCCGTCACTGACTTCCTTTCCCAGTGCTCTCTCATTCCGTCGTCCTGCTCCTCCCGACCATCTCCTTCCCTTCGCTGCCGTACCAGGCGATGCCCTTGCATCCCATGCATTGCGACCTCCCTTGTGCGCGACCCCCTGTCGCCCTACCCTCCTCTCTGCTGCTCCTCTGTAGCGATAGCCCCGGCGCGCCCTGCAGCGACCTTCCGTCGCTATTGCGTCGTCCAGTATCCGTGACAGCCCCTCTGCCTCACTCAGTCGCCTTCGCATCATCCAGTTGCACCCTCCGTTGCCATCGCTCTGCCATCACAACCCCATCGCGTTGCCCTGTGCCCTGTCACCGACCGTCGACAGCCTCCAAGCCTTGGTGGTGGTTGTTGGTTTGGGTTGTGATCACTTTGATCTTGGGCCATCGGATCTTCTTTGATCATCATGATCATGATCTCCATCATCTAATATGGACCATCCGATTGATTTTGACATTATCAACATTAGGATCAATCTGAACCGTCCGATCGTCGATCGATCTTGATTATCATCATCTTCATCATCAAGGAGATCTAGCCGTCCGATCTGATCTGATCATCTTGATCGTCCTCTTGATCATTGAGATCTGTCCGATCGTGTCCGCGATCGGTTATTCCTGGTGTTCATGATCTTGTTCGTGTTTGTGTTCATGCCCGGGAATCTGTTCCTGTTATTCTTGTTCTGGCATTGTTTTCATCGTCGTCTCTCAGGCAAGTAACCTATATTCTTTTCTTTGTGTAATGCAAGTACTAAATACTGCATGTAGTGTAGTTGGGTTCTAGAAACAATTTGTGTGTGAATTCTCTGTTATATATTGTCTCTATTGTGTTGATTCGACCGTAGTTGCCTTACGACATACATGACATGAATTAACCTAGGGTTGACCACTTTTGATGTGTATGTTCATGCTATTTTATGATATCATGTGATTGATGTGTTATTCGTGATATACTTGTCGAATACTTGCAAAATACCCTATACCATATAGTTTGGACATCTAGTACATATATTTCATATTTGGGTTGATTTGGATGAATTTCATAAGATCTATGTTGATTTGTGTATGAAGAACAAATCAGTATTTTCTGTTACCCTGATGTTATTCAATATTTTAGACCCTATTAAGGTCAGTATTTGAAAATACATTGTGAACATGATTTGTAGATAATTCTGTCTATTTTCTAACCCTTTCGACGAATCTCAGTTTCGTTTTACGACTTGTGAGTTATTTCTATTGTACTACTGTGGTGTCGAAAGATTTCCAGACTGCATTTTTTATGAATTCTGAAGAGTAATATATTTTTATTCTGGTGTTAAAATTATTATTTTGATCTAAAATTTTGTTCAGTATTTCTTTACTTGATTGGGGTTTATCCAGAATTTTGGTGGACTTATTTGAGGTGTTTTACAAACCTTTTCATGCTCGCAAAGAAAGATTTTACATGCAGAATTTTACTTACTGTTCAGTAAAGAACCTGATTTTCGACCTATTTTTGCTTGCTGTTTCTAAAATATTTCCAAATATTAAAGTTAGCCTACTGCATCTATTTTATTACTCTTTTGGAGGATTTGGATTTCGGTTTATGGTTTGCGTGATATTGCTATTTTCGTACTGCAGCGTTTACAATTCCAGATTTACAAAACTACTACATTTTGATGTTTTCTGATTTTAATTGACTACTCTATTTTTATTGGAAAATTTTGAAACTGTATATTCTGTTACTAAAGATATAGGGAAATACCCCAGATTTTTTGTGGATTTTATTAATAAGTTTTCATGCTATTTTCCTAACTTTGAATACAATCTTCTGATTTCTGACTGTGCGTGTTTTCTGGATTCAAACTTATTTTGAGTTATGATTTTGTGAAATACTATATGACTTATATATGTTTGTTGGATTCAGAAGGGAGTCTATTTTCCAGATTCTTCAACAGATTCAGATTTTCATTTTTGTAGCAACGGGAATCCCTATTTTAGTACAGTAGTGTCTTGCTGTCCTGAACTAGCATTTGCATGATTCTATTCCTTTATGAACTATCCATCATCTGTACATGTTTATCTGTCACCCTGAACCTATTACATGTTTATACCATGCTATTTTCACTCTATTTTCGTACATTCATGTTTGTCTGATAATAATAAAAAAATGACCAAGCCGGGGTTAAGGAAAATATCTAGTAGTGGAAAATATAGAAATGTGTACTGAGAAGAGGGCCTGTGTTCCCTATCTGTTACGTGTTCATGATTACATGATTCACGACTCTGTTTATCTGACCCTGACTACATTACTTTCCTATAGGAAGGTGTACTCAGAAGAGAACCCATAGGTTCTATCTGTCTGTCTGATATGATTATCTGATATCTGTCTGTCTGATCCATGAGTACACTACCGTATGGACTCCACTATAAAATCTAATCGAAATTGTTTGAATGTAGCAACCATGTGATAAAAAGTTGGGGCGCATGAAGTGCTACCTAGATAGTAATCACACAAGACTTATAAGAACATGACATCGGTTATCTGTATCTGTTATCTGACATCTGTTATCTAATTATCTGCTATCTGTCTAACTATCATTTGACACTACCATCTATATATCTGTCTACATACCATCCGACACTTGACACTTGACACTTGACACTTGACACTTGACACATGTTATCTGTATCTGTTAGTATACCATGCTATCTGATTTGTTTTTCTGATTTATGTTAGATATTATATTCTGTTGTTGTGCCTATACCATGCTATGTTTGTTTCTATTGCTTTATATTTGTTATTTATCTTATGTACTTGTATTCTGGACTACAAGAACTTGCATTGACGGGAGTTTGTTTTCTTTTTCCTCTTCCTGCAATTTATTAAATTGCAGATTTTGGAGATCAGCTGCCAGCTGGAATAGGCAAGATGAGATACTAGATGCTGGAGTTTTGCTATCATGACTTTCTTGCTATTATTATTATTTCTTGTTTCTTATTTGAATAATGTATCTTGATTACTTGGATTTATTTTTTATTTGGTGAATGTGACCTAGGATATTATTGACTTATTCAGATCTGATTTATTTAGAATTATATTATATTTTGGTTTCAAGTAAATTTCTGTTGGTACATT
The DNA here is from genome assembly GCA_017893485.1 of Hemerocallis citrina. Classification (NCBI taxonomy): domain Eukaryota; kingdom Viridiplantae; phylum Streptophyta; class Magnoliopsida; order Asparagales; family Asphodelaceae; genus Hemerocallis; species Hemerocallis citrina. Next base: position 291,944,140 of record CM030361.1, read on the forward strand.
TGATTAAATTATGCATACTTGGTTGATTCTCTTGCTTCCGACTCTGATTATTGCTGTGAGATGTTGTAAAGATTCTGAACAGCTTATGGATAATGAAAATCATTCGCTGAGCTTAGTCACATATCCGTATTCCATATTCTCTTTTTGGGAAGTGAGGCGTGACACAATGCATTCTTAATGTTTAACTAATGCACAAATAAACTCATATACACATTCACATTCATAATCTACTGTTTTGAAGATTTTGTGAAATTTGATGGGGTTTTGCATGGATTTCAATTGTTTGATTCTGAAATGAGTTTAAATATCTTACTACTCCTATTTGACGAGTTTCGATGCTATACTGATGCTTAAACACCTGTAAGATTATATATATACATATATACTCTTTTACTGGTTTTGAAGAATTTTTGTGAAAGATTTACTCTTTTGAGTTCTTGATATGCTTTGATATGTGTTATAAGTTCCTATACGTCATACAAGTTATAATTAATCATCTTAGGAAGTTTAATTTTGATTTTACAAAGTTTAATTGAGTATCAGTCGAAACATGCAGAAAAAATTCCTACCAGGCTGTATAGCAGGTCACGGTCGACCGTCATGTTTCTATTTTGAGAATTCTCAATTGACAGTCGACTGCTCAACTTGAGCGGTTGACCGTCAATTGTTTCTTTTGGGTATTTTGGTTGAGTTTCTTCGTTTCTTTTAAATGGTTATTTTCTCGATATTATGGATTATTACTCCACTGTTTTAGATGGTGTTTTTACTACAGATTACAGTATTTTACTGAGAATTATATTTTATTTATAATAGAGTTTTAAATGTATACTTATGACCTTATTAAGTGATTTATATGTGTTTTCAAAAGAATTTATGTTTTGGTGACACTCTACGTGTAACATCTTGAATTTTCAATTATAATTAAATAAGAGTTTGTGTGATTTTACGAGTTTTGCACGTGCAAATTTATGTACATTTCCTCCTAAAAATTATTTATTTCCATATCATGAACAACTATTTTAATTCTTCTCTTTTTAATTTAAAAGCCTATTTAATCACTAGGCCTAATTTTCTAACTTTAGCCCACACTAATTAATTTAATTATTTTTAATTAGAATCCCATAGACTTTTAGCCCAGTAGATTGAGCCCACTAATTTAATTGTCTTTTAAATAACACAATTTGTAGGGTAGACTTGTTTTTGTAAAAATTAATTAAATTAACATGAACAACTAGTAACTAGGGGGGCTTTGTGTGACACCTGCATTGTACTTGCACGTGCCATATGCATGGTAGGTGTAGGCCGGATGGCTTCAAGAGAGTGGGAGAGATGGAGTGAGTGGATGGGTAGTTGTGTGTTCATGGGTAGTTGTTCTAACTCCCTAATACATCCTAGTCCCTAATCTACATCCACCTAGATCAATCTTGGCCCTCCATTTTGCTTTGAAAAAGTGTATAAATACCCCATCATTCTCTTCATGTAATGCACTAGAAAAACTTACAAGAGAAAAATAAAGAAAACAAAACTAGTTGTGAGAAAGAGATTGAGAGCAATTGTGAGTAAAAAGATTGAGAGAGTTGTGTGTGTGTTCCCTTTCATTGGAAGCCGACCATTCATCAAGAAGCAAGGAGAGGAGCTCAGGTTTCCATCAAGAAAGGAGGAGAAGGCATTTTGGTGGCACAATCTAGGAGGAGAAGGAACCGTTCGTGTGTTCAAGGAGATTTCTAGGAGCTTTCTAAATGTTTTCCTTCAAAAAGGTGGGTGATTTCTCAAGCTTCTACTTTAGATACCATGCTAGGGATTGAAAGTGTGATTACGTTAGAAATGATTAGGAAAGATTGTTATACATTTGTTTAAGGAGATTAAGAAGAAAAGAACACTAATTGATTACATGCAAAGTTAGTAAAATAAATTTGAATGTGTAAATGAGGATGTGTTATGATGGCTTGGTAGTATACTTGCATGCTAAATTGGATAAATTATGATTTTTATGAAGAATTTGTTTATGCATGAATTGTAAAATACAATATGTGGGAAATGTGCTTATGTAAATTATAGAAAAGGAATTAGTATACATGGAATATTATATAGATTGAATTGTGGTAAAAAGTGTGTTTTAATTGCCAAATGCAAATAGTGTTGTCGTGACTTGATTTATTATCCATATTGTCTCTTGAAACATAAGAAAATGGTTAGTTTGGGAAATAGGACCAAATCAAAAAGTTTAATTTTGGTAAAGAATGAAAGAGAGAAAAACTTTTATGAACTCATTATGAATGAGGGGAAAATTGTTGATAAAAGGATTCTTATAAAAAGAAATGTTTCTATGTCGAAATGTATTTATTTTGATCTATTGTTAAATAAACTAAGGGAGAAATAGTCTTTTATGTTAAAAATGAGTTTTATACAGATTATGAAAATACAAGCTACTGTTTTTCCAAGAAAATATAATCAGGAAAAGATCTATATTTTATGAGAACAATTTGAATGAGAAAAATCGAGTTTTCTTAAAATGAGCTAGAACAGCACAGTCAGACACAAAAACGTTTTAATAAATTTTCCTCATAGGTTAGTCACTCAGACCTACTGGTCAGTGGGTGCGCTTTAAAAATGTTACTGTAGATCGGCGGAGCGGATACCCTGGGTTCGAGTCTCAGCAGAGACTTTTTTTCTTCCAAAATGTTATTTTTCCCGAACCCAAAACTCAAATATAATTTAAATCCTCTACTAGACAGTTAGTCACTTTGGTCATTCTGGTTATTAGGTGCAGTTTGGTGACGTTACTGTTCATCACGCAACCACTGTGCGTGGGTTCGATTCGGCCTCCGGCCAGTTCCCCTCCCCCCCCCCCCCCCCCCCATATTTTGGATATTTCTAAGGGTTTTTGGTGTTTTAAAAAATTGAGAAAAATATTAGAAAGTTTTCTAAAAATACCTAGACTTCATAAAAATTATTTCCTGAATATTTGAACTATTATAATGAGAATTAGAAGTGAAAATTTTGAGAATAAGAATTAATAAATTTTTTTGGATATGATTCTTTTTGTAATTTAAGATTAAAATATTTTGTTGAACATATAGAAAATTGTGAAGAGTTCAAAAATAAGATTTTGACATATAAATTATTGAGTAAAACTCAATATAAGATTGTTTAAGATTATGCAAGTTGTGCATGGAAAATAAATTGAAAAGAAACATGAAATGAGAAATTTGTGAATATGTATACTCTCATTTTGATGAGCATGGAAAGAGAATTGAGACTAGAATTTTAGCTGTCCCTATATCGGAAAGAATGAAAGTCTTGAAAAGAGGAATGTGATAAAGACCAAGTTTGGGTCATGGGTCATGGTTCATGATTGATATTTAAGACCGATGTAGAGGTAATGCTAATTCTAGAGTATTGATTTTTATTCATGATTCAATTATCTTAAAGTTAGACACATAGTGGAGATGTGATGAAAGTAAGACAAAAATATAAGTATGAGGGCCATTGGATCTGCGGTGTGAGAGTATTCACATGATGTCCTCGTGATGTGTCATGTCAGGGCGTGGATACTACTCCAGGATATCGTATCGGTGGCGACGCATGTGGGGTTTTTGGTGACTATGGGTGATGCCATCGTTCCATGGCGGAGGCGAATTGTCCACAAGATGCCTTGTAACACCCCGAATTCCAAATAAGACCGAATTCCAGATTCCACAGGATCTTTACACTTCACTTCGTACAATTTTACAAGAAAATTTAAACTTTTCATCATACACAGAGTTCTTTACATTGTTTACACAGTAAAAAATGAAGATGAAATACAACAATGAGAATAATACACAACTTGTACAACTTTATCAATGTAATTAATCAACAGCATCATAACATCTTTATTTCTTCATGAAAAAGTCCAAACCCTGCATAATAAGCCGTGAGCACGTCAGTCACTTACAACTGATGAAAATGTTATACTTGGCCATCCTCTCTATGTCGTACATATAACGATCTTAAAACTTTGAAAAACCACAAATTTGAATGCAAAATAAAGTATTAAATGTGACTACGCTAAACATATAAGTGTATGCGATGCCTTAATGCCTAATGCATATATTTTATGCTGAGATGAAACTAATGCATACTTGTTCGAATTCTATACATCCCATACTACGTAGGTCCGAGGGCAAGCACTTACGTACTCCACATTAAAAGGTTCGATCCCTCGCCATGACAACTACCCAGTAATAAGAACAAGGTTTAGAAATTTCACGAGTACGGATCCCAGTCCCGGAGTACACCGCCCGACTGTTATATAGACTCCTCGTCGTACGAATCTCACACAAGTGCCCCTCTAGCCTCGGTATACGTATATACATTGGAGTACGAAAAACTATCCATTCGACTACGCATAGTCCCGGGTTTAAAAATAAAAATTCGGCTCCATCGAGGCAACCTCTGTCCCGGAGTTCACCGCCCGACTGAATCTTCTGTCCCGGAGTTCACCACCCGACTATATAGAGTGCCCCACTTACGTTTGTCCAGGTTTACTACATCTTCTCTTAAGTGCCTAGTTTCTTAAGTTCAAGACATGAACAATTATTACACCTAGAGTTAGTCTTACCCCCTACCGGACTTAATCACAAATACCGAGATCGCTCCATGGCAAATCTCAAAATATAATTCAATTCTTTTTATTTCAACAGTGCCGGTACCCGAGATCTTACTAACTCTAAATCACAATCCTTCATGTACAAGAAATCATGGGTACTCATATCCTTTAATAATTATGTCTTAACTCAAAGTATTCTTATTTTCAACTTATTCATATGTAGATTAATGTCTTATTTAAGCACTTATTCATGATTCACTTATTCATTTACAACTCAAAATAGAACAATAATTCATTTCATGAACAAAAGATTCAACACTATAAATTTTATTAGCAATTTAAGCAATTCATATCTGAATTCACATCAAGTATTTCTGACTCAACTTAAGTATTGATTTACAACAAGAGGGTTTCATAACTTGTCACATTTTTCTCTCTTCTTTTTCAAGATAAGGATCGTATACTTAAATAATAATTAAAATAAAATTAATTTACAATCTCAATTTCCCTTTTTACTTTCTCACAATATACAAGATATTTTTTAAAAACTATTCCTACTAATTTTTATGTGATTTCATATGAAAAATAAAATTTTATTCCAACCTTTCTTCACATAAAAAAAATCCCGAAATGTACTAAAACTCCAAAAAAATCAAAAGGGTGGCTTGTGGTTTCGAACCCGGGATGTGCCGACACCTACAGCAGCGCCCAAAGCCATTCACGCTAGCCACCAAGTCCATTTGGACTTGTGTCAAAAAGAGCAACAAAAACCCCTTGTATTCAAGCTACAGGTTCAAATTTTAATTAAGTGAATCAAAAATAAATATGAATATCAAGTTTCGAACCCAAGATCTCTTACAAGTAGTGCTCTGTGGTGCACTGGCTAATCAGTAAGTCCAAGTGTGATTATTGATTAGAAATCACGCCATTGTAATTTTGTTCATAAAGTTCTGAAATTGGTTCTTTTTCGCAAAACTTATTTATTCACATGATCCATTCTTTTAGAATATTGAAATAATCTTTTCTTTTGACTGAGGTGAATTTTAAAAACAGAAACCAACTAATTTCAAGTTCATTTTAGAAATATATTTCTATTTTAAATAGTTCCTCTTTCCATTTTACACATAGATTTGTATTTTCTTAAAACTTGAATTTAAGCATTGTATTCATTAAAACTAGTTTATGTACTTAATTATACTAATTAAAATTTTGTAATATTGCCAAACATGCCTCTCAATCATGAGAATCTCAAAAGAAATCTTTCATGCAAAAATTTATATTTTCAATACATCATGGCGACATACATAAGTCGACACATTTCATGGTAACGACTAGATTTGTTTTTCTTTATTTCTTCTTTCTAATCATCATGACACTAAAGCATATATTGAATATAGCATTCTCCAACCAATTTTCATACAGATCATATATTCGACATGTACAAAATTATAAGCATACTAACATGATTCGTAGTATTAATTTTTTTGTCAAAATTTTTGTTTCTAATTAACATGGTGGAAATTATTTACTTTAATCAGATCAAGATTACTTTCAATCATGGCATACTACATTAGCATAGTGATGCGGTTTATTTCTGGGAGACGTGTGGATGCACCAGGTGTGAGTTCGGACTCGATTTGTATTGAAGGAGAAAGCTGCTTGTCCGACGACCCTCGGAGTGACCTGGCGGCTCCTGCGACTGGCTCGGAGTGCGGTGGATGCTTCGGCTCGGATCAGAGGGCTCGGATCCGAGGTCTTGTGTACCTGCAGATGGTCCTGAAACACCGGGGTTTATCCCGGTGGCGGACCCTCCGACGATCTAGTCAGTCTCTGTGAGAGAGTAGCAATAACTAGGTGAATTTAAGTGGCAAAAGATTGATTACCTGAAAAGGTGGGTGAGTGTCTAGTATTTATAGAGAATTCCAACCGGGTTTGGATCCGCTTGGGGGCCGGGTCTGAACCCAAAATCCCATGGGCCTGACGTGGCAGAAGGCCCAGGGGGTTTAGGGCTGACGTGGCAGTACCAGGAGTGGTATAGGGCTGACGTGGCAAAGCCCTTGGTGGTATTTGGAGCTGACATGGCAGATCATGGGGCTTCTGTGCCTTTGGGAGAATCTGGTGGCGTAGGGTGCGCTCAGTCATCTTCATCCTACACCAGGATGGGTGGACGGCCCGGCGAGCTGTCGTGGATCGGAGGCCGAGGGCCATCGCCGCTCATCGGATACGAGGAGACCAGATCTGTGGGGGTGAACCTGAGGTTCGGTGCCGACCCTGCAGTGGCTCGAAGCCGAACTAGACTGCTGTTTCTACCATTTTTGAGTGAGAGTTGTATTGGGCCCTGGTTGGGCCCCAAGCCATTTTTACCCTACCACACAAGCCCCCCACTCCTGCGGGGGTGCGGGAGCTAGCCGTGGAGGAGTGTTTACGGATGTAGAAATGGGATGGCGAACCACTGGCCCTTCATGAGGGGGTTGTCCTGATTTGTTTAGAGCGATCCTCGAGCCGGCGAGAGTCTATGGGTCGGCAAGGGTGATGGCGAACTGTTTGAGACTTCCGAAGAAGATTACCCTGGTGCTAGACCTAACCTCGAGCAGGCGAGGGATTATGGGTCGGCAAGGATAATGGCGAGCCGTTGAGCCTTCCTGAGAAGACTACCCTGATGCTAGACCTGACCTCGAGCTGACGAGGGATTACGAGTTAACAAGGGCGATGGCGAGCCGTGGAGCCTTCCTGAGAAGACTACCCTGGTGCTAGACCCGACCTCGAGCTGGCCAGGGATTTACGGGCCAACAAGGGTGATGGCGAGCCGTTGAGCCTTCCTGAGAAGACTACCCTGGTGCCAGACCTGACCTCGAGCTTGGCGAGGAATTACGGGTCGGCAAGGGCGATGGCGGGCCTTGGAGCCTTCCTGAGAAGACTACCCTGGTGCTAGACCTGACCTCGAGCTGGCGAGGGATTACGGGCCAACAAGGGTGTTTGCGAGCCGTTGAGCCTTCCTGAAAAGACTACCCTGGTGCCAGACCTGACCTCGAGCTTGGCGAGGGATTACGGGTCGGCAAGGGCGATGGCGGGCCTTAGAGCCTTCCTGAGAAGACTACCCTGGTGCTAGACCTGACCTCGAGCTGGCGAGGGATTACGGGCCAACAAGGGTGTTGGCGAGCCGTTGAGCCTTCCTGAAAAGACTACCCTGGTGCCAGACCTGACCTCGAGCTTGGCGAGGGATTGCGGGTCGGCAAGGGCGATGGCGAGCCGTGGAGTCTTCCTGAGAAGACTACCCTGGTGCTAGACCTGACCTCGAGCTGGCGAGGGATTATGGGTCAACAAGGGTGAGGGCAAGTCGTTGAGCCTTTCCGAGAAGACTATCCTGGTGCCAGATCTGATCTCGAGCCGGCGAGGGATTTCGGGTCGGCAAGGGCGATGGTGAGCCGTTTGAGCCTCCCTAATATGACTACCCCGGTACTAGACTTGGCCTAGAGCTGGCGAGGGATTTCGGGTCGACAAGGGCGATGGTGAACCATTGTGCCTTAGGAATGTTGAGCAGGGTAGCCCGCTGTCTTTGCGGAGCATTGAAGGCGCTCCGGGATCTGTGTGATGTTCCAATTTTCCAGGGGCCTTAATTGCGCCGCCTAATAAATGCATGGCGCATGGGTTTTCGTCGTTTGGTTTTCCCCACGTCATAAAGGCCGGCCTATGGGGGAGGCTATAAGTACCTCTCCCTCCGCAATGGGTTGGATCACAGCAAGGGTGGTCTATTGGCCATCAGAGGTGTCTGCTCCGGCGGACGTCTGTCTCTTGCAAAACTTTACCCCCGGTTGTGTCGGAGAGGTGGTTACTCTGCCGCCCGGATCTTCTCTTGGATCTGATGGCTTTGATACGGTAGCCAGATCCAGGGGAGATCAGGGCGAGAGGGGTAACGACCGAAATTCGGACCGGTAGATAAGGAGCCTCGGATTGGTGGTGGCTCTGCCGTCTGGATCCTTTTTCGGGTCAGACGACCTTGATATGGTTGTTTGGCCCGAGAGAGATCCAGACGAGAGGGGCATCAACCGAATTCCGGACTTGGGGCTGAAGAGCCTCGGATGGATGGGTCGTCTCCGATTGGAGGTTGGCCAATCTGTCTTCCGATAGGGCTCCAGGTGATGGTGGTTTTACCCTCGAACAGTTCGGGGTTTCGGCTGTCGAGGCTGTAAGCCCCGAGCTGCTCGCGGGTGAGAGGGGAACCAACCGAGCCCTGGAGCCCGGGGCATCTGTCGAAGGACGGCGCCTTAAATCTTAAGTAAAATGTTCTCTCCGCCGAATACCCCATCCGAACCGACCCCCGCGTCTGGCTGCCAGCCTGGCATTGGATGACGTCAGCAGCGCACGTTTCGAGGACGTGGCGCGATTTTCCAGGCGGCAGTTGCACGTCAATAGGTGAACAGTAATTGCGGAAATCGAGGATTCGTTTTCATCCTCTATAAATATTCCCCCTCTCCCCCTTTGGCCCACTTCTTTATTGCTACTTTCCTTTTCAAAAATTTCCCAACACTTCCGCGCTCGTCCCTGCAGTTCGCTGTACTAGACTCGTCCTTCCGAAGTGACCCCAGGTTAGTTGGTAAGTCTGTTTTGTTTAGGCACAGATGGATAGGGCTCAGTCCGGCTCGTCGTCGTCGACGTCTAGGGGGGACGTGAAACCTGTCTCCAAATCGACGTCGTGGGAGGAGCCCGTGCTCGAGGAGGAGTCAGTACACGCTGCGGAGCCTTCCGATTCGGTTTCGTGGGAGGAACCAGTAGGTGAGGAGGAGGTACACAATGTGAGGCCGTTACACTCCCGGCATCCCTTCGTGGTGGAGAGTAGCGAGTCGGAGGAAGCAAGTGATGGTTCGGATGGTGTTCGTGTTCTGGAGTTGGCTTCCGAGGAGGAGGGAGGCGAGGGCGACTCGGTAAGGAGATCCATAGTTAAGGGCGCGGGTCCGAGTTCCATGCCGACCGGTCTGGGGCCATTATTTATCCCCTCGCCGAAGCGAACCAAGAGGAGGAAGAAGGCTCCGAGGAAGGCGGGGTCGAGGACTAGTGATTCGAGCCAGGCACCTGTTCACCGTAATATAATGACAGGTTCGCCCGTACAGCCGAAGCCTTTCCGTCAGTATCCCGACGACCTATCTGACAAGGAGCTCTTTGGCGTGCAGCCCTCTTCGCCAAGTCGGAAGAGGGTGATGATGGACGCGATTCCGACCGTCTTGGAGGGTGGGGACTTGGAGGTTTTGCAGCTGGCGTACCACATAGGCCCTGGCTACGAATTGATGTTGCCGAGCTCTACTCTGCGCCCAACCGATCCTCTTTCTGCTTGGTATTGCGTCTTCCCAGTGGACGCCTTCATCTCCGGGCTGAGACTGCCAGTCCACCCGTTTGTTCGGGAAGTGCTGAACTGGGCCTCCTTGGCACCGATGCAGTACGGGCCGAACTCTTGGAAGCAGATTATTTGTTTTGTACTGATGTGCGAGGAACAAAAGGTACCCCTGCGGTTGAATGTGTTCCGGACGATGTTGATGATTAGCTCGGCGGCTGAGGGTGTTTACTATATCTCCCCCCGGAGTAAGGGGAAGGTCGTTCACAGCCATCCGGACTCCATCAAAGATTGGAAGAAAAAATATCTGGTGATCCGGAGTGAAGGGCCCTGGGACATACCCACCCGATGGAACCACTCCAAGCCGAGCTATCAACCGCCGAGGCCGAGGGATCTGACGGCCGAGGAGTGGGGGTTTGTCGAGTGCCTCCGTCTGTCCCCTAGTATCGATTGGACGAAGGTGACGGAGGCCCACCTGGCGAGCGTTGGACTGAGCCCAGCCATTCTGCGTATGTAGTTGTTTCTTTTCTTTCGATCTTTTCGTACTTTCTTGCTCATTGCTCTTAATGGTTTTTTCTGTAGATATAGATGAAGCATCGATCAAGGCAAGGAGGCTCGCCATGAAGAAGGAGAACGCCGAGAAGAAGAAGGGGGAGGCGACGAAGAAGCCAAGGGAGTCGTCCCTAGTAAGCTCGGAGGCCCCGCTCGAGCCGAGGGCTAAGAGGACTCGTTCGAAGACGAGCAGGGGGGTGGCCCTTTCGAGGGGCAAGGGCCAAGCGAGGGCACCCGATCTCGACAAGGGGAAAGGTCCCTTGGTAGAGGTCGAGGAAGAGGACCCGGTGGTGGAGATGTTGAGGCAACGGTGGGCACCGGACTGGTCGGTTCGGATGGGTGACTGTCTGACGGAGGAAGCCCAGGCCGTTGAGGTGATGGAGAAGTTGGCGACCCCTCGCGATCGCCAGGTGATGGAGAGCGAGCCCGTAAAGGTGGCGTTTACGCGCCTGGCGCAGGCCACCGTGCTGGTAAGCTTGTCGACCTTATCCCTCTTGTTAATCTTGCTTCGGGAGTTTTCTTCTTATCTGTGCTTGTTGGTTGCAGGCTTGTATGCAGGGGGCTAACGTAAAGAACCTCTACGAAGCGTCCCTGTCACAAGAGCGAGCTCGGGCGGATAAGAGCGAGGGGGAGATGAAGGAGATGCGGATCGAGCTCGAGGGCTCGCATAAGAGGGAGCAGCAGATGAAGCTCGAGCTCGAGGCCAAGGATGCGGAGTGGGGGAAGAGGGTGGTCTCCTTGAAGAAGAAGTTCGCCAAGGAGAAGGAGGAGTTGACGACTGCGTTCGCCAAGGAGAGGGAAGAGCTGACGGATGCGGGTCAGCGGATGGTGATCAAGGCCCAAGATAAGTGCTACGCGAAGGCCCTCAGTCATGTGAGGCACTTCTACCTGACCGTCGACCTGTCCAATTTTGAGTATGACATGGAGATCGAGGGGACACCGAAGACTCCTGCCGAAGAAGGGCCCGTTGGCAACCCGGCTGTCGACCCTCCTGCGAACCCGACCGATGCCGAGGTGGGAAAACAAGTTGTATAGTTTTATCTTTCTTTTTCCCCCCTTCGATTGTATTTGCCTTCCGCGGACTGGCCACCGCCTTTTTTGTAAGAAGCAGCACAATTTATAAAAAAGTATTTTTGACTGGCCAAGTGTTTTGACCTCAGATATTTCCGAACCTCCTTGCTTATATGTGTTGAGTTGGTTGGTTCTCTTGTAGGTTGTGGCTTCCCTTCCCGAGGCAGACCCCCGTCGTTCTGACGTGGCGTGGCTCCGGAGCAAGGTTGAGGCATTGGAGGCCACTTTGGTTCGGTACCGTGAGGGGGCCCGTAATGCTGATGCAGCCTTTAATTATTACAGGAACATGTCTGAAGCCTTTGGTGAGGAGGCAAGCCGGCTGAGGAGGGCGATGGTGGATCGGGAACTCGTGGGTGTCGGACTCGGATATACTATGTCGAGTTCCTCGGTGCAGAGGCCCTCCTCTGAGAAGCTACTTCGCGATGTGATAGTGGAGAAGGAGGTGGAGATGCACCGCTACCGGACGATGCTGGGCATCTCGAGACCTTCATCGGGTGGTCAGCGAGAGGAGGGGGTACCCTCTGCGCTGCCGCTATTGGAGCGTATGCGGCCCGTTGATGCCCAGAGTTCCGTGGCCGGTGTGTCGACCGTGGCCGAACCGAAGGACCATTATGACAAGGAGAGAGTTCCAAGTTGTTCGATTGGAGTGATCCCGCCATTCGTCGGACCAGAGGGGCCCTGAGAGGGCGGCTTCCTACAGTTTGAGATGAGAGGAGTGTTTCTGTAACGGTCTTTGTTTGTTTTCTCATAACCCAATAAAGGAGTATGAATAAGGAATTCATTTCACTCTTTGCCCCAGTTGATAGTGTACGGAATGATGAAGGGAGTGTGGTTCGGCCTTGTCGGTCCGTGAGGGATCGGCGTGGGGCGTTGTGAAGTTTCCCGGGCCTGGGGTCGGGTCGGACCTACCGAGGCATCGGGGATGATACTGGGGTGAAGACTTGGGTGTCGATCCCCTTGTCTGGTATTAGGTCAGATCTGCCGAGGCGTTTGGAGTATAATAAAAAGAGATTTCCTTCGTATAAGATAGGGAGGGCCGCTAAAATGGCCCTTTACATACGAAAGCTTTACAAAAGGTTTACTTCTAGCTAAGTTAGAACTTATGCTCGTCCCTCAAGGAAATTCACTAGGTGCTCGGCGTCAAAATGGGAATCCCTCCAGCTCGATGGCAGGTCCGGGAGTAGGGCCGTCCCTTTCTGGTTTGAACTCGACGGCGTCCCTCTTAGGTTTGGGAGCAAGGGCGTCCCTCTTAGGCTCGAGTTCGATGGCGTCGAGGGGGAACACACCTCCCCCGACGGTGGTCATGTAGCACGATCGCGCTGCTTCTTGGCTGCCTCGGACGATGCCGACTCCTTGCGGGGTGGGAAATTTAAGTTTCAGATGGTAAGCCGAAGGCACTGCTTGGAGGGAGCATAGTCCGGGTCGACCGAGTATGGCGTTGTAAGCCGCCTTGACGTTGACCACCATGAAGTCCATAGACTCGGTCCTCTTGACGGGAGCCGATCCTGCGGTAACGTCGAGGGTAACAATCCCTTCTATCACGACAGGGACGCCGAAGAACCCATGCAAGGTGTATCCGGCCGGCTTGAGTTTGCCTCTAGGTAACTTGAGATTCTCGAAGGCTTCGAGGAAAAGAATATTAACCGAGCTGCCGTTGTCGACGAGGATTCGGCGAACTTTACAATTAGCCATGTGGAGGCTAATGACGAGGGCATTGCAGTGGGGCAGGCGAACGCCTTCGAGGTCCTCTCCTGAGAATGAGACCGGCATTGGCTGTAGTTTGGGCGAGGGGTTGTCTTGGACAACATTCACCTCTCGGATGAAGGCTTTTCGGGAAGTATTTGATTCTCCTCCCATTGGCCCTCCGTGGACACAGTGCAAGATGAATGGCGTATCCGCGGCTCCCTCGGACTCTGGATCCCGACCCTGGATGCGGTTCGGAGTAGGGTTCGGAGGCGAGAGCCTCCGGTTCCTAGTATCTTGCCGATCCCATGGGACTTCTCGGGTGAATTCTCGGAGGTACCCCCTGGAGATGAGTTCCTCAATCTCGTCTTTCAGGGCCCGGCATTGGTCGATTTCGTGCCCATGATCTCTGTGGAAACGGTAGTAGAAGCGCTGATCTCGGTTCTTGCTGTTGTTAGGTCGGGGAGGTAGTCGAACAATGCCTTTGTCTTCGATTTCTAAGAGGATGGCGGACACGTTATGTGTCAAGGGAGTGTACCTCTCGAAGCGGGGGACCGGCAGGATCTTCTTCATGGCCCCCGCGTCCCTCGGAGCCTTCTTGGATGGTTCGACTTCTTCGGCCTTCCGTTTTCCCTTCCCGGTGGCCTCCCTAGCATCTTCGGGGCTAAGGGCCTCTTCTGCCCTAATATATTTCTCGACCCTGTTGAGGAGGTCGGGAAAGTCGATGGGGGGTCTCTTCGCCAGAGAAGCTTTCAGCTGTCCATGACGGACGTTGTGCCGAAATGCCGCAGAGGCGATGCCTGGATCAAGAGAGGAGACTGACCTTGCCTCCGCGATAAACCTCCGGACGAACACTCTGAGTGACTCTCCCTCTATCTGTCTGAGCCCAAGTAAAGAGGCGCTGGTCCTTTCCGCCTTTCGGCTGGTGACGAAGTGGGCATGAAAATTGCCCTCTAGTTGGTCGAAGGAGTAAATGGAGCCGGGGGTGAGTTTCGAGAAACATTCACTAGCCGAACCCCGAAGTGTGGCGGGGAAGGCTCGGCATAGCAGGGGATCCGAGGCGCTGTGAATCATCATGAGGGTTTTAAAACCCTCCATGTGATCAGCGGGATCTCCCTCGCCATCGTAGGTCTCGAATTGAGGTGGTCGAAAATTCCTGGGTATTTCCACTTGGAGGATGGGGGCGGAGAAGGGAGGACGGACAGGTCTGTACCCCTGAGCCGCTCGTTGGTCGCCGTCTCCTATATGATCGAGGCGATCCTCCATTTCTTGGAGGCGCCTCAGGAGTACGCCATCGTCTTCTGGCTGGATTGTTGAAGGGCGCGATACGCTGGCCTCGGCATCTGACCCGGTTTGGGAGTGGAGGGCTTCCTCCCTGGGGGCCCGTCGGAGAGCCCCGAGAATTTCTCTCCGGAAGTCTTGGAACTCCTTGTGAGTGACGGGGGCTCCCTCGACCCTATTTGGTCGGTCCGAAGGTTGCCTTCCAATGCGGCTGAGTGCTGGCCTCCGTCCCTCGGGCGGCGGTCTCGGATGGTTCGGGGCCGGGTTGGAAGCGGCCCTTCTCCTGCTGCGGCTAATCTGTCGGTTGACGATTACCCCCCGTAGATCGGGCTGGACTTGACGGGTGACGCTCCTTTGGGAACCCTGATGGGGAGCCCTGTGTTTTGAAGTGTGTGGATCGGCATTAGCAGTTGGTGGGGGCGAGTCCCGTCGGTTGACGGAGGAAGCAGCCCCCTTGCCCTTGGAGGCCATGAGAGTTCGGCTGTCGAGGTGCCTTGATGGTCGTGCTCGGGTCGGCTTCTGAAGCAGTTCCCACAGACGGTGCCAACCTGATGCGGTTTATTTCTGGGAGACGTGTGGATGCACCAGGTGTGAGTTCGGACTCGATTTGTATTGAAGGAGAAAGCTGCTTGTCAGACGACCCTCGGAGTGACCTGGCG
Source organism: Hemerocallis citrina (assembly GCA_017893485.1). Classification (NCBI taxonomy): domain Eukaryota; kingdom Viridiplantae; phylum Streptophyta; class Magnoliopsida; order Asparagales; family Asphodelaceae; genus Hemerocallis; species Hemerocallis citrina. Next base: position 291,959,303 of record CM030361.1, read on the forward strand.
GCTCCTGCGACTGGCTCGGAGTGCGGTGGATGCTTCGGCTCGGATCAGAGGGCTCGGATCCGAGGTCTTGTGTACCTGCAGATGGTCCTGAAACACCGGGGTTTATCCCGGTGGCGGACCCTCCGACGATCTAGTCAGTCTCTGTGAGAGAGTAGCAATAACTAGGTGAATTTAAGTGGCAAAAGATTGATTACCTGAAAAGGTGGGTGAGGGTCTAGTATTTATAGAGAATTCCAACCGGGTTTGGATCCGCTTGGGGGCCGGGACTGAACCCGAAAGCCCGTGGGCCTGACGTGGCAGAAGGCCCAGGGGGTTTAGGGCTGACGTGGCAGTACCAGGAGTGGTATAGGGCTGACGTGGCAAAGCCCTTGGTGGTATTTGGAGCTAACATGGCAGATCATGGGGCTTCTGTGCCTCTGGGAGAATCTGGTGGCGTAGGGTGCGCCCAGTCATCTTCATCCTACACCAGGATGGGTGGACGGCCCGGCGGGCTGTCGTGGATCGGAGGCCGAGGGCCATCGCCGCTCATCGGATACGAGGAGACCAGATCTGTGGGGGTGAACCTGAGGTTCGGCGCCGACCCTGCAGTGGCTCGAAGCCGAACTAGACTGCTGTTTCTACCATTTTTGAGTGAGAGTTGTATTGGGCCCTGGTTGGGCCCCAAGCCATTTTTACCCTACCACACATAGATTATGTCTACATATTTCACATCAATTTCCAATTTATAGTACTCATTTATAATTTTTAGCATGCATTCTCTACATTAGAAAGTAAGATATCACCCACCTCTTATGAAGAATGAAATAACCAAGATTGGAGAGACCACTTCTAGCTCCTAGCTCCAACTAGCACTTCCTTGTCCTTCTCCTCCTAGCAATAGCTCTCCAATGCACAAAGGTACTCTCTTCTCTCTTTCTTTTCCCTCTCTTTATCTTTTATTTAGTTTAGGAGTGACAAGAGAAGAAAAATGAGGGTGTATTTATAGGTCAAGGCGAGGGTTTAAAGTACAAAATTATTCACCTAATAAATTAATCCACTTAATTTCCAACTCTTCATAATCCTAACTCGTATAACTCCCAATTCTTCATGATCCCACATCTTCAAAACTCAACCCCCAACCCTTCCCCTTACAAAAACTAGCCACTCTCCAGTCCTCTCACATTCCACGTGCACGTGTTGTGCACTAGTACACACCTATACACAATATTTAATACAATTCCCATAGTTCCAAAATGTGTATTAAAAGTTGTTATATATCATGTATGAGTTCATGCACAACTTAAAAATAGGATTTAATTAATGGGCTTGTCCCATGGGCTTTCTTTTTAACCAAATTAATTAATTATTCTAGTGGGCTCTCCTAATGGGCTAGAATCTCTCTTTAGGTCCATGGGTTTAATAAAAGGCTAATTAAAGATTATGCATGCTAAATTAGTAAATGAGAGTAATAAAATAGAGATGAAAAAATTAACACGTGCATCATATGTGCAAAAATTGAAAATTGCATTTTTCATTAAAATAAAAATATGGGGTGTTACAGCTCTCCCTCCTTAGAATAGTTCTGTCCTTGGAACTACACTTAGGAGTCAGAAAATACAAAGAAAGAAAAGAATAGAAAAGTTTACAAAAATTTTAGTTGAAGAGTTCAGGGTGATCTTTCATCATTTTTTCCTCTGATTCCCAAGTGGCTTCCTCAACAAATTGGTTTCTCCAAATGACCTTGACCATATGTATTGTCTTGTTTCTCAAGACCTTCTCTCGGCGATCCACAATCTCGACTGGACGCTCTGCATAGCTCAAGTCCAATTGTAAACCCTCTAGCACTTCTGACAAAGGATGACTCGAATCTGGGATGTAACCTCGTAACATAGATACATGAAAGACACTGTACACTTGGGCAACTCTTCTGGTAATTCTAACCGATAAACTGTCTTCCCAATCCTTTTCAATATCTTATAAGGTTCAATGTATCTCGGGACTAATTTTTCTCCCCTTCCAAATTGAATCACCCCTTTGGTCGGAGACACCTTCACAAATACAAAGTCACCATCATCAAACTCCGGGTCTCTCCTCTGGTTGTCGGCATAACTCTTCTGCCTGCTCTGTGCGTTGACTAACCTCTTCCTGGTCAGCTCGATCTTTTCTGAGGTCTGCTGCACAATCTCTGGCCCATACAACTGCCGTTCCCCCACTTCATACCAACAAACCGGTGTCCTGCACTTCCTACCATACAGAGCTTCATATGGTGCCATCCCAATGCTATCTTGGAAACTGTTGTTGTATGCAAATTCCACAAGAGCCAAATGCTTCTCCCAACTGCCACTGAAGTCCAATACACAACATCTCAGTATATCCTCCAGTACCCTGTTGACTCTCTCAGTCTGCCCATCAGTTTGAGGATGAAAGGCCGTACTAAAATCAGTCTTCGTTCCCAAAGCTGCTTGAAGACTTCTCCAGAAATGCGAAGTGAAATGCGCATCTCAGTCGGATACTATTGATAGCGGAACTCCATGAAGCTTCACAATCTCTCCAACATACAACTCTGCCAGCTTTTCCATCGACCAAGTAAGCTTCATTGCCAAAAAGTGAGCCCATTTGGTGAGTCGGTCCACTATCTCCCAAATTGTATCATTGCTTTTGGAACTCTTGGGCAAACCTGTGATGAAGTCCATGCTGATACAATCCCATTTCCACTCCGGGATGGGTAATGGCTGCAACAAACCTCCGGGCTTCTGATTCTTTGCTTTGACTTGCTAAAAAATTGCACACTTGGCAACAAACTTGGCTACATCTTGCTTCATCCCTGGCCACCAGAAGTATAGCTTTATGTCCTTGTACATCTTGGTACTCCCTGGATGCACGGATAATAAAGTAGCATGCGCTTTCTGAAGAATACTCTCCTTCAGCTCTGCCTGATCTGGCACACACAGCCGCTCTCCATACCACAATATTGCATCTTTCACCTGAAACTCTTCCAACTTGCCAACACTAACCTGCTCAATCATCTTCTGGATCTCTAGATCGGTTTTCTGACTGTCGATGATTCTTTCTTTCAAAGTGGGTTGAATCCTCAACTGAGCTAAGGAAGTTCCCAAACCTTGCAAAACCACCTTAATCCCTGCTCGATCAAACTCCTCTGCCAACTTCTCCTGAGTTGTGATCAATCGAGACAGACTGCATTTCCTGCTGAGTGCATCAGCCACAACATTGGCCTTGCCCGGATGGTACTTGATTTCAGGTCGGATGTCCTCCAACACTTCTAACCATCTCCTCTGCCTCAGATTCAAATTCCTCTGCTGATAGATATACCTCAGACTCTTGTGATCTGTGTACATGTTGACCTTCTTCCCGTACACGTAGTGCCCCCACTGCTTCAATGCAACAATGATTGCTGCCAGCTCCAAATCATGGGTTGGGTAATTTTTTTCATGTGGTCTCAGCTGTCTAGACCCATAGGCTAATACCTTTCCCTTTAGACATCATGTTTGACTCCTGCTCTTGGCAGAGCCAAAATGGGAGCGGTAGTCAACCTTTCCTTCAGCTCCTGAAAGCTAGCTTCACACTACTCCGACCATTTGAAACTCACCTTCTTCTTTGTAAGCCATGTGAGTGGCACAACTATCTGAGTGTAGCCCTGAATGAACCTTCTGTAATATCCAGTTAAGCCCAGAAAGATCCTAATCTCTTTCACTGTGGTCGGTCTTGGCCAATCTTTCACTGCCTCAATCTTCTGCGGTTCAGTAGCCACTCCTTCCTTAGAAAGGATGTGAACCAGGAAGGCAACTTCGGTTATCCAGAAATCACATTTAGTTAGCTTCGCATACAGTTGGTGCTCCTGCAGCTTCTTTAGTACCTCTGCTAGGTGCTTGGCATGCTCTTCCTCTGACTTGGAATAGACTAATATGTCATCGATGAACACAACGAAAAAAGAATCGATGAATGGCCACAGAACTCTGTTCATCATGTCCCTGAAAATAGCCGGTGTATTGGTGACTCCAAATGGCATGACTAGAAACTCATAGTGACCATGCCTGGTTCGAAAAGCCGTCTTGTGCACATCTTCTTCTTTTAATCGGACTTGATGATATCCTGACCTCAAGTCTATCTTAGAGAAAACAACTGCTCCTTGTAGACGATCGAACAAATCATCAATTCGAGGAATTAGATACTTGTTCTGTACTGTAACCTTTTTCAAATCTCTGTAGTCGATATACATCCTCATTGATCCATCATTCTTCTTCACTAAAAGAACTGGGGCTCCCCAAGGTGACACACTGGGCCTGATGAATCATTTGCTCAATAATTCTTTGATATGCTTCTTGATCTCATCTTGCTCAACCGGTGCCATTCTGTTTGGTGCCTTGGAAATGGGTGCACTTCCAGGCTGAACAGTGATGCTGAACTCTACATCTCGATGAAGGGGAAGCCCAGGTAGATCATCAAGAAACACTGCTGGAAAATCTTGGACCACTGGAATCTGCCTCACTTCTTCCGGAACCTTCTGCTCTGACAAAGCTGCTATAAACTGCTTACACTTCCTCTTACCTTGAAATGTAATTGCTGGTCCTCCTGGTGCCTTCACCATAACTTCTTTGCTCTTGCGCTCAATAGTGGCACTGTAAACTGCCATCCAGTCTATGCCAATAATGATGTCGACTTCTAAAACTGCCAACTCAATGAGGTCGATGCCAAAGAGCCTGCATCCGATCTCAAGATCACACCCTTCATAATATCGATCGATAGTCAAGTTTTCTTCTGACAGAGTAGCCACAGATAGAACTCTACCAGGAAAATTTTTTGGTTTGAATCCCAATCGTTTTGGAAATAAGGGTGACACAAATGTGTGCGATGATCCCGTATCAAACAAAACTGATGCTTTTATTCCATTTATTAGAATGTCTCTTGTTACATAAGAGTACTCTCATTACATAACATTTATTACATAAGGGAAAAAACAACAAAAAAACTAGGCTTCATCTCCTATACCTGTGATGACGTTGTCTACATCATCCGCATCTGCCTCGGTTAAAGCGAACACTCGCCCTACCGGAACTGCTTTTGCCCTGGGTTAGACTGCTGCTGACTCGGTCCTCCCCGCTGAAGCTGAGGGCAAAATGACTTGATGTGGCCCTCCTTGCCACAAAGAAAACAAGTCATGTTCGCCTGCGGCTTGGCACACCCAGGAGCTAAGTGGCCTGATTCTCCACATTTGAAGCAAGTGGGTACCCTTTCGGACACTACAACAGCATTGGCTCCAGTTGGTTTGAAACACTGTGCTGGGGGCTGTCCTATGAAGTTGCTCGATGCTGCAGGCCTCTTACCCATGCTCCAATTGTTCCGCTTGACCTGTACTGCCTGGAACTGGTTCATATCTGACTCAGTAGCGGCAACCCTCCTGACCATCTTCTCAAATCTGTGGATACCTAGGGGTATCATCTGGGACCTCAAACTTGGCCTCAACCCTTGCTCAAATTTTCGTGCTTTCTTGGCTTCATCCTTTACCATTTCAGGCGCGTACCTTGAGAGTTGGTTGAATTTAGTCTCATACTCCAGCACTGACATCCCACCTTGCTGCAAGCCCAGAAATACGATAGCCTTCTTCTCTTGAACATCCATTGGGAAATAATGACTTCTGAATTCTTTAAAGAACTCCTCCCAAGTAAGTTATGCATTGCCCAAGGTCCTTTTCAACGATTGCCACCAAAAACCTGCATCCTTCTCTAGCTGGATGGTGGCCAATTTCACCTTGCTGGCCTTTGGGGTCTCTAATACTTCAAAGACTGTCTCAATCTGCCTGATCTAGTCATCAGCTGCATTTGGATTTGCTTGACCTTCAGACACAGGTAACTTCATCCTTTTGAACGATTCAACCAGCCTAATTGCTTTGGGAACATGCACAGCTAGCCCCGGCCCTCTGTTTTCGGTGATGTTTGCAGTGACAGTATTTGAGGTCTGATATACTCGAGCTAGTTCGGTATCCAAATCTAGCCCATTTTCACCGTTATGCTCTTCGCCGTTCATGATCCTTTGTGCCATTTCTGAGTTATAAAATTCATCATTAATCATCATAATTAACACAAATAACATCGCTTCAACAAAATTTATTCATTCCAAAATTAAACTTTTTACATTCAGAAAGAAAATTTTGCTTCAATACATCCATTACAAAAAACATCCTAGATTCTACGGTTTCTCTTGGCTTCTCTGAGCTCTTCCCATAGTTCCTGGATTTCATTCCTCATAGCTTTAAAGCTCTGTTGCCGCTCCTGGTTATCCCAGCGAGTGAGGTGATCCAACTTGGCAAAGTGTCGATCATTCACGTGCTGAACCGTCTCGAGTTCGCACACTTTAAAACTCGGCTCCTGAATGCGCTCCTTATCTTCTGCCCGTTGCACCTCCAAGTTGTTAACTCTCCACTTCTGAGCATCCAATTCTCGCCGATGAAGCAACAATATCGTTTGGGTCATCTAGAACGAGTTCTTCGTCTGAGGATTCTTCAGGAAGATCAGGCGGAGGTGGAGTAATCTCCCTAGACTCGGGAAATTCCTCATCTATCTCCACTGGTTCTTCTTCTTCCTCTTCTGGGTCTTCTTCTTCCTCTATTGGTTCTTCCTCTTCATCCTCGAAGGGGACAAACCAATGTACCTCATTATGGGGATCATGCTGATTGGCCATCTTATAGGAAAAAGGTGGAAAAATGTCACCTCATAGAGCAACACAAACATAAGTTTAAATCTCTATAAGTTGGAACTCACACTCTAATGTCCACTCTAGGGTGTCGTTCCTTATAAATTTGTACTACTTATGAAGTGTGGCTCTGATACCATCTGTAATGCCTCGAATTCCAAATAAGATCGAATTTGAGATTCCACAGTATCTTTACACTTCACTTCATACAATTTTACAAGGAAATTTAAACTTTTCATCATACACAAAGTTCTTTACATTGTTTACGCAGCGGAAAATAAAGATGAAATACAACAATGAGAATAATACACAACTTGTACAACTTTATCAATGTAATTAATCAACAGCATCATAACATCTTTACTTTTTCATGAAAAAGTCCAAACCCTGTATAATATGCTGTGGGCACGTCAGTCACTTACAACTGATGAAAATGTGATACTCGGACATCCTCTCTATGCCGTATATATAACGATCTCAAAACTTTGACAAACCAAAAATTTGAATGCAAAATAAAGTGTTAAATGTAACTATGCTAAACATGTAAGTGTATACAATGCCTTAATGCCTACTACAGATATTTTATACTAAGATGACACTAATGCATACTTGTTCGGATTCTGTGCATCCTATACTACATAGGTCCGAGGGCAAGCACCTATGTACTCCACATTAAAGGGTTAGATCCCTCGCCATGACAACTACCTAGTAATAAGAACATGGTTTAGACACTCCACGAGTACGGATCCCAGTCCCGGAGTACACCGCCCAACTGTTATACATACTCATCGTCATGCGAATCTCCCGCAAGTGCCCCTCTAGCTCCGGTATACTTATATACACTGGAGTACGAAAAACTATTCGCCCAACTATGCATAGTCCCAGATTTAAAAATAAAAATTCGTCTCCATCGAGGCAACCTCAATCCCGGAGTACACCGCTCGACTGGGTCTATAGTCCCGGAGTACACCGCCCGACTATATAGAGTGCCCCACTTATGTTTGCCCAGGTTTACTACATCTTCTCTTAAGTGCCTAGTTTCTTAAGTTCAAGACATGAACAATTATTACACCTAGAGTTAGTCTTACCCCCTACCGGACTTAATCACAAATACCGAGATCGCTCCATGGCAAATCTCAAAATATAATTCAATTCTTTTTATTTCAACAGTGCCGGTACCCGAGATCTTACTAACTCTAAATCACAACCCTTACTCATATCCTTCAATAATTATGTCTTAACTCGAAGTATTCTTATCTTCAACTTATTCATAAGTAGATTAATGTCTTATTTAAGCACTTATTCATGATTCACTTATTCATTTACAACTCAAAAAAGAACAACAATTCCTGACATGAACAAAAGATTCAACACTATAAATTTCATTAGCAATTTAAGCAATTCATATCTCAATTCACATCAAGTATTTCTTACTCAACTTAAGTATTGATTTACAACAAGAGGGTTTCATAACTTGTCACATTTTTCTCTCTTCTTTTTCAAGATAAGGATCATATACTTAAATAATAATTTTAAAAAAAACTCATTTACTATCTCAATTTTCCTTTTTTACTTTCTCACAATATACAAGATATTTTTTTTAAACTATTCCTACTAATTTTTATGTGATTTCATATGAAAAATAGAATTTTATTCCAACCTTTCTTCACATAAAAAAAATCCCGAAATGTATTAAAACTCCAAAAAAATCAAAAAGGTGGCCTGCGGTTTCGAACCCGGGATCTGCTGACACCTACAACAGCACCCAAAGCCATTCACGCTAGCCACCAAGTCCATTTGGACTTGGGTCAAAAACCGCAACAAAAACCCCTTGTATTCAAGGTACAGGTTCGAATTTTGTATAAGTGAATCAAAAATAAATATGACTATCAAGTTTTGAACCCAAGATCTCTTACAAGTAGTGCTCTATGGTGCACTGGCTAACCAGTAAGTCCAAGTGTGATTATTGATTAGAAATCACGCCATTGTAATTTTGTTCATAAAGTTCTGAAATTGGTTCTTTTTCGCAAAACTTGTTTATTCACACGATCCAATCTTTTACAGTATTGAAATAAACTTTTCTTTTGACTGAGGTGAATTTTAAAGACAGAAACCAACTAATTTCAAGTTCATTTTAAAAATATATATCTATTTAAAATAGTTCCTATTTCCATTTTACACAAAGATTTGTATTTTTCTCAAAACTTGAATTTAAGCATTGTATTCATTAAAACTAGTTTTATTACTTAATTATACTAATTAAAATTTTGTAATATCACCAAACATGCCTCTCAATCATGAGAATCTCAAAGAACTCTTTCATGCAAAAATTTATATTTTCAATACATCATGGCAACATACATAAATCGACACATTTCATGGTAACGACTAGATTAGTTTTTCTTTCTTTCTTCTTTCTAATCATCATGACACTAAAGCATATATTGAATATATCATTCTCCAACCAATTTTCATACAAATCATATATTCGACATGTACAAAATTATAAGCATGCTAACATGATTCGTAGTATTAATTATTTTGTCAAAATTCTTCTTTCTAATTAACATGGTGGCAATTATATACTTTAATCACAACAAGATTACTTTCAATCATGGCATACTACATTAGCATAGATTATGTCTACATATTTCACATCAAATTCAATTTATACTACTCATTTATAATTTTTAGCATGCATTCTCTACATTAGAAAGTAAGAGATCACCCTCCTCTTATGAAGAATAAAATAATCAAGATTGGAGAGACCACTTCTAGCTCCTAGCTCCAACTATCACTTCGTTGTCCTCCTCCTCCTAGCAATAGCTCTCCAATGCACAAAGGTACTATCTTCTCTCTTTCTTTTCCCTCTCTTTATCTTTTGTTTAGTTTAGGTGTGACAAGAGAAGAAAAACGAGGATATATTTATAGGTCAAGGTGAGGGTTTAAAGTGCAAAATTATTGACCTAATAAATTACTCCACTTAATTTCCAACTCTTCATAATCCTAACTCCTATAACTCCCAATTCCTCATGATCCCACCTCTTCAAAACTCAACCCCAACCCTCCCCCTTACAAAAACTGGCCACTCTTTAGTCCTCTCACATTCCACGTGCACATGTTGTGCACTAGTGCACACCCATACACAATATTTAATACAATTTCCATAGTTTCAAAATGTGTATTAAAAGTTGTTACATGTCATATATGAGTTCATGCATAACTTGAAATAGGATTTAGTTAATGGGCTTGTCCCATGGGCTTTCTTTTTAACCAAATTAATTAATTATTCTAGTGGGCTCTCCTAATGGGCAAGAATCTCTCTTTAGGTCCATGGGTTTAATAAAAGTCTAATTAAAGATTATGCATGCTAAGTTAGTAAATGAGAGTAATAAAATAGAGATGGAAAAATTAACACGTGCATCATACGTGCAAAAATTGAAATATGCATTTTTAATTAAAATAAAAATACGGGGTGTTACATGCTTGCATGATGCGTCATGTGTCAATGCGTGCGATTCTCTCCAGGATGTCTGGACATGGGCTCGTAACTCATAGAACACCTAGGATACTTACCGTAGTTTTTGTAGTAGTTTAAATTATGGCGAGAGAATTAACCCTATAAGATGAAGAACGGTTAAGGGCTTGCCCTCGGACCTATGTAGTATGGGATGCATAGAATTCGAATAAGTGCGCATTACTGTCATGTAATATAAATAACTGCATTAAGGACTTAGTGCACATTCACACATGATATCAATAGGATAGTCCCCCTTAGCTTTGTTTGTGATAAGTGTGTGCTTTCTAAGTAAGAGAAGTTGGTGTGTTATATCCTAGCGTCAGTTGTATACAAATGACGTACCCACAGTTTCTATGTAAGATGAAGTGATTGATAAGATTAAAGATTGATTGCTGCTTAAAGAATTGTTCAAGTTATTGTTTAATTCATGTAACATGTTGTAACTTATATTTCCGCTGCATTGATGTAAACTTATAATAAAAGTTTTAAATTCCTTGTAAAATTGTACGAAGTGAAATATAAAGATCCTGTGGAACTTTGAATTCAGTCTTTTCTGAAATTCGGGGTGTAACACTACGACTTAAAAATGTGATTTTCTATTATTTAATAGTTTTAATATTTTATTTGAATTCTGGAATTTTATTAGCACACTAAATGAATTTGAATTTTTTTTGATTTAAGAGGTTTTCTAATATAAATATTTTGATGATGGATTTGTGAGTTTTATTGAAAAATTTTGGTGAGATGGTTGAGTTGTGAGTCTCTAGAGGATGTGTGGGATCCTAGGCACCGGCAGTTGAGGTTTTATGGTTTGTTCAGTTGTGGTTGTGTTGTTGATCAGTTGAGTTCAGTCCGCTAGGGTACACCAACTCTAGGAGATTCGTAATTAATTAATTAACTTAACAAGATAAGGACAAGAACTCGATGGTCATATGATGAAATGATTGCAAACATGAGTTATGAACTCCAGGATGATCCAAGGAGTGAGATATTCCCTAGTATTCCGGGATGATGGACGTATGGGCCACAGAGTGATCTGTGGAGTGGGATTGATCTCCAGTATTCTGAGGACGAGAGCGACGCTCATGGGATGTTTGTGAAATGAGGGTTATAGGATGACCTGCGAAGAGAGGCAATCTCTAGTTTCTGGGACGATGGACGTAAGGGCCACAGAATGATCCGCGGGTGGGATTGGCCTCCAGTATTCTAAGGGCGAGAACCGACTTGCAGAATGTCTAAATCTCGTAGTCGTCATCGTAGTAGGATTAGTTGTATAACGGGAGATTAAACCCTATCAAGTGGAGAACGATAAGGGCTAGCACCGGACCTATATAGAGTGGGATGCATAGAATCCAACAAGTATGCATTAGAGAGTCAGCATATAGCATTGGTGTTTTCTTGACTTGGTTTTGTGCATGTTGTTTCTTGTTTTTCTACACTTGAGACTTAGTCTAGTTTCACTTGATGTTTTCATGTTTTATTTATTGTTATTTCTTATTGTATTTATTCTTACTGTTGGTACATATTGTTTATGACTCTATGCATTATGTTTTATTTATGTTGCAATTATTTTTATGTCACTCACACCATTATGGCCGACCCCTGTAGTTTTGGGGGTTAGGGTTATCTCTAGCCTCATGTTTTATAGGTAGGCGCCTATAGCTTGGGATTTGGATGCATGTGCTAGATTGATGTTATGGCTTATGTAAATTGTAAAAGAATGTGTTGTAACAGAAAGAATTTGTAATTCAAGGTGTTTGTTTTCCGCCGTGCTTTGTAAAGAATTAATGTAATAAATGTTGAAAATTTTTATATGTGTTTTGGCTATATTTACTATTACAATTGAGGTTGATGCTAGGAATTATGCCACGTATTTCTGAGATATCATATTGAAAATTCGGGGTGCTACAACTGTGACATGAGGGTGAGATATCTGCTCGTAGAAACATATCTTTGAGAGAGTGTTCACCCCACCATTTGTCCCACCAAAACTTAGTTGTAGATTAATTGCCTATGAAGGACGTAACACAACTATCGAACATGTCATGAGCTTTGGCCTCTCCTTTCCAGAACTAGGATACTTTCGGCTTTACTCGAAAACCCAGGTTACGTGTCCCTCTACCATGTAGGTAGGACTGAATGAAGTATTTTCATCCTTCACCATCAAGGTGATATACTTTCCACCACCACTTACCGAGGAGAGCGAGGGTCATGTCTCTCAAGTCTATAATACCCAGGCCCCCATATACTTTCTTCATACATGCCATCTCCTATCTGATGAGGTGGTATCCCCCCTATTCATCTCAGTGCCCTTCCACAAGAATCTTTTTTAGACTCAATCGATCCTCTCGATCACCCACTTTGGTAATATAAAGAATGACATGTAATACGTCGGTAGCTTGGATAATGCTGAGTTAATCAGAGTCACTCTCCCTCCCAGCGAGAGAGACTTACCTTTCAACCCCGTCCATCTAGCCTCAACTCTGTCGATGATCGGTAGCCAGTCTGATTTTAAAGTCTTCCGGGCCTAAGTGGTAGCCTGAGGTACTTAATAGGGAAGCCCTCGGATTTGCAGTTTAGGATGGTTGCTTATGTCTTTGCCTCCTCTTCCTTCATCGCAATAGGGATGATGGCACTTTTGCGAAAATTCACTCATAACCCGGACCATGCCTCAAAATAGTAGAGGACTCCCTTGAAAGTGATTGTTTCCCCAATGTTCATGTTTCCAAAGAGCAAGGTGTCACTAGCATACTGCACAATCGTACATCGTGAGCGATTTCTTCCTATATCAACTGGTGTGATCCAACCCACAAGTCTACATTTGTCTATCATGATTTTGAGGACTCCTGCTACTATAGTAAATAGTAGAGGAAAGAGTGGGTCACCTTATCACAAACCCCTTCTGCAGGAAAAAGGCCCCCCACCGTACCATTCACATTGATAGACATTCTACTCGTTGTCAGGCAGTGGATCACCCAATGAATCCATGTATTTCCAAAGTCTCTGCCTCTAAGCGCTTCAAGTAAACAGTCTCATTCGACCAAATCATAAGCTTTTTCGATATCCAGCTTAAGCAAGTACCTACTACTATTCGATATATGACATTGATGTATTGTTTCCTCTGCCGTAGCTACGCAGTCCAAGATGCATCGTCCTTTGATGAAACTTTCTTATTCTCAGATGATCAGATCGTCTATCACCTTCCCTAATCTATTGGCTAGTATCTTTGTGATTATCTTGACCGAGCAATTAAGGAGACTAATAGGCCGAAAATCTCCCACTCTAAGTGAGTGCTTCTTCTTCGAAATAAGAACTACTTCCGCAAAGTTTAGTCTACCCAATTTAAATTTGTGACCATAGAACTTGGCCATGACTGCCATTAGGTCATCTTTAATCTCTTCCTAGTATTCTTGGTAAAACAGGATAGGAAAACCATCTGTGGCGCTTTCTCCTTACCCACATGGAGGATTTCCTGCTTCACCTCCATCTCTGTCAATGGTGCCTCAATGACCTGTAATGGTTGCCCTAAGTTCGGTGGGTGGTTGTGCCAAAAATCATCACTGAGAGCTGCCTGATATTCAGCCTTGTTCCTAAGAAGCTTTTTGTAGTGTGACTGAAACACTATCTTAATTTGATCTTCTTCTTGTACGATGCCCGACTTTGTGTGGATTGAGAGTATGAGTTTAGACCTCTGCCGATCACTGGAAACTGTGAAAGAAGGCCGTATTCAGGTCTCCCTTGATCTTAGTAGATGGTTTCTCTCTTCTTGCGTGAGATCTCTAAACTCCTCCAGTTTTTCTAGCTCACCAATACACTCTAAAATGGATTCCTTGACGCATCAGATTGTTGAGAATCTAGAGTTGTTCCACCTCCTAAGCATAGCCCGAAGTCTGCATATCTTTTCGCACTACACTGCCGCAGCCTCAGTCCCACTTGTTGGTAGTGCCCCACTAGCCATGATCATATGGTGAAAACCCTAGATTTCCAGCCATGCCTTTTCAAACTTGAATTTTCGCACTTTTCGTGGGTAATGTTCTCCTGAAGATTGAACAATGGGAACATGATCGGATGTTGGTCTTGGTAGTGATTTAGCACTGAACAAAGGAAATTTAGTCTCCCAGTCCATTGAAATCAGGCCCTTGTCTAGCTTTGCCATGACAGGGGATGTCTGCATATTAGACCATGTGAAGAGTCTATTTGGGATAGGGATATCCACTAGGTCCAAATCTATGATAACGCGATTGAACTTTTAGCGCCCCAAATTTTCATAATAGAAATAAGAGATACAAATTCAGAATCTTTGCTTCAAATGTAAACCAAACACCGTACAATTACAAGGAAATTTAAAACTTTCTACAGTCTATAATACAATGCACAACAAAAATTTAATTACACTTTTATTACAACTTGTTCCAAACAGTTAAACTCAAACTTCTCATAAATCCGAGCTTTAACTCTTGTCTAAGCCATTCACTTGCAAAACCTGCAAAACTGATAAATACTGTAGGTACGTCATTTGAATGCAACTAATGCAATGCTGATAAAAGCAGTGACTCTTCAAAGTTTCACAATCACACACTTGTTGCACAAATAAAACAACAATAGAAGAATAAATGTTTGTCAGGAAACTGAAAGAATAAATGTATGTCAGGAAAAACAAGTAAAGATACATAAAACAATATTGAAGAAAACACATTGCACACAATGCATACTAATGCATACTTGTTCGGATTCTATACCACTCGTACAATATAGGTACGAGCGCAAGCCCTTAGCATTCACCTCATTTAGGATTCAATCCCTATCCATGCAAATCCTATATCGGTGAGAGAAGCAACATTAGACACTCCGCGAATAGACCCCAGCCCCAGAATACATCCCGCCAGACTGTACAAGTGTAAATGCGCAAGCATCCTGTAAGCATCACTCTAACTCTAGTGCCAAATATACCGCAAATAGACCCCAATCCCGGAACTCATCCCGCCAGACTATACAAGTGTACTACACAAACATACCATACATTCTGCAAATAGTCCCCAATCCCGGAACTCATTCTGCGAGACTGTACAAGTGTACCGTGCAAACATACTAGAGAGACACAAAATCACACAGTCTCAAAATAGATCTTCCCGACTGTATAGAGCCCATACTTACGTTTTCCAAGTTCCGTCACAACTCTCAATCTAGTGTCTGTCCTTAGGTTCAAACATAGGTAACCATAGCCACCTAGAGTTAGCTCACCCCACCGGACTTCACTCACCAAAACTAGGAACACTAGCCCCCTTGGCTAATTCCTACAATCAAAATAACCACTGTTGGTACCCTAGGGTTTCACTCAGCCTATAGTGCTCACATCTCAATACAACAAGCATCCATTTAGGTTTCGCACAATAACCCTAACTTTCAATCAAGAAACTTCACTTGGTTCAATCATCCAAAAAAATACTCTTTATTTACTCTTTTATGAAAACAACAATTTTTCCACAACACCACGATTGTAAATCAAAACCTCAAACATAATACTTCATTCCAAGAATAAAACATTCGCACATCCACAAAATATCTTCAACATTTCACGTTCATTAAATAAACCATCATTACCGTAAAAGACTCTTTCTTTTAGGGAAACAAAATTCAATCCACTATAATCCTTTAAATTCACCTTTAAAATATTCTTTCCATATATATATAACTCAATCAATTTTCTGGAATTTCAATCCATTTAAACTGAAAATACTCTTCTTAAATTTTTGGGATTCATCCCTAAAATCTAAAATTTTATAGTTCCAAAATCTGAAAATTTCACCTCTTGGAAACTGAAAATAATCTCATGAAAAATCTGGAAATTTGTCGTTCAAAACTAAAACATTGAACTCCTCAAATTCAGAGTTTTATTCAAAAATATATTTTTTACTTACTCGAAAACACAACTCAACTTTGCAAATTTTTGAAACTCGTTTTCTCAAAAATCTGAAACTTGCACTTTGAAATCTTGATAAAATGAAATTAATCATCATAGCATCAATTACACACACACACACACACACACACACACACACACACACACACCCCAACTCACACTAAACTCAACTCGAGTCCCTCCTGGGGCTACTGCTGGTCACAGCCAGGTCGAGCCCCCTATGCCCTGTTTTGACCTCAAACCTAGGTTAAAACCCTATATCTACAACCCTATTAGCCCTAGGTCATAAACCGCTTTATTCATGGCTTTTTTCCTTGACAAAATAAGCAATAGATTATGCATAAAATTTATAATAATCAATCCATAAAATTTTACTATCAAAACAATGAATAATAAATAGAAATTCCCCCTTTTAATTTCACATTCATGGATCTAACTTTATACATTAAGATTTAAACAATCACAACAATGTATAGGTCCACTTAATCAATTTTCATGTATAAAAAATTCGATCTTTCTTACATAATATCATTCAATCATTCAAAAACAATAAAATTTAGACTTACATAATATCATTCAATCATTCAAGAACAATAAAATTTAGATCATCATGCATTCTAGATTAGACTTTCATTCATATTATTCACAAACCTATATAAAAAACCATCTCTACAAATTTTCACTTAACAATCATCACAAACATGCTAAGAACATCATCGTAAATTCACAAAAGCGAGTCCTAACATTATACTACAATATCTATGAGAAAATAAACAATACATGAAAGGTAGAGAGACGTCCACCTCCAGTAGATTTCGATATAGAATTCCAAGAAAGCACTTCTCCTCCTTATGCAAAAATTCTCTATCCAAGTACCAAAAGATACACACAATAGTCAAAGAAAAAGAAGAGGCCGAAATTCTGTTGTTCCTCTCTTATACATGCCGGGATTAAAAGATAGGGTTTCATGGGTTTTTTTGCAAATAAATCCCCCTAGAATCCCCTAATTTACATATTCAGATATTTAGGAAATCAATTTAGTTAGGATCCTATCAATTAGTTCCAAAATTAATTTTCCTAATCCCCCCAAATCCTCATGGTTGGCCAACCCCCCTTATGTAGCCATTTAAAATTTAAATTCAAAATTTTGGGCTCATATCTTGACCCAAACTGCTTATTTTCAAAAAAGTCTCATTCTTGCAAAATAATTTCAAAGTAGTTTTTCTTATTAAAAAAATTCAAAAATAACAAATATTGTAATTTAAAGAGAAAAATTAATTTTTGACATGAAAATTTTAGGGTTTGAATTTCAAAATACTTGCACGTATTTTGTACGTGCAAAACAGCCATTTCCAAAAATAGTCAAAATAGTCAAATATATCAATTTAACATGATTAACTAATTGAAAATAATACATTTAAATTCCTGGGGTGTTACATAACTCCTCCCTATCCGCATTGCTTGACCCTCTGCCACAGTGTTCGCTGGCAAATCTCGTAATTTTAAAGCCCCCCCTTCGACTACCCATGGATGATGGCCACGCATTTGGATTGAAATGAGTTCTGCCAAGAACACAACTCTAAACTAAGTTTGGTTAGGATCATAGACAACCGTAACCGATTGAATCCAATTATCATTGCTACGTTGGAGCAGGACTGACAGAGAGAATCACCACCCTTTCTTAATAAAATGTGTATGTGGTCTTAGAGAAAATGAAAACTATGTATGGGATGTATAGTAGAAACGACATCATGTTTATCAGGGACACAGAATCTAGATTCAAGCATAAAGGTCCGAAACCCTTTTACCCATTACCATTTTCTATCACGATAACCCATTGAATTGCGCATCTACGAAATAACATGGCAAGCCAATCTAATGAACTTACAAGTTCTGAGGTACACCTTTCTTCTACACACTCAAGAGTATTAAGAATGAAATAACTCTCCCAATCTTCCTATATTAGAACTTTGTCTCACTACTGAGTTAAGACATTAGAAGGGGGTTAGCCCCCATTTGGCCCTCTTTTTACAAAAAAATCATATGCCCAATTGGACACAAAAAATCTATGGCAAAGGGCAATAACAACCTTCAAGTTTGCGTAAAAACTTCGCCCTCCTATATGATCCCCTGACTGACTGTAGGGAACACGATTTTTGAGTCACTTTAAAAGCTTTGATTGGCTTTTTAAGCATATGATTAGATTGATTTGTATATGCAATTAAGCATATGTTCTTTCTACTTGTGCAAGATATACACCTAATGTGTTTGGACCTTTGCCTCCACATTGCAATCCAAGTCAATTGTACACAAAAAAAAAAGGTTAAATTGTGAAAAACTACCCTGTACCTTTGACATTTCGCATATAATTATCCTAAATTTGTTTTAATATGTGTAACCCCCTTAAACTATCATTTTTACATATAACTACCCTAATATAGGTTAGTTTTATGGAAAAAATGTTATAGTTTATGGTAGTTTCTTAAAAAGTAGATAAAAGTCTGAGCTAAGTAATTATTACAATTTTGGTGAAGAATAAAAGTTTGAAGGGTTACGCGCATATTAAAGGAAGATTACAGTAGTTATCTGAGAAATGCTAAAGTACATGACAGTTTTTTTGTGATTTAGCCAAAAAATAATGCAAAAATACAAAATGAATAACGTTAATTTGAATTATGCTTGTATCATTTTTATAGGCGAAGGTGCGTGCATGTGGCCACGGCCATGTTATGAGAAAAGAAATAAAAAGGCTTTTTTCCACACAAGTCTCGAACAAATATTGAAATTTTACGTTAGTCTACCACAAATTACTATTTTTTTCATATTAGTCCCCCGTTCAACACCAAAAATATAACGCCCCAAATTTCATATATAATCCGTGACTCATCCAAAATCTTTACTTTAGTTTTGTACAATGCATCACAAAAATATAGGAAAATTTAAAACTTTTCATTACATCATTGTCCTTTACATTACACAGCAGAATTTACACATAAAAATTTTACAACTGATTTCATCATAGATCCTAAACCCTATTACATCTTCCAACACAAGCTCGCACTCATGTCACACGTTGACCAGAGTCTTGCAACACTTGAGAACTATGGGACATCAGTTGAATACAACTGACGCAATAATAATTATAATGGCGATTCTCTAAAACTTTACTAACACAAACTTGAATCCAGAGAAATATGAACAGAGTGACTATCCAAAATATGCCAGTATATGCCATGCTCCTAAAGACTAATGCACAACCATATGAACACAATGCATCTCTAATGCACACTTGTCGGATTCTATGCTGCTCATACAACGTAGGTCCGAGAGCAAGCCCTTACGTTTTCCTCTTTGTAGGGTTTAATCTCACGCCATGCAAACCTATAACAGTGAAAAATATCAATACTTAGACATCTCATGAGTATTGGCTCCAGTCCCGGAATCTACCGCTGACTTTTCAAAACCCTTATCGCACAAACATGCCGCAAGCGTCGCTCTAGCCTGGAATATTGGAGCTTCATATCCCTTCCGCCCGACTATTCATAATCCACGAAATCCACTGCCCGATCATTTATAGTCCCGAAAATAATTGAGACCCGTTTTGCTCCTCATGGGAATCACAATCCATGGAATCCCCCACTCGACTGTAACTATAGTCCATGGAATCCACAACCCGACTATATAGGGCCCCATACTCACATTTGCTCAAGCTTCGTCACAACTCATTCCTAGTGTTTGTCCTTAGTTTTAAAAAAAAAACAATACTCCTCCTAGAGCTAGCGTAACCCAACCAGACTGAACTCAACCAACTGAAATTTCTACCCACATCTGGCACATTCCCAAAAATTCACATACTTGCCGGATCCTGAATCCTACTCAACATCTAGAACTCAACCCAAACCCCCTCCTAGGGTTATCTACGACCACCCTAGACCAACTCGAAAGAATTCTACACGCTTCTCACAAGTCTCATTCTATCCATTATTATTAACTCGCATTTTCCAATTCGATTTATAGTTCTCTACTCAAATAACTCAAACCGAAGTTAGTTAGTCTTTACATTTGAATCTAATGAATTCCCCCAAAAAAGCCTGAAATATAATTTATGTATATCCAGTCTAAATCTTAACCTGATTGAACTACATCTCAATTTTAATCGACCAAACCTTTATCAACTATCCAATTTTTACTAATCCATAGCTAATCAAATTCAATTGAACCCTTCTATAAATAATTCACTTGCTGACTTGGTCAACTAATTAACTCCAAACCCCTCAAAAGAGTCAATCCCGACACCCAAAAGAATTCCAGACCCGATAGCGTTTGAGAGACTCGCTAAGAAAATCATACACTATTTAAAAATCCAAACTAATTCAAACAAATCCTAATTAATTAACCAAATCCTAATTAACTAGGCTATGATCTGGGTTAATCCAATTTGAACCCGAGCCTCCACATGATCAGACCCACCACCTCAGATCCGAACCCGCATGCATAAAACCAGATCCTAAGTGAAATCTTAACCCGCAAGCACTCACACGCGAATACAAATCAACCATCCCCGAAACACCTCTTGATCCTTACTCGACCCGACATTAATAAGACCACACCTGATAATGGTAAAAATCACAGCAAATCGAGGCTACAAGATTCCAAAACAGATCTCAAAGTTTCTATAGGAATATTAATCATAACGAGCCTATTTAACTGGTCCAGGCTCCTCTACAAGACATGAACATCTTTCAAGCCCATAAAAAGTGACAGATTAGGCCCACTAAGAGAGACCCAACCCATGAAGGCTGTTAGTCTAATCTTTCATCCCCAAACAAGAGAGCTTATATTTTGAGAGGAGATTCAAACAGGAGATAAGGAATTTATAATCGATCTATCATAGTCTTGGTGGCATGGTGGTAAGTCGGATTTGTGTATTTTTCCACAGACGGCGCCAATCTGTTGCTGCTTATTTCATTATGGGAGCCAATAGATAATGAGTTTATATTTAAAGGAAACTACTATAGATCTGGCAATTTATCGTTGCCGTGAAAAGTGGTTAGAGCTCGTGAGATTGGATCTGGATCATTGATTGAACACCGTGATCTAAATGCAATAGTTGCTAACGCGACCAGTGGACCTTCCAAAAGCCTGAAACACTGGGGGTGGCCCTGGTGACAGACCCTCCGATGCTCAAGTCAGAACCAGAGAGAGAAAAAGAGTTTGATATAGAAATTAGCAATTACTTTCTAACTAAGGAGAGGGAGGGTATTTATAGGCCTGAGAAACAGTCTAGGAGACCACAACCCCGACAACCTAGTCAATCTCCCATAAATAGAGAGGCACAGGGGTGCTCCCGACAAATCCGTCATGAACCATATCTGAGTCCATAATGCTTCAACTGATTCAATGGTCTCACGAGGCCCCCAGGAATCTACAAATCTCTGCCAAATCATCAACACTAGGCAACAAGGAATTGATCTATGAATCCGCTTGGACGAGAGGCGTGCCCGAACTAAGGCCTCCCGCTCAGAACGTCATGTAAACCGAAGAAGCAACTCTCTTCAAAGACAGAGA
Organism: Hemerocallis citrina; assembly: GCA_017893485.1. Classification (NCBI taxonomy): domain Eukaryota; kingdom Viridiplantae; phylum Streptophyta; class Magnoliopsida; order Asparagales; family Asphodelaceae; genus Hemerocallis; species Hemerocallis citrina. The sequence goes on from CM030361.1 coordinate 291,980,998, forward strand.
TCAAGGCATTCCTCCTCTCACAGGGGAAACATAGAAGAAAGAAGCCCGATTCATGAGAGTTGAAAGCTTCTTGATTAGAACAAAGAGAAGGATGTCCCAGTCACAAGTGCTGAATTGGAAAAGTTCAAACTTGACATCCTCATAGCTATCCAAGGTAGTCAAAATCTGGGTCAGCCCTCCGAAGAAGAATTTGGCAACTCAAGACTCAACTGGATCCAAGGGAAAAGATGACTAAGTCATTCACCGTATTTGAGAGGTAGAAGATCGCCTAGAACAGATGAAGAATGAGAGGAGCTGCTCCAGCAGGGCTTACCGCCCCAGTCGACCTCCTTTCAGCAAAACCATCCTCAATGCACCCATCCCAAAGTACTTCAAAGCTCCTCAATTCGAATCATATGATGGGGAATCAGACCCGACGACTAATGATGGTCTACAATGCCACCGATGTGCTCATGTGTCGAACATTCCCCACGACTTTGGAAGTATTTGCTAGATAATGGTACTCTCGCCTCACTCCGGAGCCAATATTCTCTGTTGAAAAATTTGAGGAACTCTTCATAGCGCACTTCGTTACTAGCCGCAAGGCTGAAAAACTAAGTGCCTCCCTATTGGAACTGATTCAAAAGGATGGAAAACTGCTGAAATACTTTGTCAAGTGCTTTACATCCAAAGCAAGATTTATCTTCCTTAGAATCATCAGTGGCGGCTGCTGCCTTCCGCCACACCGTCACTAACAAAGACCTGAAAGCCTCCATTACGAAGAAGCCACCCAAAAATTTTACTAAGCTCCTGGAAAGGAGTGAAAAATATATCAGGGTCGAGGAAGCTCTCTATCCTCAAGAAAAGAACGATTCATCTTCTGGGAACAAACGGAAGAATACAAACGAGGAAGGACCCAAATTTTTTTGGAAAGACAATGCTAGTCAACGTCGTCCACCTCCAGCACCACGCTTCGAAAAGTTCACTCCTCTCAATGCAAGGGTATCAATCATCTTCATGAAAGTTGAGAAGGACGAAATAATCCGTCTCCGCCCAAGATGTCCACAGCTAGCAAGAGAAAGATAAAAATAAGTTGCGAATAAACACAAAGGACTTCACTTCAATATCAAGAAGACTAGGAACAAGTTCCAACAACAACTCGTTGACTCCTAAACAATGAGTTCAATGCCCTGCTCCTTGCTCAAGGTCCATCAACAACTCGTTGACCCCAAAAAAGGAGTTCAACGCCCTGCTCTCCACTCGAGCTTTATCAACAACTCATTGACTCCAAACAACGAGTTCGACGCCTTGCTCTCCGCTTGAGCTCCATCAACAACTCGTTGACTCTAAACAACGAGTTCAAATGCCTTGTTCGCCGCTCGAGCTCCATCAACAACTCATTGACTCCAAACAATGAGTTCAGTGCCTTGCTCTCTGCTCGAGCTCCATCAATAACTCGTTGACTTCAAACAACAATTTCAACACCTAGCGCTTCGCTCAGGCTCTATTAACAACTCGTTGACTCTAAATAAAGAGTTCAATGCCTTGCTCGCTGCTCGAGCACCATCAATAACTCGTTTAATCCAAACAACGAGTTCGACACCCTGCTCTTTGCACGAGCTCCGTCAACAACTCATTGACTCCAAATAATGAGTTTAATGCCTTGCTCTTCACTTAGACTCTATTTAACAACTCATTGACTTTAAACAATGAGTTCGACGCCTTTCTCTCCGCTCAATCTCCATCAACAACTCGTTGACTCCAAACAACGAGTTCGAACGCCTTGCACACCGCTTGAGCTCCATCAACAAATCATTGACTCCAAACAACATGTTCGATGCCTTACTTTCCGCTCGAGCTCCACCAACAACTCGTTGACTCCAAAAAACGAGTTCAAATGCCTTGTTCTCCGCTCGATCTCCATCAACAAGTCATTGACTCCACCAACAAGTTCGAGGTTCTGTTCATCGCTCGAGCTCCATCAACAGCTCATTTGCTCCAAACAATGAGTTCAATGCTCTGCTCATTGCTCGAGCTCCATCAACAACTTATTGGCTCTAATAACGAGTTCGATGCCTTGCACACCGCTCGAGCTCCATCAATAACTTTTTGGCTCCAAACAATGAGTTCAATGTCCTGCTCACCGCTTAAGATCCATCAACACCTAGTTGACTCTCAATAATGAGTTCAACATCCTGCTCTATGCTAGAGCTCTGTCAACAACTCGTCGACTCCAAATGAAAAGTTCAATGCCTTGCTTACCTCTCAAGCTCCATCAGCAACCTGTCGAATCTGAACAACGAGTTTGACCCCTTGCACCTCGCTTGAGATCTATCAACAGCTCGTTGACTCCAAACAACAAGTTTAATATTCTGCTCACTGCTCGAGCTCCATCAATAACTTGTTGACTCCAATCAACGAGTTTGATGTTCTGTTCACTGCTCGAGCTTCTTCAACATCTCGTTGGCTCCAAACAACGAGGCCAATAATATGCTCACCGCTTGGCACGCCCCGCTTCCTAAAAGAATACGAAATACGGTACACGACTAAGCCCAGCGGATAGTTTTCACCATCCATAAGCTGTACGGACCTGCTTGACTTATCATAACAGTAAATATAACAGTATACTCCAACTAGGCATGCAAAAATAATCATAACTCAACAGTATTTATTGCGTCAATAATAAATATTCCAACAAATACTAGATCCGAAACAAAGCAATAATCCTGAGATAATAAGTCCAAATACAATCTCAATAGAGTTCATGAAATAAAATAGTTCTTCAAAATATTTAAGCAAATCATTCCAATTGCGCAGCTCAAAACTTTTGCTCACCAACTCCAGTAGGCAATTGATCCGCAAAACCTGCTCATATGGCAACTACAAAGAAAATAGGAAAAATAGGAAAACATTTCGCCCATTAGTTGCAAGTCCGGACCACAAGCAATACAAGTAGGAAAATGGGAGAAATCTAACTAAACAACAAGTATTACTAACCTGGAGAAAGCAGTAAATACAATAATCTACAGATGGCAGTAAGCAGCGAAATAACAGTAGAAGTATAACAGTAACAGTAAGGGTAGTCAACAGTAACAATGTGTCAACATTAGCAGTAGTCAACAGTAACAGTAAAGATCCACAGTAACCGTAACAAGATATGACAGTATAAACAATTATTCTTATGTCTAATATTCATTACTAAATAGGTAGCACTTTATGCGTCCCAGATTTTACCACATGGTTGCTACAGCAAATAGTTTTACTTTAAGATTTTGTAGTGGAACTTCTATAGGACAATATATTCAGACAAAAAGTAACAGTAACAGTAATAACAACAAACGGTGTTATGGATCATGCCCTCGTTCATCCAGAGATAAATAGTAGGTACCACAGTAAACAATGGGGAAATGAGTCCCTTCTGAATATATATTTCTATATTGTCCACTACTCGATCTTTTCCCTTAAAAACCCCGGCTTGATTTCTTTTATTATCCATAAACATGTGTGAACAAACACAAACAGGCTAAAGATATGGCAAGAATAGAAAATAATTCTAAGATAAAATAATGATTGCAATGGTTGATAAAAACAACTCATAATAGTCAAAACAACGAAACTTTCAGTTCTAGACAGTAAGACACTATTGTACTAAATATGAGATTCCCGTTACTAAAGAATAGAAAATCCAGATCTGTCAGAAAATATAGAAACTAGACTCTCTGCCGATCTCAGCAAATATATATAAGCCACGTATCGACCACATAAATAGGGTCGAAAACAGCGTTTAATACAGAAGTTGTGTTCAGCCAGAAAATACAAAATCATGTTTATAAGCATGAAAAGAGTTGAAAATCATCATAATTAAATCTAAGAAAAATCTGAAAGATTCCTTAATATATATAGTCTCAAAATATAAAATATCATGGAATTATATTACAGATAGTATAGTCAACAAAATTGGGAAAACAGAGCAATATAACAAAATCTCGATTGTGAAAGTTCAGACACAGCAGTACCAAAACATACATAATTCATAAAAATAATTCGAAATCCAGATCCGTCAAAAGGGTAGTAAAATAGACAAATAAGTCTACAGTTCTTATTCACAAAGTTTTCACAAAAATGAATAGAATTAGGTTGAAAACATAGTTCTTTACTAAACATCATGCAGTTTGGAAATATTTCGACTAGTTTCATTAGTATAAAATGAGGTACAAAAGTCATGAATTAATTCCACAAAAAATTGGGATTGTTTCCAGTCATATCTAAACATACTCATCGAAATATAGAGTTCAAATTCTACTTTTAATATCAGTTTTAAAATAATATTTCATACAGAATACATACAGTTCAGAATCTGGAAAATACGATATGTCTGCAATAAAACAGCATTAACTCATGCATAAAAACTTGGAATTCAGATCCGTCGAAAATTCTGGAAACTAGAAATCAGAGACTAGAAATCATGTACACAAACTTATTTATTTTACTGATATTAACAGGGTCGAAATTACTGTACAAAATAGGGCAGCAGCAAACACAAGTTCTTTTATGCATTTTATCAAACAACGTAACTAGAAACGGTCCAATCTGTCATACAAAGCATGTTATATGTGGGTTACTCAGATCAGCATAGCATGTGAATAAATGGTCTATAAGGAGATAATACAACCAATAAACATCTACGTAACAGTCATCTACAATATACGGTGTGTCACAAACAATATAAAGTCAAAGTGTCATCTAATCTTCAAAGTGTCATCTAATCTAATTGTTTCATGCAACGAGTGTCAATTATTGTAACTACTCATGATCAAGAGATGATGTCAATGGTTTAACTAACAAATATGGATCATCATGAGAGCATAAATATTTTCATACTAGATTACTTACGGTATTAACTTGTATGACAAAAAAAACACATACAAGCTACTTGCCTGATATTGAAGACGACGAAAACGACAAATAGAATAACGGAAACGGATCCCGAACCACGAACACAACGAACACGAACAAGAACGAGAGACGAGAACTCCAAGCCAACGAAACATGTGTGCACACAAAAGTCGTGCACAAACACAGGGTCACAACGAGACAGTAATACCCAACAGCAAGATTGGTAGCAATAGGGGGAGATGACGACGGTGATGCCTTGGGTGGCGACGATGGCGTGGCAGGCGAGCGGCAGTGACGGGGTGCGTCGACGCTAGAGTAAGACGACGACAGGAAGAGGTGGGGTCGGCCTGGGGTTACTGGGTCGCGATGCAAGGAGGAAGGAGAGGAGAGGGGAGTGCAGTGGGGGGTTTCGGAGGTGTCGCCGGCAGTCAGGGACGACGACGAAGAAGGGGAAGAGGTTGGGAGTAGGTCGGGATGAGGGAAGAGAGAGAGGGTGACTGCTAGGAGAGAGGAAATAGGTATTAGGGTTGATAATTAGGGTTAGGGTTCAATTAGGGTGTTTAAATAGAGACCATATGGGCTTGGGTGAACTGGATAGTAACCAATAGGATATGAAGAATCCAATAAGGGATAATTTGGCCATGAAATAGGTTTAAACAATAGACAAGCTCAAGAACAAGTTGTAAGCCAAATAAATGAGAATAAAAAGACTGAATCAAATAGAGAATGAATCACAAGAGAGAGAAGAACAACACACCATTCAATGAAAATAAATTAAATGCAACCAAAGATAAAAATAATTAAATCAAAATTTTACTAATATAAAAAAAAGAAATACAAATAGGAGCAATAGGGGTTACACCGCTCAAGCTCCATCAACAACTCGTTGTCTCCAAACAACGAGTGCGACACCTTGTACACCACTTGAGCTCCATCAATAACTCATGAACTCAAAACAATGAGTTTGATGCATGCTCATCACTTGAGCTCCATCAACAACTCGTTGACTCCAAACAACGTATTTAGTGCCCCGCTCTTTGCTCAAGTTCTTCCAACAACCCCATAAATTAATGCATTAGGTTCGTCACCTAACACTGGCATAGGGTTGCCTCTACAAACTTATTGGGCGTAAACAGCAAGTTCAACATTCAACTTTTCTCAGAGTTGCCTTCCAAACTTGCCGGGCACAAACGAAACGTTCAACATTCAACTTCGTCCTAGGGTTTCCTCTACAAAATTTGCTAGGCGCAAACAGCAATTTCAACGTTCAACTCCGTCTCTGAGGTTGCCTCTTCAAACTCGCTTGGATCAAACGACACACTCTATGACCAATTCGATCAAAGAGTTGCCTCAAAAAACTTGCTGGGTGCAAACAGCAAGTTCAACATCAACTCGATCCAAGAGTTGTCTCCACAAAATAGCTAGGATTAAACAACGAGCTTAGCGTTCAACTCTGTCTCATAGTTGCCTCCACAAACTTTCTGGGCACAAACAACAAATCCAAACATTCAACTCCATCAGAATTGCCTCAATAAATTTGTTGGGACCAAACTGCAAGGCTACAGTCCGGCCGTCTTCCGTAGTTTGTTCCTTCAACAGCTTTTTTAGGTTAGCTACATATGCAAGATCCAACGATCAAAACACTTAGCTCTCAGACCAACAGAACACTCATCTAACAATGAAACGCTCGATCGACAAAACAAGCAAGCAACACAATGCTTATCAACAAAAGAGCAGTTCAACGAAACGAGCTACGGGACATGTGATCGAAAAAATCATTGAACGAATCTCCATATCAAACTCTACAGAATGAGTTGACATACACAAGAATCCAAGATCACCAAAGGAGGTTCTACTCATTGATCCATAGACCAAGGATTTTAAAAGATAAAAACTTTATGTGCACAGATATATACATATACATATATCTAAAAATGTATGCAAGCACGAAGAACGTCAAACTCGGCTAAAACTCGACCTCTAAGCTAGCCTACCCGAACTAGCAAAGAAGCGCAATCCAGGCATCTTCTTAATCAACTTGCTTCGAAGATCAATCAGAACTCGAGCTCAAGGGACCAACACCCCAACTTCAAATTGCTACGAGGAAACAACTCTGGCTACAAGAAAACAACTCTGGCTACAACAAAAGAAAACTCCAAGTTTCCAAACCAATAACAACACTAAGAGAGAGAACAGATGCTCAGCTTCTCATCATCTTCAGCAACAAATTAATGCAAATGCAAATACAAATGTGAATGTGAACATGAACATGAACATGCAACAGCAAGGAGGGGGAGTGAGAGATCAACTCCTCCATTCTAGTCATGGAGATTCGAGCTAACAACATCAACTTCAAAGCCAATGTCGACAAGAACTCTACTCAAAGCTTCAATAGAAAAGAGGAACAATTCTTGCTACTTAGCACATTAATCAAGATAATTTATCTCCTTCTTTGACTACCCCAACCTCCTTGCAAAGAGTTCCACCTTCAAGCTACTCAAGATTTCCAAACAGCAAAAGACTCCAACTTCAAACATTCAAGTGCTCCCCAAAAAAGAGCCTGGTCGGGTTGCTATTGGATTAGAACCCAAAACCCAAAACTTGAAGTCTAAAAATTCAACTTCAAAAAGGAATACTATGTTGATTCTTGGTTTTGATGACTACAACACAATACAAAATTTGTCTATCACATATCTCTTGCAGAGTGTATCAAAGTCAATACCATGGTGAAATACACAAAGGCAACACAATTCAAGAGTAATTGATCAAGCTTCAAGACATCTAGACAAAGACTCAAGCTCAAGATAAAGGCTCAAGCTCAAGAAAAATACTCAAGTTCAAGACAAGATTCAGAGTGCTTCAATTGTATTAAACAAAGTGTCTTGTAATATTGTATTTTTAATTCTTTGAGTCTTAGAAACTTGTAAACACCTTGTCACACACACACTCACACATACTTTAAATAATCAGAGTGTTTTACAAAATCATAATGTCAAAACAAGATTGAATAAGTTCAGCTGTATGAGTACCATTCGAACACTTCTTGGAACCAGTCGACTGTCATAGTACGAAACTGTTTGAACTCATACAAGCTCTGGTCAGTCGACTCATTATGGCAACCCAGTCGACTGTTCAAGCTGTTTCGACAGTTTTCTGTTTTTAAAACTTGTTTTTCAAACAATTTTTTTTACTACCATTGTATGGCAGTTGGGATTCAACCTCTCAACGTCCAAACATTTCTAACTCTATAAAAATAGTATAGAAGTCATTTGGCAAAGGTCCCCAATAAACTCCAAGCATTTCTTTAAGTTTCAAGCTTTTTGTTTTTGAGAAGAACAAGCATTTCAAAAGCATACAAATTGTCTAAGTCTTGGTTCTCTGAAATTCAATCTAGTATAACATCGAATTCGTTTTAGACTGATTCAGAAGTTAACCTAATAGCCACTATACAAAAGAACAAATCACAAACAAGGCTATAGGTTATTGTAAACTCTTTTTGTTGTTGTTTTTCACTCTCGGGTTGTGAGAGTGGTCCTCTCGGTTGGAGAGTAGGGCCTTTGGTTGGAGAGTCGGTTTTTCACTCTTGGTTGTAGAGTGGGTTTGCTCTCTCTAGTGGTGAGAGAGGTCTATGGATTTGACATAGTTGTTGTCAAACGCCGTAGGGTGTTCTTGTACTCTTTTCAAGAATAGTGAAAAATCTCAAGTGGGTTTCTTGGGGACTGGACGTAGGTCGGGAGAACCGAACCAGGATACATCGTTGTGTACTCTATGATTGACTTTCTGTGGTTGTATTCTCTCAACTTGCAATTTTAATTTCTCTAAGTTTTATTTCAAAAACTTGTCTGGTAAGTCGACTGGTTTTCCGCTATAAGTCGACTGATCAGAATTGTAACTCTTCAGTAAATTACTCTTCTTATCTGATGCAACAGTCGACTGTATATCTTTTTAAGTCGACTTAACAGTACGAAAAGTTCAAGTTCTTAATTTTTTTAAACAACACTATTCACCCCTCCTCTAGTGTTATTTGTTTTGCCTATAGGATCCAACATACTGGAGCTCGGGTTCAAACCCAACTTCATTTTGAACCCACAACTGCTATCCAAATCTGCTAACTCCATCAGCTTCAAAACCCTCCAAAAGCTCCTTATCTTCGAAAACCCCTCGCCGAGCTGCTCCATTTCCAAACTGCCAAGCTCCAACTCCATCACCTCCTTCGCCGAGCTGCTCCATCTCCAGAGTACCGAGCTCTAACTCCAAGTTTCCTCTTGCCGAGCTTCAAACTTCTCACTGAACTCTCATGGCAGAGCTCCATCTCCCCATTTCGCCGAGCTACAAAGGCATTCAAGCTCACTCACGGTTCCTTCGCTGAGCTCATTCGACAAGACCATCGCCGATCGCACTTTCCATGACTAACGCCGAACTCCTTTCGTATAACTCAAGGCCATTCATTGCCAACCTCAAGCCCTTCTTCGCCGAGCTCACGTGAGCTAAAAACCCATCCACCGAACTAGCTGACCTCATTCATCGCCAAAGCTCCATGACCAAGACCCTCGCCGAGCTCAAAAATCTCCTCGCCACAGCCTCTCACCGAGCTCCATCGCTTCATGCCGAGCTCCATCGCTGCTAAGCTCCTTCTCGCCAGTGCCAAGCTCCAAGGCTGCTGAAGCATCAACTTTGCTGAGATCGAGCTCGAGCTCGATAAAGTCATTCGCTGAGCTGAGGGGTGTGTGAAAATGACCACGGGTCGACAGTTCTCCACAAAAAGCGTGCTAGCTAAGATCTGTGCATGAAATCTAGCCACGTCGTCCCTCTCCCTTCTGCCCTGATCCTTGCCGCTAGATAACCTCAGTGCTCGAGCCAAGAGATGATCCATGCCTATGATCGCCTCACATCAACGCAGCTCCATCTCCACTGTTCAAGTCACTCAGCGGGTGAGCCAAATGATGATGGGCGTGCACATCGTGTAAAAATTCGTGCCAGGGTTTAATAACTCATTAATTCGGGAAAATTAATTAAAAAATCCAAAAATAATTATTTAATTTGGGAAATTAATGAAAATTTTCGAAAAATAATTTTAATTTGGGTTTATTAATTAAAAAATCGAAAAGGTGATTCTAAATTGGGGAAAAATATTTTAAAATCTGGAAAAAACTGAAAAATTACGAAAAATTCCAGAAAAATTCAAGAAAATATTTTCCACCTCCAGAAGCTTCTGATCAGTTCTAGGTATCTCTAGTCGACCCTGAAATCTAACATTGTACTCCAGAACTCAGAAATAAAGCAAACTACTTCCCGAAAGCAAAGAAAAATTGTCTCTCAGGAGTGGAGAGTTTATCATAATGGTAAAATCACAACAAATCAGAGGCATACGTGTTCAACACATATCTTACAGCCTCTAAAAATCGATTATTCATATCATGCCTCTTTAACGGGTCTGGGCATTCTTCAGGCTCATCTACAAAACATGAGTCACTTTTAAGCCCATTAAAAGTGACAGGTTAGGTCCACTAGGAGAGCACCCAGTCCATGAGGGCTGTAAATCAATTCTCTTATCTCCAGACAATAGAATTTTATCTCTAGAGGGGAAGGATCAACTGGAGATAAAGAATTCATAATAATCTAATGGATTCATATCAATCTTCTATATTGTTTCTCAAGCCTATAAATACACTCCTCCCTCCTCAGTTAGAAGGTAATCAACAATTGGCAATTCCTCTCTTAAACTCTTTCTCTCTCTCTCTCACACACTCTCTCTCTCTCTGGTTCTGACTTGAGCGTTGGAGGGTCTATCGCCGGGGCTACCTCCGGTGTTTCAGGTTTTTTGCAGGTCCATCGGCCGCGTCAACAATCGTCGGATTCAGATCAAAGTGCTTAGGTCACGGTGCTCAATCAACGATCCAGATCCAATCTTAGGAGCTCTAACTATTTTTCACGATAACAATCAAATATTAGATCTTTAGAGCATCCACAGTCGTGATTGTGAAAAAATGCATAAATGCATATTTACATATAACTTTTTTAACGTTTGTTGCAGTCGTCAAATGATATTTTATAGCAATTTAAGGGAAAAAATATCAGACGGAATATGTAGTTGCGTTATAGGTATTTAATTATTTTTTTAATGTTGGACCGAAGTAGAAGTTGCGTCGGAAGGAAAAAAAAAGGAAAAATGGACAGATGGACCTCCCACGATTTTAAAGTAATTTTTATGATTTTTTTAATAATTAAAAATATTTTTTAAGTGAAAAAAAATAAAATTTGTGCCCCTCCCCCTCCCCCCGAGAGGTAACCCATATATGAACACATTTTCAATTCAATTTTTTTTTTAAAAAAAATAGACGTCGGTCGGATCTTCAAGATCCATCTGACGAATTAAAAAAAAAAAAATTTTTTTAGTGGGACAGACTTTCAAGTTGCGTCCTTTATAATATGTATTTATCTTATTTCTACTCTCATTTATAGCAATCTACTGTTGCTATTTTGTCAAAAAATACATAAATCGCAAATGACTGCAGCTGGTCGTTTGCTATAAAATACATTTAATGCATAAATAGCACATGACTGTGGATACTCTTAGTAATTTTCTTCAAATGTAAATTCAATATCTATTTGCTCCTACATTAAAAAAAAAAAAAAAAATTGCTAGACTTCCTAATATGACATGACATCACACGATTCAAAATTGGTACTGATATCTCTTTCTTAAAGGACAAAATCCAGTATTAAATTGTTATTGTTCCCCACATCACAAGGATCTAAGATTGGATCTCCACAGAATGGACTCGGTGGAAGATTATTACATGTGCAAATATGATCTCAGACTTCACAGTCTTCTCCCTATAATTATATTTTTGAAAGTAAATGATCCCTACCCCCACTCCGTTGCATTACATGGCTTTCTTATAAACAAATCCCTAACAAATCTTGATTTATTTGAACGAATTTTGGACAGAATGTAATATGCAGACCCCAGCAATGTGGGACCCACTAAAAAGTAGTCCCTGTTACGTTTTAAAAGTTCTGTGTAAAACACCATTTTTTCTCATTAACCCAACGCTTTTCTCCTTCCACTTGTTCGACTACCACTTCCAGTGGCGGATCCAGGAATTTAGTTCAGTGGGGTCCTTATACAAAAATAAATACGATAACAATTAAGAAAATACAATACTAAAATAAATAAGAAATGTTTTACATTCTAAATTTGCTCCCTACGAGTTTTCATCTTTTGAAATTGATTTATTACATCTTCATTAGTAACATTGGCAAGAGCTTCCTTTTCTATAGCCGAAATGAGACAATCACTTAAGAATTCATCACCAATTCGATTGTGCAAATCCGATTTCACAAGCTTCATTGTAGAAAGCACCTCTCCACTGTTGCGGTTGCAACTGGCAAAACCAATGCAAGTTTTAGTAATCGATACACCAAAGGATAAGAGAGATGTTTTTTAGTTTGCACCATCACTTTAACAAGATCCCCAATGCCATTCAAATGTGCAAATCTTTCATCTTCCTTCAAATTATCAATATAAATGATAAGTTCATGCTCAAGAGCCATCCTCTCCATGGAATCAAAATCATCAGGATATAATTCAGCTAGCCTCATCAACTGTAACGGATCAAATGCACCAAATGAATCACGTGGATCTAAAGCAGCCATACAGACGAGCAATTCAGAGTTGACCTCATTAAAACGATCATTGAACTCTGCAATTTGCATATCAACAACAACATTAAAACAATCAAAAGAATAATAATGCTCATATGTGATTTCTGTTTTTTGTCGTCGGTTTTTTGGATTAATATAAGGCTCCATCATGTTCAACTTTTCAATGCCATGTTTATCACAAAATGAGAAGATCTTCATCAAAAGAGGATCCCAACCATCAAGTCTAAACTTCTGCAATTGTCGCTTAGTTGATTTCACCATGGACATAGCATTCAAGATATCTTGATCTTTTCTTGTAGAGCTCTTGATAGAGATTCAGTTAGCCCAAAGATGTGCAACATCAAGTGCAAATAGAAAATAAAATCGAAAGATGTGAAGTATATTTGAAGACCATTTGCTTGACGTTGTTGTAAATCCTTCTCACCCTCCTTTTCAACAAAGCTAAGCACATCCATAACATTTGGAAACAAATCAACCAAACATAAAAGTGTTTTGTAATGGGAACTCCAACGTGTATCACCCGCTCTTATTAAAGAAAGCTCTTGATTCAACCCACTTCCAGTTTCTATCTCACCACAACCTATCTCTTTTAACAACCTCTCTTTTTGACTATCTCGAATCATATCTGTTCGTTTAAAAGAACCACCAACAACATTTATCAAGACCGCTATCATGTCAAAGAAATCTCCAACAGCAAAATGTTTTTTTGCAATCGCCACAACAACTAATTGAAGTTGATGAGCAAAACAATGTACATAATATGCTGAACTATTTTCTCTCATGATTAGAGCTTTTAACCCATTAAACTCACCACGCATATTGCTTGCACCATCATAACCCTGCCCTCTAATCTATTTCAAACTCAAACCAAATTCAGCAAATAAGCAATCAATAGCATATTTAAGAGTTAAAGAAGATGTCTCCTTTACATGAACAAGACCAACAAATCTCTCCTTAACCATTCCCCGTGCATCAAGATATCTTAAAACAACAGCCATTTGTTCCTTTTTAGACACATCACTAGACTCATCAACTAACAAGGCAAATACATCATCACCAATTTCTGCAAGAATAGATTTGAGTACTTCTTGTGCAAAGCAATGACAAATATCTTTCTGAATGCTAGGAGACACCATTTGACTATTTCCCGGAGCATTTTTCAATGTAACTTTACGGACACTTTCATTTTGATTTTGTGTGTATTTTATCATCTCCAAAAAATGACCTCTATGAAAAGAGTTTTCTGACTCATCATGACCACGGAAAGGTAATGCACCGTTCAACAAATATCTAGCAACATCGATTGAAGCATTCAATCGAATACGATACTCATTCTTTGTAATATCACTTTGCTTATGTATTGCAACTGCAATAGATTGGTCTTGCCTCATTAGATCATCACATTTTTTAATAGCCTTATTATGTGAACTATTAACATCACCAACATGAGTTTTAAGTCTATCTATTTTATTTCAACTACAAAAACCTTCAACCACAAATGCATCACCCCCTCCTTGTCTTCCAACGTGATCACTAAATAAGTAACAACACAAACAAAAGACTTTATCGGCTTTCAGACTATACTCCAACCAACCACCATATTTATCAAACCATGTAGTATTAAAGCGTCTTGGTTTACCTCCCATGATTGTAGTTTTGAATTCATGACCACGTGGTTGACAAGGTCCTCTAATCAAGTATGTCCGCCTTATTTCATCTCTTTGATTAGGATGATAATCTAAAATTTTTTTCCTATCAAATGGATCTGAAGGAAGCTCTTTTAAATCAATTAATTTAGGCATTGAAGGCGTAGAACTAGATTGAGAAATATTTATTCTCGATGATTGTTCAACCGATGGTTCCGAGGTTGGAGGTTCAAGCGGTTGAGGAACATTTATGCTTGAGAAAAATCTTTTCATTTTGTATCTGTTAATTGTCAAAAAATAATAACAATAATTAATTAACCATTTCATTTATTAAAATTTTACTACCAACAAAGTCACTAAGTGATTAATATTTATCATTAATCATTTATATAGACAAATTTAAATTCATATAAATTTCTTAAGAGCTAAGATTGCCTAATAATCTTTAAATATGTAATTATGTAATTTATTAACAAAAAAATAAATAATAAATTAGATAAAGTAAAGTAAACTAACCTATAGTAGAGCTTAGCAAAGGAGTATGAGAGAGGATCCGAGACCGTGAGAATTACTACACCGGGACTTTGAGTTTCAATCTTTCAACGCCGAGAGGACAAGCAGAGCTGCAGAGAGGCAGAGGAGACTTCTGTTCTGTTTTTTTCAATTGGGTGAAGTGAGGAACGGGAGCTGAGACAATGAGATTAATAGAGGTTAATTTTGAGTTGGGCAGAGACTAATAGACTTGTTATTTTCAAAGTTTTTGGTTCATTTTTCAGTTGGGCTTTATTTTAATTTTGGGCTTTAATAGAGATGTGGGTTGCTAATTAATTTTGAGTGGGTTCCTTTCTTTTAGTTCACTGGGTTCCTATAATGCTTATATAAAAAAAATTACACTAGCTTTTTTTCAGTGGGGTCCGTGCCCCCCCTCCCCCCCGAACATATGCTACATCCGCCCCTGACCACCTCGACAAAGGTGGTGATGACGATAATCTTGACAGTGTTGTAGGCGGACGAAAGTGGAGAGAGGTGATGAAGGGTGATGAACTGATTGGTGGCGATGAAGATTGAAGATGAAGAACAAAGACATAAAATGAAAATCTTATAATGGGTTAGGGTTATAAAGTTTATAGCTATTGGAATCTGATAGGAAGAAGACTGACAAATTTAAATGTGAGATGATCAGAAAACTATTTTAAGTCTATATAACTTGAATACCACTAGCAACAGTGTTTTTTAGTAATACCCAAATAGTTTGAAATGTATATGCAAATAGCAATTTTTGGGGGAATATTAATTCTCAAAATGCGAATAGGTTGGAACCTGAAAGCAAAAAACCCTATATATATATATATATAATGACTTATTTACAACCCATGTTACTGCATCAAATGTCAACGTAATTTAAAAAAAAAAAACAAAGTTTAACCCATCTGTCACTAATTGCATCTTTGCTGTCGTTTGCTTCCACCCACCAACATTTAGATACGAATTAGCTATAAAACAGTCGCGACCTCGTACCATTTCCTTCATATGTAGGATTCATATTACTAGGAACAAATCTAGGAACTCATAAGCAATATAGATCTAATGAATCGATCAGTTGTTTTGAGTTTCGTGGTGGTTGTCGCTGCTGTCTTGTTGGCGGTGGCAGATGCTGATGTGCCAAAAGAGGTGGCGTTTGATGGCAGTGGCTTTGGTGGTAAGTTAGTGTGTTTTTAACATGTATTCGGACGATTAGTAATGCAATGTATATAATCTTTGCTTCATGTGACATAATTTGAACTACCCTTGTATTTATGGAAATCCATGCAGTACAATATAGATTGTGCCATATTAGCTTATAGAGCAGAGTTTATGTGCAAATCTTATGCACATAGCGTTACCCCATTTAACCTAAGAAATTTTTTTTTTGAGGGGGGAACGAAAAGTGAAAAAAAAATTACGTGATTTGCACGTGGGGGAATTTTTTTTTGGGGGGGGGAATGAAAAGGGCAAAAAAAAAAAATTTAGCAACACGTGCGTTGCACGGGTCGGGTTAAGGACTAAGGCCTTCTCCCATTATAGTAGTAGAGATTCTTACGGGACTGGTAAGTCTTTAACGTGGATTGCACTGGAAGAGGTTGGAGCAGACTGCAGCATGGATTACAACGGAATTGTAAAATAATTTGGTTGAAATTATTTGTACTATTCCTCTTAAAATAAATGATTTCAAATAATCTAGTGAATATGGTTTACTGGAATTCAACAAGAAAGTAAGTTGTAAGAGATGGATGGCCATCTTCTTTAATGAACATTAAATAAATCGATCTTGAAAAATAATTAGCCCTCCAAGCTAATATTGATTTCTCTCTTGCAGGGCAATATATCACTCTTGAAAAGACTGACAACTTGAAGGAAACTGTCAAGGGGCAACAGGTTGTTCTTGATGAAGCTGAAAAAGTGAAGGTCGCGGAACTAAGAGACGAGGTTAAAGAGGAGACAAAAAGCACTGACGAGGTCATCAAAGATTACGAGCAAACCATCCACAACAAGGAGAAATACTTCAACCAAATTGTCTCTGAACTCAAAAACTTGATCAAACAGTTCCACAATTACCATGAGAAGATAGTCTCTGATCATTTGAACAAGGTTCAAGTGTTAACCTCTGAAAAGAACGATCTTGAAAAGCTGACCATTTCATATCTTGCAGAGAAAACAAGCACTCTCGAAATGGTTCACAGCTTGAAGAAAAAAGTTGCAGCCCAAGAGCTCGTCATTCATGAAGCTGAAGAATTGAAGAAGGCCGCAGAACAGCAGGTGAAAGCTGTAGAGGAGAAGGCCGAGGCAGAGAGGAAAAGGGTGGACAAGGCCATTACTGAATACGAGCAAACCATCCTAAACAAGGACAAGAACTTGGACGAAACTGTCTCTACACTTAAAGACCTGATAAAGCAGTTCTACAACTACCATGAGAAGATAGTCACTAATCACACGGACAAGATTGAAGTGTTGACTGGTGAAAATTACAATCTCGAGAAAGATAAGGATAGTCTCCAAGCTACCATTAGCTTATACATTGAGGAGAAATTGAGCACTCTCAAAACGGTTGACAACTTGAAGAAAATTGTCGAAGCACAAAAGGTTGTCATTAATCAAGCCGAAAATTTGAAGAATGTCGCCGAACTGCAGGTTGTGGATGCAGAGAAAAAGGCTGAGGAGGATAGGAAAAGGGTCGACAAGGCCATTAAAGATTACGTGCAAACCATCCTTGAACTTCAGCTTCTCGAAGGAGGAAAGGATACCGATAGAATTTTATCGTCGGAAAGTGTCTCTGCAAATCAAGAATTACAAACTGCACTCTAGCTAGGAAAGATGCTCTTCCTCCTCCACCAAAGCTTGAGTAAAACTATATGTTCATGTTTGTAGTCTTCATGAAGTAATTACTGAAATAATTGGTGTAACACCCCCACCTACTATTACATTTCTAATATTTAGTACTGTACTTTTAATAATCTTGATCAGTTATTTAAAATATTTATGTTTTTATTTTCTAACTAATTATGTTACTCCAATTGAATATGGAAAGGTTGTCAGGAAATTTTTGTTATGGAAGTGGAACGAGTACAATGTTAAGAATGGACTGCATTCATAACAAGAAGAAGAGAGCATAACAGCAGCAAAAGGGCAGCAATAGTCGACTGTTATACTAGGTGGGGCAAGGGCAGTATAATCGATTGTCCAATAGGATAGTCGACTGAGTTTTGGCTCTGGATGTAAATGGACTATTGCAGGTGTAATGTTGTGTTTTTCTAAGGTTATGCAAATCAAGAGATTCAAGCGACAGATATGGCTAGTTTCTTGAGTCCTTGAGGGAGATTCAGATCCATAGTTTTTGTGAAGTCTCGGAGTTTGTCTGAGTTGTAATATTCTTTTTCATATATAAATAATGTCTCCTCTCATCTTTCCCATAAATTTCCTGTGTGTTGTTTAAGTTTCATGTGCTTGTGGATTGGTGTACTTTTCGTTGTCGTAGGGTATATGAGATCCCACAATTCTGAACAATTAGTTTGAGAGCATTAACGCAAGATCAAGGGTTTGTACAAGATCAAATGGGCAAGCGACAAGGACTTCTCTCTATGGAAGAGAAGGGTAAGGATTTTGTTAACAAATGATAATTTGTTCAATGTTTTAAGGGAAAAAGCTCACAAGGCGGCAGGTGTGTCTAAGAAAGATTGAAAATTTATGGATATCAAGGCACTGCGCAGCATCACGTCCTACTTGGAAGTTGACGTTTGGTTTTCTGTTCAAGATGAGTATTCAACAGTAGGATTACGGCTGAAGCTTGAGATCAAATTTACGAAGTAGGATTACGACTGAAGCTTGAGAGCAAATTCACGATGCACACTCTTCCGATTAGAAGGTAAATCAAATTGAAGTGATTCCTATAGATGATGAGAAGCCATAGGACTTGACAGTTCAGAATGGCGGGGGTAGCCTCTAAAGAGAGCATCTGCAGTCATTGTGGCTATATACCCATTTTTGAAAAAAAATAGAAAAAAAATTTGCTGCAGTAATTGGCTATATACCCATATTTTGGATTTGGGATGAATAGTGGGCTTCAATATTTGGAAGTTGATATAGGATTTTACAAAATATAGCCGGATCTTTCGTCCGTTCATTTTATTAAAAAAAATGAATCGGACGAAAAATCATCTTCCGTTGCTGATTTTTTTTATAAAAAAATATATTGGACGGAAAATGATTTCCTATTGTCGTTTTATGTAACCTTTGTTTCTCCAAAAATGTATTTTAGTGTATTTTCAGTATTTAAAATTTTTGTAAATTGTTTTCGGTTTTCAAATTCTGTTGTCAAAATGTATTATTAGATCTTCTGTTAAAACCTATTTTTAATCAATAGTTTATTTATAACTAGTTCCCAATGATATTTTTTTATAATATAAATATTTTTATTATGCTTTGGATTATTATGTTTATTATTATTATGTGTTGATTTTTCTATTATTAATATTATTTTTGTTAATGCTCATTATGATTATTGTTATTTTTTTTTTCGTGTTATTTTATCTTTTACTCTTGATTGTTGATTTAAAAATCTATTTCTATTGTTATTTGTATTTATAGTATATATTTTAAATAATTTCTATCTTGTAGATCAATATATATTTTGATATATAATCTTACTTTTATTTATTACTTTATCTATTCGATTTGATCTTTTATTTAAATCCTATTTTAAAACCCTAATCCTATTCCCAATCCTATTGTTGACCCTAATAGATTTACCAAAGCTAAATTAAACCCAATCCTATTTTAAATCATATGCCATTAATCCATATCAATACCTATTAAACAATCCTACTACTACTCCTAATTATCCACAACCCAATTACCTATTAACCCTAGTCCCCTTATATATATATCTTTCATCCCTCTCTCTCCCTAAACCCTAACCCTTATTCTCTTCACCCCAAACCCAAGACCTCTCCCTTGGCCGATCTCCCCCTTGGCAGACCTCCTCACACCACCATATAATCCTTAGTCTCTCTCTCTTAGTGTTCTCTTGTGGCCGCAAGCCACTATTGTCATCATCCCTCTTGGATCATCTCTCTTTTGGTAGAATTGTTCGTGTGGAGATTTTTGCTCAAGTTTGCTTGGATACATTCGTTCGTGGATTTTCTTTCGTGGTTTTTGTTCGTTGTCGGGATCTGCTCCCATCATTCTTGGTGTTCTTAGTTTTCATCTTCGGTTAAGGCAACTTGTACTCCAATTCTTTTGTTTAATACAAGTCAAAAATACCATCTATAGTGTAGTTGGGTTCTAGAGACAACTCGTGTGTGTGTTATCTTTGATGAGTTTTATCTCTATTGTGAAAACTTGACATAGTTGACTCACGATATAAAATTTGACATGAAATAACTTAAGTTTTACCCGTTCTTAATTTGATCATGTATGTGAGACTTTTGTGAGAATTCGTGATTTTATTGAGACCCATGTGATATACTTGGTGTGGACATGCTAGATGCCCTAATTCATGATGTTTGGACACTTGGTAGACTCGATTTCATGTTCGGTTGTGTTTTGAACAGGTTTTGTATGATATATGTAAAGTTGTTGTTAAAGGTAAAAATCTGTATTTTGCCGCTGATCTATTTTGTTTGCTGTTTTGGACTGTCTTGAAGTCAGTTACTTAATTTCGGTATAAAACATGAGTTTTAGAGGATTTCGTCTATTTTCAAACCCCTCTGACCTTACTCGATTTTATTTTTGTATGTGTGAGTTATGACTGTTTTACTACAGAGGTGTACTTATGTTTCCAGATTTCGTTTCTTGTTGTTTTCAAGGGTCAAACTATTTTGATTCTTGGGTTAACTATATTATTTTGATCTGAAACTTTGGTCAGTTTTTCTATATCTACTTAGCTATTAACCAGAATTTTGGTGGATTTTACTGATGAGTTTTATACGCCGTTTCATGCTTGTTTATGAAAACTATACCTGCTGTATTTTGCTCGCTGTTCTGTAAAGAAACGTATTTTCACCCTGATTCCTTTTACTGTATGAAAAATATTTGTGAAATATGAAAGTTAAATTATTTTGTCTATTTTCATCTCCCTTTGGTGGATTTGGATTTCGTTTCACGGCTTGCGAGTTATTTCAGTTTTCGTACAACAGTGTTGGGAATTCCAGATTTTCCAAAGTATCGTTTCTTGATGTTTTCTTATTTTTGATAACTAAACTAATTTTACTGGAATATTATGAAACTTTATATTTTGATACTGGACATATAAGGGATTACCCCAGATTTTTCCTGGATTTATTTGAAGAGTTTTAATTCTGTTTTTCTGACTGAGAATTCATTTTACTGATTTCTTACTAAACGTATTTTCTGGATTCAAATCAGTTTTGAGTTATAATTTTGTGAAATACTATATGCCTTATTTATAATTGCTGGATTCGTGTGGAATTCTAATTTCTAGATCCTTCGACGGATCCAGATTTGGATATTTGTAGTAGCGGAAATTACTGTTTTAGTACAATCACTATTTTACTGTCCTGAATTAGAAAACTAGTGTTTACCCTGTTATGTGTTACCTTGTACTTGTACTTGTTATCTTGCACCATGAACCTGATACATGTTTATACCCTGTTATCGTTGCTTTGTTTTGCGATACATACATGCATGCCTGATTATAATAATAAATGACCAAGCCGGGGTTTTAAGGGAAAGATCTAATAGTGGATAATTCAGAAACGTATACTCGGAAGGGGGCTCGTGTTTCCCATTTTGATTCATGTTGATACATGAACCTATTGATGCATGGACCTTTTGGTTCGTGTAACTGTTACCTGTTGATGCACGGACCTGTGGGTCATGTACCTGTCACCTGTTGATGCACGGACCTGTTGGTCGTGTACCTGTTGATTCATGAACCTGTTGATGCATGAATCGGATGATTCGTGTACCTGTTTGATTCATGAACCTTTTTCTGTTCTGATCCCTGAGTACACTGCCCTCTATGCTTCACTATGAAATATAAAGTGAAACTGTTTTGTTATAGCAACCATGTAAGGTGGGCTGCATGAAGTGCTACCTAGATAGTAATCACTACAAGACTTGATACATGACACTTGAACATGATACTTGAACATGATACTTGAACATGATACATGCTTGCTTTATACTTGACTACATGATACTTGAGACTTAAAACTTGACACTTGATACATGATTACATGATACTTGACACCTAATACATGTTTATATGATACTTGATTACTTGACACTTGATTCATGCCATTTACACTTGTTTACTTTGTCATGTTAGCTGTTTATTTTGACATCATGCTTATACCGTGTTGCTAGTTAGTTTTTCCATGTACTTGTATCCTACATTATAAGTGGCCCGTAATTTGCAGTTGACGGGTACTGGTTTTTCTTTTTTTCTTTTCCCTGCATTCGTTGAATTGTAGATTTTGAAAAATAGGTTCCAGACGGTATTGGTGACATGAAGTATTAGTGATGGATCTTGATATTATTATTTCTTGTAGTTTGCGTGAATATTAATTGTATTCATGTATTTGGATTTATTCTTGTATTTGGGCAATGTGACCCAGGATTATTTGTGTTATTCATATCATGACTATTTGAGATTAATATATTTTATTTCAAGTATTCTTGTTGGTATTTGGTTCATATGTGCATGTGGTTGACTTTTCTGGCTTCCGACTCTGATTATATTGTGATATGTTGTAAAGATTTCTGAACAGCTTATGGATGATGAAAATCATTCGCTGGGTCAATGTTACGTGCTCGTATTCCGTATTTTTGGGAAGCGGGACATGACATTTTATTAAAAAAAATTCAAAGTGGTCGGACGGGAGATGATCTCCCGTCCAAACCAATTTGAATTTTTTAAAAAAGAACTATGCCTATATATATTATTATAGGTCTTAATTATGTTTTAATCTAAATTTAATTAAGATTTATGATTTATTTAAGTTGTAATTAGGATTAAATTAAGATTTAGTTAGGATTAAGTTAGAGTTAATATAGAAAAAAATTCTTGGATGGGAAATCATTTCCCGTCCGTGGTAAAAAAAAAAAATTCCTCAGACGGGAAATAATTTTTCGTCCGTCAAATTTTCTAAACGAAAACCCAAAATTTTGGTTTAGATGACTACAATTTATAAGAAAAATTAGATACTATGTAGTACAACTGCCCACCACAGACTGCCTCTCAAAAGTTGGTTAACCAATTTGGTGACTCTTAAACATAGGCTATGTTATTTATATATTATTATATTGCCGAAATATCCGATATGGGATGTTATCAACTAGGGATGGCGAGCGGGTCGAGTGGGCCGGGCCGGGCCCAACCCGTACGGGTTGGCACGAATACTTAGCCGGGCCGGGCCGGGCCGGGTTGCTTCCTTATACGGGCCGGTCCGGGCCGGGCTAAGTTTTCGTTTGGGTGGCCCGCCCAACCCGTGAACCCTTTAGGGTTCAACCCGGGTTGGGCCGGGTCGACCCGCGGGTTGGCCCGTTTAATATTTTTTTTTTGGTAGCTTAAATTAAAATAATAATAATAATAATTTTACAAATGATGTATACAAGCAACCATATCTTTGTTTGATGAATACTACAATTCTTCAAAAATTATAATACTAAGTAATAATACTAATAAGTAATCTATATAATAAAACACAAAGAAAGCTATCAAGTGGCTCAAATTCAATTCCTCCCAAAATCAAAGGCCCAGATCTAACATCACAAAACACATTTTCCCTCCAAAAGTTTCTCTCCAAAACTCAAATTCAAATCTCCCCCACCCAAAACAACTCTTTCATTTATTTAATTCTCTCTCTCCTATTCAAAAAAATTAAGAAAATAAAAAATTTTAAAAAATTGAAAAAATTAAAAAACTAAAAAATTTAAAAATAATTCAAAAAATTCAAAAACTTATAAAATTTAATAAAATTTTAGAAAAAAGTTTAAAAATTAATAATAAAAAAATTTGAAATTTTAAATATTTATTTCTCTCTCTCTTATATCTATATAATAAAACACAAAGAAAGCTATCAAGTGGCTCAAATTCAATTTCCCCCAAAATCAAAGGCCCAGATCTAACCTCATAAAACACATTTTCCCTTCAAAAGTTTCTCTCCAAAACTCAAATTCAAATCTCCCCCACCCAAAACAACTCTTTCATTTATTTAATTCTCTCTCTCTCCTATTCAAAAAATTAAGAAAATAAAAAATTTTAAAAAATTAAAAAAATTAAAAAATAATTCAAAAAATTCAAAATCTTATAAAATTTAATAAAATTTTAGAAAAAAATTTAAAAATTAATAATAAAAAATTTGAAATTTTAAATATTTATTTCTCTCTCTCTTATATATGTTTATACTTATGGAAATATGGACTTTTATACCCCCAATTTATAATTATTTTTCAACATATACTATTAGAAACATTGACTTTTATTTATAATTAATTATTGTCATACTATTCGAACTTTTCTTTTGAATAAAAGGTGGAGATACTATTCAAACTTGAGCTACATAATTGTTGATTTACTGTTTACAAGGTTTTTCATATGCTGTATCGTTCTGAAGACGTGTCGTAGGCACGTGCCCACGGGAAAATCTAGTAATACTACAATTCTTCAAATATCCTCAAATGATGTTTAATTATAATACTAAGTAAGTAAGTAAGTAATAATACTAATAAGTAATATTACTACAATTCTTCAAATATCCCCAAATGATGTTTAATTATAATACTAAGTAAGTAATAATACTAATAAACAATAAAAATCGTAATAATAATAATAAGATTGAAAGAGTGAAATTGACAACAAATTTTGAAATATTATTCATATGAATTTAAGTTATACAATTTGAATAATTTATAACGAAATTAAGAATTCAATTGACAAATAAGTTTATACAATAACATATTTCTTATATACAATTTTAATTGAGTACAAGTTTTCTAATTTGACATAACAAGCAAAGCTATTATTGTTGTTTGTTGTTCTTCTTCTTCTTCTTCTTCGGGCGAGTTGCTCCCACTTGTGGAACTTGATAGTGCTTTCCCTTGCGTCCTATTTTAGCCTTCAGCCAGTCTTCTGTGTAAACAAGCATCTCTAACGCCTCGGGCTTCAACCGATTCCTGTAATCAGATAGAACCCTGCCACTTGTAGAAAATGCACTCTCAGAAGCAACTGTAGAGACAGGAGGAGTTAGTAAATCTTTAGCCATAATTGACAGAATACTAAAAGTGTGTTCATGTTCTTTCCACCATTGTAAAATATCTAGTGGAGAAAGAGTAGGCTCAGTATCCTGTTGGTTATACCAATTTAATTCATTTGGTTGATTAGTCCTAGATTTTTTAGATTGAATTTGTTCAAGTAAACTAAATGTTCTATCACCAATTCTACTTTTACCCTTACCTTTAGAACTACCAGAAGAAGAACTAACTACATAAGTTGTACTACTAGAAGCAAAACGTCTATCATAATAATCATACAAGTTATTTAACATAGATTCAAACTGAACTAAAAAAGTAGCGCAATCAGTTGTTAATTCTACATTGTTCTCTAAATATCCAAAAAATATTTCTATCAAATTCTTCGTACCTTCTAATTTGATACGGGGATCCATAACAGTAGCAACACAAATCAACATAGGAGGAGGAAAATAATACTTCAAAATTTTTTGAAATGCAGGTACTACAATGTCACTAATATAGGGATCATTTAACATTTCGTTAAATATTTTCACCATGCTAACTAATTCAATAAAAATGCTACTAGAAATAGATTCATATGTTTTTGAAAATTTTAAAGTTGCGGTTTTAAAAGGTTCTAAAAATTTCAACAAAGATTTGGCAAAAAACCAATCGGTGGGAGTCATTTCAAAATTGTGCATATTTTTTGCGATACAAAAATCATTCACAACTGCTTTATAATCGGTGACAACATTTAGTAAATCAAAAGTAGAATTCCATCGGTGTCTAACATCCTTTGGAAATTTTCTAAAAGGAACATTTCTAACCCTACACCAAGCTTTCCATTCTTGTAAAATGCTTGGACTTAATGCAATAAAATGTACACAATTTCTAATTTTATATATATATGGATCAGCTATTCTTAATGCATCTTGAACACATAAATTTATAATATGACATGCACATCTAATATGAAAAATATTGTCAGATGGAGGGTTTAATACAGATTTTAAAGTAGTAATTGCTACATTGTTGTTAGATGCATTATCAAAACTAATAGCCATAATTTTATCGCGAATATGAAAAATATCACAAATTTCTATAATACGGTTTGTTATTTCAGCGCCACTATGGGGATACGGCAACACCGCAAGTGATATGATTCTTTTTTGAAGAATCCAATCATTGTCGATCCAATGACAGGTTATTCCCATCGTTGGAATATTGTTGACACCCGTCCAACAATCCGAAGTTAAACTAACCCTACAAGTTAAACTCCATAAAATTGCAATTAACGCGTCCTTCATTTCAGCATACACTTTAAAACAATCCGATTTGCAAGTATTTCTCGGAATTCTTTTAAAATGATGGTTTAAGGCTGTTTGATTAAAATTTTTCAAGTTCCTACTCTCGGGATAGGAAAATGGCAACTCTTCCTTAATGACTAATCAGGCCATTTCCCGACGAACAAGTTCGAAATCATAAGGGTGGCTATCTACTTGACCGGTCCTGGGGTTGATTTTTTGTTGGCCTTGTATTTGATCAAGAAGTTCTTTATGATTATGTTGTATGTGCCTACTAATTGTACCGGTGCCGTCATCCCTCTTGAATTTGTATGTTTTACTACATGTTTTACACACTTTCAAACCTATACCCGGAGTATGTTCGTCCGGGATATAATCATAAAACTTATGCCAATCGCTAGTTTCTCCTCTACTTTTCCTACTACTACGGGGTTGTGTGTTTTCGGGTTGTTGTTGTTGTTCTTCTTCTTCTAATTGTATGTCACCTACAACATCCATGTCGTGTGTACCCCATTGTTCCATAGTAGGATCAATGTAATCGTGGGCGGGCTCACTAGTTGGGACAATTGGTGGCCTACGTGAAGAGGAGGAGGAATCTTGTCCGCTACGACCGCTACCGCGTGATCTAGACATAATGTAGTAATGTGCTAAAGTAAAGTATGTAAAAAAAAATACAATGTAGGAGCAGTGAATTATACAAAAAAAATCTAAAAAACAAGAGGGTTGAGATAGAGAAGTTCAAAAAAACGAACAATAATTTTAACTACAACGCAAAAAAAAAATTAACGAGAGAGATAGAGATATTTTGATACCGTTCACCGTGGAATACGCGTATGTAAAAAAAACCGTTAAAATAAGAATAGAATAGAAAATATGGAGGAGCGCTTTGCCGATTCCGCAATTGAAGAGTTGAGAAGAGGTTGAAGTAGATTTGACGAGGGTTGAAGAGAGTTGAAGACGTTGAATTTTGTTTCCGATACGACCGAAATTTGATCGTGTATATGCCTCCTTGTACACTTGTTTGATGAATACTACAATTGTTCAAAAATTCTTTACAAATGATGTATAATAGTAGAGAGAGTAAGAGAGTGAGGTGTGATTTTTTATGAGATTTTTGGGGGATATTTATAGGCTAAATAAGTGGGAAAAAACAAAAAAAAAATAAAATAAAAAACCAAACGGCTCAAAGAGCCGTTTACAACGGCTCTGTCCCAGACAGAGCGCAGCGCAAGCAGCAACGGTGTGATTTTCGACCGTTCGACCCGCGGGTCAACCGTCGACCCGTCACGGGTCGAACGTTCGACCCGAACGGGTCAAAACCCGCGGGTTGGCGGGTCAAATTCACGGGTTGGGTCGGGTTCGTGAACCGGATTTCGCGAATTCGATTTGCAAAAATTGAGACCCGGGTCGACCCGGTACTGTTCACCGGGTTCGACCCGTACCCGCGAAGCAATTTAACGGGTCAGGTTGGTGGCCCGGATCGCGGGTGGGTCGCCGGTTGACCCGGCCCAGTTGCCATCCCTATTATCAACTTACCTCTTTTCCGAAGTCTCTCTCATGAGAACATTTCAACATGTGGGCCCCCAGGAAGCCACGTCACCAACCTCTGTTGACCGAAGTCAACAAGCAATTGTTGATGCTATTTTTTTCATTACCATGGGCCCCATGTACTATATCATTTCAACACCATTTGAATACTTTACCATTATTATTCCATCCATGAATATAATATCAAACATCACTATTTTATTCAATTTTTTTGAACATCTATATATATTTTATAATATTTTTGAAACTACGGAATGTTACGGCTTCAATGGACGAAATATAACCATACTTTCCTGGGAAATCCCGAAGCTAATAAAACAAACAGTTCCACCCTTTGACTGAACTAGCTCAAGCCCCCATACATTTGAATGAACATAAAAACAATACTAGTTGATAATGGTAAAAATCGCAGCAGATCAGGCCCTACGATTTAAGCACAGATCTTAAAGCTTCTACAAGCAGATTAATCATAACTGGCCTCCTCCAGACACCTCTACAAGACGAGAGCCTCATTCAAGCCCATAAAAAGTGACAGACTAGGCCCACTATGAGAGACACCTAACCCATGAAGGCTTGGAGTCAAATCTCTTATCCCCTAACAAAGAAGCTTATCTCTTGAGGGGGAGAAACATATAGGAGATAAGGAATTCATATCGATCTAACGGATACATCTCAATCTCCTAAACTGTTTCTCAAACCTATAAATACCCCCCCCCCCCCCCCCCCTCTTCAGTCAGAAGGTAATCAACAATTTCTCTCTCAAACACTCTTTCTCTCTTTGATTCTAACTTGAGCGTCGGAGGGTCTGTCGCCAGGGTCAACCCTCGGTGTTTCATGCTTTTTGCAAGACCATTGGTCGAGGCAACAACCGTCGGATCCAGATCACAGTGTTCAATCAATGTTCCAGATTCAATATCAGGACCTCTAATCGCATTTCATGGCAAAGATCAAATGCAAGATTTTTAGTAGTTTCCATATAATAAGAACTCACTATCTGTTTGCTCCCACACCAACATAAGCAGAAACAGATTGGAGCCGTCTGTGGAAAACTACACAAATCAGACTTATCGCCATGCCACCAACACTAAGAGGCAGAGCAGCTGCCTTAAGCCGTTGCACCAACACTCTTCATCAACCAGCTCCTCTTGTTGAAGATCTGTTTCCTCCTCAACAGTCGCCTCGACAGCCTAGTCAAGCTCCTTTCAGCGGAGAGGTACCGGGGGGCTCCCAAAAAAACAGTCATGAACAACATTCTCAGTACGGCCGCAACTCAGTCCATAATGCGTCAACCGATTCTATGGCCTCACGAGGCACTCGGGGATCTAGAGATCACCGCCAAATCATGTGTCAGACAACAAGGAACTGATATACGAATCCGCTTGGACGAGAGGTGCGCCGATTTGAGGTCTCCCGCTCAGAACGTCAGGAAAACCGAAGAAGCAACTTTCTTAGACAGAGATAAAGGCAATCCTCCTCTCACAGGGGGCACAATTGCAATAAGAAGCCTGACTCGTGGAGTTGAAAGCTTCTTAAGCAGAACAAAGGGAAAGATGCCCCAGTCACTAGGGTCGAATTGGATAAGTTCAAGCTCGACATCCTCCGAGCTATCCAAGGTAGTCAAGATCTGGGCCAGCCCCCCAAAACAAGGATCCGCCGACTCAACTGGATCCAGGGGGATGGACGACTAAGTCCTTTGCCGTATCTAAGAAGTATACCTACAGAGCAGCAAATGAAGAATGAGGGAAACCACTCCAGCAAGGCTTATCGCCCTAGTTGTCATCTTTTCAGCAAAACCATCCTCGATGCACCCAACCCAAATGACTTCAAAGCTCCTCAATTAGAATCATACGATGGAAAATTAGACCCGACCGACCATATCAAGAGTTTCAAGACCCTCATGATGGTCTACAATGCCACCGATGTGTTCATGTGTCGAACATTCCCCGCAATACTGAAAGGATCAGCAAGGGAATTGCATTTCCGCCTCACTCCGGAGTCAATATTCTTTTTCGACCAGCTCGAGGAGCTCTTCATAGCGCACTTCGTTACCCGCCTTAAAACTAAAAAAAACAAGTGCCTCCATGTTGGAACTGAAGCAAAATGAAGGAGAATTATTGAAAGAATTTGTCAAATGCTTCACGGCCGAAGCAAGGTCGATTTCCTCCATGGACTCTTGAATGGCGACTGCAGCTTTTTGCCACAACGTCATGCATAAAGAACTAAAAGCTTCTCTCACAAAGAACCCCCCTAGAGATTTCACTAAGCTCCTAGAAAGAGTGACAAATACATCAGGGTCGATGAAGCTCTCAATCCACAAGCCAAGAAAGAGTCTCCTTCCATGAACAAACGGAAGGATGCAAGCGAGGAAGAAGTTCCAAAAAAATGGTGCAGGTCAATGCCGTCCTCCTCCAACACCCCGCTTCGAAAAGTTCACCCCTCTCAACGTAAGCATATTAGCCATCCTCATCGAAGTTGAGAAGGACGGAATAATCTGCTCTCCTTCCAAGATGTCAACGTCTAGCAAGAGATGAGACAAAAATAAATGGTGTGTATTTCACAGAGATCATGGAAACATTACTGACAACTGTCAAGCCCTTAAAGAAGAACTGGAAGCCCTGATTCGCAGGGTCTATCCTTCCAAATTTGTTCAGAAAGATAACAATATTGAAAACCCTCCACCTTAGGGGGCTAATAAGTGTCAAGAGAGGCCATCTGAATTGCAAGACTCCGAACACATGGTCGTTCTCCACTCCATTCATGGAGGCCCAATGGGGGGAGATTCCAACTCCTCCCGCAAAGCTTTTGTCAGTAAAGTCAACTCCGTATATAACATTCCGCCTGCCAAAAGCACAGGGGTCCCAATATCTTTCTCCGATAAGGACTTAGAAGGTGTCTGAACACCTCATTGCGATGCATTGGTCATAAACCTTTGCCTGGTGAATCATGAGGTACGCCGCATCCTGGTTGGCAACGACAGCTCGGTAAACATCATTTTCATGAACCCTTTCAATGTCCTCAAGCTCTCCCAATATCAACTCAAGCCAGCCGGTTATACACTCCACGGATTCTCCAGTGTATCCATTCAAATAGAAAGAATTTTCACACTTGATGTGACAGCAGGAAAAGATCCCGCAACTCGAATGGAAGCACTGGACTTTATGGTAGTCAACGTCAAAGCTGTATATAATACAATATTTAGCAACGGCTTCAGTCCAAAAGTACTTTGGTAAATTTCTTTCAACAAGCATGGTACGTGTGCATTCTTGCAAAGTCCTATTTTTCCTTTCAACTACTCCATTTTGTGGTGAAGCTCTAGGAAATGCAAATGAATGTATTATACCATTCTTGTTGCAATATTCTGTAAATGTTTCATTCTCAAATTCTCCACCATGATCAAATCTAATAGTGACTATGGTTAGAGATCTTTGGTTTTGAATACGTTTACAAAAATTTGCAAATTCATCAAAAGCATCATTCTTATGTTTTAAAAAGAATTTCCAAGTGAATCTCGAAAAATCATCTACTAAAACAAATACATATCTACTTTTATTTAAAGAAGTAACTCTAGTAGGGCCAAATAAATC
The DNA here is from genome assembly GCA_017893485.1 of Hemerocallis citrina. Taxonomy (NCBI): domain Eukaryota; kingdom Viridiplantae; phylum Streptophyta; class Magnoliopsida; order Asparagales; family Asphodelaceae; genus Hemerocallis; species Hemerocallis citrina. Next base: position 292,012,354 of record CM030361.1, read on the forward strand.
CATATGAATTAATTCGAGCGGCCTACTAGTAGAAATTACTTCTTTTGTTTTAAAAGTGGATTTGATTTGTTTTCCTAGTTGACATGCATCACATAACTTATCCTTTTTAAAGGATAGTTTTGGCAGTCCTTTAACTAGGTTATACTTAGATATTTTTGAGAGATTCTTCATATTCACATGTCCAAATCTTCTATGCCAATGCCAAGAGTCATTGTTAGAAGCTATTAAACAAAAATCATTTGAAAACTCAATTGTATTCAAACACAATTCATAAATATTATTTTTGCGAAAACCTTGAAAAATGATATTTTGCATAGTAGAGTCATAAATCGAACATGCATCTTTTTCAAATACTATTTTATATCCTTTATCACACAATTGACTAATACTTAACAAATTATGTTTTAATCCACTAACTAACAACACATTTTCTATAGTGGAGTTAGAATTTTTACCAACCATGCCGATACCTATGACTTTTCCTTTGTTGTTATCACCAAAGGTAACTGTTCCTCCATCGATGCTTTGAATGGTGGATAGAAGGTTGACATGTCCGGTCATATGTTTTGAACAGCTGCTGTCAAGTATCCAGCGATCTTTCTTGGGTACCTATAAAATATTCAAGGTAAATATGGTACCCTTTTTATTGCGGTCCAAAACATATTAGTTTGGGGGAAACCAAACTCATAATGAGTTTGATTTCCCTCTATAAGCAGGAATATAATTAATAGAATTACACACATTTAATAAATATGAATTGATATACGCAATTCTATCATTCTGATTTAAGTTAACTGAAACCCATATAAATTTGTTCTGTCCAGTCGACTTTACAGTATCCTTCAGTCGACTTCTAGTGTGAGTCAGTCGACTGGATGATACGACAGGTCGACTTATCTGAGTTTTTGATCTTGTTGAATAAGATTCAATTCCTCTGGACAGATGACTGATGGATGGACTCAGTCGACTTAACTGAACGTCAGACTTGCTTTTATCACTAAAATTTATTACTTTAGGCTTTTCAAAAAATTCATATAATTTATGTGTAACACTAGAAATAGATTCTGATTTATCTCTACTAGTGTTTTTAGAAGAAGATTCCTTTATAGAAGAATTTTTGAAACCAAGACCATATTTTTGACCAGATTTTACTTGATGATGAATGACATCATTTAAATTCTCTTTGCCTTTGTTAAACTTAGACACGTTCTTGGATATCTCTTCATAATTCTTTTTTAGAGATTCAAGATCATTATCTAAACTTGCAATGCGAGAATTTAAAGATTTCACTTCCTTATCAAGGTTAAGATTTTCTTGAGAAAGTATTTGATTGACTTTCTCTAGATTCTTAACTCTAATCTTTTCCTTTTTCAATTCTTGAAAGATTTCATTAAAAGCATTAAGTAAATCTTCTGAATAAAAATCATTACTTACATGATCTTGTGAAGCCATAAAGCACATGTTTGCAACTTCATTGTTTTCATCAGTTTCTTCTTCTGAAGAAGAATCACTATCATCCCAAGTTGCTTGGTAAGCCTTCTTGTTCTTGGCAAACTTATTCTTTGTGTATTTGTCCTTCTTGAAGTTGGATGTTTTTCCCTTGTTCTTTGTATTTTCTAGGGGACAATCCTTCTTCATGTAACCTGTTTTATTGCACCTGAAACAAGTAGGAGGATCATTGGAATCTCTAATTTTGGAATTGAACTTACCTTTCTTTAAGAATTTTTTGAATCTTCTAGTGAACATTGCTATCTCCTCTTCATCTTCTTCCTCATTGTCTGAATCTGTCATGGCTTTAAAAGCCAATGATTTCTTCTTTGCCTGTTGTGATTCTGCATCCTTCTTTCGCTCTTCAATTTGAACCACGTACGCCATTAGATTTCAAACAAGATTCTCAAGAGAAAGTTGTGACAAATCATTTGCTTCTTCTATTGCCGTGGTCTTCTTTTCCCATTCAGGAGTGAGTGCACGGAGAACTTTTCTAACCATCTCTGCTTGAGTGTATGTCTTTCCAAGTGCCACAAGTGAATTTGTAATATCAGTAAATCTGGTGATAATCTCGGACACAGTTTCATTTTCCTTCATGCGGAACATCTCAAACCTGTGAACAAGAACAGAGATTTTAGATTCTTTCACTTTATTTGTTCCTTCATGAGTTACCTCGAGTGTATGCCAGATTTGATGTGCGGTTGTAGCATTTGATACACGGTTGAACTCCTCCTTTGTGAGAGCACAAAATAATACATTCATTGCTTTTTCATTATTCATAGTTTGGTTCTTCTCATCATCATTCCATTGTGCATATGGAATAGTAGGGGCAGTGAATTCCGTCTCCGTCATGTGCCATATTTCATAGTTGATTGATTGGAGGTAGATCCTCATTCTGAACTTCCAATAATTGTAGTTTGTCCCATCGAAGAGCGGTGACCGTTGTGTAGATTGGCCTTCATGGTACTGATTAGCATTTGAAGTAGTTGCCATAGCCTTTAACCTCGCTCTGATACCAAGTGTTGGATCCTGTAGGCGAAGCAACAAACACAAGAGGGGGGGTGAATAGTGTTAATTAAAATAAACTGCGAAATAAAGAATTTTTCTTCGGTGCAGTCGACTTAGGAGTGAATCAGTCGACTGAGATGACCAAATAAAAGAAAGTACAAACAACTCTGTATAGTCAACTTAAAGTTGAGACAGGCGACTGAAGACACAGTTAATATTCAACTTATACGAGACTGACCAGTCGACTGATAATGTGCTGAGTCGACTGTCCAAACAAGTTTCACAGAACTTAAACAAAAAATAAGTAAATGCAAGTTCAAGAGAAACAATCACAGAGTACACACGATATATCCTGGTTCGGTCCTTCCGACCTACATCCAGTCCCCAAGCAACCCACTTAAGATTTCCACTATTCTTGAAAAACAAGTTTACAAGAATACCCTACGGCGTTCAGACAACAACCTTGTCTAACTCGTAGTCCTTTCTCTCAACCAGAGAAAGCAGACCCACTCTACCACCAAGAGTAAAACGACCGACTCTACAACCTAGAGTCTAACTCTCCAACCGAGAGCAAAAAGAACAATAAAAATTTACAGTCAACCTATAGCCTTGTTGGTGTTATGTGATGTAGAACGTGGCTAAAAAGCGGTCGACTTCTATACCCAGTCCAGAACGAAATCCGATGTTATACTGGACTGAGTGTAGAGAACTAGAGATTTAGAACTTGAAAGCTTTTTCTCTTAAACACTTAGAAACTCTCAAGAGTGCTCGTGATTGTTTAAAAAATGTTGTTTGATCTTTTTCAGTGAGTTCTGAACTCTATTTATAGAGTTAGAACTCATGGACGTTGGGAGACAGTTATTCCAACTGTCAACCAACGGATCTAAGAGCTTTTAAATTTGAAAATCGATTTTGAAAATAGAAAACGGTCAAAAGCACTCGAACAGTCGACTGGGTTGCCATAATGAGTCGACTGGTCAGAGTTTGAATAAATTTAAACAGTTTTGTACTGCCAGTTGACTGATAGAAGCATCGGTCGACTGGTACTCAACAGTTAAATTGTTTCAAACTATTTTGACCTTATTTTTGATGTTTTAAAAACACACATTGTAAAATAGTGAGTGTATGTGTGTGTGACAAGGCTTTACATCATACTAAGACTCAACAAAAATAAGATTACATTGTTTACAAGACATGACTATAATTGACACTTTTAAGCTTGAGACTTTGGCTTGAGTCTTGAGTCTGAGTCTTGAGTCTTGTCTTGAGTCTTGAGTCTTGAATGAAGCTTTAACCATTGTCTTTATATGGAGCCTTTGTGCTTGTTCATTTGTTCAGCTGTATAGTAGTGAGTCATTTGTGTATAGCACCTGCAATTATAAAGTATAGCAAGGATACATGTGCAGTGTGTTGTGATCATCAAAATCAAGAATCAACACCCAACAGTTCGGGATATGGAGATCTCACCACAGTTCGGGATAAGGAGATCCCAATAGTGCGCCACCACTATTCCCTTCCACCACTACATCCTTCCTCTACTACTAATATTCTCAAGTCCGGAGGGAGATCCCAACACATGCGCCATCGAGCACCTTCCCTGTGCCACCTACTTGAGCGTCGTTCCTATATCACAATTTGTCGTCCGTGCCACATGAACATCGTCAATATTCCAAACTCATGTTGTTTGAACCAACTTGATATTGAGAGAGAATGTTAGATATTATGTTAGATATTATGAGAGTTATTAGTTTAGTCGCATATTGAATAATGTATTAGTTTAATCTTCCCTTCTCTCCTATATATAGGAGACATATTGTACTCAGTTTATTCAATCAATAATCAATCAATAAATTATTTCTTCCCATCCCTAATTCTAACAGCCTTGTTTCAAAATGTTTTCAAGATTCAGACAATCACTCTTCAAACAACCATCACTTGCGCAATTTAACTTCTTCAAATCAAACAGAAATCTAAATATCTTTTCATATGTTTTAAATTGTTCAAACCTACTCCGTAGAGAAGAAAGAGCTTCATCTACAAAAAATATAAAGTAATTAACTTCAAAGGATTCTTCAGCTGATTGTATCACATCTTCACTAAGAGTTTCATCAAATTATTTTTTTTCTTTTAACTAACCGTTTTCATAAAATATTGCCTCAATGACTATTTCATTTGCAATTTTTTTTAGCTTCAACCATTGCTTCATCAAAGCCAGTTTCTCTAATTTTTTTTAAAATGAAATGAGCTCTTTTAATTCTTCTATTGCGACATCAATATTCAGATTTTCACTTTGAAAAATTTTGCTCAAAGAGTTGATTGCAAATAATAAATTATGCCAAATAATCATGCCAAATAAAAAATTAAAATTCTCCATTTCATTTTTGGCTAATGATGCAGCTTCACTACTTAATTTAGGACCATCATTAGAATTGGCTACATCAATTAAAGCATCTCTTATTTGTAAATGTTGATATCTTATAGCTTTAACATTTTCACTACGACTCTCCCAACGTGTTTGTGACAATGATATAAGTGTTAGGCCTTTCACATTATCTTCGAAAATTATCCAATGCTTGCTAGAAGCCGAAAATAAACAATATATGCATTGGATAATTCCAAAAAATATGTAGCTTTAGCACAAGATTTAGCAATATCACAAAGAGTAAGATTAAGACTATGACAATCGCATGGAGTGTAAAAGGCTTTTAAATTAATTTCAAGTAATCTTTTTTGTACACCTTTATGTTTTCATTTCATATTAGATCCATTATCATTCTTTGTCCTCTAATATCATCAGTATTAAGTTGAGTAGTCTCTAATTCACTTTCAAGCTCCTTAGAAAGTCCAAGACCCGATGTATCATGCACTTTCAAAAACCCTAAGAAAAACTCTTATACTTTGATTGGATTTGAAGAAACATCCACACATCTTACAACTAGTGACATTTATTCTTATGGATTATATCCGAAGTACAATCAAGTACAATTGAAAACTACTTTGCTTCCTTAATTTTCTTCAAAATTATGTTTTTACTCTCATTCGCCAATATTTGAATCAATTCATTTTGAATACTTGGACCAAGATAATGATAATGAATTTCACTTCTATCAATGCGTCTAAGGTGTTCTTACATTACTAGATCAAACTCAGCAATCATTTCAATGAAACTGAAGAAGTTCCCATTATTTCTTTGATAAAGTTTTTAAATGTGTCTACGAAATCCGATTGTTTTTAGCAAGAGTATTCACAAGGACAATTATCCTTACTAATATTCGCCTCCAATGTTCCATTTCTTTGTTAATCTCTTCTTGCACGCTTTTATCAATTGTTTAATTCTTTTTCATTCTAACTTCCAATTCAAGTCATTTACTTAAACAAACAACATGATCACTACTAGTTTCATGTTCCTTAAGTCTTTGACTTAGATTTCTTCAATCATTATATCATTCGGAAACCAAATGAGAGACATTTATTTGTTGCGTAAATTTTTTACAACAAAAGCGAAAAACTTTGTTTAAGAAATTTGAATACACCAACCAAACTCTACATTGTTTCTCTCTGTTTTGTAATTGTCTAATATAGTATGATCAAGAGAAATGTCTATTGAAATCATTTAGAGAAAAGTTGATATTATTAACTCTAATTTGACATTTTATTACTAATAAGTCTCTAAAATCTTGATTAACAATCCCCCTTTTTCTTGGATCATAATTTAAAGGTTCATATTCTTTGTGCACATATTCATTATCATCAATTTTATTTACCAATTTATTAACTTGATTAGCTTCTTCATTTACCAATTTTTCAAGTCCATCATCATCCTTATGCTATCCATTCACTACATGTTCAAATTCCTCATCAATTGATTCATTTATATGTTCCTTATCAACCAAATTTTGAGGTTCAACACTTTGACTAGCCAAATTAGTTTGTTTAGTATTTTTAAAACACTTGTCCATTGCACATTTTTTAGATTGGGTCAATTCTTCAATTCTTTCTTTCTTTTCTCTTTTTTCATGTCCGGAATCATACTTTCTAGGAGGCATGCTTCAAATATTAAATCAACAATACAAAATTTAGATAACAATGTTAAGGAACGAAATTACCTAATTGTTGCTGCTTCCAAATTTCACTTTTTTTTGGAAATCTTCAACAATCTTCTCCAATTTCAGTCCCAAATTTAAAAAAAATACTTCTTCTCCAAATTATTTCTGAAATTATAAAATAAACATAATAAGTTAATAATTAAATAATTTTGAGACATTAAATATTATACTTGACTAATCAGTAATCACTTACACTTATACACTTATTATTTATTTATTTCACTACCAAAGCTTTAGTATTTGAGAACATTAAAAAAAGGCTTCATTATTTTAATTTTGATCAATAACAAGCTAATCATTACCCAAACGGGCCAAACTCAACATAACCTTAAATAGCTACAGTACAAATTTTTCAGCAGTTAGCAACACTATACAAATTTTTGAATGTATGATTTCGGACACAACACACTACAAATTATTTGACCAACTACAGTACAATTTTTTTATTGTTTTCACTTCTCAAATACCAATGTTCTCACTTCTCAAATACACAAGTTATTCTTTTAATGTTTTTTTAATGTTCTCACTTCTCAGCAACATAATAGCCCAAAAGTCCAAAACCCGCCAAAATGGGTCAGCATGCCACATTGCCATTCAACACCAAAATTACTTTAAAAAAATGTCAAAAATCTAGAAAAAAAAAGAAATTTCCTTGGTGTGCCCATGAGGCGGTGAAGGGGATGGTGTCGGTGGCGGGCGACTGGCGACCGGCGACTGGCGACGATGACGGAGGAGGAGCCGATTTGATTTAGGGGAAATTTAAGAAATTTGATTAAGAAGAAGAACCCAAAATGCAAAAGTGCAAAAAAAAAGCTGGGATTGAGAGAGAGAAAGGAGGAGAGGGATCAAATGAATGCCAGAAATGAATGTGAATTGTTGTTTAAGATCAGGTTTTTTTAATAATAAAATGGGGTCCTATATAATTTAGGGGCCCAAAGCAGCCGTTTGGGTTGCTTGGGCCCAGGTCCACCTCTGATGAAACTCCTAGTGAAGATGTGATACAATCAGCTGAAGAATCCGTTAGAGTTAATTACTTCATATTTATTGTTGATTAAGCTCTTTCTTCTCTAAGGAGTAGGTTTGAACAATTTAAAACAGATGAAAATATATTTGGATTTCTGTTATTTGAAGAAGTTAAATTGCGCAAGTGATGGTAGTTTGAAGAGTGATTATCTGAATCTTGAATTTTTTTTTAAACAAGGCGATGTCTCAGATGTTGATGGAAAAGACTTATCTTTAGAGTTGAAAATTTTAAAGGAAGCCTTGCCAGATGAAGTTAAGAGACCAAAAGTGCTAAGTTTTATGAAAAAAAGAAATGACAATATTGGTTTTCCTAATGTGTGGATAGCTTATAGAATTTTGCTAATTGTACCAATTACAGTTGCATCTGCAAAAAGAATCTTTTCAAAGTTGAAGTTGATCAAAACTTATCTTCCGTCAACCATGTTACAAGAAAGATTGAATGGATTAGCCATTTTATCAATTGAACATGATCTAATAGGAAATCTCGACTATCAAAGCATAACTAATGGTTGTGCTTCTAAAAATGTGAGAAGAGTCATGTTTAATGATATTTTGTTGTGTGTTTTATTTTGGGCCAATTTTGGATACAAACAAGGAGCTTGCTTTGGTGAACATGGATTGCGTATGAGATATTTAAGATGTAAATGTAGCAAGTAAGACTTTTTAAAATAGTTGAGATGACATATTCGTTTTTATTGTTAGAATTTGTCCGAGTTTCTTTTTGTCATGATGCATTTCATGTAAAATGTGTACGTTATCAATTAATTATTTTTGGAAGCATATATATATATATATATATATATATATTTGATTTCATTTAAATAGTTTGTACCCAAGGCTCCACGTTTATTTGTAATTAGGGAAAAAGGGGTATGAGCAACTTGCTCATTTAGTAAATAAGCAATTGATGATGAGGCATACATGTGATTGGAAAATCATTAAAAGAGTTAGTTGTCCAATGTATCACATGCATGCCACATAATCAATTGCTCATTTACTAAATAAGCAAGTTGCTCATATCCCTTTTACCCTTGTAATTAAATTATTCTCATTTTTATTTTGTAAACTTGCAAAATGCCTCATTTGACAACTTTCTTAGGACCTCCTGAAATTCATATACGCCCCCCCCCCCCCCCCCCCCCCCCCCCCCCCCGAAGATGACTCACGGAATAACACTTACAAGTTAGCCAAAGATAGGGATCGGAGGTCTCATAAGGCACTAGTTGGGTATGTTTTTGAGAATTCTATTGTGTTTGCACCAGTGATAGAAAAAGGTGATCCAAGTACCTGTCATGAAGTCATTAACTATAGTGACAAGGATAGGTGGTTACTAGCTATGACAGAGGTGATGGAGTTACTCCGTTAGAATCATACATCGAATTTGGTAAGGCTGCCAGCATGCAAGCGGGCTATGGAATATAATTAGGTTTACAAAAAAGGATTCTGAGCAGCATAAGACAAGAGTTGTCATCAAGGGCTACACTTGCAAGAAAAAAAGGGGGAGGACTAAATGAGATATTTTCTTTAATCACTGAATGAGATCGAAGTCTTGATCACTATAAAGAGCGATCTTGAAAACCAGAACGATCAACTCCAAGTAGAGAAATTGAAAGCTCTCAAAGAGGTTGACGAATTAAAGAAAAGTACTGAACTACAACAGGATGAAATTGATGGAAGCAAGAAATTTAAGGAATATGCAGAAAAAGAGGAAAAGGCTGAAAAGGAAAAGAGAATTATCGATCATAAAATAAAAGATAACAAGCAAATCATTGTCAGCAAGGTCCATGCCATTTCAAAACATAAAGACACAATAAAACAGCTGGAAAATGACATGAGAAACCATGGGAAGAAAATTATTGGTCTTAGGAACATCGATCAAATTGCTTAGCTCTAAAGAGATCGAGGTTAAGTCACAAGGATGAATTGCAAATTGAGAAATTGAGAGCTCTGGAAGAGGTTGCCAACTTTAAGCTAACTGTTGAAGCGCAAAAGGTTGATATCGAACAACACAATAGGCTGAAGGAGGCTGCAGAACAGAGAGCTAAGGCTGTGGAGAAAATAATTGACGCAGGGAAAAACATAAGGAACAACCACTAAGGGACTATTGGAATAGTCCAATTGATTAATAGTGCAGATATTGAACTTGAAATCTCTTTGGAAACAATTATTGAAACATTGATGCAATCTCTACCCGTTCTTTGCAATCTCTTTTGAAACAATTATTGAACACTGATGCAATGTCGTCTAATAATAAGTTCAAAGAATACTCTACACTTAGGTACTGTACCATGAATGTCGATCAATTTTTGGAGATCATTCCTACAACAATTCTATTGTGCGCTCTACACGGATGTAGAAAGATTCTATTGTAACAGATTAATGATAGAAGCAGTATAAATATCTCTATTAAATTAGTGCTTAGTTTAGTCTCATATCGAAAAATATATTAGTTTACCCTTTATCATCTCCTATATACATAAGAGGCAGTGTAATCATATTAAAATCAAATAAAGTGTTATTTCTTTCTCTATACGTTAATATGGTATCAGAAAATAAAATTATATACAAAAAAAATTCACAAAAAATTAGGGTTCCCTTAATTCTGTTGTAAAAAAAAAACGAAGTTAAAAAACAAATTTTAAAAAAAAAAATTTTAAAATAATATATATGTAGGAAAATCTTCCATTGTGCACCACCTCTCTGTGTGCACTCGTGTGGACTCGGCCTTCCCGCCTTCGTTTCGACAATCCGAACCGTTCACATTCATCTACACATCTAAATTAGTCTAAATATGTAAAATCAAATCATTTGAAATTCATTTTCCCATCCATCATGTGACTATAAAAAACAATGATTTTCAGATATACAATTTTTTAATACTTTAATGGATGGGAAAATAAATTTCAAATGATTTGATTTTATATATTTAGACTAATTTAGATGTGTATATCAATGTGAACGGTTCGGATCATCGATACGAAGGCAGGAAGGCCGAGTGCACACGCCGTGTGCACCATAGGTGGTGCATAACGGAAGACTTCCACACACACATATATATATATATATATATATATATATATATATATATAGGGAAAGGATCGGTTGAGCACTCCTCTAGTGCTCACCACGTGAACACTAGGCCTTTGGGCGTTCATATCGAAAATCCGAACTGTTCACATTGATCTACACATTTACATTAGTCTAAATATGTAAAATCAAATCATTTGAAATTCATTTGCCCTTTCATTGAAGTGTTACAAAATTGTATGGCTGAAAATCATTGTTTTTATAGTCACATGATGGATGGGCAAATGAATTTCAAATGATTTGATTTTATATATTTAGACTAAGTTAGATGTGTAGATTAATGTGAACAGTTCAGATTTTCGATATGAACACCCGAAGGCCTAGTATTCACGCGGTGAGCACTAGAGGAGTGCTCAACCAATCATTTCCCTATATATATATATATATATATATATATATATATAGTCCCCTTTCGTTGTGCACTAGCCATGGTGTGTACTCCATGTGCATTTGGCCTTCGGTCATTCATATCGATAATCCGAACGGTTCACATTGATATACATGTCTAAGTCAGTCTAAATATGTAAATTTAAGTCATTTAAAATTCATTTACTCATACATTGAAGTGTTACAAAATTGTATGGCTGAATATCGTTTTTTTTTTATAATAATGTGGATAAATGAATTTCAAACGACTTGATTTTATATATTTAGACTAATTTAGACGTGTAGATCATTGTCAACGGTTCGGATCGTCGATATGAAGGCCCGATGGCCGAGTGCAGATGGAGTGCACATCATGGCTAGTGCACAACGGAAGATTTGTGTGTGTGTGTGTGTATATATATATATATATATATATATATATATATATATGAGAAAAAGGGGTATGAGCAACTTTCTCATTTAGTAAATAAGCAATTGATGATGTGGCATACATGTGATTGAAAATTTTTTAAAAGAGTTAGTTGTCCAATATATCACATGCATGCTACATAATCAATTGTTCATATCCCTTTTACCCTACACATACATATATATATATATATATGAAAAAGGGGTATGAGCAACTTTCTCATTTAGTAAATAAGCAATTGATGATGTGGCATACATGTGATTGAAATTTTTTTAAAAGAGTTAGTTGTCCAATATATCACATGCATGCCACATAATCAATTGCTCATATCCCTTTTACCCTACACACACACACACACATATATATATATATATATATATATGGGAAGCCTTCCGTTGTGCACCACCTATGGTGCACACGGCGTGTGCACTCGGCCTTTCCGCCTTCGTATCGATGATCCGAACCGTTCACATTGATGTACACATCTAAATTAGTCTAAATATATAAAATCAAATCATTTAAAATTCATTTTCCCATCCATTAAGTGTTAAAAAATTGTATGGCTGAAAATCATTGTATTTTATAGTCACATGATGGATGGGAAAATGAATTTCAAATGATTTGATTTTATATATTTAGACTAATTTAGATGTGTAAATGAATGTTACATGAAATTTTCGTCATCTTCGATCAATTTTTAGCAAGACAAAGACACGATGAACTTAAAGAAAATCATCGTAATCGTGAGAAGAGACCGAAATTGAAAACTCAATGGGCCTTGGAAGAACATATGGCATGAATCTACACATTGAAGATTTTTTACAAATTTCAAGATGAAGTTACAAAAAGCTTATTATATAATGTAACGTTTCTTGCCAATCTTGACACACCAGATAGTTCAACCTTCCATGTGATTCTTTATGGAGAATCAGAACTAGGGAGGTTGATTCAATTACGCAAACTTCGTCAAATGGCTACTTGTGGTTGTCTCATGTTCGAATTCGTAGGCATTTCTTGCAAACATATTTTGGTCATTCTTCGTTTCAGCCATCACACTTCTCTATCGGATATATATATTAAAAGAAGATGGACCGGGGATATGATGAGAATAAGTTATGCATCTGTTCCATATGAAGGCACTAGCCCGAATTTTGCTTCTCGCTATTGTGAACATCACGCAAAACAGATGGTCGATCTGGGTTGTTCCTCCGATGAAAGTTACAAATACATGCTCGATCTTATGGTCAAAGGAATCGATGGTGTTTTTGCAACCCGAAACTAGTGCACATCTCGAAGGTAGTGCACAACCCCATGCTAGTGGACAACATGCTGAAGGGAGTGGGCATGACCCTCGAACAAACGTGGAGGTGCCTCACGTAAGCGTGACGGACCCATGACAGTGCATTACGAAAGGAATGCCTCGGGGGAAGAGATTGAAGCCTATAAGAGAGCAACTTCATCGAAAACCTAGACGGTGCAGAACATGCAGACATCAGACAATTGGACAAGATTCAAGAAATTGTCTAAACATAGTTGAAGGGTAATATATTTCTTTCTTTAGTAAATATATGTAGAAAATCTCAAATTTACTTTTGATTTTGAAGTTGATAAATAAAATATTGACTGACTCAAACTTGTAATTTATTTTAGGTCAACCAATTAAGAAAAAGAAGAACCAACCGATGAACAAAGTTCCGGCGATCATTTTGATGAACCGTTGGGAGGTAAAGTTTTCACTTTGTAAAATTTCAAAATATATGTCGAAAGAAATACTAATCTCCTTTTTTGAATTTTAAAAATTATAGGCAGGTTTTGATTGGAGGAAGAGGCATTGTGTTATTTAAATATCAGATTCTTAAGTTCAAAATTGTATATACGCGTATAAATGTAATTGGTTCAAGTATTTTGTTATGGTTGTAACTATTGTTGTGATGGAACTATATGTTGATCACTATTTTGGATGGATGTGAGTGGATGTAATGGGTTTGTTGGTATTGTAGTTATTGTTTTAATTGATATTGATTATGTTTTGGTTGATGTGATGTTGCTCGTATGATTTTGAAAACTATTTTGGATGGATGTGTGTGGAGGTAGTGAATGAATTTTTTTAGCAGCTGATGTTGATTTTGCATTAGTTTTATTTTATTTTTTATTTTTTTTTGAAATTTTCGACTAACCTGTTTATGCTTTAGCTAGAAATGTCTAAAAATAGCCAGTCCAACTCAGAGAGCAATGTAACTTGTTCAAATCTGGAATATAAAAGGTAGTTGTTGTTGGAAGCAACGGCCAAGGGTTAGCTAAATTTTTTCCTCACTTGAAGCAAAGATTGAAGCAAAGAATCTTTTATGACTTGAACTTTCCGTTATACCAATTGAATTCGTTGTCTAAGACAACGACCAAGAGTAACATAGGCCGTTGTCTCACACAATGGCCTTGGCTACAAAATATTGAAGCCAAAATTTGGTATGCTCTCTGACTTGAACATGCCAATCTTCCACACTCAAAAAAATTAACCTTAGCTGTTGTTCCAAACAACGACCACCTTCAACCTTGGTAGTTGTTGGAGCCAATGGCTTTAGGTTAGCTAATTTTCAAAAAATTTATTTTATTTTATTTTATTTATTTTTTTGGATTCTGTAAATTTGAAAAGCGTGAATGAATTAATTTGTTGCGATTGTTGGACTCCAAATAAGGTTAGGAGAAATGACGTAAGGTTAGGAGCATCGATAGGAGTATATTCAGGAGTAAGGTCAAGGGTAGGATTGGAGGGTTAGGTTAGGGTTAGAGGGTTAGGGTTAGGGTAGGGTGTACACAAACTATTCTATCTTTGGATAGTACATGATTTTGGTAGTGAATGATAATGGTTGCGAATAGAATATAGAAGAGATGAATTTCAACTCCCACAATCATAGATAAGTAGGAACTATTCTTTTCTTTTTCCTTAAAACAAGCAAGTACTATACTCATTTGCACATAGAAATCTCAACTACTTGAAAGTGTTTCACAAGTTCAATTTTATATGTTTATTTTAGATTTGTGTACATTTAAAATGTCAGAGTAATTTTAGTTTAAATTTATTTAAAACCCGTTCAACTCTTTTTAAAAACTGTTCCTTACTTTCCACATAATCCCAATTTTCATTAAATGTGTTCATCCCCTTCATTAGAGATGTCATCACAATTTCAAAATTAATAAAAATATTAAATAACATGGTTCACTTTACCACTACTATTTAGTACCCAAAACCCTAGACTATAGTTAATAAAAATATAAAAAATCCCAAATGGGGGGGGGTTCATACCCCCTCCAAGTTAGAGAGCACTATTGTTTTTCTCACATTTATGGTTAACATTAGGTCGTTGTTTGCAACAAAAACCTAGGTTAAAATATGAAAATTTAATTAAATAACTTTAGTCATTGTCTGAAACAACGATCTTCTATAACTTTGGCTGTTCTTTCAGACAACGGCTTTGGGTTAGCTAATTTTTTGAGAATATGGTAGGCATTTTTCGTTTTCAATTTTTTTGTTGTTGTTGTTGGGGGGAGGGGTCGGGTTAGCTAATAATTGATCTAGGTTGTTTGCACATTGTTATTGAAGTGAACAGGCAAGTACTCCTTATTTGCACATAGAAATGTCATCTTCTTAAAGTAGCTACAAATAATGATCCCCAAATTAGTGTATGAGTTTTGACATCTAATTTACATAACTTAAACTGCATCATAGATATTCCATAGGCATTTGTGTTGTCTTATCAAAATTAGTGTATGATTTTTGTTTGGGGAATTCTATGTATGTGAAGAGCGTAAATAAGTGCCATTTTGTTGCGATCGCTCTCCACTTACAAATTAATATATATACATAGAGATATTCAAATACATGTATGTGCCGCTCAACCGTCCAGAATAGAATACGAAAGAAGAAATGAATTCCAACTCCCACAGGTGAAGATAAGTGCATTAAACATGTAAAAAATGCGGTGAATTATATATTTACCGTCTACATAAACTATATCTCTAAAATTTTGACCCTAGGCCATTATTGTGCACAACGGCCTAGCTTATAATAATAAAATGGGTACATACCCCCTTCAAGTAAGAGAGCAAGTCATATATTGGAGGGTTGGAGAGTTGGGGTTAAGGAAGGGTAGGATTAGGGACCTAGTAGACACTGGTTTTCTTATATTTTTCAGTAATATTGTATGTTCCTTACGATCTACATGTCCTAAAAAATTTTGAATATATATATATATATATATATATATATATATATATATATATATATATATATATATATATATATATTAATTTACTCCAAAAAAATGCACTACCTTTTTTGGCCAGATTTCTCAAAAAGAAGGGTCTAACAGCCTAACAAGATAATTATAAAAAATAATAATAAATAACATTACGATGGAAGGTAGGGTTACTATAAAAAAAACTCATTACTTTAAGCAAAAATATAAAAATTATAAAATTACCAAAAAAAAAGGGTTAAAATGACAAGTTCATGTTTTGATTTTAACTATAGTCGTTGTCTCCAACAACGACCTTAGTTATACTAGGTCGTTGTCTCTGACAACGGCTTTAGTTCTAGCAAGAATTCTTCCAAATGGCTAATTTTCAAGTCAGAGAGCAAGGCAACAAAGTTTCAAATTGTGATATTAACTAAAGCCGTTTTCTCCAACAACGATCTAGGTTATTGTAGGCAGTTGTTTTGAACAACGACTTCAGTTGGTATAAAATAGCAATATCAAGCCAGAGAGCAATTCTTGTTTTCTTCAATTTACAATTTAGCGTAGGCCAATGTGTGCAACAATAGCCTAGGTTAATAATATTAAAAAATTACGCAGAGAACAACAACAGCAATAGCAGCTACATTTTCTAACTGCATTCATATAAAACACGTCACAATCAGCTACCACATTTCAAACACTTCACAGTCATGATCATTCAAACATCATATACTTGTCTCAACTCCACATAAAAACTAACAACAATAACAATATATTCAACAACAATAAGAGCAACAATTTCTAAACTTAACTAACAACAATAACAATAATAATAACAATAACATTAACATCAACATTAACAATAATACAAATAAAGTTCCACATATAACACGAATCACAAAAAGCACTCAACCTAACCCGGAGTGTAGTGTTGTGGCTTTCGCCTCTTCCGGATCGGTTGTCGCCGAGTATGCCCAACTTGGGTTACTTGTGAAGGGCTGGTCTCTTCTTCTTTCTCTTCTTGGTCTTCTTCTTCTTTATGTTCTTCTTAAATTTCTTCTTGATGCTTTTCTTCTCGTGGTGGATGTTGGTGTTGTCGTTGTCATTGTTGCCCCGGGCCAAATGGCCTAGTACTCACGCTCTTATGCCGCTGTGAACGTATGGTCGTCTCTAAATAACCGATCAACTGTTCGCCATGTCCTACCTCTTCAAGTGAGCCTCGACATGAGCTAAGCATCTTGCGAGCAAAAGAGTTCATGTTCTCAGCGGCATTACTCTTAAATACCCGAGCACATTCCCCTGTCATATACCATGTATTATCGATCTAAAACACAAAAGAAAATATAGTAGACACAATTCCATGATGAAATAATCATTTTAAAAAAATGATTCCATGATACAAAAAATGTGAAACTAATTTGACACACCAACACATGATAGGATGATGTCTTCGGTTGGCACATGGGTTGTGACATAGAATAGGCTGGTGGTGGTTCAATCATTCTCTTTGGAGTTGGTACTTCAATCATGGCTGGAAATTTAGTCGTCAGAGGTATGTACAAACGTGTAATCAACCGGTACCAATTCATGTAATTTGTATGTTCCTTGCCATCGTATGGCTGGACGTCTTCAAGTACCAATTCAAACTGTTGTTCATTCCACATTGTCACAAAACTGCGGTGGAAATCTGCCCAGTCATGATTTGGCATATGACCCGTACCTCTGACGAAATGTAACTCAGAGTCGTATGAGCGATTGATGGGCATTTCTTGATGCAACCCGAACTAGCAAAGGACTTTATCCGGCCAATGATGCTCCACCGTACCAAAGTTGACGAGTGGGGCTATCATCAACCACAACTGTGAAGTAGCCATACACACTGGTGGTAGTCTTTCCACGCGCTCGGGGTTATACGGTTCCTAAATTACCAATTCATCTCGCAGTTAGTCAAGCTCGTCTATGTAGTATAATAGAACACCTTTTAGGTTGTTTTTGTAGCTCCATCTACCAGCCCAATACACTCCCGAAGGTGGTAACATGTCAACCATCGGTGCATCGGCCAACCAACCCTCCGTTGGTCTCGTAATACGGGGACGACCCAAGTGTAGACGTTCTCATGACCAAATATGAAGTAAGACCTTCGGCCCGATCATCTCAACTCCATCTAATGCAACTGCACACAAAGTCATGTACAATGTAGCTAATGTGCAACTACCCCAACTATACCGGCCGGCTAATCTTAGGTTGGTGAGCAACTGTAGATACATAAGTGGGACGGTATTTCCGGTTGAGTTTGGAAAGAGAACTCCTCTCAATACAGTGAGAATGTAACACCGAGTGTAGCACTGCGCGTCATAGTCGCTTGATTCATCGGTCAAAGTATGTTCAAAATATTCTTTCAACCAAGAGAGTCGAATTGATTATCCGTCAAAAATAACTTGATCTTCCTCACCCTCTTCATCTAACTTTGCACTGAGGAGATCATTCACTAACTCTAACTTATCAAAGTTTGTACTTCCCGTCACGGCTACCCCATCTATGGGAAGACCATAAATCATGGCGATATTTTGAAATGTCACCATCATCTCTCCGACTGGTAAATGGAAGGTGTGTGTTTCTGGTGTTCATCGCTCGACGAGGGCTGAAAGAAGTGCTCGGTCAAGTTTCACCTTACTCATCAAACCGAATCCATAGAAACCAACTTGGATTAGATTCTCGTGGGTACGCGGGTGGATCGTCATTGTCTCGTGTGTATGGAAATTACAATTTCGTGTCGTCCCTCTCCAAACCTTTTCAGATCTGTGGCACTTGCAAGGTGAGTAGGTGTAGAGCTAAAAGTCCTAAACCGCGACATTCACCCGACAACGACGCACCAACCTACACCAACGTTAAAAATGTCATTATCATATATACAATATTATGTATACAAAATTCACAATCAAAACTAATAATTCTCTTACTTGTGTGGAAGGTTCGCCTTGTGTGAATGCTTGACCCCTACAACTACTAGACAGCCTTTCGAATCCCCTCTAAAAAACAAAATATTTACTCAACATACTATATATATATCTATATATATATATATACACACACACGAAACAAAATACGTAATATATATACACACGAAACAAAATACGTGAGAAAACCGCACAAATGAGATCAAAATATTTTGAAACTTTGCGATTAGATCGGATTCACCACACACAAGCCAACACAACTTATAGAAGCACGTTTCAACTCACGGTTTGAAAGATACGGCAATGTATGGCTTTGACTCAAGAAAAAGAGTGGAAAGCGATACAATGTCGTATCTTGCAAACTGTGGGTCGAAACTCCCTTCCACAAGTTGTGTTGGCTTGTGTGTGGTGAGTTCGACCTACTCGCAAAGTTTCGTAATTTTTAGATATCGTTTGTGCGATTTTCTAATGACACCGCACTCAAAAAATTTCGAAGTATATTAGTTGTTGTTTGATATACGGGAGAAAATCGCATAAATGACATTCAAAAATTCTTAAATTTTGCAATTAGGTCTGACTCACCACACTTGTAGAAGCGAGTTTTGACTCACGGTTTGCAAGATACGGCAAGGTATCGCTTTCACTCACGAAAAAAATGGAAAGCAATGCACAGCCGTATCTCACAAACCGTGAATCGAAACTCACTTCTACAAGTTGCATTGGCTTATGCGTGGTGAGTCCAACCTACTCTCAAAATTTTGAAATTTTTGGATCGTTTGTACGCTTTTACTACTAATGAACAACAAGAACTAATACTACATATATGATAACAACTATATACAATACGCCCTGAAACTAATTAACCTATAACTAACTACGCATCACACAAAAATTGTGGACTCAAACTTTTAAAAAAATAATTCAATCAATTAACATAGAGATCTACTAAGCTAGAATAGAGTTAATACCTTGCACAATGTGAGTTTTTGGAAAGGAGATAAACGAGGTAGAGGCGCTGCTGTAGACGGAGGAGTAAGGTTTGGGAAATTTCGTTAGGGTTAGGGTTTTTGGGTTCGGGAGATTCTTCAGAAGAGGGAGAGAGTGACTGAGAGAGTAAAGTGAAGGAGGATGGGTGGATTAGGTAAATGAGGAGCTAGAGTTTCGAGTTTGGGTTCAAGAACGAGCGAGAGAGAGAGAGAGAGAGAGAGAGAGAGAGAGAGAGAGAGAGGAGGTTAAGTGAGAGTGAGAGATAGAATGTAGGAGGAGAGTGAAATTTGTACAAGTGTTTTAAATCACTTGTTTAACCTAAGCCATTGTTCCACACAATTCCTAGGTTATACATAGGTCGTTGTGTGAAACAACGGCCAAACACTACAAAGAAAACTGTATTTAGCGGCATTTATACCCCGGCATTTGTGGGAAACGCCGGGGTATGAATGTGTTATTTCGTGAGAAACCCTAACACGTTAACATACACCGGCGCTTTTAATAAGCGTCGGGCTATTATGCTATAGGCCGGCGTTTATTAAACAAACGCCGGCCATTCTAGTGGATTTTTTTTACCCCCGCCGCCAGGGCTATTATGCTATAGGAAATATTTCACTTAATTTTTTTTTCTTCATTGTCCCACTCTCTCTCTCTCTCCCCCTCTTTCTCACGAACCCAACACCCCCGGCCCCCTCCCCCTCGTCAACCTCCATTCCTCAACGAACCCAACACCCCCCTCGCCCATTCTCTCTCTCTCTCTCGCCCACTCTCTCTCTCTCTCTCCTCTCTCTCACGAACCCAACACCCCCCCTTCTCTCACAAACCCTAGCCCCCGATCACCGTGGCCCCAACCTCGCCGTCGCCGTTGCCGATGCCGCTGCAGTACCCATCGCCTTTTCCGCGCCATCGCTCTGATCACCGTCATCTTCCTCCCTTTCTCAAACCCTAGGTATGAATTTGAGAATTTGAGAATTCGTTAATTTGTAAATTTAATAATTTGGGATTGGGAGAAGAATAATTAGGATTTGGGGTTGTGGAATAATTAGGGTTTGTGTTATTTGTTAATTTGTGTATTTGATAATTTGAGATTGTGAGAAGAATAATTAGGGTTTGGGATTGGAAAAATTATTGTTCAATTGTCAGTTTTCCTTTATTTAAAGCCTTCCCTTCATTTGTTCTTCCCTTTCCTCTATTTAAAGACCCATGTCGTCAAAATCACATCTTGACATCCCAATTTTTTTTTGTATGATTAGGAATTTTCTTTGTTTGAATGCAGGAATTGGTCATAATGGAATTTGAAAATCAATATCACCAGAGTGAGAACAACAAATTTGAATGCCTTCTCATTGGTGAGTGACTTTAAACATCGTTTTTTTTTTCCAACTTTGTTCATCTTTTGATTTTTATATACTGAGTTGTTTACAATTGATATGTAGATCTTGATGATACCTTGTACCCATTGAGTTCTGGGTTACAAGCCAATTGCAGTAAAAACATTATAGGTATTAAGCCTGCTCTTGGTATTTTGATTTGGGATTACTGATACTCTTTTCGATTTAGTTATTTCAGTTATCCAACATTTTCTTTCTATATGTTGTCATGATAGAATATATGGCTCAAAACCTTGGAATTGAAGAAACCAAGATCCCTGAAATGTCGTATTTATTGTACAAACACTATGGAACTATTATGGCTGGCTTGAAGGTATACTAGTTCCTTTTTATGTCAACCCATTTTGTAGTATATCTGATTTAGAATGATTCAGTTTTTACTCATGGTGCAGTTGTTTGTGTTAATTGTTCGTAGGCCATTGGTTATGAATTTGACAATGACGAGTACCACAGCTTTGTTCACGGGAGATTACCTTATGACTTGCTTAAACCTGACCTGTTCTTAGGAATCTCTTGTTGAGCCTTCCCATTCGCAAAGCTGTAAGTATTTTGTTCCTACATCTTGTTTGATTCTTTTTGTTTTCTTTAGTTTTAATGAATGCTCAATGTCCTAACGTGTTTCATCAAAACAGATATTCAAGATGCCATTATTGAAGCTCTTAAGATAGCGAACTATGAGGATATAACTAATTGTGTGAATGATTTACCTTTTTTATTTTAACAGATTTTCTTCGATGACAGCGTTAGAAACATCCAGGCAGACAAAAGAGTTGGACTGCATACGGTACTGGTAATTCCTTTATAACCTTAAGCTTGTTTGTTTGTAAATGAAATGTGTTGAATAAATTGTCATCATTTGATTCTAGTTAATCTATTTCTACTAATATATTCATCACAAGTACGTCGTGTAAAACTTCTCTCAGTGGGGAATCTGAAAGTTATATTGAATGACAATTCCTTTCTTACCACTATTCAGAAATTCGGTCTTTTCCCAAAAATTGCCCTTGCGATTAGTCAAACAGGGTCTATTTCTTTAACTGGATCGAAATATAACATAACCTCCAGATTCCAAGCTTGAGAATATTGATACTATTCTCTAAATTCTTTT
Organism: Hemerocallis citrina; assembly: GCA_017893485.1. Lineage (NCBI taxonomy): Eukaryota > Viridiplantae > Streptophyta > Magnoliopsida > Asparagales > Asphodelaceae > Hemerocallis > Hemerocallis citrina. The sequence continues at coordinate 292,034,537 of CM030361.1, forward strand.
TCTTATTGTGCAGTTGAACTGATTGTGCTTTCAGGAACAAAAATGGATAATCGGGGTCCTTCTCATGGTTCCTGTCTATGCAACCGAGTCTGTAAGTATTTGTTGTTTCCCCTATCTTTTCTTGGTCATTGTCCTCCTTGACGAGTTTCTTTTTTCTTCTTTGGCTCGATATGCACAAGGTAGGTATAATGTTTTATTAGAGTTTTTGTTCTTTTTCTTGAACAGTGTCAATGTTAGAGCAACTATTTTGCTGATATTGTACTTAACTATTGTAGGATTGACACTGACTGTCTGCAAGATTGTCCTAATTTCTAAAGGTTCCTACACTACATTAATTCTATCTACTTTTAATTATTCGTTATTCATATTTGTGCCCTTTGACAAAAACGTTTCATTATTTTGACAAAGCCCCAGTCATGAAAAAATGCATTTATTTGACAGAAGCTGCAGTGCACCTATTAAAGTTCATAGAAAAATAATCTTAAAATAATCTTTGGTAATGTATTGGAGGAATTAAGGAAAGGTGGCGAAGCAGATGAAAGAACTGAAAAGTTAGGTGCATTGTGAAATGAAAAAATAGAAAATTATTGAGGATATAAGCATAACATACAACTTGTATGAAATGTCAAGAATTTGTTAAGGCACAAGAAATGACTGAGTATAAAAAAAGGAGTAGGAATTAGTTTTTTTCTTGTGCAAATTATTTGTCTTGTACTATCCCATTTGGGTTAAATTTGCTCTTACAACTTGTGACTTGTGAGTTACTGATAGTTCACAACTTCACATAGTTTTTGGAATGTCTGGATAAGTAGTCTACTTACTTGGATAGCTGATATGAATTTTGGAAGATAAGGGGAAGTGCAAATGGCTATGATGTGTTTGTGATTGGTTATATTTTAAGAACCAAGATTAAAGCAGAAAAACAACTATGAGAACTAGCAGTTTCTAGTTTCTTTTGAACAATTTCAATCGCATCTGTAGAAGTTTGAAGGTATGACAATGAAAGGATCCAGAAAGTGGCATTGAACTTTGTTTTATCCACTAGAGTTTCTGATTAGGAACTGAACAGGTACTTCTTCCGTCATTAGTACTTCCAGAAAGAAATAATAAAAATAATAGACGTGGAAGTATGTAATAGCACATTTAGCCATGCATGCCATGTTGTATGCTTGCTCACTTATGTGTTCTTACTAACTTTCAAGTATTTGAAGTTCATATGGCAAAACAAGTGGAAAGAAAAAACACCGACCTCAAAGTTGACTCATCAACTTCCATATAAGTTACTAGTTTTGCCATGGATATGGTGGAATACAATTTCAGGAAGTTGCGTACACTTGCAAGTAGTTGCTGTTGCTTAATTTCATAAAGGAACATACAATGATAAATACATACAACTTTGATGTGGATTGAATGTAAATACTTCAGCTCAACTGGGTCTTTTATTTAACTACTTATTATATATCTTTTGTGCTATTTCATCTAGTTTTGATGTGGATTGAATGTAAATATTTCAGCTTAATATTAAAAGATTTATGATGTGGGATACATACAACTCAATTTCAATTTGATTATTAAAACCAAGACAAGAGAATGAAATCTAGTTTGGAAATGTGGCATGTGTAGCACCATTATGACAGTGGTAGTTGTGTCAATTGAGTATTTTTCGTGAGAAATTTTTTCATAATATTCATAACAGTCTGTACATATCAATATATATATATATATATATATATATTTGTACAAAATTGTGCTATAGTTTTTACCTGTTAAGTAAATTTTGCACATTATCAACAGAACTAATGAGATCAATGTCAGATTCTTCTTTAGTTCTTTCTTAGCACATACCCATTGATTTTGTGTCTTTCATGTATATTTTGTGTTATTTATGGCGATATATGGATTTCAGGGACAAAATAGAGTGCAATTGGCCCGTTACGAGTAAGTGGTTTACTCTCTCCCAATTTTTAAATTCAAGTAAAACATGCCTCACTCAACAATAGACCATCCATTACTTTCCCTTATTTTGCATATTTGAAAAATTATAATATATAACTAATTTAATAGAAAGGTTTAAATTGGAGTGATAAAGAAAAATGAAATGAAAATTATAAATGGTTTCCTAATTAGTATAATTTAATTCTATTTATATCTTCATTGCTGAAAATTGGGAGTCGTGGCCGCATCTACGTTGTTACTGACCCTGGTGATGATTTATATCTTCATTCCTAATTAGTATAATTTAATTCTATTTATATCTTCATTGCTTCAAAACCCTCGATGGACGAGGTGCCAATGTCCACATTGCCAATGGTGCATGCCTGACAATACAGTATGTTAGCAATGTGATTGTCCATGGTCTTCACATTCATGATTGTAAGCCTACTGGCAATGACATGGTTAGAAGCTCTCCTTCCCACTATGGATGGAGGACTATGGCAGATGGGGATGCAGTATCTATATTCGGGTCCAGCCACGTCTGGGTTGATCACTGTTCTCTATCCAACTGTGCTGATGGACTGGTTGATGCAATTATGGGCTCCACTGCCATCACCATCTCCAACAATTACTTCACCCACCACAATGAGGTATCATATCTTGATCCCTCGTATCTTCCATCAACGGTTCCTGTTACATAATTTTCTTAACATAAATTTCCATAATTGATGCAGGTGATGCTCTTAGGCCACAGCGATTCCTATGTGAGGGATAAGGCGATGCAAGTGACCATTGCATTTAACCATTTTGGTGAAGGCCTAATTCAAAGAATGCCTAGGTTGTTATGTTAGTGATTCTTTAATCCTTGATAACAATTCTCCGTTAGCAACATATTTGACTCAATTGTTATCTGTTTAGATGCCGACATGGTTACTTCCATGTGGTTAACAATGACTACACACACTGGGAGATGTATGCAATTGGAGGTAGTGCTGATCCAACCATCAATAGCCAGGGTAATCGATATCTTGCTCCAGTGAACCCATGGGCAAAAGAGGTACTTATTACTAACTCAATTTATACATTGTCATACAAATTTTATTACAGGACTTGTGTGTTAATATGGAAATTGGAATATATATAGGTAACAAAGAGGGTGGACACTGAAAACAGCATTTGGAAAGGTTGGAATTGGAGGTCCGAAGGCGACCTTCTAAACGGTGCCTACTTCACCCCATCCGGAGCTGGTGCATCAACAAACTATTCCAGGGCATCCAGTCTCGGCGCCAAGTCATCTTCCATGGTGGCCTCCATCACTTCCGGTGCTGGGGCTCTTGGTTGCCGCAAGGGTGGTCAGTGCTGATAGAATCCATCAATATGAATCTTCATTAGCAAGAAAGAAGATTTCGTAAAAAGCAAAGAGAAAAGGAGACTACATATAATTTTTTTAATATCTTTTTTCATCATCAGCTTTATCAACCTCCCACTGCTTCCACTGTAACTCTGTTTGTGGAGCAGTCGTGGATGTGTTGCTGATTCGATCTCCATTCTCGTTATTTTTATTCCGGACTTCTACAATATGTTATTTTTATTCCGGACTTCTACTATATGATTACTGTAATTTATTATGGATTTTGTATATATTCCTCCATTAAATTTTTTTTTTTAATTTTTAATTTTTTTCTTTTTTAATTTAAAAAATATTTTTTTTAAAAAAAAGTTACACCTACCCCGGCGTTTTCAGAAACGCCGGGGTAGAATAAAATTCGTTTTTAAATAATAAATAAAAAAAAAATATTCACCGGCGCTTTTACAAGCGCCGTCCATTATAAAGCTTTCACCGGCGGTTTCGTAAGCGCCGGGGAAACCTAGCCGTGAATGCCCGGCACGCGCAATGCCGGCGGTTGGTGCGGAGCTGTTCGACACGCCGGTAGGGTATTCACCGGCGCTTATAAGCGCCGGTGAATCTATAAAAAAGCGCCGGTGAATCCATCGCCGGTTGTAGTGAAAGTTTTAAAAAAAATTCGAAGTACCTAGGTTCAAATTTGGCAAAAAAAAAACAAAACAAGTTCATTAACGGCGAGCGACACATAGTGTCAGAAATTGAATAAGTCGAAGAGTTATTTAGGGTGAAATCCCCAAAATACCCCTACGAATTTAAGTGATATGGGGGGGGGGGTGATGAGCGGGATCGATCATGGCCATTGGATCTTGATCGAAACGCTCCAACGGCCAGCAAGTCAATTTGCAACGGGTCTGTGCAAACAGACCCGTTTGCAACTGAGTATTGTCATGTATATATATATATAACACACACACACACACACACACACACACACTCTCTCTCTCTCCTTCCTTCTCCCTCCCACCACCCTCCTGCTGCCCTCCAGTCGTCTCCTCTCCTCCATCCGATGCTATGCCACCCGACACCCCTCCTCCACCCGCCTGCTGCCTCCCCTCCTCTACCGGCTGCCCTGCCTCCCCTACCTCCTCTTAACCAGATCAAAATCCCTAATCCATATCCACATCCAGATCTCACACCATACCAAAATCCAAACTCACATCCATATCCAAAACCCAAATCCAAACTCACATCCAGATTCAAACAAAATTGAACCAAACCAAACTGAACCAAACCATCCAGACACAAACTGAACCAAACCAGAACCAAATCAAACTAGACCCAAATTAGTCCAAACTAGACCCAAAGTAGTCCAAATCAGACCCAAATATAATCCAAGCAGCAACTAGCAAGATGCCTAGTGATTCGTGCTGCTTCGTGATGTGTGTATGCCCTTGATCTCCTCTCCAAACACCATCTCTGTTCAAATTCGTCTTCATTATCAAATCTAATCTATCTCTGCTTCAATGTCTTAGATCATGCTTCTCTTTAGCAATGGTATCAGTGGGTCCTTCACTATCCGGCCCTGGACTCGGTCCCATATGAGTCCAATAATTGGACCCGAACCCGTGAGGAACAGGTCTGATTCCGAGTTCTATTAAAAGATTCCTACCTGTTTGTGTATGAATGGGAGCAGAGGTGGCGAGCGCAGGATTTAGAATAGAGGAAAGAAGAAGAAGGCATGAGTTTTGAGTTTGGAATGTGAGCATTTAGAATTGAGGAGGGAGGGGAGGGAGGAGGTAGGATATTTATTGTTATGTTATTTTGTGGATTTTTTCTTACGGGTCCGGGTTCGGCTCCAGGTCTGATCTATTTTGAGCTGACCCGGACCCAGACCCAAAAGTACAACGAGTTCTGTTTTAGGACCTGAATCCGTACCCATATAGACCAGGTCGGTTCCGACCCAATATCGGATTCGGGTTCAGTCCGGGTATCGGGTATTTATTCCAAAGCTACTTCTCCTAATAAAGTGTGCATGACCACTGAGAATCTTTTAGAACGTAATGACGGTCTTCACTTCCACACAATGTATGGCCCTTATTGTCAGGGCCAATCTCATGAGTATGCGACGTGTTGAAAACATCTTAGTCGTCCTTCTGTTGCTCATCAGTCTTCCACTGTGAAACCTTCTCATTCCGTTGTTGCTCCTACAGATACGCCAACCTCCTCCTAATATACCATTTCTCCTGTAGAATATTAGGCCTTCCTCAACTTGCAGTCTTTTCCTTCTGGTAACTATGTTCACTCTGGTGATGTTCGACATGTTTCCTCACATCAATGGATAATTGATTTAGGTGCTTCTGAATATATGTATCATTTATCGCTTTCTTCATATTCTTTGCTTTCAAATTATCATGTGTGTGTTGCTGATGACTCACATGTCCCTGTTGAAAGGGTGGGAGATATATCTTTCTTCGGATTTTTCTCTTAAATTTGTTTTGCGTGTTCCTACCTTTCCAGACAAGTTATTATCAGTGCCTAAACTTTGCAAAAGATTTAAACTGTTCAGTGACATTTTTCTTTCTCATTGTGTGTTTCAAGATATTAAGACGATGAAGGTGATTGGCGTCGTCCGAGAATAACATGAGTTATAAATCTTAGATTCTCTAGTCTCAGCTTTTAGTTCTTCTACTTATCCTGAATTATGGCACCGACTGGAACATCCTTCTTCTACTGCTCTCAAGCACTTGGTTTCCGGTTGTGAGCCTTCTGTCAAGGTATCTTGTAAGTCATATGTGTTAGGTAAACTATTTTGTTTGCGATTAGAACACAATTTAATAACATGTTTAATTGTTATCATTATTTTGTTATGTTTATAGATGATTTCTCTCGCATGACATGATTGTTTCTCTTGTAAGATCGTTCTGAAATATTTAAAGTTTTCCTAGAATTTTTCTTTGAGATAAGAATACAATTTGACACTACTCTTAAATGTTTTTGTTCTGATAATGCTAAAGAATACGTGAGTTCTGATTTTCAACAATTTTTTTCTCAACATGGAATAATACACCAGACTTTCTTCTACTCCTCAACAAAATGGAGTGACAGAACGCAAAAAATAACATTTACTTAGCACTGGTCGCTTTCTAATGTTGAAATGAAGGTACCAAAATTTTATTAGAATTTTGCAGTTCTCGTTGCCTGTTTTCTTATCAACCATATGTCTACTCATATTCTTCAAAATCAATCCTCATTCAAACGGGTATTTCCCTCTAAAGAGTCATTTTCACTATCACCTCATGTTTTTTATTGCACATATTTTGTTCAAAATCTCAGCCCATGCACTGCCTATGCATGGATAAACTTGACCAGCATGCTACTAAATGTGTGTTTTTTTGGATATTTATATTTTCCAAAAGGTTATCTATGTTGTTGTCCAACATGAAAAAAATGTTTACCTCAACAGATGTTTCATTATTTGAATACAAACATTTTTTAAAACAAACTCCTTTCAAAACTCCTGATTTACTAAGCGCTGTTGTGGAGTCTTGAATTCCCACCATCACCACTACCACCACCACCTCCACTTCGGATTTATGTAAGGAAACGAAAGAATCGTTCAGACTCGACCATTCAAGAGGTACTCTATGTCGTTTAACCGGTGTCAACCACTTCTGTCGGTAATATCCTTAACACAGATGAGTTACCTATCGGTCAACGTAAGGCTAAACATTCTTGTGCTCACTATCCTGTTGCCAAGTTTGTTTTCTTATAAACTAAACAAATTTTTTTGAGTGTTTACCTCTTCTTTGGATTCCATCTTTATTCCTAAAAATATTCAGCAAGCATTCAAACACCCTGTTTGGACAGCAACCATGAAAGATGAAATGCAGGCTCTTCAGCAGAATGGTAGTTGGTAGTTGGTTCACCTCCTTGTGGGTCGTAAGACAGTTGCAGTCAAACATAATCCTGATGGCACAGTTGAACGACTCAAAGCTAGCCTTGTCGCTAAAGGATATACATAGAAATTTGGGGTCGACTATGCATAGATTTTATTCTTCATTGTGGAAGTCACATATGTTCGGATTTTATCTTTCTTGCATCAAATTGGTCTTGGTCCCTTTATCAGCTTGATGTTAAGAATGTATTTCTGAATAGAGACTTGAAAGATGTGGTGTATATGCAGAAGCCTTCTGGTTTTGAGCGATATGGGAGAATATTGTATGTTAACTCAAAATGTCGTTTTATGGCATCGAACAGTCTCATCCAACTCGGTTTGAAAAGTTTAGCAAAGTCGTGTGCTCTTATGGATTCTCTAGAATCAAGGCAGACTATTCTCTCTTCACAAAGAAATGGCGCAAAGATATTATTATACTATTAGTCTATATTGATGATATCATTATCACAGACAGTGACTTGTAAGGTATTGCAGACATCAAGTAGCAGTTAACACAAACTTTTCAAACGAAAAAACTTGGTCCGCTTCGATACTTCATTGGCATTGAGGTTGCATGCACGAAGGATAATATCTTTCTTTTACAAAAAAAAATATATGTTCCTGATATTCTTACTGAGACAGATATGTTGGGATGTCACCTCAATGATACACATATGAATCCCAATATTAGGCTGTCATAGTTCTTCAATGATGCATTATTTTATGATCCAGGACAATATCGCAGGTTGGTTGGCAAACCCATATATCTCTCAGTAACTGTCATATATTGCCTAGTTAACCAGTTTATGCATACACCAACTATCACTCATTGAAAATCAGTGGTTCACATTTTGCTATTTTAAGAAGACCCTAGGACAATGATTTCTCTTCAAGCATGCTAACCTACTTTCTTTATGAGGTTATTCTGATGCTGATTGAGCATGATCGGTTGATGATGGGAGTTCAACTAGTGAGTACTTTGTATGTTTTGGAGGAAATCTGGTATTTTAGAAAAGCAAGAAACATGTTGTAACTAAATCATATGCAGAGTCTGAATACCGAGCTATCGAATATTTGGTCTCTGAAATTTTATGGCTAAAATCTCTTCTCCAAGATTTGACAATTCCATTATCATCTCCAGTTCCACTCTATTGCGACAACCAGGCAGCTACACATATTTCTGAAAATTCAGTATTCCATATCGCACAAAATATATTGAAGATGAGTGTCATTGTGTTCGTGATAAATGGCAGAAGAAGGTGATTTCATTCTCATATATGGACTGATGAACAACTTGCTAATATCCTAACTAAACCACTACATCTTAAGCCTGTTCAAACCTTCGTGAGCAAGCTTGAGTTCAAAAATATCTACGCATCAACTTGAGGAGCGTTAATGTACAATTTAGTTTAGTCCCATGTAGAAAAATGTATTAATTTACGCTCTGTCATCTCCTATATATATAGGAAACACCTCCTATATATATAGGAAACACTGTCTACTATACGTTAATAATCTCAAATGATCTTATAGCTGGGTTTGGTTAATTCCATATCCATAAGCATTTTGATTTTGAAGATATTTAAGATTGAAAGGGATCAAAATTTATGTCCCCCCTGAAAAAAAATTGATATCAGTTTCACTGTGAAGAGCACAACATAAGAATTCAGTGAGCTTAATTATGTTGAAATTGGAGCAGTATCTTCACATATAGTTAACTATATTCATATTTGATACAGTCCATTCATATTTGATTCAGTCTCTCCAATAAACCTGATATATTCACTTCTCTGTGTTTTCACTTCCTGTCTAATTCAAGAACCAAATCAAAATTTCTTTCAGTTTCAATACATCTCCACAGCAAATAAGGATGTCATCGGCTTCTTTGACAACAATAACCATAACCTCGAACTAACGGAGAATTTGGACTGCCAATCTCTTTGCGTGCCATGGTTGGATAATATAGTGCACTGAAACTATGAAAAATGGCACAATAGATTACTAAGAGAAACCTTGCAAAAACAAATTCCCAGAGACAGTGCTACAGTGAAGCTATTTCAAAGACCCTGAATGATGACAGAGATCCTAATGCCCAGCGAATATGATAACAATAATGCTACAAACATTAGAAAAATAAGCCCAGGCTACGAAATGCTGATAGCTTTCATTGACCTCCATAAAAAAAACATTAATAAAATAACTTGTACAAAGATGAACCCAATAGACAACTGGCTACTGTGACAAAATCCGAAATAAGGAAGCTCCACAGGTTCAATTGATTATATTCGACGACTAAACAGTTCGTAAATTATACATTTAATGCAAGATACTTGTCAGATGACAATTCCAAAAACAAATCAACTAAAGGCGTGTGCAACATCACTGAAAACCAAATAAACACTTCATCCATATGGTTCTCGGTCATCTCCAGACTACACGAATCAACTTTAATTTCTGCCATTTGCGCATTGTCAATATTCATACCCTGGTTAAGAATACCAACAATGGCTTATTTCCTTGCAAATCCTAGTATAACATAAACCATTTTCGACAAGATCACATAGTGGATAATTATCCTAGCCATAGATACAGAAATACCAACATAGATATGGAAAAACAAGTATCAGCTCCTAACATAAGATATTTCCTCATTTCTGCTCTCACTTGTAATACATAATTTTTAGTCCATCCGTGTTAAACCATTTACATTCTGAAGGAGCTTCTAAGGTTTCTACTACAGATTGCTCCCTTCTCTAGTCCCATCAATAACAATAAACATAACATAAGAAACACTGCCCAAGTTCATCACAAGATTCACAACATAACTCCATGTTCAATCAATATAACTACATTTTCATATTTGAAGAAGGAAATCAACCATATCATCCTCATGAACTGTGACTCGAAGCTAAGTAAATATGATAGGGAGATAAATCCACTCCAACTTAGAAATATATTCTCATAACCCATGCATAAATGGAGCACCCATGACCATGTGTCTTGAATTGTACACGATACAAGAGAAAATGAGACCGTCCAAATGAATACCTAGTGAAGGGAGATCAAAATTCAGGGGACCGTCCGTTGAATTTGCCATTCCGGGAAAAGTTCCGCCAAGTCAAAGATTTTTCTAACTTAGCTATTAGAAGCCAAACCGTACAGATATACTATGTTGGCATTTATTAATTCAGCGTAGTATGGTACAACAGTATGGTACAACGAAGAAAAAAGAAAAGAACAATAAAAAACAAAGGCTTTTATCTTGAAGCATTGTACTCAACCAAGTTGCTTCGTAGTTCAGAACTACAGTTCTCAAATATTCATTTGTTATTTATCCAGAAGTATAAGCACAGGGCCAACTTTTACCAAATAACTTAGAAGGCATGCCATATTAACACATCTTAATGCATTTGTATTGGAATTGTAAGGTACTTCTGTGATATGCGCGCCACATTGGAACGATTCTGCATCAATTTCAGCTATATCTTCACGAGAGCAGTGTGCTCTAGTGAGGCCGAAGAGTGCTAGTTGAGAATCCATTGATACGGAGCCCATATAAAAAATGGGAACCGTTCCATCTTGTTCAATGTTCAACATGCCTAAGATAGCCTTAACATGTAAAATCAATTTATTTGAAGTTCATATGTTTATGTTTTACAACATTACAAAATTGAATGGCTGAAAATTCTTTATTTTTCTACTAACATGATGGATGGGGAAATGAATATTAAATAACTTGATTTCATATCCTCGGGAAATGTTAGACATGTAGAACAAGATGGGGGTTCGTACGAATGGGTTTTCAATTAGTGCTCTCCAAGGCCTTGAGAGCACAATGCTCTTTTGAAGTCTATCAGAATATCTTTAAGAGAGCTCTAAGCTCCCGATAAGGTAGGAGACCCCAAGGCTTCCCTTCATCATGGAGACATCCCATGACCGATCTAAACTGTTCATTTTGTTATAAATGTCTAAGCTAGTCTCAGAATGAGAATGCGGAATCTGGTCTTTTGAAATCCGTTTGCCCATGCAACTAAAACGTGAAAAAATTACACGGCTAAAATATCTTTATTTATTTTTATGATGATATGGTGCAATGAAAAACAAAGTTCAAATGACTTAATCTCATATGATTAGACAATGGGTTAAGTATTTAGAAGTTAGAACAAGATGAACTGGTTCGCATTGTTCATAGGATGGCCCCACCATGGCCAGCTCTCTTGAAGACCTCCCTATATATATAACCTCTGAAGCACGGATACTTCATGGAGGGTGCCGTCCTCGTATCCTGTATGTATCGGATACTCGTATCCCCGTATCCTGTACATCCCCGTATCCTGCATTTTTTTATTATCCAACTATTTGATATGGCTGAAACTTGTCCCACTATTTGATTTGTCTGCTTATGTTATATTGCTTATGAATTTGCTTTGTTTACTTATGTTATTGTTTATGCTTATGAACAATTATTGTAACCTTTATGAATTATCTTATTTATGTTTAATGAAAAATATTTACCATTTCCTTATTAACAATAGATATTATTTAATTGTGTAATTATTCATGTTTTTCGATATATATATATATATATATATATATATATATATACACACACAGCCGTATCCCCATTGTATCCCGTATCCTACTTTTTTGAAAATTGGCGTATCCCCCGTACCCGTGTCCCCGTACGCATATCGTCGTACCCGTATCGGTGCTTCATAGTATATAACACATGAATTTATAACTGATAGCAGTTCTTAACACGGAACATGCTCTGACATATATCTGCTATGAAGTAGGTATGACATGACACGGGTAAAATAAGGTATGTGATTTTACCATAAAGTAGGATACAAATGCATTGGTGAAATATGCTATGTTCTATATTGTGCATAAATAATCTGACTTGTTCAAAATGCAAGATTAAACAATTTCATAAAATTATAAAAGTAAATTATAATAATAAGCAATTTAGAAAAAAAAATGATATGATGCTCATAATATCAAAAATTTTGTGATACTTCTTTTATGTTCGAGCAAACTTGTGAACAACAAAATTTTGAAGTTGCACTATGGGCCCAAGCATGTACCGTACCTAATTGTCCAAACATTGTAAAAATATACAAAAAAACTAGGTACTCCTTCGGTACGCACCCACGAATACCCAAGGAGTATTGGCACCTACTACCCACCTGACAGATGTACGTTGGCCATTGGAATGACTTGTACTTCCTAGCATATCTGTATATATTCAGCTATATACACAAATATCTGCATGTCATATGGGAAGTGACTTTGCAATCGTTATCAAACCAATATTCTCATTTTATGATAAAACTAGATGGTTAGCACAAGCAAATGTTATTAGCTAAGAGTCTCGCTCTCATTTACTGTCTCAGTGCACTATAGTTGTCATCAATTTTCAGTGAGCTCACAAATATTCACATGCAACACATGTGTGTGGGTGCGGCCACACAAACACACAAAGCCACAACCCCAACTCCAGAAAACACATATTTTGTCAACAATGTTTAACTATCTTGTGTCCTATTCTATAAATATTTGCAATACTAGCATCTCCATTCACCCATCTTCACTACCCACTATCACTTTCATACTCTTTGTATGTGCAAATTTATTATAACCATGTATTTTATTGTGGTGTATTGAATCCCCGTTTATATGCAAACTTAAAAAGAAACCAACTTAAAGTGATACTACAATTACTTCAATAAATGCTTGAACATATCCCATTTGCAGGAAGCCTCTTGGCCCTTATCTTATTGTAGTTAAGCCTCCACTCTAATCTACTTAACAAAAGATACTTTTCATAAGTGCATTAAAGACAGAAAGGCGCAACACAACTTCAAACTGCCTAAAACGACCGAGTTGCAAAGCGCAATTTGAGGCACAGGCCTGACGTATTTAATACACATTATTTCTGGCATGTAAAACAACTTCTAATAAGATTTATATATACTAAGAAGCAAATAAATATTAAAATATATCATACAATTCACTACATTTTTTTCGCTAATTACTCAATTCCCTATATAGTATATACTAAACAAAAGATGAACATAAAAAAAAGATACATCAAAAGAACGAAGTAGCAACAAGAAGCAAAAAGGAAACAAAGAAAAAACCAGAGAACGAAGAACAAGATGATAATATTAAATCAGTTGTTTTACTAGCAGATGATAATATTAAATCAGCTGTTTCACCAGCAACTAGTTCTTTTATTAAAACAAGTCCAATATCGCCCACCTAACTTGAACCCAACCCTAGCCTAAAACCTGCCTGAAGTCCATTCGGTTTGGGTGTGCTTGGTCCCAAACGTGCCTAACCCTCCCTAAAAAACAATATTGTGATCCCCTCCATGACAATCCTAGATCTGCCGAGAACATAGTCGAAGATTTAAACCAAACTAAAGAGTAAGTTATAGTCTAAAAGGAAGAAAAGAAAAGTTGCTTTAAAAATTAAATACAAGATGAACATATAACGCACAAATCAGTTTACTAGTTACACTTACTAACATACTATAGTTACACTTTATTATATATTAATTGATTAAACAGTTTAACATACATTTACACATAACATATCATCAAACCCTATAACAATCCATTACTACATATACAAAGACAATATAGACAGGCACAGATCAACTAACTGATTACCTCTCCTTTCAGAAAATGGGAAATTTACGCCCATCATCATCCTCTTCACCATCATCATCATCCTCTTCACCATCATTCCCATCAAGAAAATTGAAGCGAAAATCACCTCCTTTGTACTGGAAACTTGGGTTCACATAACACTTCATCTCATGGAACAGATTCAGGTTATCCACCAGCTTATGGAACACATTGCATCCGCAACACTTTTCGCCCAAGAAAGAAAAACCAAATCAAACATTCAATTCATTTCAAATCCCCTCCAAAAAAAGATTCAGCTCATGTTTACTAAATTTTATTGTAAAATATGCAAAACTGTATTTTGTTATCTACAAATACCCTACAACTATTAGTAGCCTTCGCTATTGTAAGACAAATGTAAAAGAAGATGCGAACCAACTAAAGATACTATCCCTTTAATATCCTAATCTTTTCAACTACTTTAGGATATTAGAAAAATGCCAAGCGTACTACTTTTATACTATAGTGTGCATGTCATGTTATTTTACAACAAAAGAGGGGGGGGGGGAATTAGGAACCCCCTGACAAAATTTTCTGGCACGCAAATCCCCTATTCCGTTAACTTTCTTTCATTCTGTTAATTTTGAATTGAAAAATAACGAATTAGCCTTTATTCTGATCAAGGAACCCCGTCACGCTTACATATTTAATCAAGAAACATCCTAACATTTGCACTCTTAGTCAAGAAACCCCCTGCCATTAACGGAAGAGGAGGTTTAAGTGTCAAAAGATAATGTTGGGGGCTTTCTTGATTAAAAATGTAACCCCCCTAACATTTGCACTCTTAAACAAGAAACTCCTTGCCATTAACAGAGGAAGGGGTTTACAACAACAACAAAGTCTTTTTCCCAACTAGTTGGGGTCGGCTACACATATCATGGTTTTCCATTCTGCTTAGTTTAGTGCAATATATTTTGTAAGGCCACAAGCTATCATATCTTTTCTCAGTGTTTCCACCCAACTAAGTTTAGGTCTTCCCCTACTCCTAAATCTACCCTCAATACTTATCAAATCAATCTTTTTAACAGGAGCACTACTAGATCTACGTGTGGCACTACTAGATCTACGTGTGACATGTCCAAACCACCTGTGACGATTCTCTCTTAATTTAGAGGAAGGGGTTTATATGCCAAAAAATAACATTAGGGGGATTTCTTGATTAAAAGTACAAGCGTTACGAGGGTTTCTTCACATTTCACCTACAACAAAACCTAGTAACTTTTAGAAGTATAAATTACTAGGACGGAACCCCTTGGGGCAAAGGGGAGGCTCATGGTACCCTGTCATTTCACAAAAAGCCCCTTGTACATAGTAAAAGTTCACTCGGCCCCTACACTTTTTCAACAGTTTTATTCAAGCCCCCCCCCCCCCCCCCCCCCCCGCGACATTTATTACCGTGCATGAATTGTAGCACCCTTTTGATCTTAGTTTTTTGCTAGGATCCCTCCTATATTTAGTAATAACAAGCATTGCAATATTATATATCTCGTTAATATAAGTATTATTGTTGATTGTTCTGTTAGCTATGTTACAAATTGGTGAATACAAGAATAAACTGTGATCAATTACAACATGGAGGACTATATGTGTCACACATTTTACTTCATAACAACCGATCTATTTATTTGTTAGTCACCTTACACTAGCTGTAAATAAAAATCTATTGTAGCCCCCCAGAAAATAATTTCTGGCTTCGTCCCTGTTACTACTTTTAGAAGCAGGGCAGCCCCCACCTTGAGGTAGTATTTTTTATAATTTTTGGGTTCCAAATTTGTATTTCCCTATAAATATTTTGAATGTAAAAAAATTATATTGTTATTAGGGGCACCAAAAAATAATTATTTGGGCATTTTGCCTCGGGCCCCGAGAGATCAGGGCCGGGCCTGTTTTGAAGTATAACTTACTCTGCAAAATTATACCTGGACGAAGACTGTGCCATCAGTGTAAGCATGCGGGTTAATAGCACGGGTAGTACGCTGGCCGCAGACATTGCACGTGAAAGCCACGCGCATACGACGGCGAGGAGACTTCGTAAACAGTGACCAAGGGAAAGTGGACACCTGCCTATCAGCACAATCCGACCCGGGTTCAGGCGCAGGCGGGCCCTCCAAACCAGACCCGGTGGTCCAGCCGCGCCCCACCGCCGCACTCAACACCAAACCCATCGCCGAATCCTGCATATTTAACACAAGAGAACAGTTAATTAATATAATTACAAATCAAGGACGAGAAATTTGAAATTACAAATTACGTTGGAGAGAGGAGAGAGGGGACTAGGGTTTTTGATGTAGGGGACGAGGCCGGTGTTGTCGGCATCGGAGAGATCAGAGCCCTCTTCTCTGCCTGCAAAAAGGGGAATCGAACAAAAGGTTAGGGTTGTTTTTGGCAAAACATGGAAGGGAATGAGTGAAGAGAAAGAGGGGGGGTTGGTTACCTTTGGAGGAGATGGGGAGGAGGTGAGGGCGTTTGGGGTTGAAGGAGGTGCGTTTGGAGGAGAAGATGGAGAGGGGAGATGAGGAAGGGATTGATGAAGAGATGGTAATGGAATCCATGGCGATTTTGTGAACGAAGGAGAGAGAGAGAGAGAGACGGAATGGAATTTTGGTTTGATTCTTGTATTGGTTTTGGACTTTGGAGAGAGAAGTGTACGGTTGCAAGTGAATTTCAATGTGTTGCAACTTCTAGGGATGGTGAGTTGTAAGAAAGAAAACGAAGCTCAACTAATGGGCCTTGGCCCATTTATTAAGAAATTTTGATGTATGGATCTTACAGATCCACTAAGATTTTGTAGGATGTGTCGGGGAATCAATGTTTTGAGCTATCTCAAACCAAAGTCCAATGTACATTATGATAGCAGGACAACTTCTCAATTGACCATAGGGCACTGTTTGGTTGGAGGGGAAGGAAGGAGAGGGAAGGAGTTTTTTAATACTTTTCTTGTTTAGTTCATTTTTTAGGAGGGGAGGGGAGGGAAATGAAGGGGTGCTAAACCCCTCCTGAGTCAATTTTGGCTCCCCTCCAATATTGGGAGATTTAGAGGGAAGAGAGAGTATAGCTTATTTTTTAATGTAACTGGACTAAATTATCCTTTAAATCTAAATCCTAATATAATAAAGAACCTCTCTTTCTTTCTCCCTTACGACTGCAACCAAAAGAGCTTGTCTCAATGCTCTTGAAGTTGGCTTCTCAGGAATCTGAGGATCCAGAACAAAAATCCATCAGATTCTTTTGAAGAAAATCCAACATTGAGACACAACTAGTTGATAGTTAAATTCTCCAACATGCAAATATAAAATACACATGAGGTGCTGGCAAATGTCCTCACTACTGTCTTACACTTGGTCAATATGAAATAAAGAGGTTCCCTAAAATAGTATACATGGTAAACCAACGCACTAGATGTGCTTAAAATAAGTTTTGTATCATTTAGGAAACCATCCAATAACTAGTCCAAATATCTGACTTAATATAGATCTGATTTAGTTTGAGCTCAAGCTGAACCCACATTTCATACAAAGAGTTCATTGTGACTGCAGTAAAGTATCTGGGGCTAAAGCAATGTATTGCAGAGACCTAGATATAATGAGAGACAGTAAAATTACAATTGCCTCGAGTTTACATACTTATCTCTACTCAAGTTTTAACGAAGAGAGAGAGCACATGTAGGGGGGAAATTTTTGGGTTGAGGTAGTGTTCAGATTAATAAATGCTGATTAATCTGATGTGCCCATCACTCGTGTTGTGACATAGCTGCTCTCCGAGCCCAAGAGCTTGGCAAAAGTAATTTTATATCAAGCTGCACTTTCTTATTAAACTGCACTTTCTTATTGTATGTAAAAGGGTATAAAAGTAATTTTATCATAAAATCCATTCCCTCCCCTTGTGAACCAAACAAGAAGATAATTATTTTCCTTCCCCTCCCCTCCTTTGAACCAAACAGAGTCTTCATTAAATCCCTCCGCTCCCCTCCCCTCAATTAAAATCCCTCCCCTCCCCTCCCCTCCCCTCCCCTCCTTTGAACCAAACAGAGCTTAGGGGATATGGTCTAGCGCTTGTTTGGTGTATTTTAATTTACAGTCACATGTACGGAAATGGAAATGGAAATGGAAATGAAAATGGAAATGGAAAGTTTGGAAAAAGATATCAGGACTTGTGCATTCTTCCAATTCACGATTCCCTTGTGGTTATTTACTTTCGTCTCTATGCAAGTATCATGATAGTTCTCTCATATTATGTGATTGCTGCAATGACCTGGGTTCTCGGGCTAGACAGAAATAATCTTTAGTTTCGTAGAACTTGCAATAGTATTTCTGGCAATTTGACTCATATTATGCATTTTATCTCATTTTGGACTAATGTGGCAGCAGCAGGTCCCAAGAAAAGGATCACGAGTGTCTTCCAGGTTCAGGACTTTGATGACGAGGAGATTGAGATCGGGCCGACGATCGAGTGATAGCCAGCACAGTATTCGATGGTCATTGATACCCACCACCCCAGGGTTTGTTGGGGGGGTATGATGTATTTTCTTACGGCTACCCTATGTTTTTTTTTCTTTTGTCCCACCCCCCATGTTCGCGGTGGAGGTTATGTTCTGTTGTTTTGTTTTTAGGATTTTGTGTAGGCTCAGTACTCTGAGTTTGTTTTATTAATCACTTATTAATGAAACAGGGTGGCCAGACTCCACCTTTTTCTCAAAAAAAAAAAAAAGTATCTTGACAGTTGTTTTCTACAATGATCTCTAACTTTCGCTTCTATAATGAAATAAGTTGCACGAAATAGGTCTAGGCTGGTTGTACTTTTTCTTTTAAGGTATCATTCCACACCTTATCCCCGCAATACTCTCCCTCTGAGTTAAGATATGCCCTTACCTCATAGCCAAAACTACAACACGACCCTCCACTCATATCCCAACTAAAATGCTGGACTGGCGGGAATCAGTTATGAATCAACTTTAAAAAAGCAAGTCAAAATTACATGAATTCCCCCCCCAAACTAGGCCTTTTTCCAAACTATATTCCATCTTGAGTCACTTGCCAAACTTATTTCCTAGGTGAGTTTCTTTTAGCTACGTCAGCTTAAGCCGTGGTTGGGAGCAGCGGCGACAATGTTTTTTAAGCCGCAGTTCCCAACTGTGGCTTCTTCAACTTATTTTTTGAGTATGCCACAATTTCCAACTACGACAACAATGGAAATATTTGATGTAGTTCGCAATAGCGACTGTGTCTCAAAGTTTTGAGATACATAGGATTCACTTAGGGCAGAGAGCAAGCGCTTTCTGGAAAATTTTATATACAGAGATGTCACAGTTCCCACTGTGACTTACACTATACTTTCAATTTGGCTCTCTGAGTCAGAGAACCAAGTCAGAGAGAAAAAAAATTCCTTAGTAAAGCTACAGTTGGAATTGTGGCTTCATTTGCACAGAAGCTGTAGTTCCCAACTGCTGCTTCAGTTGAAACAGTGATATCTAAAAATCAGATATCAATGCTTTCCTATTTACAACTCAAAATCTGTATGATATACCAGAATATATCACATTTTTTCACAATTTCACAATATTACAATATCACAACGTCAACCCAATATCAGAATATCACAATATATTATAATCAGACCATAATCTATATAATAAATCACAAGGCAATTTGAAAAAAAAGCTATCAAGTGGCTCTCCTTCAATTGAAATAAAATCAATGGCTCACATTTACCCTCCCAAAAGATATTTTTTTTCCAAAAGTTTTCCTTCCAAAACAAAAATTCTCTTTACTTTATTACTTTCTCTCTCTCATCTCTTTACTTTTTTAGATTTCTCTCTCTCATCTCTTTACTTTTTTAGATCTCTCTCTCTCTCTCTCTCTCTCTCTCTCTCTCTATACTGAAAAATTTAGATTTTCAAATTTCAGGTTTGTAAATTTTCAGATTTTTCATATTTTTATGTTTCTTTTGATTGGTCTTGTACAAAATTTTACCGAGGTTCCTGATTGATTTCAAATGCAATGGAAGATTTAAATGGATCTCTTTCTCTCTCTGCCTAAAATTTTAGGTTTTCAGATTTCAGGTTTGTAAATTTCTGAATTTTTCAAATTTTTTATGCTTCTTTTTATTGCCCATGTAGAAAATTTCACTGAGTTCTCTGATTGATTTTAAATGCAATGGAATATTTAAATGGATAGATATTCACTTAGGTAAATTTCAACCTCTAATGTTATATTGAAAATAGCAAATATATTCTCAAAAGTTAAACTTCATCATTTTGCACCCTCAAAGTTCTAAGAAGTTGGATTTTACACTCCCATTTATAATTATTTTTCAACATATGCTGATGGAAACATGGACTTTTATTTTACAAGTAATTGTTGTCTTACTATTCAAACTTGAGCTACATAAACTCTATGATGGAAGTTTCAAATTCATGCATCCGAAAGGCTGGAAACTACAGTATCCAATATTATACATGAACATTATTGTGACCTTACAAAAGATATTGTGCTAAACCGAGCAGAATGGAAAACCAGGATTCATGTAGTCAACCCCAACTAGTTGGGAAAAATGCTTTGTTATTGTTGTTTTTATTATACATGCACATTATTATAGTGTACATCTCAAAAAGTATATTAACATGTGATAATAGAATACACTAAGAACACCAATGTTAATTGTCAAATATTTTTCCTCCTTGTTATGTGTTTTGAGTGAATCACTCTATGTATTTATTTTGGGGAGTTGGGGCTAATGTTGTCGTCTCTGTTGTTAGTTCTATCGGCACGTAGCCCTTTTTTGTATCCATAATCTATAACTATAATCTCTTTTTTGGTTAAGTCTGTTGTTAGTTCTATATCGATGTGTTGGCTGGAGCCTTGATGACTCTATCCATATGATATTAAATAAATATTAGATATACATATGTGATTGTTTTACAACATTCTAATTGTTTTTTATAACTTATCGTGGAGTTTCTAGCCCGGTAGTATTGTATAAAAATATTGATATCTATGTGATTTGTTAGTCAAACAGGATTGTATATATTTTACGGTTTACATGGCTTTTCATATGCTGCATCGTTCCAAAGACGTATCGTAGACACGTGCCCACTAGCAAACATAGTATCACAATAAATCATGAGATATTACAAATACATCACAATTTCACAATATATCACAATCGACACCACAATATCACAAAATAACGAGATATCACATTATATCTGTAACACCCCGGATCCCTGTTGCCAGACATCCGTGACATAATCAGAATTTTTGCCCTCAAATGCATCTCAACACAGAAATTAACACGAAAATTTAATAATTTTTATTGTCATCAGAGTTATTACACCATTAGTTACAAATATTATTTTTTCCTTGAACAAGGAATACAAATTACATAACTCATTACCTCCTTTTGCAAATAATTCGACCCTTCCGGTGAGGCTAACAGCTATCTTCCATATTGGCAATCGACTTGTCACTACCAAAACTCCGCCGAGTGGTCTATCTGCTTCCCTGGGACTTGCCCCTCGGCTTGATCCTTCTAATGCGCCTCTAATATTTCTGTACCCGCTTGAATGGTAAGCATGCACACTGCCACTCCACTTGGATGCCCTGCTGGTCTTGGCTCTCTTGCACTCGCGACCTGGTATTCAGTACCTAAATAAGTGGGCACGTCAGTAGTCCTACTGACGCAATGCTGATAAGAAAACAACGATCTCCAACTAGCAGTTATAAACCACTTTGAATGGAAAAAGAAACGTGCATCCTAATTTCCTAGTGTTCATATATGTCGTGACCTGAAGTCTAATGCATAATATAGAGTACAATTCGGATGCACTTAATCTAATGTCAGCAATACTCTGGATACACATGCATCCCATACTACATATGCTCCGGATCAAGCCGTTCCTCCGGTTTTAGGGATTCGAACCCTCGCCATGCAATGCATTCTACTATTGCACTCAACTTGTTCCTGATAGATACAATCGTGGCTGGTGAATCATGCAGTTATTACTGCTAAATACAGTGGTGTCTTGTTTGCAACTAGTGCCCTAATCAGATCATACCAAATGTCTGTGACGAACTTACAGATATACAACTGCATATCTATGGCACCGAAGATCCATGGGACAGTAGCCCCATGACCCGTTCGTGTCCACACAACATAAGAATATGACGGCCTCGAAGGTCTAAAACCCCCTATCCAACAGGAAGCTCCCGTTCTTATCACGGCACTTTAGGAATTAACAGTGCAAGATACGCATAGTAGCACGTATTCCTAATGACAGGATGAGATAACCCTGGTTATCTCCGCCTAGTACTAACTCTTAGAACGAGTTGGATTATAGAGAATTACCCCTAACACCAATTCGGTCTTTGAGCAAACAATAAAGAAAACATAATCAATGCAGTTACTGAATACATGTTATCACTAAAACATACACGGTGTCGTTTCAACCGATGCTGAGCCTGACTGGTCTTGACAAAAAAAATAACAATTAATTACGGGAATCACATCCACTGATTCTCA
This sequence comes from Hemerocallis citrina, assembly GCA_017893485.1. Lineage (NCBI taxonomy): Eukaryota > Viridiplantae > Streptophyta > Magnoliopsida > Asparagales > Asphodelaceae > Hemerocallis > Hemerocallis citrina. Next base: position 292,056,963 of record CM030361.1, read on the forward strand.
ATACCTTCACAGGTCATCGACCATACCCCCGACCCGTGACTCTCAACGAGTAGTCCAACAGCGCCCAAAATATGCAAACAAATTGTGAATGAAGGTAAACACACATAAACACCAATCTTCTGACCATTGACAGACTCAGGCATCAAGACACCAGACACAAAATCGACCATATTGCCATCATCTCAACTCACTAATGTCCACCATGAGTGCTAGGCATAGGAAACTTGTCTAAGTTCCAGTGAAGTGCTAAACATCTTAAAACTTAATGGCTTGCAATCACCATACTGTGGTATGTAGTGAATTCCCATACTGTCTTCCAATCATGAACAGTTCAAGACATAATAATAGCTGCGACTCAAGCTACACCCATCGGAATCCAATAAAATCGGATCTTCTAGAAGGGTAGGAGACTCTATTGTAATTCCCTAGTAGAAAAATCCCTCAAATTCCCCATGGAACTCAAGTCCCCCAAGTTAACAATGCTTGAAGTCGATTAAGGCAACAAGTTGCTGAACTTGCAACATCCATAACTTCCAAGATACAACTCAAAGAAGCATTATATCACCCATTCTGAAAAGCTAAGACCCTAGGCTACCACTATCTAGTTAGCCATTTTCTCTAATTCAATAATCTTGATACCATAAAAATCTCATATATTCTCAGCTGTACATCTCGTCATGCACTTACTGCACTTCTCTAATAGTATAAAAATTCGCTCACTCATCAGAATCACTTGATTCCGGATTCGATGGAAAGGTGGGAGTATCTACTTCAACTCCCTAGTTAAACACATCCTCAGATTCCATCATTAAAGTCCTAAAAATACCAAATTCCATCAGGTGCATAAACAGAGAAGAATTGGTTTATTTAGCCAATATTGTCTTAACTAAGACTGGATCTGTCCTAGACTTTGAAAAATCATAACTTCCAAAATAAAAACTGGAATTACATGATTCTAGATGTTTTGGAAAGATGTGACTCTCCACTACAACTCTCTTGTTGAACAAACTTCCAAATTCTTAACACATATATCCAGAATCACCCGTATTCACAGACTAGTCAATCTGAACTAAGCTGAACTTGGTCTACTTTAAAATTCAATAACAAATCAACCCTAAGTCCAAAGCTCACAAAATTTTATATTCTGAAACTAAATTAATACTATTCCATTGTGTCCTAAATTTATATCCAGATTCATAATACATAAAGAGTTATGACTCCACAAATATAGCATAAATTTCAGCTGCTCTTCAAACAGGGTCTTTACTTCTCCATACTATTTATTTTTGATACCTCATAAAATGACATCTAAAAATTCTAAAATTTGAGAACCAAGATGTAGACACATACCAAAAGCTACTGCAAAAATTTCATTGCAATATCTTACACACACAAGTAGTTATGACTAGATGATCTTCAGTCTCTAATAGACAGAATTCAGCTTCTGTCTTTCAGACCAGTTGAAATCTACAATTTCTTTGAGGTATCAAACGACCTCAGAAAATTATGAAATTTAAGACCATGGTTGTAGACACATACAAGAGTATCAATAAAACATTTCAGCTCAAAATACCCAGCCAAAACTGAGTTACAATTTCAGAGAGACACATCAAATTCCATACATCAACAGCTTTTTCAGCTGCTCTCTGTCCAAAAATTAGGCTAGTGTTTGGGCTGTCAAATAGACTCCAAATATTATGAAAAAATTCATGGTTGCTCTAGATATATAGAATAACAGTCCCTAAAAATTTGAGTCCAAAATTCCTAACCATTTGAGAGCTAGAAATTCCCAAACTCACATCACAATAAGCTTCTTTAACAAAAGATCATGAAAAGAGTTGTCCTTACCATACAACTATCTTCCTCTTAGCATGCTAATATTCAAAACATGACAATCAATTTTTTTATTAACTACTACATGCTAATATCACATACACACACAAAAGAAACTAAGCTTTTAGAGTTTAGAGTATCACTCACTTATTTAAGTTGCAAGAACACTCCTTGTAGCTTGCTTGCTTGCCTTTCCTTGCTCCTTGCTCTTGAAGAACTTGGCTTCCTCAAATCTCCTACTACTCTACTCTACTACAACTATCTTCCAAAAAAGACTTCACCTTTCTCCCTTTCCTTCTCCTTTTTTTTTTAAGAATAAGAACAAGACTAAAATTGAGAAGTGAAGTGGAGTGGGATATTTTATAGGAAAATGGGAGCTAGGGTTTGTGGAAGTGGATGGTGAATAGGAGTGCCAACACAATCTTCTAGAAGCTTCAAGGAGCTTCTCATTCTTTCAAGAAGTTACACATGGTGAATTGTTTCTGTAACACCCCGTAGTTTTCAAAATAGTATATATATATATATATATATATATATATATATATATATATATATATATATGTTCAAAATGTTAGAAAAAATTGGTTGCTGTTGTATGGATAATATATGCATGGTTTGGAAAGATGAATAATGTTGTAAAGGTAATGGGGGGCCCGCCTTTGAAAGGCAACAGCAAACATTTGCTGTTTGACCTTGGTTAACATGCCAAGTGACGTGGCATGGTTTGATGGGGCCCACCCGGTGCTCTTGCACTCCTGTATCTTTCGGAGAGAGGCAGGGAAAAAAGGTAAGAAAAATCCCATATCGGAAGATCACATAATAAAATAATAATATAAATAATAAATGCCAAGGATCAAGAGTCACCTAATCAGTTAACCAACTTTTAAGAGGCAGCCTGTGGTGGGCAGTTGTACTACATAGTATCTAATTTGTCTTATAAATTGTATAAATTGTCTGAGCTAGGGGCAGGGGTGTTACAAATGGTATCAAAGTCGACTTTCGACACCGAGTGTGGGGCATGTCTTATAGTCGGGCAGTGGGTTGACTGCATCGGCAGTGATTCACCGGGACTATAGACCCAGTCGTTGGACTGTGGTTGCTTGTTATAATTAGTCTGGCGAGACTATATACTCAGTCATCGGACTGTGGCTGCCCAGAGAGGGCGAATAGAAGAGCAGATGCTCCACATCAGCTAGAAAGGAGATCCTGCACTAGATTGTGCATGCCCATACTCAGTGAGGACGCTAATTTCTGAAGGGGGTGTGTGTGTAACAACCCGTAGTTTTCAAAATAGTATAAATATAAATATATATATGTGTGTGTGTGTGTGTGTGTGTGTGTGTGTGTGTGTTCAAAATGTTAGAAAAAATTGGCTGCTGTTGTATGGATAATATATGCATGGTTTGGAAAGATGAATAATGTTGTAAAGGTAATGGGGGGCCCGCCTTTGAAAGGCAACAGCAAACATTTGCTGTTTGACCTTGGTTAACATGCCAAGTGACGTGGCATGGTTTGATGGGGCCCACCCGGTGCTCTTGCACTCCTGTATCTTTCGGAGAGAGGCAGGGAAAAAAGGTAAGAAAAATCCCATATCGGAAGATCACATAATAAAATAATAATATAAATAATAAATGCCAAGGATCAAGAGTCACCTAATCAGTTAACCAACTTTTAAGAGGCAGCCTGTGGTGGGCAGTTGTACTACATAGTATCTAATTTGTCTTATAAATTGTATAAATTGTCTGAGCTAGGGGCAGGGGCGTTACAGTTTCCACCATTGGATCTTCACCAAGATCCAAGCCATGATCACATGATGCTAGGGTTCCTAACCCTAGGTTAGGTTAATCTTAGGCCACCATACCCCAATTCTAATCATTGAGCACAAGATCAATCCACATTCAATTCAAGTACTAACTTAGTTTAAAATATCCAACCATTATACAAATTAAAATCTATAAAAATACATGTTTTATACAAATTATTACTTTCTCCTGAAAATTGTCTGGTCAAAACAATCGGGACAAATCCATAGTTAAATTGAGAAGATATCCCGAGTTTATTTTATCAGGTTCAGAATAGCTCATATATCTGAAATTTCTCTATTTAACTTATAATTATTAGAAAAATATGTAATCGTGTGCAATTCTCAACTGTGCATGGATTACTATGCAAAAATAGTTATATGCTATTTTGTGGGGTATTACAATATCACAATCGACACTACAAATTTTTGCAATTTCACAATATCATAATATATCACAATTAGCACCACAATATCACAATAAATCACGAGATATTACAATGTATCACAATTTCATAGAGTATCAAATTTTTACAATATATCACAAGTCCAAAATATTACAATTATAGCAAAAATGCACAAATCTCTCGTTGTGTCAGCTGTGAGATGAGTATAATTAGGTCATCATCATGTAGCTATTCACGTGCTGGCTAATTTTAACGTGCTGGCTCCTTTTCTTATGGCAGTTCTTCTTGTTGTGTCTGCCGTCTGGGCTTCCTAACCACCTTTTTACATCCAACCATTTGAGGAAACAGAGCTGTCAACATAGAAACAAGTCTCTTGTTCTTTTTCTACCTCGAATTATTTTTCCCTAAAAAGAGTCTTGCTTCCTCACCAACATCTTCAAAATGCGACCTGCATGGTTTAAGAATTTCTCGAGCGAACTCCTTGATGTCGTCAGCCACATTACTCGTCAAGGCACGAAAATACCAGCAGCTTCATTCTATCGTCCTGCATAAATAAACAATTTTTTGATAAATGCATGAAAATATACGTATTCTTTAAAAGTCCAAAAGCATATGACTTAACCGGGGTCCGCTAGTACTGAAATAAGAAGGGTATTTAAATATTAGTTCCTTAATGAATAGACAAATAAGATGGGTCTTATTGGAATTGTGAACTTATCCTCTTGTGGATGCATTAATCATGCATGTGATTCAGGAACTGGATTGAAATTCATCTCATAGGTTGGAACTGCACATAATATAACAAAATAGGAATTTTGTAATTCATGCCTATACATAAAGCAACCAATATGAAAGTCATTGCACAATCACAAAAATAACATACATATAATACTCTTATTAATCAAATTTGAAGTATTCAACCTAGGAGAAATCTTATAAATCAATCGTTCACAACACCTTAGCTTAAATTCCATTAATCTATATTCAAACAAGCAAAATAAACGAATTTTACTAAGGATAACAAAAATTATAATTTAGGTTTTTATGAATACCTTGAAAAATACGGAATTTGGCGGCGTAGATGACGTCGAAGATGATTGAGGATGATGCTAGAGACTGTAACACCCCGAATTCCAAATACAACTGAATTCGAAGTTTCACAGGATCTTTACACTTCTTTCGTACAATTTTACAAGGAAATAAAAACTTTTTGTTACATCAGAGTTTACACTTACATTACATATTTATAGCGGAAGTAATTTACAACAAATTACATGAATTGAAATGTACAACACTTGGATCAGCCTTTAATCAGCATGCATTCTTTAGTCTTGTTAATCACCTTTTCCTGTATGGAAACTGTGGGCGCGTCAGTTGGTTACAACCAACGAAATATTATACAGGGCTATCCTCTCTATGCCGAAACAGTATAACGATTCTCAAATGCTTAAACAAACCACAAGCTTAATCACAAACAGAACTACAAGGGACTATCCTATAGATGTCGTGTTGTGCGGTGTACTTAGTCCTTAATGCAGTTGTTATGTTACATGACACTAATGCGCACTTGTTCAGTTTCTATGCATCCCATACTACATAGGTCTGAGGGCAAGCCCTTAACCGTTCTTCATCTTGTAGGGTTCAATCCCTCGTCATGACTTAAACTACTACTGTAACTACGATAAGTATCCTAGATGTTCTGTGAGTTACGAGCTTATGTCCAGATAGCATGGAGGGAAATCTCACGTCATGTCACGACACATCGTGAAAATAGCCTATGAATATTCTCACACCGTAGCTCCGAGGTTCTCATACTCGTGTTTTTCTCTTATTTTCATCAATTTTTCACTATGTATCTAATCCTTAGTTATTTGAATCATGAACAAAATCAATTCTTTGGAGTTAGCCTTTCCACTATACCGGTCTTAATCATTTATTCAGCACGACCCAAATCATGGTCTTTTCATTTCAAATTTTATTTCAACGTATTTCTTTTCAATGCCAGTATGAGGCTTAACTATACTCTAGTCCTCAATTTCAATTCACAATTACAACATCGAGTTTTCATACTCAAAAAGCCTCTTTTACAATTAACATTGATTTCCATTCTTTTCTATGAATCAAATCGCATACATATAGTTCAATTGCAATTCATGCATTTCATATTCCAAGTTAATCTCTATATATTCATTTAATTCTCATACTATTGTTCATTTCATTTATTCAACTCAAAAGGCCACAAGTCATATTTTCATACATAACCCAATTCAATTTGACAATAATTGTCCATAGAAAACACGATTAGATTTTCTTTCATTCAAAAGTTCTTCTTTATCACTTAACATAATTTTCTCATGAAATAAGTCACTTTTATAATCTCCAAAGATAGATTTCAATAGTTTTTCAACACAGTTTCACTTCTAACTCACTTTTATTTTTTTCAAATAGTTCCCAAATATTTTTCATGAGTTCTACATGATTTTAGAATAATTAATATATTTTTTTCGGATTTTTAAAAGCCAAGAATCAATTTTAAAATCCAAAAAAAAATCAAATGTTTCAAAACTGCCAAGTCCAGGTTTCGAACCAGCGACCTGAGGGAACCCAACCGCAACCGCAACCGCAAGCCAACTGGGCTAGGGTGCAACCACGGTAAGTGTAGGGAAATAATAGATAAGTATTTGGGTTTTCGGGTTTGGGTTTATTCAAAAATTCAGAAATAAAAGCAGAGCATGGGTTTCGAACCCGAGACCACTTGGTCGCTCGAACGGTACAGTAGCGCCCAACACACTTAACCAATTGGTCTAAGAGACCAGATTGTTACAAAGAGAATTGGAATTATTTTGATCCGATTCTCTGCTCATTACTAGTTATCAAAATTCCCAATACGTTTTTAGTTCTTTTTCTTCTCCTTTTGAATCAAAACTTTCCAGATTTTATAATATATACAAATACAGTAAACCAGTATTTTAAAATTCATTATTTGCTTATAAAACTTACATTTTTTATCTTATTTTATGTTCTATGTCCATAATTTCGACATTGAGAACAAATCACATTTGTACTCATTTTGAAATATAACTTTCTACAAAAATACTTCATTCCTTCATTCTTTTATTTATTAGTCAAATCACATTAATTTAGAACACAAAAATTCCTTTCTTTGCTACAATGAAATCACTCACATTTAACCAAATCAATTTCACATGAAGCATTCAATTTTGTCTCATATGTATAAATTTTCTTCACACAACATGGTTCTTAAATATCTAGCATTGCAAACATGATAGCTTCTAGCATTTTAACTCATAATTAATCAACTAGCAATCATTTTAACAAACATCTTCTAAATTACCAATTCATCTCTACATAAGCAAACATGGGGCCAATTTCACTTAAGTTTTCATTAATAATTTTATCAAACATTCCTAGCATGGTATCTAGCTTTAGAAGCATGAGAAACACCCACCTTATATGGAGAGATAAAATCCAAAGAACTCCTAGAGAATTTCCTACAGCGAATGAACAAAGCCTTCTCCTCCTAGATCAAGCCACGGAAGTCGCCTTCTCCTTGATCAAGCCTCCCCTAGTGCAAAAATCCGGCCTCCTCTCCTAGTCGAAGCACTCACTTTTCAATCTCACAAAACTCCTCAATCTTTTGTCTTACAACTTGTATCTTTTCTCTCTTTCAATTCTTTCTTTTAGGTGCCATGAGAACTAGTGTAGGGGGGGGGGGGGGTATTTATACAAATTCTTAGGGTGAATGGAGGGCTAGGATTAAATCCGTTGGTTAGAGATTGAGGGCCAAGATGTACTAGGGAGTTATAGAAACTACCCATGATGAACAACCACCTCTCCACCACTTCCATCTCTCCCACTCACTCCATTCTAATCCGGCCAAGAGTGAAAGGGTGTGCAATGCACACTTCCATTGCACGCTCATGCCACCTAGTGTCCCCCATTTATAAATTTGTTCATGTGACAGATTTAATTGTCCATGAAGTGAGTCTACATTACAAGTTAGACCATTTCAAAAGAGAATTAAAATAAATGAGCTCACTAATGGGCCAATCTAACCATGGGCTCAGAATAATTAAATAATTAATTAATAGAGTGGGCTTAAAGGAGACAATTAGGCTTTTAAAGAGAACAATTTTTTGGAAAATAAAGAGGACAAATGCTATATAAAATATTTTATACGAGAAATTATACAAATGAAATCATACGTGCGAAACACGTAAAATCACAAGATCTACATAAATGAAAATTAGAGTGTTACAACACTCCTTCCTTAGAATAGTTCCGTCCCCGGAACTACACTTAAAGAGTGAGAAAACAGGAATACAACAAAGAGATAAGAAAAGAAAAGAAGATACAAATCACACAAAGAGCTCAGGATGATCTTTCATCATCCTCTCCTCAGATGCCCAAGTAGTCTCTTCAACCAACTGGTTTCTTCAGACTACTTTGACCATCGGTATCGTCTTGTTCCTCAAGGCTTTCTCCCGACGATTGACAATCTCAACCGGAAGTTCAATGTAACTCAGATCCAACTGCAAACCCTCCGGTACTTTGGACAAATGATGACTCGGATCTGGAATGTACCCTCTCAGTATAGACATGTGAAAGACATTGTGCACCTGAGACAACTCCTCTGGCAACTCCAATCGGTAAGCAGTTTTTCCAATCTGCTTCAATATCTTGTACGGGCCTATGAACCTCGGGGCTAACTTTTCACCTTTGCCGAAGCAAATCACGCCTTTGCTAAGTGAAACCTTCAGAAAGACAAAGTCACCAACCTCAAACTCAAGGTCCCTCCTCCGGTTGTCTGCATAGCTCTTCTGCCTACTCTGAGCATCCACCAACCTCTTCCTGATTAGATCGATCTTTTCAGAGGTCTACTGCACAATCTCAGGCCCAAACATCTGCTGCTCCCCAACTTCGAACCAACAGATAGGTGTTCTGCACTTCCTGCCATACAGAGCTTTGGACGGCGCCATCCCAATACTAGTCTGAAAACTATTGTTGTAGGCAAACTCCACCAGAGCTAAGTGCCTTTTCCAACTGCCTCCAAAGTCTAGTATACAACATCGAAGCATATCCTCAAGAATACGGTTGACTCTTTCGGTCTGCCCATCGGTCTGCGGATGAATAGCAGTGCCGAAGTCCATCTTGGTACCTAAAGCTGTCTGAAGACTCCTCCAGAAATGCGAAGTAAACTGCACATCTCGATCAGACACAATGGTTAACGGAACACCATGAAGCCTGACGATCTCACCAATATATAACTCAGCCAATCTGTCCATCGATGAAGTGAGTTTCATCGCCAAGAAGTGAGCGGACTTGGTTAGTCGATCAACTATGACCCAAATCGCATTATTGCCCTTTGAACTCTTGGGCAAACCCGTGATGAAATCCATACCAATGTTATCCCACTTCCATTCCGGAATAGGTAACGGTTGCAATAGACCTCTGGGTTTTTGATTCTCGTCTTTGACCTGCTGACAGATCTCACACCTCACCACGAACTCGGCCACATCCCGCTTTAAACCTGACCATCAAAAATACTGCTTAATGTCCCTATACATCTTGGTACTCCCAAGATGTACAGACAAAAGAGTAGCATGTGCCTCCTGAAGAATGCTCTCTTGCAATTCTGCTTGATCCAGAACACACAGCCTCTCTCCAAACCACATCACTTCATCCTTGGTCTGAAACTCAGACAACCTGCCAGTACCGACCTGCTCCTTCATCTACAGAATCTCTGCATCTTTTTTCTGACTTGCGATAATCCTTTCATTCAGCGTTGATTAAAGCCTCAACTGAGCTAAAAACGATCCCAAGCCTTGCAGTTCGACTTCAATACCAGCCCGATCCAACTCCTCTGCTAGCTGCCTCTGAGTTATGATCAAACTAGTCAGACTGCTCTTGCGGCTAAGTGCATCTGCATCAACATTAGTCTTCCCGATATGGTACTTTATCTCAGGGAGAATGTCCTCAAGTACTTCCAGCCATCTCCTTTGCTTCAGATTCAGATCCTTCTGCTGATAGATGTACTTTAAGCTTTTGTGGTCCGTGTACATGTTTAGCTTCTCACCATACACGTAATGTCTCTATTGCTTCAAGGCGAAGATAATCGCAGCCAACTCCAGATCATGAGTCGGATAATTCTTTTCATGCGGTCTTAGTTGCCTAGATCCTAAGCAATTACTTTTCCTTCTTGCATTAAGACACAACCAAGCCCACGATGTGAAGCATCGCTATAGACATCATACTTAATACCTGCTCTAGGCAAAGCTAAAATGGGTGCAGTAGTCAGCCTCTCCTTCAACTCCTGAAAGCTTGCCTCGCACTGCTCAGTCCACTTGAAATTTACATTCTTCTTGGTCAGACCAGTGAGCGGCACAGCTATCTGAGCATAACCCTGAATAAACCTTCTGTAATATCCAGTTAGCCTAAGGAAACTCCTGATTTCCTTCACTGTAGTAGGTCTTACCTAATCCTTCACCGCCTCTATCTTCTGCGGATCAGTTGCCACTCCCTCCTTGGAAAGGATGTGACCCAGGAATGCCACCTCAGACTTCCAGAAATCGCATTTGGACAACTTGGCATACAACTCATGCTCCTGAAGCTTCCTCAAAACTGCCGCCAGATGCTCCGTGTGCTCCTCCTCTGACTTAGAGTACAAAAGGATATCATTGATAAACACCACGATGAAAGAATCAATGAACGGCCTCAGAACTTGGTTTATCATATCCATGAAGATTGCAGGTGCATTCGTCACTCCAAACGACATAACTAAGAATTCGTAATGCCCGTGTCGAGTTCTGAATGCAGTCTTATGCACATCTTCAGCCTTCACTCAAACTTGATGGTATCCTGATCGAAGATCTATTTTGGAGAAAATAGTTGCTCCTTGTAGACGATCGAACAGGTCATCAATTCAGGGAATTAGATACTTATTCTGAACAGTGACCTTATTCAGCTCCCAGTAATCGATGCACATCCTCATCGAACCATCATTCTTCTTTACCAACAGCACTGGTGCTTCCCAAGGTGATGCACTCGGTTGAATAAAGCCTTTCTCCAACAGTTTCTCAGTTTGCCGTTTGATCTCATCCTGCTCCACAGGTGCCATCCTATATGGTATCTTGGAAATAGGCGCACTCCCTGGCTGAATGGTGATGCTAAACTCCATATCACGATGCGGGGGTAACCCAGGCAAATCTTCCAAGAACACAGTCGGATAATTCCGAACCATAGGAATTTGTTGCACCTCTACAGGAACATCCTTCTTGCAGATAGCTGCCACCAAACCAGAACATCTCTTCTTCTCTTGGAAAGTGACTTCAGGACCACCTGGAGCCTTCACTATTACTTCCTTGGTCTTGCACTCGATGCTTGCACTGTACACTGACATCCAATCAATGCCAATGATCACATCGACTCCCGAGACATTCAGCTCGATCAGATCAATCCCGAAAATTCTGTCCCCAATCTCGATCTCACAGTCCGCATAGTACCAATCAGTGGTTAAAGTCTCCCCTGATGGAGTAATTATTGCTAAGACCTTGCCTGGAAAGACTTTCGGTTCGACCCCCAAAACTTTAGCAAACTTAGGTGATACAAAAGTGTGAGAGGACCAGGTATCGAACAAAACAACAACTTTCTTTCCATTCAAATAAAGTTCTCCAGTTACATAACACAGACTCGTTACATAACAGTTCACTATAAAAACGGAAAAAGAGAAACAACAGAAAACACTCTAAACATTCTCCCTCGTACCAGTGATGACGTGATCCACCTCATCAGCGTCAGCTTCAGTCAAGGCAAATACTCGCCCCTACTGGTACGGCTTCTTCCCAACTTGCTGCGTTGGTCCACTACGGGTGATATTCGGTGGCTTGCAGCATTGAGACTTGTAATGTTCCGTCTCACCACAGTTGAAGCAAGTCACCACAGGAGGTCTCACCCAATTGTTTCCGGGCCTCCCAACTATGTTGACAGCATTCGCTCCCGTTGGTTTGAACCTCTGGGCCGGCGGCTGTCCCCTGAAGTTGCCAGAAACTGCGGGCCTCTTCCCAACGTTCCAGTTGGTCCTCCGATGCTGAACAACATGGAAATGCTCCATGTCGCCTCAGTGGCTGCAGCTCGTTTGACCAACTTGTCAAACCTTCTGATACCCAGGGGTATCATCCTGGATCTCAGACTTGGCCTCAATCCATGCTCGAACTTTCGAGCCTTCTTCGCCACGTCCATTACCAGTTCGGGCGCATAGCTCGAGAGCTGAGTGAACCATGTCTCATACTCCCTAACCGACATGCCGCCCTATTGCAGCGCCAGAAACTCCATGGCCTTCTTCTCCGGGACGTCTGATGGAAAGTAATGACTGTGGAATTTCTCCAAGAATTCCTCCCAGCCAAGAACAATATCCCCTATCGTCCGCTTCATCGACTGCCACCACACAGCCGCATCCTTCTCGAACTGCAGCGCCGCTAATTTCACCTTGCTACCCTCCGGAGTCTCCAAAATTTCGAAGATGGTCTCTACCTGTCGGAAACAGTTGCCAGTCGCATCAGGTCTGACTTCACCTCAAATACTAGTGGTTCCATCGGCTTGAATAATTCTATGAGTTTGATTGCTTCGGGTACTGGATTCGCAGGTACTGCCCTCTGGTTCTGATTCATGGCAACGACATTGAGTGTTTGATAGACCCTTGCTAGTTCCGTTTCTAAGTCCAGAACTTCGCCATTTCGAGCTCCTCTTCTAGCCATATTCTGATGCAAAAGATCCACTAAATTCGAAGTATAAACATGAATTTTAAATCAACTTTTCATTTCATTGAATTCCAAACTTTATACATTCGAATTTAAAATATTTCTGACATCAAATGAAAGTAGTAAGAAGATACAACAGTCTAGTTCCTACGGTTCCTCTTGGCTTCTCGAAGCTCTTCCCGTAGTTACGCCACTTCCTCCTTCAGTACATCATAGAAGTTTTTTCTCTTCTCGAGTTTCCAAACACGATGACTGAGAGTTGCAATACTCTCCTTGCACTTTGCGCACTGCGCCTACAGCAGCTCTGCTCTCTCCTTCTGAGTCTCTACCTGCCTCTGAAGTGACACAATAAGACTACCCGGAACTGGTTCTTCCTTGTCGGAGGAATCATCAGATGAATCCGGAGGTGGATTGATCTCTCAGGACTCAGGCCATTCCTCTTCAAATTCTTCAGGATCCTCTTCGTCCAAATCAGCTTGCCCGGGATAGTAATCCTCCTCAATAATGTGCCAGTCATCATATCCAACTGGGTCGAAGTGGTCTGCCACCTTAGAAAAGAGAAGAAGAAGCATAAATCATAGAGCAACACAAATGTAAGTGACTTACATTTAAATCTTTAGACTCAACACACGCTCTAATGTCCACTTCTAGGGTGTCGTTCTGTATAAATTTGTACAACTTGGAAGTGTGGCTCTGATACCACTCTGTAACACCCCGAATTCCAAATACAACTGAATTTGAAGTTCCACAGGATCTTTACACTTCTTTCGTATAATTTTACAAGGAAATAAAAACTTTTTGTTACATCAGAGTTTACACTTACATTATATATTTATAGCAGAAGCAATTTACAACAAATTACATGAATTGAAATGTACAACACTTGGATCATCCTTTAATCAGCATGCATTCTTTAGTCTTGTTAATCACCTTACCCTGCATGGAAACTGTGGGCGCGTCAGTTGATTAAAACCGACGAAATATTATACACGGCTATCCTCTCTATGCTGAAACAGTATAGCGATTCTCAAATGCTTAAACAAACCACAAGCTTAATCACAAACAGAACTATAAGGGACTATCCTATAGATGTTGTACTGTGCGGTGCACTTAGTCCTTAATGCATTTGTTATGTTACATGATACTAATGCGCACTTGTTCAGATTCTATGCATCCCATACTACATAGGTCTGAGGGCAAGCCCTTAACCATTCTTCATCTTGTAGGGTTCAATCCTTCGCCACGACTTAATCTACTACTGTAACTACGATAAGTATCCTAGATGTTCTATGAGTTACGAGCTCATGTCCAGACAGCCTGGAGGGGAATTCCACGACATGTCACGATGCATCGTGAAGAACCTATGGACAATTCAGCCTCCGTCATGGGACATGACACCACCCGCAGTCACCAAACATCCCACGAGTGTCGCCTGCAGTACGAAATCCTGGAGACATATCCACGTCACGTCACGACGCATCGTGAAGACAGCCCGTGAATATTCTCACACCGTAGCTCCGAGGCCCTCATACTCGTGTTTTTCTCTTATTTACATCACCTCTTCACTATGTATCTAGTCCTTAGTTATTTGAATCATGAACAAAATCAATTCTTTGGAGTTAGCCTTTCCACTATATCGGTCTTAATCATTTATTCAGCACGACCCAAATCTTGGTCTTTTCATTTCAACATATTTCTTTTCAATTCCGGTATGAGGCTTAACTATACTCTAGTCCTCAATTTTAATTCACAATTACAACATCGAGTTTTCATACTCAAAAAGCCTCTTTTACAATTAACATTGATTTCCATTCTTTTCTATCAATCAAATCTCATACATATAGTTCAATCACAATTCATGCATTTCATATTCCAAGTTAATCTCTATAAATTCATTTAATTCTCATACTATTGTTCATCTCATTTATTCAACTCAAAAGGCCACAAGTCATATTTTCATACATAACCCAATTCAATTTGACAATAATTGTCCATAGAAAACACGATTAGATTTCCTTTCATTCAAAAGTTCTTCTTTATCACTTAACATAATTTTCTCATGAAATAAGGCACTTTTATAGTCTCTAAAGATAGATTTAACTCACTTTTATTTTTGTCAAACAGTTCCCAAATATTTTTCCTGAGTTCTACATGATTTTAGAATAATTAATATATTTTTTTCGGATTTTTAAAAGCCAAGAATTAATTTTAAAATCCCAAAAAAATCGAATGTTTCAAAACTACCAAGTCCAGGTTTCGAACCCGCGACCTGAGGGAAGCCAGCTGCAACCGCAAGCCAACTGGGCTAGTGTGCAACCACGGTAAGTGTAGGGAAATAATAGATAATTATTTGGGTTTTCGGGTTTTGGGTTTATTCAAAAATTCAGAAATAAAAGCAGAGCATGGGTTTCGAACCCGAGACCACTTGGTCGCCCAAACGCTACAGTAGCGCCCAACACACTTAACCAATTGGTCTAAGAGACCAGATTGTTACAAAGAGAATTGGAATTATTTTGATCCGATTCTCTGCTCATTACTAGTTATCAAAATTTCCAGAACGTTTTTAGTTCTGTTTCTTCTCCTTTTGAATCAAAACTTTCCAGATTTTATAATATGTACAAATACAGTAAACCAGTATTTTTAAATTCATTATTTGCTTATAAAACTTACATTTTTTATCTTATTTTATGTTCTATGTCCATAATTTCGACATTGAGAACAAATCACATTTGTACTCATTTTGAAATATAACTTTCTACAAAAATACTTCATTCCTTCATTCTTTCATTTATTAGTCAAATCACATTAATTTAGAACACAAAAATTCCTTTCTTTGCTACAATGAAATCACTCACATTTAACCAAATCAATTTCACATGAAGCATTCAATTTTGTCTCATATGTATAGATTTTCTTCACACAACATGGTTCTTAAATATCTAGCATTGCAAACATGATAGCTTCTAGCATTTTAACTTTCAATTAATCAATTAGCAATCGTTTTAACAAACATCTTCTAAATTACCAATTCATCTCTACATAAGCAAACATGGGGCCAATTTCACTTAAGTTTTCATTAATAATTTTATCAAACTTTCCTAGCATGGTATCTTGCTTTAGAAGCATGAGAAACACCAACCTTATATGGAGAGAAAAAATCCAAAGAACTCCTAGAGAATCTCCTACAACGAATGAACAAAGCCTTCTCCTCCTAGATCAAGCCACGGAAGTCGCCTTCTTCTTGATTAAGCTAGAACCCGAGCCTCCCCTAGTGCAAAAATCTGGCCTCCTCTCCTAGTTGAAGCACTCACACAAAACACTCACGTTTCAATCTCACAAAACTCCTCAATCTTTTTTCTTACAACTTGTATCTTTTCTCTCTTTCAATTCATTCTTTTAGGTGCCATGAGAACTAGTGTAGGGGGGGGGGGTATTTATACAAATTCTTAGGGTGAATGGAGGGCTAGGATTAAATCCGTTGGTTAGAGATTGAGGGCCAAGATGTACTAGGGAGTTATAGAAACTACCCATGATGAACAACCACCTCTCCACCACTTCCATCTCTCCCACTCACTCCATTCTAATCCGGCCAAGAGTGAAAGGGTGTGCAATACACACTTCCATTGCATGCACATGCCACCTAGTGTCCCCGATTTTCAAATTTGTTCATGTGACAAATTTAATTGTCCACGAAATGAGTCTACACTACAAGTTAGACCATTTCAAAAGAGAACTGAAGTAAATGGGCTCACTAAAGGGCCAATCTAACCATGGGCTCAAAATAATTAAATAGTTAATTAATAGAGTGGGCTTAAAGGAGACAATTAGGCTTAGATTTAAATTAGGCTTTTAAAGAGAATAATTTTTTTGGAAAATAAAGAGGACAAATGCTATATAAAATATTTTATACGAGAAATTATACAAATGAAATCATATGTGCGAAACACGTAAAATCACAAAATCTACATAAATTAAAATTAGGGTGTTACAAGAGACAATATGTAACACCCCAAAATTTTTTTTCTATTACTTATTCCAATGATCTTCAACTTAACCTATTACTCATCTTCATCTTTCTTAGAAAAATACTTCAGAGATTTTATTAAAAATTCCAACAGAGTTTCCCCTAAAATATTAGCCCTTTTACAGAATTTCCGTACCGAAATCTGAAAACAATCACATAACACAATGTACATATAATATTTTTTAATCCTCCCCAGGCCAAATCATTCTACATCACACAGGCAATAATATCAACGGCTATAAAGGCTTAATACTTCATAATAAGAAAGAAACGAATTAAAACCAAAAATTCTTTTGAAAACATATATGGTTTTTAGAAAAACTTTAGAAAAATCCTTCAGAAATCAACCACAAAACACATAATACATCTTCTACCCCCGTTACTACATATCATATATATATATATATATATATATATATATATATATATATATATATATATATATATAACCCATCAACTACAAACAAAAGTATAACAACCAAATCATATCCCTACCTCACCTCGCTGCTATCAAACCTGCAGGAGAGTTAGGATCATCCACCCTCAGAGAGGGACTCCCCTAACCCCCAGAATACAACAGGGGTTAGCCATGTCTGGTGTGAGTATAATCTACTAATCTAGCAAATAAATTAAACTATAAAGAAAACACATTGAACTTACGAATATCATGCTAATAAAACTCTACCTGAAATATTAATATAGAAACATCATAAATGCAATTTTATATCAAGTACTTGACTAAATCTGCACCCATCTACACGTTCATAACCACGCTCTCTACCTTGAAGTTGTGCCTTGGCAGGTAGTTCCCGTCATTTCCATGGGAATAGCGGGCGGGTAGTTCCTCGACACAATTCCAAGGCATATCGACTTATTTCAACTTATATCACAACTTACTTTTAGTTTTAAAATAATTCCCATATCCATCACTTAACACACATTACTATATACATCACACTACTATCACATATAACTTTACTTTCCATTCATATAATATTATATTATACAAACACACTTTCTTTACTTCTCGTACTCTTTTTCATACCACAATTTGTTTGAGTTATTCACAAAAATTTTACATATGTAATCCTTCAAGATTAATCTCATAAACACCACATCATATTAATTTATAGATATAACTCCTTCACTTTATTCTCAAATACAAAACACTATCTTATAATTTATGTTTTTATGAATACCTTGAAAAATACGGAATTTGGCGGCGTAGATGATGTCGAAGATGATTGAGGATGATGCTAGAGACAATGTGTAATACCCCAAATTTTTTTTCTTTCTATTACTTATTCCAATGATCTTCAACTTAACCTATTACTCATCTTCATCATTTCTTACTTAGAAAAATAGTTCAGAGATTTTATTAAAAATTTCGGCAGTTTCCCCTAAAATATTAGCCCTTTTACAGAATTTCCTTACGAAAATCTGCAAACAATCACACAACACAATGTACATGTAATATTTTTCAATCCTCCCCAGGCCAAATCATTCAACATCACACAGGCAGTAATATCAACGGCTCTAGGGGCATAATACTTCATAATAAGCAAGATACGAATTAAAACAAAAAATTCTTGTGAAAACATATAAGGTTTTTAGAAAAACTTTAGAAAAACCCTTCAGATTTCAACCACAAAACCTAATACTCCACAATAAGGTGGCCACGGGTTTTCATAATTCATCACAACACTGTTTATATATCCACAACTTTCAACTATAATACATCATTTACCCCCTATATATATATATATACTACAAACAAATGTATAACAACCAAACCATATCCCTACCTCACCTCGTTGCTATCAAACCTGCAGGAGAGTTAGGGTCGTCCACCCTTGGGGGGGACTCCCCTAATCCCTAGAAAACAACATGGGTTAGCCATGTCTGGTGTAAGTATAATCTACTAATTTAGAAAATAAATTAAACTATAAAGAAAACAAAATGAACTTACAAATATCATGCTAATAAAACTCAACCTGAAATCTGAATATAGAAAAATCATAAATGCGACTTTATATCAAGTACGTGACTAAATCTGCACCCATCTACACGTCCATAACCACTCTCTCTACTTTGAAGTTGTGCCTCGGCAGGTAGTTCCCACCATTTCCATGGGAATACCGGGCAGGTAGTTCATCGACACAATTCCAAGGAAAATAAAGCTGAGGAGCATTCCTACAGATAGACCGAAAACGCATTTATTTGGATGATTCTTTAGCTTGTATTTTAGGGCTCTTTCGAGGACTTGACGAAGGTGAGCTTCACTTGTCTTGGATTTCACGTATACATAAACCTCCATGCAGTCGTGTATCATATCATGGAAAGATGGCCGTCATGGCCCTTTTATATGTGGCTCCAGCATTTTTAAGTCCGAATGGCATGACAAGGTAGCTGTAGGTTTCCCAGGGTGTAGTGATTTTTTTTTCTTCTTTAACGAGCTTAATTTGGTTATACCCCGAGAAAGCGTCTATGAATGAGAAAATCTCGTGGCCAGCGGTCCTATCCACGAAGATATCAATGTGTGGCAGTGGAAAGTAATCTTATTTCAACTTATATCACAACTTATTTTTAGTTTTAAAAGCATTCCGATATCCATCGCTTAATACATATCACTATATGCATCACATAACGATCACATATAACTTTACTATCCATTCATATAATATTATATTATACAAACACATTTTCTTTACTTCTCATACTCTTTTCCATACCACAATTTGTTTGAGTTATTCACATAAATTTTACATACTTAATCCTTCATGATTAATCTCATAAACACCACATCATATTAATTTATAGATATGACTCCTTCACTTTATACCCAAATACAAAACACTACCTTAATTCACATATAACACCGTTACTTTTCATTTTTAATCACATAACAGAAATATTCTACTTTTCATAATTATCTTCACAACACCCTTTTGTAATTTTCTTTTATAATTACACAATGCAATAACCACGTTTTTCATATGTAGTTAACCACCCACTTCATTCACCATTCATTTTCATTTACATTACTCATAACTTATATTCTTTCATACTCATCTTCATTCATCTTCATTTTCTTTCTCATTCTCATATTCCATCACATGCTTTCCTTACATTCTTGTTTTCCTTTTTATTTCACATAAATTCATCTTATTGATGTAACCCCCATTTCTGCAAATACGTATTTTCATGAGTATTTTTCTGTATCTCGATATTTATAAATTGTTATTGTTAAATTCGTTTTGAGTTTCTTTGTTAAAGCATTTTTCTAAACAATAATTATAATTATTTTGAATAAATGTTGTTTCCATTTTTACTTGATCAACTATTCACATTTAAACTCAAACCAGAATTATTATTACTGTTTGGACTATTTCAACAAAATTCCTATTTTTATATATTGATAATATCCTGATGATTGCTATTATTATTGTTAGTATTTTTATTGTTATTATTATTATTATTATTGATGTTATTATTAGTATTATTATTTTTATTGCCATGGTTATTATTTCTATTCTTATTGTTAATATGGTTATCTATTATTATTATGATTGATTATTAAAACAAATCAATTCTTATTTAGTAATGGTGTTTTTGATTGTTCCAAATAATTTATGTAATGAAATTATATCAGATATCTTATTTTTTGTATTCGGATTTGTATTGATCAATTATATTCATGTACAATGTATTTTCATTTATTGGATCTATACCCAAATACCCAATAACTTAATATCCCTCTTTTCCCCTATAAATACCCTAATCTCTATTTAATTAAACCCAAACCCTATTTTAATTAACCCTAGCCGTCATTAACCCCGTTATTGTGCATTCCCTTTACCCCTCTATTGTTCATCCTTCTCGCTCCTCTCACTGTTTTCGTCTTCAACCCACCGAACCCTATCTCCATTGCTCCGACCACCACCATTCCCTTCCTCGTCACTCCTCTCATCCCCATCCTCCCCATCACCCCCATCGTCAACTCACCCCGCTCAACCAACTCCCTCCATTGCCATTGAACCCATTGCTCCATCGCCGAACCCATCAACCCATCTCGTCTTCATCGTTGTTTTCATCGCCGACCCTCTCCGTGCACCCCCTTCATCAACCTAAGATTCCCTTCATCCTCTTCATCATCGTCCAAGCCCCAAGCGCACCCCGTCTTCGTCTCCTCTATTTTTGTCGAGAACAGAGTCACCATCGAAGCCATCGTTGCATCGTTGTCTGCCGTCGCCGCCCGTGCCATGGTCGCCACTGCCATCGCTTCACGACTGCACCGCCGCCAGATGTCGCCGAAGTCACTCCCACGCTCTCTCTCGGTCGAAGTGAGGAAGGAGGAGAAGACAGTGGGCATCAGGTGTTTGCTATGTTGGTTAGTAGGATCTCGTACTTGGCCATTTGGTGTTCGGCAGAAGGAGAGGAGAATGGATTCGGTGTTTGGTGTGTTGGGTATAGGCGATCCGAGAACACCATTTGCTGTTCGCTTGGGATCCACTGTGTGTGCATGTGTTGCTGTTTGCTGTTTGCTGTTTGCTGTTCGGTCTTCGAGTTGCCGTTTGGTGTTTTGCACGTGTCTCGCTGTGTTCTTGTGGATCGTCGACTGAGATTATAACCCCGTTATTCTATATTGTTTGAATCTACTAATTAACAGGCAAGTCTTTTCTTAAACTAGTATTTTATTTTGTTCAAGATCCCTTTGATCTCTGCAAGTAGATCCCATCATTTGCTTATCATGCTGTATTTGATAATTCCGTTAAGTCTATTGAGGGTTTACATGAGCTAATCCGAGATATTCTTAATATCGTGCCGCTCTCTTTGGTCTAAAACCTAGTCCCTATTGTTTCATTGCATATGCACAAATACATGAAAAACAGCTAGATCCATGCCAAAGACTTGTTGACGAATTGTATACATGTTAAATTGAATTTGATAGATGAAGTAATACCATGCCTGTGAAATTGTATCTTAAACATAGAAATATGCATGTTGACACCTAGGATCGCTTTGTTTATTAATTTGCATGAAATATATGATTGTATGATTTATTTATTGCCCCTTTCATGTTAAAACAAATTCTGGACTGTTGGTAGCTTCTTTTTTAATCAGATTTTTGACCATGTTACTGTCATAATTTGAAATAACTTTCTGAAGATGAAATTTAGCCTCTGATGTCTAGTTTACTGCCCTTTTTGCGGATTTATATTCCGATGTGTAATCTGTTATATATCATCATTTTAGTACAGCTGTGTCAGAACTTTCAGATTCACAATGCATGTGTATCCTGCTATTCTATAATTTATTTGACTATGTTAACAGTAAAAAAAATATGAAATAAATCTAACTGAACCTAGACATGTGTAGGAATGCCCCAGAATTTTTAAAGATTTATTTGATCAGTTCTCTAACCTGAAACAAATAGTTGAACACAATTTACTACATGCTGCCTAAACATAAAACCTGAATAGAATAGAGTTTTCGCCCTAGTTTCTGTATCTTTTATATGCCTTATTTATATTTGCTGGAACCATATGGAAGTCTACTTTCTAGACCTTCTGACAGATTCAGATTTTCTATTTTGTAGTGGATGTAATCCATGTTTTAGTACAGCAAGGTCATGTTGTCCTGATTGTGTGGATTGCGCTTAATTAATGTGTTTACTTCATGGTTTGCCTGTAATGCATAGAATTAGTCACACTTAGTATAATACTACATTGATACCTTCTTTCATGCTCACATAGGATAAAAATAAATTATTAACAAGCCGGGGTACTATGGGTAGACTTGGTAGTGAACGATCGGAAACTGTACTCGGCAAGGCCTTATCATTATATTGTATTGTCATTGGAAGAAGGAGAAATATTGATTGGAAGAAGAAGTATTGATTTCAAACTATTTATTGTTAATTATTGATCATAAAATTATCATTATCAACGTCGAGTACACGATCCGTGAATTCACCATCAATTTAGAACGTTCACTGTGTGTTTGCGCCGAACCTGTAGTATGGGATGCAGTAGTATGTGCACTAGATAGACTAATAAAATGATTAATAACCTGCATACTTCATCTCGTATTGAACTTGAATTGACATCACTCATTACATGTGTGATTATTGTAAACCTTTGATATTATTGCCTACTCTTTGCTTTGTTCTTTGACTTTGATCATGTTCCCTTTTCTTTGATATTCATGTTTCTTTTATTCTCTGTTTTTCTCTACTTGCTGTCCATGACTTGCTCTAAGGACACTCTTTTCTTTCTTTTTAAATCAAGAATTTACAGGTACTGAAGGAGCAATACCAGAAGGAATTGGTGAGAAAACTCTTTGAAGATTGGAGCCGGACCATTAGACTGCTATAACTATCTTTTGTTATTTGCTTATTGTATTGCTTTTATCATACTTTGTATTCTTGGGCTTTTATGACCCGGAGTTTATTTTTATCCCAGATGTTGGATTATTATTTAGTGAATTTATTTCATGATTATTTTGGAATTTATTCATTGTTTATGTGGTTATTCTCTTCTCTGCGTGGTTGTATTCTCCTGTATATTGTTGAGTTAATCTGTTACAGCTTATGAATAATGTATAATCATTCGCTGGACCTTTGTTATGTGCTTATATCCCCGTATTTCGGGAAGCAGGGCATGAAAATTTATTTGTCAACCAGTGAGCCACAGTATCCCACTATACTGAAAGCCGATAGCCTAGTAAACACGCAGACCTCTGCCCCCCCGGGTCTTATGTGTCCGAGGCTACGTCTTCCTCCCAGCCTATGCTAGTGAGGGAAACACGCACCCCAAGTAGAACTGGGGTACTTCCTCCCAGCCAAAGCCAGGAGAGAAAAATATGCACCCCAGATAAACTGGGTACTTCCTCCCAGCTGAAGCTACCGAGGGAAACACGCACTCCTAGTTTCACTAGGGTACTTCCTCGCGACATCTGTCATCGAGGGAATAACCGGGCTTCAAGTCGATAGCTTGGGCGATAAAAACACACTCCCCAAAAATAGTTTAGGTAATAACCACGCACCCCAAACTAGTCCTTGGGTATTAGGAGGTCTAGCCCAAACCCTCAGAATTTCTGTAAGTACTGGTCAACAACAATTATTTAATAATATCATTTTTCATTTCATTTTTTCATCTCATTTTATCATCACAAAGCATCTCATCTTTTATTTCAATAACTTGCCAAATCTTTGGCTTTAACCAATGCGATTTATTATCTCATCATATCACATATTCACGTCCACCCAGTTATTTCATTTATAGGATTATTACTTCATAATATTCCGTATCATCAACGTATCAAAGTATGCAATTAATCACATTATAATATCTTATGCACATGTCAAATTAAGTAGATGATTCTACCATATTATCGCCCATTAATTTCACTTTGAACATCACTAATTTCATCGATTATCATATCACAACTCATTATCACCGATATATATCACAAACATGCACCACACATATACAGGTTCCAAAAAAAAAAAACACAAATCACTTATTTCGTCTAATTAAGCATTATAACATCCCATTATAGTATGCTATCCCATACACCATGCCCCATGTACTCAAAATCACCTATAAGGGCTTATATGCCCAAAAACATGCACATGATATAAAAAGTGCATAAACTGCATAATCTATCGATTTTTATGCTTTAACACATCACACTAACCTATAATTTATGTTTTATATACTCAGAATCATTAATTTTCCCAAATATCACAAAAACTCATTTTCGGCCCTTTATGAATCTGTATTTTCCTTCAAAATCGAATTTTGCCATAACTTCTACAATATATATCAAAAAGCTACGAAACTTGACCACAACATAGAGTATATGTAGATGCATCATACTCACCTGAAGAATCGAGCAAACGATGTCCCATGTCCGCCCAAGAGCCAATCAAAATTCACTCTTTAATGCCTATTAATAAATTTACAGAACTCACGAGTCATTAATTCAAAATACACATTATCAATCCACCGAATTCACACTAAATATACTTACACATTGCATATAACATACCTAAGCATTTCAAATCAACTATTTTCTATTCTTGTTACCAAATCCCAATTTTTTTAAATCAATAAACTTTATTTTCACACTTCCTGATATCAAGAAAATTTCTAATAATTATCAAACAATTGCTAAAATAAATCTTAGATGCTTCTAAATTATTCCATATTATTGCACATCATTCATAGTATTTCTTAGTACACAATAGCCATAATTTTTTTTAACTCAAACCCTAGGTTAGGAAAAATTTCCAAATTATTATTAACATTAAAATCTTACACCTTAAGCGTGTTTTACATGCTCGAAGCATCTCTCTACCAAGATTTTTATTCAAAGAAAAGTAAAGCACAAAATCCAATAATCAAAGGTACAAATTAATATACCTACACGGAATTTTTTCGAAAAACCGACACCACCACGAAGAAGAGCACCCAGAAATTTACTAGAAAACCCAAACTATTTGAAGTTGGAGGTGAAAATTGGGTGGGTTTCTGAAACCCCTCTTTTCATTTTCGGTATTTTCGGATATATTTTTATTTCTTTGTGTATTTCTTCATCCTGTATTTGTTCGACTCATTTTGAACCGTATATTGGACCTTCTTTTTCAATATATATATTCATCTGTTTGGTTTTTCATCTTTTATGTGATCTCCTTGATTCGATTGTCAGTCTGTTGTTTCGTCTCTGATTAATCGAGCCATTATTTTTTATCCTCATTATAATTTGTTCATGCCCTATTATGCTTATTCATTTTGTTTCCACCTTTTTATTGTATCTATTTATTCCCAAATCCAATATTAAACCCATTGAGTACCCAATATTAAACCTGTTAGCCCATATACCCTATACCCAATAATACCCAACACCCATTTTACACCTAACCCTAAAATCCACCTCCTATATAACAACCCAACTGTTTAACCCTACAAACCAAACCCTAATCACTTTTTCCCCAGCCACCAACTATCCCCTACCTCCCGATCACCCTTACCTCCTACTTCCGCTCGTCTCTTATCTCCAACCCACTTCCGACCCTCCTACCTCCAGTGTGCACTCTCGTCTTCTCCTCCCAGTCCCATGCACCTTATCCTGATGCATCCCTATGCTGCCCTCCTCCCGAGCGCTGCATGACTACAGCAAAGCCGGCAGCAGCCCGTGCTGCATCCCCCTTTCGACGATAGCAGCGACGACAGCCCCTATCGCCGCCTGCTCCGATGCCTCAGCAGGTCCCCCTGCCTTCCTGTCATGCCGCCAGTCAGCAGCCAGGCTGCCGCAACGCTCTCCTGCCGTGCTGTTTTTCCCCCCAACACCATACATAGCAGCGACAGTAAGCAACATTGACAGTCATGTGTAGCACTGCCGTCGCTCTCTCATCGCGTGCACACCAGGGTTTGCCTTGGCCTCGGCTTTGTATGCGGACGCCGACTTTGTAGGTGCATGTGTTTGATCTCGTGTGTTGGTGTTCGTGGTTCGTGGTTCATGGTTCGTTCGTTGAGTTCGTGCCGGGAATCTGTTCTCGTTATTCCCATCTTTTGGTTCGTTCCGTCGTCGACTATAAGGCAAGTAACTTGTATACTTTTCTGTTGCATATACAAGTACTAAATACCTCCTGTAATGTAGTTGTGTTTTAAAGACAATTTTTTTGCAAAACCCTTATTAGATCTTGTCTCTATGTATTGATCCGCCCGTAGTTGTCTCATTACACACACGACATAAATAACTTAGATCTAATAAATTCTTGATGTATACATGCATGTTGTTCGTGAGTTATGAGGTGTTGCATGAATCTTGCGTGCTTGATGTGTTAGTAGTAGTATAATTCATGGTAGACTTGTTAAATACCCTATACCATGTTGCTTGGACATCTAGTGTACCATATTTCACAGTTTGTTATGATTTGGATGAGTTTTATATGATCTAGTTGATTTTCTGCATGAAGAATATTTCTGTGTTTGTTGTTACCCCATTTTTGTTCAGTATTTTAGACCCTATTAAGGTCAGTATATGAAAATTATTTGTGAATATGAATTGTAGAGAATTCTGTCTATTTTCTAGAATTTCTGACAGAGCTTAATTTCAATTTGTGAGTTGCAAGTTATGGCTATTTTACTACAAAGGTGTAGAAAAAATTATAGATTTGATTTTATGTGACTTCTGGAGACTAATTTATTTTTATACTGATGTTAAAGATAATATTTTGATCCAATATTTTGCTGAGCACAACTAGACTTGATTGGGATTAACCCCTATTTTTTGTGGATTTAATTGATGACATTTATAAACTATTCTATGCTAGCAAACAACTACTATACTTGCAGAATTTTCATGCTGTTCAGTAAAGAACCTTAATTTCAACCTGATTCTACTTGTTGCTGATAAAAACTCCATGAATAGGAAATGTAGCCTACCGTATCTACTTTACTATCCTTTTGACGGGTCTGAAATTCAATTTATATTTTGTAATCTATTGCTGTTGTAGTACTGCTGTGTTTGTGATTTCAGATTTACAAACTGGCTGTATCTTACTTTTTTCTAATTTTACTTGACTATTTTATCTATGTTGGAAAATTATAAAACTTTATTTTCTGTAACTAAACATACTAGGGAATACTCCAGATTTTTTTTGGATTTAATTAGTAAGTATTTATGTCATTTTCCTGTTAATGAATACAAACTTCTGATTTCTGGCTGAACATGTTTTCTGGATACAATTCTGTTTTGAGTTCTGTTTTTGTGAAATACCATATGACATACATATTTGCTGGATTCGGCTGAGAATCTATTTTCCAGATTTTCTAACGGATCCAGGTTTGCATATTTTTGGCAAGGGAAATCCCAGGTTTGGTGCAGTACTGTCTTGTATTGAACTAGAATTTTCGTTATCTTGATCTTTTATGAGTTGTCTTTCACTTGTACATGTTTATCTTTCAACCTGAACTTGTTACTTGTTCATTCCATGTTATTCTTGCCCTGTTTTGTGACACATACATGCCTGTTTGATAAAAATAACAAATAACTAAGTCGGGGTTAAGGGAAAGATCTAGTAGTGGAAAATATAGAAATGTGTACTTGGAAGGGGGCCCATGTTTCACACCTGGTTATCTGTTATCTATTACCTGTTATATAATTATGCATGATCCTGATTATCTTTTTACCTGATTTCTAACTACATACTTCCTTGCAAGAAGGTGTACTCAGAAGGGGGCTTGTGTTTCTCACCTTTTACCCGACTACATACTTCCATATGAGAGGGTGAACTCGGAGGGGACCGTAGGTCCTACCTGATGCATGATTACCTGTTACATGATACCTGATCCTGCACCTGTTTACCTGATACCTGAGTACACAGCCCTATAGAATCCACTACGAAATCTAAACGTAACTTGTTTGAATGTAGCAATCATGTGGTAAATAGATGGGACGCATGAAGTGCTACCTACAGAAAAATAATTACAAGACTTGACATGACATACCATGACACCTGTTACATGCTTACCTGTACATGTTACCTGTTTACCTGTTCACCTGCTTGCATGATACATGATACTTGATACCTGATACATGTTACCTGTACCCTGTTAGCATATCATGTTACCTAATTTTGTTTTCCTGATTCATGCTAGTTGTTCTATTTTGTTGTCATGACTATTCCATGCTATGTTGCTTCCTCTGTTACTCTACATTTGTTTATCTTTTCCATGTACTTGTTTCCTGCACTACAAGTGGCCCGTAACTTGCATTGAAGGACGTTTTGTTTCTCTTTCATTTTCCTGAAATTTATTAAATTGCAGATTTTGGTGATCAGCTACCGCTGGAGTAGGTGATCTGAGATTCTAGTTACTAGAGTTCTTGCTATATTTATTTTCCTGTTGCTTATCTTGAATAAATATATTTGCTACTTAGATTATTTTTATTGGGCAGTTTGATCCAGAATTTATGACTTGTTCAGATCTGATTTATTTGAGATTATTAAGTTTTGTTTCAAGTAAATCCTGTTGGTACATTGACTCATTCATGCATGCGTGGTTGATTTCTCCTTGTTTATTTCATGTTAATTCTTTGAAATGTTGTAAAGATCCTGACAGCTTATGGATGATGAAAATCATTCGCTAGACTTAGACACGTTTCTGTATTCCGTATCTCCTTTTTGAGAAGCGGGGCGTGACAGTTTCAAAAAACCCTAAAGTGGGTTCTTGGAGGTTTCGGTTGGGATCAAGAAGGGGGAGAAGAGAAAAATGGAGAATGGCACACTTGAAATATTATGGATTTTAATAATTAAAGAGATTGGGGTTTGGGCCTAAGCCCATTTCTAATGAAAAACTCATCTTTCTTAGTTAATTTCAATGCCACATTTTTCAAATTTTCACTCTTCAAGCTAGGACCATACAATTCCTTTAAATTAACAAATATTCGACCCTCTATTATGCACAAACATCCACAAAAAATTTCATGTTAATCCGGATTCATCTCCTCCAAGAAAACACATTTCAAACTCCTATGTTGCCAATTTTTCCGTTCAACCCCAAACTTCAATTTAATCACTCTAATACAAAAAAAATCAATTAATATGAGAAAATATACTTAGAAACATATTTAAAATAATTTAAACCAAATTGTTAAGGAATTAAAAAAAACAGATGTTACATTTTACACACCTCAAAAGTAGCTTGTCCTCGAGCTACGAGGGTAGAGATAACTCCTTGAATAATTCAGGATACCTCCTTCTCATAATCTCCTCGGACTCCCAAACAATCATTGACATCAGAACTCCATTGCACCTTCAATAACTGAATAGCTTGTCGCCTTGTTCTCCGCACCGATCGATCTACAATAGCCACTGGCTTAATATGATATGACACATCTGGCCGAACTTCAATTTATGGCGGCTCAACAACTTGAGATGGATCTCTCATACACTTCCTCAACCTAGAAACTTAAAATACATCATGAATATCTGACGTCTCAGGGGTAAGCTCTAAAGGATAAGCCACAGTTCCAATTCTTTCAATAACTTTGAGGGACCCGACAAACCTCGGATCTAACTTTCCTCGATTCCCAAAACGACGTACTCCACACATAGGGGAAACCTTCAAAAATACCAAAACTTCAACTTCAAATTCAAGTGGCTTTCTTTGCCGATCTGCATAACTTTTCTATTGGCTTTGCGCAACCAGCAATCTACGCCAAATTAAATTAATTTGCTCAGAAGTCTCCTGAATCATATCAGGCCCAAGCAACGGTGCATCACCAACCTCTGTCCAACATGACAGGGATTTGCAAGGTCGTCCATATAATGCTTCAAAAGGTGCCATGCCAATACTCGCCTGGTAACTATTATTATAGGCAAATTCAATTAAGGGAAGATGATCCTCCCAACTTCTTCCAATGTCTAGAACGCAAGAACGAAGCATATCCTCCAAAATCTGGTTCACCCGCTCCATCTAACCACCTGTCTCAGGGTGATAAGTTGTGCTCAAATCTAACTGTGTCCCCTTCTCTCTCTGAAAAGATCTCCAAAATTTGGATACAAACAAGGAATCCTTGTCTGAGACAATAGAGATGGGTACCCCATGCCAGCGCACTATCTGCTAGATGTACAATCTGACCAAACTGTCCGCTGTCCTGTTGACTCACACCGGAATAAAATGAGATGACTTCATCAATCTGTCTACAATTACCCAAACGCTCTCGTTTCCCTTATGAGAACGAGGAAGTCCATCGATGAAATCCATACTAATCATATCCCATTTCCACTGAGGAATCTCCAAGGGCTGTAACAACTCAGAAGGTCTCTGATGTTCCGCTTTTACTTTCTGGCAGGTAAAACACTTTGCAACAAATTCCCCAACATGTTTCTTCATTCCAGGCCACCAAAACGCTCTCCTAAAATCTCGGTACATCTTTGTACCACCGCGATGAATAGTATACTTACTATGATGAGAAATCTCCATCACCTGTTGCTGCAAACCATCCACATCAGGAACACAAAATCGATGATGATAACGAAGACCTCCCTCACTGTCTATGGTCCAATCAGTAGGGCATTCATCAATCTCATCCAGAATCAGATCATGCATCATCTGCAACAAATAAGAATCTCGAATGTGGGCTCGGATAATTAACTGCAAGATAGATGGCTGCACTGACAGACTGCCCAAATATGAGGTCATGCTACCCTCTACTATCAACGAAAAATCAAATTGACCCAGTGTCCCTAGCACCTTCCACTCCTGGGACATAAGAAGAGCCAACATCTTTCTTCTACTCAAAGCATCCGCCACCACATTTGCTTTCTCTGGGTGGTATTTTATTTCCACATCAAAGCTACTAAGGAACTCAAGCCACCTTTTGCTGCCTCATGTTAAGATCTTTTTGCGAGAACAAGTACTTCAAACTCTTATAATCTGTAAAGTGCTGAAACTACTCTCCGAACAAATAATGTCTCCACATCTTCAAGGCATACACTACTGCTGCCAATTCCAAATCATGTGTGGGATAATGCACTTCATGGGGCCGCAACTGTCTGGATATATATGCCATAGGCATACCTTCCTGCATCAAAACTGCACCTAGACCGGTACCACATGCATCAGTATATACTTGGAGAGGCACTCCCTTCTCGAGGGTAATCAAAACAGGACCTATCATCAATTTTTTCTTTAGCTCTTGAAATGCCTTTTCACTCTGTTCAGATCATACAAATGGTACATTCTTCCTAGTAAGCTGTGTCATCGGTGCAACAATAATAGAGAATCGAGGAATGAACCTCCGATAATAGCCAGCCAAACCCAAGAAACTCCGAATCTCTGTTACATTCGTGGGCTGTTCCCAATCTTTCACTGCTGCAACTTTCTCTGGATCCACCGCTATGCCTTCAGTGGACACAACATGCCCCAAAAATCGCACTTCTCGCTCCCAAAAATAGCATTTTGAAAATTTAGCATACAACTTCTGGTCTCGAAGTGTCTGCAACACAATCGTGAGGTGTTGTCTATGCTCTTCCATAGTGCAAGAATACACCAAAATATCATCTATAAACACAATCAAAAACCTGTCGATATAAGGACGAAAGGTCTAATTCATCAAATCCATGAAAAATGCAGGGCATTCGTCAGCCCAAAAGGCATCACCGAGAACTCATACAATCCATACCGAGTACGAAAAGCATTCTGCGGAATACTTCCCTCTTCAATGCTCATCTGATGGTACCCGGTCGGCAAATATAGCTGTGAAAACACTGTAGCTCCCTGCAACTGATCAAGCAAATCATGTATTCTCGGCAATGGATACTTATTCTTAATAGTCACCTTATTCAACTCCTGATAATCAATACACATCCTCTGTGAACCATCCTTTTTTGTTACAAAAATTGCCGATGCACCCCACGACGAATTAGTTTGGTGAATAAAATCCTTCATAAGCATCTCCTCTAACTATTTCTTCATCTCTTCCAATTCTTTAGGTGCCACTATATAGGCTAATTTAGAAATCGGAGTTGTACTAGGCATAAATCAGTCCTAAACTCCAATACTCGCTGAGGAGGAGGACCCGGAATCTCTTCAAATACATCCGGAAATTCACAAACCACATCAACATTTTCAATTTCCACTTTAGGTATCTCCACCAACCCCAAATAAACGGACATAACATCATCATCCAAAGCACTGCATTCAATAAGAAACGGGGCTTCATCAGGCCTTCCCACCCTAATCCATCCTTCATTGCATTCCATTTGAGCATAATGCCTTCGCAACTAATACATCCCCAAAATGAAATGATAACCATCAAAACAAATCACCACAAAATCTATAGGGAACACACGGGATCCCATAGGAATCTGCACCCTCGACACACATCATACAATATAATAGAACTACCTAATGGTTACTATCTCTCACCGGGGTTTCTAAGGAGGACATAAGAATACCATGATGTAAAACATATGCACTGGCTATAAAAGACAATGCTGAGCTAGTATCAAATAAGATTCTAATAGGGCCCGCACCTGTAGGGACCTTGGTCTACAACTGACCGGATGCCTGGCCAACTGCATATACACGCGCTGGCACTAGGGCAAGTGCACGCTGCTGCGACTGAAAACCTGCCTGAGAACCTGCCTCAGATCCGGCCTGAGAACCTCTATCTCGAGCACCTGCCACAGGACCTCTATATGCACCACCAACTGGATATCTACAATCTCGCAACTGATGGTTTGTTCATCCACAATTGAAGCATCTCCTAATCAACGACCCAAAACAATCATGTGCCATGTGACCCATCTGACCGGAATTGAAACATCTCCTAGGCCCTGCAGAACTCCCCTGACTGCCTTCTTGTCTCATCGGGCCAGAACTAACTTGCTATGGTGGAGCAGTAGTAACTCTAGACTGCTGGGTCGAGGCTATAACTTTGCCTGGAGGACCCTGAACTCCTCCACCCCTCTTCGTATTCCTCATACCACTCTGACTAGTACTTACATATGGCTGAAATTTTTCTCTGAATCTCCACCTCTGAGTGTCTGGAGGCTGCCTGCTGAAACTCCTCTGAATCGGTTGTCCCTGCTGCACTTTCTTATCCGTGCCACTTGCCTCTTTCAACCTTTGTCGGGTTCTCTCCAAATTTCGTGCTAACTCAACTACCTCTTCAAAGGTGGCACTTCTACTGTTAGTTGCCATCAGACTTATCTGATATGCAGGATGCAGCCCCCTAATAAATCGATCTGATCGAAGCCGCTTGGTGTTTACCAAGTGTGGAGAAAAACGAGCCAAATGGTTAAACTTTGCTATGTACTCATCAAGAGTCATCTCACCCTGCCGTAATGCAAGAAACTCATCAGTCATACCAGCCTGTACTGACTCAGGTAGAAAATGCACCTCAAATCTATCTGCAAAGTCCTCCCACTCCATTTGCTGATAACTGAGAATCAAATCTCGAACATTGGCCCACCAAATCATCGCATCACTAACCAAATACATAACAGCCAGCTGCCTTTTCTCGATCTCTGACACATCCATGCGCTGAAAAAGGACCTTACAATGCTGTAGCCAAGTGGAGGCTGCTACCCGACCTCCAGTGCTATCATACTTAGTTGCTCTCAAAGTCTGAAAATCCTTCATCTTCTTAGCAAAACTAACTTCTTTCTCCCAGGACTCCATATGGACTGCCAAAGGTAGCCCCGACATCTGCTGACCTAGCTAGGCCAAAATTTGCTGTACAAAAGCTCCTGCACGGGCTAGATCCTCCTGCGAACCCTCCATCGCAGAAGCTGAAGTCCCTTCTGGTGCAGGATCTGCCTCCCTTAACCCGGGTGTCACTAGCGTAGTAGGAGGCGGCACACTCAACCTCGGTGTAGGAGTAGCTGGAATGATAGGTGTAGGATTAGTGGGCTCAGGAGCAACCTGCTCCGGCTCACTCATCCGAGGCTCCTCAGATATCTCAGGCCTTTTGCCTCGCCTACTCGGTCCAATCGAAGGAGTAGAAGGCACCTGACCAACTCTCCTTTTCATGCTCTACGACCTGACACCATTCAATAACATACTCAACATTAGCATGCACTTTCAAATTATATAACAAACTTCACATTATCTATTTTGCAAAAATTAACTCATACACACGCAACAAGATCACTAGAATTAACCAGCAATTCCTAGTTAACCTAGGCTCATATACCAAATGTAACACCCCCCCCCCTCCCCGAAAGAAAAAAAAAATCTTTTTTCTTTTTTTTCTATTACTTATTCCAATGATCTTCAACTTAACCTATTACTCATCTTCATCATTTTTTACTTAGAAAAATATTTCAGAGATTTTATTAAAAATACAATGTACATGTACTATTTTTCAAACCTCCCCAGGCCAAATCATTCAACATCACACAAGAAATAATATCGACTCTGGGGGCATAATACTTCATAATAAGCAAGATACGAATTAAAACAAAAAATTCTTTTGAAAACATATATGGTTTTTAGAAAAACTTTAGAAAACCCCTTCAGAAATCAACCACAGAACCCAATACTCTCCAACGAGGTGGGTACGGGTTTTCATAATTCATCACAACACTGTTTATATATCCACAACTTTCAATTATACACATAACCTCCCATTATACCAAATAATACATCATTTACCCCCGTTACAATATATATATAACCCATCAACTACAAACAAAAGTATAACAACCAAACCATATCCCCACCTCACCTCGCTGCTATCAAACCTGCAGGAGAGTTAGGGTCGTCCACCCTTAGGGAGGGACTCCCCTAACCCCTAGAAAATAACATGGGTTAGCCATGTCTGGTGTGAGTATAATCTACTAATTTAGCAAATAAATTAAACTATAAAGAAAACAGAATGAATTTACGAATATCATGCTAATAAAACTCAACCTGAAATCTAAATATAGAAAAATCATAAATGCGACTTTATATCAAGTACTTGACTAAATCTGCACCCATCTACACGTCCATAACCACTCTCTCTGCCTTGAAGTGGTGCCTCGGCAAGTAGTTCCCACCATTTCTATGGGAATAGCGAGCGGGTAGTTCATCGACACAATTCCAAGGCAAATAAAGCCGAGGAGCATTCCGGCAGATACACCGAAAATGCATTTATTTGGATGATTCTTTAGCTTGTATTTTATGGCTCTTTCGAGGACTAGACGAAGGTGAGATTCCCCTATCTTGGATTTCACGTATACATAAACCTCCATGCATGGAAAGATGGTCGTCATGGCCCTTTTATACGTGGCTCCAGCATTTTTAAGTCCGAATGGAATGACAAGGTAGCTGTAGGTTTCCCAGGGTGTAGTGAATTATTTTTTTTCTTCTTTAACGAGCTTAATTTGGTTATACCCGGAGAAAGCGTCCATGAATGAGAAAATCTCGTGGCCAGCGGTCCTATCCACGAAGATATCAATGTGTGGAAGTGGAAAGTAATCTTATTTCAACTTATATCACAACTTATTTTTAGTTATAAAATCATTCCGATATCCATCACTTAACACACATCACTATATGCATCACACTACGATCATATATAACTACTTTCTATTCATATAATATTATATTATACAAACACACTTTCTTTACTTCTCGTACTCTTTTCCATACCACAATTTGTTTGACTTATTCACATAAATTTTACATACGTAATCCTTCATGATTAATCTCATAAACACCACATCATATTAATTTATAGACATAACTCCTTCACTTTATACTCAAATACAAAAAACTATCTTAATTCACATATAACATCGTTACTTTTCATTTTTAATCACATAACACAAATATTATTTTTTTCATAATTATCTTCATAGCACCCTGTCTTAATTTTCGTTTATAATTACACAATGCAATAACCACGTTTTTCATATGTAGTTAACTACCCACTTGATTCACCATTCATTTTCATTTGCACTACTCATAACTTAGATTCTTTCATACCCATCTTCATTCATCTTCATTTTCTTTCTCATTCTCATATTCCATCTCATGCTTTCCTTACATTCTCGTTTTCCTTTTTATTTCACATAAATTCATCTTATTGATTTGTTGACCAGTGAGCTAGAGTATCTCACTATACTGAAAGCCGACAGTCCACTAAACACACAGACCTCTGCCCCCCCCCCACCCCTGGGGGTCTTTACGCATCCAAGGCTACGTCTTCCTTCCAGCCTATAGCAGCGAGGGAAACATGCACTCTAAGTAGAACTTGGGTACTTCCTCCCAGCCGAAGCCAGGAGGGAAAAATACGCACCCCAGATAAACTGGGTACTTCCTCGTAGCCGAAGGCAGCGAGGGAAACACGCACCCCTAGTTTCACTAAGGTACTTCCTCGCGACATCTGTCATCGAGAGAATAATCGGACCTCAAGCTGATAGATTGAGTGATAAAAACACGCACCCCAAATGTAGTTTGGGTAATAACCACGCACCCTAAGCCGGTCCTTGGGTATTAGGAGGTCTAGCCCAAACCCCTAAGATTTTTGTAGGTACTAGTCGACAACAGTTATTTAATAATATCTTTTTTCATTTCATCTTTTATATCAATAACTTGCCACATCTTTGACTTTAACCAATGTGATTTATTATCTCATCATATCACATATTCACGTCCACCAAGTTATTTCATTTATAGGATTATTACTTCATAATATAACGTATCATCAACGTATCAAAGTATGTAATTAGTCACATTATAATATCTTATGCATATGTCAAATTAAGTAGATGATTCTATCACATTATCGCCCATTAATTTCATTTTGAACATCACTAATTTCATCGATTATCGTATCACAACTCATTATCACCCATAAATATCACAAACATACACCACACATACACAGGTTCCAAAAAAAACCACAAATCACTTATTTCATTTTTTAAAGCATTATAACATCCCATTATAGTATGCTAGCTCATACACCATGTCCCATGTACTCAAAATCACCTATAAGGGCTTATATGTCAAAAAACATGCACAAAACATGCACGGGATATAAAAACTGCATAAACCGCATAATCTATATATTTTTATGGTTTAACACATCACACTAACCTATAATTTATGTTTTATATACTCAAAATCGTTAATTTCCCCAAATATCACAAAAACTCATTTTCGGCCCTTTATGAATCCGTATTTTCCTTCAAAATCGAATTTTGCCATAACTTCTACAATATATATCAAAAAGCCACGAAACTTGAAGACAACATAGAGTATATGTAGATACATCATACTCACCTGATGAATCGAGCAAACGGTGTCCCACGTCTGCCCGGGAGCCAATCAAAATTCACTCTTTAATGCCTATTAATAAATTTATAGAACTCGTGAGTCATTAATTCAAAATACACATTATCAATCCACCGAATTCACACTGAACATACTTAAACAACGTATATAACATACCTAATCATTTCAAACCAACTATTTTCTATTCTTGTTACCAAATCTCAATTTTTTTTAAACTAATAAACTTTATTTTCACACTTCCCGATATCAGGAAAATTCCTAATAATTATCAAACAATTACTAAAATAAATCTTAGATGCTTCTAAATTATCCCCTATTATTGCACATCATTTATAGTATTTCTTAGTACACAATAGCCATGAATTTCTTTAAACTCTAGCCCTAGGTTAGGAAAAATTTCCAGATTATTATTAACATTAAAATCTTACACCTTAAGCATGTTCTACATGTTCTAAGCATCTCCTACCATGATTTTTATGCAAAGAAAGTAAAGCACAAAATCCAATAATCAAAGGTACAAATTAATATACCTACATGAAATTCTCTCGAAAAACCGACACCGCCACGAGGAAGAGCACCCAGAAATTTACTAGAAACCTTAAACTATTTGAAGTTGGAGGTGGAAATTGGGTGGGTTTCAAAAAACCCTGAAGTGGGTTCTTGGAGGTTTCGGTCGGGATCAAGAAGGGGGAGAAGAGAAAAATGGAGGAGAATGGCAAACTTGAAATATTGTGGATTTTAATAATTAAATAGATTGGGGATTGGGCCTAAAGCTCATTTCTAATGAAAAACTCATTTTTCTTAGTTAATTTCAATGCCACATTTTTCAAAATTTCACTCTTCATGCTAAGACCATACAATTCCTTTAAATTAAAAAATATTCAACCCTCTATTATGCACAAACACCCATAAAAAATTTCGGATTAATCTAGATTCATCTCCTCCAAGAAAACACATCTCAAACTCCTATATTGCCAATTTTTCCGATCAATCCCAAACTTCAATTTAATCACTCTAATACAAAATAAAATCAATTAATATGAGAAAATATACTTAGAAACATATTTAAAATAATTTAAACCAAATAGTTAAGGAATTAAAAAAAATAGATGTTACACAATGCGAAATTTCAGATTCGGGTTTTGATTTGGAGAAAGGGAGGTGAAATTAAGGAAAATCTCTAAATTAGGGTTTCAGATTGGAGAGATGGATGTGAAATTGGAAAGCATGATGGGCTTTGAACTAATTGGAGGAGTCGGAGGAGTTGGATGAAATTTGATGGAGGTGAAGGAACAGGAGGATTTGGACGAATTTTGGGATTAGGGTTTTTTCTATTTGGGTTTCGGAGTTGGAGGAGATGAAGTTGGGAGAGATGACGTGAAGGGGAGAGAGTGAGAGCCTGATACCTAACTGTATGTCAAAGTAGTCCCACCATAGGCTGTAGTTTACAATTGTGGCCTCAGTATAACCAAGGCTGTAGGTTGGAATTGTGGCCTCTATTTAGAATGAGGCTGCTATTCCCAACTGCGACCTCTCTTTTACAAAAAAATATTTAGAATAAAATATTTAGAATATTTCTCTAAATGTCCACTTTGTCTCCCCTAATTGCCTCTTTGTGTTCAAAGTTTTGAGACACGGTTGCTATTGCCAATTGTGGCAATCAATTTACATTGTTGTTGTAGTTGCCAATTGCGGTTATACAAAAAATTCAATGGAGAGGCTGCATTATTCAAATTAGACAGCTCAACAATAGAGCTGACTATGCCCTTTTAGGAAACTCACTAATGCGCACTATACATGCAAAGATATGGCAGTTACAAGAGTGGGGCCCACATAACTAATCTAAGCCCTACAATACAATTCATCATACAACCTACATTACTGTCACGCCCCGCTTTCCAAAACATGGGAATACGAGTTCGTGACTGAGGCTCAGCGAATGATGCGAATACATCATTCATAATCTGTACAGGTAATTCAACAACAAGATAACAAAAACAAACCACGCAGGCATGTAAAATCACAATATGATAACAAAAGTTTATGACATAGTCCATAACATAACCAACAGCTGGGAATAAAAAGTAGTTACGGGTCAAACACGCTCGGAATACAATAAAGAGTAGCATGAATAAAACATGAACTAAAGTAACATGATAATTAACAAGACTAAAATACTTGATCAGCAACACCTTCGGGTAACTCTCCATCCGGGCCTGCAAGTACATTATCATAAAAGAAGAAACATGAAGATGCTCGTTACTGCAAGTCATGAACCGCAAGTAGTATAAGCTAAGGGGATAAGTATAAAAACGAAACAAGAAAAAGGAAAAAGAGCAAGGAATCAAGAATCATGTAATAGGTGAAATACAATATGTAAACAAGATCATGAACAAGACATCATGAAATGTAAACAAGTAAGCAAGTAAACAAGTCAATAGGAACATGTACATGTAATTGGATTATGCAAGTACATTTGTTAATCTCATGTCTTTTATTAACCTAACTAGTGCAGCAATCATGCGTCCCATACCCCATGTTTGATGCATGTAATCGAGTGAACATTTAGACTTAGTGATGGATTCTATAGGTCACATACTCGGAAAAACATGTAAATTATATCTTGTATCAAAATACGTGCAATGTGGAATATGTAGAGTGTGAACTTGTAACATGAACATGTAAACCTGTAATTTGCAATCTTGCAACTTGTAACTTGCAACTTGCATCGGAAAACCACGAGCTCCCGTCCGAGTTTGTTCTTCTATATTTTCCACTACTAGATCTTTTCCCTTATACTCTGGCTTGTTACTTTTATTACAATTAACATGATCATGATGCAACGAGAACAATGTCAAGATATGGTTAAGAAATATCAAGGAGTTATGCATGGAACATGTTTTAACTCATGAGATGCAAAAACACACAGTTTTAATGTCATTTACTGGGTCGAATTTCTATTACAAGTCTGGGTCATGAGCATTTTAGGGTTATAAATCAGTGATCAAAAGCATATGCGAAACTTAGTCAAGAATAAAAAGATATCATAACAGCATTCAAACTACTATCACGAGTAAAACAATCATGCACATAATCATGTATAATCCTAGGAGTACATATGTGTGTATTGTGTTCATACAATGCATATGAAAACAAAGTATTCATGATCAGGTACGAATACAGAATCAACGGATTATGTATAGCAACAGATTTCAATTCAATCCATGAATACGAATTAGAATTTGTAACGGATAGTCAATGAATTTACTTGCAATATTTTTCAAAGGAAGCTTGTACGAGAACAAATGATTTGTACAAGGGGATACTTGCCCTATTAGATGATTCCGATGCGAACGAGAGAATAACGGGATCAGAATCCCGGATAATGAAGCACGAACACGGAACACGTGCGAGCAACGTGCAGAATGCAAAAATAGCAAGACAGCAACACCAATACACCAGATCAGCCACACGCAGTAGCAGATCCCCTACCAGGCAAAACAGCACACACCAATAGCAGATCACTGAATCCTTTATACCAACACAATAGCAAACACCCATAGAGCACTCTCTGTGTTTCTTCTTCAAACGCAACAGAGAGAGAGAGAGAGAGTTGGCAGGAGAGGGAATGGCGACTGGCAATGCGGTGCAGTGGCTAGGGCAAGGGCGGCTAAAGGTGGGGCACTGGCGATCGGGAAGCAACGCAGCGACGAGGAACGGCAGCTCGATCGGTGTTACTCTTTTTCTTACCAAAAAAAGGAGGGTGGAGATGGAGACGTCGGGGGATGACAGTGATGGCGAGGTAGTCGAAGACAGGGTCGACGAGCATTGGCGATGAGGAGAGTTGATGGGGGAAGAGTTGAGGAGGTCAGAGCTCGATGGGTTCGACGGAGGCTTCGAGTGGGGAAGAAGAGCGATTTCGGAGTTTGGCAACGGCGACAGCGGTAGGGAACAGGAGGAGGATGCAGGTGGAGGGTGCTTCAGTGGTTGCTGAGTCAAGCAGAAGGCTCGAGATGCTGGCAGCAATGGTGGAGCTTCGGCAGTCGATGGGGTCATGGAGGAGTGGCGAGGTCGACGGGAGGAAGAGGAACGGGCGCTGCGAAGGTAGGGTGAGCGGCATGTCGATAGAGGTGCAAGGCGAGGCAAAGGTTGTCGAGGAGCGACGACACTCGGTCTTGAGCAGAGGAGGAAGACGACGGGTCGCAGTCGAGCGGAAGGCTCGAGCGGAGGCAGGCGAGGCGATGAGCGAGGGTGGTTGATCGCTGGCGGTGCAGCAGTGGTGGGGGCGTCTGGCATTGTGGAGGAGGTCGAGTGGGGCGAGGGGAAGGAGGTGCTCGATGTGGAAGACGAGCGGAGATGAGCAGAGGGTTGTGGTGGTTTGGATGAGAATAGAGGTTGAAGATGATGCGGGGTTGGGGGGGGGGGGGGGGGTTACTCTATTTTGTTGGGAAACAAAGGAGGAAGAGAAACAGAGTGGGAGAGAGAGAGAACGGGAATAGGGGGAGATTGTTATAATGTAATAATAGTAAAGTAATGGGGTGAGAATGTGGGGGTAGTTGAGGTAGCGGGGGACATGTACGGGAATGTGCAAAGTGGGGGAGCGTGAAGAGATTGTATACGGGTAAGCATATAGGATAGATCCTGAACAAATACATATGAGTAATGGGTTTTGGATTTGGGCTCGGTTCATGGGCTCAAAACATTTAAATAAATTATTCATAGAATTGGGCTAAACTTTGGGCTCAGATTAATAAATAATAAAATCAAAATACAAAATTGAGCTTATAATAAACAATTAGGCTTGAGCTTCAAATTAAATATTAAAACAATTGAATAATTGTATATTGGGCTTCATAAAATAGTTTGAATAATAATATTAATATTAAACTCGGTCTAGGCTTCAAGCAATAATTAAATAAAACGGATATATATAATTATAAAATGTAACAAGTAATCAAATAAATAAATTTGTTTGAATAATTAAAATAAAAGATTCAACATTTGGGTATCATATCAAAAATCATAGACTAAAATATAATTTAGTTTGAAAATCGATAATCATTTGAGCAGAATTTATTACAAGATACAAAGAATTTGAAATACGAAAAAATACATGAAAAATACATATTAACAAGAACAGGGTTATAATTACACCAGTTAAACTCTATCCCACTCCAGTCGTTATTTACATACATTTTTTTTTACAAATAAGCCCCTAAAACTTCCCATTGGACTAATACGCAAGAATTATACTAATACATTCCTTTTTCCAGTGCATTTACTCCATTTCCAGCATTCTTCATCTTCGACAATCAATCTTTTAACTCTGGAGTGAATCAACTCCTCATGCTATTCTTTGAGACCTTGCCTCAAGCTCGAATGATGGAAATCTCCTCACTAAATCCTCGTAAGGTTCCCATGTAGCATCTTCTAGTGGTTGATATTTCTGCTTAGTCAAAACTTCTGAAACCAACCTCTTTCCCTTGATCACAGAACTTCTACCCATAATTTCTTCAGGCTCCAATAATGCCCTTGAAATACTGGTAGGAATTGATCTCTGTACTTCAATAACTGCACCCAAATGCTTCTTCAACTGCGAAACATGAAAAACTAGATGGATTTTGGCACCTTTCTGGTAAGCTCAACTTGTAGGCTACATTACCAACTCTGTCAATGATAGAATAAGGACCATAATAGAGTGGAGATGGCTTCTGTACAACCCTTGAAGCAACATTGTTTGCATGTATGGTTGCAATTTCAAATCAACCAAATCCAATACATCAAACTTTATGCCCACTCTTTTCTTATTAGCTAACTTCTTCATTCGATCCTAAGCTCTTTTTAATTGATCCTTTAAAGTTGCAGGTGGACATCCCTAGTCAACAGAGTCTCTTCAACCAAAGAACTCTTGCAGTATGAGGGATATATAACACAAGTGTGGGTGGAGTCCTGCCATACATGACT
Source organism: Hemerocallis citrina (assembly GCA_017893485.1). Classification (NCBI taxonomy): domain Eukaryota; kingdom Viridiplantae; phylum Streptophyta; class Magnoliopsida; order Asparagales; family Asphodelaceae; genus Hemerocallis; species Hemerocallis citrina. The sequence continues at coordinate 292,100,576 of CM030361.1, forward strand.
TGATAAGGAGTAGTCTTTGTAGCTCCATACGAAATAGTATTGTACCAATACTCACCCCAGGCTAACCATCTACTCCACTCCTTTGGCTTATGATGACAGAAACACCTCAAATTGGTTTCTAAACACCTATTCACTCCCTCCATTTGGCCATCCGACTAGGGGTGATAAGCTGTTGCGAATTTCAGCTGGGTGCCCTGAACCTTAAGGGATTCCTTCATCAATGCCATTGTAAATACTGAACTCCTATCACAAATTATGGAGATAGGAATATCATACAACTTTAAAATGGATGGTGAACATGAAAAAAGTGTCCATATTTTCTCATTCTGTCAACTATCACTAAGATTGTTGAATACTTTGAACTTTGAGGCAACCCTTCTATAAAATCCATGCTTCCATGTTCCCAGACTCTCTCAGGAATGGGTAGGGGTTGTAATAGACACCTGAAGGTGCATGACATGTAACATCCTGTATAAATTTTCTTAAATAAAAGTACATTTTTCCTTTTTTGAACGTGCAACACACGTGCAAATTTCATTCCCTTTCATTCAAAAGTTATTTTAGTAGTATGCATTAGTTCTCTTTTATTTTTATTCTATTTTTAGCCTACTTCTTTTAATAAAACCCATAGGCCTAAGAGTAGACTCTAAACCTACTAGGTTAATTAATTAAATTAAAATCAAGCCCACAAGACAAGCCCACTAACTTAATCCTACCAATTAGTTGTACATAGTTTCACACATGACATGTAACAACTTGTTGACACACAAATAAAAGTATAAATATGTATAAAAAATGAGAAAGGGTGTGCACTTGTGCACTACACGTGCACGTGTATGCACAAGAGAGGGGGGCCAGTGTTTGGAGAGTGGGAGAGTGGAGAGAGTGGAGAGAGTGGGTAGTTGCTTGATTGTGAGATCAAATCCTTAAGGATTAAGCACTAAGTGAAGATATAGTAAACTTGGGCAAACGTGAGTGGAGGGCCTCTATATAGTCGGGCGGTGGATCTCTGGGACTATAGACCCAGTCGGGAGGTGGATTCCGGGACTGTGGTTGCTTTCGATGGAGGCGAGCTTTAATTTAAATCTGGGACTATGATTAGTCGGACGGTGGATTTTGGGACTGGGATCCATACTCGTGGAATGTCTAAATTTTGTTTTATTACCTGGTAGTTATCATGGCGAGGGATCAAACCCTTTAATGTGGAGTATGTAGGTTTTTGCCCTCGGACCTATGTAGTATGGGATGCATAGACTCCGAACAAGTATGCATTAATGTCATCTTAGCATAGAACTTCTGTATTAGGCATTAAGATAGTGCATACACTTACATGTTTAGAGTAGTCACTTTGAACACTTTATTTTACATTCAAACTTGTGGTTGTTACAGTATTAAAAGATCGTTATACTTTCTGCATAGCGAGGATGGTCGTCTATAATATTTTGTCGGTTGTAAGCAACTGACATGTCTACAGTTTTATATGCAGGACTTGGAATTTACATGAAGATATAAAGATGAATTTGATGCTGATAATTATTTAAATGTTAAAGTTGTTACAACTGTATATTTTTTATTATTGTACTTCAATTTACTTTCCGCTGCGTTATTAATGTAAAAGACTTTGTTGTAATAAAAGTTTTCAAAATTCCTTGTAAAATTGTACGAAGTGAAGTGTAAAGATCCTGTGGAACTTCGAATTCAGCCTTATTTTGAATTCAGAGCATTACGGAGTGGTATCAGAGCCACACTTCAATAAGTAGTACAAATTTACAAGGACGACACATTAGGATGGACATTAGAGTGTGAGTTTCAACTTATAGAGATTTAAATGTAAGTAACTTACGTTTGTGTTGCTCTATAGGATGACATTTTCTCCTCCTTTCCCTATAAGATGGCCAATCATCATGATCCTGAGAATGAGATGCAATGGTTCATTCCCTTCAAGGAAGAAGAGGAAGAGCCAATGGAGGAAGAAGAAGACCCAGAGGATATAGAAGGGGAATTACCCGAGTCCAGGGAGATTACTCCACCTCTGCCTGATTCCCCAGAAGAATCCTCAGACGAAGAACTCATTCCAGATGACCAAGGTGGTATTGTTGCTTCTCTTCGAAGGGAGTTGGATGCTCAGAAGTGGAGAGTAAACCACTTAGAAGCACAATGGGCAGAAGATAAGGAGCGCATTCAAGAGCTGAGTTACCAAGTGTGCGAACTCGAGAAGGTTCGACACGTGAATGATCGACACTTTGCCAAACTGGACCATTTCACTCGCTGGGACAAGCAGGAGCATTATCAGAGGTTTGAAGATATAGAGAAATCCAAGAACTGTGGGAAGAAGCTCAGAGAAGCAAAGAGAAACCGTAGAATTTAGGATGTCTTTATATAAAAGGGATGTAATGTTATGTAATGAGAGTACTCTTTATGTAACAGGAGATATTCATATAAATGGAATAAAAGCATCAGTTTTATTTTATATGGGATCATCGCACACATTTATGTCACCCTCATTTGCAAAACGATTAGGAGACGAAGCTAAAAATTTTCCTATCAAAATTCTATCTGTGGCTACTCCGTCAGGAGAAATTTTGACTACCGACCGATATTATGAAGGGTGTGATCTTGAAATTGGAGGCATAATCTTTGGCATCGACCTCATTGAGTTGGCAGTTTTGGGGGTCGACATCATCATTGGCATAAACTGGATGTCAGTCTACAATGTCACTATTGAGTGAAAGAGTAAGGAGGTTTTGGTGAAGGCACCAGGGGGACCAGCAGTTACATTTCAAGGGAAGAGAAAGTGTAAGCAGTTGGTAGCAGCTTTGACTAAGCAGAAGGTTCCTGAAGAAGTGGAGTAGATTCCTGTAGTCCGGGATTTCCCATCGGTTTTTCTAGAAGACCTACCCGGGCTTCCTCCTCATCGGGATGTAAAGTTCAGCATCTCCGTTCAGGCAGGGAGTGCACCCATTTCTAAGGCACAGTACAGAATGGCGCCGGTTGAACAAAATGAGATCAAGAAGTAGATTGAAGAGTTGTTGGGTAGAGGATTCATCAGGCCAAGTGCGTCACCTTGGGGAGCCCCAGTTCTTTTGGTAAAGAAGAAGGATGGATCGATGAGAATGTGCATCGACAACAGAGAATGAACAAGGTGACAGTGCAGAACAAGTATCCAATTTCTCGAATCGATGATCTATTCAACCGTCTAAAAGGAGCAGCTATTTTCTCCATGATAGACTTACGGTCGGGTTATCACTAGGTCTGAGTAAAGGAAGAAGATGTGCACAAGAAGGCATTCAGAACTCGACATGGTCACTATGAGTTCCTAGTCATGCCGTTTGGATTAACCAATGCACCTGCTATCTTCATGGACATGATGAACAGGGTCCTGCGGCCGTTCATCGATTCCTTCATCGTTGTGTTCATCGACGACATATTGGTCTACTCGACGTCAGAAAAAGAGCATGTCGAGCACCTAGCAGAGGTTTTGAAGAAGCTACAGGAGCAGAAACTGTATGCAAAGTTATCCAAATATGACTTCTGGAAAACCGAAGTCGCCTTCCTGGGTCACATCCTTTCTAAGGAGGGAGTGGCTACTGACCCACAGAAGATTGAGGTAGTGAAAGATTGGCTAAGACCGACTACAGTGAAAGAGATTAGGAGCTTTCTGGGTTTAACAGGTTACTACAGAAGGTTCATTCAAGACTACACCCAGATAGTTGTGCCACTTACAGGGCTTACAAGAAAGAACGTGAGTTTCAAATGGTCGGAACAGTGTGAAGCTAGCTTTCAGGAGTTGAAGGGAAGGTTGATTACCACTCCCATTCTGGCTTTGCCAAGAGCAGGAGTCGACTATGATGTCTACAGTGATGCTTCCCATCGCGGATTGGGCTATGTGCTGATACAAGAGGGAAAGGTAATAGCTTATGGGTCTAGAAAACTGAGACCGCATGAAAAGAATTACCCAACCCATGATCTGGAGTTGGCAGCGATCATTTTTGCTCCGAAGCAGTGGAGGCACTACGTGCACGGGAAGAAAGTCAACATGTACACTGATCATAAGAGTCTGAAGTATATCTACCAACAGAAGGACTTGAATCCGAGGTAGAGGAGATGGTTGGAAGTGTTAGAGGATATCCGACCTGAAAACAAGTACCATCCAGGCAAGGCCAATGTGGTGGCTGATGCGCTCAGCATGAAGAGCTGTTTATCCCGATTGATCACAACTCAGGAGAAGTTGGTAGAAGAACTTGATCGAGCACAGATAAAGGTGGTGTTACAAGGGTTGGGAGCTTCCTTAGCCCAGTTAAGGACCCACATTGAGAGACAAGATCATCGACAGTCAGAAGACCGACCCAGAGATTTAGGACGTGAGAGAATAGGTTGGCGCTGGTAGGTTGACAGAATTTCAAGTGAAGGATGAATTGTTGTGGTTTGGAAAGTGGTTGTGTGTACCAAATCAAGCAGAACTAAAGAAGAGTATTCTTCATGAAGCACATAACACTTTATTATCCGTGCATCCAGGGAGTACCAAGATGTATAAGGATATAAAGCAGTATTTTGGGTGGTCAGGGATGAAGCGAGATGTGGCCGAGTTTGTTACCAGGTGTGCAGTTTGTCAGTAGGTTAAAGTCGAGAATCAGAATCCCGGGGGTTTGTTGCAGCCATTACCTATTCCGGAGTGGAAGTGGGATAGTATCACCATGGACTTTATCACAGGATTGCCCAAGAGTTCTAAGGGCAATGATACAATTTGGGTGATAGTGGACCGACTCACCAAATCGGCTTACTTCTTGGCGATGAAGCTTACTTGGTCGATGGAGAAGCTGGCCGAGTTGTATGTTGGAGAGATCGTGAGGCTACATGGAGTTCCTCTATTGATAGTATCCGACCGAGATGCGCATTTCACCTTGCATTTCTGGAGAAGTCTTCAAGCAGCTTTGGGGACAAAGGCTGATTTTAGTATGGCCTTCCATCCTCAAATTGATGGGCAGACTGAGAGGGTCAACCGGGTACTAGAATATATGCTGAGATGTTGCGTGTTGGACATTGGTGGCAGTTGGGAGAGGCATTTGGCTCTAGTGAAATTTGCCTACAACAACAGTTTCTAGGAAAGCATCGGGATGGAACCGTATGAGGCTTTGTATGGAAGGAAGTGCAGGACACCGGTATGTTGGTATGAAGTGGGGGAACAGCAGCTGTATGGGCCAGAGATTGTGCAACAGACCTCAGAAAAGATCAAGCTAATCAGGAAGAGGTTAGTCGATGCACAGAGTAGGCAGAAAAGTTATGCCGACAAACGGAGGAGAGATATGGAGTTTCAAGAAGGTGATTTTTTCATTGTGAAGGTGTCTCCAACCAAGAGAGTGATTTGGTTTGGAAAAGGAGGAAAATTAGCCCCGAGATATATAGGTCCTTATAAGATATTGAAGAGGATTGGGAAGATAGCTTATCGGTTAGACTACCGGAAGAGTTGGCCCAAGTACACAATGTCTTCCATGTGTCTATGTTAGGAGGTTATATTCCGGATCCGAGTCATCATTTACCCGAAGTGCCAGAGGGTCTGCAATTGGATTTGAGCTATGCAGAGCGTCCAGTGGAGATTGTGGATCATCAGGAGAAGGTCTTGAGAAATAAGACTATACCTATGGTCAAGGTCGTCTGGAGGAACCAATTTGTTGAGGAGGCCACTGGGGAATCAGAAAAGAGGATGATGAGAGATCTCCCTGAGCTTTTCAACTAAGATTTGTAAACTCTTTTCTTTTTCTTTCTTTGTCTTTTCTCACTCCTAAGTTGTAACACCCCGAATTCCAAATCCAACTGAATTCGAAGTTCCACAGGATCTTTACACTTCTCTTCGTACAATTTTATAAGGAAATTAAAACTTTACTTTACATCAGAGTTACATTTACATTTACATTTACACATTAAATAGTGGAAGAAATTTACAATATTCACATAAATAAATGTACAACACTTGAAACATTCTTTACGCTGCTTGCATACTTTAATCTTTTTCAATTCCTTTACCCTGCATAAAGACTGTGGGCACGTCAGTTCATTCAACTGACGAGATATTATACACGGCCATCCTCTCTATGCCGAAATAGTATAACGATTCGCAATGCTTAACAAACCACAAACTTGTTCACAAACAAAGCTAAGGGGACTATCCTATTAATGTCGTGTCGTGAATGTGTGCCTAGTCCTTAATGCAATTTATTATTATTATTATTAGATGACACTAATGCGCACTTGTTCGGATGCATCCCATACTACATAGGTTCGAGGGCAAACCCTTAATCGTTCTTCAATTTATAGGGTTTGATCCCTCGCCATGACTTAATCTACTACTGTAACTATGGTAAGTATCCTAGATGTCCTATGAGTTACGAGCCCATGTCCAGACAGCCTGGAGGAAAATCCCACACGTGATATGACGCATCATGCAGAGCATATGGTCAATTCAACCTCCATCATGAACCATGGCACCACCCGTAGTCAATCAAACATCCCATGAGCGTCGCCACGATCCCGATAATTCCGGAGTAGTGTCCACGCCAAGACTTGACTCATCAAGGAGGCAACCTATGAATCACTCTCACACCGTAGACTCGAGGCCCTTATACTTGTGTTTTTCTCTTACTTTCATCACGTCTTCTCTATGTAACTAGTCCTTAATTAAATGAATCATGAACAAAAATCAATTTCTAGGGTTAACTCCTCTATATCGGTCTTAACCATCAATCAACGCATTTGACCCAAACCTGGTCTTTCACCTTAAATATCATATCAACATTTCTTTTATTGCCGGTATGAGGCTTAGCTACCCCCTAGTTCTTAATTTCAACTCATAATCACAACAAATTTCAACTCATAATCACAACATTGAGTTCTTTCATACTCATAAGTTCTTTTTCATGATTAACAAAATTCTCATTTCATGTTCATAGTATTCATGTATTCGTATTCGTAAGATCTTTCATAACTTATCGAACATTCACTTTTAATTTCATGTACACTATCATGCATAACCAAAAGAATTCAATTTTCCCAACTAGTCACATTCAACAATTTGTGCTTTCCACATAATTCTCTTAATCTTATTTTAAAATCCATACTAATTTCACAAATCCATACTTTTATTTCGCAAGTCATAATTTCTCATGTCACAATTTCTCATTTCTAAGTCTCATTTCGAATTTCTTCAAACAACTCATTTATTTTCGTTCTCAAAATAAAACAAGTCCTTTCTAGAAAAATAGTCCAAAATTTTCAATTACATTTCATCACAAGTTATAGAAAAATTTATTTCATAAAGTCTAAATAATTATAGGAATTTTCCCATATTTTTTCCAATTTAAATAACTCCAAGTATTAATATTTTCCTCAATAAAATAGCCACTTTATAAACCAAAGCCCACACCCGGATTCAAACCCACAACCAGCGACCCAAAGGACAACGCCCAAGACCACTGTGCCAAGCCACAGAGGCGTCAAGTACTGGGTTTTAACCCATGTGTATTAATTCTGGCGTTCGGGATTCTTTTCAACAAAAAAAAAAGTAAAGTTCCTACTCGGAATCGAACCCAAGACCATAGACAACCCACCCCCGCACTGTAGAGACTGAAACGCCCTACGACCAAATGGTCTAAGTGGCCAGATTGTCACAATTTGAGTTGGGTCGTTTATAACTCAGTTCTCTCTTCATTTCCAATTTTACCACTTCTCAAAACAATTTTGTTTCTTTTCCTTCTCTTTTGAACTGAAAACTTCCAGATTTTAATCTATATGAAATTGCAGTAAACTAGTAATTTTAAAACCATTATTTGCCTTAAAAAATGCATTTTTTGGTCTTATTTCATGTTCTTTGTCCATAGTTTCGATATTGAGAACGATCTATATTTCTACATAATTCAAGAATTTTTTCACAAGACAACTAATTTATTTGTTCTTTTACTCATTAATCAACCTACAACATTTTTAGGAAACCAAATTCTCATTTTTCTACATTGGTATAACTTTACTTCAAACAAGCAATTATCCATGATGCATTTAATTAATTATTTGTCTCACAAGCACAAAATCTCCATAAAGCATAACTCATAAACATATAGCATGGTAAGGTGATAATTTCTAACACTTAAATTGTCAATTTAGCAATCATTTATCAATCATTCTCTATTTTATCATTTCATCTAAAAAACAACCATAAGTCCAAATCACTTAGCAATTCATTCCTATCATGGTAATTAGATTAGAAGCATGAAAAACATCCACCTTATTTGGAGAGAAAATCAAAGAACTCCTAAAGAATCTCCTATAACAAATGAACAAAGCCTTCTTCTCCTAGATCAAGCCACAAGCCACCTCCTCCTAGATGCACTACTAGAAACCGAGCCTCCCTCCTTGGAAAAACCGGCCACCACTCCTAGGATGAAGAACACACTAGTACTCAATCTTTTCAACTCACAAAACTCCTCAATCTTTTGTCTCACAACTTGAATTTTTTTCTCTCTTTCTATTCTTTTCTTTTAGGTGCAATGAGAGCTAATGAAAAGGGGTGGGGGGTATTTATACACATTCTTAGGGTGAATGGAGGGCTAGGATTAGATCCAATGGTTGGAGATTAAGAGTTTAGATGAAATAGGGAGTTATATAAACTACCCATGATGAGAGTAACCAACCCCCATCTCTCCCACTCTCTCCATCCCAATCCTGCCAAGGGGAAATGGTGTGCAATGCACACCTCCATTGCATGCACGTGCCACCTAGTGCCCCCCATTTACAAATTTGTTCATGTGACAAATTTAATTGTCAATGAAATGAGTTTACACTACAAGTTAGATAATTTCAAAAGAGAATTAAAGTAAATGGGCTCACTACTAGGCCAAACTAACCATGGGCTCAAAATAATTAAATAATTAATAAATATAGTGGGCTTAAAAGGGACAATTAGGCCTAGATTTAAATTAGGCTTTTAATGAGAGTAATTTTAGAAAAATAAAGAGAACAATTTCTATATAAAAATATTATATACGAGAAATTTTACAAACAAAATCATATGTGCACAACACGTAAAATCACACAATCTTATAAATCAAATCTAGGGTGTTACATAATTGTAGTTCCGAGGACGGAACTATTCTAAGGAGGGAGTGTTGTAACATCCCGTATAAATTTTCTTAAATAAAAGTACATTTTTCCATTTTTTGCACGTGCAACTCACGTGCAAATTTCATTCCCTTTCATTCAAAAATTATTTTAGTAGTTTGCACGAATTCTCTTTTATTTTCATTCTATTTTTTGTCTACTTCTTTTAATAAAATCCATAGGCCTAAGAGTAGACTCTAAACCCACTAGATTAATTAATTAAATTAAAATCAAGCCCACAAGACAAGCCCACCAACTTAATCCTACCAATTAGTTATGCATAGTCTCACACATGACATGTAACAACTTGTTGACACACAAATAAAAGTATAAATATGTATAGAAAATGAGAGAGGGTGTGCACTTGTGCACTACACGTGCACGTGTATGCACAAGAGAGGGGGGCTGGTTTTTGGAGAGTGGGAGAGTGGGAGAGTGAAGAGAGTGGGTAGTTGCTTGATTGTGAGATCAAATCCTAGTCATCCAATTATCCTATAAATACCCCCCTAGTGTTTGTCTCTTGCACCAAATTTAGAATCAAAGAGAGAAGAAAAGAAAGAGAGTTAGAGAGTTCTTGTCTTGCATCCTTGGAGGCTTGGAGTTTCTCTTGCTAGGAGGAAAGGGCTAGGTGATTGTGATGGATCTAGGAGTTTTCTAGGAGTTGTGTTTCTACATTTGCAAGTCTTCTTAGAGGTGGGTGGTCTTAAATGCTTTCTAAAATTGTAGGATGAGCATGCAAGTTTTTGACATATGAGTAATGTATATTATTTTGATGTGATTAATGTAGATTATCCCATGTTATTGTGATTGTGCCATGGTTTGTAGAAATAATGTTGTGTTCAAGTAAATGGATCAATATCATGATAATTAGAAAGAGGAAAAGAAGGGAATATCTAATAAATTGTTGGCATGAAATCTACTAGTTTATACATGTTAGAATGATTATGTCAAATAATGTAACTTGTATCAAAGAGCCTAAAAATTCTATTGTAGTCAAGAAATATGGTGTTAGCCTCACTAGTAAACTTTTAATTAGTACAATGAAATCATAAAGTCGTTTATAAGTGGTACAAACTTTTATTTTCAAAATTTGAATTTATGTGTGCAACTAAGAGAGAAATCATTTACAATGTCAATATATATATATATATATATATATATATATATATATATATATATATAATAAGAGTTTTTTTTTGTAACTGTTGTTTACTATTTTTCAAAGAGACTCATTCTGAAAATTTATTTACATTTTTATTAGAACAATAAATTGATTGAATGATCGAGTTTAGTGAAAGAAAACAAATAACAGTGCGGAGTAAACAAAAATCCCTTAACCTTTTTCCATATCAGTCAGCACCTTTGGACTTACTGGTCATCGGGTGTGCTCTAGTCCGATTACTGTAGCTGGCGTCTGGCCTTAGGTTCTGGGTTCGAAACCTAGTAGTCCCCTCTTTTTTTTTTTTTTTATTTACCCAAGTTACTGAGACACAGTACCTATGGCTTGCGGCCTACCTTCATGATAGTGAGGCGCCTTGGACTTCTTGGTCTTCGGTGGCGCCTTAGTCCGGTTACTGTAGCTTTGGGCAGGGTCTTGGATTCGAAACTCGGTAGCCCCATTTTTGATTTTTTTTTTGATATTTTGTGTTCTTTTGAAGAGTTTAAAATGCTGAGCAAATTTTCATATTTCCCTAAAATTATTTAGGTCTTATAAAAAATAATTTCCACAATATTTTATGCATTTTTTGAGAATTAAAGGTAGAATTTGATATAGATAATGAGTTGAATAATTCGGAATTCTCGTTTAAAAATATGACTTTTATTTTGATTAGAAGAAAATTAAAATTTTCAATACAATTGATTTTTTTTTCCTCTTAATGAGATTCTATAATTATTTTTCGTTGATTAAGAATACTTGATGTTGCTTAAAATATTATATGTGATTAAAATTGCCAATGAGAATTGAAGTGATTTACTCTATGGTGTGAGTTCAAAAGAAATGTTTTGAAAGAATTGTGAATAAGGAAATGAATGAATTGAGTTTCATGAATGATACAAAAGTAAGATAAATTGACTAAGATAAGAATAAAGTTGAAGATATGAATACAATGAAGTTTAATACATGATTATTGAAGGGTATGAGTACCCATGAAATTCTAGAACATGAAAGGTTGTGATCTAGAGGTTTAGTGAGACCCCGGGTACCGGCAAATGTTGAATTAATTGATTGATTTTTGAGATATGGCTATGTGGGCTATCTCGGTATTTGTTTTTAAGTCCGGTAGGGGGGAAAGCTAACTCTAGGTATTATAATTTATTCATGTCTTGAACTTCAGGATTAGGCACTAAGTGAAGATGTAGTAAACTTGGGCAAACTTGAGTGGAGGGCCTCTATATAGTTGGGCGGTGGATTTCCGGGACTATAGACCAAGTCGGACGGTGGAATTCGGGACTGTGGTTGCTTCCGATGGAAGCGAGCTTTAATTTAAATTCGGGACTATGATTAGTCAGGCGGATTGTATGCCGTACTCCAGTGTATATACATATACCGAGGCTAGAGGGACACTGATGGGATGTTCGCACGAAGAGAATTCTGTATAGTCAGGTGGTGGATTCCGGGACTGGGATCCGTACTCGTGGAATGTCTAAACTTTGTTTTATTACCTGGTAGTTATCATGGTGAGGGATCAAACCCTTTCATGTGAAGTACGTAGGTTCTTACCCTCGGACCTATGTAGTATAGGATGCATAGAATCCGAACAAGTATGCATTAGTGTCATCTTAGCATAGAACTTCTGCATTAGGCATTAAGGCATTGCATACACTTATATGTTTAGAGTAGTCACTTTGAACACTTTATTTTACATTCAAGCTTGTGGTTGTTACAGTATTAAAAGATCGTTATACTTTCCGCATAGCGAGGATGGTCGTCTATAATATTTCGTCGGTTGTAAGCAACTGACGTGCCCACAGTTTTAAATGCAGGACTTGGAATTTACAAGAAGATATAAAGATGAATTTGATGTTGATGATTATTTAAATGTTAAAGTTGTTACAATTGTATATTTTTCATTATTGTACTTCAATTTACTTTTCGCTGCGTTATTAATGTATAGGACTCTGTTGTAATAAAAATTTTCAAAATTCATTGTAAAATTGTACGAAGTGAAGTATAAAGATCCTGTGGAACTTCGAATTCAGCCTTATTTGGAATTCGGGGGGTTACATGACACGCATACTTAATAGTCTGAAAAGTTATGCATTCTCTTACATAATGTTGCACATCTTTTTTTATTCCCTTCCACCAAAATGACCTTCGAAGCGTCGACAATGTCTTTTCATCACCTGAATGCCCTCTAGTGGGAGATTCATGATACTCTTGTATCAGAATCTTCCTGAAAGAGGAAGAAAGGCTTATCAATATCTTCTCAGCTTTGTACCATACCCCTTTGTCAAAAGAATACTTGTTATTAGGCTTCTTTGCTTGTTTGATTGCCAATTCCTTGAACTAGCTATAACACTCCGTAATTTCAAATAATAATAATAATAATAATAATAATAATAATAATAATAATATATATATATATATATATATAATAAGGTAGCACGGCATTGTGGTGATTAAAGAGAGGCCCACGGTTTGAATACACAGAATGGTTGATGTTGTTGCCCGTTGACGTCATGATGACGTCATATATATATATATATATATATATATATATATATATATATATATATATATATAAAATAAGGTAGCATGGCATTGTGGTGATTAAAGAGAAGGAGGGGGGCCCACGGTTTGAATACACAGAATGGTTGATGCTGTTGCCCGTTGACGTCATGATGACGTCAGCAGGGGCCCACCGGGTTCAGAGGTGGCAGTGATGTGTTGTCTCAGTGTGTGTGTGTGATGTGGAAATGTAGGGGGCCCACCTTTGGGGGGGGGGGGACTTTGCAATTACACGTAGAGAGAAGAAAAGAATGGTTGAGCATTGTCCCACATCGGGAATTGTACAAAAATAAATAACTATAAATATAGTAGCCTATGATCAAGAGTCACCAATCCGGTTAATCACCTTTTGAGAGGCAGCCTGTGGTGGGCAGTTGTACTATACTATGAATAATTTATCTTCTAAATTGTATAAATTTGTCCGAGCAGGGGCAGGGGCGTTACAAATGGTATCAGAGCCGACTTTCGACACCGAGTGTGGGAGAGCCGTGAGTTATGAACTCCAGAATGATCGGCAGAGTGAGACAATCCCCAGTATTCCGGGACGATGGACGTAAGGGCCACAGAATGATCCGCAGAGTGGGATTGGTCTCCAATATTCCAAAGACGAGAGAGACGCTCACGGACTGCTCTACATCGACTAGAAAGTAGATCCTGCACTAGATTGTGCATGCCCCGTACTCAGCAAGGATGCTGATTTCTAAAGGGGGTGTGTGTAACACCCCATAATTTCAAATAATATAATATATAGTATATATATATATATATATATAATAAGGAGGCATGGCATTATGGTAATTAAAGAGAAATGAGAGGGGGCCACGGTTTGAATACACAGCATGGTTGCTGCTGTTGCCCGCTGACGTCATGATGACATCAGCAGGGGCCCACCGAGTTCAGAGGAGGCAGTGATGTGCTATCTCAGTGTGTGTGTGTGTGACGTGGAAATGTAAGGGGCCCACCTTTGGTGAGAACTTTGCTGTTACACACAGAGAGAAGAAAAGAATGGTTGAGCATTGTCCCACATCGGGAATTATACAAAAATAAATAACTATAAATATAATAGCCTATGATCAAGAGTCACCAATCGGTTAACCACCATTTGAGAGACAGTCTGTGGTGGGCAGTTGTACTATACTATAAATAATTTTTCTTCTAAATTGTATAAATTTGTCCAAGCAGGGGCAGGGGCGTTACACTAGCTATCAGATTCAGTCATATGAATCACTTGCTTCCACCAATCCGGAACCAAAACAGATAACTGCACCTGTAGTGCCACGAATTTCCAATATAATATCTCAGAAATACATGGAACAATTTCCAGAATCAACTTCAATATAATCATAAACATAGCAACCAATACATGAAAAATTAAAACTTTTTATTACATCAATTGTTTACAAAGCACAGCGGAAAATTAAAAACCTTGAATTACAATTTCTTTTTTTTACAATTTGCCTAAGCCATATTATCATTCTACCACATGCATCCAATCCCAAGTTAATGGTACCTACCTGTAAAATATGAGGCTAGAGATAACCTTAACCCCCAAAACTACAGGGGTCAGCCATAACGATGTGAGTGACATTAAAAGAAAAACAACATAAATAAAACATGAAGAATAAAATTACAAGTAACACATATCAATAGTAATAACGAATGGAAAATGAAATAACAATAAATAAAACATGAAAACATTAAGTGAAACTAGACTAAGTGTCAAGTGTAGGAAAACATAAAACATCATGCATAAAACCAAGTCAAGAAAACACAAATGCAATTTGATGACTCTCTATTGCATACTTGTCGAATTCTATGCATTCCATACTGCATAGGTCAGGTACAAGTCTTTATCGTTCTCCACTTTATAGGGTTAGATCCCTAGTTAAGTAACTAATCCTACTACGGTGATAGAAACAAGATCCAGAATATTTTGCGAATAGGCATCACAACCCTCGACGCACAAGCATCATGTAAGAATAGCTCAAAACCCAGAGAATCATCTCCCTGCCGTGTATCCCATGAATAGGTTTGCGAGACCCTCGACATGCAGATACACAAGGTACATCTTGTGAATAGGCCCACCGACCCTCGACACTCGAATGCACCCTGCATGCTCCGTGAATAGGCCTACAGACCTTCGACACGCGAACATACAAATTTCCTCTCGAGACAGAACAACACACAAGTCCTGGAATGCATCCGCTGGACCAAACCCTAGAGCATATTCTCAAGTTTTCCAAGTTCTGTTACATCTCCAATAGTGCTTGTCCTTAAGTTGGTTATTATTAAAAAAACACAAATCCCCCTTCTCTTGAGTTAGTGTATCCTGCCGGACGTAATTCCACAACAAAAACGCCAAGACCCCACTAGTCTAAATCCACAAAATCTCATCTGCCGGTTTACAGGACTCCCACTCAACTCCTAGAGATTCACAAAACGAATATCAATACCAAAACTTCCAATAAAAACTCTTATGTTCATCAACGAAACGTTTATATCAATAAAAACTTCTCAAGTCAACAAAATCCAAATCCATTTAATGTACTCGTAAATTTCAGAACTGAAGTAAAATATCAAATCTATTAAATAACTGAAAATCATATTTCAAAGTCGTAGAATATCACAAAACATCAATTTCTTCAAAAACTATATGTATGTCACTTTATAAGGTCATAAGAATAAAGATTAAAATTCTATTATAATCAAAATATAACTCTCTGTAAAACACTGCAATCTGTAGTAAAAATATCATCTAAAACACTAGATTAATAATCCGTAAGTTCGAAGAAATAATCGTTCAAGAAAAACAACGAAAAATTCACAAAACAGCCAAAAACAATGATGTCGGTCGACCTTGCAGTCGACACAGTCGACCTTGCAGTCGACACAGTCGACCTCCATTTTAGTTCAGAATATGGACAGTCGACCTTGCAGTCGACCGCTAGCTGCTATACAGCCATTTTAAGGTTTGTGCACATTTTGACTGATACATGATTCCAATTTGTAAAACCAAAAATTTATAAAACCAATTTCCTGAGATGATTGAATATAACTTTTATAGCATATATAAGTTTATAGAACATATCAAAATCACATTAAGATCACAAAAGTGTAATTTTCACAAATTCTTCAAAACAGCGAAGTAGTATATATATATATATATATATATATATATATATATATATATATATAGGGAAAGCAAGCTTCGGTTGTGCACTACCTCTAGTGCACACGGCGTGTGCACTAGGCCTTCGAGCGTTCATATCGACGATCCGAACCATTCACATTGATCTACACATCTAAGTTAGTCTAAATATGTAAAATCAAATCATTTGAAATTCATTTACCCATCCATTGAAGTGTTACAAAATTGTATAGCTGAAAATCATTATTTTTTATAGTCACATGATGGATGGGCAAATGAATTTCAAATGATTTGATTTTACATATTTAGACTAATTTAGTGTGTAGATCAATGTGAACGGTTCGGATCGTCGATATGAACGCCCGAAGGCCTAGTGCACATGCCGTGTGTGCTAGAGGTAGTGCACAACCGAAGCTTTCCCTGTGAACGGTTCGGATCGTCGATATGAACGCCCGAAGGCCTAGTGCACATGCCGTGTGTGCTAGAGGTAGTGCACAACCGAAGCTTTCCCTATATATATATATATATATATATATATATATATATGTTTAGGGTATTTAAGCATCAGTTGTCGCATAAAAATTTACCAAATAGGACTGGTATATAATTCTAATCAACCTCAGTATCAAAACAACTCAGTTCCACTTGAAAACTTCACAAAACACTAATTTTCGACAGTCCTTCAAAATAGTGTACATGAGTATATATATGTGTGTATAGGTGTGTTCTAGTATCAGTTAAAGCATCAAATCTCTTCAAATAAAAGTAGTATAATGTTAAGATTCATTCTCAGTATCAAACAAATAAAATCTCAATTGAAAACTTCATAAAAATCACAAAACCCAATTTTGGTTGAACCTAATCAGACCCAAAATCTTCAACCTTCTTCAAAACATCAAAACTTGATTTCTTTTGAACCAAAACCCCTCTTAAATTTTGTTAAAACTCCAAAAAACCTCCTACATCAGTTTGCCCAAAAATGCAAGCATTTATACATGTAAATAATCAAGTTTACTCATAAAAACACTCCAACAGATCACATATATATATACATACATAAAAGATCAACTTTTGTTCACTTTTTGCAATAACAACATAAAATTTATTAAACTCAATCAAATCAGCAAGAATATGATAGAAAACAATATACCCATAATTTCTATTAGTTTCTTTAACAATCTCAAGTCATCTATATAATATTTTAATCATCAAGAGCATAGTTTTCATGAAAGATTCAATTTTTAGTTCATTCACTCATCAAAATTCATCATATCTTCAGACAATCCCTAACATGCTTTCTAATAGAAAAATCATCACATACAACATGATTAGAACAAAAGAAAATAAACATATGTTACTCACCTCATTGAAAAAATCAATCGAATTAATAAAGAATAAGAAAAAGCCCTTCTTTTGCAAAAAGTCCAAGATCATCGCTTTGAAACTCCAAGAAATTAATAGTAAAAATATATTTTATTTTCGCAGAGGAGGGGGCGGCTGTAGTGGCTCTTTTATAGGTCGAAATATGGAGTTTTTAGGGTTTTACAAGTTATGTGGACACATCCTTCAACAAATTATTCATTTACATATATAGACATTTCTTTAATAAAGTAGTTAAATAAGTTAAATAAATCAAAATAAAACCCAATCCCTTTACTAATGAGTTATCCAACCATAAAGCATAGCCCAGAAATTAAAAAAATTGGGATTTGTACTCAAGGTGGTAATTTTGCACAAAAGTCCATTTCTTTGTAATATTTGCAAATATATCATCAAATATTCGTAAAAAATCCAGAAAATTTAGAAATAATATCTACTAATACATATTAGGCTTTCCAATTAAAATTTCTGACTTTTACTTTCCAAGAAAAATATTTGCACATGATCCAACCTAAAATTTATTTTTGCAAAAATACCATATTTGTTTAAATCTTTACCAAATCAACTCTAAATAAAATTTAAATAGATTTTATTTTCAATGATGACCATGGCCAGCCCAAAAATCAGTAAAACCAAAATTTAGTTATTTGTTTAGATCCAAACTTCTTTTTACATAAAAGTCCATCTCTTTCGAAGTATTTATTAAAAATAGTTTCTTTATTCAGAAAAATCCCAAAATTTAGGATATAATTAATTATAAATAGGAGAATTTATCCGGAAATTCAAAGGTGGAGATTTGCACCAAAAAAAAAAAATATTTGCACGTGTAAAATCGACAAATTCGTAAAATAGTCAAATAAATTCAAATAAATCTGAAAATTAAAATATCATAAATAAACGAGGAAAATCAATCATTAACCATAAAATTTTAAGAATTCAAAATTTTCTAACTTTGCACGTGTGTTGCACGTGCAAAAATACAATTCCAAGAAAATAGTCAAAATAGTCAACCTTACCAATTTAATATTATTTAATACTGCAAAATAAATCATTTTATTTTGCGGGGTGTTACAGAACCAAAAAAAAAAACCCAAATCCCTGATCGAAAGCCTACCAGCAGGAATATCATCCCTTCCTTTCTTATATGCCACCTCAAAGTTAAACCCATATAGCTTAACTAGCCGTAAGTGTTGGGCCTCTATTGGTAACCTTTGATCTAAGAGATAATTGAGGGGTTGATGGTCAGTTATGATAAAAAAAAAATTGCCAAATAGATATTGCTTCCACTTTTTTACAACCAACAATATTGCAAGTATCTCTTTTTCATATGCTGATAAATGTAAGCTTGTACCCTTGAGAGCTTGACTA
Organism: Hemerocallis citrina; assembly: GCA_017893485.1. NCBI lineage: Eukaryota > Viridiplantae > Streptophyta > Magnoliopsida > Asparagales > Asphodelaceae > Hemerocallis > Hemerocallis citrina. The sequence continues at coordinate 292,119,346 of CM030361.1, forward strand.
ATATATGCAATTGGGTGGTTTTTCTACAATAGTACAACACCCATACCCTCTTCACAAGCATCACATTCGGCTACAAATTTTTTCTCAAAGTTAGGCATTTGAAGCACGGGTGCTTTCATTAGAGCTAGCTTCAATTTTTCAAACACAATTGATGACTTCTCTATCCAAACAAATCTATCCTTCTTGGTTAACTCATCAGGGGAGAAGCTATATAGTTCTTTATGAACTTCCTATAGTATCCAGTGAGCCCTAGAATTCCTCTTAGTGACTTAACATTTCTAGGTATGGGCCAATCCTTGACTGTAGCTACTTTACCAAAATCCACAGCTATATCACTTTCTGATACAACATGACCGAAGTATTCCACTTGTTTTTGTCCAAATTCACGTAGATCTCTTGAAAAATAATATATTATCCTGAAGAAGCTTTAAGACCACCTTGAGATGTCTTAAATGATCCTGCTAAGAAGCACTAAATACCAGAATATCAATAAAAAATACGAGCACAAACCTTATTAGATATGACCTAAATATGTCATTCATCATGCTCTGGATGTTAAGGGTGCATTGCTAAATGGCATCACCAATAACTCATAATGGCCACTGTGAGTCATGAAGGCAGTCTTAGGAATGTCATCCGTGTTCATTCTTATCTGGTGATAACCAAATCTCAAGTCAAGCTTCGTAAAAAAAATTGACCCATGTAGCTCATCTTACAAGTCACCAATCATAGGAATTGGATATTTATCTTTAATGGTTTGTTGATTTAGTGCCCTATAACAACACACATTCTTCATGATCCATCATGTTTTTTCACCAAAACTATTGGAGATGAATATGAGCTATTACTGGACCTGATAACCCCTTGCTTGAGCATGTCAGCTATGATCTCTTCAATGACATTCTTCTGTTCAAATGAGTGTCTATAGGGTCTGATACTAATTGGTTTGGAACCCTGTATCAATGGTATTTGATGATCAAAAGCCTTACTAGGAGGTAAACCCTTAGGTTCTTCAAACAATAATTGAAATTCACCCAACAATTTAACCATATCAACTGGTAATTCTACATGTACTTGTTGCTGAATTGCAACATTGATTGAGTATAGTATAAATCCTCTGTAAGTTTGCATTGTCATCTTATTCACCTCTTTGTCACTTATAAACTGATTAGGACATGACCTTAACCATGACAGAACCCAATCCTTGCCTTGGTGATTGAACTTCAGCTGTTTCTCCACCATATTGATAGTCACCTATCTAACTTGTTTCATCCTTTTAGCCCCCCAAGACCACATCATGACTCCCAATAGGAAAAATCAAGAAATCATCTATGAATTAACCCTGACAATGGATTTCAACTCCAGAACACAACATTCACTTCGTTACCCCCAGACATTCCGACTTTGAATTGTTGTTTAATTGATAGTGGTAGCCCTGACTTATCCATAATGTAAGGATCAATATAATCATGAGTGGCCCCACTATCCAACAAAATATGCACTACCTTAATTGTTCAGCTCTCCTTTGAGAATCAAACATTCTGTGTTTGTGCCTATGTTTAATGTAGGAAAATTCATCAAATTATTCTCTGTACTACAGAGTTCTTCAGTGTTACATTCAGCAGCTAACAACTGATTCAGTTCCTCCTCTTGTACAATGAATAAGTCCCTCTCACCCTCAATAGACATATATACCTTGGTCTTGCAAATATGCCCTGGTAAGAATTTATCATCACAATGAAAACATAAATTATTTTTTTCCTTCTTTCCCATATCTCATTTGGAGTCAACTTCTTTAATATTGGGATAGCTGCAGAAGAAGGTTTAGGTGCTTGTGATGAAGGTGAAGGTTGAACATGAATTTGTACCCTGACTATGGAAAGAATTCTTGAAATGAGGTTTGTATACATCCCTGTATAAGCTTTTTAAAGCATCAATTTTCTTTTAATACTAAAGAGCAACTCTGAAGGATTCACTAAGATATTGAGGTTCTGACATACACCTCATGTTGAATTTCATCTTTGAGCCTACTAACAAAATTGTTGAATCAAGTTTGATTCACTCACTCTCTCCACCAAATAATTAAGTTTCTTATACTTTCGCTAGTACTCTAACACTCTAGTTGCTTTAGCATGCATAGAGCTCTTGCCGCATTTTCATACATACCCAAACCAAACCGACTACAAATTCCTTCTCTAAATTGCTTCTAGGTTACCACACGCTCATTATTCCTAAGGAACCACCTACACCACTAAATTTTCTCTTTTTTCAAGAAAAAGTATGCAACTCTATCCTTCTCAGCCCCTGGTTACCTGGTATATAATACACCTCAAACTAGTGTTCAATCTGAAATAGCCAGTTGAGCACATCACATGTACCCGAGAATGTACTGACATCTAATTTGGGAGGTTTGGGGTATGAGTTCCTCTATGTAAACTGATCAAGATTCCTTCCCCCAACTAAGCTACTCATGCCTCTTCGAAAAGACCCAGGGTTTGCATCCATCAAAAAGTTATCAGAATTTTTCTTACCTGCCAAGTTTGGTGAAAAAATTGGCGATAAAATTGGCTTGATTGGATCAAGAATCCCCTTCTCCGACTTTTCTGCTACAACAGAGCCAACTTGTTCCACAAAATGTTGTAACTGCGCAAGAACCATTGTCGATTGAGCTGACAACTCCTTAACTTGATTCTCAACTCCACCCAATCTCACCTCCAAGATTTGTTGTCGTTGCTACAAATCCATCTTGGGCACTCCACCTAGCAACCCTTTTGGGTCGGATAGGCTGGTTCTTGACTGAATTGAATGTTGTCGACAGAATTCGCAATTGGATCAAAGTGGTATGATACCACTTGGGAACTGTAGCTTCATTAGTGTTGTTGTCGCAGTTTCCAACTGCGGCTTATGCTGAGGTGACAACAACAAGCTCAAGTTGGGAATAAGTTTGACATATGACCCATAGGGAGAATTTGCTTGAAAAGGTAGCTTAGTTTGGGAAAAAATTCAAATTACACAGTGGAAATTCAGTAATTTAGCATAACCCTCCAAAAACACCACTACATCTCTCCAAAATTAGTGCCATGATCATATCCCACATAACATATATGGAATTTTTGCGTAATAGGCCACTTTTTGAAAATATTTGTGATTATGGGCCAGTTTCAAAACTATTAGCGCTTGTAGGCTACTTCGTGCCAACAGTGGCCGTTATTCTCATTAGTGACATCATATGAGGTCTCTAATAGAAATAGTTACCTCAAATGAATGTATTGAGACACTTAGCGATTTCTAGAGATTTTGATCTCTTGGAAAAAAAAATTGAAATTGAGTTCGCTATTTGGAATAGCGACCTTAGTATACTTCAGTCGTTACACGCAATAGTGACCTTAGTAGGAAACTCAATCTCCTTATTCTTTTGTAAAATTTGGGATCAAAAGAGTCACACAACTAAGGCCTCTATTTGGAATAGTGACCTTAGTACAATAAAAGCCTCTATTCCGAATAGCAACGTTAGTACAACTAAGGCATATATACCGAATAGTGACCTTTGTACAACTAAGGTCGCTATTAGAAATAGCGACTTCAGTTTCCAAAAAAAATTTATTGTTATTTTTTCAGAGAGCAAAAAACACTCTCGATTTTGCTAAGTGTTAGAATACAATTCATTAAAGGTTGTTAATCATATTAGCGACCTCATATATACTAAGATCGCTAGTGGGAATAGCGACAACAAAGAAAAAATTCCAAATAATTTCAAAACATAAGCCGCTATACCCATTAGCGACTTTTAAAATGAAGAGGTCGCTAATGAGAATAGTGACCGCTACAGACGTGGCACAAAATAGCCCACGAACACTAAGGGTCTAATTGGTTTTGGTTTTTTTTTTTTTCAAAACCCCAAAACTTGTTTGGTTAGGGTGTTTTGTGAAAAAAGTTTTCACAAAACTCCGCTTCAACTATTTTCTTTTTTTTCACATCCTCTCTTTAAATATATTTATATATTATTATTATTATTATTATTATTATTATTATTATTATTATTTTTAATATATATACACACACACACACACACACACACACACACACACACACACACACACACACACACACACACACACACTATTATTATAATATATATTATTATTTCATATATACTATTTTATATATACTATTATAATATTCTATTATTATTATAATATATATTATTATTATTATATATTACTATTATATATTATTATATATATTATTATATAATTTATTATTAATATAATAAATTATTTAATATATAATTATAATATATTATTACTAAATATATATTATTATAATTATTATATGTTATTAAATATATGTATATAATTAAATATGTTTATTATAACAAATTATTTTATATTATTATATAATATATTATTGTTACCGCTAAATCTGGTGTGAGGCTAAACAGACAGTATTTGTGGATTCTTGGAAAACTTGAATAGCAAACCTGAACCTGTTCCGCCGGAGTTTGACCGCTGACTCCCGCCGTTCACCTGCAAAAGTGCGAGACATCGAGGTTGATCATGGCGACGCACCCTCCGATGCTCAAGTCAGTAATAAGGAATGATTATGAAAGAGCGTAAATTGGCAAAAGATTGATTACCTCCTAATGGTGGTGGATGGGGGGTATTTATAGCCGCCTTTGGGATCGAATTAGACATGTAATCCCTGTGTTTAGATAAGGAATGTAATCCCTAATTTCCAGTGAAAGAATAGATATGAATCAGGGCCGATGATTAGGATTAACCAGAAATCCTAATTCTATCCTGCTGGACCGGGTTTGCAGCGGGTAAAAACCCGTACCCGGTTGGAGGTGGATCCATTCGCAGGTTAATGGGTCTTTGAGGAGGAGACCCAGTACCTGCTTCGGATCCATTGGTAGACAAAATTACCATATTACCCCTAGGCTTTAAGATTCGTTCCTGATTTGGACGGTTCCGATTTAATCCCATTTTTAGCCATATCACGAGCTCCCCACTCTTGAAGAGTGAGTTTGATCAGCCTTTGAGGAGTAGTTTTACTGTTTCAATGGCTTGCAGAGGTGTATCAGAGTCCGAATGGGAGGTTTTGAATCTTTGCAGGTGGCAGTATGGTGATTTTCTAAGTTAGTTGCATGCTCTGAGTTGTTCTTGAGCTCTTCTGGACATTTGGTGATTTTTATCTATTTTTCAGAATATTTACTTAATTTTGCGAAGCGTCGATTCGTCGTTCGGGGGTCTTAATAAACTGTCCTAGGCGATAATTATTTACTCAGGGGTTCAAAAATATTTCCCCGACTTTATAATTATTTTCTAGGATTTTTAATTAATTTTCCCAAATTTTTAATTATCTTTTTGCAATTTTTAAATAAATAAAACGATTTTAATAAATAAAATTTAATTTTAAATACCGAATTATGGCGTGGCGCGATCTAGACCGTTGATCTTGTGCGGGCATGAATTTCTGAAAGATCAGATAGACAGGGTCGCTCGGCAGCCATTTTTTCGCTTTTGCGGGTTGGATGGGCACTTGCTCGGAATCCGAGTGAAGTGGCTCGGTTTTTCCCTCACGCGAGTGGCTCGGATCGCTAGTCGCTCAGCTTGAAATTTCGAGCGACGTGGAGCGATCTGAGCCATCGGATCTCAGTGCGGATCTCGAGGTAGACTCGGTTCCCAAGAAAATGCTATCTTGTCGTTTAGTGGATGTGGCGTAATCTGGACCATCTATCATCTCAAGCACGATTTTCGCAATGATCCACCGGTTGGAGATGCTCGGCGGTGTTTTTCTTCACTTTTGCGGGTCGGATTGGCACTTGCTCGGAATCCGACCAAAGTGGCTCGATTTTTTCCACACGCGAGTGGCTCGGATCGCTTGTCGCTCGGCTCGAAATTTCGAGTGACGTGGAGCGATCTGAGCTATCAGATCTCAGTGTGGATCTCGAGGTAGGCTCGGTTCCCAAGAAAATACTATCTTGTCATTTAGTGGACGTGACGTAATCTGGACCGTCTATCATCTCAGGCACGATTTTCGCAATGATCCACCAGTTGGAGACGCTCGGCGGCGTTTTTCTTCACTTTTGCAGGTCGAATTGGCACTTGCTCGGAATCCGAGCGAAGTGGCTCGGTTTTTCCCTCACGCGAGTGGCTCAGATCGCTTGTCGATCGGCTCAGAATTCCGAGCGACGTGGAGCGATCTGAGCCGTCGAATCTCGGCACGAATCTCGAGGCAGGCACAGTTCCCAAGAAAATACTATATTGTCGTGTAGTGGTGCTGGCACGATCTAAGCCGTCCGATCGAAATCTTACGGGAATTTTGAGGGGAAAGTCATTTTTCTCTAATTCGCAGCTCGGATTGGCACTTGCGCGGAATCCGAGCTATCCTCTTGGTTGCTGAGCTCGGATTGCCTATCGCTCAGATTTTGGTTCCGAAGGACGTGAGGAGATCGGAACCGTCGGATGATGGCACAGATCTCGAGGCTGGCTCAGTTCCCAATAAAACACTATCTTGTCGTTTAGTGGCGCAGGCAGGATCTGAGCCGTCCAATCGAAATCTTACGCAAATTTTGAGGGGAAAGTCGTTTTTCTCCAATTTGCAGCTCGGATTGGCACTTGCTCGAAATTCGAACTATCCTCTTGTTTGCTGAGGTCAGATCGCCTGTCGCTCGGATTTTGGTTCCGGGAGACGTGGGGCGATCAGAGCCGTTGGATGATGGCACAATCTCGAGGCTGGCTCAGTTCCCAAGAAAACACTATCTTGTCATTTAGTGGCGCTGGCAGGATCTGAGCCGTCCGATCGAAATCTTACGCAAATTTTGAGGGAAAAGTCATTTTTCTCCAATTCGCAGCTCGGATTGGCACTTGCTCGGAATCCGAGCTATCCTCTTGGTTGCTGAGGTCGGATCGCCTGTCGCTCGAATTTTGGTTCCGAGGGACGTGGGGCGATCGGAGCCATTGGATGACGGCACAGATCTCGAGGCTGGCTCAGTTCCCAAGAAAACACTATCTTATCATTTAGTGGCACTGGCAGGATCTGAGCCGTCCGTTCGAAATCTTACACGGATTTTGAGGGGAAAGTCGTTTTTCTCCAATTCGCAGCTCGGATTAGCACTTGCTCGGAATCCGAGCTATCCTCTTGGTTGCTGAGGTCGGATCGCCTGTCGCTCGGATTTGGGTTCTAAGGGACGTGGGGCGATCGGAGCCGTTAGATTATGGCACAGATCTCGAGGCTGGCTCAGTTCCCAAGAAAACACTATCTTGTCGTTTAGTGGAACTAACAGGATCTGAGCCGTCCGATCGAAATCTTACTCGAATTTTGAGGGGAAAGTCATTTTTCTCCAATTCACAGCTCGGATTGGCACTTGCTCGGAATCCGAGCATCCTCCTGGTTTCTGAGGTCGGATTGCCTGTCGCTCGGATTTTGGTTCCGAGGGACGTGGGGCGATCGGAGCCATTGGATTATGGCACAGATCTCGAGGCTGGCTCAGTTCCCACGAAAATACTATCTTGTCGTTTAGTGGCGCTGGCAGGATCTGAGCCGTCCGATCGAAATCTTACGCGAATTTTGAGGGAAAAGTCATTTTTCTCCAATTCGCAGCTCGGATTGGCACTTGCTCGGAATCCGAGCTATCCTCTTGGTTGCTGAGGTCGGATCGCCTGTCGCTCGGATTTTGGTTCTAAGGGACGTGGGGCGATCGGAGCCGTTAGATGATGGCACAAATCTCGAGGCTGGCTCAGTTCCCAAGAAATCACTATCTTGTCGTTTAGTGGAACTAGCAGGATCTGAGCCGTCCGATCGAAATCTTACTCAAATTTTGAGGGGAAATTCATTTTTCTCCAATTCACAGCTCGGATTGGCACTTGCTCGGAATCTGAGCTATCCTCTTGGTTGTGTGGTCGGATCACCTGTCGCTCGGATTTTGGTTCCGAGGGATGTGGGGGCGATCAGAGCCGTAAGATGATGGCACAGATCCCAAGGCTAGCTCAGTTCCCAAGAAAACACTATCTTGTTGTTTAGTGGCACTGGCAGGATCTGAGCCGTCCGATCGAAATCTTACGCGAATTTTGAGGGGAAAGTCATTTTTCTCCAATTCGCAGCTCGGATTGGCACTTGCTCGGAATTCGAGCTATCCTCTTAGTTGCTGATGTCGGATCGCCTGTCGCTTGGATTTTGGTTCCGAGGGACGTGGGGCGATCGGAGCCGTTGGACGATGGCACAGATCTCGAGGCTGGCTCAGTTCCCAAGAAAACACTATCTTGTCGTTTAGTGGCGCTGGCAGGATCTGAGCCGTCCGATCGAAATCTTACGCAAATTTTGAGGGGAAAGTCGTTTTTCTCCATTCCGCAGCTCGGATTGGCACTTGCTCGGAATCCGAGCTATCCTCTTGGTTGCTGAGGTCGGATCGCATGTCGCTCGGATTTTGGTTCCGAGGGACGTTGGGCGATCGGAGCCGTTGGATGATGGCACAGATCTCGAGGCTGGCTCAGTTCCCAAGAAAACACTATCTTGTTGTTTAGTGGTGCTGGCGGGATCTGAGCCGTCCGATCGAAATCTTAAGCGAATTTTGAGGGGAAAGTCGTTTTTCTCCAATTCGCAGCTCGGATTGGCACTTGCTCGGAATCCGAGCTATCCTCTTAGTTGCGGAGGTCGGATCGCCTGTCGCTCGGATTTTGGTTCCGAGGAACGATCGGAGCCGTTAGATGATGGCACATATCTCGAGGCTGGCTCAGTTCCCAAGAAAAATACTATTTTATCGTTTAGTGGCGTTGGCAGGATCTGAGCCGTCCAATCGAAATCTTACGCGAATTTTGAGGGGAAAGTCGTTTTTCTCCAATTCGCAGCTCGAATTGGCACTTGCTCGGAATCCGAGCTATCCTCTTGGTTGCTGAGGTCGGATTGCCTGTCGCTCGGATTTTGGTTCCGAGGGACGTGGGGCGATCGGAGCCGTTGGATGATGGCACAGATCTCGAGGCTGGCTCAGTTCCCAAGAAAACACTATCTTGTCGTTTAGTGGTGCTGGTAGGATCTGAGCCGTCCGATCGAAATCTTACGCGAATTTTGAGGGGAAAGTCGTTTTTCTCCAATTCGCAGCTCGTATTGGCACTTGCTCGGAATTCGAGCTATCCTCTTGGTTGCTGAAATCGGATCGCCTGTCACTCGGATTTTGGTTTCGAGGGACGTTGGGCGATCGGAGCCGTTGGATGATGGCACAGATCTCGAGGCTGGCTCAATTCCCAAGAAAACACTATCTTGTCGTTTAGTGGCGCTGGTAGGATCTGTGCCGTCCGATGAAAATCTTATGCGAAATTTGAGGGGAAAGTCGTTTTTCTCCAATTCGCAACTCGGATTAGCACTTGCTCGGAATCCGAGCTATCCTCTTGGTTGTTGAGGTCGGATCGCCTGTCGCTCGGATTTTGGTTCCGAGGGACGTGGGGCGGTTTTGCTTGTATCGAAACGTCGCTTCCTTCGCCAACTGTTGCCGCTCTTCGTTACTTAGTCGTTTGGGCTTTTGTAACGCTTCAAGGGAGGCCCAAGAGTTGTGCTCTTACGTTACAAAGCCCAAGAGGCATCTCTTTTACTATAAGCTTTCACCCCCTCAACACTTAACCTCATTTCTCACTTTCACTTTCTCACTCTTGGTTTGACCCCTTAGCAGCGAAGTTTTTAGCTCTTGGGTGGTGCTGTTAGCTGTCGTGGTAAGGCATTTTAAGCTCCGGCGATCTTTTTTGACCGTACTAGTCACTTCAAGGTCAGTCTCTCTCCTCATTTTTGTAAAATGGTTAAGATTTCTTCTACGGACGAGACCCCTTCCTCAGACCTAGGCGTCAGCAGAGCGATCAGGCCGAGCAAGGGTAAAGGGAAGGAGGTCGTCGAGCCGACTAAAGAGACAACGGTCAGGCCGAGTACAGATGAGGAGGTTGCCGAGCCTCTCCAGGAGGTAATGGTCCGAGCTAGCAAGGGCAAGGGGGTGGTGACGATAATCGAGCACCCGAAGACTGCAGGGGAGTTGGGTCGGCACCCGAGCGTCTTGTCTAGTGTTGGCGGTGTGCGGAGCTACTCCGGGGATTTGCTGGAGAAGGTGTTGCAGGGCACCGCCAAGTCGATTGAGGAGAATGAGCCGAGGGAGACTTTAGAGGTAGATCAGATTTCCTCATTTTTTACCGAGGTGGATTTGCATCGGATTCGGAGTGGGTTCCGGATCCCTACGGAGTATGCCCTCCTTCTCCCCGGCCCTGGCATCCATGCGTGCACGTCTTCTTCGGCCGACGTTTGCATATTCCCTGCCGACACTCTGCAGGCCTGTCTTCGGCTGCCATTGCACCCTTTCGTAATTGAGGTGCTGCAATGGTTCTGCTTGAGCCCGGCCCAGTAGATGCCGAACACTTGGTGGCACGTGATGGCCTTTGCTCTTCAATGCGGGAGGTCGGCGCGCAGCCCTCGATGTTCCTACTGCGAAGCCTCTACCGACCCTGCCAGATGAACAAGAACGAGCAGAGGTACTATCTCTCGCCGAGGAAGGGCGTGAAGCTTATCGAGAACCCGGACTCGATCAAGCACTGGAAAGAGAAGTATTTTCTCGTCCGGGCTCCCGAGCCGTGGGTCATCCCGACAGCGTGGCTAAGGGACGGAGTTCCGAAATGGGCGTAGAAGGAGCCCGTGCTCAGCAACGAGGAGGCAGAGATTGTAGAAAAGCTCCTCGGTCTTTTGACCCTCAACTACAAGGATATTACCGAGGAGGTCTTATTCCGAGGGGGTCTCAGTCCGATCGACCCCAGTATGCTTCTCTTTTTCTTTTCTGTGCTTTGTCTTTGAGTTTAAAAAAATTTTGTAACTTTTTTCACTCGGTCTTTGCAGAAACTCCCGGCATGGACTACAAAGGTTTGATGGCCAAGGCCCGGGCGGCTAAGGAGCAAGAGGCGAGGAAGAGAAAGAGGACCGTGTCCGGGCCTCAAGGTAGGTGAGCCCCCAAGATCCCCTTGGTCTCTCCGACCATCGAGCGGCAGTTTGTCGAGGCTCCTCCGGTCGATCCCGATCAAGGCCTCGTCGTGGCGTCTGCCCTACCTACCTCGAATGCGCCGACCCAAACGGCGCGAACAGATGCTCCAGGGTCTTTGGGCGGAGCGTTCAATGTGAGCGCAGCACTGGCTCTCGATGTCCCGCCCCTCACTGCCGAGGTGAAGACAATCCTGACCGAGGAGCACAAGCGCATCTTTGTCCCCGATTGGCGGGTGATGAAGGTCGATGGGTTCCTGGGGACGGCAACATCTGCATGCAGGCGGTGAAGCACCTGCCGACCCCTAAAGACCGAGCGGCGCTCAAGGCGGGCGAAGTTGGTGACGCCGCGATGCAGATTGCTCAGAACACCATGTCGGTAAGTACTAGAGGACTTTTTTCAAAATTTTTCCAAGTTTTTGTGCTCGTGCTTAACTGCCTTTTTTATGGCTTGTAGACCCTCTGCCACTTCAATCATTCGCTCGAGGAGTTCGCGAGCAAGGAAAAGGAGATGACTGTTCTGAACGACCGGGAATGGTCGGAGCGGTCTAAGGCGGTAAAACAGCTGGAGGCCGAGCAGGTGCATTCCACTTCGCTCGAGGCCGAATTTGCCGACCTAAGGGCTAAGCTCGCCGAGGCGCTGAGGAGCTCGGCCGCCGATGCTTCCAAGGTCGAGACCCTGGAAAAGGAGACGGCTCGACTCGAAGGGGAGCTATCTACGGCCCTGAAGGCATCGGAGGAGGCCCTGAGCGATCATGCGTCGAAGGTGGCGGCCGCGGAGCAGGCGGTTCGGGACGAGGCCGAGGCTCACATGTTGACCAACATGGAGGAGGCGTACGGCCGAGCGCTGAAGCATGTCGCCGCTCGGAACCCCAGATTTGACTTCTCGTCCTACTACTTCTACGACCCCGTAGAGGGTGAGGAAGAGCTGCCCCTGGCCGAGCTGGCTCCCAGGCAGGAGGGCGAAGACTCTGAAGACGAGGGGGCGCCGAGGGTGCGATTGTACCCGTGTCGAACGATGATGAGGTCGACCCCTGACTTTGTCACCTCTTCTCATTTTCTTGTTCTTTTTTCTTTTGTAATGCCTAACTGCGGACTGGCCACCGCTTTTTGTAAATCTTGGACTTTTAATGAAACGGTTTCCTTTTTGGTGTTTTGGCTGAATATTTCGAAATTTTGCAAAGTGTTCAACTCTTTTTGCTCTGATTGTGTCCTTAAGTATTGAAGACTTCTTTTGATATTCCTCCACTTTTCAGGTCGAGTTGGGTCCGATTACTGAGGTCTCCCATCTTCGTACTGAGCTGAAGAAAGTGAAGCGGGCTCTTTCTCGCAGTCGAGATAACTCGTTTTATGACTTCTTGAAATTGGAGGACATCAAAGCAACTGCAAGAGGGTATTTTCGCGAGTTGAGGCAACTGCGGAAGCAACCTCAAGAGACTCGTCTCGAAGGCGAGATAGAGTTGCTCCGTAAGGAGCTCTTCGATGTCGACCAAAGAAATAGTGAACTACTGGCGGAGGTTCGTTATTTGGAGGTAATGGTGAAAGAACATTCGGTAGAGGAAGAGGAGTTAGCTTGGAGGGTGGGGAAGTTGATGTCCGAGCGCGATGAGTTGACGGTAAGAATTGACAAACTGAGGAGGATCACGATCGACAGGGGTATCGAAGTGACTCATTTCCGTTGTATTGTGGCCGATAGCACTAACGTTGCAGGCTCGTCTAAACTTCCCCGTTTCAAAGTATCGGCGGAGGTCGATATTCTGAGAGATAGGATCGTCGAGCTAGAGGAGGAGATTGCAATGCTGAAACCTCACTCTGTAAGGATCAATGTTCGCAGTACGTCGTGTACTCACGAAGAGAGCGAAAGAGGAATCTCGTTCTACGAACTTGCAACTCGTTTGCCTACCGTTAGGCGGAGCCCAGCTGACGCTCAGAGTGGTGTAGCTGTTTCGTCTAGTGGCGCCTCGGTTGGGTCCACAGCTAGAATCAGTGGTGAAGGGGGGTCTCGCTTCGCTGGTTTAGAGTCGAGCTCAGAGGTAAGGCGACGCTGCCCTCGTGTGTCTCTGAACCGAAGCGTTCCCCTTCTAAAGAAGCGCTAAACAAGTTGTATTATGCTCTTCAAGTTATTGTAAAACTTTGTTGTAGTGTCAGCCTTATTTGAGCTCTTAATTTAAAAAAGTTTGTTTTGCTTCTGCTGTTCGAATGCTGCGTTGGCTGGTATTAGTTTAAGTATAACTCCTCCAACTTTTGACAACTACTCAAAATCAGAAGCAAATCTTCCTTCTTATGGGTGAACCACTTTTGGCTTGCTTAATAGCGAGCTTGAGAAGTGGAGTCGAGCCAAGTGTTGGACTCTGAACTCGTCGTTAGAGTTTGTTCAACGGTTGTGGGAGAAATTCCGAATGGAGAACCCCTTCTAGCTCGCTTAAGAGCGAGCTTGCGAAGAGGAGTCGAGCTAAGTGTTGGACTCTGAACTCGTCGTTAGAGTTTGTTCAACGGTTGTAGGAGCAATTCCGAATGGCAAACCACTTCTAGCTCGCTTAAGAGCGAGGTTACGAAGCATAATCGAACCAAGTGTTGGACTCCGAACTCGTCGTTAGAGTTTGTTCAACGGTTGTGGGAGCAATTCCGAATGGCGAACCCCTTCTAGCCCGCTTAAGAGCGAGCTTGCAAAGAGGAGTCGAGCCAAGTGTTGGACTCCGAACTCGTCGTTAGAGTTTGTTCAACGGTTGTAGGAGCAATTCCGAATGGCGAACCACTTCTAGCTCGCTTAAGAGCAAGGTTGCGAAGCAGAATCGAACCAAGTGTTGGACTTCGAACTCGTCATTAGAGTTTGTTCAACGGTTGTGGGAGCAATTCCGAATGGCGAACCCCTTCTAGCCCGCTTAAGAGTGAGCTTGCGAAGAGGAGTTGAGCCAAGTGTTCGACTCCGAACTCGTCGTTAGGGTGAAGAATAAAAGCAGAGAGAAATAAGCAATTTTACAAGTAAAATATGAAAAAACATTCTTTATTGACCACTAATAGTTGGCTGCTTCTAAGTTGCGAGCCATTATTACATAAGAGAAATAAAAGAAAAAATACAAGTAAAAAGAGAGGAACGGTTCGACATCCCAGAACACTTAGAGAGGCGTTAAAGCACTCTCTTGGTACTTCAAAAGATGGTCGGCATTCCAAGTCCTGGGGATCTCTCTTCCTTCGATATCTTCTAGACGATATGTCCTGGGCCGAACCACTTTGGTGATGTTGTAGGGTCCCTCCCAATTTGGAGCTAGTTTACTCTTCTGACCAGGAAAAGAGATTGCTAACTTTCTGAGGACCAAGTCCCCTTCTTTAAGGTCGGTAGGACGGACTCTCTTATTGTACGCCAACTCGATCCTCCTCCGATAGCTCTGTTGGCGGATTGACGCTCTTTCCCGTAGCTCATCGACCAAGTCTAAGTTTGCCTGAAGTTCTCTGGCATTTTGTTCTTCTTCGTAGGCAACAAGGCGAGGAGAAGGTATGCCGACTTCCAATGGGATCATAGCCTCGGACCCATACGTGAGGTTGAATGGCGACTCTCCTGTTGGGGTCCGTTTCGTGGTGCGGTAGTTCCACAGCACGTTAGGGAGCTGATCGACCCATAAGCCTTTAGAGCACTTATTTAGCCTCTTCTTAATACCGGAGAGGATCTGTCAGTTAGCATTCTCTACTTGACCATTCGACTGTGGATGGGAGACGAAGGAGAAACGTTGTTGGATGACGAGGTCTTCACATAGAGCTCGGAAGGCAGCCCCGGTAAATTGGGTTCCGTTGTCTGTTATGAGGACTCGAGGGACACCGAATGGCAGATAACGTTCTTCCAGAAGAACTGAAGTACTTTGTTCTCGGTGATTGTGGCCAAGGGCTCGGCCTCTATCCACTTCGAGAAGTAGTCGATTACCACGACTAAGAATTTGAGCTGGCCGGTAGCTGGTGGGAATGGACCTAGTAAATCCATCCCCCACATTGCGAAAGGGATAGGACTTGATAGGGAGGTGAGTGGAACTTGTGGGAGGCGACAGACGTTGGAGTACTTCTGACAAGAGCTGCATTGCCGAACGTGCAGTTCGGCACCTTGTAGGAGAGTGGGCCAAAAATATCCATAATTCAACACTTTCCGGGCTAGGGATCTGGACCCTGAATGTGCCCCGCCGATGCCTTCGTGGAGCTCTTGCAGTGCGTAATCGGCTTGTTCCGGGAAGAGGCATCTCAAATAAGGTCTGCCGTCTACTTGTGTGAAGGAGCGCTTGTATAGGATGCCCTCGATAAGCGTGTACCGCTCTGCTTGGGTTCTCACTCGACGAGCTTCCTTATGGTCTTTGGGGAGGAGCCCATCCCTTAGAAATTCTACCAGGGGTTTCATCCAATTATCTTGAAGCAGGACAGGCAGCGACTCCATCGAGTTGGAAGTTTCATCTTCTATACTTGGCTTCAGGACCACCTCGATCAAGACGGTCTGCTCGAGACCTTGAAGGGAGAAGGAGGCTAGCTTGGAGAGGGCGTCGGCTTGGGAATTCTCTTCTCGGGGGATTCGCTGGATGAGAGCTTCTTCAAATAGGGCCATGAGATTCCTGACCTTGGCTAGGTACTTAGCCATTCGGTCATCTCGTGCCTTGTACTCACCTAGGACCTGATTTACGACCAGTTGTAAGTCGCTAAAGATCCGGAGGCACTGCGCCCCTGCCTTGCGAGCCATTCCGAGGCCGGCTATGAGTGCTTCATATTCTGCTTCATTGTTAGAGACCTTGAAGTTGATGCGGAGGGAGTATTGGAGGACGAAATCATCTGGGCCTGCCAGAATGACCCCGGCTCCGCTTCCCTCGTTATAAGAGGATCCATCTATGTAGACCGACCAGACAGGCGGTCCCTTCATTGCTTGGCTGACCTCGGGGATGGTACTCTCGATGATGAATTCAGCTAAGGCCTGTGCCTTGATTACGGTCCGAGGTTGGTACGATATGTCGTGTTGGATCAGCTCGATAGACCACTTCATGAGGCGGCCGGAGGTCTCTGGCTTGTGGAGGACTTGTTTCAGCGGTTGGTCGGTAAGAACGACCACCGAATGAGACTAGAAATATGGGCGAATCTTTCTTGCGGCCATGACTAAGGCGTATGCCATCTTCTCTATCCTCGGGTAGCGGAGCTCGGCATCCCGAAGTACCTTGCTCACGTAATAGATGGGCTTTTGAGTCTTATCTTCTTTCCTCACGAGGACGGCGCTGAGGGTCTGCTCGGAGGTGGCTAAGTAGAGGTAGAGGGCTTCCCCGGGAACAGGTTTGCTGAGGAGAGGAGGATTGACTAGGTAAGTCTTCAGCTGGTCGAATGAGTCTTGTTGTTGCTGACCCCACTCGAAGACTTTAGCCCCTCTGAGAGCTTTGAAGAAGGGAAGACACTTCTCCTCTGACTTGGAAAGAAAACGCCCAATGGCTGCCAGGCGACCCGTTAGCTTCTGAACCTCTTTAACATTCTTGGGGGGGGCCATGTCTAATATTGCTTTGATCTTTTCGGGGTTGGCCTTGATTCTTCTTTGGCTGACCATAAAGCCTAGGAATTTCTCCGACGAGACCCCGAACGCACACTTGTTCGGATTAAGCCTCATATTGTACTTTTTGAGTACGTCGAACGCCTCTTGCAGATCAGCTACATGATCGACCCCGTGGATGCTCTTCACAAGCATATCGTCAACATATACCTCCATATTTCGGCCAATTTGTGCTTGAAAGACCTTGTTGATGAGGCGGTGGTAAGTGGCACCTACATTCTTCAAACCGAAGGGCATTACCCTGTAGCAGTAGAGGCCCTGATCGGTTACAAAGGAGGTCTTCGGGATATCCGGGAGAAACATATGAATCTGATTGTAGCCTGAGAAGGCATCCATGAAGCTGAGGAGTTCATGGCCCGAAGTGGCGTCAGTCAAAGTATCGATGCTTGGAAGAGAGAACGGATCTTTGGGGCATGCCTTGTTGAGGTCGGTAAAGTCGATGCAAATCCTCCAGGTCCCGTTAGACTTCTTTACCATCACTACATTCGAGAGCCATTCGGGATAATTGACCTCTTGTATGAACCGAGCCCTCAAGAGCTTGTCCACCTCCTCTTTTATAGCTTGCTGGCGCTCGGGAGCGAACTTGCGCCTCTTCTGTTGGACCGGTTTGGACCCCGGTGCAACGCTGAGGTGGTGGACTAGAAGTTCTTCGGAGATCCCTGGCACGTCCGCAGCGGACCAAGCAAAGAGGTCGCCGTTCCTTCGGATGCACCGGACTATGTCGGAGCATAGGGCAGATGGGAGGGTCTTGCTAACAAAGAACTTTTGGCTCAGTTCTTGCTCAGAGAAGAGCACTTCCTCCAATTCATCCACCGGCTCGGACATTGGTCGGACATTCTCTTGAGGTATTTCAAGTGTTTCGAGGGAGAGGACTGGACCCCCTGTTGAAGTCATATAGCACTTACGGGCTATCTCTTGACTGCCTTTTACTTCCCCTACCCCTGCCCGGGTGGGGAATTTCATCTTGAGGTGATATGCCGAAGGAACGGCTTCTAGGGCAGCTTGGTCGGGTCGGCCTAGGATCACATTATACGCAGCTGGGACATCAATGACCATAAAGTCCATCAGCTCCGTCCGGGTGGTAGGAGTTTTTCCAGCAGTTACATCGAGGGTGATTACCCCTTCAATAGTTACTGGCACTCCCGTGAACCCATGGAGTGTGTAGCCGGCGGGTTTAAGTCTGTCTCGGGATAGTTTGAGGCCTTTGAAATTGGCGAGGAAGAGGATGTTAACGGAGCTTCCATTGTCCACCAGGATCCTCTCCACTTTAAAGTTCGCCATATGGAGGTTGATGACAAGCGCGTCACAATGGGGGGTTCGGACACCCTTAAGGTCTTCATCTGAGAATGTGACGGGTACTCCGAGACCTTTAGGAGGAGGTGTGGCGCAAACCGAGTTAACTTCCCTTATAAACGTCTTTCGAGAGGAGTTGGAGGAGCTCCCCATTGGGCCCCCATGAATGAGGTGTAGGACACGCTCCTCTTCAAATTCGGGCGTTTCATCGCATTCAGGACGCTTGTTGGCCCCCCGAGGCGGGGGAGGAAGATCGGCTCGGTCCTTTCTCACGAACTTGGTCAGCTGTCCCTTCTGGATGAGGGCTTCTATCTGATTCTTCAGGGCCCGATAATCATTAGTGTCGTGGCCATGGTCCTGGTGATAGCGGCACCACTTCTCTTTATCCCTCTTCTTGCCAGGGGTGTTCATTTTTGGCACAGGAGGTATCACCCCCTCCTTCTCAACTTCCATGAGAATTGTGGAGATGTTGGCGTTAAGGGGAGTAAACTTTTCAAATCTAGGTTGAGGTCGGCACTGCCCGCTGTTACCGCTGATTTCGGTGTGGGGGTAAACAGATAGAATTTGTGAGTCCGAGAACAACCTGAACAGTTGACTCAGCCTTCTTGCTCCTGTCGCGACCTGCAAGGAAGTGCGAAACACCAGGGTTGATTCCGGCGACGCACCCTCCGACGCTCTTGTCAGTAATCAGAAAAAGATTAAGAAAGAGCTTAAGTGGTGAAAAAGTGATTAACCTGGTCACGGTGGTAGAGGGGTTGTATTTATAGCCGCCTTTGGAACGGTTAGGAGCCTGATTTCCTGCCTAACAGCCAGGAGGAAAATCCTCCTATTCTGTTCTGGGAAATTAGCCCCTGATTCCCTGGTGGGAGTCAATCAAGCCTGTGGATTTGATCTAGTCAAATCAATGGCCCTGATTCTCCTCTTGGTGAACTGGACTTGTATCGGGTCGGGACCCGTGCCCAGTTAAAGTGGATGCGTTCGCGAGTTGCTGGTTCTGTGAGAAGGAGACCCTACCCAATACCCGTTTTGGATCCACTTGTATGTGAAATTACCTTTTTACCCCCGAGCATCAAGATTCGTGCCCAATCTGGACAGTTCCGATTTAACCCCATTTTTAGCCATATCACGAGCCCCCCACTCCTAAAGGCTGAGCGTGATCAGTCTTTGAGGAGTAGTTTGACTGTTTTGTGGGCTAGTGGAGTTGTATCGGAGTCCATATGGTGGACTTAGAATCTCGAAGGGGGTAGTGAGGTAACTTTTTGATGCCATGTGTTATTCTCCAGCCTTGTCGAGTATTTGGCGTTTTTCGTCTATTTTTCTCGGATTATTTATTTAATTTTGCGATGTGTTTGCTAACTGTTCGGGGGCCTTAACTGTACATTCTAGACAATAATTGTTCGTTCAGGGGCTCAAAAATATACCCCCGAATTTTTTATTATTTTCCAGAATTTTTAGTTAATTTTCCCAAATTTTTGGCAATTTTTTCGCAATTTTTAAATAAATAAAACGAATTAAATAAATAAAAAACGATTTTTAATACTGATTTATGGCGTGGCGCAATCTGGACCTCTGATCATCGTCGAGCGTGATTTTCTGGGAGATCTGACGGTCTCCATCGCTCGACATCTTTTTTTCTCCATTTACGAGCTCGGGAAGGCACTTGCTCGGCATCCGACCGGAGACAGGGGGTCTCGGACACTTTTTTCTTCATTTGGCGAGCTCGGAAGGGCACTTGCTCGGCTGCCGACCGATGACGAGGGGTCTCGGCAGGCCGAGCGACGTGGCGCAATCTGAGCCGTCGGATGGCGACGCGCATCTCGAGACGGGCACATTCTCCAAGAAAACACTATCTTGTCGTTTAGTGTCCTCGGCGAGATCTGGGCCGTCTGATCGAGATCAGGCGCGATTCTTGAGGGGAAAGTGAGTTTTCCCCATTTGCGAGCTCGGGAAGGCACTTGCTTGGAATCCGACTGAAGACAGGGGGTCTCGGCAGGCCGAGCGACGTGGCGTGCTCCGTTTCGAGACGGTCCTGTTCCCAAGGGCATTAATGGTGCTTCGGTGTTCGCACGGCGTTCCATTTTCCCCAGGTCATTAGGGATAACTCCTTCAATTAATGTGCGGCGTTTCGACTTTCGAGGATCATAATGGCTGGCTCTTGGAGGTTAAGCTATAAGTACTCCACTCCCCTTGTTATTTCAGTCGCAATCAACATAGAGTTTCAGACCTTGGAGGTATCTGCCTTGGGTAGCTTCTCTTTCGAGGTTCGGAGGGGTGGTTGCTCTTCTGCCTGGTTTTCCCTCTGTTCCTGGCGGCCCCAAAGTGGATGTAAGGAGCGGGGGGCAACGAGGCAGTAGTGGTGACGACCGTAGTCCGGACCCGAGGGATGAGTTAGTTCGGAAGGACGGGTGGTCGTTCTTCCACCAAGGTCTTCTGCCTTCCTTGTTTGCTCCGCAGCGGGTGTCAGGGTCGGCAGAGGTCATGGTGGGAGAGGTGATCATCCATGTCCGAATCTGAGGGGTGAGCTTGTTCGGAATGACGAGCGATCGTTCCCCCACCATGATTTTTTTCGGACCATCTGAGCTCGTTGTTTGTAACTGTGAAGGCGCGGTTGCCAGAGTCCTCTGCCAGGCCGAGCCTTCCAGTTGCAACCAACTAGCTCGGAATGGTGCGCTTCTCCTGATCTCTGAGTGTTGATGGGCCCCCTCCCATCTCTGTCTTCCTTCCGGGCTGATGCCTTCTGATGGATGTCAACCCGTAGGAGTTAGAGATGGGGGGAGTGCCGATCTGTTTTTGACCGGGACCCGTGGGTCGGCTGAATATCGACCGAACGCGGGACCCGGGGGGTGCTCGCCGAGGGCGGTGCCTTAAGACTTTGAATCAAAATTTTTCCTGGTTCTTCTAGACATAGGTGGGGCGTCCGAGGGTTCAATCGTCCGAGCGACGTGGTGCAGCCCGAGTCGTTGGATGATGGCGCGCATCTCAAGACGGGCACATTTCTCAAGAAAACATTATCTTGTCGTTTAGTGTTCTCGGCGAGATCTGGGCCGTCTGATTGAGATCATGCGCGAAAATCGAGGAGAAAGTGCGTTTTCTCCGTTTGCGGGCTCGGGAAGGCACTTGCTCGGATTCCGACCGGACCCTGTTGCAGACAAGTTCGGATTGCTTGTAGCTCGGATTCAGATCCCCTGGAGCCGAGCTAGTTGACTTGGTGATGGAGACAGTGGTGATGGGCCTTCGCGATGTTTCGAGAGCAGCCCAAAAGTCGCAAACTTTCGTTTGGAAGTCCAAGGGACGTTTCATTTTTACTATAAATCTTCACCCCCCCCTTAGACCAAGTCTCACTTTTCACTTTTACTCTCTCTCTTCAGTTTTTACTTTGCTTCAAAGTTTTTAGCTCTCTGGTGGCGTTGTTAGCTGTCGCGGTAGCATTCCTTGTTTCCGGTGAACTTTCCGACCGCACCTGTCACTTCAAGGTTAGTCTCTTTCCCTTCTCTTTTAGGAAAAATGGTTAAGATTACGGATGAGACCCCCGCCTCGGAGCAAGCCGTTGGCCGAGGGGATAAAGGGAAGGGAGTAGTGGAGCCGAGCGAGCAGGACGTCGTTCGTCCGGACAAAGAGGGCGAAATGGCCGAGCTACCCGAGGAGGTCGTGGCGGCGTCCCGAAAGGGTAAGGCCGTGGTCACGATAGTGGAAACTCCGAAGACGGCGGGAGCGTTCGGTCGGCAGCCAATTTCTGTGTCGAGCGTGGGGGGCGTACGGGATTACGCCGAGGACGCCTTGGAGAGAGTAACCCAAGGCACGGCGAAGTTGGTGGAGGAGAACGAGCCGAGGGAGCTGTCCGAGGTGGATCATACCATCTCGTCTCTTACTGAGGGCGACCTTCACCTGATCCGGGAGGGCTTCCGGATCCCTGGCGAGTATGGACTGCTTCTCCCCGGGCCGGGTTTTCGAGCCAACACAAAGTCCTCGTCGGACCTGTGCGTCTTTCCGGTCGACTCCCTTATTGCCGGGCTCCGGTTTCCCCTCCACCCGTTCGTCGTGGAGGTGTTGACATGGTACGGGTTGAGCCCCGCCCAGCTGATGCCGAACACATGGAGGCACGTCACGGCGTTCGTCCTCCGATGCCAAGAGGTTGGCGGCAAGCCGACTATGTTCCTCTTCCGGAGCCTCTACCGACCCTGTCAGCCGAGGCGAGATGAGCAAAGGTTCTTTCTTTCGCCCCGGACGGGCGTGAAGCTGATCGAGAATCCGGACTCGATCAAACATTGGAAGGAGAAGTACTTCCTCATCCGAGCCCCGGCGCCGTGGGTGATACCAACGGTTTGGGCAAAGGAGGGTCTGCCCAAGCGGACCAAGAGGGAGGCGCCGCTGAGTGATGAGGAGGCGGAGGTCCAGAGGAAGCTCCTCGCCCTGCCAGCGCTAAGCTGGAAAGATATTACCGAGGAGCATCTGTTCCGTGGGGGTCTCAGTCCGATCGACCCTCGTATGCTTCTGGTATTTATACTCTTTGTTTAAAGTTCATGAAAAAATTTTTAAGTTTTTTCATTCGGCTTTTGTAGAGACGATGAAGCTTGATTACAAGGCTCTGGTGGCGAAGGGCCGATCGGAGCAGGAGGCGAAGAAGAAGAGGCCTTCGGCGGCGCCTCAGGACAGCCGAGCCACGAAGAAGCCTTCGGTGGCGAAGGTTGCCGACCAGCCGAAGGTCATGGTCCTCGCGGAGGGGAAAGTCATGGTCCTCGACCCTCCGACCTCGAACGCGCCGGTCCTCGATCCTCCGGCCTCAGACGTGCCGGTCCTCGACCCTCCGACCTCGGATGTGTCGACACCGGTCTCGAAGGGAGATACTCCCGGCTCGTCGAGCGGTGTGTTCGGCGCGAAGGAGGCGTTGTCCCTCCAAGTTTTGCCCCTCACTGCCGACGCGGAGAAGATCTTGACCGAGCGTCATAAGCAGATCTTCATCCCCGACTGGCAGGTGATGAACGTCGACAGCTTTTTGGGCGACGGGAACATCTGCATGGAGGCGGTTAGGCACCTGCCGACCCCGAAGGATCGAGCGACCCTGAAGGCCGGGATGGCAGGGGACGCCGTGATGCAGATTGCTCGGAATACTATGTCGGTAAGTGGGCCGAGCCCTCCTGCATCCAAATTTCTTCCTTAGAATTTTTTCTAAGTTCTTGGGTTCGGGTTCTAACGTGTCGTTTTCTTTCAGACTCTCTGCCACTTCAACTTCCTGGTCGAGGAGTTGGCGAACAAGGAGCGGGAGAAAGAGCGGGAGAGGGCGGAGCGCGTCAAGGTCGCGCAGCAGCTTGATGCCGAGCAGCTGCTCTCGACGAAGAGGGCTGCTGCAGTGGGGGGCCTGGAGAAGCAGCTGGCCGACGCCATTCAGCTGTCGAAGGACACGGCGGCCAAGCTCGAGAAGGAGGCAGCCGAGCTGAAGGAGGAGCTGGCCAACGCACGGTCGGGGGCGGAGAAAGAGGTTGCCGAGCTGAAGGAGGCGCTGGCTAAGGCTCGGTCGGAAGTGGAGACGGCTCGGAAGAGGGCCGAGAAGATCAAGGCCAAACACCTGAAGAAGGTGAAGAAGGTGAAGAAGGCCGTGCAGGAGGAGGCCGCATAGCACATGCTCCAAAACATGGAGGATGCCTACGGTCGAGCCTTGCAACATGTAGCCGCCAAGAACCCGGGCTTCGACACATCCATCTACCACTTTTACGACCCTGTGGAGGGGGAGGAGGAGGTTCCCGAGGGGCTGTTGGTTCCCGAGGGAGAGACGGAAGTTGTCGAAGGCCCTGGGGAGACCGAGGCCGAAGGCGAGGAGGAGGACGACTCCGAGGAGGAGAGTTGGAGTGAAGGCGGAGGCGAGGGCGATGGCGAGGACAAGACCGGGGGGTCGACGGACCCGAACAGCAAAAAGGTCGACCCCTGACTCGGTTGTCTTTTTTAGTTTTTTGTTGTTTTGTTTCTTTTTGTAAGCCTTGTGCGGTTGTAAAACCTTCTCTTCGGTTTTGAATGAAACACATTTTGTTTGGCCAAAATTTGTCCAAGTGTTGAGCTTCGGATTCATGTGTGACTAGTTGTAGATGTTTCCGTGTATTGCCCCTTCGGATTTATCTCCACTTTTCAGGTGAAGTTCGGTCCGATTACAGAGGTTGTCTACCTTTGGAAGGAGCTGGCAAAAACGAAGGGCGAGCTCTTTCACAGCCGGCAGAATCAATTTCTCCTGCTCGGCCGGCTGGAGGAGACGAAGGCAGCTTTGCGGAGGTACTGTCGCGAGCTGTGGCAACTGCGGAAGTACCCCCCAGCTCCTTGTCCCGAAGGCGAAGTCGAGAGTCTCCGTAGAGAGCTCACTGCCGCCGAGCAGAGGAATGACGACCTTTTGGCTGAGGTCCAATACTTGGAGTTAGCGGAGAAAGAACGTTCGGCGGAGGGAGAGAAGCTGACTTCCGAGCTGGAGAAAGCGTCAAAGGAGCGCAAGAGGCTATCGGCCGAAGTCGACAGGCTTAGAAGGATCACGATAGATAGGGGGATCGAGGTCACCCATTACCGACGGCTTGCGACCGATAGTGCCAACGCCTCGGGCTCGTCGAGGGCCCCTCGACCGAAGAAGTTGGCGAAGGACGACGCCTTGAGGGATAGAATCATCGAACTGGAGGAGGAGATCGCGTCGCTCAAGCCCGTGCCGGAGAGAGTTAATGTTCGCAGCACGTCGTGCACTCGAGAGGAGAGTGAGAGGGGGATTACGTTTTACAAACTTGCGACGCGCTCGCCTATGACCAGGCGGAGTCCAGCCGATGCTCAGAGCGGTGCGGCCGTCTCGTCGAGCGGTGTCTCGGTCGGCGTCGCAGTTAGAGCCAGCAGCGAAGGGGGGTCGCGCTTCGTCGGTTTAGGGTCGAGCTCGGAGGGCAGGCCTCGTCGTCCTCGCGTTTCCCTAAACCGAAGCATTCCCCTTCCGAAGAGGCCCTGATCACGTCGTTTTTCATCCCTTCTGACTTGTTGTAAAATGTTGTAGTGGAGTCGGTCCTGATGTATGCAAAGCCACCATATGTATATATGAATGCAAATCTGAAAGTTTCTTCAGAAAATTTCCAAGTGTCAGACTTCGACAGTGCATTGAAACTTTGTTATTTGTTTTCCCCTTTTTTCAGCTCGAAGCGTCCGATTCACATGCTGATCTGTACGGCTCGGATGATGACTCTGAATCCGAAGCCTCTTCTGGGACGGCGGCTCTGAGTCCTAGGAGCGTCGAGCTGGAGTTATGCCGAGCTGAAGGTGAGCGGGCTCACCTTTTGTCCGTCCTCGGCCTTCGGGAAGCCGAGATCCAGTGTCTGGAGAACAGGATTGCCGAGCTGAACCCTGCAGAAGGGGACGAGGACTCGCAAACCGCGTTTAGCAACGCTCTTCGGGTCAAGTGTATTCGGCACAGCCAGTCGAAGATCATTGCCGAGCAGGATGATTTGCTCTTGGAGATTCGACACTTGCAGACCGTGGTAGCGAAGCTCCGGAACGGTACAGGGGAGCTACCAGCCGAGGAGGACGAACAGTCGACCGAATAGTCGAGTGAAAATTTTTCCATATGAGGGCTAAGTGTAGTGGGTCGGCATCGTGTATTTTGTTTCCAAACACTTTGTAACCATGAGAAGACGTGCTTTGTATTTTAGCCTGGCTGTTTAATAAAATATCTTTTATTGCCCTGCACTTCTGTCTCGTTTATAATTGTGTTGTCCGCGCCGAGGTCTGTGTTCCGTCGGCGGGAGCGTTGAGCCGAACGGGCTACCATATGTACGGTGTTTTGTCGTTGAGTGACTCTGACAAGGTACAGCGCGAGTTCCCAGACGGCTCTGTCCTCGAGAAAGCTCAATCTCGTCGTTTAGCGCAGTTGGCAAGATCTGAGCTGTTGAGCGTGGGCACGAATCTCGAGGCGGCTCGGTTCCCAAGAGAACGCTATCTTGTCGTTTAGCGCAGGTGGCAAGATCTGAGCCGTCTGATCAAGATCATGCGCGAAAGTTGGGGAGAAAGTGATTTTTCCCGTTTGCGAGCTCGGGAAGGCACTTGCTCGGTAGCCGACCGAAGGCGTGGGTCTTCGGACTTCGGTGATTAGTTAGGAGGGTTCGGATTATGTGGCCGAAGTGAGTTTGGGGGGACTGGGAACCAAGTGTTGGGTTCCGGACCATCGGTGTAGTTCAACGGTTGTGGGAGCAATTCCGAACGGCGATCTACCCCTGGTTCGTCCGGAGATGAGCTGAGGAGGTAAAGTCGAGCCGAGTGTTGGACTCCGAACCATCGGTGTAGTTCAATGGTTGTGGGAGCAATTCCGAATGGCGATCTACCCCTGATTCGTCCGGAGACGAGCCGAGGAGGTAAAGTCGAGCCGAGTGTTGGACTCCGAACCATCGGTGTAGTTCAACGGTTGTGGGAGCAATTCCGAACGGCGATCTACCCCTGGTTCGTCCGGAGACGAGCTGAGGAGGTAAAGTCGAGCCGAGTGTTGGACTCCGAACCATCGGTGTAGTTCAACGGTTGTGGGAGCAATTCTGAATGGTGATCTACCCCTGATTCGTCCGGAGACGAGCCGAGGAGGTAAAGTCGAGCCGAGTGTTGGACTCCGAACCATCGGTGTAGTTCAGCGGTTGTGGGAGCAATTCCGAACGGTGATCTACCCCTGGTTCGTCCGGAGACGAGCCGAGGAGGTAAAGTCGAGCCGAGTGTTGGACTCCGAACCATCGGTGTAGTTCAACGGTTGTGGGAGCAATTCCGAACGACGATCTACCCCTGGTTCGTCCGGAGACGAGCCGAGGAGGTAAAGTCGAGCCGAGTGTTGGACTCCGAACCATCGGTATAGTTCAATGGTTGTGGGAGCAGTTCGGAATGGCGGTCTACCTCTGGTCCGTCCGGAGACGATCCGAGGGGATGAGGCCGAGCCGAACGTGGACTCCGAACCATTTGTTGAAATCACAATATAAAAAGCAGGTGATAAGAGGGGAGAGAAACATGCGAATTCACAAATATAATAGAGCTTTCTTTATTGATATTTGACGGCGAACCGTTTTACATAGTACAATTTATGAAAAATGGGTTACAAGTCGGAGGACTGGAATGGCTCGATACTCCATGTTACTTAGAGTGGCGCCGGAGCGCTTTCTTGGTATTTCAGGAGGTGGTCGGCATTCCAGGTCCTCGGAAGCTCTCTGCCCTCTAGGTCTTCGAGGCGATATGTTCCGGGCCGAACTACCTTTGTGATCCTGTACGGTCCTTCCCAGTTCGGAGCCAGCTTGCTCTTCTGACTGGGGAGGGATATAGCTAGCTTTCTCAAGACCAAATCTCCTTGTTTAAGGTTGGCGGGCCGGACCTTCCTGTTGTACGCCAATTCAACTCTTCTTCGGTAGATCTGCTGCCGAATCGACGCCCTTTCCCTCAGCTCGTCTATCAAGTCCAATTCTGCTCTGAGGTCTCTGGCATTCTGTGCTTCGTCATAGGCTGTGAGCCGAGGGGAAGGTATTCCGACCTCAAGAGGTATCACGACCTCGGACCCATAGGTGAGGTTGAAAGGGGACTCGCCTGTGGGGGTCCGTTTGCTCGTGCGGTAGTTCCATAGGACGTTGGGGAGTTGGTCGACCCATAAACCCTTGGAACTTTTGTCGAGCCTTTTCTTGATGCCTGCGAGGATCTGCCGGTTGGCATTTTCTGCCTGTCCGTTCGACTGAGGATGGGAGACGGACGAGAAGCGCTGCTGAATGGCCAGGTCGTCGCATAGAGCTCGGAACGCGGTACCTGTGAACTGTGTCCCGTTGTCCGTTACGAGGACACGGGGGATGCCGAACCTGCATATGATGCTTTTCCAGAAGATCTGTACCACTTTGCTCTCGGTTATAGTGGCGAGGGGCTCGGCCTCGACCCACTTCGAGAAGTAGTCAATGGCTACAACCAAGAATCTGAACTGACCTGGAGCCGGAGGGAAGGGCCCTAGCAAGTCCATGCCCAACATTGCGAAGGGGATGGGACTTGATAGGGAGGCCAGGTTGGCCTGAGGGAGGCATCGGATGCTGGAGTGTCTCTGACAGGAGCTGCATTGCCGAACGTGTCGTTCGGCGTCTCGGAGGAGGGTCGACCAGAAGTACCCATAATTCAAAGCTTTTCGGGCCAAGGACCTAAATCCCGAGTGTGCCCCTCCGATGCCTTCGTGGAGCTCTTGTAGGGCATATTCGGCCTGGTCCGGGGAGAGGCATCTTAAGTACGGTCGGCCGTCTATTTGAGAGAAAGAGCGTTTGTATAGTATTCCCTCGATCAGGACAAACCGCTCGGCCCGGGTCCTGACTCGGCGAGCCTCTTTGGGATCCGAGGGCAGAACTCCATCCCTTAAGAATTCTATCAATGGCTTCATCCAATCGTCTTGTAACATGACTGGCAACGACTCCACCGAGGCTGGCGTCTCATCTTCGATGCTCGGCTTAGAGAGGACTTCGATCAGCACGGTCTGTTCGAGACCTTGAAGTGAGGACGAGGCCAATTTGGAGAGGGCATCGGCCAGTGAGTTTTCTTCCCGAGGGACTCGTTCGATGATGGCCTCTTCGAATCGGCTCAGGAGGTCCCGGACCTTGGCGAGGTACTTCGCCATTCGCTCGTCTCGGGCCTCATATTCGCCCGAGACCTGGTTCACGACTAGTTGGGAATCACTGTGAATCCGGAGGCGCTGGGCTCCAGCACTTCGGGCGAGTCCGAGCCCGGCGATGAGTGCTTCGTACTTCGCCTCGTTGTTCGAGGCCTTGAAGTTCATGCAGATTGCGTACTGGAGGACGAAGTTGTCAGGGCCGTTCAGTATGATGTCGGCGCCGCTTCCTTCGTTACAGGACGATCCGTCCACAAAGACTGTCCAAACGGGGGGTCCTTTCGGGACGTGGCCGACCTCGGGGATAGTGGACTCCACGATGAAGTCGGCGAGGGCCTGCGCCTTAATTGCCGTCCGAGGCTGATAAGAGATATCGTGCTGACTCAGCTCTATGGACCACTTCATCAACTGACCCGAGGTCTCAGGCTTGTGGAGTATCAGCTTTAGGGGTTGGTCGGTGAGGACGACGACCGAGTGGGAGTGAAAGTACGGCCGAAGCTTCCTCGCGGCCATGACCAGGGCGTAGGCCATCTTCTCTATTCTCGGATAGCGGAGCTCGGCGTCCCGAAGCTCCTTGCTAACGTAGTAGATGGGTCTTTGAGCCCGGTCCTCCTCTCTCACCAAGACAACACTCAGGATCTGCTCGGAAGCAGCCAAGTAGATGAAGAGAGTCTCACCAGGGACCAGTTTGCTGAGCAGAGGGGGGTTCACCAAGTAGGCCTTCAGCTGGTCGAACGATTCCTGCTGTGGCTGACCCCATTCAAAACCCTTAGCCCCCCTGAGTGCTTTGAAGAAGGGGAGGCACTTTTCTCCCGACTTCGAGAGGAACCGACCGATAGCAGCGAGCCGACCGGTGAGCTTCTGCATCTCCTTGATGTTCCGAGGCGGGGCCATGTCTAAGATGGCCTTAATCTTCTCGGGGTTAGCTTCGATTCCTTGTTGGCTTACCATGAAGCCGAGGAATTTTCCCGAGAAGACCCCGAATGCACACTTGTTCGGGTTCAGCCGCATGCTGTGCTTTCTCAACACGCCGAAAGCCTCCTGGAGGTCGGCTACATGATCGGTGCCGCGGATGCTCTTGACGAGCATGTCGTCAACATACACCTCCATGTTTCGGCCGATCTGGCTCTGGAAGACCTTGTTGACGAGGCGCTGGTAGGTGGCGCCCGCGTTCTTCAGGCCGAACGGCATTACCCGGTAGCAGTAGAGGCCTTGGTCGGTGACGAAGGAGGTCTTCGGAATGTCTGGAGGGAACATTCGGACTTGATTGTACCCCGAGAAGGCATCCATGAAGCTGAGGAGCTTATGGCCCGAGGTGGCGTCGATAAGGGTGTCGATGTTCGGGAGCGGGAAGGGATCCTTCGGACACGCCTTGTTCAGGTCGGTGAAGTCAATGCATATCCTCCACGAGCCATTGGACTTCTTGACCATCACAACGTTCGACAGCCACTCGGGGGAATTTACCTCCTGTATGAACTTGGCCTTTAGAAGTTTATCAACCTCCTCCTTGATGGCCTGCTGTCGCTCGGGGGCAAACTTTCGCCTCTTCTGCTGGACCGGTTTGCACCCCGGTTCGACACTTAGGCGATGGACGAGCAGCTCCTCGGAAATGCCGGGCATGTCCGCGGCCGACCATGCAAACAGGTCACGATTGTCCCGGATGCATTTAATCAGGTCCGAACACAGTGCGGTCAGCAAGGATTTGCTGATGAGGAATTTCCGGCTCGGATCCTCGTCCGAGAAGAGCACTTCTTCTAACTCGTCCGCCGGCTCGGACGTCTGGCGGGCCTTCGGCTCGGGAATTTCTAGTGTCTCGAGCGAGAGCACTGGTCCCCCGGTGGAAGTCATGTAGCACTTCCGGGCTGTTTCCTGGCTTCCCCTGACTTCCCCTACTCCCGACCGAGTGGGGAACTTCATTTTCAAATGGTATGCCGAAGGGACAGCTTCCAGGGCGGCTAGGCCGGGTCGGCCTAGAATAACATTATATGCTGCCGGGACGTCGACGACCATGAAGTCCATCGGCTCGGTCCGGGTAGTAGGGGTGCTTCCCGCAGTAACATCTAGGGTTATCACCCCTTCGACGGTTACCGGGACCCCCGTGAACCCGTGGAGTGTGTAACCGGCCGGCTTGAGACGGTCTCGGGACAGCTGTAGGCCTCGGAAGGCCGAGAGGAAGAGGATATTGACCGAACTTCCATTGTCTACTAAAATCCTCTGCACCTTGAAGTTGGCCATGCGGAGGTCGATGACGAGGGCATCGCAGTGTGGGGTTCGGACACCTTCGAGGTCGGCATCGGAGAAAGACACAGGGACGCCGAGACCTTTTGGGGGAGGGGCACTGTGGACCGAGTTGACCTCTCGGACGAAGGCCTTCCGGGAGGAATTAGAGGAGCCCCCCATGGGGCCTCCGTGGATCAGGTGCAGAACCCGTTCCTCCTCGAACTCGGGTGTCTCCTCGCGCCGCTCGGAGCGCTTGTTAGCCCCCCGAGGCGGAGGAGAGTTGCGGTTCGTCCGATCGTTAGCCTTCACGAATTTCGCCAACTGCCCCCTCTGAATGAGGGCTTCAATCTCATCTCTCAGAGCCCGGCAATCATTCGTGTCGTGGCCGTGGTCTCGGTGGTAACGACACCACTTATCTTTGTTCCTCCTCTTCGCTGGGGTGTGCATCCTCGGAGCCGGAGGGATGACCCCCTCCTTCTCCACCTCCATTAGGATAGTAGAGACATTAGTGGTGAGGGGAGTGAACTTCTCGAACCTGAGGGGAGGGCGGCGCTGACCGCCAATGTCCTTCTGAGCTTTCTTGGACCCCTCTTCCCCCGTCGCCTTCCTCTTCGACCCTGCAGAGGGCCCCCCGAAGCTCGGAAGGGCTTCAGCCTCCTCTGCTCGGATGTACTTCTCGCACCTCAGGAGGAGGTCGGCGAAGTCATGTGGGGGCTTCTTGGCTAGGGATGATCAGAGGTTGGCGTTAAGGACGTTCGACTGGAACGCCACGGTGGCCACGGACTGATCTAAGGAGGCGATAGACCTGACCTCTGTGGTGAATCTCTTCACATAGTCCCGCAGCTTCTCTTCTCTTTCCTGCCGCAGGTTCAGCAGGGACAGACTTGTCTTCTCGGCTCTCCTGCTACTCACGAAGTGAGTAATGAACAGTGTTTCAAACTGCTCGAACGAGAAGATGGAGGAGGGGGCGAGCCTGGAATACCATTCCCGAGCCGACCCCCTGAGGGTGGCAGGGAAGGTCCTGCAGAGCACAGCGTCGGAAGCTTGATGGATCAGCATCAGGGTCTTGAAGCTTTCGACGTGATCGACCGGGTCGGATTCCCCTGAGTATGTTTCAAACTGTGGCGGTTTGAAACTCCTCGGTATGTGGGCCTCCATGATCGACCGTGAGAAGGGGGGTCGGCTGGGACGGAAGGTTCCTGCTCGGGACTCTTCCTCCCTGTCCATGCGGCCGATACGCCTTTCCACCTCATGGAGACGGCGGATGAGGGCGTCGTCCCTCCGCTGGTAATCGTATGACCCCCCGGACTCCTCTTCATAGGAAGGGGAGCGTGGACTGTGGCGCCGGTAGTCCTGGGACCGGCGAGGGCTCTGTTGCTGCTGCTGGCGGCTGGGAACCGGGGAAGGGCTTCGGGTTCGGCGGCAAGGACTGGGATCTCTCGGGGGCATCGGAGCCCTCTGAGCATTCTGGACGTTCTGCCGAAGGTTGAGAGCCTATAGAACGGTCTCCTGAAATTGGAGGAATTCGGCCCGACTGATAGGCACTTCTCGGTCCCTCGGATGACGCCGATCCCCGGGGGAACGGGACCTCCTCCTTCGGCGCTCGGGGGACGCCGCTCGGCCTCTGTGGTCCGGGGACCTTCTGCCGTCTCGGCGACATGGGGACTGCTCACCCTGACACTGGCGGGAGGCTCCCTCTCGGGCCCGCCTCTCGTCAAGATGGGTGCGGAGGTCGTCGTCCTTCTGGCGGTTCAGAAGTGTGATGCGGAGGTCGGGATGATGAGAAGCCATCGAGTCCGAGGACCCATTATGGACCGAGACATGGCCCGGATTGAGGGGCTGCTTCTCCTTCCGACTGTTATGAC
The DNA here is from genome assembly GCA_017893485.1 of Hemerocallis citrina. NCBI lineage: Eukaryota > Viridiplantae > Streptophyta > Magnoliopsida > Asparagales > Asphodelaceae > Hemerocallis > Hemerocallis citrina. The sequence continues at coordinate 292,151,882 of CM030361.1, forward strand.
CGGACGGACCATTGTTGGGCTGCTGCTTGGGAGGAGGAGGTGGTACCTACTGGGTCGGCGGAGGAGGTCGGACTGAGAAATAGGATTGACTGGGACTTCATTCGCCGGGTCGGCGAGGTTGCCCACACGGTTCGACCCTCTGGATCTGACCTTCTTCGGAGGCATGACTGCAGAGGACGACGGAGAATGGGCTGAGGCTGTTCGTGTGGTTTTCCCACAGACGGCGCCAATCTGTTACCGCTGATTTCGGTGTGGGGGTAAACAGATAGAATTTGTGAGTCCGAGAACAACCTGAACAGTTGACTCAGCCTTCTTGCTCCTGTCGCGACCTGCAAGAAAGTGCGAAACACCGGGGTTGATTCCGGCGACGCACCCTCCAACGCTCTTGTCAGTAATCAGAAAAAGATTAAGAAAGAGCTTAAGTGGTGAAAAAGTGATTAACCTGGTCACGGTGGTAGAGGGGTTGTATTTATAGCCGCCTTTGGAACGGTTAGGGGCCTGATTTCCTGCCTAACAGCCAGGAGGAAAATCCTCCTATTCTGTTCTGGGAAATTAGCCCCTGATTCCCTGGTGGGAGTCAATCAAGCCTGTGGATTTGATCTAGTCAAATCAATGGCCCTGATTCTCCTCTTGGTGAACTGGACTTGTATCGGGTCGGGACCCGTGCCCAGTTAAAGTGGATGCGTTCGCGGGTTGCTGGTTCTGTGAGAAGGAGACCCAATACCCGTTTTGGATCCACTTGTATGTGAAATTACCTTTTTACCCCCGAGCATCAAGATTCGTGCCCAATCTGGACGGTTCCGATTTAACCCCATTTTTAGCCATATCACCCGCCATTATCCTTCTGGAGCTTCTTGGCCCCTTCCTCTTCTGTTCCCTTTCTCTTGGACCCGGAAGAAGGCCCCTCCAAGTTGGGGCGGTACTCAGCTTCCTCGGCCCGAATATACTTTTTGCTCCGGAGGAGGAGGTCGGAGAAGTTCTACGGGGGCTTCTTGGCGAGGGAGGAGCGGAGGCTGGAGTTGAGGACATTGGATTGGAATGCTGCTGCAGCGACCGACTGGTCGAGGGATGCTATGGACCTGGCTTCCACTGTGAACCTTTTCACATAGTCTCCCAGCTTCTCACCCTTCTTCTGGTTGAGGTAGAGCAGCGAAATGCTGGTCTTCTCAGTACGGCGGCTACTCACGAAGTGGGTGACGAAGAGGGTCTCAAATTGCTCGAAGGAGAATATTGAGGATGGGGCAAGGCGAGAGTACCATTCTCGAGCCAGACCCTTGAGAGTAGCGGGGAAGGTCTTGCACAGCAGAGCATCGGAAGCTTGATGGATGAGCATGAGGGTCTTAAAGCTTTCGATGTGATCGACGGGGTCAGACTCCCCGGAATAAGTCTCGAATTGAGTAGGTTTAAAGCCAATTGGTACGGGTGCCTCCATTATGGTTCGGAAAAAAGAAGGTCGACTTGGGCGAAGGGTCCTTCCTCTAAGCTCTTCTTCTCTGTCTAACTGGCCCAAGCACCTCTCCATTTCGTGGAGACGGCAATAGATAGCTTCATCTCCTTGACGGTAACCAACCGAGCTTCTAGACTCGTCTTCGTTCGAGGGAGAGCGGGGGCTACGACGACGGTAGCTCCTGGAGCGGCGAGGAGTAGGAATGTGCTGGGGGTTGCTAGGAGCTGGAGGAGTTAGGGACCGTTGGCGAGGACTTCGGACCGGTGGGGGAGTAGGGGCCCTTTGGGTATTATTGTTGTTGGGTCGGAGATTGAAAACTTGTAGGATGGTTGCTTGAAATTGCTGGAACTCGGCACGAGTGATGGGTCGTCATCGCTCCTGGGAGGTCGCCGACCAGTAGGAGAGTGAGGTCTTCTTCTGTGATGCTCGGGGGACTCTCTTCGCCCTCTTCGGGCAGGGGACCTTCTGTAGTCTCGGCGGTGAAGAGATCGCTCATCCGGACGTTGTTGGCGGGAGGCTCCCTCTCGGGCCCGCTTTTCATCCAGACGGCGGTGAAGATCCTCATCCTTCTGCCGATTGAGGATGGTATTGCGAAGGTCGGAAGCCTGGGGATTGTGGGAGGCCATAGAATCCGTAGAGGCATTGTGTATTGAGACGTGGTCCTGATGGAGAGGTTGTTTCTGCGGGTTGGGTTGCGAGGTCCCTGCACCGGCATTTTGAGGACCGGGGGGACCCTTAGGAGGTTGCTGATTCTGAAGAGGAGGCTGGTCCTGCTGGAGAGGGTCCTCAGCTTGTAGAGGAACTTGCCCCTGCTGCTGAGCGGGTTGGATGGGGACTTCCTGTTGCTGATCGACGGGGTTGGGTCCACGGTTGGACCCTCTGGATCTTACTTTTGTGGGAGGCATGGCTGGAGAGATCTGACCAACAGGAAGAGGGGAGGCTGCTATTCGTTTGTTTTCCACAGACGGTGCCAATCTGTTACCGCTAAATCTGGTGTCGGGGTAAACAGACAGTATTTGTGGATTCTTGGAAAACTTGAATAGCAAACCTGAACCTGTTCCGCCAGAGTTTGACCGCTGACTCCCACCGTTCACCTGCAAAAAGTGCGAGACACCGGGGTTGATCCCGGCAACGCACCCTCCGACGCTCAAGTCAGTAATCAGGAATGATTATGAAAGTGTGTAAATTGGCAAAAGATTGATTACCTCCTAATGGTGGTGAATGGGGGGGTATTTATAGCCGCCTTTGGGTTCGAATTAGGCATGTAATCCCTGTGTTTAGATAAGGAATGTAATCCCTAATTCCCAGTGAAAGGATAGATATGAATCTGGGCCGTTGATTAGGATTAATCAGAAACCCTAATTCTATCCTACTGGACCGGGTTCGTAGCGGGTAAAAACCCGTACCCGGTTGGAGGTGGATCCGTTCGCGGGTTAATGGGTATTTGAGGAGGAGACCCAGTACCTGCTTCGGACCCATTGGTAGACAAAATTACCATTTTACCCCTAGGCTTTAAGATTCGTTCCTGATTTGGACGATTCCGATTTAATCCCATTTTTAGCCATATCAATTATTATTTCATATATGCTGTTATTATTATATTATTATTATTATATATATTATTATTATATATATTATTATTTTATATATACTATTATTATATTATATCATTATTATATATATTATTATTATTATATATTACAATTATATATTATTATATATATTAATATATAATATATTACTATTATATATTATTATATAATATACTATTATTATAATATATTGTTATATATATATTTATAATATATTATTGTTACATATATATTATTATTATTAATATTATTATTATTATTATTATTATTATTATTATATGTATATATTATATTATTATTATATATATTATATTTTTATTTTTATTTTTTAATATACATATATATATACACTATTATTATAATATATATTATCATTTCATATATACTATTTTATATACACTATTAGGGTAAAAGGGATATGAGTAACTTGCTCATTTAATAAATGAGCAATTGATTATGTGGCATGCATGTGATACATTGGACAACTAACCCTTTTAAGGCTTTTCCAATCACATGTATGACACATCATCAATTGCTTATTTACTAAATGAGCAAGTTGCTCATACCCTTTTTTCCCATACTATTATAATAATCTATTATTATTATAATATATTATTATTATTATATATTACTATTATATATTATTATATATATTATTATATAATTTATTATTATTGTAATAAATTTTTTAATATATAATTATAATAGATTATTATTACATATATATTATTATAATTATTATATGTTATTATATCTATGTATATTATTAAATATGTTTATCATAATAAAATATTTTATATTATTATATAACATACAATTATTATAATATATTATTATTTTATATATATTATTTTATATATACTATTATTATGTTATATTATTATTATATATATTATCTTTTTCTGTATACTATTTTACATATACTATTTTATATATACTATTATTATATTATATTATTATATATATATATATACTATTATTTCATATATACTATTTTATATATACTATTATAATAATCTATTATTATTATAATATATATTATTATTATTAAATATTAATATTATATATTATTATATATATTATTATATAATTTATTATTATTATAATAAGTTGTTTAATCTATAATTTGAATATATTATTATTACCTATATATTATTATAATTAATATATATCATTATATATATGTATATTATAAAATATGTTTATTGTAATAAAATAGTTTATATTATTATATATCAGTTAGTATGTATATGTATACAACATGTATGTATCAGAGTATATGTACTGCATACAGTATATACATACTACCAAATCTATATATACATTATACTCTTATTTTTAAAAAACTGTTTTCATAAAAAATTATTACCAAATGGATTTTACACTTTTATTTTCAGAAAACGGTTTTCAGAAATTTTTTTTAGAAAACTGTTTTTAAAGCAACAAATCAAACTCAACCTAATAGTTTGGAAATTGACCTTTAACACAATATTTTTAAAAAGTGACTTAGTACTGCAAAAAGTTCACCGCATATGTCAATTATAGAAATAAAGAAAATAAATAAATATATAAATAAAATAAAATAAAATAAAATAAAATCTGATCATTCAAAGCAAACAAAAGTACTATTCCCCAAAAAAATCATGAATAAATAAACAATACCATGATTTTTTTCTCCTGAATCCAATCCCCATTGCCCAACCTCGCCATGGATTCCTTCCGAAACTCCTTCAAATCCCACCAGTCCTACAAAAAATCACAACCCTGGAACCACGAACAGGAAGACCGCCCCATTCTCGAATACAACCCCGTCGACCGCCAGGAGGTCGAAATCAAGATCGACACCACCAACAACAACAACAATGATAATTTCAATAATATTTATCGTCAGGATTCTTCCAGCAGCAGCAACTACGAATACCACCGCGATTTCAGCTTCCCCCACCAGCCTTCAAATTCCCCCTCTCAGACGAAGCAGGTCACCGGCATTAGCACCATCAGCGAGGACCCTCCTTCCAGGCTGATCAACAGCTTCGTCAACAAGCAGCGCGCCGCGGGCGCCGAGATGGCCCTCGACGTCGACTTCGACATGGACGAGTTCAAGAAGTCGTCACGTGAACTACGTATCTCCTTTGCCAATTCCTCCTGCAAATCATCCGACGATGGAGAGGACGACGACGACGACGATGGAGATGAGAAGACAAGCGTCAATCGCGGCGGCGATCGAGGAGGTGGTGAGGTTCTTAGGTGCAGCTCCAACGCTTCCTTTCAGAAGCCTTCGGGGCTTCTGAGGATCAAGACGAGGTCGAGGCTGATGGACCCGGCGCCTCCGATATCTCCGCCAACTTTTCGGTGCGGCACGCCTGAAGATGATAGGAGGTCAGGGATGATACCGAAGATGTCGGAGCTGCTGAAGTCCGGCATTCTTGGGAAAGCTGAGGAGGATGACGATGACCCGTTTCTTGACGATGACATTCCTGAAGTTTTCAATAATAATAAGCTCGATACGCTAGCGATTCTGCAGTGGGTGAGTTTGATAATCATTCTGATAGCTCTGATATGCAGCTTGTCGGTTCGGAGGTTTCAGGAGCAGACACTGATGAAGCTGCATCTGTGGAAGTGGGAAGTGATGATTCTTGCGCTGATTTGCGGGCGTTTGCTTTCTGGCTGGGTCATTAGGATCGCTGTGTTTTTCTGCGAGCGCAATTTTTTGCTGAGGAAGAAGGTGCTCTACTTTGTGTACGGTCTGCGGAAGGCTGTGCAGAACTGCCTGTGGCTTGGGCTTGTTTTGATGGTCTGGTGTGTCGTTCTTGATAAGAATGTGGAAAGCCAAACTGATAGTAAATTTCTGCCAAACATTACTAGGATTCTCATATGCCTTCTGGTTACTACTATAATTTGGCTGGTGAAGATATTGCTGATTAAGGTTCTTGCTTCGTGTTTTCATGTGAATGCTTACTTTGAGAGGATTCAGGACTCTTTGTTCAAGCAATACGTGATTGAGACGCTATCTGGACCTCCGTTAGTGGAAATTCAGCATAATAGAGAGGAAGAAGATCGGGTATTTGCGGAGGTTCAAAAGCTACAAAATGCAGGGGCGACGATTCCTAATGATTTAAGGGCAGCTGCTCTGAGGACTAGAAGTGGAAGAGTGACTGAAGGTAGTGAAATTGGGGCCGGGGGGGCGGGAAAGATCATGAGGTTGAGAGTAAGATTTTCGGAGCCATTGTCGAAGAAGGACAACAGCAAGCAACAGGATGCCATTTCGATTGATAAGCTTCATAAGCTTAATCAGAAGAATGTTTCCGCATCGAATATGAAGAGGCTCATGAGGATTGTGAAGCGTGGGGCCTTAACAACCCTTGACGAGCAGTTAGCGCGCGAGCGAGGGGAGGACGAGTCAGCAATGCAGATTAGGAGCGAGTATGAGGCCAAAAGTGCTGCCAAGAAAATCTTTACCAATGTGGCCAAGCCTGGTTCGAAGTAAGTTTCTTATCGACATTTTTTTTTTAGTAATTTTTTTTATGAATGGTGCAAAATACGCACCCTGTTTTCGTTGAAGATTCATAAAAACAAATCTCATGAGAAACTTGAAATGAGTCAAGCTTAGAACAGCCAAAAAAAGAAAAGACAATCAACCAATCTACGACGATAGACCTCTCATCTACCGTAAGAGTGTCTCCAATCCATGTTATTGATATGAACTTTTGCATTTGTTGTCAAACCATTTTACTATTGGACTATGCTTCTTCTAAAGTTCTAATGCATTTGTTTTTTTTTTTTTAATATTGAAAACGTTGGGCACCAGTCTCCGCATTTCATTAAAGAGATTTTAATCAAACTAACAACCAGGTAAGAGAAATGATATTCATACGTCCCAACAATCGGCCATGATACGTATTTTTTGTCGTACTGACCCACTTTTGAAAATATTTGGCGATCTGACCCACTTTTGAAAATATTTAGCAATCTGACACAGTTTTGGACACGTCAGCATAAAACGTTATTGGAAATAATGGCATAAGTTATTTATATGCCATTATTTTCAATAGCGGTATCTATAAAAAAAATTCACATGCCGCTATTTGGAGTAACGGCATTAATTAACTTATTCCCAATCGTGTACTCTCTCTGACTTGAAAAGAAATACAAGTGTGAAAAAATCCTATAGATGATATCGTTGTTTGGAACAGCGGCATTACAGATGCCATTATTTGGAACAACGAAAATAACATTACAGATGCCGTTGTTAGGAATAGTGGCATCAGTTATAATATTCATTGTTAGGAATTACTGATGTCGTTGTTATAACTGATGTCGTTAATTCCAACAACGGCATCAGTAATTCGAATTCCGTTATTGGGTATAACGGCATAATTTATAAGTTGTTTCAACACTTAGAATTTCTCCAAGTCAGAAGATTCACACTTGTATAAAAAATGTACTAATGTCGTTTTTTCAAATAGCGACATACTAAAAAAAATTAAACTAATGCCGCTTTTTGGAAGAATGGCATGGTAATCACTTATGCCTTTATTTCCAATAACGGTTTATGCTGACGTGTCCAAAACTGGATCAGATCACTAAATATTTTCGAAAGTCGGTCAGATTGCCAAATATTTTCAAAAAGTGGGTCAGTACGGCAAAAAATTTTCATGATACTCATTCCCCTACAAAAGAGAGTACACATCCCGTACAGAAAAGTCCTCTCCCAAAAAAGGAATAATTACAAATGATACAAAAGGTTCTGAACCCCGAAACATCCCAAAAATAAGTGTACACTCCTCCACTCCATCCGCGGATCACTCCTCAACTAGTGTCCCCCCTTCCACCTTAGACGCTGCTTCATAGATAGATGTACTGATATCTGCATATAATTCTTTAATCTTCTATGTTGCTTTAGCACTTGCCATTTGAGACCAGGATTTGATATTAGTAATAATAATGAATAAAAGTTGTTGATGCATGATGTGTTTGTGTGTTGGTCTGAAGATTCTATTATTCATTTCTAACCAAATCCCCCAACAAACGGCTGCTACCCCAATTTTCCATATAACTATTTGGTCTTTACGTACATTGTTATCCCTCCACCCCCTAGACGTCGTTAATCATCTCTGGAGAGTCCCCGCCAATGTGGAGTCTGACTAAAAGGTCCTCCCAGATTGGCCTAGCATATTGACACTGAACCAAAAGGTGATCTACCGTTTCGCAATCCAGTAGACACATAACACAGATTCCTGGCCCCTACCACTTTCGCTTGGCTAAGTTGTCCCGAGTTAGGATCACTTTTTTACTAGCCAGTCAGTTGAAGATCTTAACCTTAAGTGGAACTTTAACCTTCCATATTGGATCATGGGTCCACACACCCCCGTCATTTAACCATTCGTAAGTGGATTTGACTGAAAATTCACTACCATTCCCTCTCGCCCATGATACCTTGTCTTCCTGGTCCTCCTCCATCGGCTTCAAGTCCTGTAGAAAAAGAATTAAATCCTCCTTTTATCTTTTAGCCTCCGTGCTCAGCCTGCCCGTTAATCTTGGCCTCCATTCTTCCCTTCTCCAATTTCTAGCTACTCAGTCGTTTTTATCCGTCGCCATTTTTAAAATATCTGAAAATATTCTCTTTAGATTAATAGGGCCGCACCATTTGTCTTTCCAGAAACAGATAGTTTTTCCCTTTCCAATAGAGAATGTTGCCCCAGTCAAAAAGATGTCACTGGTTCGCGTAACCCCTCGCCAGAACCCGGACATAGATGCCAAATTCTTCGGTTTCATATGCATGCAACCCTTCCTGATGTAAATTTTTTCTATTAAAGTAGCCCATTTTGCTTTTGCCTTGACTTTGCGTTTCCGCCACCATTTACAAAGGTGAGCTTGGTTCATTTGTCAGAGGTTTAACACTCCCAACCCACTGAATTCTTTTTGTCTGCAAACCACCCCCCATCTGATTAACGAGTAGCCTTTCCCATCAGATCCGAGCCATGCCAAAGAAAGCGCCTTCTCAGTCAGTCAATTTTTTTGATTTCCCAAACCAGTATCTCGAAGAATGATAAGAAATATAATGGAATGACGCTAATGACTGAATTGAGCAACACAAGCCTTCCTCCGAAAGACAGCATCTTACCCTTCCATCCATCAAGTCTATTCGCTATTTTCTCAATAAGGTCGTTCTAATCCACCCTTCTAAGTTTGCCAACACCAATTGGTAGACCCAAATATTTAATCGGCAACGATTGGATCGGGCAATTGAGAATGTTTGCAATTGCAGCCCCTGAATCACCTGTTTCTCCCAATAAAGTGATGGTACTTTTATGAAAGTTCACTTTCAATCCTGACCAATCTTCAAAAAGATATAGTCCCCGTTCAGCAGTGTAGCCTGAGCAATGTCGCATTCTCCGAAAATCAAAGTGTCGTCCGCGTACTGAATGTTCATCACCGCAGAGACCCCCCTCCTAATACCCAACCCATTAATAAGGCCCTTTTCTCTATAAGACTGAAGCATCTTATGGAGCCCGTCTGCCACCATTGTGAAGAGCAGTGGTGATAGTGGGTCCTCCTGTCTAAGACCCCGTCCACACTTAATTTTCTTACCCGGTCTCCCATTGACCCGTACCCTCCTAATGCATTTGTTGTTAACCGTTTGTTGTTAAACACTTGTTATGTTCATTTTTTTCATTCTTTTGGGCTTTTCGTTGTTGAATAGATGGATTAACCATATCAACCCTTATTTTCAAATACACCTCAAAGAAATATTGACAAGGCTATATCTAGTATGGAAACAGGATAAAACCAGCTATTTTTCTTAATGTTCCTTTCGTTACTCTTAAAAGAAAGTTTTTACTGATCACCACAATACCTTAGCCTATCAATTGCTCAATCTGTACTCACCAGCGACATCAACCAATTGCATATCTGTAGGCATGTATTCTTGTCAGATCTTATGCGTTTCATGTGGGACGATGAAGCTGTTAAAACGATGAGCTTATTTGAAGGAGCAGTTGAAAATGACAGCGTGAGCAGGAGGTCTCTCAAGAACTGGGTGGTATAGAACTTGTCACCAATCTTGTGTGCAATAATTTTTATTTAACACCGATCATGGTTGCATATATGTACTAATATGCATGTAATCTTCTTGTTTTGTCTGACATAGGTTAACGCTTTCAGGGAGAGGAGAGCTCTTTCTTTGACATTGAATGATACAAAAACAGCTGTTAACAAGATCCACCAAATGGCAAATATTGTCGTGGCAATTTTAGTGCTTTCTATATGGCTTATGATTTTGAATGTCGCAACCTTCCACTTCTTAGCTTTCCTAGCGTCGAACGTTCTCATGGCTGTATTTATGTTCGGAAATTCGTTGAAGATGGTCTTTGAAGCTATTATTTTCTTATTTGTCATGCATCCTTTTGATGTTGGCGATCGATGTGAAATAGACGGAGTTCAGGTAAAAAAGAACAAAAAACTTGTTCAAATGGAAGCTAGCTTCTTTATATAATTATTCATATGTTACTGGAATCTCCCTTATTCTTTTCAGATGTTTGTTGAAGAAATGAATATCTTAACGACAATCTTTTTACGGTATGACAACCAAAAGATTACATATCCTAACAGCGTGCTAGCCACCTTGCCCATCGGCAACTATTATCGAAGTCCAGATATGGGTGATTCAGTCGACTTCTGCTGTCACGTTTCAACTCCGTTGGAAAAGATTGCTATCATGAAAGAAAGAATTTTAACGTAAGTTATATCAATACACTATTTATAGCTTATGATTTCAAATAATAGTTCATTAATTTATAATGCATTTCCAAATAAGAAATGATTACAAAATTAAAGAAGATTACTATATACTGAATAGTGAAATTTCTACAGATTAAATCCATTAACATTTTAAATTCCCTTTACATTTTAAATTCATTTCATGCCATCATGAATATCGTTGTTAGCTGCACGTACTCCTTATTTAAATTAATTAAGTATAAATATCTCTAATCTCTAATAATATAGTCTCTAATCTCTAATATTATAATGAGAGAATGCCTTAGTGTCATTTGTAAATCTACGAACGCGTCCAATACATGTGCATAACTATTATAAAAGAGGTTTTAGGTTCAAATCCAGATTACGTCTGAATTTTTACTTTAAAAAACTATATTTATTAAGACATGCATCGTACGTGTAAATTACTAGTAATATTATAATGGAAGAATGCCTTAGTGTTATTTGTAAATCTACCAACGCGTGTGACGTACGTACATATCGAGTCCTCACTAGGGCTGCAAACGAATCGAGCTATTCACGAGCTATTCGGCTCGAGCTCGGTCAAAGCTCAGCTCGAGCCGTGCTCGAGCTCAAAACCGAGCTCATTTCGTAAACGAGCCGAGCTCGAGCTTTATTTATTTATTTTTTTTAGGCTAAGCTCGCGAGCTATTCGGCTCGAATATGGTCAAAGCTCGGCTCGAACCGAGCTCGAGCTCAAAATTGAGCTCGTTTCGTAAATGAGCCGAGCTCGAGCCTGAAGGTATTCGGCTCGGCTCGGCTCGATTGCAGCCCTAGTCCTCACTGCGTAAGAGGTCTCCGGTTCGAGGCCACACTACGTCGAAATTTTACTTTTAAAAAAATATATTTATTAAGATGTATATCGCACGTGTAAATTACTAGTATATTGAATTAGAACGAATACCTCATCATTTGCCGGAACTTAGTCATAAAATATGCAATGTTAAAATCACTGAGGTTTATTGTATGTATCTATTTGTTTATTTAGTGTTTCTTTTAAGGAATGGGTTCATAGCAGAGAACCAGAGATTTGTTTGAAATATCAAAAAGATGATATAAATTGGTGGTTGTTTGGAGAGATAACAAAGGACAAAAGGGTTATATTTGGTTGTTAGTGATGGGTTTGTGATCAAATATAGCAAAGTTCAAAGAGGAAGTAGAACATCGATAGAAAAGAGTAGTGTTGGTAAGTGTTGACTTGGTACCTTCGACTACTGGATTATACATCCAATATGAAGAGTGCCGCAAATTCTCACATGGAGGGGGAAAAAAACTAATTCCTTTGTTTCTTAGGAAGCTCAATTAAGCTTTCTAACTGATTCAGAATGAGAAAGAGAGCAATTTATGTATTTAGAGAAGAACACATGTAAGGAAACTAACGGAGGATGATTCTCCTTTTGCTCTCTTTAGATTATCACGAGCTGATTCTAGATCTCCTTAAATATAGCCTTTCAAATAGTCGTAGATTTCCATCAGTTCAAAAATTTATTGACCATTGTCTGGACTATGGACCAAAACTGCTCCCACTGGAGAAAACGAAATTTCTTTTTATATATGCCAATTTTAAAAAATATTTGCAGAAAAATAACGGTTGCAAAAATATTTGCACTCGTGGACTTAACAATTAAACTCAACGGCGAGTTTAGTTGTTTCATGCTCACCGTTGGAACACGGCCGTTCCCAAATATGTTGAGGTGTTTTTCCACCACTTAGAGAAAAAATATCAAGTTTAGACTTGCTATCTCAGACATCGAGTGTGTTTATACCACACTCGCTAATTGAGATAGCGAGTGTTGATTGGAGAGTTTTTAAAGACTTGTTCGCTGTTTCGCTATTTCTCTTCACTTCTCTCTTTCCATTCTCTTTCCCAACTCCGAAATAAACCCAAAGTCCTAGCCTCTCAAATTCGTTATTTCATCAACAAAAACAGTCCCAAATTTATTGAGATCCACTTCATCACTCACAACGCTCTCTACTCCCATACTCGAAATCCTAAACCCATCATCCAAGATCTCAAATTGTACCAATCGCTAAAATTCATACGTATCAGCTGAGATAACAATGTTAGTTGAACTAGACTTGTTATCGCAGTAGTTATATACATTTCAGATAAAAATTGCATGTTCAAAATTTGCCTGAAAATTGAGTACAACTACACCCGCTATCTGAAATAAACCCAAAGCCTTAGCCTCTCAAATTCATTATTTCACCAACAAAATCTGTCCCAAATCAATTGAGATCTACTTCATCACTTACAACGTTCTCTACTCCCACACTCGAAACCCTAAATCCATCATCCAAGATCCTAAATTGCACCAGTCGCTAAAATTCATACGTATCTGAGATAACAATGTCGAACTAGATTCGCTATCGCAGTAGTTATATACATTTCAGATAAAAATTGCATGTTCAAATTTTTTCTGAAAATTGAGTACAACTATACTTGCTATCTGAGATAGCGAGTTCGTTTGAACTAAACTTGCTATCTCATATAGCGAGTAGGTCAATTCTATGAGTAGTTTTTAAAGTGGGTTAGTATGGTAAATATTTTCAAAAAGTGGGTTATTTTGGTAAACATTCTTTTGAGTTTGGATAACTGATAACAATAAGAAAAAAAAGATAACCTGAGAGAATCGGTATACTGCAAACCAATGAAGAACCTGAAATAATTATCGAGTACATCCATCCACCTGTCATATTTATATGTACGTTCTCAATCTCTGTGATTGTCTGAATAAGTGAAGAAGACCATGTACTTCAATCATGCACGATTGATTGGAAATTTAAGGCAAAGAACAGAAGGTAATGGTGATGGTTGTATGAGATCTAATGATTTAACAGATGACATGAAAATGGAAGTTGTGGCGATGCTTTTAAGGGAAAGATTTGCTGTACTGACCCACCTTTTAAAAATATTCGGAGGTCTGACTTACTTTCGAAAAGAATTAGCAATTTGATCTAATTTTGAATATTTCAGCATAAGCTGTTATTAGAAATAACGGCATAGATTATTTATATGCCGTTATTTTCAATAACCGCATCATTTTACATTTTTTTGGCATGCCGTTATTTGAAATAACGGCATAAGTATATTTCTCATACTAGTATGAATCTTCTGACTCAGAAAAAATCTAAGTGTTGAAACAACTTATAAATAATGTCGTTATCCTTAAGAACGACATTGAATTACTGATGTCGTTATTGAAGATAACGGCATCAGTTATAATAAAATGAACTATTGCCGCTATTCCAAATAAATGCAATAATTCATTTTATTAGAACTGATGCCGTTATTTTCAATAACGGCATCAGTAATTTGAATGCCGCTTTTGGGATAACGGCATTATTTAGTTGTTTCAACACTTAGATTTTTTTCCAAGTCAGAATATTCACACTCGTATCAGAAATACACTGATGTCGTTACTCCAAATAACGACATGCAAAAAAAATATAAAATGATGCCGTTATTGAAAATAACGGCATATAAATAACCTATGCCGTTATTTCCAATAACGACATATGCTGACGTGTCCAAAATTGGGTCAGATCACTAATTGTTTTCGAAAGTGGGTCAGACCCCCAAATATTTTCCAAAAATGGGTCAGTACGACAAAAAATTCCTTTTAAGGTAGACAGAGTTTGGTAGCATTGAGGTCATTTCTAGAGGAGGTTCGGTGACGGTCATACGGTGGCACTTAGGTAAATCATCATAGGTGATGAATATAGTAATTGTGCGAAAATTAAAAACTTAAATAAAATATGTTAAGTAAAGAGATAGAGTTAGAGAAAACAAATGGAGCAAATATGTAAGACACAATAATATAACGTGGTTCGATTCCTAGATCAACATCCATACCACCTACAGCAGTTTTCCGCCACAAGCATTCCACTATACTTTAAACTATTGTATAGTGATTCTCGAAATTCAAGCCAAAAGACCTATTACACCCGCAGGACTTCTACAAACAAGTCCTGCAAAATTCACCGAAATGGAAGAAAGCAAAAAACTCTCAACATCTATAATGATCTTGACTGAAGAAAACAATGAAAGCTCTCACACTTGGATCGTTGATTGAATGATTAGTTCAGAAGAATTATGATGGCAAGCGATGAAGAATACTCAGTCAATTCGCCTCTATTTATAGAGCATTTGAATGCATCTTTCCAAAATGAAAAGATATTTCCAAAATAGTTAAAACTGTATGAGTGCGATCGACCGCTTTATAGAGCAGTCGGTTGTTCATCTTTTAATCCGAAAGTCGAGTGATGAATGGTCGACTGACTCATCTTTTCACTATGATGAGCGGTCGACTGTTGCGACGGTCGACCGACATATTGTACGGTCGACCGCTATCGTGCAGATTCAACATTAATTTGGCGAATCTACTTTATATTCTTTCCAAATACTAATCAATCAATCAACGACTCTTTACATAGTATTTTCTCATAAAAATAGAAATAAATAATTAATCTTTGCTGTCTTTCTTAAGGGATTTTGAGCACATTTTTCTTGAGTTTGATAATTGCAATATTCTTTGATACATTCTTCTTTTTCTTGATTGCTAATTTTTTGGCTCTTTGTTTTGAATTACCTTTTATGTAAATCTTGTAGATCTCAACTAAAATATTAGTCTTAATAATATGTTTTGTGCACACCAAACTTAGGGTCAACAATCTCTTCCTTTTGGTGTGAACAAAACATACCTTATAATTTAAATTTTAAAACAAATTCAACTTCTGCCCCTTAATCCAATACTCCCCCTAAATTCATGCATGTACGAATTTAAATGAGTGTGTTCATGATACATTCTATATGCATAAAACAAAACATGCTTGAAGACGTGCAAACATAAATGTGAGTTAAAAATCAAGAACACACAAATTTAGAGGAGAAGATAGATAATTAAATTCTAAGCTCTAAGATTTCTCCCCCCCTTTTGGAACACACCAAGAGGGGATAAAAGACACAATGTAGAGAAGGTTTTTAAAAGACACTATGTGAATAAAAAATAACAGAATAGGAGTCGGTCGACCGGTCAAACTGTGATAGAAAGAACATTCGACTGAAAAAAAACAGTAAGAGGAACGGTCGACTGTGCGGTCGATCGTACAACCCTACACGGTGACAGTCGATTGTTCAGGCGTTCAAACAAAATTGTTCAAGCTGAAATATCAATAGCGTTTAATTTTCCTTTTTAAAAGGTGAAAGCGTTTTTTATCTAATGGTTTTGTTAGAATATCAGTCAATTGTAATCCATTGAAACATAATCAATGACAATATCTCCATTTTGAAAATGATCTTTAATAAAATGCTAGCAAATATCTATATGTTTTTGATGAAGTAGTAGCAAATATCTATGTGTTTTTTGTGCCTATAAATGAGAAAAAAATTACCTGATAGTCTTCCATTATATTTTTCGTTCATAATATTTTGCATTGTTGTACTTGAGTCTAATGAAGTGAATGAATTTTCCCCATCATATTTATCTCAAACTCAACCCGTTTTTGCTTAGAAAGCTCCTTGCACATACTTTCATTAGTAGAACATGGCACAACAGAAATGACTCATATTTGTTCTTGTGCTATTTGAGTTTATGTTTATTAGAAGATAGTAAGCATTAGTACTTATTTTCTAATATTTACTTTACCAAAATTATATTATTACTGAAAAAATTGAACCAAAATTCATTTACCTTTAACAGTTTGGCTAGTATGCATATTTATTAAAAGTAACTATGTAACTTATATCGTATAGATGAGAGAAATGAATTGTGTTTTAATTTACTTACCAAAAATATATATAAAAATTAAACTAAAATTGTGTTACCTTCAAAAGTTTAAAAAAAAATGTCCTTCCCTTTTCTTTTCTTGATAGTGATGCAAAATGTTGTTTTCATCCGTCATGAGCTTTAGGCATCCACTATCAAGATGTCATTGATTTTTAGATGAAATGCATTGATGTACGTACATTAAGACTAGTAGGTATCCAAGTAGGTACTGTTCCTGCACTTGTATTCTTCTTTATCCAAACGAAATTAGTATTCCTTTTTAAAGCACAATTGTAAGAAATATATCATAATCTACAACAATAGTAGTAAGTAATACAATTATGCTTTGGATCATGCACATGTGTAACACCCCGTGTTAATATATATATATATATATATATATATATATATATATATATATGTAAAATATATGTTCAAAAAAGTATATAAAAGTTGGCTGTTATATACAATGGATTTGGAAAGTTGGCATATTGGTTAATAAATCAAATTTAATGAATGGTATTATGGGGGGGCCCCACGTGAAATGGTAACAACATTTGGCTATTTGAAAATTGGCTGTTTGACTTCGTCAACAAGCCTCGGCTAACGTGGCAAGCTTTGTGGAAGGCCCTACCCAAGGTAAGTATTCGCCTGTGTTCTCTCGGAGAGAGGGAGCAGGAGATGATAAGTGGGAATAGTACCACATCGGGAGTATAAAAGAATATAATAATATATAAATATAATAGCTGATATGGCTAAAAATGGGATTAAATTGGGATCGTTCGAATCGGACACGAATCTTAAAGCTCGGGGATAAAATGGTAATTTCACATACAAACGGTTCTGAAATGGAAACTGGGTCTTTCTTTAAAGCCCAATAACCCATAAATGGATCTGTCTTACTGGGTACGGGTCCCAACCCGTTACAAACCAGCTCAGAAGGATAAAAAAGAATTCAGATTCATAATTATCCCTAAGAAGTGATCTTAACCGCTTCTATCCATTCACACCGGAAAGTAGAGATATGTTCATATCTCGAAATGGATCCCTAAGGCGACTATAAATACCCCTTCCCCCTACTGTTACTAGGTAATCAATGCTTTTCCAATAAAAGCTCTTTCTTAATCATTCAGATTACTGACAAGAGCGTCGGAGGGTGCATCACCGGGATCCATCCCGGTGTCTCGCACTTTTGCAGGTTCGCAGCAGTGGCAAGAGACCAAGTCAACACACCGGTGAAGGTCAACAGGTCAACAGGTTTGCTTTATTATTTCCTCCAAGAATCCACAAATTCATCTGTTTGCTCCCACACCAAAATTAGCAGCAACAGATTGGCACCGTCTGTGGAAAATGAAAAAGCAATCTGGCCTAACTTCATCAGCGAGACTAGTTTTAAGCCATGCATCCAAAACAGAAGGGGAAGACAGCGGTCTCCAGCCGAAAAACCACTTCTCTTCCTCCTTCCCCTCCTCCAGCTCAAGGTGTTCCTCCTCAATAGGCCCCTTCAGGGTCTCGGGGGGCTGCCCAGGGGGGCTCCCATCGGCTTCGTCCGAAGCAACACCCTCCTCATGATCATGTCACGGGTCCAAATCCTTCAGTTGAATCTATGGCTTCTCAAAGCCCTCTCGAGCGGGATCTTCGTCAAGTAATTGCCGACCGCCAAAAGGGGGTCGACCTCCGAACTCGCCTGAATAGATGGCGAGTCCTTGGGGGAGTCCATCAACCTGAGCACCCAGGGGCCTCAAGAGTCCGGACCCCCGCCGACCGAGGACTAGAAGATCCCCTCCCTCGAGGAGGCGAAGAGAGTCTCCTCAGTGTCATCGGCGGAGAACTCATTCTCCAGTAAGCCGAGCCACACATAGGGACTGCCAAGCTGGAGAGGCACCAGTTACAAGGGCGGAGCTTTAAGACTTCCAAGCGGCAGTCTTACGGGCCCTCAATATCGCCCTAAATAATGACCAGAGGCTACCTACTCATGAGCCAGCTAGGAGCCACCGCCTTCACACTCCCAGTCCTCGTCCATCTCCAAGTTACCATCGCCGCAGCCTCAGTCCACCCTCGTACGAAGATGAGTCCCGGGGCTCGCAAGATATGATCAAAGAGAAGACTCAGTTTACCGACGTCTCCACGAGATGGAGAGGTGCCTCGGCCGAATTGACAGGGAAGAAGAGCAACGGGCAAAAAACCTCTGCCCGAGCAGACCTCCATTCTCCCGCACCATTATGGAGGCCCCCGTCCCAGAGAACTTCAAGCCGCCTCACTTCGAGTCATATACCGGGGAGTCAGACCCCGCGGATCACATAGAGAGTTTCAAAACTCCCATGATGATCCACCATGCTTCATACGCCCTCCTCTGCAAGATATTCCCTGCCACGTTGAAGGGACCTGCGAGAGAATGGTACTCTTGACTCGCCCCGGCCTCCATCTTCTCATTCGATCAGTTTGAAGGGCTCTTCCTTACTCATTTCGTGAGTAGCTGCCGGGCCGAGAAAACAAGTGTATCTCTGGTGACTCTCAACCAAGAAAAGGGTGAACGCCTAAGGGATTACGTTCGACGCTTCACCACCGATGCCCGGTCCATTCCCTCCCTCAACCAATCAGTAGCCTCTGCCGCATTCGAGTACAATGTCACTAATGCTCGTCTCAGGCATCCTTGGCCAAGAAGCCTCCTCGGGACTTCTCAGAACTCCTACTTAGGGTGGAGAAGTACATATGAGTGAAAGAGGCTCTCAACCCCCCTACTCTCAAAGAACCATCTTCCGGGAACAAACAGAAGAATACGAGCAAAGAGGGGTCTCAAAAATTGCAGAGGGATGACAATAGCCAACGCCGCCCAGCTCCCCATTTTGAGAAGTTCACCCCCCTCATTGCTAATTTATCAGAAGTTCTTATGGAGGTGGAAAAGAAAGGGCTACTCCGCGCTCCCCCTAGAATGAATACCCCTGGCAAGAAGAGGAACAAGGATAAGTGGTGCCGCTTTCACAGGGACCGCGGCCACGACACGGATGATTGTCGGGCTCTCAAGGAGGAGATCGAAGAACTCATACAGCAGGGACACCTGACCAAGTTCGTCCAAAAAGATGGGGTCGAGCTTCCCCCCCGAGGAGCCTACAAACGAACAGAGAGGCCCGCAGAGCTTCATGACTCAGAACCTGGGGCTGTCTTCCACCTCATCCAAAGAGGTCCAATGAAGGGAGAACCCAGCTCCTCCCAAGAGGCCTTCACCTTATAGTAGAAGTAGGATCTTGTTTTTCAATAAGGCCGATGCTTGTAACCCGGCCTATAGCATGTAATAATGGCTCGCCCTATTGAAACGGTCACTTAGTTTATTTCAATAAAACTTCACATTTTTTCATTGAAAATTATTGCTCTTGCTTCATCTCTATCTCTCCGAGTCACGACTCGCTAAATGGTGAGTTCAGAATCCAGCTTCTCTGACATGGCTGCTCCCGCAAGTTACTAAGCTCAAAAAATGAGTTTGGAGTCCAACACTTGGTTCGACGTTGCTTTAGCCGCTTGCAGACAAGTAAGGGCGGGGCAGCTCACCATTCAGAGTTGCTCCTACAACTCGTTAACCCCCTCTAACAACGAGTTCGGAGTCCAACACTTGGCTCGATTCCGCTTCAAATTACTCGCTCATAAGCGGGTAAGAAGTGGTTCGCCATTCGGAACTGCTCCCACAACCGTTGAATCTCTCTTAAACGATGAGTTTGGAGTCCAACACTTGGCTCAATTCCGCTTCAAATTACTCGCTCATAAGCAGGTAAGAAGTGGTTTGCCATTTGGAACTGCTCCCACAACTGTTGAATCTCTCTTAAACGACGAGTTCGGAGTCCAACACTTGGCTCGATTCCGCTTCAAATTACTCGCTCATAAGCGGGTAAGAAGTGGTTCGCCAACTGCTCCCACAACCGTTGAATCTCACTTAAACAACAAATTTGGAGCTCAAAACTCTC
This sequence comes from Hemerocallis citrina, assembly GCA_017893485.1. Taxonomy (NCBI): domain Eukaryota; kingdom Viridiplantae; phylum Streptophyta; class Magnoliopsida; order Asparagales; family Asphodelaceae; genus Hemerocallis; species Hemerocallis citrina. The sequence continues at coordinate 292,172,424 of CM030361.1, forward strand.
CCCTAGAGTTGCTCCTCAAACTTGTCTCCCAAATGGCTCTCTCCTAGAGCCAAGCTCTTCGCTCCGCTCCCCTCCAAACGGACCTCTTCTCAATGAGTTCGGAGCTCAAAACTCTTTCCTAGAGTTGCTCCTCAAACTCGTCTCCCAAATGGCTCTCTCCTAGAGCCAAGCTCTTCACTCCGCTCCCCTCCAAAGCGGACCTCTTCTCAACGAGTTCGGAGCTCAAAACTCTCCCCTAAAGTTGCTCCTAAAACTCATCTCCCAAATGGCTCTCTCCTAGAGCCAAGCTCTTCGCTCCGCTCGCCTCCCGAGTGGGCCTCTTCTAAGAGAGTTCGGAGCTCAAAACTCTCCCCTAGAGTTGCTCCTCAAACTCGTCTCATGAATTGCTCTCTCCTAGAGCCTTGTGATGTTCTTCACTCCGTTCGCCTCACGAGTGCTCTTCCTCTCAATGGGCTCCGAGCTAGAACTCTCCCCAGGAGTTGCTCCTTGCACTGACCTCCAAGAATAGATCTTGCCATGGCTCTTACGAGAATCTTCCTAGCCCATCTTCTTCGCTCCTAGGAGTGGAGCTCCTCTTCGAAAATCCTCAAGACCAAAAATGCTCCTTAACTTCATCAAGACAAGGATGTTACAGGACTATTTCGACCATGAAGAAGGGTGAATCTTTGTCCCACTCCTAAAGAGAAGTTGTAGATCTTCGAGTTAGCTTCGAAACGAGGAGTCGCACGCCCCGATCGGACCTTCGTAGCACCGGAAAAGTGGATCGCAATACAGCTTCACCGAGCAAGAAAATGGCAAAAACTATCGCCTCGTGATCCACGCCATGATCGTGATCAACCGTCCAGATCTCACCACGTACTTCGGATCTGCAACCCGAGCAACTTGCATTCCGAGCTGCGTATTGGAGAAAAACGACTTCATCATCATAATTCGCGCCTGATCACAATCAAACGGCTCAGATTGCACCACGACCACAAAACGACAAGATCACGTTTTCTCGTGATCTGAGCCTCCTGACTCGTGATCCTTGCCATGATCGTGATCAACCGTCCAGATTGAGCCACGTAGCTCGGATCTACAATCCGAGCTACTGAACTTCCGAGCTGCAAAATGGCAAAAAATGTTGCCTCAAAATATGTGCACAAATCCGATCAACAGCCACAAACAAACAAACAAATAAAGAAGAAAAAGAGTAAGGGTTAACAGATCAGGTTCACACCCGTTATAGCCCACATCCGTAACCCCCTCCCTTCTTCCTTCTGAAAATCTTTTCCCGCCAAAACCCAAAACACCATGGAGCTGCTCCTTCAACCTTCGACGCCCTACTTCGAACCCACTCTGAGCTCACCTCCGCACTTCCGCCAGTGGCGCGAGGCTCCTCCATTTCCGAGCGCTAGGCTCCTCCGTCTCAAGCACCCCCGCATCGAGCTCCAACTTAGAACCCAATGTCTCCTCCTTCAACCTCGAGCGGACTCTCCTGCTTGCCGAGCTCCAAGCTCCTCGCCTCTGAGCTCAGCGAGCGCCTCGACCAAGGCCAGCAATGTCCAAGACCCCGCCGAGCTCTCCAACCGGTGCCGAGTCGAGTTCCCTCCTCCTTCGTCGAGCTCCCAAGAGCCCCGCCATGGCCGAAGCTCTGTCATCGAGCCCACAATGCAGAGCTCGAGCATCTCGAGCTCCCCCTTCGTCAACCTCTAAGCTCGACACCACTTCCGCACCGCCGAAGCTCCGAGCTCAGACTCGCCGAACCCATTAAACCGAGCTCCACAATGCCGAGCGCCAACTCCGAAGCTCACCTCCAAGCTCTACTTCCTCCTCACCAAGCTTGTCGCCAAGCTCAAAGCCTCCGCCACCAAAGCTCCGAGCTCAGACTCGTCGAACCCATCGAACCGAGCTCCACAATGCCGAGCGCCAACTCCAAAGCTCACCTCCAAGCTTTACTTCCTCCTCGCCAAGCTTGTCGCCAAGCTCAAAGCCTCTGCCGCCGAGCTCCGTCTCCAATTTCAAGCTCATCGTCGCCGAGCTTACAAGCTCCGACATCCCACTGTCGAGCTCGCCTAATGTCGAGCTCCACCACCTCTGAGTTTGAGGAACCTATCACCGAAGCTCTCCCCCCGTTCTCGTCGAGCTCCCCTCCTCGCCACTTGCGAGCGACCACCCTCCTCTTTGAGTTCCCTCCTCAGGCTCGGAGGAGTCGAAAGACATCGAAGAAGAAACAGAGTTGGGCGAAAAAAAAGTGCCACGTGGCGGTCAACTGTCAACGTTGACCGGCCACGTGTCAGCATCTGGTGGGTCGGCAATGCATTCCGAGCGAAAGGTGTTCCGAGCTGCACATGTGGAGAAAAATGGTGCCGAGCTACACAAGCTGTCCAATCATCTCAAAATTTGTGCCACGACACGATCAACGCACAGAAACGCGCCACGTGTCCAGAACATGATCTGCTTTGCGATGCGCGCCATCTGATCATGATCGATATCCAGAAATGCACCACGTGTCCAGGTAATATTTAATTAATTAATTAATTTATTTAATTGAATTTATAATTTTAAAAAAAAATCCGAAAAAATATTTTAAAATCGAAAAAAATTAATTAAAAAATTCTAAAAATAATTATTAATTCGGAAAATTATTTTAAAATTCTAAAAAAAATAATTATTAAATTAGAACAATTAATTAATATTTTCGATAATTAATTATTTAATTCGGAAAATGAATAAAAAATTCTAAAAAATGAGGAAAAATTCAGAAAAATTTGGAAAAATAAAAAAAATCCAAAAAATTCTGAGGATATTTTTGTGCATTTTATAAGCTCAGAATAACACCGTTACACCTCAAGCAAGGTCCGAACTCCCTTAAGAACTCCGATAAAATTCCGTACGCAATTAGAACAACAAAACTACTCCTCAAAGACTGTAGAACTCAGTCTATAGGAGTGGGGGCTCGTGATATGGCTAAAAATGGGATTAAATCGGGACCGTTCGAATCGGATACGAACCTTAAAGCTCGGGGGTAAAACGGTAATTTCACATACAAACGGGTCTGAAATGGGAACTGGATCTTTCTTCAAAGCCTAATAACCCATGAACGGATCAGTCTTACTAGGTACGGGTCCCAACCCATTACAAACCAGCTCAGAAGGATACAAAAGAATTCAGATTCATAATTATCCCTAAGAAGTGATCTTAACCGCTTCTATCCATTCACACCGGAAAGTAGAGATATGTTCATATCTCGAAATGGATCCCTAAGGCAACTATGAATACCCCTCTCCCCCATTGTTACCAGGTAATCAATACTTTTTCAATAAAAGCTCTTTCTTAATCATTCAGATTACTGACAAGAGCGTCGGAGGGTGCGTCGTCGGGATCCATCCCGGTGTCTCGCACTTTTTGTAGGTTCACAGCAGCGGCAAGAGATCAAGTCAATACACCGGTGAAGGTCAACAGATCAACATGTTTGCTTTATTGTTTCCTCCAAGAATCCACAAATTCATCTATTTGCTCCCACACCAAAATTAGCAGCAACAATAGCCTATGATCAAGAGTCACCTAATCGGTTAACCACCTTTTGAGAGGCAGCCTGTGGTGAGCAGTTGTACTACATAGTATCTAATTTATCTTATAAATTGTCTGAGCTAGGGGCAGGGGCATTACAAATGGTATCAGAGCTAGGTTTTCGACACCGGAGTGTGGGGTATGTCTATATAGGGCGGATAGGAGGGTGGCTCAATTAAATCCGGGATTATAATTGATCGGACAGTGGATTCTCCCCTGATTTCTGAAGGGGGGTGTCTGTAACACCCCGTACTAATATATATATATATATATATATATATATATATATATATATATATATATATATATATATATATATATATATATATATATATATATATATATATATATATATATATATATATATATATAGGGTAAAAGGGATATGAGCAACTTGCTCATTTAGTAAATGAGCAATTGATTATGTGGCATGCATGTGATACATTGGACAACTAACCATTTTAAAGATTTCCAATCACATGTATGCCACATCATCAACTTGCTTATTTACTAAATGAGCAAGTTGCTCATACTCCTTTTTCCCACATATATATATATATATATATATATATATATATATATATATATATATATATATAATATGTTCAAAAAAGTATATAAAAGTTGGCTGTTATATACAATGGATTTGGAAAGTTGGCATATTGGTTAATAAATCAAATTTAATGAATGGTATTAGGGGGGGGGGGGGGGGGCCCACGTGAAATGGTAACAGCATTTGGCTATTTGAAAATTGGCTGTTTGACTTCGTCAACAAGCCTCGGCTGACGTGGCAAGCTTTGTGGAGGGCCCCACTTGAGGTAAGTATTCGGCTGTGTTCTCTCGGAGAGAGAGAGCAGGAGATGGTAAGTGGGAATAGTACCACATTGGGAGTATAAAAGAATATAATAATATATAAATATAGTAGCCTATGATCAAGAGTCACCTAATTGGTTAACCGCCTTTTGAGAGGCAGCCTGTGGTGGGCAGTTGTACTACATAGTATCTAATTTGTCTTATAAATTGTATAAATTGTCTGAGCTAGGGGCAGGTGTTGGATCCTGTAGGCAAGGCAAGAAACAATAGAGGGGGGTGAATAGTGTTTTATAAAAAATAAAAAGCGGAATTAAGATTTTCTTCTGCTCAGTCGACTTGAATAGATAAACCAGTCGACTGAAGCGACAATTAAGAAAAGTATTTTTAAAGCGAGTCTGAGGAGTCGACTTAGAGATGAGACAGTCGATTTATCACACAAACTTTCAGAGAGTAGTACGAGTCTGACCAGTCGACTTACAGAAGTAAACAGTCGACTGTCCACACAAGTTTCACAGAAAAGCTATAAAGAAGAAAATGAAATGCAAGTTCAAAGAGATACAACCACAGAGTGCACACGATGTATCTTGGTTCAGTCCTCCCAACCTACATCCAGTCCCCAAGCAACCCACTTGAGATTTTTCACTATTCTTGAAAAAATTACAAGAATACCCTACGGCGTTAGACAACAACCTTGTCCAACCCGTAGTCCTTTCTCACAACTAGAGAAAGCAATTCACTCTTTCACCAAGAGTGACAAACTTGACTCTACACCCTAGAGTCCTACTCTCCAACCGAGAGGAAAAGAAAAACAATAAAAATATTTACAATCAACTTATAGCCTTGGTGTGATTATGATTTTGTTCGTGGCTATTTGGTCGACTTCTGAATTCAGTCGAAAACGAAATCGATGTTATGCTGGACTGAGAACAGAGAACCAAGACTTAGTGAGTTTGAAAAACTTTTCTTTCTTGAAGGCACAATACTTAAACTTTTTCTAAAAAATGCTTGGAACTTTTCCATGGTGATTCTAATGTTCTATTTATAGATTAGAATCCCTGGACGTTGTAAAAACAGTTTCTTACAACTGTTAAACAACGGATAATAACGGATAAGAGTTTTAAATTCGAAAAAAAGTTTTGAAATCAGTAAACTGTCGAAATGACTTGAACAGTCGACTGGGTTGTCTTTATGAGTCGACTGGTCAGAGTTTGAATAAGATCAGACAATTTTGTACAGACTCAGTCGACTGGTTCTAAATGGCAGTCGACTGGTACTCAACAGCTGATCTAGTTCAAGCTGTTTCGACCTTTAGATTTTGTAAAACACACAGTTATAAAAATTATGTGTGAATGTGTGTGTGTGTGACAAGGCTGTACATCAATCTAAGACTCAACAAAGAGAAAAAAAAATTACATTGTACAAGACACACAAAAATATAAGACACTGAAGCTTTGGTCTTGACTTGAGTCTTGAGTCTTGAGTGAAGCTTTAGCCATTGTCTTTATATGGAGTTTTGCTTGATCATTGTTCAGCTTTAGAATATTGTGACTTGCTTGATCAATTTCCTTTGAGGCCTTTGTGTATCATACATGATAAATTTTGATATAACCTGCAATTAAATGAAAAATAGCACAACACAGTTTGCATTGTGTTGTAATCATCAAAATCAAGAATCAACATTCTCCCCCTTTTTGATGATGACAACACAATAGCTGATAATAGAAGGAATAGGGGAAAAAAAAGTGAAAAAAATACAAATGTTTATATGCTCCTCCTATCAGATATACAACATGCATAGAACTTAAAAGAAAAAATACAAGTCATGCATATATTCTCACAACAGAAAATTAACATAAAGAGACTTGATATATATATATATATATATATATATATATATATATATATATATATATATATATATATATATATATATATATATATATATAACTGATATTGGATGTTCTCTCCCCCTTTTTCATCAACAAAAACAAAAAATAGGAAGAAGAAATACTTTACACAAACAAAAATAACACAAAATGTATTCATAGAAACTTAGTCTTAGTTCAAACTAGTACAAAATAACAAAATGCAACAATGAGTAAAAAATAGCAAATAAGAAAAATAGGAACTCATTAATCTTCGTCTTCGTCATCTTCGTCTTCGTCATCTTCGTCATCTTGAGAGGGAGGAGGAAATTGAGCAGTGAACAGGTGAGTAAGATGGGAAATTTGGGATTCAAGAACATCTTGACGATCCATGAGATAATTGACAGCATTATAAATACTGCGTGGATCATCAAAATCTGCTCTAGGGCGAGAAGAACTAGAAGCAGAAGACGGACGAGCTGAAGTGGCTAAAGGAACTTGGGTTTGGAGGGAAGTCCTAGTCGTAGACCTAGGTGGAGAAGCAAGAAGCTTCATGCGTGCTAAACTTGCACGATCAAAGCATTCGTAATGCTTGACAACATTGGTCTTTGAATCGAGATCGACATCATAAGCACAAAAGACACGAGTAAGTAGGGCACCAAAAGGAAGAAAAGTAGAATGAGACTTATGAAGTCTAGGAAAAATAATACGACCCCAATTTAGATTAATTTTGCCGAAAATTGCATAGACAGCTTGTTTTAATTCCATGGAATACTGATCATAACTCCTTGTTTTAGGGATGATATTATATGATAGTATCCGTGCAACAAGTTTTGCAACAGGGGTAATGGACTTATTTGTCATAGGGGGTCCATAGTTCGGCAAATAAATTTTAGATAAAATGGAGGCATCGTCCATCAAGATTTCGCCTAAGTCAAGTCCCTCATCATCTATACCCATAATAAGATTAATTCTCTCGGATGTGAGTTTCGTCTTCTTATTTTTGACAGAAGAATAAATGAGGACCTCACCATCATCCGATTGAACAACTCTCATATTTGTATAAAATAAGTAAATGAGTTGAGGGTAGTAGTAGGGTTGATTTTCTAAAGACAGGAATTCAAAAAGACTACAATGTTGAAATAATGACACAAGGTTAAATCTATCAAGATCCGAAAAGTTAACAAATCGACCCGGAAAGATAATCATAGAACAAATGATGAACTATTTTTCTACTAGATCAGGACTTCTAAGATATTGAGAGTAATTTCTAGAAGAAGAACCCTCATCTACATGAGAGGTTTTAGATCTCTTAGGTGCCATAAGAGGAAAGGAAAGAGAGGGATGGAAGTATATCAACAAGGAGACTTGAAATTGACAAGAAAGCAACCGGATTGGAACCAGCGTACAACATGTGCATAGTTATGTGTTGGTTTGTAACTATTTTAGTAGCTATGCATGTGTATGACAGGATTGCTCAAAATTTTGACGTTGTATTGGCTCATTATAACAAAGTCATCGATTATCATGATATGACCTTGAATTCTGTCATAAGATAATTGGACCCTTCATATTTTTCAACCATATTTTAGCTCAATTATTCTATTACAATGTCTTTTTCTAGTTTTCACATCGCCTTTGGTATTCCAACGAAGAGTGTCTAGAGTAGCATCAAGTATTCTATTCTGTTTGAGTGCTTCCTTATAACCTTCCACTACCTCATCAAATTTTCTTTTGCATTCATTTAGGTCGTCGGTGAGTTTAGCAATATGAGCAAATTTCTCATAAATTTTCTTTAGGTTTTCATTATGTATTGCTAGAGATTTTTGAATTTGTTGTTTCAAACATTCATTTTCTTCTATCAACACATCATGATCCTTCCTAAATGACTCAAAATTTTCAATAATCAAGGAATTTTTATTTTTCAACTTTTGTTTTTTAGTAATGCAAGAGTCATGTGATTCATTAGACATTTGCTTATATTGTCTTAACTCACGAATTAACTTCTTTGAATAATCTCTTATGCCATTACACATATCAATTAGATCATCATAAGTGGGTTCTTCGATTACCTCTTCTTGAAGTAGTGATTGTACCTCACCATGTCCAAGAGCCATGAATCCGAAGTCGTTATGTTCTTGTTCTTCATCACTCGAGTCTGAATCAAGCCATATTGCCTTTAATGCTTTCTTTTTGAGTCATAAATTGAAGTAATAAGCTTTGTTTCTATCTTGGAATAGGGGACAGTTTGGGTGGATATGTCCTGACTTGTTGCATTTGTAACACACATCATTTTTGTCTTTGTCTCTTCCTCCTTATGACCTGCCATACTTTTGCATTTGAGATGCTTACATAATTGTTTAATTAGCCACACGGTATCTTCGTCTGATTCTTCATGGCCTTATTCTAATTTTGATGGTGGTTGTGAAGTTTTTGCTTTCAAGATAATGGTCTTCTCTTCAGTTTTGGATTCAATCCCAATATTCTGTCGGTACCTCTTTATTTCTGTCATCTCCATGTCATAAGTTTTCAATTTTCCTTGAAAAGTGTAGTAGTCGAATCATTTCTCTTCAAGCGTCTCCCTCATTGCAGTAGCTTTTATGTCCCATTCAGGTGTGAGACAGCTTATGAGTTTTCCGACCTTTCGGTCATCATCCACCCCCTTACCTAAGCTCTCAAACTCATGTGCGATAATATCAAAACAGGCAAGCATTTGATCTACGTTTACTTCGAAAATCATACGAAAAACATCAAACTTATCAGAACATAAATTAACTTTTGCCTTTACCTTAGATATGGTTCCCTCATGTCATTTTAGCATGATGTTCCAAATTTCATACATTGTTTTGCAATTTCGCTTACAATGCATAAACTCTTCATTGTTAAAACCTGCATACAACGCTGTTATAGCTTTGGAGTTAGCGGTCTTTAGAGTAAGTTCTGCTTTTGTGAATATTTATATTTTCTTTCCATCGCTGATAAGAATAACAAGCTTGTTCACGCAAACATTCCACACGTCTTCTCCAAGCATCTGCAAGAAATGAGACATAAAAACTTTCCAAACATCATAGCATTTTCTATCAAAACATGGTAAACATGTAAGACTTGTTCCATTGGAGATGGATGACTCTGATGTGTACAAGTTTCGGGATGAGGGATTTAAGCCATTGGACTTTTTTCTCAAGCTTTTAAGCTATTAATGAGCACCTCGCTCAGATACCACTATAAATAACCCGGGGAGGGGGGGGGGGGGGTTGAATAAGGTGATTGTGCAGAAATTAAAAACTTAAATAAAATGCGTAAAGTAAAGAGATAGAGTCAGAGAAATCAAACAGAGTAAGTACGCAAGCCACAACGATATAACGTGGTTCGACCCCCAGGTCTACGTCCACACTACCTACTTGTAGCAATTCTCTGCCACAAGCATTCCACTATACTTTAAACTTTTGTACAGTGATTCTCGGAATTCAGGCCGAGATACCTATTACACCTGCAAGACTTCTACAAACAAATCTTGCAAAACTCACCGAAGTGGAAGAAAAGAAAAACTCTCAAGATCTATAATGATCTTGACTGAACAAAACAATAAAAGCTTTCACACTCGGATCGTTGATTGGATGATTAGTTCAGAAGAATTATGATTGCAAGGGATGAAGAATACTCAGTCAATTCGCCTCTATTTATAGAGCAAAGGAATGTATCTTTCAAAAAATGGAAAGATATTTCCGAGATAGTCAAAACTGTACGAATGCGGTCGATCGCTTTATGGAGCAGTTGATCGTTCATCTTTTAACCCGAAAGTCGAGCGATGAACGGTCGCCTGAATCATCTTTTCACTATGATGAGTGGTTGACTGTTGCGACGGTCGACCGACATATTGTACGGTCGACCGCTATCGTGCAGATTCAACATTAATTTGGCGAATCTACTTTATATTTTTTTCAAATACTAATCAATCAATCAACGAATCTTTACATAGTATTTTCTTAAAAAAATAGAACTAAATAATTGATCTTTGATGTCTTTCTTGTGGGATTTTGAGCACATATTTCTTGAGTTTGATAATTGTAATTTTCTTTGATACATTCATCTTTTACTTGATTGCTAATCTTTTTGGCTCTTTGTTTTGAATTACCTTCTCTGTAAATCTTGTAGATCTCAACCGAAAATATTAGTCTTAATAATACGTTATGTGTACACCAAACTTAGGGTCAACGACTTACAGAATAGGCAGCCTTCAAGCAGGTAGAGGTGGTGTTTAGTGGTGCATCTATGAAGGTTGTAGATGGGGGTTATGATGAACTAATGCCTCTTTCGATTAGGTAGTGGATGTAATTTCTGAAATCATCATGATTTGGTGGGAAAAGGCATTCCACATCTCCAATTGAAGCAGGAAATATGTTTACACATGGTATCTAGGTCACATTTCTCTCCTGCAACCAAGGTTTCCCACAAACTATACAAATTTATAGGCACCACATCAAATAGAACATGCTCATTTACTCTATCTAACATTGTTTCTTTACCTTAATTTGAACTTTTCTTAGTTCTAACCATATTTGCGGTTTTTAGCCATGTCGCCTCTGCATGTCTCTTTCACGTTTCGGAAGTATCTCTTCTTAATAAGGAAGTTGAAAATATCTTTGACCATGCAAGTGTCATGCCTCGCTTCCCAAAAATACGAAATACGAGTACGTAATATTGGTCCAGCGAATGATTTTTATCATCCATAAGCTGTTCAGGAATCTTTACAACATCTCACAAAATAATCAGAGTCGAAAGCAAGAGAATCAACCACACAAGCATAATTGAATCAATATACCATCAAAATTCACTTGAAACAAAATGTATTAATCTCAAATAAATCAGATCTGAACAAGTCAACAATCCTGGGTCATACTGCCCAAACACAAAGAATTCAAGTAACAGATACATTGTTCAAAATGAGCAATATGAAATAAATGAAGATAGCAAAAGCTCCAGCTAACTAGAACTTTAGATCACATATTCCATCGGCAGCTGATCACCAAAATCTGCAATTTGACAAATTGCAGGAAGAAGGAAAAAGAAAACAAGTACCCGTCAATGCAAGTTACAGACCACTTATAATGTAGGATACAAGTACATGGGAAAGGTAAACAAATAACATGGAATTAAGCATCAACAGTAATAACTAGCATGAATCAGTAAAACAAGGTTAACTAGCATGATATACTAACAGTACAAATATTTATGTCAAATATAGTGTCATACGGCAACTAACAGTGTCCAGTAATAGTAAGCTCAGTATATCAGTGAAACAGGATAACAGTATAACAGTATCAGTTCAACAGTATCAGTCTAACAGTATCAGTCTTATGTTCTTACAGTCTTGTGTGTATTGCTAGCTAGGTAGCACTTTATGCAGCCCACCTTACATGGTTGCTACATTCAAACAATTTCGCTTTAGATTTCGGAGGGGATCATATAGGGCCGTGTACTTAGGTATCAGTAACAGTAGCAGTAGCAGTAACAGTCAGAACCTAGTGGTTCTCCTCCGATTACACCTTCCTATAGGAAAGTGTGCAGTCAGGTAATCAGTAACAGAAATCATACAGTCAGAACCTATTGGTCCTCCTCAGAGTACATCTTCCTATAGGGAAGTGTGCAGTCAGGTAATCAGTATAACAGTATAACAGATGCTCAGTATGGAAAACACGGGCCCCCTTCCAAGTGCACATTTTTATAATTTCCCACTACTAGATCTTTCCCTTAACCCCGGCTTGATTACTTTTATTATGGTTATCAACAAACATGATAGTGCATGAAATAGTGTCAAACTAACATGGTATAATCAGCATTAGGTTCAGGGAAACAAATAAATATGCATAGAAAATATACAGTCACATAAACGAGCAAAACAGTGTATATTCATATTCAGGACAGCAAGACAGTACAGTACTAAAACAGTGATTCCTGTTACTACTGAATTCCAAATCTGAATCCGTCAAAGAATCTGGAAAATAGACTTCCACACGAATCCAGAAATTATAAATAAGCCATATAGTATTTCACAAAATCATAACTCAAAACTGATTTGAATCCAGAAAATACGTTCAGCCAGAAATTAGTAAATCGACTTCTCAGTTAGAAAAACAGCATTAAAACTCCTGAAAGAAATTCAGGAAAAATCTGGGGTAATCCCCTATATGTCTAGTATCAAAATATAAAGTTTCATAATATTCCAGTAAAATTAGTTAAGTCAACAAAAATCAGAACACATCAAGAAACGATACTTTGGCAAATCCGGAATTCCCAACACTGCTATATGAAAACTGTAATATCTCGCAAACCGTGAAACGAAATCAAAATCTGCCAAAGTGAGATGAAAATAAACAAAATAGTCTAACTTTCATATCTCACAAATATTTTTCATACAGTAAAAAGAAATAGGGTGAAAATACAAATCTATCCAGAACAGAGAGCAAAATACAGCAAGCATAGCTTTCATAAACAAGCATGAAATGGCGTATAAACTCATCAATAAAATTCACAAAAATTCTGGGTAGTCCCTAGATAGATATAGAAATATTGACGAAAGTTTTAGATCAAAATAATATTTGTAGCACAAGTATCAAAATAATTTAGTCATCAAAATCATCAAGAAACGAAATCTGGAATTTATCTACCCCTCTATAGTAAAACAGTCATAACTCACACATACGAAAACGAAATTGATCAAGGTCATGGGGGTTGGAAAGAAGACGAATTCCTCTAAAACTCACATTTTATACTGAAATTAAGATTCTGACCTTAATATTGTCTAAATTACTGATCAAGACAGAATATCGGCAAAACCAGAATTTCCTCAAAAAACAAAATCAACATAGATTCAACGAAACTTGATCCAAACACAAACAAACATGAAATCGAGTCTACCAAGTGTCCAAACATCATGAAATAGGGTAATTAACATATCTAAAACAAGTCTATCATATGGTTCTCAACAAATACCCAAATTCTCACAAGAAGTCTCACATACATGATCAAATCAAGAATGGGCAAAACCTAAGTTAATTCATGTCAATATTGTGTCGTGAGGCAACTATGGTCAAGTTTTCACAATAGAGACAAAACCCATCAAACATAACACACACACGAGTTGTCTATAGAACCCAACTACACTATAAGCGGTATTTTTGACTTTTGTCGTACAAAGGAATTGGAGTACAAGTTACTTGCCTGAGAGACGACGACGGAACGAAGCAAAGAGCAAGAATAACGGGAATGGATTCTCGGGAACAACTCAACGAACGGATCGAACGAATACACGAACCAAACACGAACACAAACCAACCAACGAGATGATCACAAACAAGATCAGACGACTGAGATCAAAAGATCAAGAGATCAAGGCGATCAGATCAGATCGGACGAATCTGATCGAAGATCAAGATCAAGATCAATCGAGATGTGATCAGTATCTTGATGATGGTGATGATGATGATCGGATCAGATCGACGATCGGACGGCCACCAATCAAAGTGATCAAAGAACTCCAAGATGATGATGATCAAGATGTTGATCAACGGCCCACGTTCAAAAGATCAAGACTCTATGATCCAAAAACCCAGTATCAAAACAGAGCAATGGAAAAGCTTTGCGACAGTGGGGTTGATGGACGGTGGCCATGGCGACGGCGATGGGACGGAACACAGCGGCGGCGGACGACGGTGGACAGGCAGAGGGTGCTACCGCAGGTGGCTGCAGCTTGCTGGCTTTCTGCTATTGCTGTAAGCTGCGTCGGGGAAAACACAGCGCGAGGAGCACCGGGAACAGAGGCTAGGGCGGTGTAGCTGCTGCATCACTGGTGGCGTCGCGACTCAGGGAGGTCACAAGGAAACTTTCTACAGGCGGGAGCTCGAGCGGACGTGGCAACGGGGCACAGGGCGGCCATGGCGAAGGAGCACACAGGGGGGGACGTGAAGGTCGGGAGAAAGGTGCAGCTGCTCTGCGGTGGTCGCGGCGCGATAGGAAATGGACGAAAGAGGGTTGAGGAGGGAGAGACAAGAAGGAGGAAGGCGGCTGGTAGGTAGGAGACGAACAGACAATGGGTTTAAATATAGGGGTAGAAAGAAATATTAGGGTTAGCGTGGAAAAGAACGGCTGAGTATAAAGGGTATAGGAGTTACGGGTTGAGATCATAACGGGTTGGGTTGGGGTAAGTAACCGGGTCTGGGTAGTTAGCTAATTGGGTTTGGGTAGTGGTAAACAGGGTAGAAGTTAGGGTTAAATGGGTATTGGTTGGGTATATGAACAGGGTATTAGGATATAATGGGTTTAGGGTAAATGGGTAGTAAAACAGGGTGTGGGTATTTATAATAAAAATCCAAAAAGAAATAGAGTATTAAATCCAATAAAATAATGGGTTTCGGGTTTTGGGAAAATAAAAATAATCAATAAAATATACAATTTGCATTTTATAGAAATACTACTAATAATAATAAAAGTAATAACAATAACAATAATAATCATAAACATAATAATAATAATACTAATACTAATAATAACCGAAAACAAATAAAATTATTGATAGATTTTAATAGAAGACCCAATAGTACATTTTAACAAAAATAGTTCGAAAGCGAAAAACTAATTTATAGAAATTTGAAATACTGAAAATACACAGAAAATACATTTTTACGAAAAAAAGGGTTATAAATCCTACTCACCTTACAACAAAATTTCGTCCTCGAAATTTGCTTAGGCGGTACATAGGACACGGCAAAAAAAAACTGGGGGGAAGGGTAACAAAACAGAGGGTTAATAGGGAATGAACAAAGTAGAGGCAACACCAGAAAAATAAGGAAGGGAATAACAATGAAGTCAAATGGAATGTAAGAAAGAGAACAAACAGTATCAAAAGGAAAAACAATACAAGATAAAAAAGCAAAGAGATTGAGAAATAGATAAAGCTGGAATCGAAGAAAGGATAGCCAAAGAAGAGATGAACCAAGCAATGAGTCAACGGATGAGGGCAATGCAAGGAATGGAACAAAACAAACAATACAAGGGAGGAGAAGTAACAAGAGGATCCTGGGACCTGTGGGTTATGGGCCCACCACGCTTCCGTTGCGCCACTCTAATGGTGACGTTCCAAGCTGCAGACATGTCGTTGTAGACCACGTGACACCAAACGACAATCTGAGCAGGAAGAAAAGAATGAGACATCAAAATCAAACAGAATGTAGGTAGGAGAATTTGGGTTGTGCTCGAGTTAGATATTAATAAACACCAAAATCAACACATATTAATAATAAAATAATAATAACAAAAATAATAAAAATAATAATAACAATAATAATCATCATAATTATACTGGTAAAAATAAAAATAATAACCATAAAAATATTAACAATACTGGTAAGGATAATAATGCAAGACGGAATATAATTTAGGGTTCATCATTTTTGTGAAAATAATTCAATATTAACAACAACAAAAAATAGTAAAAAAAAAATACAATAATAATAGTAATAGTTATAACAATAATAATAATAATAATACTAATAATAATAAGGAAAACAATAACAATAGTAGAAATTCTTTGATGTGGGTTCGTCTCATTTATATCCATCTGTAGACTTGCCATCTCGACATTAAGTTGCAGGTTTGCCTCCACGACATCAGGTTGCAGGTTACCATCTGGATATTCGGTTGCACATTTTGCCTCCCCGATATCCAGTTGCAATTTGCCTCCATTAACATCTAGTTGCATGTTTGCCATCTCGACATCCATTTGCAACAAAACGATGAACGAGACGATGCAATCTTCCATACGTACTTAGAATTTGATTGCTCAATTTAAGTACGAAGTTACTTTTTGAAATTTGTGATATTAAAATACACAATTATTCGAAATAACAAAATTTTCGATTTAGAAAACAATTTTATAGAAGATCCAAAATATAACAAATAATAATCGAAATACACAAAATATTCAGAAAAAATTATAAAAATATAGGTAGGAAAGAATGAATTTTATACTCAATAAAGAGTCAACAAAGGAGGACGACTACAAGGGACGAAAGAAAATAAGAAATCAATGAATTGAATATGAAGGAAAATGAATGAGGGGTCACAAGTGGAATTTGAAGAGGATGGGGCAAAATGAATCAATAAATGAGGATGAATGCAAGGCACAGAAAGCAATGAACGGCACACGAGCTGAAATAAGAGGGAATCAATGAGGCAAGCAGAAAATAAGAGATTGCTTGCACCGGAATCAAAAGAGAACATGAGCAGGGAAAAACAAACAAGGACAACACCTAAGATAGAATCAAAAGTAAGAGAAAAAGAATTGATGATCAAGGATGAGGAAAACACAATGCAGAAAGATAATGTGAAAGAATAATGCAAGATGAATGAAATAATCAAATGAATATGGGTACAGAAAGAACGAAACTATACCCAATAAAGAATCAACAAATGAGAACGACTAAAAGAGACGGAAGAAACAATGAATCAATGAAATCGAATAAGAAGGGATCAAAATGGAATAAGACTAGAATCTAGATCAATGTTGATAATAATTCATTCATGCATACATGGTTGGTGAAATGTTGAGCCGATCCAAAATCGAGCCAAGCTTGTCTAACATATTAGGCAACTAATACATTAGCCAAACCTGGTGCTCTGATACCACTAAAAACCTTGTCACGCCCTGCTTTTCAAAAATACGGAATACCAGCACGTAACACTGGCCTAGCAAATGATTTTCATCATCCATATGCTGTTCAGGAATCTTTACAACATCTCACAAAATAATCAGAGTCGGAAGCAAGAGAATCAACCACACATGCATAATTGAATCAATATACCAACAAAATTCACTTGAAACAAAATGTATTAATCTCAAATAAATCAGATCTGAACAAGTCAACAATCCTGAGTCATACTGCCCAAACACAAAGAATCCAAGTAAAAGATACATTGTTCAAAATGAGCAACATGAAATAAATGAAGATAGCAAAAGCTCCAGCTAACTAGAACTTTAGATCACATACTCCATCAGCAGCTGATCACCAAAATTTGCAATTTGACAAATTGCAGGAAGAAGGAAAAAGAAAATAAGTACCCGTCAATGCAAGTTACGGGCCACTTATAATGCAGGATACAAGTACATGGAAAAGGGAAACAAATAGTATGGAATAATGCATCAACAGTAATAACTAGCATGAATCAGAAAAATAAGGTTAACTAGCATGGTATAATAACAGTACAGATGTTTATATCAAATGCAGTGTCATATGGCAACTAACAGTGTCCAGTAACAGTAAGCTCAGTATACCAGTGAATCAGAAAAACAGTATAACAATATTAGTCCAACAGTATTAGTCTAATAGTATCAGTCTTATGTTCTTACAGTCTTGTGTGTATTACTAGCTAGGTAGCACTTCATGCAGCCCACCTTACATGGTTGCTACATTCAAACAGTTTTGCTTTAGATTTCGTAGAGAATCATATAGGGCCGTGTACTTAAGTATCAGTAAAAGTAGCAGTAGCAGTAACAGTCAGAACCTAGTGGTCCTCCTCCGATTACACCTTCCTATAAGGAAGTGTGCAGTCAGGTAATCAGTAACAGAAATCAGACAGTCAGAACCTATTGGTCCTCCTCCGAGTACACCTTTCTATAGGGAAGTGTGCAGTCAGGTAATCAGTATAACAGTATAACAGATGCTCAGTATGGGAAATACGGACCCCCTTCCAAGTACACATTTCTATAATTTCCCACAACTAGATCTTTCCCTTAACCCCGGTTTGATTACTTTTATTATGGTTATCAACAGACATGATAGTGCATGAAATAGTGTCGAACTAACATGGTATAATCAGCATTAGGTTCAGGGAAACAAATAAATATGCATAGATAATATACAGTCACATAAACGAGCAAAACAGTGCATGTTCATATTCAGGATAGCAAAACAGTACAGTACTAAAACAGTGATTCCTGTTACTACAGAAATCCAAATCTGAATCCGTCGAAGAATCTGGAAAATAAACTTCCACACGAATCCAGCAATTATAAATAAGCCATATAGTATTTTATAAAATCATAACTCAAAACTGATTTGAATCCAGAAAATACGTTCAGCCAGAAATTAGTAAATCGAATTCTCAGTCAGAAAAACAGCATTAAACTCCTTAAAGAAATTCAGGAAAAATCTGGGGTAATCCCCTATATGTCTAGTATCAAAATATGAAGTTTCATAATATTCCAGTAAAATTAGTTCAGTCAACAAAAATCAGAACACATCATGAAAGGATACTTTGGCAAATCCGGAATTCCCAACACTGCTGTACGAAAACTGTAATATCTCGCAAACCGTGAAACGAAATGAAAATCCGCCAGAGGGAGATGAAAATAGACAAAATAGTCTAACTTTCATATCTCACAAATATATTTCATACAGTAAAAAGAAATAGGGTGAAAATACAAATCTATCCAGAACAGAGAGCAAAATACAGCAAGCATAGCTTTCATAAACAAGCATGAAATGGCGTATAAACTCAGCAATAAAATTCACCAAAATTCTGGGTAGTTCCTAGATAGATATAGAAATATTGACCAAAGTTTTAGATCAAAATAATATTTGTAGTACAAGTATCAAAATAATTTAGTAATCAAATTCATCAAGAAATGAAATCTGGAATTTATCTACCTCTCTATAGTAAATCAATCATAACTCACACATACGAAAACAAAATCGAGCAAGGTCAGAGAAGTTGGAAAGAAGACAAATTCCTCTAAAACTCACATTTTATACTGAAATTAAGGTTCTGAATTAATATGGTCTAAATTACTGATCAAGACATAATATCGGCAAAATCAGAATTTCCTCAAAAAACAAAATCAACATAGATTCAACGAAACTTGATCCAAACACAAATAAACATGAAATCGAGTCTATCAAGTGTCCAAACATCATGAAATAGGGTAATTAATATATCTAAAAGAAGTCTATCATATGGTTCTCAACAAATACCCAAATTTTTACAAGAAGTCTTACATACATGATCAAATCAAGAATGAGCAAAACCTAAGTTAATTCATGTCAATATTGTGTCGTGAGGCAACTATGGTCAAGTTTTCACAATAGAGACAAAACCCATCAAACATATCACACACACAAGTTGTCTCTAGAACCCAACTACACTATAAGCGGTATTTTTGACTTGTATCCTACAAAGGAATTGGAGTACAAGTTACTTGCCTGAGAGACGACGACGGAACGAAGCAAAGAGCAAGAATAACGGGAACGGATTCTCGAGAACAACTCAATGAACGGATCGAACGAACACACGAACCAAACACGAACAAAAACCAACCAACGAGATGATCACGAACAAGATGAGATGACTGAGTTCAAAAGATCAAGAGATCAAGGCGATCGGATCAGATCGGACGACTCTGATCGAAGATCAAGATCAAGATCAAGATCGAGATGTGATCAGTATCTTGATGATGATGATGATGATCGGATCAGATCGACGATCGGACAGCCACCAATCAAAGTGATCAAAGAACTCCAAGAAGATAATGATCAAGATGTTGATCAATGGCCCATGTTCAAAAGATCAAGACTCCATGATCCAAAAACCCAATATCAAAACAAAGCAATGGAAAAGCTCTACGACAGTGGGGTTGATGGACGGCGGCCATGGCGACGGCGACTGGATGGGACCTAGCGGCGGCAGATGATGGTGGACAGGCGGAGGGTGCTGCCGCAAGTGGCTGCGGCCTGCTGGTTTGCTGTTGTCGCTGTAGGCTGCGTCGAGGAAAATACAACGTGAGGAGCACCGGGACCAGAGGCTAGGGCAGTGTAGCTGCTACATCACTGGTGGCGTCGCGACTCAGGGGGTCGCGAGGCGGCTTTCTGTAGGCGGGAGCTCAAGCGGGACGTGGCAACGGGCAACAGGGCGGCCATGGCAGAGGAGCACTTATAGGGGACGCGAAGGTCGGGAGAGAGGTGCAGTTGCTCTGCGGTGGTCGCAGAGCGATAGGAGATGGAAGGAAGAGGGTTGAGGAGGGAGAGATGAGAAGGAGGAAGGCGGCTATTAGGGAGGAGACGAACAGACAATGGGTTTAAATATAGGGGTAGAAAGAAATATTAGGGTTAGCGTGGAAGAGAACGGCTGAGTATAAAAGGTATAGGAGTTTCGTGTTGAGATCATAACGGGTTGGGTTGGGGTAAGTAACCGGGTATGGGTAGTTAGCTAATTGGGTTTGGGTAGTGGTAAACATGGTAGAAGTTAGGGTTAAATGGATATTGGTTGGGTATATGAACAGGGTATTAGGATATAATGGGTTTAGGGTAAATGGGTAGTAAAACAGGGTGTGGGTATTTATAATAAAAATCCAAAAAGAAATAGAGTATTAAATCCAATAAAATAATGGGTTTCGGGTTTTGGGAAAATAAAAATAATCAATAAAATATAAAATTTGCATTTTATAGAAATTCTAATAATAATAATAAAAGTAATAACAATAATAATAATCATAAACATAGTAATAATAATACTAATACTAATAATTACCGAAAACAAATAAAATTATTTATAGATTTTAATAGAAGATCCAATAGTACATTTTAACAAAAATAGTTCGAAAGCGGAAAACTAATTTATAAAAATTTGAAATACTGAAAATACACAGAAAATACAATTTTATGAAAACAGGGGTTACAGCAAGACATCGTTGGTTTCCGATGAATTTGAGTTGAGGGATTCAACTGTTAGGATTGTGTCTTGTATACTCGTGGTTTAGATTAGAAGAAGGTAAGATGAAGCACGGAGGTCGAAGCGTTGAAGTGAATAGAAGGAAAAACAGTAGCAACAAGGTGCAGGTATAGTTGCGGTCAACTGTCCTATGTTGCGGTGGACCGCGCCCCCTGACCGCTCGAAGTACAGGGAATGTCAGAGAGTGGTACGGTCGACCGGTCTTATTGGACGGTCGACCGACCGCGGCACTGTGTTCATTTTTGGGGTTCGATTTGTTAGGTCGTTTCAGCCTAATCTTCAACTCCAAGTTAGATCGTGCGGCTCCTATTCAGTTACTTCTTTTCCATGTTATATTGGACGACTGAGAATCAAGATTAGACCTAGGTTTTCTCTCTATTCTTCTATATATATTGTAAACTCCTTCAATATGAGAGAGAATACTTCATAAATTCTTTTCTCCATTGCAAATAGAGGCTCGAGAGAGATAGTTCTTGGTGAGTGAGTTTAATTCCTTGTATTGAGTGAATCAATAACTCATTGTAATCTCTTCTAGTTGAATATCAGATCTCCCTATATTTCCCTCCGAATTAAGCAAAAGCTAACCGGGATAAGTCATCGTTGTGTTTTTGTTAGTTTGGTGGATCTACTTGCTTGCTCAATTTATTCGTCTCATCTACTTCGACTTCCTCATTGCTCTATTTACTTCCACTGCGACAATGGGTGTTGGTTGAAGCCCAAATCCCAACAACTGGTATAAGAGCTTTAGGTTGCCGAGTCCCTTGGTTAAGATGACAGGTCACAATTTTTTGAAGATCAAGCAGTTCAATGGAAAGATCAATGAAAGGCCATCCGACATGAAGGAGGATGTTTGGGAAGATATTCTTGAAAGGTCCATAAGTCTAATCCGACTATCCTTGGCAGACGAAGTCAAGTGCAGATTTCTGAAAGAAACTGACGCAACGAGTTTGTGGGAAAAATTCATCGCTGACTACTCTGCTTCGTCTTTATTAGATCAGATGCATTGGAAGAGAAAGTTATTCCATTTATCTATGAAGGAAGGTACCGATCTCCAAGACCACATTACTGAGTTCAATAACATACTACCTGAACTTAAAGCGATTAACACGGTTGTGTGTGAGGAAGATAAAGCTTTCAACCTGATATATTCACTGCCAGATTCATACGAGCTTTTTATAACCACCATGTCACACGGTAGATCTGCCAAGGAGAGTATTTCGGTAGATGGTGTAATTAAAGCATTGAAGGAAAATCAACTTAGGAAGGAGACCCATAAATCATCATCGTCTATTCCTACAAGTTGTCTAGCAGTGGATGGTCCTTCAGGGGGAAGACAAAGTGCTTTGCAAAAGGATTCGATCCGTTGCCGATATTGCTAGAGGCCAGGGCATATCAAGAAAGACTGTTGGAAATTGCAGAATCAGGAGAGCACAAAGAACGGGAGTTCAGCCGTTAATGTGGTTAGTACCTTTGATTCAGGCGATTCGTGTCTTCTTGTTTCAAATTCTTTAGAAGTGGATTCTAGTTGGATTCTTGACTCAGGGAGTTCTTATCATATATACTCCGAGAGGGAGTTGTTTTCTACTTATAAGTCTGCTACAGGGCGTTGTGTGACAACGGGAACTGGGGAGATTGTGAAATAGTGGGTGAGGGGACAGTTGAGTTGAAGATTCCTGGTCTAAATATGTTCACTTTAAGGTAAGTTTTGCATATTCCTCTGCTGAAACGGAATCTGATTTCCTTGGGAACTCTTGAGGCACGGGGCTACAGGTACACAGCTCGAGGTAGAGTTCTGTCTGTTTTTTAAGGTCGTCATAAGGTGATTAGAGGTATGAGAGTGGTTGGGCCAAGCCAACACAATCTCTACAGGCTTTGGGGAATTCGAAAATCCTACGTAGGGGTTGCTAGTTCTTTTCCCGTTATTCCCGCAAGCTCAGCTAGTTTGCCGCAACTAGATTCATCGAAACGAGACCACGATGTTCGGATATCATCGAGAGGTGGAGAAAGCCTGAGGGTAGGTGGATTTCGTGCGGAGTTTGGCAACTTCGTGAGTATATCTACGGAGGTGTACCCTTGAAGGGGTATACTGGAATTGGTGAGATTGGGTAGAGATCATTTCAATTAGAAGAAGAAACTATTGTTCTAAGTTTTCTTTGCAAGTGGAATTCATTGAAGTTTGGAGATGAGTAACACATCATGTGATAGCACTCGTATGCAATCCAAGGTGGAGTTTGTTAGGATTGTGTCTTGTATAGTTGTGGTTCAGATTAGAAAAAGGTAAGATGAAGCACGAAGGACGAAGCGTCGAAGTAAGTAGAAGGGAAAACAGCAGTAGCAAGGTGCATGTATAGTTGCGGTCGACCGCGCTCCCCGACCGCTCGAAGTACATGGAATGTCAGAGAGTGGTATGGTCGACCGGTCTTATTGGACGGTCGACCGACTGCGGTGCTGTGTTCGTTTTTGGGGTTCGATTTGTTGGGTCGTTTCAGCCCAATCTTCAATTTCAAGTTAGATCGTGCGGCTCCTATTCAGTTACTTCTTTTTCAGGTTGTATCGGACGACTGAGAATCAAGATTATACCTAGGCTTTCTCTCTATTCTTCTATATATATTGTAAACTTCTCCAATATGAGAGGGAGTACTTCATAAAAATTTTTCTCCATTGCAAAGAGATGCTCGAGAGAGATAGTTCTTGGTGAGTGAGTTTAATTCCTTGTATTGAGTGAATCAATAACTCCTTTGTAATCTCTTCTAGTTGAATATCAGGTCTCCCTATATTTCCCCCCGGATTAAGCAAAAGCTAACTGGGATAAGTCATCGTTGTATTTGTATTAGTTTGGTGGATCTACTTGCTTACTCAATTTATTCGTCTCATCACTTCGACTTCCTCATTGCTCTATTTAGTTCCGCTGCGACAGCAGGTGTTTGTTGACGCCCCAATCCCAACATCAACATCCAAATTAAGGATGATTTTGACCCCTCAAACATCATCACAAAGCATGGGAAAAAAAATAAAAAATTATTTTGATTCTTAGGGTTTCAAGGCATTTCTTAATGATGGAGGGAAGACCAAGGATAATGCTTCACCTATAAATAAACCCGTGTTGTTCTCCTGGTCAACTCGAGCCAACTCAAGCATAGTCATCCAAACAAGCCTCCACCAATGAGTAAGAGTTTAGTAAAAGTGATATTTTTTCAACCACTCAAAGAGATATCTACCCAAGGCGGATCAAGGTGGCAGTTGACATGCGTTAGGGTGAAGGTTACCAGCCTTCTCTATTTGTATTGGCGAGTTTGTTCTTTGTAATATACCTCTTAATGAAGATGTTTGTAAGGCGTCGAATCTTTAGTTGTGAGTTGTAGCTAGAGTAGAATAAGTTGTTTGTAATCACAATATCTATATTGGGAAATTTGAGTATATGAAGCAAAACGCATCCAACAGCAACAACAACAAGACAATAGCAACATCAGCAGCCAAATAACAGCCCTCATTTTCTCTCTGAATCTTATTCAGTAGTCACATCCAGACAAGGCTTTACTGAATATGCTCCAGAAAGTTCAAAATTTCTTTGTGACTCTTATTCAGTAGTCCAGCTAAGGTTCTACTGAATAAAAGCTTGTTGGAGATGTTGATGATCATTTTTTGGCAAGAATTCAAAAGGATGGTTTTCTACCATAATTTATTTATTTTAAATGCTCTCTAGAGATATGTTTTAAAATACTTATTATTAGAATATAAATATTAAACCCCCACCCTTATCATAAATTCAGAGTTTTGGTGTATCGGTAGCGACGTTTACATGGTATCAGAGCAACCCAGGTTCAAAACCCACCAACTGCATTTAAAACACGGATTAAATTTTAAAAATACTATTGCAAAAATTCCAGGTCTTGGTCCATAAAGATGAATCTCACTTTGCGGGGGCGTGATATTAATCCTTACTCTTATCATAACGTTGAAGTTTTGGTCTTGATAAGGTTAACAAAGAGATTGAGAAAATGTTATATATATTCTGATATAGAACTAAACTAAACTGAGTAATATAACATCTAATATAATATCTAACACTTCTTCTCAAACTCACGGTGGGTCGAACAATGTGAGTTTGCCCACAAAGTATTGAAATCTCTGGACAGTGTGAAATTTAGTGAAGAAGTCTGTTGTCTGCTGTGAAGATATCACAGAATGAAGTGAAATGGTCCATGCCTCAAAATGCTCACAAACATAGTGGCAATCAATTTCTATGTGCTTCATCCATTTATGAAAGACTAGGTTGCTTGCAATATGCAAGACACTCCGGTTATCACAATGAAGATGAGTAGCTCCTGTAAGAGTGACACCCATATCTGATAACAGCCACCGAACATAAACAATTTCTCTAATGGTAGTTGCCATGGCTCTGTGCAACAACTGCTTGTTTCTTATTTCAACATGAGATCAGTGAATCACCAAGAAATAGACAGAAACCTGTAGTAGATCGGCTACTCGTCGGATCACCTGCCCAATCTGAATCAGAATATGTACTAAGCTCCAATGTAGATGAAGAAGGTATGAATAATGGGTGAGTGATATTGCCCCAAAGATATCTGAGGATCCGAAGAAGAGCATTGTAGTAAACTGATTGAGGAGCTGAAACAAACTGACTGACAATACTGATTGCATGAGCAATATAAGGTCTGGTCATGCATAAGTAGACAAGATGGCAAACAATTTGTCTGTATCTGGTGGGATCGGGAAGGAGCTCATCATCTGTGGGATGAAGCTTTACGTGGAGCTCTAAGAGAGTATTAGCTGATCGACTATCAGAGAGATATACATCGGAGATAATTTCTAATGTGTATTTCTACTGAGAAATGAGTATCCCCCGAGATCCATGGGCAATTTCTAGACCCAGAAAATAGCGTAGTCAGTCAAGATCCTTTATATGAATCTCTAAGTAGATGCAATGCCTGTGAGTCATCCATAGTAATAATCATATTATCAACATATAGTAGTAGAAGTACCCACCCCTGCGATGTTGACCACATAAACATAGAACTTTGACTGAAATCGGCTTGTGTGATTACACGGCGAAAGCCTTCAAATTAGGCTCAAGGAGCCTATTTCAGACCATATATAGCGCGGTGTAGACGAAAAACATGACTAGGAGGTATGGTAAGGCCATGAGGAGGCTGCATATAAACAACCTCAGATAGGGTACCATGAAGAAAGTCATTCTTCACGTCCATCTGGCATAACGGCCACTAACGGATGACATCAACAACAAGGAGATTGTGAACTATAGTCATCTGTGCAACCGAAGCAAAGGTCTCATTCTAATCAATGCCATGCTCCTGAGTAAATCCTCGGGCAACTAGACCAGCCTTGTGCCACTTAATGGTGCCATCAGGTCAATATTTGACCTTGAAGATCCACTTGCAACTAACAGGCTTGTCGCCCGCCGGTATTGGAACAACGTCCTAATTGCTAGTCTGATAAAATGCACGAAACACCTCTCTAATTGCTTTCCGCCCTCGGGATATTAAATTGCTTCTTGATAGGTTCTGGGCTCACGTGTGAAGTGTATAGTGGTGAGAAATGCATGGAATTGTGGTGAGTAAGAGGCAAGGGTTGCAAAACCAAACTGATCAGAGAGACAAGTGGCACCAGGTGTTGTGCAGTTGTGGGTGGAGACCGGAGTTGCTGGAGTTAATGTTCTTGGAGTTGTTTGGGGGATTTGAAAGTGGGAGGAGGAAGGAGTTCGACGACGAGTGATGACGGCAACATCGGGTTGTTGGAGATCGGGAGTAGGTGTTACTGTTGTTGATGCCGCACTATTTTTTTGGTTGAAAAAAAGAGGAATTTGTGTAATTATGGTTAGTGATTAGTGAGGGAAAAAGAAATTTGGCATTAGTGCTATGATACCATGATAAGGTTAACAAAGAGATTGAGAAAATATTATTGGATTGATTATAACTGATTATAATGTCTCATATATATTGGAGAGAAGTAAAGATTAAACTAATACATATTTCGATATGGGACTAAACTAAACTAAGTAATATAGCATCTAATATAATATCTAACAGGTCTATCAGTACGGTCTTCACACTTATGTTCTTTTTTTCCTTTAAGAGTAGATCAATTGATATCTTCCTTTGTAAGTTTAGCCCCTATTGAAAGGGTGTTAGAGTTTCTTTTGTATTGGAACTTTATATTTTTTCAATACATAAAATTCTTCAATTTATCCTTCTTGTGGATTCAAGGGCCGTCTACTTGAATACATTCAAGTACATATCTCTCTTCCGTCCTATGTCAAGTGGTATCAGAGCCGAAGATTACTTCCTTGGGATGTGACAATACATGCATGAAGGAGAAAACCCTTTTAATGGTGATCATGATGATCTCCAACATCCATAAATAAGAGGAGAGTTCCTTCGTAATATGAGAGACCAATGGATCAACATCAACGCGATTTCCGTGACAACCATATCCCGTTTATGTTAGAAGGCCGATCTTTTGCAAATTTTGATAACCCGCTCGTTCCAAAGCGTGCACGACCTTCATCTCGTTGAAACCTTTTGGATCAAAGAGCATCACCATTTCATGAACCCTTTGATCAGGCTAGAAATAATTTTGATAAAGGCCGTGATTGTGAGGAGTTTGAAGAGCACCGCCCTCACCAACAGTACCCCATCAACCATCATACCCTCTATCAACCCTACCGCAACGAAGAGTGTTGCATCAAAGTAGATATTCCAACGTTCCACGACAACGTCGATTTTGAAAGGTGTTATAATTGGGAGTATGAAGTAGAACAATTCTTTGATTTGTTGAATGTGACAGACGAAAGAAAGGTGAACTGGTTGTCTACAAGTTGGAAGGGAGAGTAGCCACATGATGGTCATACGTGCAGGCCTCAAGTCGATTTCACAGAGGGCTCCCTGTACGAATCTAGCAACACACGAAGGATCTCACAAAAAGAGATATCTTCCCCATGATCACTTGCAGATGATGTATTAACAATTTCAAAACTTCAAACGATATATACCAACAAGTTCTTAGGTTGTAGTCTTGCTGTAATCCTAACCCATATCTATTGAAATCATATTTGGGGGAAAATCATTATTATTCTTCTTATGCTTTATTCTTTACAGTATACCTCTATATATAAGGATTACATTCTTGGAGTAGAAGAAAGGAGATTGAGAGAAGATTGAGGGGTGAGAGATTTGGGGAATCTGTTTCCTATAAATTAGGAAACAGAATATACGTATTAGTACTTACTACATTTCAACACTCCCCCTCAAGTTGGTGCATAGATATTGAACATGCCCAACTTGTCAACAAATTTCAAGAAGAGTCGACTCGAAACTGCCTTGGTCAGGATATCTGCGAGCTGATCTTCTGACTTCACTTTGGATATCTCAATGACTTTCTCATCCAATTTTTCCTTGATGAAGAATCTATCCACCTCTACATGTTTTGTCCTATCATGTTGAACTGGATTGGCGGCAATATCACATGCTTCTTGACTGTCGCAATACACATTCATAGGTTCATTTGGACCACAGCCTAAGTCCTGTAACAAGAGTTTCAGCCATAAAGCTTCCGCTATATATAAAGCTACTCCGCGATACTCAGCCTCTGCACTAGAGCGCACAATAACATTTTGCTTCTTGCTCCTCCATGTAACTAAATTTCCTCCAACAAAGGTGAAGTATCCTGAAGTGGAGCGCCTATCAATTATAGATCCTGCCCAATCAGCATCAGTATATGTCTCAACCTTCAAGTGACCATGTTTTGCAAATAAGATCCATTTTCCTGGAGCAGACTTAATATATCTCATAATTCTCATCACCTTATCCATATGTTGTTCCCGAGGCGCATGCATAAACTGACTTACAACAATTAAAGCATATGACAAATCTGGTCGTGTATGTGCAAGATACATCAGCCGTCCAACCAATCTCTGATATCTTTCCTTATCACAAGGTACATGATCAGCTTCGTTGCACAGTTTCGTCCTTCTTCTAATGGTGTACTAATCGGCTGACAAGAGGACATTCCTGTTTCCTTTAATAAATCAAGAGCATACTTTCTTTGAGATAAAGATATCCCCTTTCTTGAGCAAGAAACTTCAATACCAAGGAAGTATCTTAAAGAGCCAAGATCTTTCATTTCGAACTCTTGTGACAAGTAGTTCTTTAATGCCTTCCTCTCCTTAGGATCATCACAACTTACTATCATATCATCTACATAAATAACGAGAGCAGTAATTTTACCTTTTTTTTAGGAACAGAGTATGATCTGAATTTCTCTGATAGTATCTGAATGTCCTCATTGATTTGTAAATCTCCCAAACCAAGCTCTTGGTGACTGCTTAAGTCCATACAATGCTTTCTTCAAACGACATACTTTATTGCTGTGTTGGACTGGTCTGTTCGACCCTGGTGGAATATCCATATAAACCTCTTCTGTCAATTCCCCATGCAAAAATGCATTCTTCACATCAAATTGCTCCAACAGCCAGTCAAAATTTGCAGCAAGTGACGGTAGGACTCGAACAGTACTGAATTTTTCCATAGGTGCGAATGTTTCTTCATAATCAATTCCGTACGTCTGAGTATATCATTTAGCAACCAGTCTTGCTTTGTATTGCTCTATTGAACCATCAGACTTATACTTCACCGTATAAATCCATCTGCATCCTACTGGCTTCTTCCCTGTTGGCATCTTGACTATCTCCCAAGTCTCATTCTTTTTCAAGGACTTCATTTCCTCATCCATAGCTGCTTTCCACCTTGGATCAGTAAGGGCTTCCTGCACACTGTTAGGAATAGATACAGTAGATAATTGATTTACAAATGACTTATTTGATTTCGACAAGCGGTGAGTGGATACATAATTACTTATGGGATATTTGACATTACTGGTGGGATCAAATTCATAAGTGGGTTTTGGAATACCTCTATTAGTACGGTGCGGGAGTTCTCTTCTAGGAGCTTCGGACAACGATGACGATTGGTTTTGGGATTCTGACGGTTCACTCTCACTGAAATTCGATACTGGTTGCAATTCTTCAAGAGGGTCTTCTTTCCTTGGCTGCACTTCTTCATGAGGGTCTTCCTTCCTTGCTAGGTCTTCATTCAAGCGTTCGCTATTATTTGTATCCAGCTGTTTGTTCTGGCAGGTAATTACTTCATCATACCCAAGAGTCTGAACTTCACTAACCCCTTCATCATACCCAAGAGTCCGAACTTCACTTCGGTACTCCCCCTGAAGTTCAGTCGTAGAAGAAGAAAAATACATCTTATCTTCATGAAACACAACATCAATAGTCACAAATATCCTTTGAGTTGGTGGGTGATAGCACCGATACCCTTTCTTATCCTGTGCATATCCCACAAAAATACAGTGGACAGCTCGATGAGTTAACTTATTGAGTTCATATTGATGAAGATGAACAAATGCAACACACTCAAACACACGAGGTGGCAAGCTGACGACTTTTGGTGCATTCACAGCTTCAGTTAATCCTTGAAATTGTGTGACTAAGTTTAGAAAACTAGAGGGAACTCGGTTGATTAGGTATGCAGCAGAAGTAAGGACTTCCCCTCAATAGATGAGTGACATATTTTTATGGATGAGAGAAGCACAGACCACCTCGAGCAAGTGTTTATTTTTTCTTTTTGCAACCCCATTCTGTTGAGGTGTATATAAGCATGTTGTCTGGTGAACGATTCCGTGTTCCTCTAAATATTGTTGCAGATTCGAACTCAAGTACTCTCCTCCATTATCACTCCTAAGAACTTGAATTTGTGATTTATACTGAATCATAACATGCTTGTGAAATTTCTGAAACAAGCCACTAACTTCACTTTTCGACTTCATCAAACAAATCCAGGTCATACGAGTATAGTCATCAATAAATATCACAAACCATTTGGCTCTTCCAAAGGTAGTAATTTTGGATGGACCCCAAACATTAGAATGAATAATCAAAAATGAAAGAGAGCTTCTACTTGGACTAGGAGTAAAAGAGACACGGTGACCTTTTGCGAGTTCACACACATCACACCGAAAGGCAGAAATATCCAACTTCAAAAATAAACTTGGAAATAATTTCTTCAAATAACCAAATGAAGCATGCCCTAGATGTCGATGCCATAGCCAAATATCTAATTTCTTCTTCTCATCTTCGGATCCTTCCACACTTAGAGCTTGAGTCAACTAGCTTGAACATTCACATTCTAAATCCAGATAATAGAGTTTCCCGTGTCTAACCCCATAATCAACCAATCGTCTTGCGAGTCCGAATATCCTTAAACACACAATGTGAAGGCCAAAAGACTACAATACAATGTAAGACAGTAGTCATTTGAGCAACAGATAATAGGTTAAAATTCAAGAATGGCACAACTAGGACAGTATCTAAGGTTAGGTTGTTTGTGAGATGTATGGTACCCTCGCCAGTAATAGTGGCAGGATCACGATAACCATTGGCGGTGGACACAGTTAATTTGGTGGATGGTTGAAAATTTTGAACTTGTCTAGAATCAAAAGTCATATGGTCGGTAGCACCCGAATCAATTATCCATGCATTATTTATAACAGAGGCAGAAATATTAAATACCTTACCAGTATTACCTGCAGTTGTAACTAATATAGAGGCGAGTCCAATACTCTTCTAAGCTCCATCAGTTGGTCTCATGGTAGCGGCACAAGAAAACAACGGATCTGATCTTCAGCAACCAATAGCAAACGACACAACTTGGACAAGAACAACTCCAAGTCTTCAACAAACAGCAAAACAACAACAATCCAACACCGGATCAATCCCTCCCCTTCTTCACAAAACAACAAACACAAACTCCACGGCTCCCTACCCGAATAGCAAACACACACACCGAATCCCAACCACCAAACAACAACAGTACAATAAAAGACAGCGGCAACAACAGTGAAGAGAGAAGCAATCACAACACGGATGGCTCGACTAACGGTGGCCTGGCATCACTGGCGGCTGGCGGTGGCCGATTGGAGGTTGACGACGGGACTGGAGGCGAACGGCGGCGAGGTCGAGCAGGAAAGAGAGGAGCGCTGGGGTTTTGGTCTGGCGTCGATGAAAGGGGAGAGCAGTAGGGGTGGATCGATGGGATGGCAATGGGGGTCTGGGCGAGGGCGGCACGTGGGGTGGCATCACCGGAGGTCGACGCGACAGGAAGGGAGGAGGACAGGGGGGGTCACTGGAGAATGGGGGAAGGCTGGGGGTGTTGGGGTTGATCGAAGATGGAAGAGGACGACGAGGCTGAAGGATCGGGTCGACGAGGAGGTTCAGGGACCGGGGTTTGGTCAGGATCAGATCGGGATGGAGGCGTCAGATCTGATTGCCTCCGACTCTTCTTCTTTTTCAACTAGCCTAGATCATGTTAGACTCTGATACCATGTTGAAAACAGATTTGGGGAAAAATCATTATTCTTCTTCTTATGCTTTATTCTTTACAGTTTACCTCTATATATAAGGATTACATTCTTGGAGGAGAAAAAAGGAGATTGAGAGAAGATTGAGGGGTGAGAGATTTGAGGAATCTGTTTCCTATAAATTAGGAAACATAATATACATATTAGTACTTACTACATTTCAACAATATCCTCATAACTGAAATCAACCCTAATGAGTATTAGCAATAAACAAAGTGTCCGTTAAAATTACCATCAACCTTTTGACGAAGTTGGTTTAATTATACTGGGAAAATTTCACAAAATCATCCCCAGTTAAGAGGTTTGACAGCTAACCTACCTCTTTCATTTTTATCATAATGAGATACCTCATTAAACTTTTTATAAATCACCCATATTTTGCAATAACATCGTTATTTTTTAGGTGAAAAGTTAAAAACACCCTTATCTTAACCCTTCCTAATCCTGCATTCATTTTGTTGTAGGACCCGTAGTAACAAATGAAAAAATAGAAAGAAAGGAAAGGAAAAGAAAAAAGTGAAAAGACAACAAACAATATTTTTTTAGGTCTAAATTAATTGCCTTTGATTTACTATAATCATCACTTATGTTGTTGATTTAGTTATAATCTAAATTAAGGGTAATTTAGACCTAAAAAAAGTGCCTAAACCTTCACGTGCCCCACGTGATCAACCTAATTGCGAGGGAGTGGTTTCATGACAACTTCTGTAAGTGAGGGGGTCGATGACGAAAATAAAAGAGGTGGGTTGGCTGTCAAACCCCCTAAACTGGGGGTGGTTTTGTGAAATCTACCCAATTAAATTTTTAAGTAAACAATTTCTCATTTTAAGAACAGAGGAAGCTTTTTTGTGTTCCACAATCATGTGTATCTCATTAGAAGTGTGTAGTTGTGTACCCATATGTATCAGATATGTGCCCATGTATTTAAGTTAACATTTTCTGATCATCCAATTCATTTTCTTTATAAAGTTAGTTTACTTGTCAGTTTACTTAAAATCTCTTTAAGAAAGCTATACATTTAATTTAAACTGTATAGCTTCCTTAAAGAGATTATAAGTAGAATTAATATATTAAATTGAATTATTTAATTTAATACGTTATAGAAGTTTCCTACAATAACGTACATACACGACAATTGTTTCATGAAAAAGATAGCTGTGAGAATTGGCCTGGCTGGAGAAAAAATAAACTTTCTTGTGCGTATGTACCAGCGTTCATTACAAGTGGTCAGGCTCACTTCAAGACATGAGCTTCCTACATGATCTCCTAATCAAGATCATGTAAGGGAGAATGTATGGGATGCATGTTAGTTGCAAGCCATATGTACCAGCGTCCATCCCCTTGGTGTTGTTCTTTACCTCTTCACGTAAATGTCATGGTTATAAAATGTACATTTGACCAAATCCGTGCCAAAATCTTATTTACTATATGTGCTTGGGCATTTGTCAAAAGTACCAACATCATGACAATTTCAGATGAGCACGAATTCTATGTTCTAGTTTGAGCTACAAAGAGAAGGAAGTGAGCTTTCAGGTCTTGTTTTCCCGATATAAGGAATTTTTTTATAGGTTTAATCTTAATTCACCATTTTGTATGTATTTTAGTTATTTAGTGATCAATGTTCCACAACTTCTGAAGGTTTATGGAGAGCAAGAAGGAACACTGGTACCCTGGCTCCGCAGTTGTTGTTAAAGACGTTGATGATATGAACCGACTGAAGATGTCAATCTGGATGCGTCATCGAATCAATTTTCAAGATATGGGGACCAAATGGAACAGAAGAGAGCTCGTGGTGAGGGAGATGATCAAAGTTATGAAAGAACTAGACATTGAGTACCGAATGCTTCCTGTTGATGTTAATGTTCGGGATATGCCTGCTGCCACATCTAATCGCATACCTTCCAATTGGACAACTTGCAGTTAATTATGAGGGGTCTGTCTGCCTTGGATGGTTGTGGGCCTCGTATTGACTTCACATGCTTGAGTCTTCTAGAACAGAAGTAATGCAAATTTTTCACCGTCTCTCTTATTGTATATACAGCTGCATTGAATTGAGATAATGAACGGCGAAGTTTACAGGGAGATTGTTAGGCCTTGCTATCCTGCTACTTAAGTTGGGATTGTTCTGCACTATTCTCGTACTATTTTGTGCTGGGTGTCCTTTGGCTTTCAGATACATAGATTCCACTCTTTAGTTAATTTGGGCTTACAGCTTACTGTAATATAATGAAGTATGATAGCTTCAGCAGCTGCACAGCAGCTTCATGGATCGGTCCTTCGTCAGTCAACCTGTCGTCTATTATGGTTCACCAATGTATATAACTGGAAAGAAAATTTTAGGGGTCATTTTTTTTTTCTTTCATTGTTGTAGCTATTTTTTTCTCTTAAAAGTGTCAAAAACTTTATTTAAATCATTAGACAGTATTCAACTATTGTGTTCTCTACCTCTATGCTTAACCATCTCTAATCAGTAAGTACTTTTGGTTTGGCATAATATTGAAATCTTCAAATTCTTATGCTGCTAATCTTCGTTTAGAATAGATACCATATATTAACTTTTTCTAAAAACATATTTTTATACTAAAAGAAGATAACAGGCATGAGGCACCGTACAAGCCTCTAATGTCTGCTATGTGCCTAGTTATGCTTTTTCGTGAAATAGTCACGCAAAGTATGCCCTATGCCATTTCTAGCCATAATCAATAGTCTGAACTAAATATATTCTATATGCATTGAATCTTATCTGACACTATTATACTTGGTATATATGCTCTGAAAATTATGTTATCTGACAGGATTATACTTGATATGCTCTACAGATTATGTTGATTGTTAGATCATAAGTATTTTTATCTTCTTCTGGACCTCGACTGGTGGTACTCAAAGGCAGAATTAGATATTTCTCCCTTATAGTCACAGTAGAATTTAGAAGTTAACCAGAGCCAGCGGATCTCAACACGCATCTCAAAGCTTAATTTCAAAGTAACTTGGGAAATTGAGGCTCTGATCCACCGAGATCACCTATCCAAGTACACTCAGAAAGATAGGATCGAGCCTCTTCTACCTTAAGGAGCTAACAAGCGTCCGTAGAGAGATTCCGAGCCCAAAGACTCAGAACCCATGACAGTTGTCCACTCCATTCATTGAGGACCCACGGGTAGGGAGCCTAACTCCTCCCGGAAGGCATTAGTCCTGGAAGTAAACATAGTACACAACTTTCCTCCAACCAAGAGCTTGAGAGTTCCAATAACTTTCTCAAACAAAGATCTGAAAGGCGTTCGAACACCTCATTGCAACACACTGGTAATCAGCATGTGCATAAAAACCATGAAATGCGCCGCATCTTAGTGGACAATGGCATGTCGGTGAACATCCTCTTCTTAGAAGCTTTTTAAGGCCTCAAACTCTCTAGATACCATCTGAAATCCACTGGGTACACCCTCCATGGGTTCTCTGAGGCTCCAGTCCAGATCGAATGAATAATCACCCTCGATGTGACTGCAAGAAATCCATAGTTACTCGAACAGAGGCCATAGACTTCATGGTCGTCAATGTGAAAGCCGACTACAACGTTATCCTCGACTGTCCCTGACTAGCAGCTCTTGACGCTATAATTTAGGCCTTCCACATGAAAATGAAGTTCCCCACCTCAGCAGGGGTAGGAGAAGTTAAGGGAAGCCAAGAAGCGGCTCGGACATGTTATATGGCCACACGGGGAGGGGGGGGGGGGTAAGGGTCCTTCCCCTGATGTTGTAGAACTTCCTTAGAGAGTAGTCAAGTTGACTCCGAGCCCGTGACTGTACTAGAATATATCCCCTTCTCCAAAGAAGATCACAGACCAAGTGTTTTCACGTAAGAAAAGCTATCTCTCGCTAAGTCAAGGAACAGATTGTTAGGTGCATTATGGAGAATCGGGACTTATTCACTTGGATCACTGCCGACATGCCTGGCTTCTTGGAAGAATTGATCACACCACCTCAGCGTCAATACCAATGTCAAGCCGTTCCTGCAAAAGCACCGCGAGTTCGTGCCCAACATGCAAAAGTGATCAAGGAAGAAGTCAACAAGCTCCTAGTTGCCTGCTTCATTCAAGAAGTTAGCAACCCCGAGTAGCTAGCCAACATAGCCAGGGTAAAGAAAGAGAATGGCAAGTTGAGGATTTTCATTGACTTCATCGATCTGAACAAAGATTGCCTGAAAGAACCACTTACTCTCCCCAACATTGATGCCTTGATCGATTCCACGTTCAGGCAAGAGCTCCTCAATTTCAGGGATGCCTTATAGGGATACAATCATATCCGAATATTTTCCCTGACATCCTAAAGACAACCTTCATGACCGACCAAGACCTCTATTGCTATTAGGTCATGTCCTTCGGGCTGAAGAACGCTGGAGCCACTTACCATTTCCTAGTAACTTACCAGCACCGAGTAGAAAAAGTTTTGAAGGGACAGATTCGCCGAAACATGAAAGTCTATGTGGATGATAAGCTGGTGAAAAGTCTCAAGAGGGAAGACCATGTTGCTAACCTCGAAGAAGCTTTCAATGTCTTACAAAAGCACAACATAAGGCTGAACC
Organism: Hemerocallis citrina; assembly: GCA_017893485.1. Taxonomy (NCBI): domain Eukaryota; kingdom Viridiplantae; phylum Streptophyta; class Magnoliopsida; order Asparagales; family Asphodelaceae; genus Hemerocallis; species Hemerocallis citrina. Next base: position 292,209,476 of record CM030361.1, read on the forward strand.
CCTCGAAGTACGGGGTCTCCTGCAAAATTTGTTGGGATTCATTGTTAGTCAAAGGAGAATTGAAGCCAACTAGGAGAATGTCTGAGCTATACTTGACATGTCTCCTCTGTCCAACATCAAGGAAGGGAAGTCTAGAAGCTCACAGGTCGGGCATTCCTCTCCAAGTCTGGGGAGAAGTGTCTCCCTTTCTTTAAAACCCTCTGCGGATCAAAGGGCTTTGAATGGGTCCAAGCACAACAAGAATTATTCGAACAACTCAAGGCATATCTAACAAATCCTCCACTCCTAAGCAAGTCTGAGTCAGGAGAGGTGCTCTACCTTTATCTGACCACTTCAGATCAGAGCCACAACACCATCATGGTGAGGGAAGAAGACATGGTCCAAAAGTCGATCTACTACGTGAGTAAATTAATGACGCCGAGCTTCATTACTTTAAGATGGAAAAACGACCTATGCCCTGGTCACGGTCACCTAAAGACTTCTCCCTTACTTCCACGTACACTCCATCTCAGTTCTCATCGAGTAGCCCTTCAAGCAAGTGCTTCACAAGCCAAAGAACTCTGGGTGACTCATAAAGTGGTCCATCGAGTTGAGCCAGCACGACATCAGCTACAACCCAAGGACGACTACCAGGCTCCAAGCCTTAGCTAAATTCATTGTTGCAAGAACTATCCCTAATCCTCCTGAGGAAGACGAAGATCCTTCAGTCTGGAGTGTCTGCATTGATGGATCCTCTTGTACCGAAGGAAGTGAGGCTGGTGTCATCCTACTCGGTCCCGATGAGTTCTCCCTTTAGTACTCACTTCGCCTCAACTTCCGAACCTCCAATAACAATGCCAAATATATGGCGTTGATCGTTGGGCTCCTCTTTGTTCGCAAAGTGGGGCCCAAAGAGCCAGATTGATCAGCAACTCCCAACTAGTGGTGAACCAAATCCAAGGAGACTATGAGACTAGGGATGACCGCATGGTCAGGTACTTGGCTAACATCATGAAACTTTTAAAATGCCGAAGTCACTCACATCTCTCGCGAGGAAAATAGGCAAATAGGCGCCCTCTATAAGTTAGCCTCATCTTCTTCCAAAGGACTTTACCACATAGTGCTTATTGTGGTCCTACTCAAGCCCATTATTGAAAATGAAGCTTTAGAACATATGGTCCTCACTGGTTTGACACCCGAAAACAATTTGATGAAATCCTTGCTCAAATTCTTTGACAAGGGGACCCTTCCGAGAAATCCTAAAGAAGTAAGGAAGATCCGGGGAAGAGCAGAGAGATATACACCCATCGAAGGAGTAATGTACAAGCGCTCCTATACTTTAATAGATGACAAACCTTACTTGCAGTGCCTCTCCCTCGAGGAGGCCAAGTATGTTATAAGAGAGGTACATAAAGAATTTGGCAGTAGACACATGGGCACGAGGTCCCTTGCTCTGAAAATTCTCAATCATGGGTATTATTGACCCTCGCTCCTTAACGACGCCCAATAATGAGTCCGTCGGTGTGCCTACTGCAAGAAGTTCTCTTCAATCAAGCAGATGCCCTAGGCCGAGCTTAGTTCCTTGTCAAGTCCAATACCCTTCGCCATGTGGGGAATGGACTTACTTGGGCCATTCCCACCTGCAACTGAACAGAGAAACTTCGTAGTGGTAGAAATCGACTACTTCACAAAGTGGATCTAGGCAGAACCGCTACCTTCCATCACCGAGCATAAGATTCAGCAATTCTTCTGGAAGAACAGCGTCTGCAAGTTTCGGATGCTCCGAATTCTAGTCACTGACAATAAAACCTAATTCGTCGCCAAGGGGTTCTGCAAATTCTGCGTCGACCTTGGGATTGAACAAAGTTTCTCTTCCATCTCTCACCCCCAGACCAACAGTCAAGCCGAGAGCACCAACCAATAGGTCTTTGATGGCCTCAAGAAGAGACTCGATGAATCTCCTAAGGGTTATGGGTTGAGGAGCTCCCGAGTGTGCTTTGGTCCTAGAGGACCACAAAGAGAACCCCAACAAGAGCATCCTCATTCAACCTCACTTTCGGTTTCGAAGCAATGATCCCTTAGAGGTCGAATACTTTCCCCTCTCCTTGAATGAAGAGCAGAACTCAAATGACCTAAGGGAAAACCTTGATCTAATTGAAGAAGTTTGTAAGAAGTTCGCCCTACGAAGACACATCTATCAGCAAAGGGTGGAGAGGTTCTATAACAAGAAGGTTCGCCCGACAATACTCAAGGAGGGAGGCCTTATCCTAGGATGCTCGGAATCTCCGACCTGCACAAGAAGGGTAAGCTCGCTCCAAACTTGGAAGGACCATATAAGGCCTCCAAAGTTATCCACCCAGGAGCTTACCAAGTTGAAGACGTGAGGGGGCAAAAAGATATCAAGGACATGGAACACCGAGCATTTGATGAAGTTCAGTAAGGACGTATATCATTCACAACTAGTTTCTTTAGATTTTTAATAAGGCTGATCCTCACAATAACCAAAGTATGTAATAAAGGGTAGCGCAACCACTTAGATTTATTTTTCAAAAAACTTAAATTTTCTTTCACAAAATTCTTGTTCTACTCCCAGATGCAAAATAAATAAAAAATGAGTTTGGTGTCCAGCTCCACTTCTGAGCTATTCCAACAACTCATTACCTCCTTAAACACGAGCTCAGAGTCTAGACTTGTGACTCGAAGTTGCTCTAACGATTTGCAAATAAGAAAGTTTCGAGCGCGACTCACCACTCGAACTGCTCCTGCAATTCGTTGACTTAAAAAAAATCCAGATCAAAGTCCAAACTCGTGGCTCGAAGTTGCTCCCGTAACTCACAAATAAGAAAGAACGGAGCTTGATTCGCCACTCAAAACTACTCCTACAACTCGTTAACTTCTTAAAAATCAGTTTCGAGTTTAAACTCATGGCTCGAAGTCGCTCCTGTAACTCGGAATAAGGAAGAATGGAGCTCAACTTGCCACTCGAAATTGTTCGCAATGTTAACTCCATAAAAAACTACTTCTGAGATTAAAGTCGTGGCTCAAAGTCGCTCCTGCAACTCACAAATATGCAAGTTCGGAGATCGAATCGCCACTCGAACTACTCCTGCAACTCGTTAACTTATTAACAAGCATGCTCGGATTCCAGCTCTTCCCTAGAGTTTCTCCTATGACTCACTTACTCTCAAATGGCTAGATTCGGAGTCCATCTCTTCCCTAGAGTGGCTCCCACAACTCACTAACTCAAAGCAGTAAATTCTCCACATAAAGAAAGCAAGATTCAAAGCTAACACACTTGGGAGATCTTCATTTCATATCAACATCTCATTACAAGCTCGAGGATACATGGGGGATTTTTTGTTGATCTTAGCAACAATTTAAAAGCTAAAGTACATCGGATCACACCACAACTCCTCCCCACTGCAATCACTTACGTCTATAAAAGAGATGAATACCTTTGTTGAGAGACATGGTCTGCTTGTGGCGCCTCCTTGCCACCGAAGTTTCACCTTGGCCACCCGAGCTTCCTGATGAGGTTCCAGCCCTACAGATTGGGTCTAAGCCTTGCGACCGTGGGCTCATGTTGCCTCCTCAATAATGGCCTTCTCCAGAGTTCCTCAACACAGTTCGGAAGTGCAAGGCCAGATCGTGGAACAACTTTCCTTGATTATACTCCTTGCGAGAACAAAAGGTGCTTTGTGTTCGTGATCCTTCAAGAAACATCTTCAGCTGGTAAATCTCCATCTCCTTCTTGACTAGCATATCCTTAAGGTGAGCATCCTTTACCCGAATCTTCCATCGAATTTATAAGCGCGAGCTGAGAAAGATGGATGAGCCTTGGCTAAGCAATTGGGATGAGCGCTCTTGAAATCAGCAAGCTCCAAGCTCATCTCGAGAAGTACAAGTTCAGCTTGTCCCTTTCAGTTGTTGCCACAAGCAGGGCATGACAGAGGCTTCCAATCTCGACGTCCCAAGGATCTCCTCTTATATACATAACTATCTGTCATCAATGAAAAAGGTGGGCTCACTACAACATTCGCAGATACAAAGGATTTAGCTTCAATGATAGGAAGACTCGAGGATCTTATTCGAACATATCCAAAGTTCTTGCCTACAAAATAGAAAGAAAAAAAGAGAAGAAAGTATTGGACACCAAAAATAGTTTCATTAACTAAAATTGAAGATACCAGAGCAGTGGCCAGTCTGCTATTCGCCATAGTTACAAAATCAAAATAAAAGTGACGAGAAGAAATTAGGGGTCCACCTCGGTCGACTGAGCCATAGGAGTGGAAGTCTCAGTCACTTCCTTTCATTTCTCCCTTGCACCCCCCTTGGGGCTTTCCTTCTCTCCGACCATGGGCTCCTTTGGAGCCTCATCCTCTGTCTCCTTTTCCCTCTCTTCTTCCTCGCCCTCCGACCCCAGCTTTGCCAGCTCTACTCCTGATTTTAGCCCGAGGCAGTATTCCTTCCCATCAAAGTCAGGAACGAGCTCGAATATAGATAGACTTAGCGTAGGCCTTCTTCATGGTGGAAAAGAGCTGCTCCTCAGCTTCAGCCCTCACCTGGGCCACAACAGCCTCCTTCTCCTTCATCATTGCCTCTTCCCTTTCTTCTTATGTTCAGTCTCAAGCTGAGCGAACCCGAGCAAGGAGAGCCTTCTCCCGGCTCTTCTGCCACCTCTAGCACCGTGGCAGTCTTCTTCCTCTCTAACTCGGCCCTACAGGCCATCACCTTCTAGCTCTTCTCCTTGACCACTATCTGGTCCATCGGGTTGCTAAAGTGGCAAGTTATCTGCAAGGATGAGAGCTTTAGAACTTCAAAAAGTAAAGAAGAATACAAAACTACATTACTAAGCATAATAGGTACTGACATGTGGGCCCTGGAAATATCCATGATGGAGGAATCGATAGTTGCATCTGCCAGCCTAAACCTATCCTTTGGGGTTAGAAGATGCCGAACAACATCGATGTAGCTCATCGAGTCACGAAGGAAGCCATCAGGCTGTTTAATACCCCAGTCGGGCACATGGACCTTCTTGTCCTCTCTGGTAAGGATCACATTGGCCTCGACAACCAATGATGGGCGCTCGCCCGTAATGACCGCAACAAGGGAAAGACTGCCTGAGACTCCAGAGCCACCGCCGGGGTAGAAGCCAAAGATCTCCTAGCTGCCTTCGAGGATGCCGACTTACCCATAGTCCTCTTCGTCTTCATGTCCTCGGGCACCTTGTTGCTTATCTCGGTGTGGGACGCCATGATTGTGTTGAAGTCCATATTTCTCCGCTCATGCGAAGAAAAAAGAAGGAAATGTATGAGCAGGGCAAAAAACAAGAGGAAATAAATGACCAAGTATTTAGAAAAATAATAAAGTATAGAACTAAAGTTGTACTAGGGTCCATTGGGTTTAGATCCTCCTTGAAAAGAACCTCCTCTGTCACATCCCTCCACCTCAATGCCCACCGCTTGAGAAGAATATCTCTTAATCTCTTCTCCTCACTCACCACCAGCTCGGGCTTCGCCCTATTAGAGTCCCTCTCTCCACTTGGTGGGAAAACCCGATGGTTCAGAACTGCAAATAATGAAAAACTTGTTCTTCCAATTTTTAATCCAGTCAGGTTTCTTGATTACTCCCATCTCCCGGTGAGGGGAAAGATAGAACCGATGCTCTATCTTATTCTGTTGAGGGAGTCTGAAATGCCTCGTCCACACAGATAAATTTGTCTAGAATGCGATCGTCCGACACTACAGGAAAAAGTTGGTCACATGTCTCCACATATTCGGCATGTACTGCATCGGGCTAAGCTTATACTAGTTCAGGATCTCCTTCATAAATGGGTAGGAAGACACAACCCGGTGTGGAAAGAATCATAGGGGAAGATACATAACCCATCCAAAATCATCGAACACGCCTTGACTCTAGGGCCAGGTAGAAGCAGCTCAAACTTGGGAGGGGGGATCCCAAAAGCGGCCTTGTTCATTGAAAGATCCTCCTTCATCAGGTTGTCGTGATGAGGTTGGCCTCAGTGGTTTTGCGTTAGTCTAGTTCCTCATGCTGCATACCATACCGTATAAAATCCCCCAAGTTCTCGAGCTATTGGCATATGAGGAAAAAGGGGTAAGGAGGATGCATATGATCGAAGTAGTTTTCTGTTGGCTCCCTAGTCTTCTGAAAAATCTCCTCCAATATCACCGAAGACCCAACTAATTCTTTCCCCTTCACTTATCCTTTAGGTTGGGAAGAAGCTCCTCTTCAACAGAAAGACATGAGGAAGAGGCGTCGTTATTTGTGGAAGCCATAGACATGACTTGTAATATTACAATAAATTACCTAGTTAATGACGGTGACCAATTGAAGGAAATTGACCACAAAAGATGCCGGAATTGAACTCCTAGAGAGAGAAAGAGCCCGAACATGAGAGAAAGAGTTGGAGAAAATGAAGTGAAATATGGAGAATTAAGAGAGGAGGTGGGGTTTTATAGGGAAGAACCCCAAATGGTTTGGCTTCCTAACCATTGGGGTGCCAACGGCCAGGAGCCCAAAGGTAAAAAAAAATTGATGCCATGCTGAAGTCGCGCCACTGAGGAGCTTCATCATGCCGAGGAGGTCCCTAACTGAGCTACTTGACACTTTCGACGGTTCTCGACCATCCGATCATCTTGTGACCCACACTTGTTGTCCTCAACCGTTGGATCCGCTCCAAAATTCACACCCAACACCTTGGCGGGCTACACGACAAAGTTCTGACGTCATCTCGACATCAACAAGCTTCTTGGGGTCGCGCGCTGAGGAGGTTGTGAACCGAGGAGCTTCATAACGACAACAATTTTGTGCCTGCTTGATTCAACCACTTGATCGCTCCGTTTGTTGCACCCACCTTTAACTTTTAATTAAAATTCCATTAAAAATTAATAAATTCGGAAAGATTGATTAAAAATTCCAAAAAATAATTATGAATTTAGATATTTTAATTATAAAATCCAAAACATAGTTATAAATTTGGGAAAATTAATTAAAAATTCTAAAAACTAATTAAAAATTGAGAAAAATAATTTAAAATTTATACAAACATGGGGAAATCTTTGAAGCTCTGAAAGATAGTTCTGCCCAGAGAACCTTCGAACAAGATTTCAGGCATCCCCGATGCTCCAATATGCTCTCCCGATCACCCTGAAAAATAGCGTACTACTCCTCGAAGGCTGTGATACCCAACCTGCAGGAGGGGGGGGGGGGGTGTTATGATATGGGTAAGATTAAAGCCACTAGATCTCAACATGCATCTCAAATCTTTTTAATGGTCGAACGGTAATTTCACAACAACTACAGACCCACTAGAGGAACTTGGGCCGTAGCCAGGTCCATCAGCTCAACCAGGTCAACAACAATGGCTTATTTACAGCCCAAGAAGAGGAATTTCTAGCTAATTATGGTTATCAGTCAAATCCCTTATCTCAATCAGAATTATTAACTAATTTGTCCCATCATCATGGGCATATAGAGTTTAATCTCAAAAGATGCATGTTCATGTCTATCTTTTGTAATCAACTCCTAGCCTATAAATACTCGTTCTCGTCAAGAAGTCAAAGGTAAGCAATCTTTTGCCCCTAAAACTCTTTTTTCTGAGTTACTGACTTGAGCGTTAGAGTCTTTCGCCAGGGCCAACTCCAGTTTTTAGACTTTATTCAGGTTTGTCACATGTTTTCAGTTGTCCAGATCTTTGATCTGGGCGCTCTCAACCATTCAGATCCAGATCAAGAAGCTTTCAACGCTCTAACATCATATGTGATTGATGGTCTAGATCGTAAGTTTTCTCCTAAAAAATGAACTTATCATGTGATTGCTCCCACACCAGAAAAAAAAGCAGCAACAGAAGTCTTCATCTCTAAGTTCATGCATAAATTACAGAAAGCATCCTCTCTCTATAAGTATAAGGTTATTAGTATTAGAAATCTTCTATCTAAGATCAACACACCACATGATCATCCAAGTTAGCTGTCCATGTATCCATGTCTCTAAATCTTCATCTGAAAATTGCTCGCTTACTTTCTAATCCTCCTGAAACTCAAAGAGATGATTGAGTTCTAGTAAGCATCTTTTCGTTGGATACCCTATAACTTATAGGAATCTGCTAACTGAGGGCTCTGGAGTGTCAGTTGCTAATTTTCATAGAGTAGATGTGTGTTTTTTGTAACTTGCCTAATTCAAACAATTGAAAGATGGTCATTCCTGAGACATTTACTCCAAAAGAAAGAAGGAAAAAAAAAAACAGTTTATCTGTCTACTATTCAGCTAGACTTTATTTCCTATTCCTGATTTTGCCACATGCAGATCTTTCTTTTGTCCCGTTTATATATATAAAAGAAGCAAACAATATTCCAATCTTCATTCACACTAAAGTGTTTCTTTCTATAAGCAATCTCAACTTATCAACCTCATCCTTTAAGCTTCCTTGTCGTATGAGGAAAGGATTATACCCAGCTGGTAGATAGTATCAGATTATTGGGTAGTATGAGGTATGGTACCATGAAGCATCAAGTATCAGTATATGTAAATCCTGTGATAACTCAAAACTGAGAAGATGCCCTGTTCAGCTTTCAGTGTTCAACCATGTCCACTTATGTTGAACCAGGATTTTTTGTTGAAGGGTAGTTTAATTATTTAGAAAGGGAAGGGTACAAATTAATACAAGAAAACTATAAGTTGAACCCGGTTCAGTAAAAGAACAATACAAATTTTAAATAAATCCTCAATATATACAGATACAGTGTTATCTTTCTGTATGATACAACTAAAATTTAAAGATATAAGTAAAATAATTTTCATCTTCCAGTTCTCAGGTTCAACTCCCTTACCACATGGTCCATTGTAAGGTGCGTAGGATTGTAACCTCCGTTTCAGTTTATACAAAAAATTCTGTATTCTTGTATTTCGCTTGTTTATAAATTTTTCATATTCTTTCTTGAACTCAATTGTACGGATTTTTATTCGTATTTCACTCTCTCTTCACCAATTCTTGCATTTCAACATTTGATATATATCCTGCCATTCTTTTAAATCCAATTGCTTTCTTCGATTATTTTTGTGGAACTCAAACCCAAATCCTATTTCATTCTATAATCTATTTCTTGTCTTATTTATTTATTAAAGCACAAATCCTATCCCTTCTATTATTGATGTTTAAGCCCAAACTGAAGTCCATTTTTTTAAAAAAGCATTATATATATATTGCTCTCATATATATATATATATATATATATATATATATATATATAACTTGATTATTGCGAAGTCCATAGTGTTAAATCCAAACCCAACTCAAGGCCTATGCAATTCCACCCAAAACCTCATGCTGCCTTTTAACATAGCATCTGTAGTCATTCGCTATGTACCCAAAATTTTCAAAAAATAGAAAAGAGTTGAGATGTAGTTGTTGGCTATATACCCAAATTTTGGGTTTTGGGTGAACAGTGGTCTGCTATATTTGGAAGCAGATATAGGAATTTGGAAAAAATAGCCGATGAAAGATCATCTTTCGTCGCTGCAATTTTTTATTTTTTTTAAAATAAATTGGACGGGGAATCATTTCCCGTCCGATCGATTTAAAAAAAGAAGAAATTGGGACGGGAAATGATTACCCTCCCACAAATATATAAAAAAAGAAAGTGATCTTTCGTCCCGATCTTAAAAAATAGTTTAATACCTTTATTGAATTACATATATACCCTCCTTCTCATCCAATGTTCACATTTCCTACTCCAACGCCTATTTTATTCAAACGAAGCACAACGGCTATGAAAAAGTTGATTGTCTATAAAATTCATCCTCACTGTGTGTGGTTTTCATTTGATTTACAAACACAATTTTATTCTGTCTACATTCGATTCCCCCCCCCCCCCCCTTTTATATTTCGCATCTTTCTCTATCTTCTTATTTCTGTGTTCGTTAATCGATTTCATGGCGAATCATCCTAATAGAGGCCGGGCATACTCCAGTATTGAAGTTGTTATTTTGGCTCAAAGCTGGGTTGCTATCACCCAACATTCGTTGATCGGTAGCGATCAAACCGGGACACAAATTTCGGGATCACATTTATCTTACATTTGTGAGTCTCTTAGACACTACAACCGATAGAACAGCCGGCTCCCTTTTCAGTCGATTCTCAACTATTTCAAAAGAAGTTGCTTTGTACAATGCGAAGTTGAGCAGTATCACAAATAGAGCGGCAAGCGTTACTACAGAGGTGGATAAGGTGTGCATTGTTTTTAATGGAGTGCATTAAGTATTTATTGTTTTAAAAAATGTTATTACTTAATTATAATCTATCTCTACTACTATAATGGGAGAAGGCCTTAGTGTAATTTGTCCTTAACCCAACCCGTGCCACGTACGTGCTGGTAGATTTTTTTTTACCCTTTTCATTCCCCCAATTTTCTCCACGTGCACAGCACGTGTATAATACTAGTATTTATTAATTGTGAAAGGCACACGATGCTCGAATGGAATACATGAAAATAGTTGGGAAACTCATCAAATTCGAAAATTGTTACGAAATTCTTAAATATCAGCCTAAATTTTCCTTGCGTACAACTCATGTTTTTGAACCAGTCCTGAGTTCTCAATCCGGGGAAGGTGGTAATACAACACGTTTGCCCACAACCGTCGACTGGGATTCCGATATACCAATTGCAGTCGATGCACCTACACCACTCTCTCGACCACCTGGCCGAAAAATAGAGAAGAAAAAGGAAAAGCAAACCGCCGAATCATCCGATTTTGTTGCAATGGTTGAAGAGACGAAAAATTTGAACTCTTTTTATAAAGAGACATAGGAAAGGTGGATGGTGATGAAACAAAAAGACTATAAATTGAAAGAAAGAATGGAAGAAGATCGCATAATGAGTATGGATCTAACTAGCTTAGCTGATATTCAACGTTATTAATTCACGTGTCAACAAAATAAAATAATACAAAAAAGAGGCTACCATCCGGTATAAAGTAGTATTTGATTATTAGTTATATGTTGTTGTATCATCTCTTTCATATTAATTTGCTTCTAATTGAAAAAATATATATTAGTCTTCTATTTCATGCTTATTAGTTACATCTTATATTTTATTATGTTGTAATATGAAGAAGAAAAACATTGGAACGGTTGATATTTTATTGATCCATAGTTAATTGATTGAAACAAAATTTACATACAATAATATAATGAGATACGCATATCTTGAGCACTAACATATTTTGGCTAATCCTCATCATCTCCATATTCGTTCTAGATATGTTCGACCAAATCATTTCGAAGTACATGATGTCTTTGTCTGTCATGTAGTTATACATTACGTGCCGTTCGAGCTGCACGCTCAGTTGGTCCAGACCTGTTAGGTACTATGAAGGTCGAGTTTGTATGTTGGTCGTATTCATACTCACAAATTCCTTCTTCCCTTTCATCCTCAACAATCATATTGTGTAATATGATACACATTTTCCTAATATATGAGAGACTGTCACTATCCCAAAGTCTAGCTGGACCTCTAACAATAGCAAATCGTGCTTGTAATACTCCGAAAGCGCGTTCAACATCCTTTCGTGCTGCTTCTTGCATTTAGGAAAATATCTTCTATTTCACTATAGTATCCAACAGGGGGGTATATACCATCAGCTAAATAGTACCCCATGTTGTAAACACGATTGTTAATAAAAAATTTAGTCGGCGATGCACAACCATCGAGAATGTTGTTGAATAGTGGAGAATGGTTAAGTGCGTAGATCATTATTGCATCCAGGCATGCCTACGAATGAATGCAAAAAACAAAGGTCGTAAGAGGCCATTGCTTTGAGAATGATTGTAGGTTCACGAATGTGACCGGTGTATTGATCATGCCAGGCTACGACACAATTTTTTAGGCCCAATGCATGCCATCAACACTACTTAACATTTTGGGAAACCCCTAGATGAATTTTCTTCCAAGTGCACATCATTAGCCGTTGGATGTCTCATATATTGAGGGCCAAATATGTTAATAATTTCCACACAAAATTGACGCAGTGCTTTTAGAACCGTACATTCTACAATATGCACATACTCGTTAACTGCATCTGCAAAAGTTTCATACGCCAAACACCATTATCTGCTATGCTTTTTAGATGCAGGGATAACCCAAAAGCTTTTGTAGCATCTTGTCGCTGAATAAAATACTGATAATAACTTACTGTACCTTCAAGTATCCGATTAAATAAATTTCGGTGCATACGAAAATGTCTTCGAAATAGATGGTCGACGTAAAATTGGATTATCGGCAAAATAATCCCTTCGAAGACGTCTATCACCATCTTGTCTTTCACGTCGAATATAACGATGGTGCTTTATATGTTGATTTTGCTGAATGGCCATAAAAAGTATATGCATATGGCTATTAATAATCCTCACAAGATTATCGACTTCTTCGTCAGATGAGGTAGAGTTAGAAGAAAAGCTGTTAGCGGCCATTGGAGAAGAGGTGGTTTGGTTTTGGTTTGTATGTATAAGTTATCTATAGAATGCCCTTCACTTAAATAACCAATGGTCGAATCAATTAATATTCACAAACCCAATTACTAGCAAACAGATAGAGACAAATACATAAATAGTGTTGAAATGATATGACATGAAATGTTGGATTAGATGTTTGACCTTAAAGTGGTACGTCATTTTAGGTTCCAGTGTTTGAGCTTAAAGTGATATGTTACTGAATATTACTAAAAAACACTTCCAGATGTGGGCATATGATCAATAATTTACTTAACAAAAAAAATTAAACTTGCTACTAATTGGATTAGTTACGAATTAAAATTACATGAATTATTAAATCATATAAATATACATTATCTAACCATCATACCTAGGTTGTGTAGATGACACGAAATTGGGTGTTGGATTAGATGCCTCTGTATTGCTGTAGTCAATATTCCTATACAATCCCCATCTACCTGATTGAGATGGGCGATTTCCTAATACCAATCTCCTACAAGAGATAGCTTGAGTAGGAATCGATGACCTCAATACTGTTTCTAAAAGAATGATTCTTCATAATTGTGCCTCTGTATTAGTGGATTCTGCACAATGTCGGTATAATTCCTCCTGTTACAGTTAATTATTATTGGAGTTAGAATCAAAACATTTCCAAGTTGTGAATTAAAAAAATTAAACTCACATAAGATTGAACTCCGCGTGTTTCAAACTCAGAAGATTCTTGTGGGAAGCTTCTCGTAACTATCCCCCCTGAGTATAATGGCATTTCCACTATGCACTCCTTGTAGTTCAAAGGCGGTTCTTGTAACCCCTATTTTCCATTTTCTTGTATTTTGAATGTATTTTCTTTTTCTGTGTGTTTATTCACATTGTATTCTTCTGTTCCTTCCGAACGATGTATTTGTTCTTCGTTCTCAATAATTTATCTATCTGTCTTACCTTTGATTCTATTTTGTGGCCTTATATATATATATATATATATATATATATATATATATTGATTAAATTCTTTCTGTCCAATTTATTGTCTCCAATTGAATTGTTTCTCTCATTATTTTGTTGATGGCCTATATAATTATTGTTTAATTCCATACCCTATACATGTCTTTGGATCCCATTTCATACCCAACAAAACCCGAAACCAATAGCACCCAACCCGTTTCCACCTAACCCTAGTATCCCATCTCCTATATATATCCTGTTATATTTACCCTGTTCATCATCAAAAACCCTAGCCGCTCAACCCACTACTCCCTATCTCCCTCTACCCTGTGCATCTCTCTTCCGACCTCCTTCCCATCCTCTCTCCCGACCACCGCAGCATCTCCATCCGCTAGCCCCTGTCGCTTTCACCCCGATTCTAGACAGCAACAACGACAGCCGCAGCGACCGCCCTCCTTCCCTGCCTTTTCCCCAAAGACAGCAGCGACGACAGTAGCAGCGCCAGCCAGCAGCAATGCAGCCAGCACCGCTGTGCCGCCCACTACTGCTGTGCCACGCCTTGGTCATCTTCGTCTTCTTATCCAGTGCTCGGCTCCCTCTCTCTCTTTCTTTCCCTCTCTCTCTCTCTCTCTCTCTCTCTCTCTCTTCGTGTGCACGTGTTGTTCTAGCTTTGGGTTCGTGTTATCATGTTCGTGGGTTATTCGTTCTTGGTGTTCGTGATCTTGTTCATGATTCGCTCATTCGTTGATATCGTGTTTGTGCCTGGGAATCCATTCCCGTTATTCTCTCTCTCTTTCCAGATTCATTGTCAATTTCAAGGCAAGTAACTTGTATTTCTTTTGTTGAATATACAAGTACTAAATACCGCATGAGTGCTACTTTTGTTTCTAGATTCGTTTTCATAAAAATTCCTTGTTAGATCCTGTCTTTATTTGTTGATCCATCTGTAGTCTTCTTTGTTACACACGACATGAAAAATAATTTCGAAATAATCTAGACTTGATGCATGTATGTATGTTGTTCGTGATTCATGATATGTTGTACCCTTATTGCATGCTTGATGTGTTATTTATAATCTCTTGTGGTAGACTCGTTAAACACCCTTACCATTTTGTCTTGGACATCTATTATACCATGTTTTATATTTTGTTATAATTTGGATTTGTTGCATATGAACTATTTGATTTAATACATGAAAAGATTTTTGTGTTTGCTGTTGCCCCGTTTTTGTTCAGTATTTTGACCATGTTAAGGTTAGTAAATCAAATTAATTTGTGAATATAAATCGTAGATCTCACTGTATATTTTCCATAATTTCTGACAGGTCTCAGTTTTGATTTATAAGTTATGAGTTATTGCTGTTTTGCTACAAATGTGTTAGAAATTCCAGATTCGGTTTTATGTGAATTCTGTAGAGTTATTTATTTTAATACTAATGTTAAAGATGAGATTTGGATTTCATATTTTTCTGGCTATAACTAGACTTGACTGGGATTAACCAAAAATTTTTGTAGATTTATTTGATGATGTTTATAAACTATTCTATGCTTGTAAATAATTATTATATTTCCAGTTTTTCATGCTGTTCAGTAAAGAACCAAGTTTTCAGCCTAATTCTAGTTGCTCTTGGTAAAAAATTTGTAAACATAAAATGTAGCCTACTGTATCTATTTTATCACCCTTTTGACGGATTTGAATTTCGATTTATACTTTGGAGTCTATCGCTGTTTTAGTACTGCTGTGTCAAGCATTTCAGATTCACAAAATTGCTGTATCTTGCTGTTTCCCGAATTTTTTTGACTATGCTATCAATGTTGGAATATTATGAAATTATATTTTCTGGTACTAGACATACTGGGGAATACTCTAGATTTTTCTTGGATTTAATCGGTAAGTTTTTATGCCATTTTCATGCTTGTGAATAAAATCTTGTGATTTTTGGCTGAACATGTTTTCTGTGTATAATTCTATTTTGAGCCCTGTTTATGTGATTATTATGTGACTTGTATATATGTGCTGGATTAGGCCGAGAGACTATTTTCCAGATTTTCTGATTGATCCAGATTTGCATGTCCGTGGTAACGAGAATCCCAGATTTGGTGCAATACTGTCTTTCTGTCCAGAACTAGAATTTTCGTTGTCTTATTCTATTTTGAGTCATTCGTCATCCGTTCTTGTCCTTCTTTCATCTTGTACTTGTCCCTTGTTATCTTACCATGTTTTTTGACTTGTTTGTGCACGTCTATGCTTGATTTAAGTAATAATAACAAGAAACTATGCCGGGGTTAAAGGGAAAGATCTATAAGTGGAAAATACAGAAACGTGTACTCGGAAGGGGATCCATAGATCCTACGTGATACTTGATACTTGATCCTTGACACGTGATTACTTGACACTTGCACACTTGACACATGATACTTGATGCTTGATACTTGATACATGATTACTTGATACTTGTCCCTGAGTACACTGCCCTCTATGATCCACTATGAAATCTAAAATGTAACTTGTTTGAATGTAGCAACCATGTGGTAAAAATTTGGGATGCATGAAGTGCTACCTAGATAGGACTAGATACAAGACTTGAAAACAATAATCACTTGACACTTGCTACTTGTTACTTGTACATGATACTTGATACTTGACACTTGTTACTCGTTACATGATACTTGTTCACTTGACACTTGTTATATGCCACTTGTATCCGTTCATCCTGCCATGCTAGTCGTATTGTTCACTTGACACTTGTAACATGCCATTGTGGACTGAGATGCGGTCGTATTGAGGATGCTGTTCAAGACAGTTCTGTCGGGAGCCCCCTTGTACCTCTCTGTTGGAAGGAGCATGATTAGGCTGTCGAGGTGACTATTGAGGAGAAATCTGATCTTCCATAGGAGAAGCTGGTTGACGAAAAGAGGTAGTACGACGGCTGGAGGCTGCCCCTTTACCTCTTAGTCTTGGTGGCATGGCGATAAGTCTTACTTGTGCAGTTTCCCACAGATGGTGCCAATCTATTATTGCTTATTTCGGTGTGGGAGAAAACAGATTGTGAGTTGATAATTGATGAAAACTACTAAAAGTCAAACTTGTGCCTTGGCCGTTAAAAGATGTTAGAGCTCCTGATATTGAATCAGGATCGTTGATTGACCTCCTGTGAACTGAATTTGACGGTTGTTGGTGCGACCGATGGACCTGCAAAAAGCCTGAAACACAGGAGAGTGGCCCCCGGCGACAGACCCTCCGATTCTCAAGTCAGAACCAGAAAGAGAGAGAGAGAGAGAGTATGAGAGTGAAAACTGGCAAATTATTGATTACCTAGTGACTGAAGAGAAGAAGGGGTATTTATAGGCTTGAGAGACATTCAAGAGATCAAATCGTGTTAGTTGGATATTTCATGTCTCCCCCCCTCAAAAGATAAGATATCCTTGTTAGGGGATAAGAGATTTGCCTTATTGGCTACTTCGTCTATCTATTCTATTATGTATGGCCAGCTTGGAGACATCAGAGGAAGACCATCATCTTTATCCGGGTACGATCAACGCTTCATTCATTCGTTGAACCTTTGGGATAACCATTAGATTAGCATTGAGATCAATCACCACACCACCTTTATCATACATACGACATTACACGACGCGAAAGTGCATGGTCAACACACACCTACAGCGCCTACATTCCGCTTGCAGCCAATACAACCACAACCTCACTTGCACGATATTAAACAACCGAAGCTACTGGTAGAAAGGGGGGACGGCATCCTACTATAATAGTTAGCAGTACTGAACAACCGAGTCATCGGTCCGGAAAAAGATAAAAAGGACCGTCTTTGACCATAAAAAAAAGGATTTCGCTTAACTCGCTAGGCCTTCGGAACAAAGTGTCTTCTTTTCATGCTGAAGACGACTCATTCTATTCATTTATATAAATAATAATATAGATTTTATATTATTTATATAGTATAATATATGTAAAATAATAAATAGGCGATTGAAGTAATAAAGTCAAGCTTTTGCCAAAGGACTCGTCTCGGTAGCATTCCCTTTACAAAAGTCTAGTACTTTTTTTCTAGGAACTGTCAGAAAGTGGGAGCATAGGAGCTAGCAGAGTGCAGTTAGAAGGAAGCTAAGGCAAGCAATCAATACACGAATCCCTTCCTCTATAAGGAATTCCCCCCCTGTAGTAGCTCTCTTCTGTTATGAGAGAGAGGGGCTATAAGGCAATTTATCTTTTGTTAAAAGGCCTGTGAAAGCTGTCTGATATAGGTAGGTACTGTACTACGTCCTGTCACAAGTTTTGAAAACAATGCTTTATTTTAGTATTAGTAGGCGCTTCCTCATTTCTTTATATATAGTTATATAGTTTCTAGTTCAAATTCTAGTTCAAATATAGTGAAAGAGTGAATTAAGGAGTTCCAGGCGGGCTAAAAGGAAGGTAAACGTAAACATGAGTTAACGGCTGGCGCTATCAGGCTTGATTCCCTTCTTCCTCTAGAAATAGCCTTCTCGGTAGTAGCATTACATTGTGAGTCAGTAACTCTCTGGACCTGCCTTTGGACCAGAAGATGGTTTTTCTTCCTGGAAGGAAAACAGAAGTGGAAGTGGTGTAAGATTATGGTAGGAGGAATAACATAATATCGTATAGACACGAGTGCATTGTCTAATCTACCCTCAACTAAAAGTAAAACATAACGCTCTCTCAACTCCCCCTCAAGCTTCCGCATAGATATATATATCATGCCCAGCTTGGATGCAATGTGGCGCATATGATCTCTCCCAAGAGCTTTAGTAAAGATGTCAGCCAACCGGTCTTCAGACTGAACATATGGAGTAGAAATGTCTTTCATGGCTATCTTTTCACGAACAAACCTTCTCATTTATATGGGCGGACCACACATGCTTCTTTCGTTTCACTAAAACCTTCTTATCTGGATCTTTCGTCTGTGTATGATCACTTCCGTCACGCCAGTGAGATGAGCGTCTGCCTCCGAAGTCGAGCCTTTTATAGGCAAGTGGTTGATCCATTAGTCCTCTCTGCGGGATTGGAGCCAGTGCCTCCAGTGTGGCCATTCTTCTTAGCATGAGTAGGAAGTCTGATACGGTGCTAAACCCTTCTTTTAGCTCCGATCTTGGAGTTGAAAGATCTTACAAATTGTTCTAGTAAGCTAGTAAATAGAGTTCACAATCCACTGTTCGTTCTCCAGTATCGAAATGTGAACCACACTTTCTTTTCTGCACCAACCCTTATTGTCAAATCGGGTGTACAACTCAGTTGGTAGAGTATTGGGCTTTTAACCTAATGGTCGCAGGTTCAAGTCCTGCTATACCCAAAAAAATCACTGTTGTATTCGTAAGGATGCATAGTAGCGGTCAAAGAGAACTCTTTGGCCTTGAGACTCGCCCCTTTCTCATTAACATCTCGACTTCACTCGTTGTGTTAGGTCAGGAGTAGTTTCAGACTGGCTCGGTCATCGATAGGTCGGCCTTTGAAGAAAGACCGTTCCATGTTGTTCGCAAGCGATCCAAGTGAGACTAGGACTACGTACTATGCAAATCAATTATTTTTGTTATTTTTCTTGGCTATAGTGTGGAACACAAAGGGTATCGTTGTTATGACCCATCCACCCATCGCTTTTACCTTTCTCGGAATCTTTTATCTCTTTAGGATCTGCCCTTCTTTTCCCCTTCAATCAATCTTCCCCCTACTCCCCGAATCCCACTTTGTTATGCGACTGCTACACTCGGGCTTCTGGATCCAACAGACATTGATAACTAGTGCTTTCTTATCCACAAGAACCACTTTTTTTTGCCTGCTTTTTGAGTCAAACCCAAGATAGCTACACTTCTCCTGAACAAAGAATGGTAATCTCGACTCAATAGAGAAAGGTACTACTTCTCTTTTTTGCCTCGAGCACCCTCCTTTGAATCAATGTGAGAAGTGAGACGGTTTTTCCACTTCTTGTGAAACTCTTCTTTTTGGCTTGATTGTCCCGCAAAAAGAATCCTCACTCACGTGCCTACCTAAGCCAGAGATGAGAGCATATCAATGCCGATGGAGATTGATCTGGGATCTCAGAACGGAGAGAAGAAAATGACTTCCCTGTGGCATTGAGGGCCTTTTTCACAGTTCGATATGCTATTGCTTTCTCGAACTTCATTTCTCAAACTACAGTGCATGCGAAATGGGAGCCCCTCCTATGCCTCTTTGTTAGCTGAAAGAAGTGAGTCATCTCTGGTACTCATCCTTCACACGCCCGTAGGAGACTGAAGGACATAATTGCCTCGACAGTGACTCAGTCGTCAAGTTCAGTGCAAGGTTGATACACCTACGAAGCAACTCAGAGGGATGAGTCTTAGTCAGAGAAAGGAAGATGCTTACAAGCCACCCTCTAGTAGGTCCATTCAAGAATCTTCCCCTAGGCGAGCTTGTGAGGCTTATCTTTTATGTATTCAAGGCTCCCTACGAGCTGATCGTAACGAGTAGGATTAGACAAAAGATCACCATCATCAGGACGAAGCTTGACATTCAGCTCAAGTGGCATAGGAGATGTGCGAGTATTTACTAAAGCAGCTCAACATTAACAGAGTCAAGGCCAGCTACCTTAGTGGAAAGTCAGTATCCATGGGAATAATAGTCAACCTCCAAGCCGAGAAAGTAACGTAGAGCCCCGAGATCCTTCATGTCGAACTGCTGATGGAGGTGGCGCTTGATTTGCTGAATATGGTCGGGGTCATCACCGATAATGATCATATCATCCACATAGAGCAATGGAATGGTACGATGATCACCGGATCTGAAAGTGAACATAGCAGGATCATTATCACTGGGAAGAAAGCCTGCCTCCTGAAAAAAGCTACTTGTAAGTAGTGAAGAGAGCAAACCAAGCGCGAGGGGCTTGCTTGAGGCCGTAAAGAGCACGTCGGAGGTGACAGACATGTCCCGGTGTGTGCGTAAGACCCGGTGGTGGATGCATGTAAATGTCTTCGGAGATGGAACCGTGAAGAAAGCCATTCTTCACGTCCATCTGAGATAGTGGCCACTGAAGAGCAGCTGCAACAGAGATAAGTGTCTGCACTGTAGTCATCTTTGCCCCAGTGGCAAAGGTCTCTCATCATAGTCGATACCATACTCCTGTGTAAAACCACGAGCAACCAAGCGGGCCTTGTACCGTTCAATAGACCCATCTGCTCTGGTCTTGATCTTGTAGCTTACAGCTGATAGGATTCTTGCCAGGGGGGCAAGGTGGTGAGATCCCAAGTATGAGCATGCTGTAAGGCCTGTAACTCATCTACCATGGCTTCCTACCACTCAGGATGAGCAGCTGCCTCATGATAGGACTGAGGCTCCTGATAACCAGACATCATTGAAAGGAAGGCCTGAAAGGGGTAGTGAAATTGGGATCACTGTATCGGGCAGGTGGTGCTCTTTGGCAGGATAGCGCGGCTACGGATCCACGTGCTGGGGAGTTGGATCAGGATCAGAGGCAGACAGGCTCTCAACTATAGTGGTATGCTGTGTCAGCATCAAAGAGGGAGTAGTAGTGTCAGCTGAAGGAGTGGAAGGATCTTGAATAGCTTGCGGGTGAAGCAGAACTGGTACCCCTATTCGTTAGTAGGGATTGAGATGGAAAGCGATTGGGTTGAAGCTCCAACTGTTTAGCCGACTAAGCTCTCAACGCATGCCAGTGAGATACTCCTTTGCAAGCTACTTTCTTCTTTCTAACAGAAAGAAGAAAGGGGACACGGAAGGAGGATTCATCTGATCTATAGGTTTCAATCTGGGCTATGATCTTGAGCTAAAGGATTGATGGGATGCCTTGGAAACGAAGGAAATAGGATGAGTGAGACTTTGAATACCTAGGTGAAGGGAAGCCAGTTACAGGATAGCCGACGGTGAGTTAGAGAGGGATTCCCTACCCAAGTGAGAGATCTTCTACTGCCACTTTCGATAGTGTAGGAATGAAGGTAGCCCTAGTTGTATGGGTACTCCTTGACTGGGTGATAGATCCTACCTGGTCTTCGACAACAAAGATAAGACGATTGAAGGAAAGAGTTTATGAATGAGCCGATGATGCCATGAATACTTGAACTGGAAAGAGGACTTTAATGCTCGATAACGTTGGTAATCGACTTTGATAGGTCAACACTTACTTGGCTTGCCTAATCGCCTTAGGGAAACGAGGGATTGAGCTCGGCCAACGAGAAGGGAAGTGAGGTAACGGTCTTAGGATTTCCCAACTAAGGAATAGAGGTGTTCGGTCTTCGACTAAAGGAAATAGAGGAACTCGAATCAAGAAGCTCTTGCCGTATACAACCACTGGTGTGTGGTGGCAGACATTAGAAATAGATAAGAAGAACATTGACTTTCCAAAGGAAGACTAACTCTAAGACAAGCAAGTGATTGAGGAATGTCCGTGTAGCTATCCCGAGCGAAGCGGATAAGGGGAAGTGAGTTAGACAATCTCTATTAGTAGTATTGACAAAGCTAGTACTAATGAATGCAAATTCAAGTACGTCTTTCCCTCCGAGATAGGTACGGGAGCTCATGGAAAGAGTAAGATTCCCTTCCTTTAAATAGAGCTACTTCCCAGCCTAGGTTTGGACTGTCATGCCTTGTCCAAGTCATAGTCCCTCCTTCCTGCCCACAAATCCCCGAACAAAAACCTGGTATAGGCGATAGGATCGTATGCGGTGTTTCGGTTTCTATTTTCCGCTTTCCTTACGTTATTGTCTCGCTTTGCTCGTATGATTTCTTTTATATCCACTCTGCCATCTTTCTAAAGAACTCAAATCTCTCCCCAATAAAGGCACGTTAGCCCTTGACTTTGAGAAATAAGCTTCAAGGGTGGTCGTAGATCAGGCTTTCGTTTTCTTGCTTGTTCACGGATTCCCCATCCACAAACCGGCACTGGCACTAGCTCCATAAGCAGAACTAGAACATGCGTGTCCTCTTTCCCTTGCTCTAGGTCCAATCGCTTAAAGTAGTTACCTTCGGATCAATATAAAGGTAGATTGTTTCCCTCCCGGCTAAACCCTTAGTAGTAGTAGCTAGTAGTAGCAGCATCATTGCGCCTTGATTTTCTCAATCACCTTCTTAGGGATTGGAACTGCTGAAAGTAGGTGGCTGAATGGTTGACAAGCACGAGGAGATGAAATCCGTTTCATTTTGCCTTCAAGCATAACCTTTTTTAGACCTCGACTAAGATCTTATTAAAAAAAAGAAACAAACTTGGAGATAGCGGGTCTCCTTGTCTGAGACCTATAGACGATTTGAAGAAGCCACACATTTACCCGTTCACCATAACTGAAAACCAAGAGCTAGTGATACATCTCGTGAGTGTATCTGTAAACAGATAAGAAAATCAAAACCTTTCAAAAACTTCCGTTAGAAAGTCCTATTCCCTCTTTCTTTCGGGAAGGGCTTATCAGCGCCTAGCTTAAAGAGGAGAGCCTTGCCAAGTGCTGCACTTTGTTGATTTTGAATCCTAGGATCAAGAAACTTACCCGAGACGAGTCCTATCCGTGTCCCCCTGCTTCATCAAACCTTGGCGCAATCAAATGGTGACAGGCATTCCTTCCTTCTGCATTGATCATAGGCTCTGAGATGGCTACTATACAGCAACAGCATCTATTCTGGCGAATCAACTCCTTGAATCTACGAACAGAAGGGGGAGGTGCTAACGAGCAAGAAAAGGCCCCTTACTATAGATAGGAGATAGGCTAACCTTATATTCTCAGTAAAGCAACCTTTTGCACGTTGCGCTTCTTACTAATAAGAATAAAGGGGCTTATCGGTATAGGTTGGGTGCTTTAACCATTCAGCCATGGATGCAACACAGAGAGAATCGTCAATCTTAGCGAGTGACCTAGGTTTTTTTGGTATTCTTTCTCGAGCTTCTATTTCTTCCGTTAAGGGAGATTCGGGAAAAGATGGAATAAGAAGACGTGTTTCTAGAACGAACAATATACGGGTGGAGAAGGGGGAGTTAGCAAAGTTAGACAAGATTGGAATGGGCATAGGAACATGTATTGATGTACCAGATCGGCTAATGCTCCCAGGTTGTTGCGATGTATTCCACCAGTTGACTGGAGACTTAATTATTGGTATATCGATTGGTCCAACACGGATTGAAATAGGAGCCGATTCAAAAGGAAGCTTTTGAAAATGCAGTGCACCCAGGTAAATAAGGAACAAGATGAATACAGAAGTTAAACGAGCATCCCACACCCGAAAGGTACCCCACATAGGCCTTCCCCGAAACCCCCAGTCACTAAGGTAAACAAAGTAGAAAAAGCACCTATCGGTTCCGAAGGAGCGAAGAAAAAGGAGATGTTTTGTTAATGAGAAACAAGGAACTGTTTATAGCCGTTGCAATATAAACTACTATACTCATCTGAGCCGCAGGAACATGTACATACGGAATACGAGAATTTACACCTTGTTAAAGATCTGGTGGTGCTACCCGAAGACTTAAATGAATAGCCATCGCTGTTAAGAACAACCGAGATCCAATGAGAATTTGCACGTAGCTTCTTATCTTTGACATAAAGAAAGAAGGTTGTAATAACAAAACGGACATGTGAGAATTTTGTCCTTGCCTTGCTAGTGGAACAAGAAAGACATGCATGTATATTCAATACGCAATAAAAGGATTTCGCATGCTTTACATTTCTTTGGAAAGTTCCTACTAAGATGAGAAATTCCCCTTGCTTAGTTTCCGCTCTGCTCGTGCGTGGCACTCCTTGCTTGCGGAGCGACATACCGAAAAAAGACGGATTTACTTTATATATGGGCCTGTCATCGGACTACGAAAAAGGAGTCTCAGCCTTTCTCTCTCGTCAGGGAGCCCTATCTATCAACAAATGATAGAGGATTGGAATAAAATACCCCTAACTATTAATAAGGGTTGGAAGATTGGAATATTATATAAATATAGAGTAAGGGGGGAGAAGGCTTTAGTGGCTTTAGTGTCCTAACGTTGGCATGTGATAAATAGGCTGCCTCGTCGGTTTGCAGCTTACTTTAAGAAGGGGAGTTTCCATCCAGCTATGTTGTTATGTTATGAGATCCCGGACTCGCGGAGGCTTAACCAATGAGTCTACCTACTAAATTCAAAATTTTGTCATAAAAAAGAGAACAAAAGAGGATTAGATCATAGAGTGAAAGATCGGTATAGAGAGAGTCAGGATGGAAAAGCTTAGTTCACAACGAGGCTGCTACAGCCAGTTCCTATAACCTATTTATGCACCACTTTCTCCGCTTTCATCCCAGTTATCCGCAACTACTTTTACATCCAATCCATCGTTTATCTGACTATAGGGGGATCCTTGGTATCTTAGCCTTTAGACCTCTTGCCCTGCCATCTCCCGGGATCCAGAAACTCGAAAACCAGTATGCTCGGCTGGCTCATCAATGGTTCGCAGGAGGATTAAAGTGATTAGCGGGAATTGGAGATTGCTCGTTCGCTAAAGTCCTCAACTGTCTGCCTGCCCGTTGAATCAGTACGTTCCTATCCCCTTGGGAAGTTTGAGAAATCTTTCACTTTCACCCTAATGGTTGGTATTGAGCAGCCAGGTGGGGTGGTTAGAATGGAAGGGAGTGATCACCCGATCTATCTCATTCAATTGTTCGTTCAATCGTATATGACATGCATGTTGACATAGCATAAAGGGTTGGCCTTAGGCAAAAGTTCGAACCCCAGCGAGAGCCCTTCTAATATCCAGCTATGACGTTGGTTTTTGCATTCGACATTCTTTTCCAGCAGCCAATTAACAGGTCACGTGGGATCAGGAGCGAGTCCTAGTTCTACTTCCTTCGGGTTCTTGGCTGGTTCGGTGGCTCCAGCTCCAAAGGGTCGACCTGAATTTAAATCTTTTTCCGCACCAAATGTTGGAGAATATGTGGGCTTCGACACCGAGCAAGATATTCTATTCTCCTCGTCGATTCCGATAGGGAGCATTTTGGTCCAATAACAACCAATCTCATACATAGATGTGGGGCCCTCTTACGTGGCATTCTTCTCAAAGCAATAAAAAGTGTGAAATATTGGTGAATCTGACGTTCTGGTGGACTCCGAGGTCCCTCCTTCCTTCCCATTCGACTTACCAACAATGACACAAGGTTGAGGACTGAACAATAAGACCCGACCCGAAAGCATCCTATATCCGCCTTTTGGACATGGGATCCCAGGGACGGTGCGGTCAACCCACATCGTGAGAGAAAGGGTCTGTCTAGCCCAGAGAACAATGGGAAGCTTACCTCCCAAGAGCGAGTTTGAATAAGGGGATATTAGAAGGGCTCTCTCCTATGAGGTAAGGTAGCCCATATCTCTTGTTTCAATAAAGACTAATAGACTGAAGTCAGAGCGCTGCACCCGGGTGTCCATTAGAAAATCCACTCGTGTTGTCAGAAAGCTTGTAGGAAATAGGAAAAAAGAAACGAAGTGAGGGGTTTGGGGCAATGACTGGTAGGTGGGATGGAGAATGACGTCACTCCGGTCCAACTTCTTTTTTGAGATTTCACTACTCGTTGGCCTCCCCAGTCCCTTGGTCGCTGGTCGAGAATGAAAGCTCGGTGCTGCATTTCCCATTCATTCCTTTCTCCAACATTCCCACCAACCAACTAACCATGGAATTTGTTCACTACCCTTCTTGTTTCCTTTTATCTTTGCATCTCGAATTCAATCAAGTAGGAGCTTCTATTGTTTTAACATAAAGTCGAAAACATATCCTATGTATTAGGGTAATTCACAGCGAGAATCTATCTTATCCCTAACTGAAACTCTTAGGGCTAACCATAAAATAAAAAAAGCTGAATGAGAAAAAACCATACTTACCGACTTCCGTTCTGCATAAGGACTCCCTTGTGTCAGTGATAGAGTAAAGAAGGAAGGATCATCAGTAGGGCAAAAGGCGAAGGGGAAAAGTGGAGAAGGAGAAGACCGAATAGGGAGTATCGACATAAGGAGCAGGCAGAGAGGCTTCAACCTTAACAACCATCACCAACGGAAGCCAGTATATCTGTTTGTGGGCTAAGCCTATCCTATCCAGTAACCTCTTATCCTGCCGTGCTAACGCACTACGTTTTCTTGCTCCTTTCTAATCTATAACTAGGTAGGTCATTCCAAATATCATGCTTCACTCGCCCTTATGCTGGGCTCTCCCGTCTATGTTATCCTGGATCTGTTTATAGGAATTTTGTTTTTTTTGGGTCTGCACTGCAAAGTAGGGTTAAGATCCTTGTTGCTTTGCTTTCAACGATGGAGGAAGTTGTACCTAAACATCAAAGCCCTTGCCTCCTTCATAGACAACCTCAAATATCCCCAACTGGGTGGGAGTTCATGCTAAGACACCCCCCAGCCTCTCTTATGAAGCTATAAGATGAGCGTGAAGAAAGCGAGACAGCGCTTGAAGCAAGGAGATCAACTCCTGCAAACGAGAATACTTAACAGCTGCTTTTCCGCAGCTGATATGAAAGATGTGTCCGTATTCGGGTTAAGCATATAGCTCCTGGTGATACTAGGGTTTCATCCCATGACTAGTTCGTATCGTACACCTGGCACTTCTCCCAGACCGGATAAACCAGAGTAAGGTAAGAATGAATTGTTTGCTTGTTGTTGATCCCCACCGGCCAATGTATGGTAGCTGGGCTTCTCTTCCTATATCGTTTCTGCCGTCCTAGTCGAAGGGAAATGATTCAAATGCGAGTAAGGCGCCTAACCTATAGTAACTACTAGTACTAGCTACTACTACTAAGGGTTTAGCCGGGAGGAAATGAGAAAAGATCAGTTGACAGCTAATTCTCCGCACTACGGATAAGGCTCGGGTAATGTGAGTCTAACAACCTTGGTCAGTTAGCTAGAAAGCCAAGCCTGGTATCGAGTCAGCCATCCTGCCAGGCTCTGGAGGGCATAGCCACCCCTTGCTTCCGAGTTTGACTAGTGAAGGTCTCAGCCCCTATTAACCTGGACCGGATCAAAGACATCGGTGAAAAGAGCAAGCAAGACAAGAAAGAGAGGCCATACAGGTTCTTAATTGCAGTGTGTAGTTCATCTCCGAATGGAACATATCCTTAGTTCAGTGCTTTCCCTTGTTCTTCATTGACTTTTGCTCATCATCTGGTAGTTCTGATTGAGAAAATAGCTAAGGTGAAGAGCAAAAGCTAAGTTGAGTTACTTTTTTTAGTAGAAGTCTAAGTCTATTTCTCGGATCGGGACTTAGCTATTAACCCGGCCCGGTTCGTTTAAAAGAATATCTTCCCTTGTGTACTTGTTTTCCGTTAGGCGAGACAGGTTTGACCTTGTTCTAGTTCCTATGATTTCCTATTCCGCAATCGACTGTCTACTTTGCCCAAAGCTTTCCCCCCTGAGTAAGTAAGAGAAAATCCATGTTTTTCATAACTCGTTTTTCTCTTTTGGTTAAGATAGAACCCTATAGAGTTTACTTCGATCTAGCACTCCTATTGTTCGAGGGAAGTGGAGTAAGGCGGGGAGTCGTTTTTTGATTAAAGTCTTAGGGCTTCGCTAAAACAGGCAGAAAAACCCGCACTCGAGCGGCCGGAGTTAGGACCGCATTCGGGCCAAGAAAAGAGGTAAAGGCTCGAAGAGTAATCGACATCGCCTTTTCTTTCTCATAATTTCTTAATACCCATTTACACTCGTTTTTGCGAGTTCCTAAACTAAAGAATTCATAGTTCCCGACACTGGCGGGTTTTTCCCACTCCAAAAAGAGTCACCACACAAGGAAGACGAAGTGCGGGTGTGCATCTGATGATCCGATTAAACTCGCTAGCCTAAGTGCCCACGGATAGAGTTTTGATGAGGATAAGCCCACCAAAAATCTATCATAAATGCAGGTACATTAGAGATTTGAAGGTATCCGTTTTCCATTTTATAGCGTTTATGTTGTAGGTCAACTCTATCTAGCAAGGATATAAAGGAGCCATTAATATGGACCACTTTTATCCTTACATGGGAAGCCACCACGACAAACCTTCCGGGCCAAAGATGATTGATTGATGTTTTCATTCTATAAATCCACTCCCATATCATTTTGACTTAACTAAAAAATCTATCGCTCATTTGCTCCTATGGCCTATTTTGCGGCGAGGCCCCCTACCCTATTTAAAGTAAGGGTGTCAAGCTGTAATAACCTTCAGGTCCACCCGCCTACTCAAGAAATCCTAGACCAGTTGTAGGAGCTCAATCGCTTTACTAAGATAATCGAAAGTATAGGCAGATGCTATCGGTAGATTAAGTCTTCCTTACTGGCTATGATGGTTTGGTTGGAGAGATGATCTTAAGCTGACGCATATACACCTACTCAAAGGCGGGCAAACAAAAGCTCCTCCTCTTTTTCCACACAGAGACGTCTACCTCGACTATACCATACTGAGCT
Source organism: Hemerocallis citrina (assembly GCA_017893485.1). Taxonomy (NCBI): domain Eukaryota; kingdom Viridiplantae; phylum Streptophyta; class Magnoliopsida; order Asparagales; family Asphodelaceae; genus Hemerocallis; species Hemerocallis citrina. The sequence goes on from CM030361.1 coordinate 292,238,297, forward strand.
TTCCCCCCAACATTTGAATATTGATTGGGAAGGCGAGTTGATGATACCTTCGAGTCGCGTCTCGACCATTTAAGTATGTATAATTAAGATTATCAAGAGATTAATACGCTTCGCTCCTATTAATGCGCTTCGCCCGCCTTACTTGATAGGGCGAGAAGGCAAGTTTGAATGAGTGACTTCCGTTCAGTCAGTTAAGTAGACTCTAAGAAAGAAGAGAGGAGCGAAGCCACTTTCGATTCGATAATAGCCAAGAAGACAGTTTGCTCTTACCGTACCGCTTGTGCGTTCTCTCTCTTGCCTTTGTGTACTTAAAGCTTCCTTTCCGTAGGTCAGAACTATCAGTTAGAGGCCCTATTCCTCTTCTCAGGGGTAGTGTTTTCACTCTCGGTCGGGGAGAGGGCCATAGATAGCCGCGGGTCAACTCTTTTGGTATGAAAGGAGACGGTGAGCTTGATCACAGCAATGTAAGCAAGAACCTGGAAAGCGAAGAGTCAAGAAAGCACCCTTGTAGTTGTTGTGGAGTAGGAGATCGAATCTAAATCGTAAAGGAAAACAAGCTAGTGCCCTATAGATGGGTAATGGGATCAAGATGAACAATGAAGGAAGTTTGCAAACGTGCTTTGTATTAGCTACTATAGTCTAGAGTGTAGACTGAATCCGAATTCGAAAAAAGGAAAGGAGCAAGAATTAGCTATAATATCTTGGCGGCTTTCGGCTGGAGTTTGCTGGATTCTGGCTTCTTTTTCTTTTTTGCAACCTGGAATTCCGTAAATAATTTTGTTTTGGCAGCAGTCTTTTCCTTGACAGCATCTCCAATGGTGAGTAGCTGCTCTTTAGTATTTTGCTTCTTCTTAACTTAACCTTCCAGCCAGACCTTTTTTTTCTGCTTTGGACACTGAGTGATCCCGCCTTCAAAGGTGCTGCATGTCGAGCATCTGGCGGGCCTCCATTCATATTCTACTCTTTGTTCGTTCCAACATTCTATCACCAATCTAAACATGCAAGGTCTCAGGTAGAGTAGCATTGACTCCAATCTCTACACAAAGTCTTGCGCTAGCCTTGAGCAATTTGCCGTGAGTGCGCCCAAAACATTTGGAATGCCTATCTTGCTCCCCAACAACCTAATGATGTTGGGCGTCCACTAGCTAAGACGCAGACCCGGGTGCTTTACAAAAATTGGGACTGTGCTCAGATTCTTCTGAGAAAAGGACATATCCCCCTCCCACTTGCGAAGAAGGAGAGGTCCACTACCAACAAACCAAGGTTCTGATTCTAAGAACCTAGTGCAGTCTTCACCCATCCCAAACTGAAATGAAAAAAGCTCTATATTGAGGAGGAGGGGCGAAAGCGAGTTGCTTAAAGCGAGCGTAGGATTTCGAGCGATGGGATATTAGAAACCGAATGAGAGCCTGTTCGTTCATGATCAAATGAAACTCGTAATTTACATCTATGTTTCGAACAAATAGAGTTTAGACGAATCTGACGCCCCAAGCCTATTGAATAGTCGTCAAACGAATGAAACGAATCCCTGTGACGGTTCGAGCTACATCAGACTACACGGGTCATACTATCTATAAGTAGCGTCAGCCAAAAGGAAACCAACTGTTATTATTGGAAGTCACTAGGTTCGAAGACCTCCCGCCCTATCATCTTCTCTTTTGCCTTAAGAATGGTCCATTGCCTTTAGACGGCTAAGTCAGCTCGGCTCAATATCTTTCTCAGCCAGTGACTAATCTAATCTCCCCGAACCGTGCAACAGTAAGCGCCACTGGGAAAGCACATCGAACTATAATTAGTAGGTCCTGCAGAAGGAAAGCAATCAATTCCCATTGTAGGGAAGCGCTGCTATCAATCTTCATATGCTAGGCCAGTCAGCTATCAATCGCGAGCCATCCGTCTGTCTTTTACTTTACCCATTCTCCTCGCTACACAAGTCACGTCACCGCATTCGTTCAGTCGGGTCGCCAAAGGTGATGAAGGCTGACAAGCACGATTGACCGGAACTGGAGTCTCACGAGGGATTTCGCAGTTCCGTGGCTGCATATTAAGTCGAGCACATGTGACTGAGTCGCCCGTACCGGAGCTCGAGAAACAAACCAACTACCTTCCTTCGGGCGCCTTCATTTCCATGCATTTCACATAAAAATGAAGTTCCCAGCAACAGCTAGCGTAAGCCAAGCTGTAGGAAGCCAACAGGCAGCACGAGCATGCTACACCGCTACAATGGGGGGCTCCATTCTCCCCCTCGATGCCATAGAACTACCACCAGAAAGCAGTAGCGATAATTCAAAAACTATAAACGTGCTTAAAGCCACTGCCATAACCAACTCTAACATGAACTTTCAAACCTGCCACATCATCTCTCACCAGGTCCAAACTAGTTCTCATCGTGACACAGTAATAAACCTGAATCCCTCATCTGAATCCACTCCGCTCAGTCAACGAAAACAAATAATCTTTCCTAAACGCATTGGTGCATCCCAAGATTTCCCTTTCTCTATGCAAAACAATGGGGGGCTCCCTCCAAAACAGGCATGTCCAGGCAAGGTCTACCATGTTATTTGCCTAAACGGCTGATCAAATTGAAGACCCGGGGGACAAGGAGATATCAGCAGGGACTTGGAAAGTAGAACACCTTATGAAGTACAACGAGAGTGTCTAAAACGTGCTCTCCTAACAACGAGTGTCTGAAACGCGCTCTCCTAACAACGAAAGTGTCTAAAAACGTGCTCTCATAACAAAGAGGGGATCTGAAATGTTCTCTCTTAATAGCAATAGCAATAGAAAATTTTGTCAATTTGTAACAGCGGCCAACCACTAGAGCAGCCGCTTAGTTTTATTTTCCAGCAAATATAGTACGAACCTTTGCAAAAGCTATTGTATAACTCTACGGATACATACAATGAGTTGAGTGCCAAACTTGTACACAAAAACGGCACCAAAAATCGTTAAAAACCTCCTACAAAATGGGTTCGGAGTCCACACCCATGGTTCGAATTTATTCCAGCAATTTACAATGAAACAAGTTCAGAGTGCACTTCGCCAATAGATCTGCTCCTATAACCTGTTAATTCATCAAAGCACATAACAAGCTAAACGCCCAACTTACACTTAGAGTGGCGCTAAACACTCGTTACATGCTTTCCTCAATGCAAGTTCAGAATCTAGAACCACAACTCAGGATGTATGCAACGTGCAATCATGCATGTTTAGAACACAACTCACTGAGCGATCTGTTCCTGCAACTAGTTGAACTTCCTTGGAGACTTATACAACGAGTTGAGTGCCACACTTATACATTTAAGCAGCACCAAACACTCGTTACAAGTCTTCCCGTAAGACGGATTCGGAGTCCATACCCATGGCTCGATAGAGACTCTAACAATTTGTAATAAAGCAAGTTCACAGTGCACTTCGCCATTCGATCTGCTCCTGAAATCCGTTAGCGCCTTGACGACCGGTTCAGAGTCCATACACATGGTTCAAAAGAGACTCTGTCAATTTGCAAAGAAGCAAGTTTAGAGTGCGCTTTGCCATTCGATCTGCTCCTGCAACCTGTTAATACTTAAACTAATAATTTCGGAATCCATATCCATCGTTCATAGTTACTCTCGCAACCTGTAGTGACACACGTTCAGAGTTCAACTCACCATTCTATTTGTTCCTGCAACTAGTTAAATTTTCTCAACAATAGATTAAGAGGTCCAAAATCATGGATCAGAGTTACTCCCGCAGCACTTGGAGTTCAACTCTCCATTCGATGTGACTTTCACAATCTATCAGAGGCCCCATACAGCAAGTTTGGAAAACAACTCTCCTTCAGAGTTGTCCCTACAACTAACTGGGTTCAAGACGAAGCAATGCTAAACTTCATCATAAACCGTCAAAAGCTTTTTAAGCTATACACAACAGACTTAAGGCCCTGTTATTTAGCGACAAAGAACCCGTCGATGGCACATCAACCATGACAGCAAGGATTGAGCATATGAAAGGAATCCTCCAAATCAAAGAACTACCGCAAACCCATATGTTCAGATCCAGTGGCATTACAGACGTCTACAAATACAGAACGACTAGTCCAGAGTCCAACTCTCCCCAATAGCAGCTCATACGACTAGCCAACCTCCAAGACGATGTATCATAGAACAAGACACCAGCATGTAGAAGACTTCTAATTCTATGAATTACAAGTCTCATTACAACAGCAAAGTTACAATGACTCCACGTTTCACGTCTAGGAATCGCCACCAAAAGTCCTGCGAACACTATACAACAAACTATCATGTAAGCTGTTCTTCCAGCTATACACACTGCAAAGATGCTCTACCTAAGAGAAACAAATCTCCTCATCGGCCTCCTTCTAGCTAACAGCTCCATAGGGCCGCCCCAACTCTTGATGATGATATTCAAGACAAGTCTTCGTTAGATGAGCAAACTCTAGGTTTATCTGATCACCTTCACCTGAGCTAGCTCCAACTCCGTCTCGCTTAAAGTGCCATGCAAACGGAAGAGTTCCAACTCCGTCAAGCACAACGTATCACAAAGGAGAGCAGGCTCAGCATCCCGGAGGACCTCATTCGATGTACGCAACCACTTGTCAGTAAAGAGAGGAATGAAATCACCTCAATGCTGATCAAACACAAGTGACTTCACTTCAATATTGAGAAGATTCAGAATATCCACAACTCATTCTCTTTATGAGGTCGGTGCTACCTGCACCACGAGAGTTCCTTCGGCCAACTACTCGTCAACATCAAATAACTAGTTCAATGCTCTGCTTCATGCTCAGGCTTCGTCAATAACTTGTTGGTCCCAAATAACGAGTTCAACATCTTGGTCTTTGCTCAAGATCCATCAATAACTTGTTGACTCCGAACAATGAGTTCAATGTCTTGGTCTTTGCTCAAGATCCATCAATAACTTGTTGACTCCGAACACGAGTTCAATGTCTTGGTCTTTGCTCTAGATCCATCAATAACTTGTTGACTCCGAACAACGAATTCAATGTATTTGTAACACCCCGAATTCTAAATAAGCCTGAATTCGAAGTTCCACAGGATCTTTACACTTCACTTCGTACAATTTTACAAGGAATTTAAAACTTTTGTATAATAATATTTACATCAACACAGCGGAAGCAAATTACAACATATTACATGCATAAAAATAACACTTGAAACAATTCTTTAAGCAGAATTCCTCTTTAGTCCTTTCATTTATTTTTTCCTGCATAGAAACTGTGGGCACGTCAGCTGCATACAACTGACGCTAGGATATAATACATCAATTTCTCTTACTTGGAAAGCACACACTTATTCACAAACAAAACTAAGGAGGACTATGTTATTGATGTCGTGTGTGAATATGCACTTAATCCTTAATGCAATTATTTATATTTAATGATACTAATGCATACTTGTTCGGATTCTATGTATCCCATACTATATAGGTCCGAGGGCAAGCCCTTAATCGTACTTCACCTTGTAGGGTTGGATCTCTCGTTATGAGTTAAACTACTACGGTAACTACGGTAAGTATCCTAGATGTTCTATGAGTTACGAGCCCATGTCCAGACATCTTGGAGGGAAATCCCACGTCATGACATGATGCATCATGTAGACATCCTATGGACAATTCTCCTCCGCCATGGAACGATGGCACTACGTAGTCACCAAGAACCCCACAAGCGTCGCCACGGTCCCGATATTCTGGAGATGTATTCACGTCTTGACATGACGCATCATGTAGATATCCTGTGAGCACTCTCACACCGTAGATCTGAGGCCCTCATACTTGTGTTTTTCTTACTTTTATCACATCTTCACTATGTGTCTAATCCTTAGATAATTGTATCATGAGTAAAATTAACACCGTAGAGTTAGCATCACCTCTATACCGGACTTAACCATCCATTTATAACGACGACCCAAATTTTGGTCTTTTTCTACAACATTCATTTTTCAAGAATTTATTCATGCCGGTATAAGGACTTAGCTACACTCTAGTTCCTTAACTTCTTTTTCATGTTCACCAAAATGAGTGTTTATTCTCACAAAATTTCCACATTTCATCATAGTCTTTTTGTTTCATTTTCCATGCACACTTGCACATATTAAACATTAAATTTCATATTTAATTTACAACATCTCATAATGTAATTTCTACGCAATTTCTTGCATACACAAATTTTTTTTCTTTAATTATATTGAAACCATATTTTAAAGAATATCCATCAAGTTCTTTAATCCATTTTAATGTGAAAACCACTCTAATCTTCACAAAATACATAAAATGTTGTAGAATTATTTTTCATAAAGTCTAGATAATATTTGTAGAATAATAGAATTTTTTCCCATTTTTTATTTGTATTTTAAAACACTTAAAACTCAAAAAAAAAAAAATCAAAAAAGAAATAAAAGTGGGTCGGCGGAATCGAGCCTTGAACCAAACAGAAAACCCCCGCCCATGAATAGTAACAGACCCAAAGCGCACCCAAAGACCAATTGGTCTTGAGTGACTAACCGTTATGATTAGCGTTCATTTCCTTATATACTGATTGTACAGTATTCAAGTAAAAATCGAATTTTGTATAAAAACAGAGTTTCTTCAATACTCGAACCCAAGACCTCTGCACTGTACACAACGCTTTTAACCCACACAGAAAGCCAGTAAGCCCAAGCTCACTTTCTGTTATAGTTAAGAGTCGAAATAGATTTGTATTACTGTTTGTTTATAAATCTCTTTTACAAAATTTAATTTCTTAATACATTAGTATCTTTTAATTTAAACTTGTCCAGAATATTTTTCTCAAATATAACTGAATAAAAGTAATTAAAATCTTAATTTTAAACCTTAAATAAGTCTTCTTTACAACTTATATTCAAGGAATATCTTATCCCATCTCAAAATTACTAATATAAAATCCACTAACTACATGTTCTTATTCTCTTTTCAGTATTACAAGAGTTAGCAATCTTTTTCTTTTATTACACAACAACAATTTATGCATTTTGTCAACTAAACATGACAATAATTACTCATCTCAATCTACAACTACACATAACAATACCCATTCATCTACAATTAAGCCATTCATATAACAAGATCATCACACTAGCATGGTTCATCAAAAATACATATTCTAACATGAATTTTATTAATAGAACATCATGATGAGTTTTTAATCTACTAATCACGATCAAGTTTTCTCTTTTCTCTACTAGTCTTTTTAGGCAAACATATGGCAATTTTTGTTAGTTTATTTAATATGTTCATGAAATCAAAATCCCTAGCATGGTATCTACATTAGAAGTAGAGAAATCACCCACCTTCTTGAAGACAAAAGAAAACTCCTAAAGAACTCCTTGAATGCACGATTGTCTTCCTTCTCCTCCTATCTTGTGCCACAAAAAAGAGCCTTCTCCTCCTTGATGTGCCACCGAAGTTCCCTCTCTTTGATGCTAGTCGGCCACCCAAGTGCAAGAGCACACACACACACAAAACACTCAATATTTTCCTCACACAACTCTATATTTTCTCTTACATAATTTTATCTTTTCTCTTTTGAATATTCTAAGTGCAAATAGAAATGAAAGACTACTGGGGTATTTATACAGAACTCAAGCTCAAATGAAAGGTTGAGATGAGTTGGGATGAAGGGTTTAGATTCATTTGGGAGTTTGAACAACTAACCATCATCTAATAACCAACTCTCCACTCTACCACTCTCTCCCTCCACTACAAGAGTGGCCGGCCACCCCCTAGTGTCCCCTTGCATGTGCATGTGCAATGCACGTGTCTCCATATGCACGCTAGTTTAAGTTGTACAATTATTTAATTGTTTATTTGTTACATGATCAAGTCTACCTACCCTACAAGTTGTATTAATTACTAACAGAATTAACTAGTGGGCTAATTAGGTGGGCTAAAACCATGGGCTGTTAATTAATTAATTAATTTATTTAGATGGGCTAGAATTAAACCATTAGGCATAGGATTTTATAAGAGGCTTTTTAAAAAGAGAACAAAATATTTGTGCATGACTTTAAATTAATTTTTAAAACCAAACACATACATAAATTTGCACTTCCAAAATACGTGAAAACAAATAAAAATTTTATACTTAATTATTTTAACATTCAGGATGTTACAGTCTTGGCCTTCGCTCAAGATCCATCAATAACTCGTTGACTCCAACCAACGGGTACAACGCCCTGCTCTCCGCATGAGCTCCGTCCATAACTCGTTGGCTCCAAACAACGAGTTCAATGCCCTGATCTTCGCTCAGGCTGCATCAGCAACTTGCCGGCTCCACACAACGAGTTCGACACCTTGGTTTTTGCCCAAGCACCGCCTACAACTCGTTGGTCCCAAACAATGAGTTCAACGCTCTGCTTGCAGCATGAGCTTTGCCTACGCTTGTTTTCTCAGAACAACAAGCTCAATGCCATGCTTTCTGCATGAGCTCTGTCACAATGGGTGTCTACGCTGATTACCGCTTGAGCACCATCAACTACTCTATGGCTCTACACAACGAGTTTGACACCTTGGTCTTTGCCCAAGCACCGTCAACAACTCGTTGGCACCAAATAACGAGTTCTACACTCTGATTACCGCTTAAGCTCCATCAACAACTTGTTGATCCCAAACAATGAGTTTAACACCTTGGTTCAACACCTCGGTCTTCGCTCAGGCTCCATCAATAGCTCGTTGGCTCCAAACAACGAGTTCTATGCTCTGCCCGCCGCATGAGCTTTATCTATGCTTGTTGTCTTCGAATAACGAGTTCTACGCTCTGATTACCGTTTGAGCTCCATCAAAAACCCGTTGGTTCCAAACAATGAGTTCAACACCCCGGTTCAACATCTCGGTCTTCGCTCAGGCTCCATCAACAGCTCGTTAGCTCCAAACAACGAGTTCTACGCTATGCCCGCTGCATGAGCTTTGCCTACGCTTGTTGTCTTCGAATAACGAGTTCTACGCTCTGATTACCGCTTGAGCTCTGTCAACAACTCGTTGGTTATAAACAATGAGTTCAATGCCTTGGTTTAACACCTCGTTCTTTACTCAGGCTACATCAATTGCTCATTGGCTCCAAACGACGAGTTCATTGCTCTGCTCTCTGCATGAGCTCCATCAACAACCTGTTGGTCCCAAACAATGAGTTTATTGTTCTGCTAATCGCTTGAGCTCCATCAATAACTCGTTGGCTCCAGACAACGAGTTCAATGTCTTGCTCTATACTCAGGCTTCATTAATAACCTGTTGGCTCTAGACAACGAGTTCAATGCCTTGGTCTTCGCCCAAGCACCATTAACAACTCGCTGGGGCCGAACAACAAGTTCAAGCTCAAGGTCATCTCATAGCTCTCTCTCCAAACTCGTCGGGATCAAATGGTAGTTTCTACATCAGCTCCATTACAGAGTTTCCTCTATAAACTCGCCGGAGTCAAAACGGAAGTTTCTGGACCAACTCAATCAAAGAGTTGTCTCTACACGCTTGCTGGGCGCAAACAGTAGGTGCAACATCCAACTCTGTCATAGAGTCCTCTCCAATCTTGCCTGGATCAAACGACAATTTCTACATCAACTCTATCTCAGAGTTCTCCCTTTAAATTCGCCGGGGTCAAATGGTAGTTTCTGCACAAACTCTATCTCAGAGTTTCCTCGAAACTCCCCAGGATCTAACGGAAGTTTCTAGATCAATTCAATCAAAAAGTTGTCTCTACATGCTTGTTGGGCGCAAACAGCAGGTGCATCATCTAACTCCGTCATAGATTCCTCTCTAAACTTGTTGGGAATAAGCAACAAATTCAACACACAACTCCATTACGGAGTTTCCCCTATAAACTCGCCGGGGTCAAACGGAAGTTTCTGGACCAGCTCATTCAAGGATTGTCTCTACACGCTTGGTGGGCGCAAACAACAGGTGCAATATCCAACTCCATCATGGATTTTTCTTTATAAACTTGTGGGTTCCAAATAGCAAGTTCAAGCTCAAGCCTATATCATAGCTCTTCCTACAAACTTGTCGGGATCAAACAGCAAGCTCTACATCCGCTCTATCTCAGGTTTGCCTCGAAACTTGCCGGGGTCAAATGGCAGTTTTTACATCAACTCTATCTCAGAGTTTTCTCCAAGCTTGCCGGGTGCAAGCGACAATTTCTACATTAACTCTATCTCAGAGTTGTCTCCAAACTCGCCGGGATCAAACAGCGGCCTCTACATCAACTCTGTCTCAGAGTTCTCTCCAAACTTGCTGAGATCAAACAATAAACCTACGTCAACTCAGTCAAAGAATTGTCTTTACGAGATTGCTGGGATCAAATGGCAAGCTCAACATTCAACTCCATTGCAGAGTTCTCAACACGCTTTTTGGGCGCAAACGGCAAACTCAAATGTTCAACTCTGTCCCGAATATGCCACAACAACTTGCTGGGATCAAACGGTAAGTCTGTAACAGCTTTCCTAGCACAATTATTTATATACGTACAAGATCCACCAATCAACGGTGATGGATTAAAAAGCTGGGTATACACATATAAGTAATTATATATATATATATATATATATATATATATATATATATATATATATATATATATATATATATAAAAGTTATTGCATATACACAACAATAAATATATGTATATAAATTTATATGCAAACCCAAGTCCAAAAAGCTCCAAAAATCTCCTAAAAATTCTAAGAGTTGCAAAATGAAATATTTTCAAAGCAAAAACACTCTTAACGTGTGAAAAAGGAGATAGATTTTTGGAGGGCGTCGGAGCGGGTTGGGTTCACAACCCAAACCCGCACCCAAATCAAGAAGAAATCCAAAGAAAAGCAAAAGGGTATTGACGGGTCGGATCCAAACCCGTTATCCAAAACCGCAACCCTCCTACTACACTCCTTCTTCCTCTTCGTCCAACTAATCTTCCCACCAAAAAATTCCAAAAGCGGAGCTCGACTAAAACACCCAAACTCGACTGAACAATGGCCAGCAACCCAAAACAGAGCTTGGCAAAACAGAGCACTCGACAAAGAAGAAGACATGGGTTTTCGAATAGCTCGGTGAGAGCTCGAGCTCCATAGCTCGGCAAGTACCTCGACAGTCTCCGTAGCTCGGCGAAGTACTCGAATGGCCATTGCTTGGCAAGAGTGCGAGTTCCGTAGCTTGGCGAGAACGAGATGCCTACAGCTCGGCAGGACTCCATAGCTCAGCCACAGCAAGCTATCGCCATAGCTCGGCAAAAAATAGCTCCATAGCTCGGCGAGGTGACTATTCCCATAGATTAGCGAAATCGTAGCTCGGTGAATTCATCGAAACCCATAGCTCGGCGAGAACGAGACACCTACAGCTCGGCAAGATGCCATAGCTCGGCCACAGCGAGGTATCGCCATAGCTCGGCCACAGCGAGGTATCGCCATAGCTCGGCGAAAAACAGCTCCATAGCTCGGCGAGCTTGGTGAGAAAATGCTTGATGATGGTGAGAATGGTGGTCGACAAAGCCAGAGTTCGCCCCATATCCATAGCTAGGCGAGAGACGGGGTCGACGCAGTCCACAGAAATCGAGAGATCGCCCATCGCTCAACAAAATGGTCGGCCGAGCTAAGGAGTCACTTGTAACAGCGGACAGCCATCGGATCTTCCCGAAATACACGCTAGCCAATAATCAACGCTTCAGGAATTTTGGCCCTTAATCTCGTGTATCCGCCATTGATTTCCCTCAACGCGCGAGCTGGGCGCGATCTCCACCTCAGATCGCTTCAAAACGCGAATTAGGTTTGATAAATCCAGAAAATTAATTAAAAATCATTTAAAATTTGAAAAAAAAAAAATTAAAAATTCATAAATAACTATTTTAATTTAGAAAATTAATTAAAATTTTTCGAAAAAAAATTTAAAATGTATTTATAAATTATAAAATTCGAAAAAGTGATTTTGAAATTGGAAAAAAATTCCAGAAAAATTCCCGATTTTCAGCCATACAATTTTGAAACACTTACACATTGAGATTAATTTATATGTGTAGATCAATGTGAACGGTTCGGATCGTCGATACGAAAACGGGAAGGCTGAGTGCACACGGAGACCTAGTGCATAACGGAACATTACTCTATAATAATAATAATAATAATAATAATAATAATAATAATAATAATAATAATAATAATAATAATAATAATAATAATAATAATAATAATAATAATAAGTGAGAAATGAGTGTTTAATTAATATTGTCTATGATCACAGGTTACCTGAAAACTATAGCACCTTTTGTGAGGCAAGCATGTGGTGGGCCATTGTTAGGATCTATTTTTCGCGTGTGCGCACGTGTATTTGCGTGTGCACCTGGGTGGAACTCGGGGCATTACAAACGGTATCAGAGCTAACTTTCGATACCGATCATGGGTAAGAGTGGGTTAGAGGTACGTCAGAGACAGAGATAGGACAGTATGCTGGTATAGAGACCAGGGGTAGTATGCTAGCAGAATCAGGGTACTCCACTCTACGTCGGCTAAAAAGGCGATCCTAGATTAGGTTGCATGTCCTGGATCAGAATCAGCATTTTTTCACAACTGATACCGAGAATTCATCTCATAAGCTTTTCGATGCCTGGTTGAGAGATGGTGGGACACTAATCACACATTTCATCTGTTGTGCGGTGAGTTGGGATTCACCCCATTGGATTGGACAATGCTTATGGGAATATTGTTCGGAATTGGTGAGAAACCACCGTGTAATGAAGATGTGCTGTTCATTCAAAAAAGAAATATTTTCACATCAGTGTGATTGAGGAATTAAAAACTGATAACGTTAAAGCCATGATGGTTGCCCACGCATTCTTTTTTAACTTCTCTGGTGAATTTATTTTCTCCAATGGTGCTTCAGTTGTAAGATGTGGTTGGCTTGCAGCCCTTGAAGATCTTACTAAAGTGGGAACATTTGATTGGGGTAGTCAAGCCTTGACACTTTTATACATGTCTCGGGATTCTTTTTCCAAAAATATAGTGAAGTCTTTTAACAGCCCTTGGAAAGTACTTAAGATATCCAATATTATAAAAAAAAATTCTTTTGTTAAATACAATGTTTTTTATTTCATATTCATAACGGATTCATCTTTGTAATCTCAGTACTTGGGATCTTATCCCCTAACAGAAGATTTTTTTAAAATAATATTGGATATCTTGAGTACTTTCCAAGGGCCGTTGAAAGCCTTCACTTTATTTCTGGAACAAGAATTCCGAGACATGTATAACAGTGTCAAGGCTTGACCACCCATTCAAATGTGCCCACTTTAGTAAGATCTTCAAGGGCTGCAAACCAACCACACCTTACAACTGAAGCACCACTGGAGAAAATAAATCACCAAAGAAGTAAAAAAAGAATGTGTGAGCAACCATCATGGCTTTAACGTTATCAGTTTTTACTTCTTCAATCACACTGTTGTGAAAATATTCCTTTATGAACAAACAGCGTATTCCGTGAGACTTCTAATCATCGACAGTTAGTTTAGGAAAGAAGCGGGTCTGAACTAATTCAAATGGATACTCATCTTTGTTTTGATATGCCAGCAGTAGAGGAAGACTGAATCTGGACATCAAAAAATGAATAAACATACCACGGGGGGTAAAAAAAACAAAAACAGGGGGGGGGGGGGGGCACTGGTAAATTACAAAATTTCTAAAAAAATATTTTGCCACACCAATACAGCGAGCAAGATAAGCAATGCGCCATAACAGATAAATGAGATATTAGGTTTTTCATCCTAGTTGAAACATTTGTAGAACCTTTAATTTACAAACATTGACATCCAAAGTCAATTCAGGTTGTCATAATGTATATAAACATAAATTGAAGGGGTTTTAAGTAATAATGGTGAACCATATGGATACATAATTGTGTATTGGCAAATATTGACAAGTGGAGGAAGTGTGGGGGTGCAAATTCTTGAAAAATAAAACTTTTGTGCTATTGGTTTCCCATGAAACTTTAGTAGGGATAATTGATACTTACGCAAAAGCCCAAAAAGAAAATCGAGCTCTTTACGAGTACTTACAGCGCTTGTCATAAAGAAGGAACAGAAATTTGAGTCATCAGAGTAGATATCAGCAAGACGCAATGAGTTTAGAAGCACAAGGCCCTTCGGGTTACTCCGGTCAAGAGAATTGCCAAAATGCTTGCCTTCATGTTTGAGTGCAGCCTTAAGTAGATCAAGAATCTGCACCAGTAAGATAATAAATACTAAATAATAATTTTGAGTGAAAATATCACCTTTCTCCTTCCTTTTAGTAGGGAACTGACCTCTAATGCTACAGATTTAGCCAGCAACCTGATCAAGGGATTCAACCCATTTCATCTGTTGTGAGATTAGTGACACATTTCATCTGTCACTAATCTCACTGATTCTGATCAATATTCCCATTAGCATTGCCCAATCCAATGGGTTGAATCCTAACTCACAGCACGACAGATGAAATGTGTGATTAGTGTCCCACAATCTCTCAACCAAGGCCTTGAAAAGCTTATGAGATGACTTCTCGGTATCAACTGTGAAAAAATGTTGATTCTGATCCAGGACATGCAACCTGTTCCAGGATCATCTTTCTAGCCGATGTGGAGTGGAGTACCATGATTCTGCTAGCGTACTGCCCCTGTTCTCTATACCAGCGTACTGTCCTATCTCTATCTCAGGCGTACCTATAACCCACTCTTACCCATGATCGGTGTCGAAAGTCAGCTCTGATACCATTTGTAACGCCCCGAGTCCTGCCCAGCTGCACACGAGAATACACGTGCGCACACGCGAAAAGTAGATCCTAACAACGTGTAACCCCCATTTATGCAAATACGTATTTTATGAGTATTTTCTGTATCTCGATATTTATAAATTCGTTATTTGTTAAATTCGTTTTGAATTTTATGTTAAGCATTTTTCTAAACAATAGTTATAATTATTTCGAATAAACATTGTTTCCATTTATACTTGATCAACTATTCACATTTTAACCCTCAAAGATATTGTTACTGTTTCGACTATTTCAACAAATTCCTATTTTTATATTGATATTGCTCTGATAATTTCTATTATTGTTGTTAGTATTATTATTATTTTTTATTATTATTATTATTATTTTGTTATTATTATTGCCACTACTATTATTGATAGCTTTTTTATTTTTATTGCTATTCTTATTATTAATTGATGTTATTAGTATTATTATTTTTATTGACATGGCTATTATTATTATTCTTATTGTTTTGGAATTATTTATTTTTACTATTGTTATTATTATTTTCTCCGTCAGTCAATTATTAAAACAAATTCGTTCTTATTTAATAATTGTATTTTTAAATATTTCAAATAATTTATGTAATGTGATACAAATTGTATTTTTGTTATGAACCATATTTTATCAGATATCCTATTCTTTGGTGTTTGGGTTTATATTGATCAATTATGTTCATATACAATGTATTTTTATTTATTGGGTCTAATACCCAATTACCCAATAAACTAATATCCTACTTTTTCCTATAAATACTATAATCTTCTAATTAAACCGTAATCCTATTTTTAATACCTTCAACTGCTACTGTGCTACCCCCCCCCCCCCCCCCCCCCCCCCGTTCCTGTTCATCCCGCTCCTTCTCCCTCTCTGTTACCTTCAAGCCATCAATCGCCTAAGCTCTCTCCCCATCGTCATCTCTTCCCCTGTCGTCACCCCCGATTCCCATCACCGTCCTTCGAGTTCCTTGCCACCATTACCCATCACCTTGTCGTCCAAACCCAACTCCACCGAACCCATTTCCTTGCCGTCTTGTCCTTGCCGCCGTCTCGTCTTCACCCTCCATGCACTCCCGCAACCACAGCAGAACCCCTCCTCCTCCTCGTCATCGTCGTCCAGGCTTGAGCATTTTCCATCCTCCTCCTCTGTTTCGTCGTGAAATAGAGTTCCATCGAGCGTCGAAGCCTTGGTTGTTGCATCGCTTCCTGACCGCAGCACCACCGTCACTGCCTTCACCGTAGTCGTTGCTGTCGTCGCTTTCCGACTGTAGTCACCGCCGTGGTCGCTGTCCCCTCTACCGCTCTCTCTCTCTCTCTGTCGAAGTGGGGAAGAAGCACAAGGATTGGGTGTTTTCTACGTTTGCTGTTCTGGCGTGGGATCCGGTATTCGGTGTATGATGTTTTGTGGGAGATCGACTGTGGAGCGTTGGTTGTGTGAGAGGAGTTGCTCTGTTTTGATGTTGTGGGATCTTGTGTGATTTTGCTGTTTATTATTTTGCACGGGTTCGCATGTGTTCTCGTGTTCTCGTGGTTCGTTGCCCGGGATTCTTATCCTGTTATTCTAGTTATTCGAATTAACCGTCTAACATGCAAGTCTCTTCGTGAATTAGTAGTTTATTTTGTTCAAGATTTCTGCGATCTCTGCAAGTAGATCCCGTCCTTTTTCTTATCATGTTGTTATTTGAAATTCCCTTAAGTCTATTGAGGGTTTACATGAGCTAACCCGAGATATTCTTAACATCGTACTGCTGTCTTTGATTTAAAACCTAGTCCCTATTATTCCATGCATATGCACATTTACATGAAATTATGATTATATGATTTAATTGTTGCCTATTCATGTCAAAATAAATTCTGGACTGCTAGTTGTTTCTTTTTGAATCAGATTTTCGACCATGTTGCTGTTATAGTTTGAAATAACTTTCTGAACATGAAATTTAGCCTCAGATGTTTAGTTTACTACCCTTTTTGCAGATTTGAATTCTGATGTGTAATCTGTTAGATATCATCATTTTAGTACAGCCGTGTTAGAATTTTCAAATTTTTATAGATTTATTTGTTGAGTTTTCTGACCTGAAACAAACAGGTGAACAAAATTTACATGCTGCGTGAACATAAAATCTGAATAGAATAGAGTTTTCACCCTAGTTCCTGTAGATTTTATATGTCATATATATATTCGCTGGAACCAGCAGAGAGTCTACTTTCTAGAATTTCTACGGATACATATTTGCTATTTTGTAGTAGCAGTAATCCATGTTTTAGTACTACAAGGTCATGCTATCCTGATTATGTAACTGTGCTAATTTAATGTGTTAGCTTACTGCTTTGTCTGTAACGAATAGAATTAGTCACACTTAGTATCATACAACATTGACACCTTCTTGCATGCTCACATAGGATGAAAACAAACTATTAATAAGTCGGGGTATTTTGGATAGACTTAGTAGTGAACGATCGGAAACTGTACTCGGTAAGGCCTTATCGTTATATCGTATTAGAAGGAGGAGAAATCTTGATTGGGAGAAGTATTGATTGCAAATTATTGATTATTAATTATTGACTGTAAAACTATCGTTATCGATGCCGAGTACACGATCCGTAAATTCACCATCAGTCTAAAACATTCACTGTGTTTGCGCCGAACCTGTGCAATGGGACATAGTAGTACGTGCACTAGATAGGCTAATAAAATGATTAATAACCTGTATGCTTGATCCTGTATTGAACTTGACTTGACATCACTCATTACATGTGTGATTAATTGTAAACCTTTGATGTTATTGCCTGGTCTTTGCTTTGTTCTTTGACTTTGATCTTGTTCCTTTTCTTTGACATTCATGCTTCCTTTATCCTCTGTTTTCTCTACTTGCTGTTCACGACTTGCTCTAAGAATACTCTTTTCTCTCCTTTTAGATCAAGAGTTTACAGGTACCGAAGGAGCAATACCAGAAGAAATTGGTGAGCAAACTCTCTGAAGATAGAAGTTGGACTTTAGACTGATATCACTACAAATTAATTGGGATACAGTGGCATTTTTACCTCGGCGCTTTAATTAAGCCGGGGAAGAATTAATTAAAAAAAAGACTTTTATTCACCGGCGCTTTATACGAAATGCCGGGGTTAGAGTATATTCCCCGGCGTTGTATAAGATGCGCCGGGGAAGTTAGCTAATTACGTTTTAATTTACAATAACCACAGTTTTATTCTTTAATAATTTCCTTTACTAAAATCCCCTCCTTCTCCATTTCGTCCAAAACCCCAGACGCGCGAAATTTTTGCTTCTCTCCAAAACCCTCGCGCGCGACTCCTCCGAATCTCCAAATCCCCTCGCCTCCTCCAAATCTCCAAATCCCTCGTCTCCTCTCCAAACCCGTCGTCTCCTCTCCAAATCCTCCATCGTCTCCAAATCTCCTCTCCAAATTGCCTCGCACGTCACCCTCTCCAAATCTCCTATCGCTCAGCGCCGCTACCCAAATCCCCTATCGCTCAAACCCTATCGCTCCTCTCTCAAACCCTATCGCTCCTCTCTCAAACCTTATCGATCGTCTCCTCCGCCGTGCTCCTCCGCCGTACGCCATCGTTCTCCCCCTCTCTCTAGCTCTCAAACCCTCTCTTATCTCCGGTATGATTATTTTCGAATTTTAATTAATTTTTTATTTTGTAATGAAATTGTTTGGGATTTTGTGCTGAATAATCTGTGATTTAGGGGTATTTTGCGATTTGATAATGGGTTGGGATTTGATAATGTGGACTAATTAAGGTTTGTTGTATTTGAAGGATGCGAATAAATGAACAATTAGCATTAGAAGGATGCACCTAATTTCTGACTTTTGACTTTGGCTAATGTCCATCCTTCTAATTTTATTTTAAAAATTAGAAGGATGCACCTAATTCAGATCTAAAGCCTAAAGCCTAAAGACTCATCAGTTGTTATTCACCTTATTCAGATCTAAAGCCTAAAGCCTGCTAAGAAAACTGCTTGATATTAGGGATGTTGATGTAAATGGAGTGAATTTGTGTATTTCATAAGCACTTGTTGATATTATCTGCATATAGAATATCCATGTTTTGTGACCAAAATTAACGGGTATTATTGGACCTGTCAAACTATGAAAAGAAATTGAGTTTAATTTAGTGTATTCCTTAAGTTATTCAATCTATCTGGGTATTGTCTGCGTTCCACTTTTTATTTATATTTGTTCATACTATAAGTTTTCAAAGATAAGTATTGTACAACTTCAGTTTCATTATAAACATATGGTAGCTTACCATTTGGCCTTGCTTCATTTATTTTAAGACCTGGAGTAGTACATAATTTAATCAATTTGTTAAAAACAAGAAGAAAAAAAACACAAAGTTTATGTAAATCATCAGAAAGTGACGGAGACATACCTGCATAATGAGTGTACCTACATAATATGTTTGTGAATGCTTATGAACTGCATGTGTACCTGCATAATGAGTGTTTATTGCATTGATGAGCATGAAGGTTTATATCTGTGCACATTTAATATGCTTGTCT
This sequence comes from Hemerocallis citrina, assembly GCA_017893485.1. Classification (NCBI taxonomy): domain Eukaryota; kingdom Viridiplantae; phylum Streptophyta; class Magnoliopsida; order Asparagales; family Asphodelaceae; genus Hemerocallis; species Hemerocallis citrina. The sequence goes on from CM030361.1 coordinate 292,257,613, forward strand.
TCTTACACCTAGGTTTTACTAATTGCTGTGTTCTACACTCCTGTCTACATTGTTATATAGCGATCTTTTTTATTTGTTATTCAAATTTTATCTTATTAATGTTGTTTTCATCCTTTCCTTTTCCTTTCTGTTGAATGCAACATCTAGTGTGCATCCAAGGTAGGAATTCATAAGTGAACATGTACGATTTCTAGCTTCAAGAACATATTTACAGACCATTCTTTGTGAAGACGACGAATATGTTGTGGTGGAGAACGAGGGAGAACGTTGGTTAGGATGTTAATTTGCTTTTGCACTTGACAAGAGAATTCTTTAAAAATAGGACCTTGGGACGTCAGGCATGACATTATATCTGTAAGAAGAGAGTACAAATACATACTTAGATTATATATATGCATACATGCAAACATTGCAATCATGTTTCTATAGTACAATTATATATTTTGTTACTTATTGCTAACAGCTTAACAACTTATACATAACAACTTCACGGAAATAATAGGTGTTCTTATTCAATTTCTTTCAAATACCTCAAGATTTCTTTCTTCATAAATTTGAATATATTTTTAAAATAAGGAATTAAGAACATTGCATATAATTCACATAGCAAGCATGCTTGTCAAAACTTATAATAGTTCTATGTAACTTACGTGTTTAATATCTTTTCTCCCACTAAATACAGTATCCAAAAAAATTGAATGAAATTTCATGTTCAGTTTATCATATATATTGATTGTTTGAACTAAAAGTTTATATGCTTGTGTATTCTCATTTCACACACTACTATTCTTTATTTTCCTTTAAATAAGTGAAAATAAACTATTTGTTGAATTTGAAGATGATGCTCTGTTCTATGATTATACTATTGAGGGTTGAATGTACTCTAAAATAATGGTCGAGGTTGTGTGATGAGAGGTCTCTAATAACTATTGATAATGTTTAGTGGTAACATCCACAATGATGCCTGCACGGGCCATACCTTATCCTGAAAAGAGCTTGCTAGGTAGCATCCTACAATTTACTGTATTAACAATATTTAAAGTTTTCAAAATGGAAACATCTTTTAGCTGACATGAAGCTGAATTGATGGTATTATAGGAACCATTTAAATTCTATTCAGGAGTGATCATTTGAGTTGTTATTCTTTTCTGGAAGAAAACTCCATTGATTGTGTGATGACGATTTTTTTGGAGTAGTACATAATTTAATCAATTTGTTACAAATTCTTGAAAATTTCGTTTTATCACCAGTAAATGGAATTTAATTGCTTCATTTTTTGTGCATTTTAGTTTTGTTGGGAATCCTTTGATATGTGGAAACAAAACTAGTGAACAGTGCTCTAGGAGTTCATTGCAGCCTGCTACTCTTCCTTCTCTTTTGGATACAACTCACAGTAAGTTACAGAAAAGCTAGCTCATATTTTTATTGAATCTTTTTCTTTTCTTTTTTTTTGGTCTAATTTGAATTTTTGAATCTTTTTATAGGCGCACCAAAGACTCAGAAACTAGCCGTTGCATTGGGTTCCAGCCTTGCTGCGACATTGTTTCTGCTTCTCTCAATTGTTCTCTTGGTGTGGCTGAGAAAGAAGAAGCAGCATCAGTCCTTGCTCCGGTTTATCGGTTAGTCGTTTATTAGTTAATTAATTCATAACTCTCAATTCCTAAATTTAAGTTTTCCAGAGTTGTTGATTAATTAATTACTGATTTATTCATGCCTTACACATGATTAGTAATTCTTTATTGCAACTTAGTGCCTAGTGTTATAATGCAATATGTATAACTTTGAAATTTTGTCTGGTAATAAGATCAATTCTCATTTACAACTCCACAAAATGCTTGAATTCCCGATTATGATTTTCTTGCATTTTGTAGCTAAACACATTCAACTTAATTAGATTACGAAATGAATTCTTTTAAAGTATTGGTCGACATACATACGAGATGGCCCTTCACAAATTGAACGAGGAGTAAAGAATTCATAAAGACTTAAAATTTTGCTATTAAGATTAACCCAGTGGAATTTTTTGAAATTTTGTATCTTTCCGAAAAAGAAAAAAAATATTAGTGTAATTATTTTAAACTGGTCCAAAACTTAGTGTGATTTTTTTAAATTTAGTCATGCCCACTAATATATAGATAAATTAGTTTCAATTGTTCATGAAAATTAGTTAATCTTTTTTTTTTTTCCTTTCTGTCAACTCTTTACTCATTTATTTCATATGAATTAATTCTTCTTATACAATAACATAATTGAACAATTCATATTAACATTGCAAATGACACTCCACCATTAATAGGTGTAATAATAATTATTTCACACTATTCATGACCAATCAACATAGTAAGGTAGATGTTATTAATATTTAAATATATGAAATTTTAATTTCAGATTTAGTGATATTGTTGAAATGGATAAAAGCTGGATGAGCAAATCACGATTATCAAAGGAGTATCGGGACGGTGTTAAAGATTTCATTATTTTTGCCAAGAAAAATTCTCGTGATCCAAATTTGATTCTTTGTCCATGCCGACGGTGTACTAACTGTCATCTGAAGACATGCATCGAAGTTGAAACACATTTGGTGATCAATGGTTTTCTCCAAGGGTACACACAATGGTTTTGCCATGGAGAGCATGCCCAGGCAATTCCGGTTGAACCGGGTGTGTTAGAAGATGAAGACGAGCCCATATCAAATGACGACTTAAATGTGGCCGATGAGATGCAAGATTTATTATGGGATGCATTTGGAATTCATAACAATCCAACACACTCCAATAGTTCAACAACACAAGTCCATAACGAGCCAACAGTAACTGTAGACATTAGTGGAGGATTGGAAGAGGAAAGACAAGATTCTGAAGTAAATAAAGAATATGAAGCCTTTACTAAGTTAATGGAAGATGCTAGTACACCTTTGTACCGTGATTGCTCAAAATTTACGAAATTTGCATTCATTGTTAGATTATTTCAGATTAAAACTTTAAACGGGTGGTCTGCTAAGTCCTTCAACATGCTACTTCAGTTGTTGAATGAAGCATTTCCCGAAATTTGTATTCAAGAATCATCCCATGCTACCAAAAAATTTCTGAAGTCTTTTGATTTAGGGTATGAGAAGATTTTAGCTTGTCCATTTGATTGTATGCTGTTCAGGGGGGATAAGGTTAGACTACAGAATTGTGAAATATGCGGAATGTCAAAATGGAAAGGAAAACCAAATGAAGGCCAAGAAGCTGATGACTCAGTTAAAACAAGTAGGAAAAAGAGGCCTGCAAAAATTTTGCGATATTTTCCTCTTATTCCTAGGGTGCAAAGAATGTTTATGTCATCTAAAACTTCTTCGGATATGAGATGGCATGCAGAATGTCGCAAGGATGACGGGATTCTCAGACACCCGGCTGATTCTCAATCTTGAAAAAAATTTGATGAAAGATATCCTGATTTTGCTGAAGATCCTCGAAGTGTGAGACTTGGATTAGCCAGTGATGGTTTTAACCCATTCAGGCAAATGAGCAATACATATAGCATATGGCCCGTTGTGTTAATTTCGTACAATTTGTCCCCTTAGAAATGTATGAAACCTTCATCGTTTATGTTGTCAATGATAATTCCTGGACCAAAAAGTCCAGGAAATGATATAGACGTGTACCTTCAACCATTAATAGATGAACTTCAAAAATTATGGGAGGGTGTTCCAACCTATGATGCAACAGCTAAAGAAACTTCTCGTCTCAGGGTTGCGTTGACTTGGACAATCAATGATTTTCCTGCATATGCAAATTTATCCGGTTATAGTACCAAAGGGCGTTATGCATGTCCTTGTTGTGCTGATCGAACTGTTTCAAAATGGTTGTATAATGGTAGAAAATTTTGTTACATGTGTCATCGAAGATGGTTGCATGACACACACATATTCAGGTCAGAAACTTCAACATTTGATGGGTTGCAGGAGTGGGGGCATGCGCCTGAAATTTTGACAGGGTCAGATGTGTCTAGGCGATTACAAGGTCATAATTTCAATTACGGCAAAGAACCAGAAATCATCAAGAAAGGCAAGAGAAAAGCAAGGGATGAGGACACTGACTTATGTGATGCAGATGAATGTGACAACATGGTTGATTTAGGGTCATGGAAGAAGAAGAGCATTTTTTTTTGAGTTGCCGTATTGGGAATTCAACTCATTACGTCATAATTTAGATGTGATGCACATTGGTAAAAATATCGGCGAAAATTGTATAGGAACTGTCATGGGGGATGATCGGAAGACCAAAGATAATCTCAAGTGTCGCCTTGATTTAGTTTCGATGGACATACGACATGAGTTGCACCCAAAGCATTTACCCAGTAGCAGAGTCCATCTCCCTCCAGCAATTTATTCAATGTCCAAAAAAGAATTGGGATTATTTTGCAAGGTGTTACAGGAGATTAAAGTCCCTGATGGCTATTCATCTAACATAGCACGGTGCGTCAACTCTAAGGAGAAGAAGCTTCAGGGTCCAAAGTCACATGACTACCACATATTGATGCAAGATCTCCTTCCCGTGGCTCTAAGGTTTTCGATGTGTGAGCAAGTCACTGCCGTCATTAAGGATCTTTGTAGTATTTATAAAGGACTTTGTTCGAGAGTTCTACGTATTGAAGATCTTGACCAATTGGAGCAACGTGCTACAGTGGTACTTTGTCAAATGGAGAGGATATTTCCTCCATCTTTTTTTACTATAATGATTCACTTGATAATCCACCTGGCCGGTGAAGCTAGACTCGGGGGACCCGTACATTATCGGTGGATGTATCCCATTAAGAGGTAATATTCATGCCTCATTGAACATCTATCTGGTTTCTCTACTTTATGTGATGTATTTATTTATTTTTTATGATCAAAATATTTAACTATATAGGTACCTTTATCGTCTTAAGGGATATGTTAAAAATAGAGCATATCTAGAAGGCTCGATAGCTGAAGGCTATCTATCAGAAGAGTGCTCTAATTTTTGTTCAAGATATCTTACGGGTGTAGAGACAAGTCTGAATAGGCCAAGGAGAAACCCAGACATGTCAAACCTTGGCGAGGCTATGTATCTCTTTCAGACTGCTGGCACTACTATTGGTAAAGTTGACGCATTTGAATTAGATAACTTAACATGGGAACAAGCACACTGATATGTACTAGATCACCATGCAGAAGTTGAGCCATTTCGAGCGTAAATCAATTTTGTAGTCGTTTATATTGTATTAAAATCGAGACATAATTTTAACTAACTATCATTTCTATCATTTTATAATTTATATTGAATTTATCCGTGAGATTAAAAGAACAGCTAGACCGAGAAGATTGAGACCACGTGATCAAAGTAAGATAATGAATGAAAAATTTCATACTTGGTTTCAATCTCATGTAAGTGAAATTTCAACTTATTAGCAAATATTTTATATCTACATTCGTCACTGTACTTAAACGATTAACCGTCACATATGTAGGTCTCTAAATTGCATGATGAGGATCTATCACCTGAAATAAAGATTCTGGCGAAAGGTCCCCATAAAATGGTTAGAAGATTCAGGAGATATATACACAATGGCTTCAGATTTCATACTAAAGATCGTGAACGCTATTTGAAGTCCCAGAACAGTGGAATTGTAGTCACGTCAAAGACTAGAAGTTATGCTACTAGGGAAGACGTGAATCCTATAGATGTAGATATTGACTATTATGGGGTGCTCACGGATATCATCGAGTTGGATTATTACGGTCAATAACGGGTAGTCTTATTTCGCGGGGAATGGGCTGGTTTGGATAAGAATTATCCAAATAACAAGGATAAATTAGGTTTTACAATTGTAAACTTCTCAAATTTGATTCACACAGGTATACACATTAGTCATGAGCCATTTGTGTTTCTATCCCAAGTCCTTCAAGTGTTTTATGTTGAAGATCCAGTTTGCCCCAAAACTCACATTGCACTTATTATGCAACCAAGAGATGTATTTCAGTTGGGCGAGGCTGCAGATGATGAGAATGATGATCCCATGAACAATTATATTGCTAATGAGTTTCCAATATTAGATGTAAACATAACAGATGACAACAGTAGTCCTAATTGGCTCCGTACGGATGGAGAGCCAGGAGATGTATTAGATAGTATTGAATAACAATACCTTCTGAAACATATTTGTATTGTTAATTATGTGTTTACAAGATTACATTGTATTTTCTCGGGTGATACCTATTTCAAGATTGCATTGTATGTTTTCGATTTCTATTTTGTATTATTATGTGCCAATTTATATCTATTTTGTAGGAATCATGATCATAGGACACTCTAATGTCAAGGTAGTTCCTGACATTGGAGCAAATGCATGTCAGGGTAGTTCCTGAGAGCAAAATGCATGCCAATTATTGAGGTAATTGTGAAAGGTGATTGATATTAGCAGGAAGTAATATGAGATGCTGAGCTCTCTCAACATCAAACAAGAGATATACTAAGTTATACTGCAAGTTTTGCATGAATTATTAGTTAGTGTTCTTCATAGAATATAGTTGGACATGAGGATATGGTTTCATAGGAACTTTGGTTTTGATGCATACTGTTAAAGTATAAATTGTGAGATTCATGTTTATTATATAGATGATGATAAAAAGCTTGCAGATTCATGTTTCTAGACCAATAGAATTCAATGCGATTTTGTGAAAGACCATATAAATAATTATTGTGTTTAGAATAGTTACAGGAAGCTGACACAGTAGAACCCTTAATTTTGTGATGGTGGGTAATTCTCGGATCTTGTTGTCGCCGGAGTAGTACTAGTCTTGATCCACTTCTAAAACTCCATTGAGGTTGAGCTTGAAGTTGAGTGCTTCTTCTGCTTATAACTTCAGAATTCAAACTTTTATAAGTTGAGAATGTTGATTTTCGCTTAGCAGAGGATGACTGGGAGTGAAGCATTGAATTCCATGGTTGAGTGCCCTAAATAACAAAAAAAATTACAGTTTAAACCTGCAAGGAGATGGTTTTTTTACAATTGTAATAAACATAAATTAGATCTTATTTTCTGACATTGTTTTTGGTGCTTGTCTTGAATTCTAGATTTGGTTCCTCTGATTTCTTTGCGGAGGAGAACCGTATCCTGGTGAACTTCAGTTGAGGATAGGTACAATTTTTTATTTCTTTGCTTTCCTTGGCTAGTCAACAATGTTTTTGGAGTATGTGATTGATGAGTGCAATTTATAAAGTCAGCATGAAATTAGTTGAGTGCACTTTAAAGATAGCTATTTGTTCTGAAAAGTATGTATCAAGCAATTTCTACCAAAATGAAACACACTTTCAGATTTGTGGATATGCCCAGTCCTTGTAAATTCATATAGTTTCAAAGTATATACTACTTGCTAATTTAACACACTTTCAGATTTGGGGAATAAGATCAAACTGACAGGTTTTGTTGATGAATTTATTTGTTTAATTAGCACTTCAATAATTGATGTTTGTTTATGAAAGTGGTTTTCCCCACATTGCAATTAATATGATGTTTTTTGTTGTTAGTGAAAAATGCCTCGACGACCTACAAAAAGGGCTCCCTCGCCAACACCAATCACGAGGGATGTGCAGGGACAGTCTCCAGAAGAGATGGAGATTGACACTCAGTTTGAGATCGGTGAGGGGAGTGCATCGCCAATAAAAAAAAACAGGGGACCGACGAGGATGGCAGATGTCTGGAAGCGTCAGCCGAACGAAAAAATTGTGGTGATCGTCAACCCTGCAAACCAACCTGTGGGCAAGGAAGCATCTACATTTGCTAATTTCATAGGGGTAATTGCAAGAAATGGTCAAATACTACCATTGTCTTACGACAGATGGTCCAAAATTCCGGCGACGTCTAAGACAATTGCCATCAATACAATCAAGGTATTATGCTTTAAGTTTCTTTGTTTAAGTTTCTTGTTCTTTGTTTTGTTGGGTAGCATCTGCATCAGTTTTATTATGTGATTGTAGGGTCATAATCAGAATTAGAGCTTTCCTAATTAAGTTGCACCTTTTTGTTTAAGTTTCTTGTTCTTTGTTTCACTTTGCTACCACTGATGAATAAAAAATTGAAATAGGCCATAGGCTGTAATGCTTAGTTACATCTTGTGTCAAGATCATACTTCACAGTCAATATCATATATACTTTTATATAAAAAGAAAGAATTATCCTTTAGACTCCCACAAAGGAAAAGAAGAAGGAGAAGATTTCCTAGTAATAAGACCATTCATTCAATTAATCATGGGTACCTAGGCTGTATATTATCAACAATTGGGTGATTGCCTCCTTCTTGGGTACCATCCAGAATCACAATTGCTCGACCAAAGCCATCCAAGCGAGATGCCATCAATACAATCTCTAAGCATCAATTGGTGCATCAGGAATTGTTTCAGAGTATCGATTAGTCCTGTGTGGCAAATGTATAAAATTTGAACGAATCAACTCATGCAAACTCTGCAATTGTTTCGTTGCTGACCTCCAGGAAAGTATCAATTGAGTGGAAGCTTCTTTTGATAAGGTTGCAAGTATGAGACGATCAATTTTGAATTTGTACTCCAGTATGATATCCTACTAGGGTAAAACAATGTAGAGGTGTACAACCATCTATTTAATTAATTGGGCGAGAATAGCGGCATGCTTAAGTTTGATTGAATAGAATATCTGACACCCTATCTAGGGACTTTCTGAAGCATGGGAATACATTCTTAAAATTTTGCAGCTACTTTAGATGATCCCTTAAGTAATTGGTTCATAGCCTGGTTTTCTCCAAAGTTCTCTTGTTCAGTTTAGCTTATCCCATTTCACTTATACAATATAGAATCTTTAGCATGGGCACCCTTGCAAATTTGACAAACTGTAAATTTCATATCCTCCCTTGCATATTTTCTTGGATGACCTTAAAATTTTCAGTGATATTGTAAACATACAAAAAGAAAATTATAGCGACAATGTCCTCAAATTGTTCCTTCTGAAATATGAGGTAAGTTCTCTAAGCTGCCAGCTAACCTAATAGGGTATGGCATGCCCCTTTCTTTTCCATAATTTTCTAAGTGAAGATTTTAACATCACTTTAGAGGATTGATCTCAGGTTGACTAACCAATTGTAAAATTCTTATGAATTTTCTCTTAGAGCCTTCGCATAGCTGACCTGATATGATAGGATAAGGGATTATATTGATGATAGTGAGAAGTGACAGCCCTTCTACCAGCTGGTGCTTAAATACCAAATGGCTTAATGAACTTGACAAATTAAAAACATGTTTGATTTAATCAATGCTACTTCAGAAACCACATATTCTCTACTTACCTGCATGACTATGAGTTTTAAACATATAAAATTATGTCTTAGCTCACTGACATGGCAGTTAGTTGGACTAATGTAGGGTTGCTTTAGAAAGTAAATTGCACATATAAATATATAATACAAATCATGATTTAGTTTGTTAAAATTATAAATTAATTTGATTTACAGTTAGTATGTAAGTGCAAAACCCAGGACAATAATGATTTATGATGGCTGGTGTTAGTCTATACATGAAAGAGGAACTTATGTTACTTGTGTTACTTGTTAAGATTAACATCTATATGTTTTGCTATATTACTTGTTCCTACCTATATATTTGCTAATCAATCATATTATACAGCAAAAATTTCAATACCCCGACAATCTTGATAAGAAATGGTTGAACAAGTCTATGGGAAAGAAGTGGAGAGACTGGAAATGTGAATTGAAAGCGGCATTTTTCGATGAAAATAAGTCCGCAGCCGAGAATGCAAGGGTTATCCCCCCCAATGTTAATCCTTCCGATTGGCACTACCTTGTTCATTTTTGGAGTTCTCTAGAGGGAAAGGTATTCAAACTATTTATATTTCTCTCTCTGTGCCTTTTTTTGTATTCAAACTATTCTGCCAGTCTCTTTAAAGTGCTTCTCTGCTTTCTCTTTAACCTTATTGCATTTGATTATTTAAACTATTATTGCATTTGATTATTTAAACTAATTTTGATTGAGTTGAAATTATCTGAAATGTGCAGAAAAGGCCTGAAATTGGTTCGGCAAGTCGAGGAAAACAGGATGTATTGCACACTGCTGGAACTAGTAGCTTCGCTATAGTTCGTGAGAGATTGGTATGTGTTAAGTGTTTTTTTTCACTAATGTTCCAACAAAGTATGAACTTTCTTATAGCTGTGATTTATTAATATAAAGGTTGAGGAACACGGTGCAGACAAGTTTGGCGATCTAGATTTTTTTGACGCTACCCACAAGAAATCAGATGGCCAATTTGTTTCCACAACAGCTGCGATGATATTGGTAATTTTTCTTCATGAAGTATGCGTTCTTTGATTTGTTAAGTCGCTTATAGAAGTAAATAACTTATATAATTTTATGCCAATTTGTAATTTAACAGAGCACTGCCAGAGTCAAGTATGCTGAACTGTCTTCCACAATGGCCCCCGACTCTACCACATCTGACTTTGACTCATTATCACTTCAGCGTCATGCTTTGATCGAAACAAGAGGCCCAGAGCGCCCTAGCTGTGTGCGTGGAATGGGTTTAGGCCCAACGCCTACTGAAGTCTTCAAAGCTCGTGCGTCTAGTGCTGAGGATCCGAGAGACGAGGAGTTACGCTCTCTAAGGTCAGATGTGTCACAGCTTAAAGAGGTAGTTGCAGCTTTGGTGAGGCAACAAAATCCCGAACCAGCCATTCCGACACAGGTTAGAAATTGTAACTTAGAATATACATTCAGCAGAATATATCACAATGTCTACTACTAGTTCACATGATCTTATGAATTAGTTGAATTTTGAACCCAAGCTCTTAAGCAAACAATGTGCTAATATTAACCATACATCTACCCATGCTGATGAGAGAGGGAGAGGGGTTATATGTGCCAATAAGGAGAGCAGAAAGAGTAATGATGAAGGAGAATGTGTATGTCTAGTGCTTCACACTTGATATAGATATATATATATATATATATATATATATATATATATATATATATATATATATCAAGTGTGAATAGTTCTTAAATGAATGACTATAATACACTATGTGGGAGGAAGACATCTCTGATATGAAAATTGAGGAAATTGACAAGTGATATTTTCTGTAAATAGTAAATGCCTTATCGTATGATTATTTATTTATGCTTTAATTACAAAGCCTATCGACAAAGTGAAAATGAAAGAACTTTTATGCGTAAATAACCTTGTTTTTCATTCTCCGTTGGCCACCATTATAAATTTTTACTTAACTTGAATATTGAATATTATTGTATATGGTTGAAGCAATGCAAACTTATTTAACTTGTATGAAAATTAAGCAAATTGATAAGGGTAAAATTCCATAAAACAAAGAAAAGAGCGCCATATCTAATGTACTGTTAGAATAAGTTGGTCTTTGCAAAAGTAATCTTCTTTTTTACTCTGTTTTAAACATTATATTATCTTTTTGAGTTTCACTGGATGTAGTTTATTCATAATTTTTGAGTAAGTGTGATTTGTACTATGGAATAGATGATGAGGTATTAGTAATTAATTGTAAATACAGCTAATTTTGGACTCAAAAGCTTGTAGAACAAATATATTATCTAAAAATGGCAAATTCAGCTGTCTTGTTTTTATCAGGATGAGAACAGGTTGATATTTTTGAGTGTTTGATAACATATGATGATTTGAGGACTTATTTAAATGGGGAGATGTTACATGGTAAAATGGTTAAAACAGTTGGAAATAACAAGTGTCATTCAAATCAGTTGCATGAGTAGGTAAGTACTTTTGATGAATATAATTGTCAGCTTTACTTTTAAAATCAGTACAGCGAAGGTCTAGGAGTTGCACCATTAAAGACTTTGTTGTTGGTGGCGGAGTATTTCCCCAGGTAGGAACATGCTTCAGCATGGGTCTCACTTGTTCAACACTTACACTGCCGTGTATTTGCCACTTGCACAACATGTATCTGACATGCTAAATTCACATCCAGGTCTAAAACTTACCTGTACTGGTGTCTCCTCCATGCATATCTTTGTCATCTTTGGTTTAATTACGTCTTGTCGGTTGTTGAAGATGTGAAAGGGAGGTGTGAAAAAGAGTGACAGGATAGACAGGCTGTGAATGTGGAAAAGGTTACTTAATGTAATAATGTATATAAGCTAGGTATTAGCAAATTAAGTCTGGAAAAGGTTACTGAATGCAAAATTGTAAAATTGTAAATTAAGCTAGGTATACTAAGCTGAATGTATACTAATCTAGGTATTCAATAATGTGGAAAAGGTTACTGAATGCAAAATTGTAAATTAAGTTGTTCAAACTTACTGTCTGATCAACATCTTACAGTAATTATGCATAAAAGAATAATACATTAAAATAGGCTTATACTACTGGCCATATAATAATCATGAGTATTATTAGATTTAGAAGTTATTGGAGTACTGTAGAGGAAGTGGTTATTATTGTCAGCTAATTTCTGCTTCTGATTTTTTTTTACAATGTGACTTACACAATTTCAGAATAGAGTTCTAACTAATTCAAGTCGGGCAAATCCAGAGAACCAAAGCGAGCATGATGGAAGCAACGACTTAAGGAGGCGTACCAATTTAAAAAATCTAATAATTGCAAGTCATTTTTGGTCTTTTTTTGTGGTGCAATCAGTTTGTATGATCAAACTTGTTAGAACTTTATTGATGTAAACATGGTATATGTATAACTTGATACTTGTGTTATTGTTGTCGACGATTATGAATTTTACAGAACTTTAAACTTCTGAAGTTGTGTATGTTGATCAGTATGAAATATAATGAATTTTGTCAGCTAAATTTTTTATTGTTCATTTCCATGGGTGTGCGTGTAAAATTTTGAATATAAATTTGGTTTTACTAGCAACATTTGCATATATTAAAAAATTTGCATATATATATATACAGATTTTGAATTGGTTTTTCTTTTAAATTCAAAACAACCCCGGCGTTTTACACAACGCCGGTGAACATTTATAAAAATTATATTATTTCAAATTTTTTAAGAAAAATTATATTATTTATATATATACCCCGGCGTTTCGTAACCGCCAGGGTAGGTTTAATTTCTTTTTTTTAAAAATAAAAAACTATACCCCGGCGTTTCCAAACCGCCGGGGTAGGTTTAATTTCTTTTTTTTAAAAATAAAATTCTGATTTCACCGGCACTTTTAGAAGCGCCGGCCAATGTATTATATATACCGGCGGTTGTGGAAGCGCCGGGGAAGGTTGGCCACCAAAGCCCGGCACGCGCACCACCGGCGGTTGGTGCGGCACTGCTCAACGCGCCGGTAGGGTATTCACCGGCGTTTATAAACGCCGGTGAAGCCTTTAAAAACCGCCAGTGAAGCCTTCTCCGGTTGTAGTGTATAACTATCTCTTATTATTTGCTTATTGTATTGCTTTTATCATACTTTGTATTCTTGGGCTTTTATAACCCGAAGTTTGTTTTATCCCAGATGTTGGATTATTATTTGGTAAATTTATTTCATGATTAATTTGGAATTTATTCATTGTTTATGTGGTTATTCTTTTTTTTTTTCCTTCTGCGTGGTTGTATTCTCTTGTATATTGTTGAGCTAATCTGTTACATCTTATGGATGATGTATAATCATTCTCTAGGCCTTCGTTACGTGCTTGTATTCTCGTATTTTGGGAAGTGGGGCGGTGACACAACTGCCCACCATATGCTTGCCTCACAAAAGGTGCTATGGCTTTCAGGTAACCTTTGATCGTAGACAATATTAATTAAACATTCACTTCTCACTTATTATTATTGTTATTATTATTATTATTATTATTATTATTATTATTATTATTATTATTATTATTATTATATAGTAATGTTCTGTTGTGCACTAGTTCTCCGTGTGCACTTGGCCTTCCCGCCTTCGTATCGACCATCCGAACCGTTCTAAATATGTAAAATCATATCATTTGAAATTCATTTGCAAATCCATTGAAGTGTTTGAAAATTGTATGGCTGAAAATCGATGTTTTTTATAGTCACGTGATGGATGAGCAAATAAATTTCAAATAATTTGATTTTAAATATTTAAACTAATTTATATGTGTAGATGAATGTGAACGGTTCAGATCGTTGATACAAAGGCGGGAAGGCCGAGTGCACATGAAGGCCTTGTTCACAACGGAACATATATATATATATATATATATATATATATATATATATATATATATATATATATATATATATGGGTAAAAGGGATATGAGCAACTTGCTCATTTAGTAAATGAGCAATTGATTATGTGGCATGCATGTGATACATTGGACAACTAACCCTTTTAAGGATTTTCCACTCACATGTTTGCCACATCATCAATTGCTCATTTACTAAATGAGCAAGTTGCTCATACCCCTTTTTCCCTTTTTTCCTATATATATATATATATATATATATATATATATATATATATATATATATATATATATATATAGTTGAGTGGTAGTTGGGCCTATAGGGATTTCTACGGGTTTGTGTGTGTGATTTTGGGCCATGGAATAAGAAGAGGAGGTTGGCTGTGTGCAGTGGGGCCCGGTTGTGGCTTGGGGGTGTGAGCTACACGTGAGGGGAGTGGGTGTGTTGGTGTGCATTGCACGTGCATGTGTTTTTGTGGTGTGAGTTTATTGTCCCACATCGGCCACACAAAGTGAGAAGTGAGTGTTTATATAGTGTTTCCTATGATCAATTGGAACTTGAAAGCTATAGCACCTTTTGTAAGGTAAGTCTGTGGTGGGTAGTTGTTAGGATTTATTTTGTTCACGTGTGCGCGCATGCGTAGTCACGCGCGCAGCTGAGCCGGGCTCGGGGCGTTACAAATAGTATCAGAGTTTGATTAGACAAGAAGGCTATAACGGTCGGAAGCTTGATCAGGGGTTCTCACAGTGTGATATGTGGCGAAGCATTGGCGCTTACCCTATCATGCCCAGGTTGGCTAGCCACCGATGTGGTTGCAACAGTCGAGAGGTTGTTGGCGTAAAATAAGCTCTGAGGTTACCTTTGTGGCCACTACTGTTCTGAGTGGCAGGCAGTAATTGACACAAATGGTATTAGAGCCGACTTTTGATACCGATCGTGATGCCACAATGGTTGCACGGCCAGTACAGATGGTGTAGGACCAATACGGATGGCATAGAACTAACATCCATGTGTGGGTCACATTGACTAGAAAGAGGATCCTATATTAGATTGTATGCTTCGGGCTCAGCGATGATGATGAGTTCTTTAGGGGGGGTGTGTGTAACACCGTGTACTTAAGAGTATATATATATAGTATTATATTGAAAATATTATATATATATATATATAATTAGCTGGGTCTATAGGTGAGTCTATGTGCTTGGTTGCATAGAGTTGGGGCCATGATGTATTGGTGTTGTTGGCTGTGTGTATTTGGAAACATTTGGGGTGGGGCCCAAGGGGTGCTGCTGCTGTTCCTTGGCTGTGTGTGTTGCACGTGTGTGTATGTAGTGTAATTGTGTGTGGATTAATCCCACATCGGGGGTTTAAGTAGGTGAATGTGTATGTTTATATAGTTAGCCAATGAACACTAGGTACTTGAAAGGTATAACACCTTTTGTGAGGCATGCCTGTGGTGGGTCGTTATTAGGATTTACTTTTCACATGTGCGCAGCTGAGCGGGGCTCGGAGCATTAAAAAAAAAGAGAAAAATCCATTAATACGTGCAAATCTTAATCCTGCACGGACTATTGTACAAAATAGTTATATAGTATTTTACGGGATCTTACAGGAACGCATTCCTCAACATTCTTCAGATTGCCAAGCGATTTCTTTGGCGAGCTGGTCCCTCCAAGTTACTCATTGCCAGCCAGCATGCCTCTTAACACTCAGTGCACTCCTTCCATCTGCCCATTCGTCCGCGGATGAAACGCTGAGCTGTAGTTGGTTTCCACTTCCAGAACTTCTCGTAGATTCTTGCGACATCGTGAAGTAATCTTGCAATCCTGCCGAAGGTTCTTAACACATAACAATTCTAAGGAGGGAGTAATGTGAGATCTCGCAAAATAGTATATAACTTTTTTGTACATTAGTTAGTGCACGATTGATAGTTGCACGTATTAATAGATTTTTCTCAATTTTAATAGAGTAAGTATTAAGACATATTATTTAATATGTTTTGAGCCCGACGATGGTATATTTTGTTGAATCAGAGTTGGGATAATTTCTCATTTAAATTGTACATTTATTTCCGCTATAATTGAGACTGAACGTATAGTCTTTCCAAATAAACTATTTTTATATATACATACAAATATTTCTCTTTTGATTATGTGTATGCATTTTTCTTTTATGCCTATATGGATACATATGTATTTATATATATATATAATTATGTGTATGTGTATGTGTATTTGTATTATTATGCATACTAATCCTAAACCCCTTATTAAAACCCTAAACCACCATCTAAAACTATGGGCTTGTTTGGGTATGGTCACCCCCATCTCTCCTTCACCCTCATCTCACCTCCTAGTTTGCCGGCCACCATTTCTACCCCCTCCCCATTTAAATCCTAGAACATTCTTTTCAAGGTCATTTTTCTCTCATTTTTCTAACCCTAAAATCCTTCTTTCATTTCAAAATTCCTTCTTTTCCCATTCATAGCATTCCTACAAAATTCAAAATCTCTTCATCAAGCACTAGGTGGAGAGTACACTACAAAAAATAGGGGAACCGCCGGCACTTTTTGTGGGATTTCCCGGCATTTATAAACGCCGGGGAATAAAGTACTGGCATTTTGGAAAACGCCGCAATGAGCGCCAGAGTTGCGCATGCCGAGGATTGTTGGCAGCCTACACCGACGCTTTTAAACACGTTAGTGTGGCGTCAGTATACACTGGAGGTTGCAAAATACCGATATATATATATATATATATATATATATATATATATATATATATATATATATATATATTAATATGTTAATTTTTTAAAAAAAATATTTTGAGGTAAAAAGGTACCTCGACATTTGTAAAAACATCGGGGCAGGTGTACATTTTTTTTGGTTGGGTGTTGGGTGTGTGTGTGTAGAATGAAGGAACCTAAGAGCTTATAGTAAATCCATAAAAATTTCTATACAAAATAATTTCCGTTAATCCATACAAAGAGTAAGAAATCTTATACATCCATACAAGGAGTCAGAAATCTTATACATATATACAGAGAGTAAGAAATCTTATACAAAACTAAACACAACCATCATCAAGTTGTTTACATGTATTCACCCTGTATCCCCAATTCCCTACTCATCTTTCTTGATGAAGCAAGAGGAGCCGCAGAATTGCTGAATAGCCTAACCTTGCAAAACAAAAAGAACAGAAAAATTTCCAATCCTCAATATAAAATATAGATTCCTATCTCTGGTAATGAGGATAGTCATCATATACTGCAAAATAAATGGTGTATAGTAGTTGAACCTACATCTGCATACCCTACTTGTGTATAAACTATCTCATACTATCATGCAAATAGTGATTCTAAATTAACGAATGGTAACAATTGTAAACATATATCATATGAAGGAATGTATAAATATACATATCATGTCTTCATGAGCTAAAATATACCACAATTCTAGATTTGGATTCACATATAACTTACCTAATGAGCTGCCTGCACTTCAGGCATTACTTTCCGCATTTCAAAGCATCACATTTAAATCATTTATGAACCTCAGGAGATAAAACCAGCTGCCTCTAGTTCAGAAATTAATCACTGCAAATCAACACCAATTCTACATTAAAAATATATCTACATACACAGCTTATTTCATCCAAATTGCCTCTAGTTCATATATTAATCACTGCAAATCAGAATTAGTGTCAGTAGGGACAACACAGGCTATAATTAAAACATAGAATAAAGTCAATCCAACATGAACAACCGTAGACACAATAAAGTCTGATATAGAAGTCATTATCATCTACGCACTTTTCAAACTCTCGATACCAAGAAAAATTGTTGGATATCAAATAAAATGAAATGAAGCTCAGTAATCTACAGTAGATTAACATGATGCATTATAGATTTCACTGCAAGTGGTTGACCTCATCTCTTCATTTAAAAATCTCACATATGTGTTTGGAACTATACCTCCTAAGAAGTATTAAGAAGTGGAAAGAAATTGTTGGGATATTAATGATGTAACAAACTGCCAAATTTACATACCATCCTGGGATCGAATTCAATTCACATGGTACAAACTCTTTCCACCAAAGAATAACCAAAGGCCCAAGGAAGAAAAATAATTACGACAAGATAATCTAATACTAAACATGTTTGCATGGAAGGAAAAAATAAAAAAATATCCTAATGATAACTAATTATACTAGGCATAACAATTATGAATACAATAGAAAATCATGAAAATAACTAATTAATTATACATATTTCCTTGATAATTATCATATCGACAAAAAAATATATATTTATTTTGTACCGTAAAGAATAGAAAAACAACAATTCATTTGATACGAATCTTGATATGTCAATATTCATATATCTTATGCAGCATGAACACTTTCAACATGTAGTGAGTAATGTAAAGCACTCGACATCAATAATTCTTCCATGCTACTTCAATTTGTATAATTATGTATGCTTTAAATTTTCGAAAGCACTCCAACCAATTGACTCATTGTGAACCTACCATCCATTTTATATTAACCACCAAGGTTAACCACGTTTCAAAATTTTAAAATTCCTTTTGACACTCCCGATTCTGATATCGTTATCGATAAGTTCAAATTGAAACAAAGAAGTCTTTTTTTAATCACACTATATAACATGTTAATTAGACTGATAAAATAAACAACAATGATTTAGCATGCAAATCAATGGATATTCAATTTTCCTTCATATTTATATAGTAACATTGACTTTGTACCATCAAACTTAGTTGTTAGACCACTTTCTATTATGTGCTATAATTGTTTCTAATTATTACATGTTGGTTCCATTCTTTAACCTACTTATAATCTTTAGTAGTTTAGAACTGGTATAGTACACTTTTTTTGAATTTTCTTAAGTGTATTGTGAAAATTTCTAGCAACCTTTTATTACAAAAGATGAAGATAGATCAATGTTGCCAAACAAAGACACTATAAGTAAGCAGTCTATTTTACTAACAGGTCTACTATATAAAAACGTACATACATATACAGGTAGGTGTTGTGTTTACTTCCAATTGCTTGTGCCTCTACACTAAATATAATATACAGAAAGGACAAAGGGAGAGAACCACCGCACCTTTGCAAAGTATTTTTGTGCATGGATTCTATTTTGCACTGCGGTCTTCGTACCAATATGCTCTGTGAAGTTGACAAAACAACAAAAACATAATTATAAGATACTCAAATTGAGTCCTATTTTCCATAACACACAGTATTCCAAGCCAACCTTCGATCCGCTGCCACGCCCTTCCATACAGCTTTAGAGCTTCCTTAAACTTGTTATGTTCTCGTCCGTTTTGAACGGGTGAGATCTCAACCGTCAGATCTTCATCATCATCATCCATCTTGATCATCCTCTTGATTATCGAGGTCCGTGCCAATCATGCTCATCGCCCGGGAATCCGTTCCCATTATTCTCATTCTTGCTTCGTTTCCGTCGTCAACTCAAGGCAAGTAACTTGCATTTCTTTTGTTGTATAATACAAGTACTAAATACCGTCTGTAGTGTAGCTTTTGACTCTAGATTTATTTTTGTGTAAATTCCTTATTAGATCTCGTCTCTATGTATTTATCCATCCGTAGTCGTCCCTCGTTACACACATGACATGAAATAACCTAGAAATAACACAATTCTTGTTACATATATGTATGTTGTTCGTGATCCATAATGTGTTGTATGATCTTGTATGCATGATGTGTTAGTTGTAATATAACTTATTGTAGACTTGTTTTTTTGATGAAACGGATAGAGTCTTAGGACTCCAGCCATGCATTAATAACCAAGATAATTACAATAGGGGGGTTTTACAAGCTGTAAAACTAACAACAAAGCAAAAACAACAATTACATACAAGACAATAGAGCTTATTGTAGACTTGTTAAACACCTCATACCATGTTACTGGACATCTACTATACCATGCTTGTGTTTTGTGTAGATTTGGATTTGTCGCACATGAACTATTCGATTTAATCCATAAGAGGATTTCTGTTATTGCTGCTTTCCCGTTTTTGTACAGTATCTTAGACCCTATTAAGGTCAGTAAATCAATTTTATTTGTGAATATAAATCATAGATCTCGCTGTCTATTTTCCAGATTTTCTGACAGATCTCAGTTTCAATTTGTGAGTTGCAAGTTATTTCTCTTTTACTACAGACATGTTAAAAATTTCAAATTCGGTTTTTATGGGAATTCTGTAGAGTTATTTATTTTTATACTCATGTTGAAGATAATATATTGATCCAATGTTTTTCTGGTTATAACTAGACTTGATTGGAATTAACCCCTATTTTTTGTGGATTTAATTAATGACCTTTATAAACTATTCTATGCTTGAGAACAACTACTATACTTTCAGAATTTTCATGATGTTCAGTAATGAACCTTAATTTCAACCTGATTCTATTTTCTGTTGATAAAAACTTTGTGAATATGAAATGTAGCCTACTGTATATATTTTATCAAACTTTTGACAGATCTAGATTTTGATTTGTATTTTGTAATCTGTTGCTGTTTTAGTACTGCTGTTTTTAAGATTTCAGATTTACAAATTTGTTGTATCTTACTATCTTCTGATTTTATTTGACTATACTATCCATATTGGAATATTATGAAATTTTATTTTCTGATACTAGACATATTAGGGGATACCTCAGATTTTTCTTGGACTTAATCAGTATGTTTTTATTCCGTTTTCCTATTTATGAACACAACCTTGTGATTTCTGGCTGAACATGTTTTCTGGATATAATTCTGTTTTGAGCCATGTTTCTGTGATTATTATATAACTTGTATATAGGTACTGGATTCGGTCGGGAGTCTATTTTCTAGATTTTCTGATCGATCCAGATTTGCATGTCTGTGGCAACGGGAATCCCAAATTTGGTGCGGTACTGTCTTGCTATCCAGAACTAGAGTTTTTGTTGTCTTAGTCTATTTTGAATCTTTCATCACCCGTTCGTGTCCTTTATTCATCTTGTACTTGTCCCTTTTTGTCTTAGCACATTTCTTGACTTGTTTATGCATGTCCATACTTGCTTTAAATAATAATAAGAAGAAGAAATTAAGCCGGGGTTTAAAGGAAAATATATAATAGTGGAAAATACAGAAACGTGTACTCGGAAGAGGATTCATAGATCCTACTCGGTAATTTAGAGCTTGATACTTGGTTATTTGGAGTTCGATACTTGGTTATTTGGAGCTTGACACGTGATTATTTGACACTTGCACACTTGACACGTAATACTTGATACTTGGAGCTTGATACTTGATACGTGGAGCTTGATACTTGATACTTGGAGCTTTTCCTTGAGTACACTATCCTCTATGATCCACTATGAAATCTAAAACGTAACTTGCATGAATGTAGAAACCATGTGGTAAATAAATGGGACGCATGAAGTGCTATCTAGATAGGACTAGATACAAGACTTGAAAACAATATGATCACTTGACCCTTACTACTTGTTACTTGTACGTGATACTTGATACTTGACACTTGTTGCTCGTTACTCGTTACATGATACTTGTTCATTTGACACTTGTTACATGCCACTCATATCCGTTCATCTTGCCTTGCTAGTTGTTCCTGTTCTTGACTTAGAGTTGGTTGCTCTATTTTGTTGTTACATCCCTTCCATGCTATACTTACTTCCGCTTTTACTATATTCTTGTTTATCTTTCCTGTACTTGTCGTCTGCACTACAAGCAGCCCATAACTTGTATTGACGGGAGTTTTGTTTCTCTTTCCCTTTTCCTGCAATTTATTAAATTGCAGATTATGGTGATCAGCTGCCCGATGGAGTAGGTGATCAAAGATTCTAGTTGGCTGGATTTCTTGCTGTATCTATTTATTTCTTGTTGCTTATCTTGAATAATTGTAATTTTCTTCATGGATATTTGTATTGGGCATTTTGTCCCAGACTTGTATTTTGTTCCAGACTTGATTATTTGAGATTCAGTATTCTTGCTTTCAAGTAATCTTGTTGACTATATTGATTCAGTTATGCATACATAGTTGACTATTTCTCTTGTATATCACTTGTTTATACTTGTACTCATTGTAAAGATCCTGACAGCTTATGAATGGTGAAAGCTATTCGCTGGACTTAGTCACGTATCCGTATCTCCTTTTTGAAAAGCGGGGCAGTACGCTAGCAGAATCAGAGTACTCCACTCCACATCGGCTAGAAAGGCAATCCTGGATCAGGTTGCATGTCCCGGGCTCAGTGAGGACGCTGAGTTCTTAAGGGGTGTGTGTGTAACACCCTGTACTTAAGAGTATATATATAATATTATATTGGGAGAATCTATAAGTGAGAAGTGAGTGTTTAATTAATATTGCCTATGATCAAAGGTCACCGGAAAGCTATAAAACCTTTTGTGAGGCAAGCCTATGGTGGGCCGTTGCTTTGATCTATTTTTCACGTGTGCGCACGTGTAGTCGTATGCACAATTGAGCGGGGCTCGGGGCGTTACAAGTGTTATTGTATTCTGTCTTACTGACGTAATTGTCCCTTGTTGACATTCCAAGTGCTTCATGCAGGCAGCTTTCTATGGAGCCGAGATGAAGAGATGATACGAGCACTTGCTTGACCTTGCTGTTCGGACGGCGGAGTAGTATAGGAAGAGTTGCGAAGAGGAGTGTGAACATGCTGGAGCTTTGAAGGAAAGTGTGAAGGAGTTGGAGAAGTGGTCAAAGGACAGCGCGAACGAGGGATAATCTGCCTACAGAACATTGTTGAGTGAGAAGGAAGCGCTAGAGTGCCAATTGGCTCATACTTAGTCGGAATTAGTGGGGGTTGCAGAAAAGATCGTCGATGGTGAGGAGTGTGGCTTTAGAAAAGCCGTCGAGCATATCAGACGGGGGTACCCCACCTCGACCTAGGTCTTCTTGAGCACGATCCGGATTTTGTTACTTCTCCTGCGACCCCTCACTCGATTCCTTCTGGTTAGTGGGCCGGTGTCGACCCTACTATCGAGGCTTCTGATGGCGCGGGTGTAGAACGCGCTCGTCCGCTCTCACTAGAGGTTTCACCCACGACCCCGACCGAGCTCCCTCCGGAGTTAGGATTGGGTGCTGGGTCCGTTCTTGAGAATGCGAGAGGCTCCGATGCTTATTCGGCTCCCGGGGGGGAGCCCTTCTCGTATTAGCTTATATGTTTGTTGTGATTTGCCAAACGCTGACATGCCATCGCTCCTTGTATTCAATCATTTTTGATGGAGTGATAATTTATTGAGTCTTAATCTCGCTGTGAATTTTGAAAATTTTTCGATGCTCTTTTGGATTCGGGGTGGTTCTCGGGCTTTAGACTTGGGAGTGAGGATTGCGTAAGACTCAGAGTTGAGGTAAGCTTTCCAAGTTTTGGACTTAGTAGTGAGAATTGCATCGGACTCAGAGTCGAGGTACTCTTTCCGAGGTTTAGACTTAGCAGTGAGAACTGCGTAATACTCAGAGTCGAGGTACCTTTTAGAGGTACTATTTCGGAGGTTTAGACTTAGCAATGAGAACAGCGTAAGACTCAGAGTCGAGGTACTCTTTCGAGGTAATTTTTTCAAGGTTTAGACTTAGTACTGAGAACTGCGCAAGACTCAGAGTTGAGGTACTCTTTAGAGGTACTCGTTCCGAGGTTTAGACTTAGGTTTCGAAGGTAATCTCAGACTAAATACACAGCATAAAAATTATAAAAAAATATCGAAACCTAGCCATGGATCCATGCAAAAACAATAAATCGTGTTTAGGAGTTATACCTTGTGTAACACCTCGCAAAATTGAGTAATGACAATTTTGACCACGGGTGTTACGCACATGTATTTTGTACTGTTACGAGTAGTATCCGTAACGTATTTTAAAATAATTTTTTTCTACGTATTTTTGTATTTTGATTCTTATATATATATATTTTTATTCACTTGAATTCGATTATGTATTTGAATTTAAATTTTAACTCAAATATTTAATTTTCTGTTTTTACGTGAATTGCACGTGTTTTCAATACACGTGTCGATTACGTATATTTTTTCATTATGTGAAATATTCGTAACTTTATTAAAATAAATATGTTTACGTAGGGTGTATTTCAATTTCTTCGTTGCTCAAATCCCTTTTGTATTGAATATTTATTGATATGTGCGGCGCACGTACTTGTAGTTCATGTATCGGTTGTATTAATTTTCAAAATAAAATTTATGAAGTATGCATATTTATATTTCTTTTGCCTAATTTTAATATACGGAATGATAAACCTTTATATTTTTTAACATTTTGGTTGCACGTGCTCTGCACATGTTTCTCTTTTATGCACGTGCAATAACTAATGAAATGTGCAATAAATTTTTT
Organism: Hemerocallis citrina; assembly: GCA_017893485.1. Lineage (NCBI taxonomy): Eukaryota > Viridiplantae > Streptophyta > Magnoliopsida > Asparagales > Asphodelaceae > Hemerocallis > Hemerocallis citrina. The sequence continues at coordinate 292,282,200 of CM030361.1, forward strand.
ATTATAGCTAATCTAAAATTTTCCTATTAAATTTATATTAAAATGAGTAATTTATGCATGTACATTAAATAAAAACTACAATTTTAGTGTGTATTTCATGTGCACACATAAAGCACGTGTACGTGTCTTGCCCACTTTTTTCTCTTGGCCAGGGATGCTTGAGAGTGAGAAGGGAGTGAGTGTGTGAGTGGATTAGTGGAGAGCTTATTTAGGAGTGTGGGTAGTTTCTTCAACCACTCGATAATTATCCTATAAATACCCCCCCACACTTAACTCTACATGAACAAAAAGAAACAAAATAATTTCTGCTCTTGCTATTGGACGTTTTCGGGAAATCTAGGAGGCTTGGAGTTTTGCTAGGAGTTCTCTTTTAAGGTGGGTATTTTTCCAACTTTCTAATATAATTTTATTAGTAGAATGCTAGATTGTAGAATATATATGTGTGAATTGTTAGATGCATGACAACTGTTATAGATTGAATATTCAAATTTAGATTATGTATTGTTGATTAAAGGTGTGAAATTATGATATGATTGATTTGGGGGCATTTTTATAAGTTTCTGTTTTAAGTTTTGGGAAATTTCCAAACGAACAATTTCTTATCGGCAGATTTGGATTCCTATATATCCACTCGTGTGGTACTTCATCATACGATTCATATAAAGAATTCAGTTCGGATGTAGGATACCTATCCAGAAGTTTTCGCAACTCAATCATGTATGATGGAATCATCAACGATTTGTGCTACAGATGGTCTGACGAGAAGAATGGAAGTGATTGACACGGGAGCTCCTCTAAGTGAATTGGATCCAAAATTGACGGGTTAGTGTGAGCTTATCCATGCGGTTATGCACTCTTCAAATAGGAATCCATTTTCTGTCAACCTTTCAAACTGCTGCTGAATCCATGGGCAGGCAAGAGACAACCTGGCGAACTAAAACAAAAAATCCATGGGTATTTGAACCCGAGTATCCGGGAAAAAGCTTGCACTTCAGAAAATCATATCTATTAAACTAAATAGAATATAGAGCTAGATTTTTTATAGGTGCATCCCGTATATGGCAAGAGCATCTCCTAAACCTTTCATAATATTTGGATTTCGTTTACTATTTTAATAAAATACAAACTTAGGTGTAACCCCTATTCCCGATTGTACGGGTTATTATTTTTTTTTTTGTATGTCTTTGATGTATTTTTCCCCTAATTATTGTATCTGGGCCTTTGTCTTGTTGTGGGCTTATTAGCTTCCATTTAATTATTATATTATTGTATTTTTTCTTGTGGCCCATCTGCACTCAAGCCCAACTCCTAATCTTATTGGGTATTGGATCCTAGTCTAGAGCTACCCACAATCTATTCCCCTAACCAACCCAGACTATTTCTCCCTCAAATCCCCCAACTTCCCCCGATCCCCTCTCCTGTTAACAAACAAACCCCCAACTCCCGTTACTCCATCTCTCCCTCCCGTTACTCTTCCCCCTCCTTCTCTGTTAAAACAAACCAAAAACAAAAACAACAGAGCCAAACAAACCCAAGCAAACTCTCCCTTTCTCTCTTCCGTTGTCTCTTCCTCTCCTGTTAACGAAACCAACCAAAACAAACAAACCCAATTCCCATCTCGCCTCATCACCCCATCACCGAAGCTTCACCCCGCCATTGCCGCTCAAGCTCCAACTCCGCTCGAGCTCTCCGCTCGACTGTGCCATCGCGCCGCCCCTCAAGCCTTTGTCTCCCAACCCTGATGCCACAGAACCCACCACCGTCATCCCGAAATCCTCCCATGTTTTTCAAACCGAACAGAGGACGCCGCCATCGTCGCCTCCCGTCACACTCGCGCCTCCGCCGTGCCGCAGTCACCGCGTCGCTCCTCGACGTGGTGTCGCCATCGTAGCACAGCCGACATCGCCGTCCCTATCTCTCTCTCTCTCTCCGTTTCGAAGTAGCGAACGACGAAGAAGAAGAAGAAAGGGCGGGGACGAATTTGGACCAACGGATCGCGCCAAGATCCGTGCCCCCTGATTGCTGTTCACTGTTCGTCCACAGCGAATTCCGGAGCTGCTGTTCCCTGTTCTGCCTGATCCTGTGCGGGGCGCATTTTAGATTCGCTGCTCCCGCTGTTCGCTGTTCTACCCGCACCAGATCCCGCCACTGCTGCATGCTTTTTTGGCTGATCCAGTGTGGGGAATAACTCCTTGTTCCTGCTTGCTGTTGGAGTTCTACGTACGTACTTTGCACGTGCCTCTTGGGATTGTTCCCCGGGATTCTGATCCCGTTATTCTTAATTATTCGAATCGACTATTACGAAAAAGGCAAGTCCATTGAACTATTCTTTTTATTCTAGTTCAAATTAATTGATCTCCTGCAAGTAGTTCCAAATTTATTATCGATAATTTTGCCTTGTGTCCCGTCTCGTTAAGAGTATCAAGGGTTTACACGAGCTAACCCGACGTACTCTTGACCTCTTTTATTATTCATTGAGTCAAACCCAAACCTAGACATGCATTTGATATGAATAAATAAATTTATACATGAGGAAAACATACCGTGATTAAATATATGCTATTTACATGAGATCTTGATACTAGAACTTGACAAATTAACTTGACTTGTTACTGGAGAAATACACTTGACTTGTTGACTTGGAAAAATTCACAATACTTGTTTTACATGAATCTTGATATATGTGTGATTCAATAGTTCGATAACTACTCACTTGATGGGTATAAACATGATAGTTTTTCTTGTTGCATGTATTGTTTGGCACAGAGGTTTCGACCCTGTAAATATGAGGATTAGCACACAAGATGTAAATGAGAATTTTAGTCTATTTGGCATGATTTCCCACCCAAGTGACAAATCTTAATTTGAAGTCACGAGCTATAAGATATAACATTTTTAGTCCCGCTAGTCTACATTTTCTTTTACTGCTGAATTATTATGCCATCGACATAATTGGTAATGAAATACCATGCAATTAGTGTTAGAATGCTATGAAACTTTTCAGGAACCTTGCACATATGCTGAGGGTTCACCCCAAATTTTTATAGATTTTTATAATACATTTAGACCTTGTTTCCACTCCTTAGGAATTGACATCTAGCTGCTGCCAGAACAGCTGAACCGTAAAGAACAGTACATTTGACCTAGATACTGTCCGAATTAGAAGAAAGTCCCTGAATATAACTTGTAGCCCTATCTGTCTACATGTCCATAATCTACTAGAAGTCCGAATTTGGAGTGTAATCTAGGAGATATCCCTGACTGTGTCAGCCATTTCAGATTTACTGTTTCTTGTTTATTATTGTGTAATATACCATTTTGCTACATTATCATTATTCACTTGACACTCTTATGACTACCTGCATGTACATGAATGACTTAGTAATAAAATAATAAATAAGCCGGAGTTTCTAAGGGTTGACCTAGTAGTGGACTGTCTCAGAAAATGTACTCGGTGGAAGGAGGAGAATTACTTGTGGAGACGTGAACTTGCTATCTTGTTATCTTGTTACATGAAAACTTGGTGTGGAAGGTGGAGAATTACTTGTGGAGACGTGAACTTGTTATCTTGTTATCTTGTTACATGGACTTGTTACATGGAAGGTGGAGAATACTTGTGGATACGTGAACTTGTTATCTTGTTATCTTGTTATCGTGATATACCGAGTACACGCTCTGTTGACCCCACCACGAAGTCTAAAACGAACACTGCTGTGCGTGCATCGAACCTGTAGAATGGGATGCAGTAGTAAATGCACTAGTTAGGAGAAACAATTTGATAATAGACCTAGTTGACATGTATACATACTTGATAAAGACCCTTGCTATTAGTACCATTATTGCCCTTGCAAATTTGATCTTGATTCATACCTCCTACATGTACCTTACTTCCTTTACTCTCTGTTTTCACTACTTGCTGTCCGTACTTGCTCTAAGGACATTTATTTTCCTTCTTTAGCTAATCCAGTCACAGGTGGACCTGAGGATCTACCAGAAGGAGTTGGAGAGCAGTACTTCTAGATTGGAGCAACTATTGAAAATAAATTATTCCCTTTCATGTTCTTTTCATTAATTGTAATTCTTTTATTTATTCAGAATTGTATCCCGGGCTTTTGACCCGAAATTGCTACTCGTTTCTCAGCAACATTATTATGTTGGAATATTTAATTTCGTGAATTCAATTATTGTTCTGTGATATTATTGATTGCGTGGCTGTGATTTAATTTCCTGAGTATTGTTGAGTTGAGAACTGGTACAGCTTATGAATGACATTAAAATCATTCGCTGGGCCTACGTCACGGGCTCGTATTCCTGTATTTTGGGAAGCGGGGCGTGATAGGTTTTTAGTGGTATCAGAGCCTGGGTTTTGAGTAATGTGTCGATCAAATATGACTATCTTATGGATGTCTGACTTTGATTGGTATATTACTCGATCTTGGTTCTAACCAGATTAACTCAACAATATGTACACCACGCGAGTCACATGAACATGTAATAACCAACATACTTCCCTTGCTTGATTCCTGTTGATCCCTTCGCATTCAGTTCCTTCATTCCCTAATCGTCCTGTTCCTTCCATTTATTCATAATCATGCAATCTGGATGCTAATTGTATTTTTCCCTGCATGCAATTCCCATGTCTTATTCATTGAATCTTCTATTAGGCATTATTCTTGTGCATTCTCTCCCTGCCCATGTGTTGTTCGATTCTGGTGCAGCTCATTCATTTGTGTCCTTCCGTTTCGTCGACCGTCATCGATTGGCAAGCGATGACATGCCAGCAGCTTGGGACATTACCACTGGTGGAGGTACTATTGTTTGCTCTAAAGTGTGCAAATAGAGTCCCCTACTTATTGGTGGCAGAGAGTTCGAAGCTGATTTAATTGTGATTAACAATTCGGGTTTCGACGTCATACTGGGAATGGACTGGCTAGGCGTCACCCACGCAGTGATTGACTGTCAGAAGAAGAAGGTGACCTTCAAGCTTCTTGGGCAACCTGAGTTCGAGTTTCATGCGAGTGAGACGCCGTCTGGACGTGTCGAGAGCCCGATTTCCCCAAAGGCTTGTGCACTTGAGTCAATGTGCACTGATGGTAAAGTTGTGCCCGTGGTTGTGCGGGACTTCCTTGATGTATTCCCTGATGAGTTGCCTGGGATTCCACCAGACCGAGACGTAGTGTTCAGCATTGAAGTTCAGCCAGGCACTATACCAATCTCGAAGATCCCATACCGCATGGCGCCAGCTGAATTGGCCGACCTGAAGGTACAAATCCAAGAGTTATTGGACAGAGGCTTTATCAGGCCAAGTGTTTCGCCGTGGGGAGCTCCAGTGTTGTTTGCCACCAAGAAGGACGGTAGTCGCAGGCTCTGCATCGACTATCGGGAGCTGAACCAGGTTACGGTGAAGAACAGGTACCCACTACCAAGGATTGATGATCTGTTCGATCAGCTGGGAGGTGCATCCGTATTCTCAAAGTTGGATCTTCGCTCGGGTTATCATCAAGTCAAAGTAAAGACTGAAGATATTCTGAAGACAGCTTTCCGCACAAGATATGGACACTATGAATTTTTAGTGATGCCCTTCGGCGTTACTAATGCACCGGCAGTATTTATGAGCTTGATGAACAGGGTATTCTCACCATTCTTGGATCAGTTTGTCGTGGTATTCATAGACGACATCCTAGTGTACTAACGGAACATGGAGGATCATGCCAAGCACTTGAAGATTGTCTTGCAGACCCTGAGAGAGAATCAATTGTACGGGAAGCTCAGCAAGTGCGAGTTTTGGTTGAATCGCATTGCTTTCTTGGGTCATGTTGTCTCTGGTGAGGGTGTAGCAGTTGATCCGTCGAAGATTTCTGCTGTTAATGATTGGCCAGTACCGAAGTCAGTGCCAGAAGTGCGGAGTTTCCTTGGATTGGCAGGATATTACAGGAAGTCCGTTCAAGAATTCTCAAAGATTGCAGGACCTTTGACCAACTTGACGAAGAAGGAGCAGAGATTTTTCTGGGATGGTGCCTGTGAGGAGGCTTTTGTGGAATTGAAGAACCGGTTGACATCAGTGCCTGTGCTGACGATACCAGATAGTTCTGGAGGATTTGTGATTCACTGCGATGCCTCAGGTAGAGGTTTGGGCACAGTTCTGATGCAGAAGAGCAGAGTTGTAGCATATGCTTCAAGGCAGCTGAGACCGCATGAAAAGAACTACCCTACCCACGATCTGGAACTTGCAGCAGTGATATTTGCTCTAAAGTCATGGAGGCACTATTTGCTCGGAGATAGAGTCGAAATTTTCACAGATCACAAGAGCCTCAAATATGTGTTCACGCAGAAGGATCTGAACATGAGACAGAGGAGATGGTTAGAATTGATGCCCGATTTCGACATCGATTTACAGTACCATCCGGGCAAGGTGAATCTGGTGCCCGATGCCTTGAGTAGGAGGCCTATTGCAATGTTTCTGACCAAGCAGGAGGAGATATTAGAAGATATGAGGAGAATGGAACTGGAAGTCATTCTCCCAGGTGCAGCGACGCAGTTTATGATGTTGCAGTTGCAATCTTCGTTAGTGGAGCAGATCAAGGCAGCTCAGGCAGATGATCAGCAACTGCAGGAGTTCCGCAGTGAAGTGGAGGCAGCTCTGAGATCTGACTTAATCATCCATTCAGAAGGGTCACTCCGTTTTGGATCCAGGTTATGTGTTCCTAGAGGTGAGGTCAGACAGAGATTACTCGAAGAAGCACATCAGTCTCAATACTCTATCCATCCAGGAGGTACCAAAATGTACAGGGACTTGAAGCAACACTTTTGGTGGCATGGAATGAAAAGAGCTGTGGCAAGGTTAGTGTCACAATGCCTTATTTATCAGCAAGTGAAGGCGGAGCATCAGAGGACCGCTGGATTATTGCAACCTCTTCCGATTCCAGAATGGAAATGGGAGAATATTAATATGGACTTCGTGACAGCATTGCCCAGGAGTCCCAAGGGTCATAACGCTATCTGGGTGATAGTGGGCCGGTTGACGAAGAGTGCCCACTTCATCCCATTCAGGGTGGGTCAGTCTACTGAGAGCCTGGCAGAGCGGTATATTCAGGAGATAGTGAGACTGCACAGTGTTCCCATCAGCATCGTATCCGACAGGGATACGAGGTTCAGGTCGCATTTTTGGAAGAGTCTTCAGCAGAGTCTGGGGAGCAGGTTGAACTATAGCACAACATTTCACCCCCAGACGGACGGGCAGTCCGAGAGGACGATTCAGACACTGGAGGATATGTTGCGATCCTGTGTTCTCCAATTTGGTGGTTCTTGGGAAGATTACTTGCACCTGGTCGAGTTTTCATACAACAACAGTTATCAGGCGAGTATCAATGCGGGTCCATTTGAAGCACTCTATGGTCGTAAATGTAGGTCCCCAGTCTGTTGGGACGACATTGGCGAGAGGAAACTCTTGGGACCAGAGTTGATTACGAAGACAGTTGATGCAGTAGCTCAGATCCGGAAGCATCTGCAAGCCGCTCAGGACCGGTAGAAGAAATGGGCTGACTGTCGTCGCAGACCTCTAGAGTTTGAGGCAGGTGATCACGTGTTTCTGAAGGTATCACCTTGGAAAGGTGCCATCCGATTTGGTGGAGGAGGTAAACTGAGTCCCCGATTTATTGGCCCTTTTGATATTGTGGAGCGTGTGGGCAAGGTGGCCTACCGACTTGCACTACCACCAGCTTTGTCTGGAGTTCATGACGTATTCCACGTCTCTCAACTCAGGAAATATGTTAGAGATGACAGCCATGTAGTTGATTACTCAGAGTTGTCCATGAGACCAGACTTGTCTTGCGAAGTCCAGCCAGTTGCTGTTGTGGACAGACGCGAGAAAGTGCTGAAGAACAAAGTGATCAAACTCGTTTGCGTCTCTTGGAATCCTCACTCGCCCGGTGAGTCGACTTGGGAATTGGCGGAAGAAATTCAGAAGAAATTCCCTCATCTCTTTGAGTAATTGTATTTGTGTTGTTTAATTGTTTTTCTTTCCTTTTCGGGGTACCTACGATCCATCGATTTGAATTTCGAGGACGAAATTCTTCTTGTAAGGTGGGTAGGATTTGTAACCCCTATTCCCGATTGTACGGGTTATTAATTTTTTTTTGTATGTCTTTGATGTATTTTTCCCCTAATTATTGTATCTGGGCCGTTGTCTTGTTGTGGGCTTATTAGCTTCCATTTAATTATTATATTATTGTATTTTTTCTTGTGGCCCATCTGCACTCAAGCCCAACTCCTAATCTTATTGGGTATTGGATCCTAGTCTAGAGCTACCCACAATCTATTCCCCTAACCAACCCAGACTATTTTTCCCTCAAATCCCCCAACTTCCCACGATCCCCTCTCCTGTTAACAAACAAACCCCCAACTCCCGTTACTCCATCTCTCCCTCCCGTTACTCTTCCCCGTCCTTCTCTGTTAAAACAAAACAAAAACAAAAACAACAGAGCCAAACAAACCCAAGCAAACTCTCCCTCTCTCTCTCTTTCGTTCTCTCTCCCTCTCCTGTTAACGAAACCAACCAAAACAAACAAACCCAACTCCCATCTCGCCTCATCACCCCATCACCGAAGCTTCACCCCGCCATTGCCGCTCAAGCTCCAACTCCGCTCGAGCTCTCCGCTCGACTGTGCCATCGCGCCGCCCCTCAAGCCTTCGTCTCCCAACCCTGACGCCACAGAACCCACCACCGTCGTCCCGAACTCCTCCCCTGTTCTTCAAACCGAACAGAGGATGCCACCGTCGTCGCCTCCCGTCACACTCGCGCCTCCGCCGAGCTGCAGTCACTGCGTCGCTCCCCGACGTGGTATCGCCATCGCAGCACAGCCGACGTCGCCGTCCCTATCTCTCTCTCTCTCTCTGTTTCGAAGTAGCGAACGACGAAGAAGAAGAAGAAAGGGCGGGGACGAATTTGGACCATCAGATCGCGCCAAGATCCGTGCCCCCTGATTGCTGTTCGCTGTTCGCCCACAGCGAATCCCGGAGCCGCTGTTCCCTGTTCTGCCTGTTCCTGTGCGGGGCGCATTTTTGATTCGCTGCTCCCGCTGTTCGCTGTTCTACCCGCACCAGATCCCGCCGCTGCTGCTTGCTGTTTTGGCTGATCCAGTGTGGGGAATAACTCCTTGTTGCTGCTTGCTGTTGGAGTTTTATGTACGTACTTTGCACGTGCCTCTTGGGATTGTTCCCCGGGATTCTGATCCCGTTATTCTTAATTATTCGAATCGACTACTACGAAAATGGCAAGTCCATTGAACTATTCTTTTTATTCTAGTTCAAATTAATTGATCTCCTGCAAGTAGTTCCAAATTTATTATCGATAATTTTGCCTTGTGTCCCATCTCGTTAAGAGTATCGAGGGTTTACATGAGCTAACCCGACGTACTCTTGACCTCTTTTATTATTCATTGAGTCAAACCCAAACCTAGACATGCATTTGATATGAATAAATAAATTTATACATGAGGAAAACATACCGTGATTAAATATATGCCATTTACATGAGATCTTGATACTAGAACTTGACAAATTAACTTGACTTGTTACTGGAGAAATACACTTGACTTGTTGACTTGGAAAAATTCACAATACTTGTTTTACATGAATCTTGATATATGTGTGATTCAATAGTTCGATAACTACTCACTTGATGGGTATAAACATGATAGTTTTTCTTGTTGCATGTATTGTTTGGCACATAGGTTTCGACCCTGTAAATATGAGAATTAGCACACAAGATGTAAATGAGAATTTTAGTCTATTTGGCATGATTTCCCACCCAAGTGACAAATCTTAATTTGAAGTCACGAGCTATAAGATATAACATTTTTAGTCCCGCTAGTCTACATTTTCTTTTACTGCTGAATTATTATGCCATCGACATAATTGGTAATGAAATACCATGCAATTAGTGTTATAATGCTATGAAACTTTCCAGGAACCTTGCACATATGCTGAGGGTTCACCCCAAATTTTTATAGATTTTTATAATACATTTAGACCTTGTTTCCACTCCTTAGGAATTGACATCTAGCTGCTGCCAGAACAGTTGAACCGTAAAGAACAGTACATTTGACCTAGATACAGTCCGAATTAGAAGAAAGTCCCTGAATATAACTTGTAGCCCTATCTGTCTAGATGTCCATAACCTACTAGAAGTCCGAATTTGGAGTTGTAATCTAGAAGATATCCCTGACTGTGTTAGCCATTTCAGATTTACTGTTTCTTGTTTATTATTGTGTAATATACCATTTTGCTGCATTATCATTATTCACTTGACACTCTTATGACTACCTGCATGTACATGAATGACTTAGTAATAAAATAATAAATAAGCCGGGGTTTCTAAGGGTTGACCTAGTAGTGGACCGTCTCAGAAAATGTACTCGGTGGAAGGTGGAGAATTACTTGTGGAGACGTGAACTTGCTATCTTGTTATCTTGTTACATGAAAACATGGCATGGAAAGTGGAGAATTACTTGTGAAGACGTGAACTTGTTATCTTGTTATCTTGTTACATGGACTTGTTACATGGAAGGTGGAGAATACTTGTGGCACTACAAAAGAAAGTAGCTTTCCCGGCGCTTTTTTGCGTCTATACCAGCGTTTTTTTACGCCGGTGAAACTTTCACCAGCGTTTACAATAGCGCCGGTCGAATTGCCGCCGAAGCGGGCGTCGCTGAAACGAAGGGGTCTCCACCGGCGTTTTTGGTGGACGCCGGTAAATGTTAGGACTACACCGGCGGTCACAAAACGCCGGTGTATATCGGTCTCTGGGTGCTGTTCTTGTGCACCTATATACATACACCGGCGGTCGTAAATCGCCGGTATTTATCCATTCACCGGCGTATATGAAAACGCCGGTGTAGATCGAAAGTATACCGGCGGTCAAGAAACGCCGGTGTATGTGCGTTTATGAGTGCCTGCTTTTTCCTGTTTACGAACACCGGCGCGACCAAAAAACGCCGGTGTAGGTATATACGTCGGCGTTTATAAAACACCGGTGTACGTCTGTGCCGTTACAACTGATAACGTTCGCCGGCGTGCGTTGAAACGCCGGTGTATCACACACTCCAACAATTAGATTATATAGACCGCCGTTTTTTAAAATGCCGTTCTGGCTATGCCCGTTTATTTTCGATACTCCGCTTTTCCGTTCGATTTCAATTCACAGTTTCATTTACAAAACCTGTAAACTAATTCTCACAACTGATTCAATCAATTTCGTTGCATACTACTGCGCAAACCACAACCAAACACAAGAATAATTAAAGATAATCAAGTTTCACACGTGTCATATCAACGTCCAAATTCATTGATTAATTAACAGTGTCATAATTAACAAATTAATATAGAGACTAACATCCAAAATATCCAAACAAACCAGTCTGACAAATATCCAAAATATCCCAAATTCAAAGTATGACATAACTCTCATAAAAAAACCAGTCTGACATAACAACAGCAAGGAGGAGGACATAAGAACAACAACCATACAGCAAGGAGGACATAAGAACAGCAAGGAGGACCGCAGATTCATACCCCTCGAGTAGCTTCAGCTCTGATCATCAAAATTTCCTTCATCTTGACGACCGCTCTGTGAAAAAAAAAAACAATAGTTTAATTGAACAGTAGATCACAATACAGAATATACATATTTTTTGAACTTGCAAAAAGAACTACCTGTATCTCGAATTATAAGATCAAAGTGCCAACTGCAAATGGAATTGTTAGTGATATATACAGAGATAAAATAATTACATTGCAATGCTAAAAATCTAGTACTTAATTTTGTTTTTAAATATATCTAAAATAACAAAACAAATGAAAATTCAGTATCTAACTTGAAACCTTTATATTCTCCTCTGATTGGGAATATCCACTATCTAAAACGGTAAAACAAATGAAAATTCAGTATCTAAGCATGTCCTTCATGGATTGTTCAGACAATCCATGAAACTGTCATCGTGGACGGAAACCAAATATAAGAAAAATAAGAAAAATAAGATAGGGCTCATATCAAGTGTATTTTTAGGGAACTGTCATCGTGGAAGGAAACCAAATATATATAGAAGCCAGAAATGGAAACAGAAAGAAGAAAGGTAGAGACTTTGGATACACCAGGCTACCATAGCGGCATTTTCCTCATCTCTCTCTCATCCCTTCTTTCCCTTCAGCACACGAACAGAAAGAGACATCAGCAACCACCTTAAGAGCGACAAGAACAACAATAATAATAAATTATTATGAACAAGATGTCTCTATATGGGTTTCCAGATCTCCACTCGAGCCCACTCTTTCTAATCATAACCCAATTAAGAACATAGACAACATCCGCTAAACAATCCAATCTTAACCCAGTCAAAATTTGCCATCCTGGATCTTAATGAAATACACTTCATTAACAGTGAAAGAAAATGAGGATGCTAGCAGCATACTTAGTTTGGAAGTGAACCCATTTTTTGTTAAAAAATCATGCCAAAGATGGCAATCAGCTTCATTAACAGTATCTGAAAATGAAAATTTCCATTATCTGAGCTTATATGTTGCTCTACTAATTCACTGTGCCCAACTAAATCTAAAACCCAATTGTTGTGCGTATCCGGAGGATTTTGGCATACGTACCTATAGCATCCTCAGTTCACAGTAAACCCGTTTTGGTCAAAAAAACATGCCAAGATCACAATCAGATGCATGAAAATAAGCTTCACTAACAACAAAAGAAAAAACTGGGGATGCTATGCAGCATACTTAGTTTGGAAGTGAACCCATTTTGTGTTAAACAATCAGGTTACATTGACAGTATCTGAAAATAAAAATTTCTCCATTATCTGAGCTTATATGTTGCTCTACTACTTTTTTAGCCCAACTATATCGCAAAACCCAAGTGTTGTGCATATCCGGCCGGAGGATTTTGGCATACGTACCTATATAATATCCTCAGTTCACAGTGAACCCATTTTTGGTATAAAAACATACATGCCAAGAAGACAATCAGGTGCTTGAAATCAGGTTCACTAACAGTTAGTGAAAATGGGACCATAAAATAGCTTAAGAAGACCATCAGGTTTGTGAAATAAGCTTCACTAACAGTGAAAGAAACTGGGGATGCTATGCAGCATACTTATTTTGGAAGTGAACCCATTTTGTGTTAAAAAAACCATGCCAAAGATTGCAATCAGGTTACATTGACAGTGTCTGAAAATGAAAATTTCTCCATTATCCGAGCTTATATGTTGCTCCACTACTTTTTTAGCCCAACTATATCGCAAAACCCAAGTGTTGTGCATATCCGGCCGGAGGATTTTGGCATACGTACCTATATAATATCCTCAGTTCACAGTGAACCCATTTTTGGTATAAAAACATATATGCCAAGAAGACAATCAGGTGCTTGAAATCAGCTTCACTAACAGTTAGTGAAAATGGGACCATAAAATAGCTTAAGAAGACCATCAGGTTTGTGAAATAAGCTTCACTAACAGTGAAAGAAACTGGGGATGCTATGCAGCATACTTATTTTGGAAGTGAACCCATTTTGTGTTAAAAAAACCATGCCAAAGATTGCAATCAGGTTACATTGACAGTGTCTGAAAATGAAAATTTCTCCATTATCTGAGCTTATATGTTGCTCTACTACTTTTTTAGCCCAACTATATCGCAAAACCCAAGTGCATATCCGGCCGGAGGATTTTGGCATACGTACCTATATAATATCCTCAGTTCACAGTGAACCCATTTTTGGTATAAAAACATACATGCCAAGAAGACAATCAGGTGCTTGAAATCAGGTTCACTAACAGTTAGTGAAAATGGGACCATAAAATAGCTTAAGAAGACCATCAGGTTTGTGAAATAAGCTTCACTAACAGTGAAAGAAACTGGGGATGCTATGCAGCATACTTAGTTTGGAAGTGAACCCATTTTGGCTAAAAAATCATGCCGAAGATAGCAATCAGGTTACATTGACAGTATCTGAAAATGAAAATTTCTCCATTATCTGAGCTTATATGTTGCTCTACTACTTTTTTAGCCCAACTATATCGCAAAACCCAAGTGTTGTGCATATCCGGCCGGAGGATTTTGGCATACGTACCTATACAATATCCTCAGTTCACAGTGAACCCATTTTTGGTATAAAAACAAACATGCCAAGAAGACAATCAGGTGCTTGAAATCAGCTTCACTAACAGTTAGTGAAAATGGGACCATAAAATAGCTTAAGAAGACCATCAGGTTTGTGAAATAAGCTTCACTAACAGTGAAAGAAACTGGGGATGCTATGCAGCATACTTATTTTGGAAGTGAACCCATTTTGTGTTAAAAAAACCATGCCAAAGATTGCAATCAGGTTACATTGACAGTATCTGAAAATGAAAATTTCTCCATTATCTGAGCTTATATGTTGCTCTACTACTTTTTTAGCCCAACTATATCGCAAAACCCAATTGTTGTGCATATCCGGCCGGAAGATTTTGGCATACATACCTATATACCATCCTCAGTTCATGGAAGAAAAATACGAATATGGCTCATAGCAAGTGTAGTTTTAACTGGAATTGTCATCGTGGAAGGAAACCAAATATAGAAGCCAGAAAGAGGAATGGTAGAGAATGAGGATACACCAGGCTACCATAGCGGCATTTTCCTCATCTCTCTCTCATCCCTTCTTTCCCTTCAGCACACGAACACATAGAGACATCAGCAACAACAGTAAGAGCGACAAGAACAACAATAATAATAAATTATTATGAACAAGATGACTCTATATGGATTTCCAGATCTCCACTCCAACTCGTCTCTTTCTAATCACAGCCCAATTAAGAACAATTGTTCACAGTCACTGTTAAAGAAACATATATGCTCAGATTATGAAAACATATATGCTCAGATTATGGAAATTTTCAGTCACTGTTAAAGAAACTAAGTAGGCTGCATAGCATCCCCAGTTTCTTTCACTGTTAGTGAAGCTTATTTCACAAACCTGATGGTCTTCTTAAGCTATTTTATGGTCCCATTTTCACATCCTCCAAATCAGTACAACAACACGGCTGAACAATCCTTGTTTGCAGGTCATACAATGTCATCTATACCATGTTATGTGCAAAAGTGGGGTTGGCACATACGATGCAAGGCCGACAAGTATTAGTTGTTTGGAATACAGATTTCAGGAAATGCCCCTTGTTTCTGAACTCAAACATCACATTAATAAACATCTTCTCTAATAATGGCTACACTTGTGGAAGCTCTCTCTAAGCCACAATTCTTCAAGGTTTTGTTGCCTACTTCTTTACAGAAGCTGGTACTCTATTCTCCTCTCTTTCTAGTACTTAGTCGCTTAGTCGGTATTTCGTTCATGTATCACATTAATTGAGTAGGCAACAAACTCCCTGAAATATTTAGTTTCCATTGCAGCTGATACCTTCTGAATTTAACAAGCATATCATCAAAGATGGGCTTGAAAAAGCCACCATGTTGAGCCCTTACACGAAAACCTCTTGGTCTATCAAAATTCAAAAAGAGGCTGAATGCTTCTACTTTGAAGAAGGATGGCAAGAATTTATGGAAGCCCATAGCTTAAAGATTGGATACATGATCACCTTTCGCTACGAAGGATACGAGATCTTCACCTTCACTGCATTTGACTTTACTGCATGTCAAGTGGACTTCACTGATGGTCTTCTTAAACTAAACTTCTGCTTTTAGTTTAGGCGATCATCAGTGAAGTCCACTTGACATGCAGTAAAGTCAAATGCAGTGAAGGTGAAGATCTCGTATCCTTCGTAGCGAAAGATGATCATGTATCCAATCTTTAAGCTATGGGCTTCCACAAATTCTTGCCATCCTTCTTCAAAGCAGAAGCATTCAGCCTCTTTTTGAATTTTGATAGACCAAGAGGTTTTCGTGTAAGGGCTCAACATGGTGGCTTTTTCAAGCCCATCTTTGATGATATGCTTGTTAAATTCAGAAGGTATCAGCTGCAATGGGAACTAAATATTTCAGGGAGTTTGTTGCCTACTCAATTAATGTGATACATGAACGAAATACCGACTAAGCGACTAAGTACTAGAAAGAGAGGAGAATAGAGTACCAGCTTCTGTAAAGAAGTAGGCAACAAAACCTTGAAGAATTGAGGCTTAGAGAGAGCTTCCACAAGTGTAGCCATTATTAGAAAAGATGTTTATTAATGTGATGTTTGAGTTCAGAAACAAGGGGCATGTTTGAGTGAAAGACATTGGGGATGCTATGCAGCATACTTATTTTGGAAGTGAACCCATTTTGTGTTAAAAAAACCATGCCAAAGATTGCAATCAGGTTACATTGACAGTATCTGAAAATGAAAATTTCTCCATTATCTGAGCTTATATGTTGTTCTACTATTTTTTTAGCCAAACTATATCGCAAAACCCAAGTGTTGTGCATATCAAAATGGGTTACAATAAAACAAAATGGGTTCACTTCAACAACAGCAACAACAGCAAGTGGGAACCAAATATAGAACAATTGGGTTTTGAATGGAGATTGTAGTCATAGATCAATTCTTCATGGAAGAGAAATACGAATAGGGCTCATAGCAAGTGTAGTTTTAACTGGAATTGTCATCGTGGAAGAAAACCAAATATAGAAGCCAGAAAGAGGAATGGTAGAGAATGAGGATACACCAGGCTACCATAGCGGCATTTTCCTCATCTCTCTCTCATCCCTTCTTTCCCTTCAGCACACGAACACATAGAGACATCAGCAATAACAGCAAGAGCGACAAGAACAACAATAATAATAAATTATTATGAACAAGATGTCTCTATATGAGTTTCCAGATCTCCACTCCAACTCGTCTCTTTCTAATCACAGCCCAATTAAGAACAATTGTTCACAGTCACTGTTAAAGAAACATATATGCTCAGATTATGAAAAATTTTCATTTTCAGATACTGTTAAAGAAGCTGATTTCATGCATCTGATTGCTATCTTCGGCATGATTTTTTAGCCAAAATGGGTTCACTTCCAAACTAAGTATGCTGCATAGCATCCCCAGTTTCTTTCACTGTTAGTGAAGCTTATTTCACAAACCTGATGGTCTTCTTAAGCTATTTTATGGTCCCATTTTCACCTCCTCCAAATCAGTACAACAACACGACTGAACAATCCTTGTTTGCAGGTCATACAATGTCATCTATACCAGGTTATGTGCCAAAGTGGGGTTGGGCATACGATGCAAGGCCGACAAGTATTAGTTATTTGTGAGTATGCAAGAGGATGCAGCTATGAACATGGGCTCATATCAAGTGTAGTATTACGGACTGTCATCGTGGAAGGAAACCAATTTAATATAGAAGCCATATATGGAGCCAGAAAGAGGGATGGTAGAGAATGAGGATACACCAGGCTAACATAGCGGCATTTTCCTTATCTCTCTCTCATCCCTTCATTCTCTTCAACACACGCATACAAAGAGACATCAGCAACAACAGCAAGAGGGGGTTGGTCCAACAATAAGTGTAGATTATAATAAACGAGATGTCTCTATTTTGGGTTTCCAGATCTCCACTCCAGCCCTTTCTTTCTAATCACAGCCCACTTAAGAAACATAGACGAAATGCTTATAGACGACAGCCACAATGCAGACTCACAAACACTAGTACGTGTCTTTCATGCATTCAAGTAACATAATCTCTTTAAAAATACCAATTTTAAGACTTACCGATGTTTTTTGACAGTGGGCGGCGTGCTACCCTCACTCTCATATGTTTGCCTGCCACTATTATTTAGTGGCTGCTCATCCCCATGGCTATCGTTGCCATCATTTATATTTACCCTCTTTCCACGCCTCGACATGTTGTACCTGTCAAGGATTCGATAACTTCCTCAGATATGCAAATTTAATTAATAACATGTTTATAATAACTATCATAAAATTTGTACTTTAGTAGGATTAACAAACCAACATAATTGTAAAAAAATTAAAAAAAATAGATTTGCAGATCTGATGACTCATGAACTATTCTGTTCATGACTACTAATAATCAATTATCTCATAATAATAATAATAATAATAATAATAATAATACTAAACAAAAGAAACAGTAAAAGAAAAATTAAAATGTCTAGTATGTAAGCATATATTTTGCAGACTGAACCAATTGTTGTACATAGCCGGAGGATTTTGGCATAGAGCTATAGCATCCTCAGTTCACAGTGAACCCATTTTGGTCAAAAAACATGCCAAAATGACAATCAGATGCATGGGATAAGCTTCAATTCATTAACAGTGAAAGAAACTGGGGATGCTATGCAGCATACTTAGTTTGGAAGTGAACCCATTTTGTTAAAAAACCATGCCAAGGATTGCAGTCAGGTTACTTTAACAGTATCTGAAAATGAAAAATTTCCCATTATCTGAGCTTATATGTTGCTCTACTACTTCTTCAGCCCAACTAAATCTAAAACCCAATTGTAGCCGCATATCCGGCCGGAGGATTTTGGCATACGTACCTATACCATCCTCAGTTCACAGTGAACCCATTTTGGTAAAAAAAACATGCCAAGATGACAATCAGATGCATGAAAATAAGCTTCACTAACAACAAAAAAAGAAAATGGGGATGCTAGCAGCATACTTAGATTGGAAGTTAACCCATTTTGGTATAAAAAACCATGCCAAAGATTGACAATCAGGTTACTTTAACAGTATTTGAAAATGATAAATTTTCCATTATCAGAGCTTATATGTTGCTATACTACTTCTTCAGCCCAACTAAATCTAAAACCCAATTGTTGTGCGTATCCGGAGGATTTTGGCATACGTACCTATAGCATCCTCAGTTCACTTAGTCTGGAAGTGAACCTATAGAAAATGGGGATGCTAGCAGCATACTTAGTTTGGAAGTGAACCCATTTTGTGTTAAAAAACCATGCCAAAGATTGCAATCAGGTTACTTTAACAGTATCTGAAAATGAAAATTTCCATTATCTGAGCTTATATGTTGCTCTACTACTTCTTTAGCCCAACTAAATCTAAAATCCAATTGTTGTGCATATCCGGCCGGAGGTTTTTGGCATACGTACCTATAGCATACTCAGTTCACAGTGAACCCATTTTGGGTAAAAAAACATGCATGCCAAGAAGACAATCAGATGCATGAAATCCGCTTCACTAACAGTGAAAGAAACTGGGGATGCTATGCAGCATACTTAGTTTGGAAGTGAACCCATTTTGTGTTAAAAAACCATGCCAAAGATTGCAATCAGGTTACTTTAACAGTATCTGAAAATGAAAATTTCCCATTATCTGAGCTTATATGTTGCTCTACTACTTCTTTAGCCCAACTAAATCTAAAACCCAATTGTTGTGCATATCCGGCCGGAGGATTTTGACATACGTACCTATAGCATCCTCAGTTCACAGTGAACCCATTTTGGGTAAAAAAACAAACATGCCATGAAGACAATCAGATGCATGAAATCAGCTTCATTAACAGTAAAAGAAGATGAAAATTTCCATTATCTAAGCATATATTTTTCTATTAATTCTTCATCTCAACTAAACCGTTCATGCTAAGGAAATCGAAATGAATAAACTGAAAAAAGCTGCCTTTTTTGGAAAATAAGGGAAATCAAGAGATCATACCGAAGAGAGAGAGAGGGAGCGGGGCGACGAAGGCGGGGGCGTAGGAGAGAGAGAGAGAGGGGGCGACCGCCGATTCACCTCCAAATAGAGAGAGGGAAGAAGGAAATCGAAAAGGACGAAGGGAATAAGGGACGATTTCGAAAGGTCGAAGGCCGTCGAAGAGGACGAAGCGGCGGAGGCAAACGCGCGGGAAGTAGAGCGAGGAAGGAGGGAAACGAAGCGCCTCTTTCTTTTTTTTTTTTTTGGGGTATTGGGAAAATGGCGAGCGAAAGATTAGGGTTCGCGGGTTTTATTCCCAGTTATTCACCGGCATTTTAATTGGAAACGCCGGTGAATGTGTCCGTATATTCGCCGGCGTTAATAATAAAAAACGCCGGTGAATAATAAACTTCACCGGCGTGTTTAGGTAAAACGCCGGTGAATACTAACATACGCCGGCGTTTTAAATCGACCGCCGGTGTATGACCATCCCATCTGACGCCCAATTCCTACTCGCTCCCTACCCCGGCGCTACTAGTAAAATGCGGGGAATAATCACCGGTAAAAGCAGTATCTTTTGTAGTGTGGAGACGTGAACTTGTTATCTTGTTATCTTGTTATCTTGTTATCGTGATATACCGAGTACACGCTCTGTTGACCCCACCACGAAGTCTAAAATGAACACTGCTGTGCGTGCGTCGAACCTGTAGTATGGGATGCAGTAGTACATGCACTAGTTAGGAGAAACAACTTGATAATAGACCTAGTTGACATGTATACATACTTGATAAAGACCCTTGCTATTAGTACCATTATTGCCCTTGCAAATTTGATCTTGATTTATACCTCCTACACGTACCTTACATCCTTTACTCTCTGTTTTCACTACTTGCTGTCCGTACTTGCTCTAAGGACATTTATTTTCCTTTTTTAGCTAATCCAGTCACAGGTGGACCTGAGGATCTACCAGAAGGAGTTGGACAGCAGTACTTCTAGATTGGAGCAACTGTTGAAAATAAATTATTCCCTTTCATGTTCTTTTCATTCATTGTAATTCTTTTATTTATTCAGAATTGTATCCCGGACTTTTGACCCGAAATTGCTACTCGTTTCTCAGCAACATTATTATGTTGGAATATTTAATTTCTTGAATTCAATTATTGTTCTGTGATATTATTGATTGCGTGGTTGTGATTTAATTTTCTGAGTACTGTTGAGTTGAGAACTGGTACAACTTATGAATGATATTAAAATCATTTGCTGGGCCTACGTCACGGGCTCGTATTCCTGTATTTTGGGAAGCGGGGCGTGACATTAGGACTGGTTGGCAGTTGGCTAGTTGCTGAAAATTTGTACACATTTCGGATTTTGATCCTTTCAACATCTTAGATAAATTATTTTGAAGAGGGTCAAAACTAAGAAGTTGAAGTAGACTCGTTAAGCTTTCTGTAGAGTCTAAAAAATCAATTTTCATTGAGAATAGACTTTATAGTGAATTTTATAAGACTGAACAAGTGGCAGTCTGTATAACATTTTGACCCGACTGTAGATTTCGAAGAATTCAGGGTTATGGACACAATATTTTGGGGAAAATTATAACTACAAAGTTATAGTACACTTGTATATCTTTAATTTTGTTTTCATGAAGTATAGAATTTTCTATGATTTTTACAAGTAGCATGATCTGCAGTTTTCAGATTTTGAATCTGCTGTTTTGCAAATGAATTTAGACAAAGTAATTGAGGATGATTGTAGATGATCTTAACTAAAAAGTTGTAGTATGCTCATTTACGATTCTATGAAACTAATAAATCTATTTTTTTGAGTAGTATTGGAATTTAAATGATTTTTTAATACCATTGGGTTGATGTCTTTTATTTGGTTGTCCTAAAACTTTTACAACATATAAAAATTGGATTTAAAATTGGAATGTTAGTAAGATTTACCTTATCAGGAATTAAGAAGTAATTAAAGGATGAGCTTGGAATATTAAACATGTGATGCTTATAAGGGTTTTAACTCATCAAGTGTTATTGAATGCTGCTATAATAAGTGTTTAGTTACATTGAGATGATAAACATAAAGAGAATAGATTAGGAAGGAATGATGAATAATGAATGCGATGGCTATGATGAGGTTAGATGTAACCTAGATGATCGCTATGTTGATGGTTGATTGCTAGAGGCTGAGCGAGACCCAGAATATCGGCAAGATGAGATATGTGAAAATTTGAGAAATTTTCAGTGTGGGCTAATGTTCTCGTGTGTTTCTAGTAGGAGGGTAAGCTAGATCTAGGTGATATTATTTTTATAATTAAACCGAAGGACATGCACTAGGGGGAGATGTGATGAAGTATGTGCAAACATGAGTACGATGACCTTATTTGATTTGCGGTAGGAGATACTTCTTCAGAATTATCGGGATCAAGATTCGCGGTGGGAGATTATCTTCAGAATTATCAGGGCGTGAGGCATGGTGTCCAAAATCGCTCGCGATGGGAGATATTTCTTCTGAATTATGGAGATTGAGGCGATGCTCATGAGGTATTTGTGTGATGTGGTACCATATGACTCGCGGTGTGGGCTTCTTCTCCAGAATTATCGGGGTGTGAGGTGTGACATCCAAAAATTACTCGTGTGGGAGAACGAATATCAAGAATTATCGGGGTCATGGCTCACGTCGTGGGTTTCGTCTCCAAAATTATCGGGGTTACGAATCGCGATGGGAAAACGATTCTCAAGAATTATCGGGACGGTACTTGATACTCACAGGATATCTAAACCTTACATTAGTCACTGTTGTAGGATTTCATAATAAGGGATTGAACCGTATATTGTGGAGTGCGTTAAGGGCATGCCCTTGGACCTATGTAGTATGAGATGCATAGAATCCGAACAAGTGTGCATTAGTATCATCGTAAGTATAAATATCTGCATTAGGCATTAAGTTCATATCATACACTAACATGTTTAGGATAGTCACCTTTCACATTTTGTTTCACATTCAAGTTTGTGTTTGCTAAAGAAGAAGAATAGCTGTATTATAGCATTACATCAGTTGTATGCAACTGCCGTACCCATAGTTTCCTAGTATCAGGATTGGACTTGGCAGGGACTTGAAGTCACTTTGATGGGTTATCATATGTTTGAAGAGCTTCCATTATTACACGTTGTATTGTACTTATTCATTTCTACTGTGTTATTGTAAAGAACAATGTTGTACATGGAAAAGTTTTCAATTCCTTGTAAATTTGTACGAAATTGAATTAAAGATCCCTTTTTTGCTACGAATTACCCGTGTTTGGGATTCGGTGTGTTACATAGTGGTATGAGAGCCTACTTCAATAAGTAGTATAAAATTATAAGAAAAACACAATTAGGATGGACATTAGAGTGTGAGTGTTAGTTTTTAGTCTATTGTTATAGTTATTGAACTTGCATTCATGACACTCTCCTTGTATTATTGATATGAGATTGTATGCGAGCATGTTTTCTCATGGTATCACGAGTGGTATGGTTAGTTTGAACCCACATTCATGATACCTTATACGTAGACTAAGCTTTTCTCTTTTATTTTCTTCGTGTATTTTCCTCATATTACTTTTCATCTTAACATTTAATATTTTTCAAATGAACATTTTCTTATACTATTAATTCACTTTGATATTTATTATTTTATCTACAATCCTTAGTCTTAATCTTTTAATTTTGTCTTACTTGTTTTTCAATCCTAAAATTTTGTCCTCCATATATTGATGTGCTTTTATGTTTACTCGTTTACATTTGCTATTATTTTTACGTATTTTATTTTGTTTTGAATTACCACTTATTAAATTTTTATTGCAACTATTATTTTCTTTTATTATTATTTCTATTATGTTTTTAAAATTTTGGTTTTTGCTTATGTACATTTATTTTATATGCTTTGATTTCAGGATACTATATTTTTTCCTTATTTTATGTTGTCTTATTTATTTCAGTATATTTTAACATGATTGTAATATTTTTACTTATATAAATGCAATATAGCTCTACAAAATAAGATTCTCTTTTATTACTATTTTTTATTACTTATTATTTTCTGCCTTTTGTTCTATTTACTTTTCACTATTAATAGCTACTTATTAATTTTCTTGCTTTATACTTCTCTAATATAATACATACACTCACTATTTATATTTTTTCTTTATTTCAATTTTTATTATCTTTACATTCTTGGTTACCACATATACTTTCCATTATTTTCTATATATATTGATGTGTATAATTTTTATATAAATATTTGTACTCATTTACCCATAACAAATGCTTGTATTCGTATATCTTGTTGATAATTTATCTTATTTCCATAAATTTTAGTTAATTAATTATTTTCGAAGAAATAAGATTTTTTTGATGCAAAAGGTGAATATTTTCAGTAAAATTTAACAAAGAAAACAAGGAAAATGATTCATTAATTTTTATTGATTTGTTGAATTTTAAATTTTATAATTTGGCCATGTAAAAAGCAAAATAGAAATATTATTATCAATTAAGGGTTAGAATAAAATTTTATAATTAAAAAAATAATAATAAAAAATAAGAAAGGAAAGAATGCACCGGTTTTTGTTAAATTAATTATTAACATACGATTAATCTTTATTTTAAGTTTCTAATTAACTATTTAATAATAATTAACTAAACTTAATTAACTAACCTAACTCTATTTCTCTCTTTCCTATATAAACAGAGCGTGAACAAAGAAGAAGGGGGCGTGAAGAAAGGGTAGTTGGCGGCTTCAGACCCTGGGAAAGAAAAAAAAGTTTTTTTTTTTTTTTTTTTTTTTGATGAGAAAGAAAGTTAAAACAAAGGAAGAAAAAGGTGGGCATCTGGACGTGGGTACAGCCACACGAAATTCGACGCCCAGCAGAAGGAGGAAAGGAGTGGAGAAAGAGTCTGACGTGGCTACTGTGCGGCGCGCGGATCGAGACAGAGAAGAAGGATGTGGAAGGATGTGGTTAATGTTCAGCGCGGAAATCGAGCGTTCGGTTTGGATTTTTTTTACAAAATAGAAGTCATTCTGTCTCCTTTTTTTCTTTTATTATGAACTAATTTTATTTTTTTAGGATTTTGATATAGCCTAATTTTCAGAACACAATTTTAATTTCATATTATTTTTTTATTTTTTCTATGGTTGTGTGTTTATTTTTTGTTCTTAATACTTACAATTGTTTGGCCAACTTTTGTATGATTTATTAGATCATGGAGAGACCGAGATGTAATTTGTGTTTTAGAACTATAGAATTAAACACCATTGATTGAGTGAAATTATAGATAATTTACCGCGATTGATGTGACCATTAAGAAATCCACTGATCTTAATGAATTTTTAATTAGTAATTTGTACATGAACTATGATAAATAATTAGTTGGAAATATTTTTGATATTGCTTGAGAAAGAATATTAAATAATTTGGAGATTTTGGTCTACAACTTGAAAAAGTATTATTTTTATTCACATGGAGTTATGACTTGTGTGAGATTAACCAGGTGAAACCGAAAGCCCTAGAATTAATTTTGCTATTAACAAACAACAAAATTTCAGATTCCGCTCCTTTTATTTAATTTAGTTAGTTCTTTAGTTTAATTTAATTTAGTTGGTTTCTTTATTGAATTTTGATTTTCCAAATAGTAGTTAATCTAGTAATTTTGGTATTCGATAAAATAATTAGTCCTTGTGGGTTCGACACTCTTTTCACTTATCTATACTACTTGTTGCGATTTTGTACACTTACAAATTATCACATCATATATATATATATATATATATATATATATATATATATATATATATATATATATATATCAAGTATTTCAATATACTTACTATACATATCATTTTGCCCTTACCCAATTATTACATTACTATATATTTTTTTATATATAATTATTTATATTTATTATCTTAATTTACTTCACTACATGATTATTGTTCTCATTTGTATTTCACCTCAGGCATATATTTTATACTATTTTTGTGTTAATGTTATAAATCATTTTTATTACTACTAATTTTATATATTCTATATTTAAAATCTATACTTCTATTTTAATATTTCATCGTTGTAATTTTCTACTTCATTTCCTCTTACTATCCCAACTTTTACATATATTTTTATATCACTAATTTCAAAACTTAACATCATACTTAAAATTAAACATCCAATATCCAAGTACATGTGGAAGATTACATCAATCCATTCACTGTTTTGGTACAACCTGATGTTGAGAGGGCAAATCTGCAACTAGACATCGATGGAGGCAAACTGCAACTAGATGTTGGGGAGGTAAAATATGCAACTGAATGTTCAGAAAGCAAACTTCAACCAGATGATGTGGAAGTAAATCTGCAACTTGATGTCAAGGAGGCAAGTCTGCAGTTGGACACCAACGAGGCAAACCCACAACAAAAGAGATTTTTCTACTTTAAAAACCCCAACTTTTATTTCTATATATATTACTTACCACTATTCCATTTTTGTACTAGTTTATACCATTTTATAATGTTTTACAACTTAGCTTATACTACTTCAACTTTATTATTTATAATACAGATATACTTATATATGCATTTAATTAATTACCTTACTATTTGCTTCAACATTTATCATATATGTGTTATTTTATTTATTTTTCAACCTATATTATTGATTACTACTAATTATTTTATTATTTTGTATTTTTATACAATTCCATTGTTTATGTTTCATTGCTAACCTATCTTCGATATGTTTGCTACTCATATAATATGATTTTTATTATTTATACTTTCGTTTACTATCTACATTTTATTTCTATCCCAATTAATATTATATATTATTTCAATTATATATTTCTACTTTTACTATTATTTTATTTTGTTTCTCCAATTGTTTACAACTTTCATGTTATAGTATTGTTGTTTCGTTATATAGTTTTTACACGTATTTACGTACAAATATTATATATATTGATTTTAGTGCTATACCTGAAAACTTATATTTATTTTATTTATACTAATCATTATTCTATAAAATTATTATGTAATTTTGAAAAATGAAAATTTTATGATATTATTTTATACACATCATTATATTTTTTATTATTATACTTATATTATATTTTTTATTCTTTCACTAAAATTTAACACTCATAGATTTTTAGATTTTTATCCA
The DNA here is from genome assembly GCA_017893485.1 of Hemerocallis citrina. Classification (NCBI taxonomy): domain Eukaryota; kingdom Viridiplantae; phylum Streptophyta; class Magnoliopsida; order Asparagales; family Asphodelaceae; genus Hemerocallis; species Hemerocallis citrina. The sequence continues at coordinate 292,309,028 of CM030361.1, forward strand.
ATGACATTCTCTTAAATTGCTAATTTAATTTTTATCTCGTAATTTATAGTACTAGTTCAGTTTGCGATTTTAATCATTTTACCGCTTATTACTTTAATAAATTTTGCTCACTAAGCCTATTAATAATTTATTTAAGTATCTATTTGACAATGCTTCTCTTTATTCTTTCCAATTTCTTTCATAATTGATAACTTAATTTGTATTTTCTTTATACTATATTATCTAATGTTTCATCTAGTATTATTTTGTATGAAAATTTCTTTCAATCTATATTACCTTTCATGGTCATGTTTCTTTTCTACTATTTTTCTAGTTTTTCTTGTTTCGTTCTTATTAACTTTGATACGCATAGTTTCCTTATATAAATTTACTTTGTTTTCTACATTACATACTGCATTTCTTTTCTTGGTATTGACAGCTTTTCCATATACAATAATATTTTTTTTTCCTTTGGTGTGTACAGGATACAACTTTAACCCTAGTAAGTTCTGAGTACAGAACTGAAATAAGGGGGGAGAATGTAACCCCGACAAAATTGAGTTATGACAATTGTAACTCCCTTTCCTGTAAATACGTAGTTCCTGAATATTCTCGATATTTTGACTATTTATTTAAAATATATTTTTTGCTAAATTGGTTTTGGATCTTTTACTAAGTGTTTTATAATCGAAAATTATATTTACTTTGAATAACGACGTATTTTCTATTTCTAATTAATCGACTATTTATATTTTGTATTATTACTGTTTGGATCTTAATGAACTAGTTAATCTCAAATCCTATTTTGATACATATCACTATTATTATTATCGGCATTATTATTATTGTTGTTGTTATTATTATTAATATTATGAGTATTATTGTTATTACTATTATTATTATTGGTAGTATTATTACTACTACTATCATTATTATTATTTTTAGTATTGTCATTGTTATTTTTTTTTATTAATATTAGTTGTTATTATTAGTAATATTATTATTGCTATTATTATTATTATTGATGTTGTTACCATTATTATTATTACTTTTATTGTCATGATTATTATTATTATGTAAAGCCCAATGTTATTACTATTATTATTATTATTTTTGGTTAAAGCCTATTGACTTTGATTTATCTTGTATTATTTAATTATTTAATTTGAAGCCCAAAATTTAGCCCATCTCTTATTGGATTCTAACCCAAACCCATATCTATTGGATCCCAACCCGAATCCTAATCAAACTCAACAACCCAAATTCTCCTCATATCTGTTATTGACCAGATCAACTTCACGTTCCCCTCAATCTTTCTCTCACGCTTTCTCCTCCCACTAATCCTAACTGCCCACTATTCCGTGATTTTGCTCTCTCCAGAGCCAAACTCCTTCATCTTCTCCACACTACCCAAACCCTTCATCTTCCAAAACCCCATTACTGTTCACACCCCAACCCCCAACACTGTGTAACCCCGAGCCCGCCACTGTTCATCCACCACTTCCATCCTTCTCCTCGTCATTCATTCGACTCCTCGACTCCCAAATCCTTTCTATCGACCTCCTGTCCTCGCACCTCACCTTCCACGCGCCTCACCCCGCTTGACACTCGCCCCGCTGCCCTGTGCTTCCGTTAACCCAGCACTCGACAACAGTCGCTCGCCATCCAGATGCCTCGACTGCCATTACCACAGTTGAGCCCCCTGCATCCTTCCATCATTTCTTACCTCAGTCGACAGCCCACCGTCGACTGCTCCTCACAACCCTGTCAACAGCATCGCGAGTCACCGCTCACCGCCACCGCCATCTCAACCCATCCTCTATTTTTCTTCCAAAAACAGAGCGCCATCCCCATCGAGCTGCCCTCCTTATCGACTGTAGACCAACCAGTAGACCGCCATTATCATCCTCGACCTTTGACCTCGGCGTCCACCTCCTCCGTTCTCATCCCCATCGCCTGCAACCCACCGCCTCTTCATCTCCCTATCATCCTTGTCCTCTTCGTCGCTGCATCGTACACCCTCCGTTCCCCTGAGCTCCTGCTCCCCTGTGCCGATCGCCCGTCGCCGAAACCCTGCCACCGTCGAACTGCCTCCCGCCGTCGAGCCTGTGCCCCACCTGTCAGCCACCTCTAATGCAGCATCATCAACAGTTCCTCCTTCAGATCTGGGCCATCTGATCCTCCTCTTGATTATCGTGATCGTGATCATCATCTCCTCTTGATATTGATCTTGATCTTTGAATCGCTGTCGTCCGATCTCTTTGATCTTGATCATCATCAAGATCCGTGCAGATCCATCCGATCAGATCTTGATCATCATCAAGTTCATCACCGACCGTTGATTGCCATCTAGATCTTGATCCTCATCAAGATCCGTACCCGATCGTTTTCATCTCATCAAGATTCACTTGGTTCGCGATCGTCGCTGATATTTCGATCCCGTTATTTTTCACATATTTAGATTTATCGTTATCAAAGGCAAGTGCACTTGAACTCGTTTAATTTTTCTAGTTTAAAATTATTGATCTCCACGAGTAGTTCTCTCTCGATTATCGTAGTATTGCATTGTGTACCTTCCGTTGGGGATATCGAGGGTTTACACGAGCTAACCCGAAGTATCCTCGACTTCATGCCAATATCTGTTGATTCAAACCCAAGCTTGCATGCACACACGAGATGAATAAATTGACTAGAAACTCAAATCTAGAAAATATAGTGATTTGAATGCATGTTGATTGAGATCTCATGAAATGAATCGTGACATGATCATTTTTCCTTGTGTGTTGTAGAAATTCATCTTAACTTGTTGTATATAATGTTAATGCATTCCATGATACAAGAACATGTAGATTATTCATTTTGACGAATGTATATGATGACATTTTATTATTTCTTGCTGCCTATCCTGTTTTGTACTGAGATTTCGACCCTGATACAATAAGAACTAACCAAAACTATGTAAAAAGGAATTGTAGCGTAATGAATCTAGTTTCCAGAAAATCTTACAGATCTAGATTCTGATCTGTGAGCTATTAGATATTACACTTGTAGTTATTGCTAGTCTGCATTTCCAGAATAGCAGTTTAGTGGAACACCGACACAACTTGTAATGGAAACATAGTACTAAAAGTAGTGTAATGACATGAAAATCTCCAGAAACTTAGTAGACATGCTTAGGATTCATTTTCTAATTTTTTGGATTTATATTGATTTTACACCTTGTTTTCACATGTATAGTTTGGACTATAAGCTGCTGCCAAAACCCTTAAGTTGTAAAGATTAGGGTAATCGACCTAGTTATAGTCAGAATCAATTGAAACTTACTGAATATGAATTGTAGCCCCATATGTCTAGTTTACAACCCTTTTTACAGAATCGAATTCTGAATTATATTTTGTGAGTTATTGCAATTTTAGTACTGACGTGTCTGCTCTTTTCAGATTCACAATTACATGTATATTATCATGCCTTGCATCATTGTGTTGCATCCTTATCATCGCCTTGACACTCTTATACACACTTGCATGATCATGAATGATTTAAATAAAATATTAAACAAGCCAGGGTAATGAGGGTTAACTTAGTAGTGGATAATCTCAGAAAATGTACTCGGTTGGGCATTTCTTGTGCACTTGGAGTATTGACATGGAAGGTGGAGAAATACTTGTGACCTTGTTATCATGCTATCACGTTATCTTGTGACCTTCTTATCTTGTTACACCGAGTACACTCTCTGTAGATGCCACCACTATGTCTAAAACGAACACTGTTTGCATGCTCCAAACCTGTGGTATGGGACAAAGTAGTATGTGCATTAGATAGGATAATAAAATGCTAGTAAACCTAAGTTGACACTTGTACACTTGATCATGAAAATTGTTTATCGACATTGTTATTACTTTTGATTTTGTTCTTGCTTCATATTCCTTGATATACCATGTTCATTTACTCTCTGTTTTCACTACTTGTTGTCCTTACTTGCTCTAACGGACATTTTCCCCCAAACTCTAGTTGATCAAACTACAGGTGCACAAGGAGAATCGCCAGAAGGCATTGCTGAGCAGTTCTTCTAGGATTGGAGCAGGAGCTTGCCTTGCAATAACCTACTTCTTTCTTGTTTATTTCATATTTGCATTGTTACTTTGTTGAACTTGTATCCTGGGCTTTGTTGACCCGTATTAGTTATTTATTTTCCAGTTGTTGGTTATTACTTTGGACTATTGCATGTTTTATCATTGTATTTGTTTATGTGATTATGATTTTTCCTACGTTGTTGTGATTATTCTTCATGTTGGTGAGTTAAGACATGATGTTAATATCATTCGCTGAGCCTTCGTCACAGACTCATATTCCCGTATTTTGGGAAGTGGGGCGTGACATCAATTTTACCCACGGGTGTTACACACATGTGTTTTGCACTTTTACGAGTAGCATTCGTCACGTATTTTAAAATAAATATTTTCTACATATTTTTGTATTTTGATTCTTATATATATATATTCTCTCGAATTTGATTATTTATTTGAATTTATGTTTTAACTCAAATATTTAATATTGTATTTTACGTGCATTGCACGTGTTTTCAATACACGTGTCGATTACGTATATTTTTTCATTATGTAAAATATTCGTAACTTTATCAATGTAAATATGTTTACGTAGGGTGTATTTCGATTACTCCGTTGCTCAAATCCCTTTTTTTTAATATTTATTGATACGTGCGACACACGTGCTTGCAATTCATGTATCGGTTGTATTTCTTTTCAAAATAAAATTTATGAAGTTTGTATACTTATATTTCTTTTGCTTAATTTTAATATACAGAATGATAAACCTAGGTTTTTTAAACATTTTGGCTGCACGTGCTTTGCACGTGTTTCTCTTTTATGCATGTGCAAATTGTGTTATTATTTTACATAAATAACTGATGAAATGTGCACTAAAATTTTTATTACAGATAATCTAAAATTTTCCTATTCAATTTATATTAAAATAAATAATGTGTGCATGTACATTAAATAAAAACTACAATTTTAGTGTGTATTTCATGTGCACACACAAAGCACGTGCACGTGTCTTGCCCACTTTTTTCTCTTCTCCAGGAATGCTTGAGAGAGAGGAAAGAGTGGGTGTGTGAGTGGATTAGTGGAGAGCTTATTTAGGAGTGTGGGTAGTTTCTTCAACCACTCAATAATTATCCTATAAATACCCACCCAACCCCCCCCACACTTAACTCTACATGAACAAAAAGAAACAATAAAACAAAATTTGTGCTCTTGCTATTGGTCATTTTCGGAAATCTAGGAGGCTTGAAGTTTTTGGATTTTTGGAGTGCAACTTTGGAGTTTTGCTAGGAATTCTCTTTTAAGGCTAGTGTTTCTCCAACTTTCTAATATAATTTTATTAATAGAATGCTAGATTGTAAAATATACATGTGTGAATTGTTAGATGCATGATAACTTATATAGATTGAGTATTCATATTTAGATTATGTGTTGTTGATTAAAGGTGTGAAATTATGATATGATTGATTTAGGGGCATTTTTATAAGTTTCTGTTTTAAGTTTTGGTTACACTTCAGAAAATCATATCTATTAAATTAGATAGAACCAAGAGCTAATGTTTTTATAAGAGTATCCCGCATATGTCAAGAAAATCTCCTAAAATTTTTATAATATTTAGATGTCGTTTACTATTTTAATAAAATCCAAACTTAGAACTGGTTGGCAGTTGGCTAGTTGCTGGAAATTTGTATACATATCGGATTTTGATCATTTGAACATCTTAGATCAATTATTTTCAGGAAGGTCAAAACTAAGAAGTTGAAGTAGACTTGTTAAACTTTCTTTAAAGTCTTAGAAATCAATTTTTCACGAAGAATAAAAATTATAGTGAATTTTACAAGATTGAACAAGTGGCAGTCTGTATAATATTTCGACCCGACTGTAGATTTCAAAGAATTCAGGGTTTAGACACAATATTTTGGAGAAACTTATAACTACAAAGTTATAGTAGACTTTTGTACCTTTAATTTGATCTAAAGAACACAAAGTTTCATATAGTATAGAATTTTCTATTATTTTGACAAGTAGCATGAGCTGCAGTTTTTGATTTTTGAACCTGCTGTTTTACAAATAAATTTAGACAAAGTAATTGTTACCACTGGATCTGGTGTGGGGGTAAACAGATGAGATTTGTGAGTTCGGGGCAAAACCTGAATAGCGGATTCACTCCTGTTGATTCCTGCCGCTAACCTGCAAGGAAGTGCGATACACCGGGGTTGATTCCGGCGACGCACCCTCCGACGCTCTTGTTAGTAAGCAGTGATGATTAAGAAAGAGCTTAAGCTGGAAAAAGAATGATCACCTGGTCACAGTGGTAGGTGGGAGGTATTTATAGTCGCCATGGGAGTGATTAGGGACCTAATTTCCTGTGTAACTGTCAGGAGTAAAATCCTCTCAATCTGTTTAGGAAACTGACCCCTAATTCCCGGTGAGAGCAAATCAGGCCCGTTGACTCGGTCAAATCAGTGACCCTGATTTTCCTCTTGCTGGTTTGGGTTTGTCTTGGGTCGGGACCCGTACCCAGTTGGAGTGGATCCGTTTGTGGGTTATTGGATCTGTGAGAAGGAGACCCAGTACCCGTTTCGGTCCCATTTGTATGGGAAATTACCGTTTTACCCCTGAGCTTCATGATTCGTGCCCAATCTGGACGGTTCCGATTTAACCCCATTTTTAGCCATATCACGAGCCCCCCACTCCTAAAGACTGAGTGTGATCAGCCTTTGAGGAGTAGTTTAACTGTTTCAGTGGCTAGTGGAGTTGTATCGGAGTCTGAATGGAGGATTTTGAATCTCGAAGGGGGTAGTGAGGTAATTTTTTGAAGCCATATGCTGTTCTGAAGCCTTGTTTGAATATTCGACGGTTTTAACTATTTTTTCGGATTATTTATTTAATTTTGCGAGGTGTTAACCAATCGTTCGGGGGCCTTAACAGTACATTCTAGGAAATAATTGTTCGTTCAAGGGCTCAAGGGTATTTCCCCGAATTTATAATTATTTTCTAGAATTTTTAGTTAATTTTTCCAAAATTTTAGCAAATTTTTGCAATTTTTAAATAAATAAAAATTGATTTTTAAATACCGATTTATGGCGTAGCGCAATCTGGACCCTTGATCAGTGCCGAGCGCAATTTTCTGAGCGATCAGACGATCCCTATTCCTCGGCAGGTAGTTTCTTCATTAACGAGGGTCGGCTCCTCGGTACCTCGGCTCGGCAGGTCGGCTCCTCGGCTCGGAATCAGCCGAGGTACGTGGCGTCATCTGGGCCGTCCATCTCAGCGCGGATCCCCAAAAAACGCTATCTTGTCGTTTAGTGATCGTGGCAAGATCTGAACCGTTCATCATGACGAGTGCGCTTTTTGACAAGATCCAACGGCTGACATGGGTCGGCGGTTTTTTTCGCCATATACGAGGGTCGGTTCCTCGTCTCCTCGGTTCGGCAGGTCGGCACACATATTTCGGAATCTGCCGAGGTACGTGGCGAGATCTGGGCCATCCATCATGACGAGCGTGCTTTTTGATAAGATCCAACGGCTGAGGATGGTCGGTGGGTTTTTTCGCCATATACGAGGGACGGTCCCTCGTTCCCTCGGCTCGGCACATGCAGCTCGGAATCAGCCGAAGTACGTGGCGTGATCCTGAGCGTCCATCTCAGTGCGGATCCCCAAAAAACACTATCTTGTCGTTTAGTGGACGTGGCGAGATCTGAACTGTCCATCATGACGAGCGCGCTTTTTGACACGATCCAACGGCTGAGGATGGTCGGCAGGTTTTTTTGCCATATACGAGGGTCAGTTCCTCGTCCTCTCGGTTCGGGAGGTTCGGTGTATTTAGCCGAGGTAGGGAGTTGTGATGTTCTGGAGTCTTGGTTTCTGAAGGGTTGCCACCCTCCGGCCCAGTAGCTCGGCTGTCTGGCCAAGCTGTTCGGTAGCTTGGTTAAACAGGACGGTGGCAGGCAGCTCGAAAGTTACACATGGTCGAATTTGGATCATCCATCATTGCGCGAATCACGAGGATAGGGTTCAGATCACGAGAAAACGTTATCTTGTCGTTTTGTGGGCATGGCGTAATCTGGACCGTCCATTGAATTTGGACACTTTTTACTCAAAAGATTTCACTTTTACTCTCTGTTCTCTGCTAGTGGGGATCTTTGCTCCAAGGCGGTTGCGCTAGCTGTCGCGTGGGCCAGGCAATTTCCGGCGAGCTCATTCCGACCGTGAACGTCACTTCAAAGGCCAGTCTACTAGCCTTAGCTTTTTTTAGAGATGTCAAGAGTGAACTCGGGGAGTGAGGCCTCGTCCTCGGGCGATGGTGGTGCCGAGGAGAGGAGGCGAGCGGAGATCCGAAGGAAGGGGAAACAAGTGGCCGAACCGTCTGCGGCCGAGGCGAGGAAGGAGAAGAAGAAGAGGAGGGTGGTCACCCAATCTCCTGTGGTCCAGGTGATCGTGGAGAACCTGAAGCAAGCCCCCGAGATGGGACGATACCCTTCTGTACTGTCCGGGCATTCGGGGGTTAGGAAGTACGAAGGTGATCTTTTGAAGAAGGCGATCTTCGGCCAGTCGGAAGTCTACGAGGAACCCAATCCGGCACTTCCTACCGAGGCAGACGAGATTGGGTCGGTGCTATCCGAGAGGGATCTCCTTCGGATTAGAAAGGGGTTCGCCATCCCTCCGGAGTACAAGTTAATTGTCCCCGGCGCTGGGATGCGGGCGAATTCCAAACTTTCGTCGTCGGATATGTGTATGTTCGACTTTGACTCCCTGAACACCGGGCTGCGTTTTCCGCTGCACCCCTTCATTCGCCAGGTCCTCGGATGGTTCTGCCTCGCACCGACCCAATTTATGCCGAACACATGGCATCATGTTAACGCCTTCTTGCTCCAGTGCTGCAATGCTGAAGTCGAGCCGGACCTGACGGTCTTCCGAGGCATGTATCGAATAAACCGGATGCACAAGACCGAGCATCGGTACTACTTGGGGCCGAGGAAGGGTGTCCGGATCATAGAAAACCCGGACTCAATTAAAGGCTGGAAGGAAAAGTTCTTCATATTGAGGGGGGAACCAATGCTGCAAATTCCGAGCCGGTGGAAGCCAGAGGTGCCCAAGTTTGCGAGAGTCGACCCCGTACTGACTGAGGCCGAGGAGGAGGTGGCGAGGAAGATCATGGCCCTCCCAATGTTGAGTTGGAGGGAATTGACGGAGGAGGTGCTGTTCGGGTCTGGCCTTAGCCCCATCGACCCGAGTATGCTCCTGACATCTCGTTTATTTTATTTTTCTTTCAAGTCTTTAGCTCGTCTTACTAACTCAGTTTGTGTTTCGTTTGATGCAGAAGCGCCGAAGATGGATTTTAACGCCATGATGATCGATAGGGGCAAAGTGGCCGGTGGCAGGAAGAGGAAGAGGCCGACCGCAGCTGCCTCGTCAGGTCTGCAGCCCAAGGTTGCTTCGACTACTACTCCGCCTCCTCCAACCACCGAGGCACCTTCGACGGTGGTTGTTGCCGAAGAGCCCTCGGCGCCTGTGGCATCTACCCCGTTTGGTGGGGCCTTCGATTTCAATGCGGCGTTGTCGCTCGAGGCTCCGCCGTTGACCGATGCGGCCGAGGAGATCTTGACCGAGCAGCACAAACAGTTGTTCGTGCCGAACTGGCGAGTGAAGAATCACGACGGATTCCTCAGAAACTCGCAGATGTCAGTGCAGGTCGTCAAGCACCTGGCGACCCCGAAAGATAGAGCCGCGCTGCAGGCAGGGACAGTCGGCGACGACACCTACGAAGTGGCTCGGTCTCTCGTATCAGTAAGTTTTTCATTGTGGATTTCTTCAAGTCTGTTGCTCGGCCTGTATTTTGCGCTTATCGTTGTCTTCACAGGCCACCTATCACTTCGGCCATCTCCTCGAGACGTTCGCCGCACAGGAGAAAGAGTTGAAGGCCGCCAGCGACAAAGACAGGGTAGAAAAGGTCAAGGCGGTTCGGCAACTCGAGACCGAGCAGAGGCGAGTCGAGGCCTTGGAGGTTCGGGTTGCCGATCTTGTGGCCGACCTGGAAAGAGCCAAGGGGCGGCTTGATGCGGAGTCTGCCAAAGTTGCAAAGGCCGCCGAGGAGCTGGTCGTGTCGGTGAAGTCTCTGGCCGACGTGAAAGCGGAGAAAGATGCCTTAGCTGCGACGATCAAGGCGGAGGTCGAGGCCGAGGCGAAGAAGCACATGGCCTCCAACATGGAGATGTCCTATCAGAGGGCCCTCGACCACGTTCAAGACCGCGTCCCCGGCTTCGAATGGGTCGGCTACAAACTGTGGCCCGGTCCCCCATCGAACGGCGAGGAGGATGGAGGCGAAGAGGACGAGGTGGAGGGCGACGAAGAGGAGGTTGTCGCCGACGCTCTGGAGACGAACCCCCAGAACAAGGCGAGAAACAAGGGGCCTTCTGGCGAGGCACCTGTAGTCGAAACGGAGGCGCAGGTGGACCCCTGACCTTCCCGTCTCTTTGTAGTCTTCGTTTTTAATTTTGCAAAAATGTAATGCCTTTTGCGGACTGGCCACCGCTTTTATGATGAATGAAAAGATTGTTTTGGTTTTGGATTTGTCCAAGTGTTCAGTTCGGCCATGTAGTTCTTCAATGTTGTCCTTTTTTATTTCAGATCGCCGAGCAAACTCGTATCACCGCGGCAGTTCGGCACCGTGCGGAGTTGTTTCAGCAGTCCCGGGAGGATCGCCTCGAGGGCGAGGTCCATCTGACGAGGAGAATACTGCACAACGTAGAAAAGAGGAACAGCGAGTTGTTGGCCGAGTTGCACCATCTGCGGATAGTCGAGGTCGAACTATCTGCGTAGGAGGAAGAGTTGGCCCGGGCTTTGGCCGAGCGAGATGATTTTGCAAGGAGGGTAGAACAGCTGCAAAGGGTAACGGTTGACAAGAGTATCGAGGTGACCCACTTGCACCGTGTTATATCTGATAGCTCCGAGTATCCTGGTTCGGCGAAGCTTCCTCGGTTCAAGGTAATTGTGAGGGACGACACTCTGAAGGACAGGATCGTTGAACTGGAAGAAGAGGTTGCTCGGCTTAAACCTCAGCTGGTGAGGGCTAATGTCCGCAGTACTTCGTGTACTCGCGAAGAGATTGACCGAGGGATTACGTTCTATCAACTCGCGAGCCGAACCCCCATCGTAGGTCAGACAGTGGCCGACGCCCAAAGTGGAGTAGCGGTATCTTCAAGTGGTGCTTCGGTTGGAGCGACTGTCAGGGTTAGCGGTGAGGGGGCGTCTCGATTCGTCGGCTTAGAGACGAGCTCGGAGGTCAAGAAGCGCCGACCCTGGGTATCCCTGAACCGGAGCGTCCCCTTTCCGCGGAGGTACTAAACGGGTCGTATCGTATTTTTGGGTCTCCGAACTGTCTTTTGCTGTAACCTTTGGGTTTTGTAAATTTATCCAAGTTATATTAATGAAATTGGAGTTGGCTTGCTTGTTGTAGTGCTGTAATTGCTTTAGCTAGAGTTGGCTTGAATCGAACCGTGAGAAGCGCGTGTTTGCTTCGTCGAGCGCCTTAGCCACGAAACTCACGCTTTAGCCGTGGTCCTGACTCTTGCTCGGTACGTACTGGTGCGGCTCGGTGCCTAGGCAGAGGTGTGACTCTGTTTCGCGGCAAGGGCCACGTGGCCTGATCTGGACAGTCGATCATGATCATGGCGCGGATCACAAGAATGGAGGCGCAAGTTCCAAGAAAATACTATCTTGTCGTTTTGTGGACACATGGCATGGTCAGGTCCGTTCATCACACTCTAGCACGCATTTTGAGATGATCTAACGGTGACTTCGCCTCGGAAGGATTTTTCTCCATATACGAGGGTCGGTCCCTCGTCCGCTCGGCTCGAGGATTTGAGTGAGCGTAGTCGATCCGAACGATGTAATCCGAACCAGCGTTAGCATTGCTCGACGGTTGTGGGAGCAGTTCCGAACGGCGATCTACTTCTGGCTCGCCTAAGGGCAAGCCGGGGAAGTAAAGTCGAGCCGAGTGTTGGACTCCGAACCATAGGTAGATTTTTTCAACGGTTGTGGGAGCAGTTCCGAACGGCGATCGACTTCTGGCTCGCCTAAGGGCGAGCCGGGGAAGTAAAGTCGAGCCGAATGTTGGACTCCGAACCATCGGTAGATTTGTTCAACGGTTGTGGGAGCAGTTCCGAACGGCGATCTACTTCTGGCTCGCCTAAGGGCGAGCCGGGGAAGTAAAGTCGAGCCGAGTGTTGGACTCCGAACCATCGGTAGATTTGTACAACGGTTGTAGGAGCAGTTCCGAACGGCGATCTACTTCTGGATCGCCTAAGGGCGAACCGGGGAAGTAAAGTCGAGCCGAGTGTTGGACTCCGAACCATCGGTAGATTTGTTCAACGGTTGTGGGAGCAGTTCCGAACGGCGATCTACTTCTGGCTCGCCTAAGGGCGAACCGGGAAAGTAAAGTCGAGTCGAGTGTTGGACTCCAAACCATCGGTAGATTTGTTCAACGGTTGTGGGAGCAGTTCCGAACGGCGATCTACTTCTGGCTCGCCTAAAGGTGAACCGGGGAAGTAAAGTCGAGCCGAGTGTTGGACTCCGAACCATCGGTAGATTTGTTCAACAGTTGTGGGAGCAGTTCCGAATGGCGATCTACTTCTGGCTCGCTGATGAGCGAGCTTGCGAAGTAGGGTCGAGCCGGACATTGGACCCCGAACCATTGGTTGAAATAAAAAATAAAGGCAGAGAGATGCAAGCAATTTTATAAGTCTGAAAGAGCATTCTTCATTGATAATTGACGGCGAGCCGTTTTTACATATAACAACTTAAGAATTGAATTACAAGTTAGAGGAGAGGAATGGTTCGACACCCTGTGATACTTAGAGAGGCGCCGGGGTGCTTTCTTGGTATTTTAACAGGTGGTCGGCATTCCAGGTCCTCGGAATCTCTCTGCCCTCTAGGTCTTCCAGACGATAAGCTCCGGGCCGAACTACCTTTGTGATCTTGTAGGGTCCTTCCCAATTCGGAGCCAGTTTGCTCTTCTGATTGGGGAAGGAGATGGCTAGCTTTCTGAGGACCAGGTCCCCCTCCTTGAGATCGGTGGGTCGGACTTTCTTGTTGTACGCCAGTTCGACCCTCCTCCGGTAGTTCTGTTGGCGTATTGATGCTCTTTCCCTCAGCTCGTCCACCAGGTCTAAGTTCGTCCGGAGGTCTCTGGCATTCTGTTCCTCATTGTAGGCTGCGAGGCGAGGAGAAGGTATTCCGACTTCGAGTGGTATCACCGCCTCGGATCCATAGGTGAGGTTGAACGGGGACTCCCCTGTGGGGGTCCGCTTGTTGGTGCGGTAGTTCCACAGCACATTGGGGAGTTGGTCCACCCATAAGCCTCTAGAACACTTGTCCAGCCTCTTCTTGATGCCAGAGAGGATCTGCCAGTTAGCGTTCTCCGCCTGTCCATTCGACTGAGGGTGGGAGACGGAAGAGAAGCGCTGTTGGATGGCAAGGTCTTCACACAGAGCTCGGAATGCGGCACCAGTGAACTGCGTCCCGTTGTCCGTAACGAGGACACGGGGAACGCCGAATCTGCAGATGACACTCTTCCAGAAGAATTGAAGCACCTTGTTCTCGGTGATAGTGGCGAGGGGCTCGGCCTCAATCCACTTCGAAAAGTAGTCGATGGCTATGACCAAGAACTTGAACTGGCCCGGAGCTGGAGGGAAAGGCCCTAGTAAATCCATCCCCCACATTGCGAAAGGGATAGGACTTGATAGGGAGGTGAGGTTGGCTTGGGGGAGGCGACGAATGTTGGAATGTCTCTGACAAGAGGCACATTGCCGAACGTGTCGCTCGGCGTCTTGGAGGAGAGTCGGCCAGAAGTATCCGTAATTCAAGACTTTCCGAGCCAAGGACCTAGACCCTGAATGTGCTCCGCCAATGCCTTCGTGGAGCTCCTGTAAGGCATAGTTGGCCTGTTCCGGGGAAAGGCACCTCAGGTACGGTCAGCCGTCAATCTGCGAGGAGGAGCGCTTGTATAAGATTCCCTCGATCAGGATGTACCGCTCGGCCCTGGTTCTTACTCGGCGTGCTTCCTTCGGGTCCTCGGGGAGGAGTCCGTCCCTTAGGAATTCCACTAAGAGTTTCATCCAATTATCTTGCAGTAGGACTGGCAATGACTCCGCTGAGTCGAGGGCTTCGTCTTCTATGCTCGGTTTCAAGAGGACCTCGATCAAGATGGTCTGCTCGAGACCTTGGAGGGAGGAGGAGGCCAACATGGAGAGGGCGTCGGCTTGCGAATTCTCTTCTCGAGGGACTCATTGGATGAGTGCCTCTTCGAAACGGCTCATGAGGGTTCGGACCTTGGCGAGGTACTGATGTGTCAAATTTATATACAAATATTTGTACTCATTTACCTATTAAAATGACTTGTTTTCGCTGATATTGTCTATAATTCATCTTATTTCTATATGATTTCATTTAATTAATTATTTTTGAAGAAATAATATTTTTGATGCAAAAAGTAAAGATTTGTGGGAAAAAAATCAACAAACAAAGTAAAATAATAGATTTATAAATTTTTATTGTTTTGTTGAGTTAAAAGTGCGATAAATAATTTGTAAAAGGATTTTTATACGCTAATATGATTTATAGTTAGTTTAATTAATTTTAAACTAATTTAATTTATTTTATTTAAAAATCCTAATTTCAGGTATTATTTTGTGTATGCAGCAGCACGTGGTGGGAATAAAAGGAAGAAAAGAAAGAAAGGGTAATAAACAAAATTCTGGATTAAAAAGGGAAGGAAATAAAGGAAGAGTGAGGACTTTTATGCAAAAAGCGCAACCCTAATTCTCCTTCCCGTTCTCTATAAGAAGAAGCAAAGAAGAGAGAGATGACCAAGAGGTGACGACTGGACAATCACAAAACTAAAAAAAAAAAAACAAAAATAAAATAACGGGTCAGAGAGAGAGAGAAGATCTCAAGATCTCTTCTCTCTGTTTGACAACAGATCAAATCGAAAAAAAAAGAAGAAGACGCACAGGGCTCGACAGCGACTGTTTCCTTCTGACGCGTGGGGAGGTTTTCGAGACGGCTGACGTGGCCTGCGGCGGGACCCAGGCTGACGTGGACGGCTCCTTCTTCATAAACTGCGAGCACTCGAAGTGCACGTGTTGACGACATGGGTGACAGCTTCTGATCCTGGCGCGGTTTCCAAGAGCTGACGACGCGGTTTTCAAGGCAAATTTTGGCTCTGGTTTTGGGACACGCGGCCCGACAACAGCAGTGTGACAGACTGATGCGTTGATGTGATGGCGCGTGACAGCAACACTTTTGGCTCCGACCGACTTTTGAGACAGAAAAGGGGTTTGAATTAAATTTTGTATTCTTTTGTATCTTTTCTTCTCTATATTTTTTAGATGCAATCCCAAACAATGATGAACTGAATCTATTGTTCTAGAGGCTAAGATGTAGCCGAGTTTTGTAGAACACAAATTTTTATTTCTTATTATTACTCTATTTTTCCTGGTTGTGTTTTAATTTTTATTATTTATGCGTACAACATGGTGGATAGACATTTGTATGATTTTTCAAATCATAAAGAGACCGAACAGGTGATTTATGATTAATAAAAATTAAGACCGTATATTGGAGGACGTGATCGTTAAGAAATCCAATTTCTCAATTAATAATTTGATGGATAGGAGAAGAATTAGTTGAGAATAATTTTTAGACTACGTGGATAGAGTGGTTAATATCTTTAGGATTTTGGTCGACAATTTGGGAAAGATAATATTTTTATTTATAAGGAATTATAATTTGTGTGTGTGATAAACAAGGTGAACCAAAAGCCCTAGAACTAATTTTACCCTTAACAAATTACCAATTTAGTTAGTTTTAATTAGATTAAGTTAATTTAGTTGTTTTATTATTATTAAAATTCGATCTTCCAAATAGTGATTCATCTAGCGATATCGGTACTCAGTAAAATATCTAGTCCCTGTGGGTTCGACACTCTACTCACCTATCTATATTACTTGTGCGGTTTTGTACACTTGCAAATATTTAGCATCAAGTTTTTGGCGCCGCTGCCGGGGACTAGTTATTCTTTTATTGATATTGAAAATTACTAGATTATTGCTAGTTTGAATTTTTGTAATTATTTTATTTTATTATTATTTTTCATCTTCATTTTCTTTTGACTAACTTTTACTTTTTATTTTATTTTATTTTTCTTATTTTAGTTTTTTTTAGTTTTTCTATTTTTTTCTTTTTCTTTTTCGATACTTACATTTCAGGACATACAGTGCATTATCATGGCGAACGATGAAAATAGGCCTTTGAGAGACTATGCTATGCCCTCAATTTATGAGTCAAGCATAAAGAAGCCGATTATTGAAGCTAATGATTTTAAAATTAAACCGGCGATGATTCTAATGATTCAACAGACTGTTCAATTTTGGGGACCACTACACGAGGATCCTTACGCTCACATTGCAAATTTTTTAGAAATTTGTGACACTTTCAAGCACAACGGTGTATCAGACGATGCAATTAGACTGAGACTCTTTTCTTTTTCCCTACGAGATAAGGCGAAGGCTTGGCTACATTATCTACCACCCGGTAGTATTACTACTTGGGAGGGACTTGCACAAAAGTTTCTAGCCAAGTATTTTCCACCAGCAAAGACCGCATGGCTAAGAAATGATATTTGCACATTTACTCAATTTGATACCGAGTCTTTGTATGATGCATGGGAAAGGTACAAAAAGTTATTAAGAAAGTGTCCTAATCATGAACTACCGAAATGGCTGCAAATGCAAACATTCTATAATGGTTTGGGAGTTACACATAGATCTATGGTTGACACAGCAGCAGGTGGTGCACTTATGAGCAAAACTTACACAACAGCCTATGATCTTTTAGAGGAGATGGCATCAAATCATTACCAGTGGTCTTCAGAGAGAGCAATGCCAAGAAAAATGGCTGAAATTTTTGAACTTGATCCTTTTTCTACTATAAATGTAAAAAATGATATTTTATCTAAACAAGTAGAAAATATGAATTTTAATGTTAATCAATCTAATATTATTTGTAATTTTTGTGCAGGAAATCATTCAAGTTCAGATTGTCAAGTAGGGAACCCTTTTGCTCCATCAAATGCCGAACATGAAAATTTTGTGTCAAACTTTCAAATGCAAAACAATCATTATGCAAACACATACAATTCAGGATGGAGAAACACCTCCAATTTTTCATGGAACAACAATCAAGAAGCAGTTATACACCCTCAAAATTTTTCACAGGAAGAAAAGAAGTCGGCACTTGAAGACATGTTTATGCACTACATGCGAAAGACAGATTTGGCAATCCAAAATATTGCAAATTCAACTTCGGCTTCCATTCACAATCTTGAGGTACAAATTAGTCAATTTTTAAATATTCTTAATGAAAAACTGCAGGAACATTACCAAGCAACACAGTTGTCAACCCCATGGAAGATTTCAAGGCAATAACACTAAGCAGCGGGAGGATAATTGAGCAACCACAAGAAGAAAATGAAGAACATAATGTGGTTGAAAAGCAAAGTGAGATTGAACAAATTATGGAGGAACAAATTCAGCATGAGCAAGTAACTTTTAATGTTTTAATTCTATAAATTTTCCTCCTGAAGAACAGTCATCCATTCAAGTAAGTGAAACTTATTTAATTGTGGGTGAGAAAGATAAGGCTAAATTTGAAAAATCACCTATAGAAGTATGTCCAACAAATTCAACAAATTTTGAAAAAGAAAATATTTTTGAACATGTTATGTATTTGGATGCCGAACCTTCTATTTATTCATTTTTTTAGCATAAATTCAAAGAGGTAGGGGAGTCAAAGACATCATCATCAAGAAGAAAACGCCTCAAATTAGAGCTTGAACCTGATCCACATAAGAAGAGAAAAATTAGAAAGGATGTTTTAATGTTGTTGGATCTTGGCGTTACTTAACCATCTCACCCCCATGTCTGGCTGAAGACTTAAAACTTAGCACTTCTTGGGAGGCAACCCATATTTTCTTTTATTGCATTCAGTTTTCATTTATCTTTTAGTTTATTTTATTTTAATTTTTGATTTTATTTTGTAGGATTGCATCAATTTTGAAAGTCGCCAGGCGGATCTGTTTTGAACACCTGCATTGATGGCTATTTTTGAGCAGAATGGAGTCAAAATATGGAAAAGTGATTCAAACAGAAATTGTAGACAATTGTCTTAGCTTTCCAGCAAAAAAAAAATCAGCCCATTTCGACATCTACAGCTCCAGATATCGCCAAAATACTGAACGCTGTGCGTGCAGAAATTTAAAGACGAATCAGGGGAGATATTCTAAACTTTTTGCATTCTTTTTGTTTTCTTTTTCTTTCCTATTGAGGACAATGTGATATTTAAGTTTGGGGGGAAGGTTTACAAAATTTATTTTATTTTTATTATTTTTGAAAAGAAAAACAA
Source organism: Hemerocallis citrina (assembly GCA_017893485.1). Classification (NCBI taxonomy): domain Eukaryota; kingdom Viridiplantae; phylum Streptophyta; class Magnoliopsida; order Asparagales; family Asphodelaceae; genus Hemerocallis; species Hemerocallis citrina. The sequence continues at coordinate 292,327,534 of CM030361.1, forward strand.
AACAAAAGGATTATAATTAGGCTTACCTCTACACTTTTGAGTTCTTTATTGTGATAAGCATTGAAATAATTTTTTTGGTATAAACAATTTTTTTTATAAAGCAATATTAAGCATACTTATTTACTTTAGGATTATTGAGTTTCAAAATTCCTTACAAAATTGTGGGTCATGCTATTATACATAAAAGACAAATGTGATGCTTTTTCTCATGATTATTCCCTTTGATCTAGTCCTAAACAGAGTTTAAGTAAATAGAGTAATAATGAAAAAAAAAATTTGTTTATGAATAAAGTCAATCTACTCCAATATTTTGAGTTGCTTAGTAACTAAGGGTATTCATCACAAATGTCTACACTTACGTAGAACAGCAACTTGAAATATGAGTATGCAAAGCACTTTAAGTTTGTGACTTGTTGAGTAACCGGGTGAATTCATCACAAATGATTTGCATTCGCCTAAAAAGGCAAGTGACAACTTAAAGAATGGACTTAAAAAAAAAAAGAAAAAAAAAGAAAAAACTCTAGTTTGCTACTCGGTTTGTAGTGGAGAGAAGGGATAATCACAGATTAAGTTGTTGCATACTACAATTACATTAATTGCATGACAAATGCGATTGGATTGGGAATTATGAATAAATAATTGCACTGGAGAAAGTGGGTATGCTTACTTTTACTTTATTTGCAATTGTTTATACTTTTAATTGAAATTTTGATGCTTGCATGATAAGATCTCTTGGTGTGATGGGTTGAGTCTACTATTATTAATCCCTTGTTCATGATTCTACTTTTTGCTCGAGGACAAGCAAAATCTTAAGTTTGGGGGTATTTGATGTGTCAAATTTATATACAAATATTTGTACTCATTTACCTATTAAAATGACTTGTTTTCGCTGATATTGTCTATAATTCATATTATTTCTATATGATTTCATTTAATTAATTATTTTTGAAGAAATAATATTTTTGATGCAAAAAGTAAAGATTTGTGGAAAAAAATCAACAAACAAAGTAAAATAATGGATTTATAAATTTTTATTGTTTTGTTGAGTTAAAAGTGCGATAAATAATTTGTAAAAGGATTTTTATACGCTAATATGATTTATAGTTAGTTTAATTAATTTTAAACTAATTTAATTTATTTTATTTAAAAATCCTAATTTCAGGTATTATTTTGTGTATGCAGCAGCACGTGGTGGGAATAAAAGGAAGAAAAGAAAGAAAGGGTAATAAACAAAATTCTGGATTAAAAAGGGAAGGAAATAAAGGAAGAGTGAGGACTTTTATGCAAAAAGCGCAACCCTAATTCTCCTTCCCGTTCTCTATAAGAAGAAGCAAAGAAGAGAGAGATGACCAAGAGGTGACGACTGGACAATCACAAAACTAAAAAAAAAATATAAAAATAAAATAAAGGGTCAGAGAGAGAGAGAGAAGATCTCAAGATCTCTTCTCTCTGTTTGACAACAGATCAAATCGAAAAAAAAAAAAAGAAGACGCACAGGGCTCGACAGCAACTGTTTCCTTCTGACGCGTGGGGAGGTTTTCGAGACGGCTGACGTGGCCTGCGGCGGGACCCAGGCTGACGTGGACGGCTCCTTCTTCATCTACTGCGAGCACTCGAAGTGCACGTGCTGACGACGTGGGTGACAGCTTCTGATCCTGGCGCGGTTTCCAAGAGCTGACGACGCGGTTTTCAAGGCAAATTTTGACTCTGGTTTTAGGACACGCGGCCCGACAACAGCAGTGTGACAGACTGATGCGTTGATGTGACGGCGCGTGACAGCAACACTTTTGGCTCCGACCGACTTTTGAGACAGAAAAGGGGTTTGAATTAAATTTTGTATTCTTTTGTATCTTTTCTTCTCTATATTTTTTAGATTCAATCCCAAACAATGATGAACTGAATCTATTGTTCTAGAGGCTAAGATGTAGCCGAGTTTTGTAGAACACAAATTTTTATTTCTTATTATTACTCTATTTTTCCTGGTTGTGTTTTAATTTTTATTATTTATGCGTACAACATGGTGGATAGACATTTGTATGATTTTTCAAATCATAAAGAGACCGAACAGGTGATTTATGATTAATAAAAATTAAGACCGTATATTGGAGGACGTGATCGTTAAGAAATCCAATTTCTCAATTAATAATTTGATGGGTAGGCGAAGAATTAGTTGAGAATAATTTTTAGACTACGTGGATAGAGTGGTTAATATCTTTAGGATTTTGGTCGACAATTTGGGAAAGATAATATTTATATTTATAAGGAATTATAATTTGTGTGTGTGATAAACAAGGTGAACCAAGAGCCCTAGAACTAATTTTACCCTTAACAAATTACCAATTTAGTTAGTTTTAATTAGATTAAGTTAATTTAGTTGTTTTATTATTATTAAAATTCGATCTTCCAAATAGTGATTCATCTAGCGATATCGGTACTCAGTAAAATATCTAGTCCCTGTGGGTTCGACACTCTACTCACCTATCTATATTACTTGTGCGATTTTGTACACTTGCAAATATTTAGCATCAAGTTTTTGGTGCCGCTGCCGGGGACTAGTTATTCTTTTATTGATATTGAAAATTGCTAGATTATTGCTCGTTTAGATTTTTGTAATTATTTTTATTTTATTATTATTTTTCATCTTTATTTTCTTTTGACTAACTTTTACTTTTTATTTTATTTTATTTTTCTTATTTTAGTTTTTTTTTTAGTTTTTCTATTTTTTCAGGTACTTCGCCATCCGTTCGTCTCGCGCCTCGTACTCGCCCAAGACTTGGTTCACAACTAGCTGAGAGTCACTATGGATTCGGAGGCGCTGTGCCCCGACACTTCGGGCAAGACCGAGGCCCGCGATTAGTGCCTCATACTCCGCCTCGTTGTTTGAGGCTTTGAAATTCATGCGGAGGGCATACTGGAGGACGAGGTCATCAGGGCCGTTCAGGATGATACCGGCGCCGCTACCCTCGTTGCAGGAGGATCCGTCCACGAAAACCGTCCAAATAGGGAGTCCGTTCGGGACATGGCTGACCTCGGGAATGGTGGACTTGACGATGAAGTCGGCGAGGGCCTGAGCTTTGATCGCAGTCCGAGGCTGGTACGAGATGTCGTGTTGGCTCAGCTCTATGGACCACTTCATAAGCCGACCTGAGGTTTCGGGCTTGTGGAGGATCTGCTTCAGAGGTTGGTCGATGAGGACCACAACCGAGTGGGACTGAAAGTATGGGCAGAGCTTCCTTGCCGCCATAACCACGGCATAGGCCATCTTTTCCACCTTCGGGTAGCGGAGCTCGGCGTCCCGAAGCACCTTGCTCACATAGTAGATGGGCCTCTAAGTCCGATCTTCTTCCCTCACCAAAACAGTACTTAGGGTCTGCTCGGAAGCAGCTATGTAGATGAAGAGGGTTTCCCCTGTAACTGGTTTGCTGAGCAGGGGAGGGTTCGCCAAGTAGGCCTGTAGTTGGTCGAACGACTCCTACTGCGGTTGGCCCCATTCGAAACCCTTAGCCCCCCTGAGAGCCTTGAAGAAGGGGAGGCACTTTTCCCCAGACTTCGAAAGGAACCGGCCAATAGCGGCGAGGCGACCCGTAAGCTTCTGCACTACCTTGATATTCTGGGGCGGGGCCATGTCCAGTATGGCCTTGATTTTCTCGGGATTTGCTTCGATCCCTCGCTGGCTCACCATGAAGCCGAGGAATTTTCCTGACAAGGCCCCGAACGCACACTTGTTCGGATTAAGCCTCATGTTGTGCCTTCTTAATACGTCGAATGCCTTCTGGAGGTCGGCCACGTGGTCGGTACCTCGGATGCTCTTCACGAGCATGTCGTCGACGTATACTTCCATGTTGCGGCCTATCTATCTTTGGAAGACCTTGTTGACGAGGCGCTGGTAGGTGGCTCCAGCGTTCTTCAGTCCGAACGGCATAACTCTATAACAGTAGAGTACTTCTTCCAATTCGTCCGAGAAGAGTACTTCTTCCAATTCGTCCGAGAAGAGTACTTCTTCCAATTCGTCCGCCGGCTCAGACGTGGGTTGGACATTCGGCTTGGGGATTTCTAGAGTCTCGAGGGAGAGCACCGGACCCCCAGTGGAAGTCATATAGCACTTCCGAGCAGTTTCTTGGCTGCCCCTGACTTCTCCCACTCCCGACCGGGTGGGGAACTTCATTTTAAGGTGGTACGCCGAAGGATAACCCCTTCCCAGCAGTTACGTCCAGGGTGATAACCCCTTCGACAGTTACTGGTACCCCCATGAACCCGTGGAGCGTGTAGCCGGCCGGTTTGAGGCGATCCCGGGACAGCTGCAGCCCTCAGAAGGCCGAGAGGAAGAGGATGTTCACCGAGCTCCCGTTGTCTACCAGGACCCTCTGCACTTTGAAGTTCGCCATGCGAAGGTCGATGACAAGTGCATCGCAGTGGGGAGTTCGGACCCCCTTGAGGTCTTCATTGGAGAAAGTCACTGGGACGCCGAGGCCTTTGGGGGGAGGGGCACTGTGAACTGAGTTGACCTCTCGGACGAAGGCCTTCCGAGAGGAGTTGGAAGAGCCCCCCATTGGGCTCCCGTGAATAAGGTGCAGAACCCGTTCTTCCTCGAACTCGGGGGTTTGATCGCGTCGCTCGGAGCGCTTGTTAGTCCCCCCGAGGCGGAGGAGTGGTGCGATCCGCGCGATCGTTTGCCTTCACAAATTTGGCCAACTGTCCCCTCTGGATGAGGGCCTCTATCTCATTTTTCAATGCCCGGCAGTCGTTGGTGTCGTGGCCGTGGTCCCGGTGGTAACGGCACCATTTCTCCTTGTTCCTCCTCTTGGCCGGGGTGTTCATCCTCGGAGCGGGAGGTATGACTCCTTCCTTCTCCACTTCAATCAGGATGGTGGAGACATTGGTGGTGAGGGGAGTGAACTTCTCGAACCTGGGGGGAGGACGGCGCTGACCGCTATTGTCCTTCTGCAGCTTCTTGGATCCTTCCTCCTCCGCCGTCTTCCTCTTCGAGCCGGAGGCAGGTCCTCCGAAACTCGGGAGGCACTCGGCCTCTTCCGCCCGAATGTACTTCTCGCATCTTAGGAGAAGATCGGCGAAGTTGTGCGGGGGCTTTTTGGCGAGGGACGACCGGAGGTTGGAGTTGAGGACGTTCGACTAGAACGCAACGGTAGCCACTGACTGGTCGAGGGAGGCGATAGACCTGACCTCTACGGTAAATCTCCTCACATAGTCCCTCAGCTTTTCTCCCCTCTCCTGTCGGAGGTGGAGTAGGGAGGGGCTCGTCTTCTCTGTTCGCCTGCTACTCACAAAGTGAGTTATGAAGAGCGTTTCGAACTGCTCGAACGAGAAGATGGAAGAGGGAGCGAGCCGAGAGTACCATTCCCACGCCGAACCCTTAAGAGTGGCGGGGAAGGTCTTGTAGAGCATGGCGTCGGAAGTTTGGTGGATCAGCATTAAGGTCTTGAAGCTTTCGACATGATCAACAGGGTCCGACTCCCCTGAGTACGTTTCAAATTGTGGAGGCTTGAAACCCCTCGGAATGGGAGCCTCCATGATAGTCCGAGAGAAGGGCGGTCTGCTGGGGCGGACGGTCGTTCCTCTCGACTCCTCCTCCTTGTCCATACGGCCGATGCGCCTCTCCATCTCGTGGAGACGACGGTAGAGGGCATCGTCCCTCCGATGATAGTCGATCGAGCCCCTGGACTCGCCTTCATAGGAAGGGGAGCGGGGGCTACGACGTCGGTAGTCCTGGGATCGGCGAGGACTATGATGGTGTTGCTGGCGACTGGGAGCTGGGAGAGGACTTCTGGATCGGTGGCGAGGACTTGGAACCCGTGGGGGTGTTGGAACCCTCTGGGCATTATGGTTGTTGAGGCGAAGGTTGAGGGCCTGCAACACAGTCTCCTGGAATTGTAGGAACTCGGCACGAGTGATAGGTGCCTCGTCGTTCCTCGGATGATGTCAATTAGCGGGGGATTGTGGCCTCCTCCTACGACGCTCGGGAGATTCCCCCCGGCCTCTTCGGTCCGGAGACCTCCTCCCATCTCGGCGATGAGGAGATCACTCACCTTGATGCTGGCGGGAGGCTCCCTCTCGGGCCCGCCTCTCATCTAGATGGTTGCGAAGGTCCTCATCCTTTTGGCGATTCAGAACGGTGTTGTGGAGGTCGGAGGCTCGGGGGTTATAGGAAGCCATGGAGTCCGAGGAGGCATTGTGAATTGAGACATGGTCTGGGTGGAGAGGTTGCTTCTGCCTCCGCTGGTTCTGACCAGCAGGACCATTTGGGGGTTGTTGGTTCGGAAGAGGAGGCTGGCCCTGTTGGACCGGGGGAGGAAGTTGTTCGGGCTGCGGAGCAGGATGCACGGGGACTTCCTCTTGCTGATCGGCGGGATTGGGTCCGCAGTTGGACCCCCTAGACCTGACCTTTTTGGGAGGCATGGTTGGAGAAGGGCTAGTCGACGAGGAAGAGGCGGAGGCTATTCGTATGGTTTTCCCACAGATGGCGCCAATCTGTTACCGCTGGATCTGGTGTGGGGGTAAACAGATGAGATTTGTGAGTTCGGGGCAAAACCTGAATAGTGGATCCACTCCTGTTGATTCCTGCCGCTAACCTGCAAGGAAGTGCAATACACCGGGGTTGATTCCGGCGACGCACCCTCCGACACTCTTGTCAGTAACCAGTGATGATTAAGGAAGATCTTAAGCTAGAAAAAGAGTGATTACCTGGTCACAGTGGTAGGTGAGAGGTATTTATAGTCGCCATGGGAGTGATTAGGGACCTGATTTCCTGTGTAACTGTCAGGAGTAAAATCCTCCCAATCTGTTTAGGAAACTGACCCTTGATTCCCGGTGAGAGCAAATCAGGCCCGTTGACTCGGTCAAATCAGTGACCCTGATTTTTCTCGTGCTAGTTTGGGTTTGTCTTAGGTCGGGACCCATACCCAGTTGGAGTGGATCCGTTTGTGGGTTATTGGATCTGTGAGAAGGAGACCCAGTACCCATTTCGGATCCATTTGTATGTGAAATTACCGTTATATCCCTGAGCTTCAAGATTCGTGCCCAATCTGGACGGTTCCGATTTAACCCCATTTTTAGCCATATCAGTAATTGAGGATGATTTTAGATGATCTTAACTACAAAGTTGTAGTAGACTCATTTATGATTCCTATGAAACTAATAAATCTATTTTTGGAGTAGTATTGGAATTTATATGATTTTTTCAATTTCATTGTGTTGATGTCGTTTAGCTAGTTATCCTAAAACTTTTACAACGTATAAAAATTGGATTTAAAATTGGAATGTTAGTAAGATGTATCTTATGAGGAATTAAGAGGTAATTAAAGGACGAAGTTGGAATATTAAACATGTGATGTTTATAAGGATTTTAACTCATCAAGTGTTATTGAATGCTGCTATAATAAGTGTTTAGTTACATTGAGATGATAATCATAAAGAGAATGAATTAAGAAGGAATGAATAATGAATGAAATGGTTATGATGAGGTTATATGTAACCTAGATGATCGCTATGTTGATGGTTGATTGCTAGAGGCTGAGCGAGACCTAGAATATTGGCAAGTTGAGATATGTGAAAATTTGTGAAATTATCAGTGTGGGCTAATGTTCTCGTGTGTTGATTTTAAGTCCGATAGGAGGGTAAGCTTGGTCTAGGTGATATTATTTTTATAATTAAATCTATGGACAGGCACACTAGGGGGAGATGTGTTGAAGTAAGGGCAAACATAAGTATGAGAGCCTTATTTGATTCGCGGTGGGAGATTATCTCCATAATTATCGAGGTGTGAGGCATGATATCCAAAATCACTCCGGGTGGGAGATATTTTTTCAGAATTTTTAGGATCAAGATTCGCAGTGGGAGATTATCTTCAGAATTATCGGGGCGTGAGGCGTGATGTACAAAATCGCTCGCGGTGGGAGATATTTCTTTAGAATTATCGGGAATGAGGCGACGCTCATGGGGTATTTTTGTGATGAGGTACCATATTATCAGAATTATCGGGGTGGGTTTCATCTACAGAATTATCGGGGTGTAAGGCGTGACGTCTGAAAATCACTCGTGGTGGGAGAACGACTCTCAAGAATTATCAGGGTCATGGCTCGTGGTGTTGGTTTAGTCTCCAGAATTATCGGGGTTACGACTCGCATTGGGAAAACGATTCTCAAGAATTATCCGGGCGGTACTGGATACTCACGGGATATCTAAACCTTACATTAGTCACCGTGGTAGAATTTCAAAATGAAAGATTGAACCCTAAATTATGGAGTGCGTTATGGGCTTGCCCTCGAATCTATGTAGTATGGGATGCATAGAATCCGATCAAGTGTGCATTAGTGTCATTATAAGTATAAATGTCTGCATTAGGCATTAAGTTCATATCATACACTGACATGTTTAGGATAGTCACTTTCACATTTTGTTTCACATTCAAGTTTGTGTTTGCTAAAGTAGAAGAATCGCTGTATTATAGCATTGTGTCAGTTGTGTGCAACTGACGTGCCCACAGTTTCCTAGTTGCAGGATTGGACTTAGCTGGGACTTTAAGTCACTGTGATCAGTTTTCATATGATTGAAGAGCTTCCATTATTACACGTTGTATTGTACTTATTCATTTCCGCTATGTTATTGTAAAGAACACTGTAGCGAATGGAAAGGTTTTACATTCGTTGGAAATTTGTATGAAATTGAAGTAAAGATTTTGTTTTTGCTACGAATTACCCGTGTTTGGGATTTGGGGTGTTACACCCTGAAGATGGATCTGCCGTCTCCACATTATGCCGATCACAGCACTACAATATTGCGATGATTTTGCGGTATCCACATGAACGGATCAAATCAACATTTCCCTCACGCCGTGGTGCTAGCTGCGGGAAGAGGATGTTTCTCATGATCTTTCTCTACAAAACTTCTGTGACCGGTAAGGGTTTTCTCATGTGTGATACATATCATATATATAGGTACAGAAAATCAACCATAAGAGAATAATAAAGCTGTTGGGCTCATAATCTGACCTGGGTCCGATTCGTGTTTGGGCCTTTGAACTTTAGTCAACTTATTTAATCTAATTAAATTTCCAACCATTGTCAGGAGTCCAAGTCGTACTTGGATCCCCAATTAAATTCATCTTATGAATTTCATTCCCAATTTCGATCCATTCTAAGTGTGTGACCTTGTAGGTTCCCATTACGTTGACAGTAATACTAAAATCATATTATAGTATTACAAATAGTGAGCGGTATCTAGCAATACATCACTGCTACTCAAGTAACGGGAATGTCAGTGATTTGACATAACCTATCCGTGACCAATTTTACCATGTAGTCTAGTCCTTTTGTCCAGATTTGACATAACCTATCCGTGACCACAAGGCATAGAGCGTGTCACCCTTGTATTGTTCAGTCTTTGGTTTCTTAATGTCCGAGTAGACTTACTAAAACAAATGAGCTCAATATCTCATATTATCTCATTTGAGCACGACCATGTATTTTTCTGTCTCACTCAATCAAGGGGCCAGTAGATATCGCTCCAGTTATGTAAGAGGACAAATCCTATCTAAGTCACTCGCATCTCTCCCCATGATTTGTTGTAATCCAATAGTCAACTTTATAATCACCTTATTACAAGCAACGTTTGACGACATTAAAACATATAACTTCTTATATAGGAAATCATAGTGACTTCAAGTTAAAGGACTACGTACACTATGGTCACTGTGAGAACCGCTTATGATACTCACTCAATGATCCATGCAACATTCTTATGGTGGGTCAGTCCAGTTTATTATTAGTCTAATATGTACCTATGTGAAGACTTGATATCTCATATCCATGACCCGTGAGATATGGTCATCAGTATACGCACATACTAGTCTCTATGTATTATTGTTTTCCTAATTCACAATAATACTTGACTAGGGATATTTAGGAATAGTGCTTTGATTACAACCAATATGATCTCATAATCAAGTCATGTACTTGATATCCCATGGCATTGAACCTACTATTCTAAGGACTTTATTATGTTCATTTAATTATAATAAACCACACAATAAATGAAATGCCTCATATATGAAATAAATATCATGATACAATGTAAACTGGAAATGTCAATACACAGCTGGTCTTTAGGTCATACACCAACAATTTAGATTTAGTAGTGAGAAATGCATAAGTCTCAGAGTTGAGTTACTCTTTCGAGGTACTCTTTTCGAGGTTTAGACTTAGTAGTGAGATCTTCTTAAGACTCAGAGTCGAGGTACTTTTTCGAGTTACTCTTTTTAAGATTTAGATTTAGCAGTGAGAACTGCATAAGAATCAGAGTCGAGGTACTCTTTCCGAGGTTTAGATATAGCAGTGAAAACTGCGTAAGACTCAGAGTCGAGGTACTCTTTCTGAGGTTTAGACTAAGCAGTGAGAACTGCATAAGACTCGAGTCAAGGTACTCTTTTCGAGGTTTAGATTTAGCAGTGAGAACTGCATAAGACTCAGACTCGAGATACTCTTTCGAGGTACTCTTTTTGAGGTTTAGACTTAGCAGTGAGAACTGCATAAGACTCAGAGTCAAGGTACTCTTTCGAGGTACTCTTTTCAAGATTTAGACTTAGCAGTAAGAACTGCAAAAGACTCATAGTCGAGGTACTCTTTTAGAGGTTTAGACTTAGCGGTGAGAATTGCATAAGACTCAGAGTCGAGATACTCTTTCGAGGTATCCTTTCCGAGGTTTAGACTTTGTCTTGAAAAGGAGTAAGCGAAGATTGATTGACGAAGCACAAAATAACTATATTCAGTGGCTGCTAAAAGTCGCCGCTTATTACATTTTCCTTGTTACGAGTTTGACTCATTTTAAGGGCTTTCATAGAATTTGATCAGGTGCTCCACATTCCAAGTTCTCTTGACTGCCTTACCCCGTGGTTTTCAAGTCGGTAGTTCTCTGGACGGACCACTTTGGAGACCTTATAAGGACCTTCCCATTTGGAGCGAGCTTCGCTTTTCTAGTAGGCACGGAGATGACAAGTCAGCGGAGCACAAGGTCACCCTCTTTTATGTTGGTCAGTCCTACCTTTTGATTGTAAAAACGTTCAACTCTTTGTTGGTTAATGTTCCTTCTGATGGCCGATTTCTCACCGACGTCGTCAAGGAGATTGAGGTTGGGCCTTAGACCTGTAGGGTTGGAATTTTCATCGAAACTTACGATGCAGGGTGAGGGGATACCGACTTCCAGAGGAGGACCGCTTCGGTTCTGAAGGTCAAGTTGAATGGGGATTCTCCTGTTGGGATCCTCTTGGTAGTTTGGTAGGCACACAGGACACTGGGTAGTTCCTCTACCCTTAAGCCTCTTGGCGAGTTGTTCAGGTGCTTCTTCAGTCCATTCTAGATCTTCTTGTTGACATTCTCGGCCTGGCCATTGGAATGGGGGTGTGAGACTGAAGAAAACCTTTGCTAGATCCCCAAATCGGCACAGAACTTGCAAAAGTTTTTACTAGCAAATTAGGTGCCATTGTCAGTTACGAGTATCCAAGGAATGCCAAATCGGCAAATGATGTTCTTCCAGAAGAACTGCTGAGATTGATCCTTGGTTATGGTGGTGGGTGGTTCGGTTCGGCCCATTTGGTAAAATAGTCTGTGGCGATGATGAGGAAGCATTTCTGGCCAATCACCACTGGAAAGGGGCCGACTAGGTCCATTCTCCACATAACAAAGGGGACTTGACTGGCCAACAATTTGAGCTCAGCTTGGGGAGCATGTTGGATGAAGGAATAACTTTGACAGGGGCTGCATTTTCTCACAAGGTCCTGAGCATCTTGGAAGAGGGTCGGCCAATAGTACACGTGGTTGAGTATTTTTCTTGCAAGTGCTCTGATGCCCATGTGGCAGCTACCGATCCCTTCATGCACCTCTCCTAATGCATATTTGGATTCTTGGGGACTCAGGTAGTGGAGGTAAGGTCTCTCATCCGCTTTGGTGTACGAGCGTTTGAAGAGCGCATCGTTGATGAGTGTGAACCTCTCCGAACGGTGACAAACCTTTCTGGCTTCAGATGGATCATATGGTAGTTCGCCCACCCTTAGGAAGTTCAAGATTAGATCCATCCAAGTAGGCTCTCCCGTGGGTGGGTTGACACAGTTGACCTCGAAAGGCTTGACAGCTTTGATGCTGGGTTTCAGGAGAACCTCCACTTAGACAGTGTGATCCAAGCCCTCGAAGGAGCAGGAAGCTAGCTTGGAGAGGGCATTGGCCTGGGCATTCTATTCTCGAGGGATCCGAGTCACTGTGGCTTTCGAGAAGTCCGAGAGCATAAGTTGAACATGCGCCAGGTACCGGATCATTCAGGAGTCACGAGCATCGTACTTTCTGGAGATCTGAATGACAACAAGTTAGGAGTCAGTGAAAACCCTTACGTGCTTAGCCCCTGCCTTACGGGCCAAGAGGAGTTCCGTAATCATCGCCTCATATTCGGCCTCGTTGTTGGAGGCAGGAAAGTTGAGGAGAAGGGAGTATTGGAGAACAAAAGCATTCGGAACCATAAGTATAACTCAAGCCCCGCTCCGGACTTCACAGGACGAACCATCAACATAGAGTTCCCACTTTGGCTCATCTTCTGTGCTTCGGACGTATTGGGAATGGTGCATTCGATTATGAATTCAGCAAGCGCCTTGCCCTTGATAGCAGTTCGGGGCTTGTAGCTGATGTCGTGCTGACTCAACTCGATGGATAATTTGATCAGCCAACCTGACGTTTTAGGTTTGTGGAGCACTTGTTTAAGGGGTTGGTCCAAAAGGACCTGAATGGAGTGAGCTTGGAAGTATGGGTGAAGCTTTCTTGCTGCCATCACAAGCGCGTAGGCCATTTTCTCTACCATGGAATATTGAAGTTCGGTGTTTCGCAGAACATTACTGACGTAATAAATCGGCTTCTGTGACCCACCCTTGTCCCGAACTAAGACAACACTCAGTGCGTGATCGGAAGCAGCAAGGTAGAGGGAGAGTACTTCGTCTGGCTCGGGTTTGCTGAGGAGCGAGGTATTAGCCAGGTATGCCTTCAACTGGTCGAAGGCTTGCTGTAAGGGCTCTCCCCACTCGAACTTTTTAGAAACCCTAAGAGCTTTAAAGAATGGTAGTGACTTCTCTCCAGATCTGAGGAGGAATTGTAACGCCCATTCTCGTAAATACATATTTTCTGAATATAATCTGTATTTCAATTATTGATAAATTTATTTTGTGTTAAATTCGTTTTGGGATTTTCTATTAAAATATTTTCCAATTGAAAATTATATTATTTCGAATGATGGTGTATTTTAAACTTGTTTTATAATCTTAATTTATCGGTTAATTATATTTGGGCCCAAATCATGTATATTATTATTATTGGATTATTTTAATAAAAATTGTTAAACCAGAATAATTATTTTATTGTATGATTTTATTATTTTTATAATTATAACTATTAATTGTTATTCCTTGGTTATTTAATTAAAGTACATTTTGTTAGTGTAGGTGCCCTAGAGGCAATACAATGATATTATGTAATCAGTATTATTGACATTATGTTCTTTTGATTATATTAATAATTTATTATGCTTCGTATTTACTGCGTTATAAATATTAGCATGATAAATGTCCTTAGATTATTAATACGAACTATATGAACATGAGATTATATATAGTATAATAATCTTAAATGTCCCTAGTCGAGTATTATTATTATTAGGACAGTAATAATACATTGAGACTAGTATGTTGATTGATTGATGACCACCTCTCATGGGTCATTAGTATAGAGATACTAAAATCAATACATAGGTAAATGTAAGAGTACATTGTACTGGACAGACCCACTGTGAGATTCTACATGGAATGAATTAATAAGTGTCATAAGTAATCTCACTGTGATAATGGTGTAATGGTCCTCTGACCTGAAATCATTATATTTCTACACGAGAATTAATGTACTTTGATTCTATCAAAAGTTATCTTTAATCGGGTAATGATAAAGATAGTATTGGGTTCATTATGAATCGTGTGAGAAATATGAATGATCTAGAAGGAATTTAACCCTCCTAATTTTAGGAGCGATATTATCGGCCTCTTGTTTGAGTGAGACTATGAAATGCATGGCCATGCTCAAATATTGATTTGTTTGAATAGTCTACTCATCGATCAAGAAAATAAAGATTAAATTATTAAGAGGATGACACGTCCCATGCCTCTAGTTTAATCTATAATATCAAGGTTAAAAGGATTATATTACATGGAGACATTAGTCACGAAAGGTTTAATTGAATCACCAATTATTATTATTACTTGGGTAGCAATGATGTATTACTAGATGCCGCTCATTGTTTATAATTTTATTATAAGATAATAAAATTATTGCCAACGTAATAATAACCTAAAGGGTCACACACTTAGAACGTTTAAAAGGAGTATTAATTTAAATTCGGAATTTAAATTAAATGATTCGAAATTAGTTATTTAATTAATTGAGTTGGACTTAATTAATTAAAGGATAATTCGAATTTAAATGATAAAACCAAATCAGATTGGTCTTATCAGAAGCCAAACTGATTACGGTTAGTTCGAATTTAAATGATAAAACCAAATCAGATTGGTCTTATCAGAAGCCAAACTGATTACGGTTAAGCCCACCTCTTATCTCTCCCTATAAATACATAGAGATGTATTGGTTTAGAAGGATCTTTGACAAATCCGTTTTCCACAGAAAACCCTAGCCGCTCAACTGTTGAGAGGCAAAAGAGAGAGAGAGAGAGGCAAGCATCATCGGCTAGTACCGGCTCCCTTGATCGTTGGACGATCGGACGTTCGTGTGGACTGCCTTAGAGACGCAGATCTAGCTACTAGGGCTGCGTGGTGATTGCAACCTCCATCTTTCAGCCTTCGTAAAGCTCCGAAAGGTAAAATTTTATTTTTCCATTATTAGCCATGTCTTGTACACGGATCCTAGGGTTAGGGTTTCGGATCTGTTTTTCATTTCTTTTTCGCTGCGTTTGTGCCCCGAAACCCTTCACATTTAACGAATTATTTTGTTTTCGTACTTGATCTAATTTTCTTGGCGAATTCCGATTTATTTTTAAGCCAATTTATATTTATTGTATTACTTATTTATTTATTTGGATTTAAATTTTTATTCATGGAATTCGTTATTTCTCTTAAATGTACCATTTTCTTGTAAATCCTAATTTTTTTTCTTTTATTGAATTGCGGGTATTTTTATTGATTTTGATCTATCTCTTAATTGAGCCACAAACCCCAATTTCATGTGTTCTTGACCCAAAACTACTTTTATTGGACCCTAATTCACTAACCCAGTATCCTAATTGTACCCTATAAATACAACCCTAATGCAAATCCTAAAAATCGCACACCATCGAATCCCTAGCCGTCTATTCTCTCTCCTCTCCTTTCTCTCTCTTCCGCTGTATTGTTTTCCTACTAAAATCACCCCGACCGGCCACCCCGTGCTCTGGCGACCTCCCTCATCGCCGTCCCTCGTCGACGCGCTGCCAGAACACCCCATTCATCTCCTCCTCTGTTCTCGTCGCCAGCAACATCAGAACCCAAAAACTCATTGCTGCTTTCCCTATTCAATCGTCGGCGACAGCCACTAGCACCGCCCATTGCTTCGACCTCGACCATCGACGTCGCTGCCTTCTGTTCGCCAACGCCACCGCCCCTTGAACGGCCGTTGCTGACGTGGCTGTTGCTGTCTCTTTGAGTCTTTGTTGCTTTAGCTCTTTGTGTGCTCGTGTATTGCACGTATATTGCACATGCTAGTTCGGGTGTTTGTGAGTTCGTTGCTTCGGGATCCTTATCCTGTTATTCTTGGTATTCATTTTCACCGTCTAACAGGAAAGTCACCGTCGTCTTGAATTGTTAATTGTATCAAATTCAAGTTTTGTTGAAACTCTTGCAAGCAGATCTCTTTGTTATCGTATTATCCATTGTTCATCTCTTCGTTGGATCTATTGAGGGTTTACACGAGCTAACCCCAATATTCTTGATATCGTGCCACTTTTGACTCTAAAGTTTGGATCTTTCATGGGTGCATATAGAATTGATAATAAGGTTGTTCATATAATCGTCACACAAATAAATTATTGTAGAGACAAATGATAGATTATATGTTATTTGATCGATTGATGATCGACTGATGATAAATTGATGTATGAGCGTGTTCTAATTTAATTTATCATGTTTTGACACTTATCATGCTGATTATATAACTTATTGACTAATACAATTGATACCCATTATGTTTAATTAATTTATTTTGAAGAAAACTACCCAAAACCTGTATATTGCTTGCTGTATATTGACTGCTATTTTTGAACCAGTAAACGATCTTAAAATGAAATACTTTCTGAATATGAATTGTAGCCTTCTCTTTCTTGTTTCCAGAACATCTTGAATTTTTGAATTCCGAGTTGTGTAGAAAAAGTTATGCCCATTTTACTACAGCTGCTTTTTTACTTTCAGATTTTCAGACTCTTGTATCTTTCATGTTTAAACAGTAAAAAGGCTGATCAAATGATAAATTCTTACTCTGAAAATTTCCAGATTATTAGTTTACATGTTTAGGAGTCTGATAAATATTTTTAATGAATTTTATCTCGAGTTTTTGCTGATTCTAAAATTAAAATAACATAATGTCGAAATTCTACTTGAACATTAAATTTGTAAAGAACAATGTGTTTGACCTAACTACTATTGTCTGATTTGAACTAAATATGCTTTAGAACCGTGTGGAAGTCTAGTTTCTAGAACTTTTGACAGATTAAGTTTTCGAGTTCTGAACAGCGGGAAACTGCATTTTTGTACAAACTACTCTTGTTGTCCAGAATTTTATATTTCCGAGTTTAATAGTTTAATTATGCCTATATCTTACTATTGTATGAATTAATTTGTGTATGTTGCATTGCATGATCCCAATGTCTTATTGTCATCATTCTAATTGCCCTACTTCATGTTATCACCTTATTGTCCCTCTATTGTTATTATTGTTCATCTAATGTCTTAAATTGCATATTGTATTGTTGCATTAGTAAAATAATTAACAATCCGGGGTTTAAGGGAATGACTTGAGTAGTGAATAATATAGTGACTGTGTCGGTCAATGTTTATCGATTGATTGTGGAGCACTGACTACGGCACCCAAATTTTTCGTGTCGTGAACTCGTGAACTCGTGAATCAGTAAATCAGTGTATCATTATAATAAATTGTGCAACAATATTGTATCGTATCAGTGATTACTGTACCAACACATGATCTATAGAATTCATCACTCAGTCTAAACGAAATTAATTGTATGCATCGAAGCTGTAGTATGGGATGCAATAGTACATGCATTAGTTAGGATTAAAATGATTAATAGACATAAGGATTGACACATCACCGACATTGCATATTGTTCATCATTGTTCCTATTTGTATCCAATATTGTCTAAGTGTTATTGATATTAACTGTTGTTTACCGTTATCGAATATTAAACCATTGTTACACCGTTGCATTGATTACCATGTTATTAATTATTACTATCGTGCCATGTTATTGATTCCTACTGATCCATTGATTCATTATTATACCGTTATTCCATTGTTCCCTGCTTTCTTTACTTGTTGTCCATGACTTGCTGTAAGGACAACTTTTCTCCTCTTTTTTGATGAAGTGTTTACAGGTGTAGATGGAGAATTTCCTGCTGCAATTGGAGAATAAAGATTCTGAAGACTTAATGCTTTTTAATTGCTTATTGCTTAAATGAACTTATTGTATTGAGACTTGTTCTATTGTATTGGGATTTATTATTGTATTGGGCATATGTCCCGGATTTTATTATTGTTTCCAGACGTTGGATTATTGTACTTGGATATTGCTTCAATTCAAGTTTTATTGTTCATGAGATTATTATTATTGCCTGCACAATTGTTCTATATTGATTATATTGTTGAGTTAATCGGTTAAACAGCTTATGGGTGATGTTAGTCATTCACTGGGCCAATGTTACGTGCTTGTATTCCGTATTTTTGGAAAGAGGGGCGTGACAGGAATCAACCAATAGCTGCTAGTCGACCGGTGAGGCGTTACACTTCCTTGATGTTTCTTGGATGGACCATGTCCAGTATCTACATTTTTTTGGGGTTGGCTTCTATTCCCTGTTGGCTGATCGTGAATCTGAAGAACTTCTCAGAGTTTATGCCAAAGGCGCACTTCGAAGGGTTTAGTCACATGTTATGGGATCGAAGGACCCTGAATGCTTCCTCCAGATCTTTCACATGATTTCGACCCTTGAGGCTTTTGATGAGCATTTCGTCTACATATACCTCCATGTTCTGTCCTATTTGATTTTTGAAGACCCAATTCACGAGTCTTTGATATGTTGCTTCGGCGTTCTTTAAGCCGAAGAGCATGTTGCGGTAGAAATATAGCCATTGGTCGGTTATGAAAGCTGTCTTGGGGATGTTTGAAGGGTACTTTCTGATTTGGTTGTTGCCCGAGAAAGAGTCCAAAAAACTAAGCAGCTCATGCCCAGACGTCACGTCGATAAAGGCATCAATACTAGGGCAGGCCTTGTTAAGGTCTATGAAATCGATGCAGATCCTCCACTTCCCGTTGGTCTTTTTGACCATCACAACATTGGCTAGCCACTTAGAGTAGCTTACTTCCTAAATGAAGTTGGCAGAGTATTTCTTTACTTCCTCCTTAACCGCCTATTGCCGATCAGGGGTGAACTTGCGACACCTCTGTTGCACTGGTTTGGAGTCCGAGTGGATGCTCAATTATAAGATCCTCAGAGATTTCGGGAATATCCGAGGGTACCCAGGCGAATAAATCCTTACTTCAACGGATACAGTTAATGATCTCTCGTCTTAGATCTGGGGGAAGGGAACGGCTCACTTGGAAGTGTTTGGATGGGTCTTCTTTGGAAAATGGGATCTCTTCCAGCTCATCGACCAGCTCCGAACCGATCATACTTCTTCAAAGGGGAGATCAACTGTGTTGAGGGGCATGACTGCCACCCCCATAGCAACCATATAGTAGGTTTGGGCGGCCTCCTGGTTGCCTTGGGCAATTCCCACCCCATGTTCAGTGGGGAACTTTATCTTCATGTGGTACGCTGAGCGTACTGCCTGGAGGGATGCGAGGCCAGACTGACCGAGGATGGCATTGTAGGCGGCTTGATCATTTACCACCGAGAAGTCCATGGTTTCGGTTCGGGAAGTCGGAGCTTGCCCGACAGTGATGTCGAGGGTCATGATTCCCTCGATCTGAACGGGGGCTCCTGAGACCCCCTAGAGTGTGTACCCCACTGGTTTCAACTTTTTTCTGGGGAGTTTTAGGGTATTGAAGGCTACTAAAAATAGAACGTTCACCTAACTCTCGTTGTCAACAAGGACGCAGAGGACCTCGTGGTTGACTAAAACGAGGCTAATGACGAGGGCGTCGCGATGCCGGAGTTGGACACCCTCGAGGTCTTCATTGGAGAATGAGACCAATAGTCCCTGACCCTTTGGGTTGGTCATTGGTGGACCGCTTTGACTTCTCGAACGAAAGCCTTGCGGGAGGTGTTAGAGTCTCCGCCCATTGGTCCGCCATGAACACAGTGAAGAATAGCTAGTTCGTCAGTTCCCTCTGGCCTAGGGCACATTGTTGGATGCTAGTCTGCCCTTCGAGGAGGGGAGGCTCACCTAGCGTTTTGAGTGAACTCAGCCAGGTAGCTTCTCTGTAGCAGTGCTTTGATCTCTTCCTTGAGAGCCCAACAACTGTCGATCTCGTGGTCGTGGTCCCGATGGAAACGACAGTAGATCCTTCGGTCCCTTCTCCTGTTGTTGTTGTTGGATGGTGGGGGATACTTGACCACCCCTTTGTCCTCAATATCCATGAGAATGGCTGAAACACTCGCTATGAGTGGGGTAAATTTCTCGAACCGAGGGATTCGAGGTGGGCGCTTGTGGCCAATGGGGTCCTTTTTTTTGCTTTTTTTCAAGGCCTTGGACTCATCGGCCTTCCTCTTACCCTTTACTAGGGTCACCTTCCAATCGCTAGGATGTAGGGCTTCCTTGGCTCGAATATATTTCTCGACCATGCGAAGGAGGTCAGGAAAATTGAGGGGAGGTTTCTTGGCAAGGGAAGCCTTCAGCTGATCATGGCAGACATTGTGTCGGAATGCCGCCGAGGTGACTCCGGCATTGAGGGAGGAGATTTCCCTGGTTTCATCTATGAATCTTTGGACGAAGACCCAGAGTGGCTCTCCGTCTTTCTGTCTCAGCTTAGGGAGGGAATTACTCATTTTCTCCGTCGTACGCCTGGTCAAAAAGTGCACGAGGAAGTTCTCTTCGAACTGATCGAAAAAGAATATCGAGTCAGGGGCAAGCTTTGAATACCATTCCCAAGTCGGGCCACGCAGAGTGGTTAGGATGGCGCGACAAAAGAAAGGATCTGAGGTGCTGTGAATCATCATGAGGGTTTTGAACCCCTCTATGTGATCAGCAGGATCTGTCTCTCTGTTGTATCTCTCGAACGGTGAAGTTTCTCGGGATAGGGGCATCGAGGATTCGAGCGGAGAAGGGGGGTCTGGATGGTTGACGAACTCGACCCAGTTGCCATCCTTTCTCGTCTATCCGTGCAAAATGGTCTTCCATCTTTTGAATATATCTTCGGACATCGTCCTAGCCATTCCCGGACCCAGTCGACCCAGGGGATTCTTCTTCCCCGCAGTCCTCGATTTGTTCCTCGATTGGATGTCGTTCGTCGGGGACTCTTCCACAGAGTACACTTAAGACTTCGGCTTGGAACTCTTGGTACTAGGCATGAGTGACGTGACCCTCTGCCGTGGTCTTAAGATGTCGGCGATCCCTTGGAGAGTGACTATGCTGTTGATATCAGCCTTAAGACCGATGGACACTGCGGCTTAGTGCCGGGATCGACGACCTGGATTCACCTCTCGTCCGACTGAGCTGGTCTCGAAGGTCCCCCTGGCTAGGATGGTTGTTGATGATGTTCCGTAGATCGCCCATAGCAGGCTGCTTGGCTGGCCTTGCGATGGAGTGGGATGCGCTCGGAGACAGTCCTAGAGGATTCTCGACCTGCTGCCTATGCGATCCTTGGGTGTCCACGGGACTGCGGGTTGGTTGTGGAGGAGAGGCTGAAGGTCCCACCGCAGTGTTCCTCTTAACTTTGGGGGCCATGAGAATGGGTTACTTTGGATAAGAACTCGAGTCAGAAGTAGGATTGGTCTGCGTGTTTCCCACATACGGTGCCAATCTGTTGCTGTCTTTTTCTAAAGGTGTGAAAGCAACAGATAATGTGAGTTCTTAGATTCAAGGAAACAACATTAATCCTACCCTTCATTCTGGATCTGAAGGAATATTGAATGGGTCGAGTGATGGATGGCCGCCTCGTAGACCTACAAAATGAAGTCTGAAACATCGGGAGTATTCCCGATGACAGACCCTCTGATGCTTAAGTCAAAAAGCAACTATTTAGTGGTGGGAATTCTATAAAGAAAGAGTCCTTACCTGTAACTGTACAATAGCTATTGTATATGTAGGTCCGGGGAGAAATCTCCTTGATCCTAGATTTGGGATTGATTAGCCCCTTGATTTCAGGGGGTACGATTATGGCGTCACCGATGGAGCGGCTGGTGCAAACGGGGGGTGACTCAGCCATGCGTGTGAATGGGTCTGCTGAGGGCCCATGGGGCTATCTGGTCTGGGCCAGTAGCGAAGTTGGCATTAGGTCCAGTCTGCTTCGTGATTCGTGTCAGAATCATCGGTGGGGATCACCCACAATTTTTTCCACTTCAGTATTTAAACGTTGACATATTTACATGCACCCAAACATGTGGTATGAGATGCATGCATTAGATAGGATTGATAAAATATCGATAGACTTAAGGTTAACACTAAGCACGTGCACGATTCATGTTTACAAGTTAAATGATTAATGTTTACAAGTTACATGATTCCTAGTTACAAGTTACATGATTCCTGATTACAAGTTACATGATCTCTATTTACAAGTTTACATGTTTTCCCGTTTCCTATCTACATGTTACACTTGTTATTTTCTCCAGACTTAATCATATGATTCCTTGTTCCTGTTGCTTGTTCCTTGTTATATCCTGTTTATTACTTGCTACTACTTGTCGCCCGTAGCTTGCTCTAACAGGCATTTTCCCCATACTCTAGATGTTGAGATTGCAGGTACAGGAGATGAATTGACTGAAGGACTTGGTCAACAAATATTCTAAATGTCGAAGCTGGACTTTTAGCCTGCATTTATTTCCTATTTTCATGCTTTCCTAGTCACTATCGCTATTTTCATACATTGTTTTCCGGGTTTTTTTGTCTCGAAGTTTATTCCAGATGTTGGATATTATTTTTGTGGATTTTCCAGGGATTATTGATGTTTATTCATTGTTTGTGTGATTACTTATCGATGCATGGTTGTGATTATATTTTATATTGTTGAGTTGATTGTTATAGCTTTTGAATGAATTGCATATATATCATTCGCTTGGCTTTAGTTGTGTGCCCGTATTCCCGTATTTTGGAAAGTGGGGCGTGATAGGGTTTTAGTGGTATCAGAGCTTAGGTTCAAACCATGTTAATTTCAATTAGGATACACATTGCACTGATCACATGAACATGTAATAACCATTCTGCCAGTTGGATACTTACCTTACTCTCTTTTATTTCTGCTCGATTCGTCGATCAGCAATGCTTGATCTGCAATGACATGTTAGCAGCTTGGAACATCACCACGTGAGGAAGTGATGTCATTTTGCTCCAAGGTGTGCATATAGAGTCCCAGGGCCCTAAGAAGTATTCAAATCCTAAATCACCAAGATTTCGAATTTCGTGCTAAAGATACACCGTTTGGGCGCACCAAGGATTCGATGAGGCATATGATAAATTGCCGGAGATAATGTATATTAATGACGGAGTTTACCCGATTAGAGTGGTGTAGCGGAAGCGTGGTGAGCCCATAAACTAGGAGGGTGACTCAGCAAGCAGTGCAATCCATTAATATCGCAACCAACATGAAGACCGATACGGAGGCCAGTTTGGACCCCGGTGGCTAGAGCATAAACCTACTCACCTGTTGCTGCGAAGAAGGACTCGACTTGTGATTATTGTCACAAGATTGGTCACATATGCAAGGATTGTAGGATAGCCAACTGCCTATGCATTGCGCATGGGCGAGTGATCGCATGACCCGAGATTTCCCAAAGAGAAGAGACAACACACCAGCAGGAGGATCAACTCATAGGAAATGACAGACTGAAGGACGTGGCAAGGCTTACAAACTGACTACAGAGAAAAAGATAATCGATGAAGGCGTGATCGTAGCTATCTTTCCAACCTCTTTGTATTCATTTGTTGGATTGCTTTTTTTCCACTTGCATTGTTTATTTTCTTCCAGTACTTGCATTCATCCTCATCCATCGACTCATTATCTGGTTCACTTCTTCCTTACCTATGTTCTCTTCAATTCCGGTGATATCATTCTTTCATTTCTCTCTCTTTAACCTTCCACTTCATTATCTCACGAGTTTTACACTTGCTCTTTCCTACGTTCCATCTGAATAAATTTCAAGGATGAAATTTTTTTTAAGGTAGGTAGGATTGTAACCCCCATTTCCGTTTATAAAAAAAATTCTATTCTTGTATTTCGCTTGTTTATAAATTTTTCATATTCTTTCTTGAACTCAATTGTACGGATTTTTATTCGTATTTCACTTCCTCTCTTCTTCAATTCTTGCATTTCAAACATTTGATATGTATCCTACAATTCTTTTAAATCCAATTTCTTTCTTCGCTTATTTTTGTGGAACTCAAACCTAAATCCTATTTCATTCTATAATCTATTTCTTGTCTTATTTATTTATTAAAGCATAAATCCTATCCCTTCTATTAGTTATGTTCAAGCTGCAGTCCATTTTTAAAAAAAGCATTATATATATATATATATATATATATATATATATATATATATTACTTGATTACTGTGAAGCCCATAGATTTAAATCCAAGCCCAACTCAAGGCCCATGCAATTCCACCCAAAACCTCATGCTGCCTTTTATCCCCTATATATGTTAATCCTAATTAGCCATTTAATTATCATTAATTCAACCCTAATCTACTCTTAACCACTACCCCTATCATCTCCTAATAATCAGATAAACTATCCCACAAATCTCTACATATCCCCCACTAATCCTAACTCACCTAATTAACTCCTAACCTGACTTATTATCTTTCTTCTTGTTCCTGAAAACCCATCCCGAGCTCCCCTCATCGTATAGCACCGCCACTCACCTCACACCACAACCACCCAATCACCTCGGCCCTACTGCATCACCCCTGCAGCACCTCGAAGCCAGCCCCTCACTGCCTCCGCCACCGCAGTGACCACTCGAATACTTCTCCATTGCTGCACCTCGAAACACCTTGTCACCCCGAGCTCCTACATCATCTCCTCGTCGCACACACTCGAGCATCACCCTCGTAGATGCAACCCGACCACCAACCACCATCCATCACTCATAGCGCCCCAACTGCCACCACCATTGACGCTGTCACCCCGAGCAACGCACTACTTCATTCCACCAAGTCTCTAGTTGCACCTCTTCACCGTATACACCCCGAATACTGTCTCATCTTCGAGAAACCCCTCGACAACCGTCATCCCGTACATCCCGACTGTAACGCCTCGGATACCCATTACCGGACATTCGTGATGCAACTACAATCTTTGCCTTCAAATGCATCTCAATACAGTAATAACACGGAAATTTAAAAACTTTTTATTGCCAAATAAAGTCATCATTGATTACAACCAATGTCTTGTTCTTGAACAAGAATACAAATTATATTAACTCATTATATATTATTACAAAATATTTACCAACTCATTTTGTAAAGCTATCAGCTGTCTCCCGGAATGGTAATCGACTGATTACCGAGGAAGTTCCGCTGAGTGGTCAATTTGCTTCCCTAGAACTTGC
Source organism: Hemerocallis citrina (assembly GCA_017893485.1). NCBI lineage: Eukaryota > Viridiplantae > Streptophyta > Magnoliopsida > Asparagales > Asphodelaceae > Hemerocallis > Hemerocallis citrina. Next base: position 292,352,553 of record CM030361.1, read on the forward strand.
CCCTCGGCTTGAGTCTTCCGCTATGTGACTCTGATATTTCTTGGCCTTGATCAAGCTCTAGATGAGAGGTGATAGGTTAGATTTGAGTGCATGCAAAGTATACCTATTGTAGTACCATACAATTTTATATTTGCATACGTACCGCACTTAAAACTAGTGTATGTATTAGTATCGGTCCTTCTCATTCTCGTGCACCATCTAGAACACAACCACCCACACGAACCGCCCCGCAAACATAAATGCACTCCACCATTCATACATATATAATTAAGCAAACACTAATATATATATATATATATATATATATATATATATATATATATATATATATATATATATATATATGTTACCGCTGATTCTGGTGTAGGGGTAAACAGATGAGATTTTTGAGTTCGGGGGAAAAACCTGAACAGCGGATCCAAGCCTTCTGATTCCTGCCGCTACCTGCAAGGAAGTGCGATACACCAGGGTTGATTCCGGCGATGCACCCTCCGAAGCTCTTGTCAGTAACCAGTGGTGATTAAGAAAGAGCTTAAGGTGAAAAAAGAGTAATTACCTTGTCACAGTGGTGGGTAGGAGGTATTTATAGTCGCTATAGGAGCCTGTTAAGGGACCTAATTTCCTGTGAAACTGTTACGAGTAAAATCCTCACAATTAGTTTAGGAAACTAATCCCTGATTCCCGGTGAGAGAAATCAGGCCCGTTGATTTAGTCAAATCAGTGACCCTGATTCCCTCTTGCTGGTCTGGGTTTGTCTTGGGTCCGGACCCGTACCCGGTTGGAGTAGATCCGTTCGTGGGTTATTGGATCTGTGAGAAGGAGACCCAGTACCCATTTCAGACCCATTTGTATGTGAAATTACCGTTTTACCCCTGAGCTTCAAGATTCGTGCCCAATCTGGACGGTTCCGATTTAACCCCATTTTAGCCATATCACGAGCCCCCCACTCCTAAAGACCGAGTGTGATCAGCCTTTGAGGAGTAGTTTAACTATTCAAGTGGCTAGTGGAGTTGTATCGGAGTCGGAATGGATGGTTTTGAATCTCGAAGGGGATAGTGAGGTGATTTCTTGAAGCCGTACGCTGTTCTCAAGCCTTGTTTGAACATTCGATGGTTTTTATCTATTTTTTTCGGACTATTTATTTAATTTTGCAATGTGTTAACTAATCGTCTAGGGGCTTTAACAGTACATTCTAGGCAATAATTGTTTGTTCAGGAGCTCAAAAATATCCCCCCGAATCTTTAATTATTTTCTAGAATTTTTAGTTAATTTTCCTGAATTTTTGCAATTTTTCGCAATTTTTAAATAAATAAAACGATTTAAATAAAGAAAAATTAATTTTTAAATAATGATTTATGGCGTGGCCTGATCTGGATCATTGATCGTGGGTGAGCGCGAATTTCTGAGAGATCTGACGGTTGCAGTTGCTCGGCGGCCATTTTCTCGCTTTTGACGCTCGGATGGGCACTTGCTCGGTTGGCCGACCGGAGGGGTGAGGGTTCGGTCGTCCGAGCGACGTGGCGCAATCTGAGCCGTCGGATGGTGGCGTGGATCTCAAGACGGGCGCACTTCTCAAGAAAATGCTATCTTGTCGTTTAGTGCACGTGGCAAGATCTGGGCCGTTCATCATCAGGAGCGCGAATTTCTGGAAGATCCAACGGTTGTGGTGGTTCGGGTGCTTTTTTCTCCATTTGCGAGCTCGGAATGGCACTTGCTCGATTGGCCAACCGGAGGGGTGAGGGTTAGGTCGGCCGAGCAGCTTTCTGGGCCGCCGGATGTGTACTTGCTCGGTTGGCCGACCGGAGCACTGAGGGTTCGGCTGGTAGAACAACTTTCTGGGCCGCCGGATGTGTATTCGCTCGGTTGGCCGACCGGAGCTCTGAGGGTTCGGCTGGTCGAACAACTTTCTGGGCCGCCGGATGTGTATTCGCTCGGTTAGCCGACCGGAGCTCTGATGGTTCAGCTGGTTGAACAACGTGGCGCAATCTAAGCCATTGGATGGTGTCGCAAATCTCGAGATGGGTGCGTTTCCCAAGAAAATGCTATCTTGTCGTTTAGCGTCGCCGGCAAGATCTGGGCCGTTTGATCGAGATCTTACACAAATGTTGAGGAGAAAGTGAGTTTTCTCTATTTTGAGGCTCGGAATGGCACTTGCTCGGTTGGCCGACCGGAGCTCTGAGTGTTCGGCGATCCGAGCGTGGTATGGCGATCCGGGCCGTTGACTGGCGGAACGAGTTTCGAGAAGGTTCAGTTCCCATGAGCATTAATGGTATCCCGGGGTTTGTGTGGCGTTCCAACTTCCCGGGGTCATTAAGAATGGTGCCCTTCAATTAATGCGTGGCGTTTCGTCTCCCAAGGGTCATAATGGCTGGTTCTTAGAGGGGAGGTTATAAGTACCCCATTCCCCTTGTCATTTCAGTCGCAACAATGTTGAGTTTTAGACCTCGGAGGTGTCTGCCTTGGGTGGTTGCACTTCGGCCATGGTCTCCTCCTGACTCTGATGGCCCCAAAGCGGATGTCAGGGTCGGGGGAGATCAGGGCAGAAGCGGTGACGACCGGAGTCAAGGCAGATGCCTGTCTTCTTCTGAAAGATCTTAACCCTGAGGTCATCGGTCGGGTGGTCACTCTTCCACCGTGATCTTCTCCCGATTCTGACGGTCCCGATGTGGATGTCAGGGTCGGAGGAGATCAGGGCAGAAGGGATGATGACTGGAGTCCGGACCCGAGGTATAAGGCGCTTCGGAAGGATGGGTGGTCACCCTTCTGCCGTTATCTTCTCCTGATTCTGATGGCCCCGATGTTGGTGTCAGGGTCAGGGGAGATAAGGGTATAAGAGTTGACGATCGAAGTCCGGATCTGAGGGACGAGGTGCTTCGGAAGGATTTGTGGTCATCCTTCCGCCATGATCTTCTCCCGATTCTGACGGTCTCGACGCGGATGTCAGAGTCGGCGGAGATCATGGCAGAAGAGGTGATGACCGAAGTCTAGAGCCGAGAGACGAGTTGCTTTGGAAGGACGGGTGGTCATTCTTCCGCCATGATCTTCTCCTGACTCTGATGGCCCCGATGCGGGTGTCAGGGTCGGCAGAGATCATGGCTGAAGAGGTGACGACCGAAGTTTGGAGCCGAGGGACAAGGTGCTTCGGAATGATTGGTCTCTTCCATCTCTGTCTTCCTTCCGGGTTGACGGCTTATGATGGTTGTCAACCCGAAGGAGTTAGAGATGGGAGGTGTGCCGATCTGCTTTTTGACCGGGCCCCGCGAGACGGAGGTTTCTCTCCAATCCTTGACCGATTCGTGGTTTCGGCTCGGAGGCCGTAGGCTTCGAGTTGCTCATGGGTGAGAGGTTAACTGACCAAGACCTGGGGCCCGTGGGGCTCGCCGAGGGCGATTCCTTAAAACTTTTAATCAAAATTTTCTCTGGCTTCTTCAGACGGGGGCGGGGCGCCTGGGTCCGAAGTGTCTCGTCCGGGCGATGTGGTGCGATCTGAACCGTCAGATGGTGGCGCGAATCTCGAGACGAGCCCAGTCCCCAAGAAAATGCTATCTTGTCGTTTAGCGTCGTTGGCAAGATCTGGGCCGTCTGATCGAGATCTTACACGAAAGTTGAGGAGAAAGTGAGTTTTCTCCGTTTTGACGCTCGGATGGACACTTGCTCGGTTAGCCGACCGGACCCTTTGCTGATGGGTTCGGATCGCACGTTGTTCGGATTTGGATCCTGTTGTGCCGAGCTACTTGACATGGTGAAAAGACAAAGTCGTTTTGGGCCTTCGCGACGTTTCGAGGGCAGCCCAAAAGTCGCACCCTTACGTTAGGAAGCCCAAGAGACTTCTCTTTTTAATATAAATCTTCACTCCCCCACCCCAAATCTCATTCTTCATTTTTACTTTCTCACTCAAGTTTTTACTTTTCACCTTCGAAGTTTTTAGCTCCTGGGTGGTGCTGCTAGCTGTCGCGGCAAGGCGTTTCCTTACTCCGACGAAGTTTTCCGACCGTAGCAGTCACTTCAAGGTCAGTCTCTCTCCTTTCTTTTTAGAAAAATGGTTAAGATTACTTCTTCGGATGAGACCCCCGCCTCGGACCAAGTCGTCGGTCGAGCGGGTAAGGGAAAGGAGGTGATGGAGCCGACCGAGCGGACCGTTGTTCGGCCGAGCAAGAGTGGCGAAGTCACCGTGCCACACCAGGAAGTTGTGGCGAAGTCTCAGAAAGGCAAAGGAGTGATCACGATAATTGAGCAGCCGAAGACGGCAGGGGCATTCGGTCAGCAGCCTATCGTTTTGTCGAGTGTGGGGGGTGTTCGGAGCTACTCCGAAGAGATGTTGGAGAAGGTGACTCAGGGCACCGCCAAGTCTGTTGAGGAGAATGAACCGAGAGAGTTGTCCGAGGTGGATCATACCATTTCGTCTCTTACCGAGGCTGATCTGCATCGGATCCGAGCCGGATTCCAGATCCCAGCCGAGTTCGGGCTACTCCTCCCCGGACTGGGATTCTGAGCTTCCACGTCGTCTTCGCCTGACGTGTGTGTTTTTCCCCTCGACTCTTTGCAAGCCAGGCTTCGTTTCCCGCTTCATCCATTTATCGCAGAGGTTCTCATTTGGTACGGTTTGAGCCCTGCCCAGTTGATGCCGAACACTTGGAGGCACGTCCTGGCATTTGTTCTCCGGTGTCAAGAGATCGGAGCTAAGCCGAGCTTGTTCCTCCTTCGGAGCCTCTACCGCCCCTGCCAACCGAATAGGAATGAGCAGAGGTTCTACCTTTCGCCGCGGACGGGCGTGAAATTGATCGAGAACTCGGACTCGATCAATCATTGGAAGGAGAAGTATTTCATTATCCGAGCTCCTGCACCGTGGGCAATTCTGATAGCTTGGAGGAGGGAAGGCTTGCCCAAGCAAGCGAAGAAGGAGCCGGTACTGAGTGACGAGGAGGCGGATGTCCTCAAGAAGCTCCTCGCCCTGCCAACGCTAAGTTGGAAAGACATTACCGAGGAAGCTTTGTTCCGGGGGGGTCTCAGTCCGATCGACCCTAGTACGCTTCTGGTATTTTTACTTCTTTGCGTAAAGTTCTTGAAAAATTTATCTAAGTTTTTTCATTCGGATTGTGCAGAGTCTTCTAAGATGGGCTACAGGGCGTTGATGGCGAAGGCCAAGGCGAAGGAGCAGGAGACGAGGAAGAAGAGACCCTCGGCAGGGCCTCAGGGCGGCCGAGCCCCGAAGATACCTTCGGTCGCGAAGATCGCCGACCTGCAGAAGGTCGTTGTCCTGGAGACCGGTCCCGAGCAGGAGAAGGCCGCGGCCCCCGATCCTCCTGTTTCAGATTCGCCGACACCAACGGTGAAGGGGGATGCTCCCGGCTTGTCGAGCGGTGCGTTCGGCGTGAAAGAGGTGCTATCCCTCCAAGTTCCGCCCTTCACTGTCGATGCGGAGAAGATCTTGACCGAGAGGCACAAGCAGATCTTCATCTCCGACTGGCAAGTGATGAAGGTCGACGGTTTTTTGGGCGACGGCAACATTTGTATGGAAGCGGTGAAGCACCTGCCGACCCCAAAGGATCGAGCGGCCCTTAAGGCCGGGCTGGTTGGGGACGCCACAATGCAGATCGCTCGGAACACAATGTCGGTAAGTGGACCAAACACTTTCTCATAGAAAATTTCAGGAAAAAGTTTCAAATTTCCTGGGCTCGGAACTACCTTTCTTGGTATTTTAGGAGGTGGTCGGCATTCCAGGTCCTCGGAATCTCTCTGCCCTCTAAATCTTCCAGACGATAAGCTCCAGGCCGAACTACCTTTGTGATCTTGTAGGGTCCTTCCCAGTTCGAAGCCAATTTGTTCTTCTGATTGGGGAAAGAGATGGCCATCTTTCTGAGGACCAAGTCCCCCTCCTTGAGATCGGTGGGTCGGACTTTCTTATTGTATGCCAGTTCGACCCTCCACCGGCAATTCTGCTGGCGTATTGATGCTCTTTCCCTTAGCTCGTCCACCAGGTCTAAGTTCGCACGGAGGTCTCTGGCGTTCTGCTGCTCATTGTAGGCTGCGAGACGAGGAGAGGGTATTCCGACTTCGAGGGGTATTACTACCTCGGACCCATAGGTGAGGTTGAACGGGGACTCTCCTGTGGGGGTCCGTTTGTTGGTGCGATAGTTCCACAGCACATTAGGGAGTTGGTCGACCCATAGGCCTTTGGAACATTTGTCCAATCTCTTCTTGATGCCAGAGAGGGTTTGCCGGTTAGCGTTCTCCGCCTGTCCATTCAACTGAGGATGGGAGATGGAGGAGAAGCGCTGTTAGATGGCAAGGTCTTCGCGCAAGGCTCGGAATGCGACACTGATGTGTCTAATTTTTATACAAATATTTGTATTCATTTACCCATTAAAATTGCTTGTTTTCGATTATATTGTTTATAATTCATTTTATTTCTATAAGATTTCAATTAATTAAGTATTTTTGAGGAAATTAGATTTTTGATGCAAAAAGTAATTATTTTTGATAAAAATCAACAAAACAAAGAAAAACATTTGATTTATTATTTTTAATGATTTGTTGAATTTTATATATATCAATATAGGAGCAAAAATACAATTTTAATTCTTATGAGGGTATAAAATGAATAAACAAATGAACTTTGATAAGGCAAAAATAAAAATTAGTTATTTTTAAATTTATCTAATTAATTTAAATTTAAATATTTATCTTAAGTTCTGATTTTTATTTTGCAGGATATATACTAATCCTTGTCTACACCTCATCTACAACTCCTATATAAAGACTCCAAAACCGAAGTAAAAAAGGGAGACGGAGCGGAAGCGAAAACACAACTCAGCAAGAGCAGAAAAGCCAAACCAATTAATCAGTAGAGGAAGGAGCAGCACGGAACCCCAGGCAAACAGTGACAGCATCAGTGTGCTCCATCTCGTTGACGTGGCAGCGCGTGCGGGTCCCAGCGACTCAGCATCGACTTGACCAGGTGAACAGCTGGCGACGCGTTCCTGTGGCTCAGCGCACAATTCGAGAAGTGACGGCGACAGTTTCTGTTTCTTCGACGCTGGCATCGAGGACACCCGGACTGTGAGTTGCCACACGTTTTCCGAGGGATCTGACGTGGCTGGGCCTGGCTCTGACTTCAAGACAGAAAGAGAGACGAATTGACTTGTTTGGGCACAATTTTCAAGACCGTTCGGTTTGCAATTTTTATTACAAAAACGGTCTATTTTTGTATCTATTTTCTCTCTCTAATTTTTATAATGCAATCCCTGAACAATTTTGTTAATTGCAATTTTACTATGAACTAAATTTATTGTTCTAGGGTTTAGATGTAGCCTAGTTTTGAGAACACAATTTCATATTTTTCTATGGTTATGTGTTTAATTTTTGTGCTTAATGCTTACAATTATTTGGCCAATTTTTGTATGATTATTGGATCATGGAGAGACCGAGAGGTAATTTGTGATTTAGAACAATAAAAATTGAACACCATTAGTTGAGCGAAATTAGAGATAATTTACCTCGATTAATGTGACCGTTAAGAAATCCACAGAACTTAATGAGTCTTCGATTAATTAAATTTGCATAGAGATGTGTCAAACTGTTAGTTGGAGATATTTTTGGTGTTGTTCGAGAGAAAGCATTAAATAATTTGGGGATTTCGGTCTACAACTTGGAAAAATAATATTTTTAGGAATTATAAATTGTGTGGGATGAACTAGATGAAGTCAAACGCCCTAGAATTGATTTGCAATTAATAAATTACAATTTTCAGACTCCGCTCCCTCTCCATTAATTTAGTTAGTTAGATTTTTTTTAGTTGTTTTATTTATTAAATTTCGATCTTCCAAATAGTAGCTAATCTAGTAATATCGGTACTCAATAAAATATCTAGTCTCTGTGGGTTCGACACTCTATTCACTACTATATTACTTGTTGCGATTTTGTACACTTGCAAATATTCACACCAGGCACCAGTGAACTGAGTCCCGTTGTCCATTACGAGGACACGGGGATGCCGAATCTGCAGATGATGCTCTTCCAGAAGAATTGAAGCACCTTGTTCTCGGTTATAGTGGCAAGGGGCTCGGCCTCGATCCACTTCGAGAAGTAGTCGATGGCTACGACCAAGAGCTTGAACTGGCCCGGAGCTGGAGGGAAAAGCCCTAGTAAATCCATCCCCCACATTGCGAAGGGGGTGGGACTTGATAGGGAGGCGAGGTTGGCTTGAGGGAGGCGACGAACGTTGGAATGTCTTTGACAAGAGCCACATTGCCGAACGTGTCGCTCGGCATCTTGGAGGAGGGTCGGCCAGAAGTATCCGTAATTCAGAGCCTTCCGAGCCAAAGACCTAGACCCTGAATGTGCTCCGCCGATGCCTTCGTGGAGCTCTTGTAAGGCATAGTCAGCCTGTTCTGGGGAGAGGCACCTTAGGTATGGTCGGCCGTCAATCTGCGAGAAGAAGAGCTTGTATAAGATCCCCTCGATCAAGACATACCGCTTGGCCCGAGTTCTGACTCGGCGTGCTTCTTTGGGGTCCTCTGGAAGGAGTCCGTCCCTTAAGAACTCCACTAACGGCTTCATCTAGTTATCTTGCAGTAGGACCGGCAATGACTCCACTGAGCCGGGGGTCTGGTCTTCTATGCTCGGCCTTGAGAGGACCTCGATCAAAACGGTCTGCTCGAGACCCTGGAGGGAGGATGAGGCCAACTTAGAGAGGGCGTCAGCCTGTGAATTCTCCTCTTGAGGGACTCGTTGGATGAGTGCCTCTTCGAACCGGCCCATGAGGGTTCGGACCTTGGCGAGGTACTTCGCCATCCGTTCGTCTCGCACCTCGTATTCGCCCAAAACTTGGTTCACAACCAGCTGGGAGTCACTATGGACTCGGAGGTGCTGCGTCCCGGCACTTTGGGCAAGTCTGAGGCCCGCAATTAGTGCCTCATACTCTGCCTCGTTGTTTGAGGCCTTGAAGTTCATGCGGAGGGCATACTGGAGGACGAAGTCATCAGGGCCGTTCAGGATGATACCGGCACCGCTACCCTCGTTGCAGGAGGATCCGTCCACGAAAACTGTCCAAATGGGGGGTCCGTTCGGGACATGTCTGACCTCGGGAATGGTGGACTCGACGATGAAGTCGGCGAGGGCCTGAGCCTTGATTGCGGTCCGAGGCTGGTATGAGATGTCGTGCTGGCTCAGTTCTATGGACCACTTCATAAGTCGGCCTGAGGTTTCGGGCTTGTGGAGGATCTGTTTCAGCGGTTGGTCGGTGAGGACCACAATCGAGTGGGACTGAAAGTACGGACGGAGCTTCCATGCCGCTATGATCAGGGCGTATGCCATCTTTTCTATCTTCGGATAATGGAGCTCAGCGTCCCGAAGCACCTTGCTCACATAGTAGATGGGCCTCTGAGCCCGATCTTCTTCCCTTACCAGGGCCGCCGAAGCAGCCAAGTAGATGAAGAGGGTTTCCCCCGAAACGGGTTTGCTGAGCAGAGGAGGGTTCACCAAGTAGGCCTTCAGTTGGTCGAACGACTTCTGTTGTGGTTGGCCCCATTCGAAACCCTTAGCCCCCCTGAGAGCCTTGAAGAAGGGGAGGCACTTTTCCCCGGACTTCGAAAGGAATCGGCCAATAGCAGCGAGCCGACCCGTAAGCTTCTGCACTTCCTTAACGCTCCGGGGCGGGGCCATGTCCAGTATGGCCTTGATCTTCTCGGGATTTGCTTCGATCCCTCGCTGGCTCACCATGAAGCCGAGGAACTTTCCCGACGAGACCCCGAACGCACACTTGTTCGGATTAATCCGCATGTTGTGCCTCCTCAATATACCGAATGCCTCCTAGAGGCCGGCCACGTGGTCGGTACCTCGGATGCTCTTGACGAGCATGTCGTCGACGTACACTTCCATGTTGCGGCCTATTTGGATTTGGAAGACCTTGTTGACGAGGTGCTGGTAGGTGGCCCCAGTGTTCTTCAACCCGAACGGCATGACTCTATAGCAGTAGAGGCCCTGGTCGGTAATGAAGGAAGTTTTCGGAATGTTCGGGGGGAACATTCGGATCTGATTATAGCCGGAGAAGGCGTCCATGAAGCTAAGGAGCTCATGGCCCGAGGTGGCATCGATGAGGGTGTCGATATTTGGGAGAGAGAATGGATCCTTCGGACACGCCTTATTCAGGTCGGTGAAGTCGATGCATATTCTCTAAGAACCGTTGGACTTCTTAACCATGACCACATTGGAGAGCCACGTTGGACTTCTTAACCATGACCTTCGGATAACCGGGCTCTCAAGAGCTTGTCAACCTCCTCCTTGATGGCCTGTTGCCGCTCGGGGGCAAACTTACACCTCTTCTGCTGAACCGGTCTGCACCCCGGTTCGACGCTGAGGTGGTGCACTAGAAGGTCCTCGGAAATCCCGGGCATATCCGCTGCGGACCAAGCAAATAGGTCGCGGTTCTCCCGGATGCACTGCACCAAGTCGGAACATAGGGAGTTGGCAAGGACTTGCTGATGAGGAACTTTCGACTCGGGTCCTCGTCCGAGAAGAGCACTTCTTCCAACTCGTCTGCCGGCTCAGACGTGGGTCGGACATTCGGCTCGGAGATTTCTAGAGTCTCGAGGGAGAGCACCGGTCCCCCAGTGGAAGTCATATAGCACTTCCGAGCCGTCTCTTGGCTGCCCTTGACTTCTCCCACTCCCGACCGGGTGGGGAACTTCATTTTTAGGTAGTAGGCTGAAGGAACAGCTTCCAGGGCAGCTAGGCCGGGCCGGCCTAAGATGACATTATATACAGCCGGCACGTCGACGAACATAAAGTCCATCGGCTCTGTCCGGGTAGTAGGGGTCTTCCCAGCAGTTACGTCCAGGGTGATAACCCCTTCGACCGTTACTGGTACCCCCGTGAACCCGTGGAGCGTGTAGCCGGCCGGCTTGAGGCGATCCCGCGACAGCTGCAGCCCTCGGAAGGCCGAGAGGAAGAGAATGTTCACCGAGCTCCCATTGTCAACCAGGACCCTCTGCACCTTAAAGTTTGTCATGCGAAGGTCGATGACAAGTGCGTCGCAGTGGGGAGTTCGGACCCCCTCGAGGTCTTCATCGGAGAAAGTCACTGGGACGCCTAGGCCTTTGGGCGGAGGGGCGCTGTGAACCGAGTTGACCTCTCGGACGAAGGCCTTCCGAGAGGAGTTGGAGAAGCCCCCCATGGGGCCTCCGTCGATGAGGTGCAGAACTCGTTCTTCCTCGAACTCGGGGGTCTCATCGCGTCGCTCGGAGTGCTTGTTAGCCCCCCGAGGCGGAGGAGTGTTGCGATCCGCCCGATCGTTTGCCTTTACAAATTTGGCCAACTGCCCCCTCTGGATGAGGGCCTCTATCTCATTTTTCAACGCCCGGCAGTCGTTGGTGTCATGGCCGTGGTCCCGGTGGTAACGACACCATTTCTCTTTGTTCCTCCTCTTAGCCGGGTGTTCATTCTCGGAGCCGGAGGTATGACTCCTTCTTTCTCCACTTCCATCAGGATGGTGGAGACATTAGTGGTGAGGGGAGCGAACTTCTCGAACTTGGGGGGAGGACGGCGCTGACCGCTATTGTCCTTCTGCAACTTTTTGGACCCCTCCTCCTCTGTCGTCTTCCTCTTCGATCCGGAGGTGGATCCTCCGAAATTCGGGAGGCACTCGGCCTCCTCCGCCCGAATGTACTTCTCGCACCTTAGGAGAAGATCGGCGAAGTTGTGCGGGGGCTTCTTGGCAAGGGACGACAGGAGGTTGGAGTTGAGGACGTTCGACTGGAATACGACGGTCGCCACTTACTGGTTTAGGGAGGCGATATACCTGACCTCTGCGGTAAATCTCCTCACATAGTCCCTCAGCTTTTCTCCCCTCTCCTGTCGGAGGTGGAGTAGGGAGAGGCTCGTCTTCTCAGTTCGCCTGCTACTCACAAAGTGAGTTATGAAGATCGTTTCGAACTGCTCGAACGAGAAGATGGAAGAGGGAGCAAGCCTGGAGCACCATTCCCGAGCCGAACCCTTGAGGGTGGCGGGGAAGGTCTTGCAGAGCATGGCGTCGGAAGCTTGATGGATCAGCATTAAGGTCTTGAAGCTTTCGACAAGATCAACTGGGTCGGACTCCCCTGAGTACGTTTCAAACTGCGGAGGTTTAAAACCCCTCGGTATGGGGGCCTCCATGATTGTCCGAGAGAAGGGGGGTCTGCTGGGACGGATGGTCCCTGCTCTCGATGCCTCCTCTTTGTCCATGCGACCGATGCGCCTCTCCACCTCGTGGAGACGACGGTAGAGGGCATCGTCTCTCCGCTGGTAATCAAACGGTCCCCTGGACTCTTCTTCATAGGAAGGGGAGCGGGGACTGCGGCGTCGATAGTCCTGGGATCGGTGAGGACTATAGGGGTGCTGCTGGTGACTGGGAGCCGGGAGAGGACTTCTGGATCGGTGGCGAGGACTTGGAACCCGTGGGGGTGTTGGAACCCTTTGGGCATTATGTTTGTTGGGGCGAAGGTTGAGGGCTTGCAACACAATCTCCTGGAATTGTAGGAACTCGGCACGAGTGATAGGTGCCTCATCGTTCCTCGGATGATGCTGATCCGCAGGGGAATGTGGCCTCCTCCTACGACGCTCGGGAGATTCCCCCGGGCCCCTTCGGTCCGGAGACCTCCTACCGTCTCGGTGATGAGGAGATCGCTCACCATGATGATGGCGGGAGGCTCTCTCTCGGGCCCGCCTCTCATCTAGGTGGTTGCGAAGGTCCTCTTCCTTTTGGCGATTCAGAACGGTGTTGCGGAGATCGGAGGCTCGGGGGTGATGGGAAGCCATAGAGTCCGAGGAGGCATTGTGAATTGAGACATTGTCTGGATGGAGTGGTTGCTTCTGCCTCCGCTGGTTCTGACCAGCAGGACCATTTGGGGGTTGGTTCGGAAGAGGAGGCTGGCCCTGTTGGGCCGGGGGGGGGGAATATGTTCGGGCTGCGGAGCAGGATGGACAGGGACTTCCTCTGACTGATCGGCGGGATTGGGTCCGCGGTTGGACCCCCTAGACCTGACCTTCTTGGGAGGCATGGTTGGAGAAGGGCTAGTTGACGAGGAAGAGGCGGACGCTGTTCGTGTGGTTTTCCCACAGACGGCGCCAATCTGTTACCGCTGATTCTGGTGTGGGGGTAAACAGATGAGATTTGTGAGTTCGCGAGACAAACCTGAACAGCGGATCCAAGCCTTCTGATTCCTGCCGCTACATGCAAGGAAGTGCGATACACTGGGGTTGATTCCGGCGACGCACCCTCCGACGCTCTTGTCAGTAACCAGTGGTGATTAAGAAAGAGCTTAAGGTGAAAAAAGAGTGATTACCTTGTCACAGTGGTGGGTAGGAGGTATTTATAGTCGCCATAGGAGCCTGTTAAGGGACCTGATTTCCTGTGAAACTGTTAGGAGTAAAATCCTAACAATTAGTTTAGGAAACTAATCCCTGATTCCCGGTGAGAGAAATCAGGCCCGTTGATTTAGTCAAATCAGTGACCCTGATTCCCTCTTGCTGGTCTGGGTTTGTCTTGGGTCGGGACCCGTACCCGATTGGAGCGGATCCGTTCGTGGGTTATTGGATCTGTGAGAAGGAGACCCAGTACCCGTTTTACCCCTGAGCTTCAAGATTCGTGCCCAATCTGGACGGTTCCGATTTAACCCCATTTTTAGCCATATCAATATATATATATATATATATATATATATATATATATATATATATATATATATATATATATATATATATATATATATATACCCGAAATCCGGATCCGACTTAGACCCGACCCGGACTCGGCATTGGACCGGAATCGACCCGACCTATCCGGGTCCGGGTCTGGGTCATATATATATATATATATATATATATATATATATATATATATATATATATACACCCGAAATTCGGATCCAACCCGGACCCGACCCGGACTCGACATTGGACCGGAATCGACCCGGCCTATCCGAGTCCGGGTCTGGGTCCTAAAATGGGACCCGTTGTACTTTCGGGTCCTGTCCGGGTCCGCTCAAAAGAGACCCGACCCGGACCCGTTACAAAAAAAAACCCAAAAATCAACATAAAAATAAATATTCTATCATCATCCCTCCCCTCCATCTTCCTCAATTCTAAATCTTCCTCTTCCAAACTCGAAACTCATGACTTTTTCTTCTCTCCTCAATTCTAAATCCTCCACTTGCCGCCTCCGCTCGCCGTTCACACTCACTCTCCTACCCGAACGAGTAGGAATATTTAATAGGACACTCACTCTCCTTATTCGGGGTATTACACCGACACCACTACAGCTGTCTTCCACTGCACCTCGACAACTCCTGCCCCCTCTCCCTCACCACCGGAGCAACTTGCTTCCATCAAAACCCATCCACAATAGCCCCCCGAAGCTACCGTTCTTGTTCGTTGTTGCGTCACCATTCTTGTCGACGTTCGCTGCCGCTGCCGCCGTGCCGTTGTTACTGTTTGCTGCCATTATTGCCTACATCGTAGCAACCATAGTTGCCTTGTTTCCTGTAACCTCTGTTTTTGAAGTTTCAGATTTTCCTTTTTGTAATTCTTTTCTCTTCACATTCCTGTAATCTGTTTATTTTAGTGATACATTTTGTTTTCACCTTCAACCCAATTGTATTCTTTAAATCAATTTTATATTCTTTTGTTAAACCCTGAGATTCTTGTGCACTCTATTTCATTTTCTTGTGTTTTGAGCATTTTAATTAACCCCCTAATTGGTTTAATTTTAAGCCTAAACCCACTATCTCATTCTTATTAAATTATTTATTTTTAAACCCAAGCCCATTCTTGTTGGATCCTAACCCAAACACGCAAACCTGTTAACCCAAACCCAAACCCAAACCTACATCTTATTCCCCTATAAATACTAATTAACCTAAACCCTAATTTATGAACCCTACTTAATCTAATCTCCTACTTCCTCCAGCCGCTTTCTCTCTCCTCGAATTTTTGTCTCTCCTTTCGACCTCCTGATCGTCCCCGTCCACCCTCCGACCTCGCTACCACCATCGCCGCTGATATGGATAAAAATGGGGTAAATCGGAACCATTCAAATTGGACGTGAATCTTAAAGTTCACAGGGGCAGAACGGTAATTTCACATACAGATGGGTCCAAACTGGGAACTGGGTCTCTTCTCTTAGGCCCAATAACCCGTGAACGAATCCATCCAGCGAAGAACCGGTCAGAACCTGTTACGGACCAGTTCGATAGGATATGAGGAAATCCTGGCCTGTCTTTATCCCTAGGGGCGGTTCTAACCACCCCTATCCAGCCACACCGGAGAGTAAGGATTCAAACTTATCCCGAAGAAGATCTCCCAGGCGACTATAAATACCCCCTACCTCCTACCGTTACAGGTGATCACTCTTTGTCTACCTAAGCTCTTTCCTTTTCTTTTCTGAGTATTGACAAGAGCGTCGGAGGGTTCATCGCCGGGATCCATCCCGGTGTTTCGAACGTTTGTGCAGGTCCACGAGAGCACCAAGAAGTCAACTTACCAGCAGCTGAAGAGGTCAGATTCAGCCCGTTCGAGTTTTCGTGAATCCACAAATTCTATCTATTGCCCCCACACCAGATTCAACGACAACAGATTGGCGCCGTTTGTGGGAACCACTCGAATAGCAATCCGACCCTCTTTCTTCAGCCAAAGCTACTCCTAGCAATGCCTCCCAAGAGGAAGTTCGCAACCTCCAACCATAGAAAGACCTCCACTATTCCTCCTCCTCATGCACCGGAGGATCTCCTTCCGCCCGTCCAACTGTCCCTACAGCTCGAACACCTGAATCCTCAATCTATTCAATAGCCTCTAGGGCCCAAAGCAACTGTTGGGAAGCCCTCTCGGCGAAGCTGCCAGAAGCATCATCTGCACCAAGTTTGGGTCTCCATTCACAATGCCTCCACAGATCCCATGGCCTTTCATAGCCCTCCAATGCCAAAGGATCTGCGAGATGTGCTCAACAACCAGCAGAAGGAGCCCGAGCCCGACCTTCGGATCCGTCTGGACGAGAGGCGGACCCACGATGTAAACCATCACCGAGAGCACCAGAGGGACCGGTCACCCCGCCGAACAGATCGCAGAGGGTCCGACTCTCCTTGAAGGCGGAGGGAGTCACCCCAGCTTTGCCCAAGAAGAAGACGCTCCCCAGTTGGCCGTCCTGCACATCGAGCCCAACGGGAGCAGGAGTCCCCCGTTATGAGGGTGAAATTTCAACAATTCCAGGAGGTGGTCCTTCGGGCGCTTAACGCCGCCCCCATCAAGGCCCGACGAGCTCCCAGTCCTCAGCAGGCTCCCAGCCATCGCTGCCCCTCTCCTGATCATCGCCGCTGCTTTCGAAGTCCACGGCCTGCTCTGAGCCATCGCCGTCACTCCCTCATTCCTTGGCCAGCTCCGACCCAACCCCGTCGTTCTATCAGTCCATGACCTACTCAGAGCTATCTCCGCCATAGCCCCTGCCCTCCTCTACGTGAGGACGAGTCTCGAGGCCAGAGAGGTACGAACGAAGGGAGGACTCGGTCTATCACAGTCCCCACGAGATGGAGAGGCACCGCGGCCAGTTGGACAGAGATGAAGAGCAAAGGGCAAGGAACCTCTGCCCGAGCAGGCCCCCTTTCTCCCGCACTATCATCGAGGCACCCGTTCCTGACAACTTCAAGCCTCCCCACTTTGAGTCTTACATTGGGGAGTCAGACTCCGCTGATCACATTGAGAGTTTCAAAACTCTCATGATGATCCATCATGCATCCGACGCACTCCTACAAGACCTTCCCAGCCACGCTGAAGGGGCCAGCTAGGGAGTGGTATTCCCGACTTGCCCCGGCATCCATCTTCTCATTCGACCAGTTCGAAGGCCTCTTCCTCACACATTTCGTGAGCAGTCGCCGCTCCGAGAAGACGAGCACCTCACTGTGCTTCCTCAGCCAAAAGAAAGGCATACAGCTGAGGGACTATGTCAAGAGGTTCACCGCAGAAGCCAGGTCCATCGCCTCCTTGGATCAGTCAGTAGCTTTGGCTTCTTTCCAATCCAATGTCATCAACCTCGATCTCCAGGCGTCCCTGGCCCAGAAGCCACCTCGGGACTTCTCCGAGCTCCACCTCAGGAGCGAGATATACATCCGAGCTGAAGAGGCTCTCAATCGCCCCATTCTGGAGGGGTCGTCTTCCAAAAAAAAGGAAGACTGCTGAGGAAGAAGGAGCTAAGAAGCTCCAAAAGGATAACGAAGGTCAGCGACGCCCTCTCCCCTGCTTTGAAAAGTTCACTCCGCTCAATGCAAGAGTCTTTGCCATCCTGATGGAAATTAGGAATGAAGGTATCTTACCGCCACCTCCAAAGATGAATACCCCTGGGAAGAAGAGAAACCGAGATAAGTGGTGCCGCTTCCACTGGGACCATGGGCACGACACAGACGACTATCGCGCCCTGAAGGACGGGATCGAGGCCCTCATCCAGAGGGGAAAACTCGCTCGATTCATAAGAAGGGATAGAGCCGAACTGCCTCCACTGCCCGGGGGGCTAACAAGCGAACAGAACAACACGTGGAGGACCCGGATGTCGAAGCAGAGGCCATCTTGCACCTTATACATGGAGGCTCAATGGGGGAGATTCTAACTCCTCCCAAAAAGCATTCGTTAGGCAAGTGAACTCCATGCAGAGCCATCCTCCCCCAAAGGCCTCGAAGTCCCTGTCACGTTCTCCGATAGAGACTTGGAGGGCGTCCGCACGCCCCACTGCGATGCCCACTTCATTAACCTCCGAATAGCCAACTTAGACGTATGTCAGGTTTTGGTGGATAATGGCAGCTCGGTCAACATCCTCTTCTTAGAGGCATTCAAAGGCCTCCAGCTATCAAGGGACCGGCTCAAGCCAGCTGGCTACACCCTTCATGGATTCACCGGGGTGCTGGTGACGATCGAGGGAGTTATAACTCTCGACGTCACCACTGGCAAAACCCCGGTAACTTGCAAGGAGCCTATGGACTTCATTGTGGTGGATGTCAAGGCCGCCTATAATATTATCTTGGGTCGACCAGGTTTGGCCGCACTCTAAGCTATCCCTTCAGCCTACCACATGAAGATGAAGTTCCCCACTTCCGTAGGGGTGGGAGAAGTGAGAGAGAACCAGGAGGCGGCTCGCAAGTGTTACATGACCTCAATGGGAGGCCCTGTCCTCTCCCTAGAAGCCCTCGAGCTCCCAAAGGAGAATAGCCAGACCATCTCCGAGCCAGTGGACAAACTAGAAGAAGTGGCCTTCTCAGAAGAAGATGCCACCAAGACATTCCGGGTCATCAAGGCCCTTTCCCCCACCATCAAGGAAGATATCTCCTAGTGCATAAGGAAGAACCGTGATCTCTTTTCCTGGACCATGGCTGATATGCCTGGCATCTCATAGGAGATCCTAATGCACCATCTCAACGTTGCCCCGGGAGTCAAGCCCGTTCAGCAGAAGCGACGCAAGTTCGCTCGCGAGCGTTAACAGGCGATCAAAGAAGAGGTCGAAAGCTCCTCAATGCCCGATTTATCCAGGAAGTGAACTACCCCGAGTGGCTATCCAATGTGGTGATGGTCAAGAAAGCCAACGGGATCTGGAGGATATGCATCGATTTCACCGACCTTAATAAGGCATGCTCGAAGGATCCATTTCCCCTTCCAAGCATTGACGCTCTGATCGATGCGACCTCTGGGCACGAGCTCCTCAGCTTCATGAATACCTTCTCGGGGTAAAACCAGATTCGGATGTTCCTTCCCGACATTCCTAAGACCTCGTTCGTAATGGATCAGGGCCTATATTGCTACCGGGTCATGCCGTTCGGCTTGAAGAACGCGGGAGCTACATATCAGCACCTCGTGAACAAGGTCTTCTGAGACCAGATTGGCCGAAACATGGACGTCTATGTAGACGACATGTTGGTCAAGAGCATGCGAGGGCAGGAGCATGTTCTCGACCTCCAGGAAGCCTTTGGGGTGCTCAGGAGGCACAATATGAGGCTGAATCTGAGCCAGTGTGCGTTCGGAGTCTCATCCGGTAAGTTCTTGAGGTTCATGGTCAGCCAGTGGGGCATAGAGGCCAACCCCGAGATGATCCAGACCATTCTCAAAATGGCTCCCCCCTCCATTATTAAAAATGTACAGAGGCTCACTGGATGCCTCGTGACAATTAGGCGATCCTTCGACTAGCTCAAGGCATTCTTAGCTAACCCCTGACTCTTGAACAAGCCAGTGCCTGGGGAGGTCCTCTACCTATACCTCGCCGCTTCGGAGCAGACCCTCAGTGCGGTCCTTGTAAGAGAAGAGGATAGAATGCAGAGGCCCATTTATTATGTGAGTAAGGTCCTCCGGGATGCTGAGCTCTGTTACCTGAAGCTGGAGAAGATGGCTCTTGCCTTAGTTATTGCGGCGAGGAAACTCCGCCCGTAGTTTCAATCTCATTCGGTGGTCGTCCTTACCGACCAACCGCTGAAGCAGGTGCTCTACAAGCCAGAAACATCGGGCCGCTTGATGAAGTGGTCCATAGAGCTGAGCCAGCATGACATCAGCTACCAACCCAGAACCGCTATCAAGGCGCAAGCCCTAGTGGAATTCATTATGGAGTGCATTATCCCCAACCCCTGTGAGTCTGCTGCTGAACCCCTGGTCTAGACCTTTACGTGGATGGATCCTCTTGTGCCAACAGAAGTGGGGCTGGCATCATCTTGACCGGCCCAGATGCTTTTGTCCTGCAATACTCCCTACGCTTAAACTTTCTAGCATTAAACAACGAGGTAGAGTATGAGGCCCTCATAGCGGGGCTCTGTATGCCTCACAAGGCAGGAGCCAAGCACGTAAGGTTCTTCAGTGATTCGCAGTTGGTCGTGAATCAGGTGTCCAGGGAATATGAAGCAAGGGACAAGCGCATTGCCAAGTATTTAGCGAAGGTTAGGGGGCTTCTAGCCTTATTCGAAGATGTTCAACTCCAGCGGGTTCCTCGAGGGGAAAATGCACAAGCGAATGCCCTCTCTAAGCTCGCCTCCTCCTCCCTCTAGGGTCTGGAACGGACCGTTCTGATAAACGTTCTCCTCAAGCTAAGTATCGAGGAAGACAGCTTAGAGCCAATGGAGACTATGCCCCTCACACTTGGGGAGAACTGGATGAATCCCTTACTTGAGTACCTTAAGGATGGAGTTCTCCCAGAAGACCCAAAAGAAGCGAGAAGGATCAAGACCCGAGCCGAGTGGTACACACTTCTTGATGGAGTCATGTACAAATGCTCCTACACTCAGGTCGACGGCCGACCCTACTTGAGGTGTCTCTCTCTCCCGAGGAAGCACTCTATGGCTTGAAGGAGGCCTATGACGGTATGTGTGGCGCGCACTTGGGAGCGAGATCCCTCGCCTGCAAAATCCTAAATTACGGCTACTTCTGGCCCTTACTCTTAAATGACTCCGAGGAGTACGTTCGCCAGTGCGACTCCTGCCAGAGATTCTCCTCGATCTGTCGCCTACCGCAAGCCCATCTCTCTTCCCTGGTGAGTCCAATCCCTTTCGCAATGTGGGGGATGGACTTGCTCGGACCCTTCCCTCCAGCATCGGGCCAGCTGAAGTTCTTAGTCATGGCAATAGAATACATCTCAAAGTTGATTGAGGCCGAACTTCTTTCGACGATTACCGAGGATAAGGTCCAAAAGTTCTTTTGGAAGAACATCATTTGCCGGTTCGGGGTACCCTGCATCCTCATAACCGACAACGGGACTCAATTCGCAGGAGCAATCTTTCGCAACTTCTGCACTGACCACGGCATCCAGCAACGGTTCTCCTCGATAGACCAACCTCTGTCCAATGGCCAAGCGGAGAACACAAATCGAAAAATACTCTCCGGTCTGAAGAAGAGGCTTGATAAATCTACCAAGGGGTTGTGGGTCGAATAGCTCCCCAACGTGCTTTGGAACTATCGCACCACCAAGAGAACTCCGACAGGGAGTCCCCCTTCAACCTCACATATGGTTCCGAAGCTCTCATTCCCTTAGAAGTGGGCCTGCCTTCACCCCGACTGATAGCCTACAGTGAAGCACAGAATGCGAACCAGCTTCGCAACTGCTTGGACCTCATAGACGAGGTCCGCAAAAGAGCTGCCATCCGAAAAGAGACCTACCGACGTAGGATAATGCAATCTTATAACAAAAAGGTTCGCCCCACTAATCTTAAAGAGGGGGACCTAGTACTTCGGAAACTGTCGATCTCCATTCTGAGCAAAAGAGGCAAACTAGCACCCAATTGGGAAGGTCCGTATAGGGTCTCCAGAGTTATCCACCCAGGCACGTATCAACTTGAAGACCCGAGGGGCAGGAAGATACCGAGGACATGAAATGCGGAGCACTTGATGAAGTACTAAGAGGGTGTCTAAACACTGCTCCAAGCAACTTCCCCAAGAGTGCTCCATTAAACATGTCAAAAGTTTTTATTTGTATTTTCTTTATCAAAGTGTAAGAGATGCTCGCAATTTAGAAGCGGCCGCCTAATTGTTTTCAATAAAAGAAATCTATCCCTGCAAGTTCTCTATTTTTGAGCAGTCTAATTGTACTTACAAAAAATTTTGCATTAAAACGACATGCTCGGAGTCCAACACTTGATTCGACTCGCTTCAAATACTTGCTTTTAAGCTAGTACGAAGTGGTTCACCATTCGGAATTGCTCCCACATCTACTGAAATTCCTTAAACGACACGCTTAGAGTCCAACACTTGGTTCGATCCCGCTTTAACTACCTGTTTTTAAGTGACTACGAAGTGGCTCGCCATTCGGAAATGGTCCTACAACTATTGACATTCTCTAAACGACGGTTCGGAGTCTAACACTTGGTTCGATTCCACCTCAACTAGTCGCTCACAAGCGAGTACAAGGCAGGTCACCATT
This sequence comes from Hemerocallis citrina, assembly GCA_017893485.1. Taxonomy (NCBI): domain Eukaryota; kingdom Viridiplantae; phylum Streptophyta; class Magnoliopsida; order Asparagales; family Asphodelaceae; genus Hemerocallis; species Hemerocallis citrina. The sequence continues at coordinate 292,374,451 of CM030361.1, forward strand.
TGGAATTGCTCCCACAACTGTTGAAACTATCTTAAACACCAAGTTTAGAGCCCAACTCCCCCCTAGAGTTGCTCCTCAAACCTGCCTCCAGGAATGAGTTTTCCCAAGGGTCAGATAAAGCTCAACTCAACCGTTCACCAGACAGTGCTTATCGTTCGCCACGTTCGCCGCCGTTCGTCAAACAGACGGGATTCCAAACGAAAATGAGCAAAATGTGTTGACTAGTCAAGGCTGCCAGCACAGCGTGTCATCCCATGGTTGTTCGACACGTTCGACACCTCGTTCGACACGTTCGATGTTGTTCGCCGAACATACGACATTCCGAACGAAAAATGAGCAAAATACGTTGACCAGTCAACGCTGCAAGCGCCATGTGTCGTCCCCTAGTCGTTCGACACGTTCGATGCCTCGTTCGACATGTTCACCATTGTTCATCGAACAGACAAGATTCCAAACGAAAAATGGGCAAAACAATATTGACCAGTCAACGTCTAAAGAGCCACGTGTCGCTCGCCTATCGTTCTCCATATTCGCTAGCACACGCCGAACAGACGCGGGTCTAGACAAAATGAGAACTCCCCAAATCCATGCCCAAGTACAAGAGAAATTGGTCAAAAATTGCTCTGCTTTATTTAATTAAAATAAAAAGATACAAGTCTTATTCCAGATACAAGTCACACTAGACCGAAATTAGCTACAAGAATACAAGATATACTACAGGATTACAAAATTTTGTCATAGCCCCTCCTAGAGAGCGAGATGTTGCTATTGAGTGACACACGTGGACGGCGAGCACCAGGCTGTTGGCTTCTCCTCTCTGAAGATGTCCCCAGGCCAACGAGTCGAGTGGCATCATCGGTACCCACTCTAACTGTGGCCCCAACGGATGCTCCGCTCGACGAACTGGCCACACCACTCTGTGCATCCCCGGGACGTCTCTCTATTGGGGGCAAGCGAAGTGATAACTCACGGAATGACCTGCCCTGAGCATACTCGTCCCGAGGGTAGGAGGTGCTCCTAACATTGCTCCCTTCGGACAATCATCGTAGACGAGCGTTCTCCGCCTCCAGCTCTACGACTCACTCCTTGAGCGCATCATCAGTGACTCTTATCTTCAATTGTGGTGGTCGAGCTAAACTAGCCCCACGCGAGGCTTCAGAAATTGATCTCCTAAGATGAGTCGCCTCCAGGATTTTCTTAAGAACCACGTTCCTGAGTTCCTCCCTCGCAGACTTCGCTTTGAACAGGGAGCGGCGAAGGTGTTTAAGCTGCAAGTCTTGGTTGACAGCCATCAACAGGCACGAATCCTCACCCTATGGGGCCACTTCATCGAACCTCTCTTCTTACCGCCTCATCTCTTTATCATGACGGGCTAGGATCAGCCTCAGGTGGTTCAACTCCAGCTCGGCCTTATAAAGCTTCTCCCGATTTTGGGCAAATCCCAACCTGAAGATGCTCAGCTCGGAACGGAGATGTCTCACTCTCTATCCTGGAGAGAGGAACAAAGGAGATAAATCTTGGAAATAGACCAAGCATAAAGCTACAAGATAGTTTTACGCTAATTTTGGGACACAAGTGTTGAGATCAAAACAAGTTTCTTTACTTAGTAGAGATACAAGAGCGGTGGCCAGTCCGCTATTAGGTGTCACTACAACCATTCCTACTACATTAGAAACGAAAGAAAAGATACAAGGAACAAAACTAAAACTGCTAAGGGGATCAGGGGTCTACCTCAGTAGGTCCAAGCTGGCGACCACTCCCCCCAGCTCCCTCTGGCAAGTTCTCAGGAGCCACTGCAGGGTCTACTACAACGAGTTCCTCTTCGTCGCCGCCCTCTCCATCAACCTCTTCCTCTCCTTCGAGATCCGCCTCAGCGTGTCTTCTCGCCTCATCGGGAAACAGGAAGTAGCCCATGCGGTCAAACCCTGGGACTTGTTTGCTGACGTCCTTCAAGGCCGTGTCGTAGGCCCTCCGCATGTTGTGCTCCAGAAAGCCAATGGCATTCTTCTCCGCCGCGACCTCTGCCTCAAGAACGGCCTCACGTACAGCCCTCTTTCGCTCAGTAGCCGCCTTCTCCATCTTTGCCACCCTCTCCCTAGCGGCCTCAGCTTTCTCCAACGCCGCACTCTCCTTCGCCTTCGCCAAAGCCGCCTCTAACAAAGTAATCTCGGAGGCCTGGGATTCGGTCAGCAAAGCAACTGCCTCGGACTTTCTCTTCAACCGCGATCGCTCGATCTTCTCCCTATCGAGAGCTGCCTTTAACACCTTCTCCTGCTCTGCCATTTTCTTCAGAAGATAGCTAAAGTGGCAGATTGCTTGCAAAGAGGGACTCAAGAATAAGAACAGAATCGCTCACAGAAATAAGAGGCGACAATCTTGCAAAAGAAACAAATATTCACTTACCGTCATCTGCGCCTTGGCGATCTCTAGAGCAGAGTCGCCCACAGTCCTGTGCTCCCTGGCGGTCTTATCTTTTGGGGTGGCCAATTGACGAACAGTGTCCATACGGCTCGTCGAACCCCTAAGAAGCCATCGTTCCTCCGAACTTGCTAATTAGGGATGAACATCCTCTTCAACTCATCGATCAAGATCGACTCAGCAGCAGCGGTGAGAGGAGGGGCCTCGAGCACAAGAATCGCGGATAGGGGGATACAACTCGCCGAGGGAGCTGTTGGTGCCGCAGGCAGAGACTCTAAGTCCACGATAGGGGTAGTGACACTCTCGCTCCTAGTGGCCTTGGACGAGGGCGGTCGAACGACTGTACGCTTTCTCTTCTTCTCATCGACTTGTCTGTTGGCCAAAGACAAATGCTTGCTCATGATGGCATCGTAGTTCATGGTCAGATCTCCTGCAAACAAAAGAAATCAAGTGTTAAAAATCCTGCTCTTACAAGCCAAGAGATAGAGATTAAAACACAAACAAAATGCATACCAGGGTTCATCCGGCTTAGACCCCCCCTCAAAGAGACTCTCCTCTGAGATCTCTCTCCAACTCAACGTGGGTCGATCCAAGAGAATCCCCACCATGCTGTCTTCTTATGGACTGAGAGACAATTCTGCTTTCGCCCTCCTCGGCATGTCATCCCTCCAAACGGTCGGGATATCCCACAAAACTCTACTCCGAATCAGAAAGTACTTATACCTCCAGGATTTCATAGAGTCGGGGTTGTCAACTAGCGTGATGCCCTTACAAGCATTGAGATAGAACTGGTACTCCGTCCTCATCTTCTGGTGGATCTTGTACAACCTACAGAGCACGTTGAGTTAAGGCTCGATCCTAGCGGCCTGGTAGTGTAATATGAACCCCGTTATGTGTCTCCACATGTTTGTCATCAGTTGGATCGGGCCCATGCCAAACCACTGTATCACTTCCCTCACGAACGGGTGTAGGGGAAGTCGGAGACCCGCATTCAAAGCATCATAGGGGAACACACACACGTTCGGAGGGAACGAAGAACAAGACCTCATGCTAGGACCAGCAAGTAGCAGCTCAAACTCCTCGGGAATCATGAAGCAAGTTCTAATGTGATGAAGGACCTCCTTGCTAAGCACAGAGACGATCTCGTTCACCTCAGTATGACCTCGCAGTTCGTTCTCTTCGTAATGCCACGCCATGCCGTGCTCGATGCGCTCCAACTCTTCAGTACTGTACCGCCGAACCCCTCCCAAGCGAGACACGGCTATGGAGTGCCTCCCAAACACGCCCATCATTCTCTCTCTCTCCACGATCGTCTCTACCACGGGCGATGGCTCGACCAACAAACCCTTCCCCTTGTCGACCCTGGGAGTTCCTGTCGGAGGAATCACTGCGGCACGATCTGAGGGAGAGGTCTCTTTGCCAGACGAAAACCTAGACATCTCTTTAAAATAAAATAAATTACCTCTGAAGTGACGTGCACGGTCGGAAAGATCGTCGAAGATCGGAGAAGCACACCGGGGTCAGAGAGTGAATTTTTCTCAGATGGTGAAAATGAGAAGTGAAAGTGAAGGGGGGGGTGAAGATTTATAGTTGCCTTAGTGGGCCTGGGCCGGAAGCCCAAAATAATAATAGTTGCCTTAGAGCATCCACAGTCGTTTTTCTCATTTGCTATAATATGGCAGCTACAGTAATAGCAAATACGATCGTTCACTGCAGTCGTCGTTTGCTATATTTTTTCTATTTTTTAGAGAGACGGTATATGATATACCGTCCGATCATTTCAAAAAAATTAAAAAAAAGTTAATTACTTATTAACTATTAAACTATTTTAATTAACTAAATTAAATAATATAAAAATAACTAAACCTAATTAATATACTAACTAAACCTAATTAATATACTAACTACTCCTAAAGTATCCCTGCACAGCATTAATGGCGCTCCTTTCATGGACGGGGTATCATACCCCGTCCGGGGTATGTATCCCCGTCCCACCATATTCTTTTTTTCTCCCTATCACTCAATCCTGGCCGTTAGTTTTATTTTTAAAAAAAAAACAAATAAAAAAAAGGGAAAGACGGGGTTTGATACCCCGTCCGGGGTATCATTCCCCGTCTGAGGGATTACTAAAAAAAATCATTTTTTATTTGGAGAGACGGGGTATCATACCCCGTCCGACCTTTAAAAAAAACAAATTAAGAAAATAGGAGAGACGGTATATGATCGTCCGTCTGATACGATTAAAAAATTATTATATCGAAGAGACGGGGTATCATACCCCGTCCTTTATAATTTGAGAAAGCTCAGTTCATTTCTCATATTTGAGAAATGGAAATAGAAACTTTGCCAAAATATGGGAATATGAGAAACGACTGCAGCGCTCCTTTTCTATTCGTTTGCTAAAATTTGGGAAAATGGGAATTATAGAAAACGACTGTGGATGCTCTTAGTGGGCCTGGGCCGGAGAAGCACACGTTCGACATGTTCGCCATTTTCGACGTCACATTCGACATGTTCGCCGCGTTCGACGTCACATTCGATGCGTTCACTGCCACTTGTCGAATATACGCAATCCCAAACGAAAAAGGGGGAAACAAAAGCCCACGTGCGCCATCAGATCACCTCATAATTCGCGTCGCAATCTGATCAACGTCTTAGACTAAGCCACGTCGCCACGCTCTGGTCCACAGTTTGATCGTTCAGATGTTCACGCCAATGGCTGATGGACTCTCCAGATTGTGCCACGTTATAACTACGGTGATAAAAATTATTTTTTATTTATTAATTCGAATTATTTATTTAAAAATTATGAAAAAATAATTAAAAATTCAGGAAAATTAATTTAAAATTCTAAAAAAATAATTATAAATCTGGGGAAATATTTTTGAGCCCTTGGGTAAATAATTATTGATTAGAATAATTAATTAATGCTCCTGAAAAATAGATCATCTCTTGGCAAAATTGAATAAATGATCTGAAAAATAATTAAAAAATCAAGGAAAATCACCAAAAATTCAGAAGAGCCTAGAAGCAATCTTAGGCATGTTACCAGCTCAGAAAAGTGCCACCACCCCTCAAACGAGATTCGAACGCCCTTTAAGAACTCCGATAAAGCCCTATACGCCATTAAAACAACAAAACTATTTCCCAAAGGCCGTAGCACACAGTGTTTGGGAGTGGGGGGCACTTAATATGGCTAAAAATAGGGTTAAATCAGAACCTTTAAAATTGGTGTGAATCTTAAAGTTCACAGGGGCAGAACAGTAATTTCACCTACAGACGGGTCCAAAATGGGAACCTAGTCTCTTCTCTTGGGCCCAATAACCCGTGAACGGATCCGTCCAGCTGAGAATGGATCGGAATTCGTTAAGTACCAGTTCAAAAGGATATGAGAAAATCCTGGCCTGTCCTTATCCCTAAGGGGCGATTTTAACCACCCATATCCAGCCACACCGAGGAGTAGGGATTCGATCTTATCCCGAAGCAGATCTCCCAGGTGACTATAAATACCCCCTACCTCCTACCGTTACTAGGTGATCACTCTTTATCTACCTATGCTCTTTCCTTTTCTTTTCTGAGTATTGACAAGAGCGTCGGAGGGTTCGTCGCCGGGATCCATCCCGATGTTTCGAATGTTTGTGCAGGTCCACGGGAGCACCAAGGACTCAACTTACCAATAGAGGAAGAGGTCAGATTCAGCCCGTTCGATTTCTCGTGAATCCACAAATTCAATCTATTGCCCCCACACCAGATTCAGTGCCAACAGCCGCCATCACCATTGCACTGCTCCCGACTCCGCTGCCACCTCCTCATTACGCTCTAGTCACCGAGCAACCCAACCACCGACTGCACCACTCTCACCTCCATGTTGCTGCCTCGTCCCCGTTCACCCGCTGCACTGTCAAAGCCTTCCATCCTGCTGCAGTCGACCCATCGCTGCACACCCCGCAACCACTGCACTCGACGCCCCTTATCGCCGCCTGCACCTCGCCCTCCACCTTCGAATAGCAACCTCTCTCCCCTGAGCACCACCGCCTTACCATCCCTCAGTCCCTTGCTTCCTTCCACCCGAACCCCCAACCATCCTCTCAGTCATCTTCACCCTGCGACCTCCATCCCTGACACTGCCACCCAGTTGACCTTCGCTGGCCCCATTGCTGCACCCCTCAACCACCCCTGCCTTGCTGTAGCCACAACCGCAGCGCTACCTGTTCTCATTGCACCCGAAGCTGCCATGTTCATTGCTTTGTGTCGCCGCTATCTCTTACTGTTGTTGTTGTTGTCCTTGTTTGTGCACCGCTGTGTGTTGCCGGTGCCATCGTTGTTGTTTCCGAATCCGTTGCCATCGGGACTTTTGTTCCCGTTATTCTTTCATATTCGAAATCATCGTCTATAAGGCAGGTTTCCTTTGAACTATTTTATTATTCTTGTTCAAGAATTTTCTTTGATCTCCACATGTAGTCCCTATTTTCATTATCGTAATTTATTTGTTTGATACCCTTCAAAGAGACTCTTACGAATTCATCGGCGAAACCAAGTAGTAGTTTTCTTTTCATGCCATTCCCTTGACTCAAACCCAAATCTTGTTATACATTGTCATATGCATACACTACGCGAATACATAGATTAGAATCATGTATATAGAGAATGATGATTGAATGCTTTTTTGTTTGGTTATGATGTTCATGCTATGTTGTCTTGATAATAGTAGAATTCCACCCTTATGACTGAGTATAATTTCTTGTTAATTATTGCTATAGAGTTATATGCATGTCTATTTCGTTGGTTGCTAATTAATAATTAATCAATTAATGTCCTGCTGTTTATTCCATGTTGTGTTGAGACTTTGATCCATTTTCTATTATAATTACGTAGATTTGTAAACAAGATTTGTATCTCTTTGAGTCTATTTTCCAGAACCTTTTACGAATCTAAATTCCAATTTATAAACATAAAGTTATCACATTTTTAGTACTGCTAGGTTTTCAATTTTCAGATTGCTGACTATAGGCTCACCGACATGTTTTTCTATGTAAAATAAAATGTTAACAATAGAATTCGAACTTGACATTTACTAGTTTGTTACTAGACATTATTAGGAGTCGCTTTGATATTTTTATAAGATTATTTGATGATTTTCCGGATCCGTTAAATGTATGAGAACATGACCCTAGGTTGCTGCCAGAGCACTAGTTCAGTAAAGAACCAGATATTTTGACCTAACTGTAGATGATATTTATTAGAACTCGTTAAAGAATATTTATAGCTCTAAGGTGTCTAAAATCTAGATCATCTAACGGTTCTGCAATCTGAATTACAGATTGCAAGATATTTAGATTCTCGTGCTGTAACATATGAATTTCAAAATGCAGTTTGAAAATACATTAACATGTTTAATCAACATAATTAGTAGATTAAATTTAAAAATTAAAATATGGAATTTATCATGTAAATACTGAACACTGTTAGGAACCAAATTATGATTTTTATGAGATTTTTAAATGATTTTAAAAAATAACTTTTATATATAAGAATTTAACCCTAACATGCTGCCTGAATATGAAACCAGTAAAGAATGAACTTATATGCCTAACTACTGTAGTTATAATATGTCATGTAAATATGCGTTGGAACCGGTCGGGAGTCTAGGTTTCAGGACCCCTGACAGAACTTGATTTGCTTTCCTGTAGCAATGGGAAAGTTAGTTTTTGTACAATAGCGTCTTGTTGTCCAGAGTGTGTTTTAGTGGTTTTTGTATATCTATGTTCGATTTTGCATCTAGTGAATAGAATTAGTTATACATTGCATAACCTGGAAGTCTCCTTGAAATCGCCCTGACACTTATATACCCATTGCATGTCCACATTTGAGTATAATAAAATATTAACAAGGCGGGGTAGAGTCGACTTGATAGTGAACAATAGAAGACTGTACTCAGGGATTGTTCTATTATTGTTCGATTGATTATTGTTATGGATTGTGAATTATTGAATGAGGATTATTGATTATTGATTATTGTGCTGAGTACACGATCTGTAGAGTTCACCGCTATAGTCTAAACGATCACTATTTGCATACACCGAACTTGTGGTATGAGACACGGTACTACGTGGATTAGATAGAATATTAAAATATTATTAAAACTAGGATTGACAATTGCACTCTTATCATGATTAATGTTATCAACTTGATTATGGATTGTTTTCTCGATTATTGCATCTTTGATTCTAGACCTTTGATTATAGTCTTTGAATGTATTATCCATCATTATTATTGATATTTGATTTTTGTTCTAGTTCATCATTTTTGATATACCATATATTTTTCTTGCTTCTTTGCTTCCACTACTTGTTGTCCGTAACTTGCTCTAACGGACAATTTTTCCTCATCTCTAGTGGATAAGTTTGCAGGTACAAGAGAAGATTTGACTAAGGGACTTGGTGAGCAAATCTTCTAGAGAATGAAGCTAAATTATTAGGATGCTATAATTATTTCGTTCATGCTATTTCCTTTTCCGCATTGCTACTTTTATCGTACTTTGTTCTACGGGCTTATATGACCCGAAGTTTATTTTCCCCCAGATGTTGGCTATTATTTTATGAATTTATTTCATGAATCTTTTGGGGTTTATTCATTATTTATGTGGTTATTTATTCTTGCGTGGTTGTGATCTCTTGCGTGATGTTGAGTTAATCTGTTATAGCTTATGGATGATGTACACATCATTCGCTGGGCCTTTATTACGTACTCGTATTCCCGTATTTTGGGAAGCGGGGAGTGACACTACAGTTTTCCGAAGCTTCATCCCCACCGCAGCATTAACTCCACTTGCTTGCTGCCAGTGTGCGCATACTTGCTGCCCATTGTCGCTATTGTCATGTCGTGTTGTTATTACCTTTCTTGCGGAAATTGTTACAATTATTGTACCTCATTCATCGTGTTTTAGTCTTCTCGCCGAATTCATACTCATCAAATAAAAGGCAAGCATCCCTTGCATACTCTTTTGTTCTCGTACAAGCATTTTGTTTGAATTTGGCAAGTAGTTCTATAATTGTTACCATGTCTTGAATTCCATTTATCGTTCATGTTCATACACAAAATCCTTGTAGATTTAAATTATCGAACCATTGTATTGTTGCATGCTTTGTGATCCCTACATGTTTGAACCGTTTGCTTGATAGTGTATTGGATCATCCCGTTGCCTCCGTCAATTTGATACACACGGAAATATCCTAAACTTCATTGCCACTTAATGTATTGCACGAACACAAATTTCAATTTCATATATAGACATGTGCATATAGATAAATATGGATTCAAATGAATTCTTTTGGTTGTGTGCAATTGCTTAGTTGAATTCTTAAATTTTAATACCGTTGAAAAAATAAATTTTGATGGATTAATTGTAAAAGTATATGCTGATTTCTGATTGTGAATGCAATCTATTTTTTATTATAGAAGTGAACTTCTTATAGACATTGATTTTAAAATGGTGTACTAGAATTTTGTCCTGTTATCTTCCCTAATTTGCTACCAGGATTTGAACATGTTAACTTAAAACTTTATATATGAAAGTTGTATCCCAGTGTGTCTAGAATCCAGAAAAACTATTGAGTGCTAGATATGCTAATTTTAATATTGTAACGTCGTTAATTCCATATTACTAATTAGAAGTATATCGTCAGGATTAACTGACTAAAATAATATGTTATCAATAGAATTAAGACAAGAGACTTACAAGTATGTTATTGAACATGGTTATGAGTTATTTTATGGTTTTTGTAAGATTTTTAAATGAATTTACAGTCAACTTTTATATATAAGAATTTGACCCTGACATGCTGCCTGAACACAAAATCAGTAAGGAATGAAATTATACACATAGCAAATGTGATTATAATATGTCGTGTGAATTTGTGTTAGAACCGGCAGGGAGTCTAGTTTCTGGAACCCTTGACGGAACCTGATTTGCTTTCCTGTAGCAGCAAGAAAGTCAGTTTATGTACAACAACGTATTGATGTCCAGAATTTGTATCTCCATGTATTTAAATATGAATATATATATTTCTCGCATTTAATAAATTGAACTTTATATCATGCATTTCATACCCCTTGATATTTTGTTCATCCTAATCTGACACCCAATTTTATCGATTGCATGTTCTTTTATAATTATTGTAAAAAGAATAACAAGCCGGAGTAATAAGAGAAAGATATAGTAATGGACAACATAAGAGAGTGTACTCGGAAGGAGGCCCATGTTTCTCGTAATAGTGACTCCTATTTACATGATACATCTTACAAGTTAAAAGGAACTAAGTACCACGTAGAACTAAGTGTCACATCGTGGGTTGATGAGGGCCACCTCTAGATCCTGTGGGGGTTACCTCTACATGCTTCCTGTTTATATGATACCTATTACAAGTTATATGGAACTAAGTAGCATGTAGAACTAAGTGCCATGTTGTGGGTCGAAGGGGGCCACCTCTAGATCTTGCGGGGGTTACCTCTACTTGATCACATGTTCTTGTTTCTTGTTATTGTTACTGTAATATTCCGGTCTGATATTATATTATTTTTATTTTTATTTTTATTTTTAAAATTAAAATATTTCTTATGGAAATTACTTAGTTTTACTAATAAAAATTATCTGTGTATATACACTAGTATGTATATATATGTATTGTATCGATTTTGTACACTTGTACAAAATCGTGTAGTATGTGTTTTTGAGAAAATATCTGTAATATCCCGGTCTGATATTAAAATCATTTTTTTAATTATTTCGGAATTAAAATATTTTTTGTAAAGATTGTTTGGTTTTACTAATAAAAATTATCGGTATATATACTAGTACGTATGTATACGAACTGTATCGATTTCGTACTGTAATATTTCGAGCTGATATTAATATTATTTTCATTATATTATTTTAAATTTTAGAATTAAAATATTTTTGTGAGATTACTTGGTTTAACTAATAAAAATTATCCTTATATATTAGTATGTACGTATATGTATTGTATCGATTTTGTACGTTTGTACAAAATCATGTAGTATGTGATTTTGGAAAAGTAAGTATTTATTTTGATCCATCATGATCAAATCGGAGGGCTAGGGTTAGATTGGGGGTGTTGATTGCAATATAATTAATGTGGCTTTCTCTCCACCACATTTTCGCTCCCCCTCTCCTAAATGGTAGCCAAGCCCCCCCCCCCCCCCCCCCCCCCCCCCCCCCCCCGCGCGCATCATCACTCCATTCTCATCTCAATCTCATTCTCTAACATTCTCATATTTCTTCCTCTTCTTGTTTTGCTTTGTTTTTTAAGAAAAAAATTGAGAAGAAAAGCAAAAATAAGAGAAAAAGAGAGAGATCAAGTAAAAAAATAGAGTGGGTTAATTTTTCATGGGTTGTTCTTGAAGAGGCGCAAGAATGAGGAGGAGAAGGAGCAAGCAAGTCATTCCTACAAATTTTTTGGTGGGGGTTTCTCATCTCTTTTGATTTATTTATATGTTGCTTATTGTTGTATGTTAAAGAACTTGGACTAATTTCATATGCATATGAATGTTTGTGGACTTAGAAGTGTTGCATACAAGATTGAAGATATACAACTTAGCAAAAACGATAAAAATCCAATTTTTAAGTTGAATGTTGTTTATTGATGGTTAGGAATTAATAACTTGTGGTAAAGTTGAGATCTTGAGCCCAAATTAATATGAGAAGTTCTCATACATTTACTTACCAAGCTCTAATTTTTAAATATTTTTCTGGGTTAATTTAATAGGCCTAGGCTAAACGAATTGTTTCCCCAAAACACTGAGTATCAAAAAACTGCTGTTTTTGTTTGATTTTTGGCATGTGTTTGAAAATGCATAACTTAAGTTCTATAAGAAATTTTAAGATGAAATTTAAACTGAAGCTAGGTGTATATGTTAGTATCTCGCATTCCAAATTTCATAATTTTTGGAATTTATTTGCTTTATCTAAAGCTATTTGTTGTACGCCGTGTTGAGCAGCAAAAGACAGCGCTGTTTTGAATGAACAGTTGGACTTCAAATTATCATAACTTTTTGTACATTTAGAATTTGAGGAAGTTGTCAACTGGAGATTTGTAGTAGAGGTTCCCACATTTATAAAAAGTTTAATTTTGTTAGATTCCGATGCATGTAGAATCTATTATGTATTTGACAATTTTTAACAATAGCCTACCTTTTGGCTGAGCTCACTGTTGAGATGTTAGGGGATCTGTCAACCCTTTGTTAATTGAATTTGAGAAAGTTGTCAACTAAAAAACTGTAGTAGAGGTTCTTACCTTTATAAAATTATAATTTTGTTAGATTTTGATAATCGTAGCAAGTGTTATGAATTTTACAAGATTCAGCTGTAGCTTTCTTTTTGGCTGAGTTCACTGTTTGAGAGTTAGGAATTTTTATAGCCCCTTGTTGGCTGAATTTGAGAAGGTTGTCAACTAGAGAATTGTATTAGAGGTTTCTATATTTACATAGAGTCTAATTTTTTTAGATTCCGGTAAGCATAGCAATTGTTAGGAATTTTACAAGATTTCAGCAGCCGCTCGACTGATCCGGCTGATTCGCTATTTGAGATGTTGGGTTATTTTTCCCTATTCGAGTACTCATTTAGGATCTAGATGTATTCATATGTGCTCATAATTCATGTTACACCATGTTTTATCTTGGGAAATGGTTGGTGCTAATTATTAGCATTTGTTTGGCTCATACATAGCTGGTTGGCTCGTACGTAGTTTGTTTTCTAGGATAGATAGGCTGTGAGTAGATCCGTGGAGATCCTGTGAAGTATAGGTTGAGACTTAGTGGATTGTGTCAACAATTGTTGTACTCTCTTGTAGGAGAGATACTTGCGGTGCTTTTTCATGACGAGTTGGAAGCACAAGTTGCGTATCTCTCTTGTTAACCCATTTTGGTGCCTTCTCATGATATGTTGAGAGCACGAATCTAGGTTGAGAGTAACTTGTACGGCCCCATTTGGTTGGTTAGGGTTAGTGACATCATTAGGGTAGTAACTTGTAACCGTTGTTACTTAACCACTTATATCTACTAGTAATTTGCACATGCGATGCACGTCTTAATAAATATAGTTTTTTAAAATAAAAATTTAGACATAATCTGGATTTGAACTTAGAACCTCCTTTATAATAGTTATGCACGTGTATTACACGGGTTGGTAGATTGACAAAACATTTACAAATGACACTAAGGTCTTCTCCCATTATAATATTAGAAATATGAGTATTTCTTAGTTTTTAAAAATATTGGGGGTATATGCTAATTTTCACATTTTAAATGGGGGCATTTGCTAAAATATCCCTTTTTTAGGAGCTGCATGTGCATCACATGGGTATGTTTGGTGGATTTAGTTTTCCGTATATTGCACGTGTTTACTCAGTTACAAAATTAGGGTTTGTTTGTTTACAACCCCAACTCTCCCATTAAAATAGTAGAGATTAATTCTCCGAAAGGACAGAGTTGGTGTTAGGGATGATACTTTATAATCCGACTCATCCTATTGGCTGGCACTAGGTGGTGTTGTGTTGTATTCCCCATCAGAGATGATACGTGAGGTGCTTTTTCATGATGATTTGGGAGCACGGGTTGTGTATCTCGCCTTGTTAATTTCTGAAAATACCATTATAAGAACCTGTCGGAACTAGGGAAGTTGACCCTATGATTCCGTAATGTTCTATGTCGTCTCATAATGAGTTAAGATCACGGCTCATGGTTGACTAGTATCTTGTGGTTTGTGTTGGCTTTTGAGTAAGGTCTTGTGTGCTGGGTAAACAGTGGCAAACATAGAAACCAATATTGTACCTCCATAACAAAACTAGACCGGATCTGCAACCTCATTATTCATGTAGTATTGTGTCAGGAACAGGATGAGAACAAGTGTAGAATTCATGGCGTGGGTTCAAATCCCTAAATATGAAGAAACAAATTGATATGGACGTATGCAGTTATGGGATGCATACCGTTCCAGAGTCTCACTTGCATTAGACTAGGTGCATATATATTTTATTAGACTTTAAGTCATTGCACACACGATGACATGAACACATAAACTACATGTATACATTTCTCCTTGCTTATTTCATTGTTTTAAGTTGAGATTCTGCTGCTTGTAATCAGCATTTTGTATCAGTATATGTACTGTCGTCCCCACTCAATTAGGTATTGGATTGCGGTACCAGTGGTTCAGGATTCAGGTTGACTCCAGGCAAGTGAAGCAACCAAGTGAAGCACCAAGTGTTATTAATTATTCATTGTAACTCTGATGTAAGTTTATTGAAGTTTTATAACACTTGGGCTAGTAAGACATTATTGGAACACTGATATAATGTATTGATGTTTTATAACATTCGGACTTGTAATACATTTGTGTTGAATAAAAATTTTTAAATTTTCCTTTTTTCTGTGTATTGTGACTAATTGAAGGAAGATTAATCTGGCTCGTGTAATGAATTCTCCTTATAGGGAAATCGGGGGTTGTTACAGTCACTGCAAGACTCTGGTACATAATCCTATAGAATTTATCATTAGAGTCTAAAAATTAACATGTTTGTATGAACCTGAACCTGTGGTATGAGACGTAGGACAGCGTGCATTGGATAGGATTGATAAAATATCGATAGAATTAAGGTTAACACTGAGCACATGCATGATTCCTTTTTACAAGTTACATGATTCATGTTTACAAGTTACAATCCTGGTTACAAATTACATGATCCTTGTTTACACGTTTACACGTTTACATGTTTTCCCATTTCCTATTTACATGTTACACTTGTTATTTGCTCCAGACTTGATCGTATGATTCCTTGTTCTTGTTGCTTGTTCATTGTTATATCATGTTTATTGCTTACTACTACTTGTTGCCCATAGCTTGCTCTAACGAGAATGTTCCCCCAAACTCTAGATGTTGAGATTGCAGGTACAGGAGATGAACTGACTGAAGGACTTGGTGAATAAATATTCAAAACTACGAAGCTGGATTTTTAACCTGCATTTGTTTTCTGTTTCATGCTTTCCTAGTTACTATCGTTGTTTTCATACATTGTTTTCCGGGGGTTTTTTTTGTCCTGATGTTTATTCCAGATGTTGGATATTTTTGGGTGGATTTATTTCATGGATTATTGAAGTTATTCATTGTTTGTTTGATTACTTATCCATGCATGGTTGTGATTATATTTTATATTGTTGTGATGACTGTTACAGCTTATGAATGATTTACATATATATCATTCGCTAGCCTTAGTTGCATTCCCGTATTTCTGTATTTTGGGAAGCGGGTCGTGATATATATATATATATATATATATATATATATATATATATATATATATATATATATATATATATATATATATATATGGAAGTATATGAACAGTAAAATTTCTCATATATAAAAAGTGCATAGAAATCAATCCAAGAGCATCTCTTCAATCCAAGAGCATCTCTTAAAGTTTCCACTTGAAGTCTGAAGAAGTATTCTAACCAAGCGCTAAGAAACCCATTGTCAAAGTTGAATCCTAAAACCAAAGCAATGCATTTGAAATATATATATATATATATATATATATACTAGGTTTGCCCGTTGACACGTGCCTACAGCACAACTTCAGAACGGTGCACCTGGTTTGATTATATAAAATAGTTTTGGAGGTCCAGCAAATTAATTGAAGTAGCAAACATATTATATAAGAAAGCAGTATATCTACCTTTAAGCTCAACCATCGCCTTCTTGATCATTATCTTGAACTTATATAGAACGCATATAGTTTGTTAGAAACACTGCATAGAGTTTTTTAAAACTTCAGCATCACTTTTAGATACTTGTAATAGTTATGCAAGGACATTATCATATAGGTTTTATAGAGCTTACTCTAATCCCATAACCACTATGAGCATGTCTAAATAAAATGGTAACGCAAGTGCATGTGTGAAGGAATCTACAATACCAATAATCTAAACATTTGTTTGTCTAAGACTCAGTTCGCAATTGAAATACCTTTTATTATTATTTCAACCAAAATGAAATACATGAAGTTCTCAAAACTTTAATCCAAGCTAATCATTTCTTTTATCTCCACATTGTCTCCCCATTGCACCTTTATAAAAAAAAATCAAAATGGATAAATAAAAAATTCACTTTAGCTGTCTTTCTTGAGTGGAGAGTTTGCACCCTTCACTGGTAAACTCCATTCATCCCAATCTTATATATCCAAACATACACTAAAAGTTCTTATATGTTATATTATCCATGGTTTCTAATAACCATTGAAGGGAACACTTCACGATAGTGTTTTCTCTTGTAGTAAAAAAATTAATGTTGCATATTTGCCAAGTTATTTTAGGTTTCTAGTCAGCTTACCTATCCTGCTATGGTTTGGAAGCCCAAATTGAGGCCACCAAATAATCCATCCCTCACTTGTGTACACCTTAAATTAAAACCAATAAAAAACTCATCAAGTAAATCACCAAATAAAAATTTTTTAAACCCAAAAATAAAACAATCATACCTCTCTGAACTTAAATCCCATGCACACACAAAATCCGAGTCAACAAAAAACTGAGTAATCCCCTGCACACAAAAAATTGAAAATTAGAATGAGAATTCGGTTAATGAGATGAAATTAGAGTCTTCGCATCACATATAGAGGCTCTTGATTCGGTGGAGGGGATTCGCCGCTATGGAGTCGCTTGATATTTGCGAGCGATTTGGTGGAGGGGAGTCACCGATACGGAATCAGCAGGGGATCAGATATCGGCGACGAACTCTTGAATGGGGTTCGACATTGAATTTGGATTTGCCTTGAGAGTTTCAAATTATCGAATTTTCAAATTTTTAAATTTTTAAATTTTTAAAATTTTAAATTTTTTAAATTTTTTAAATTTTAAATTTTTTTTTTACTTTTTATTTTTTTATAATTTTCAAAATTTTTAAAATTTTAAACATTTTGAAAATTTTAAATTTTTTAAAAAATCTTAAAATTTTTAAATATTTTAAAAAGTTATTTTTTAAAATATTTTTATAATTTTTTATATTTTTTTGATTTTTTGATTTTTTTGAATTATTTTTAAATTTATAAAATTTTTAATTTTTTTTTTTAGTTTTTAAACTTTTTTTAAAAATTTAAATTTTATTTTCTTAATTTTTTGAATAGAAGAGAGAGAGTGTGTGTGTGTGTGTGTGTGAGAGAGAGAGAGAAATAATTAAATAAATAAAGGAGTTGTTTTGGGTGGGGGGATTTGAATTTGAGTTTTGGGGGGAAACTTTTTTGTAACACCCCGAATTTCAAAACAGACTGAATTCGAAGTTCCACAGGATCTTTACACTTCTCTTCGTACAATTTTACAAGGAAATAAAAACTTTTTGTTACATCAGAGTTTATATTTACATTACATATTTACAGCGGTAGCAATTTACAACAATTCACATGAATTGAAATGTACAACACTTGAATCATTCTTTACTGAGCATGCATTCTTTAGTCTTGTTAACCACTTTATCCTGTATAGAAACTGTGGGCGCTTCAGTTGCTTACAACCGACGAAATATTATACACGGTTATCCTCTCTATGCCGAAAACAGTATAACATTTCTCAAATACTTAAACAAACCACAAACTTGATCACAAACAGAACTACAAGGGACTATCCTATTGATGTCATGTTGTGCGGTGCACTTAGTCCTTAATGCAGTTATGTATATTACATGACACTAATATGCACTTGTTCTGATTCTATGCATCCCATACTACATAGGTCTGAGAGCAAGCCCTTAACCGTTCTTCATCTTGTAGGATTCAATCCCTCATCCTAACTTAAACTACTGCTATAACTATGATAAGTATCCTAGATGTTCTATGAATTACGAGCTCATGTCCAGACAGCCTGGAGGGGAATCCCACGTCATGTCACGATGCATCGTGACGAACCTATGGACAATTCAGCCTCCGTCATGGGACATGACACCACCCGTAGTCACCAAACACCCCACGAGCGTCGCCTGCGGTACGGACTCTTGGAGATCTATCCACGTCATGTCACAACGCATCGTGAAGACAGCCTGTGAATATTCTCACACCATAGCTCCGAGGCCCTCATACTTGTATTTTTCTCTTATTTTTATCACATCTTCACTATGTATCTAGTCCTTAGTTATTTGAATCATTAACAAAATCAATTCTCTAGAGTTAGCCCTTCCACTATACCGGTCTTAATCATTTATTCACCATGACCCAAATCCTAGTCGTTTCATTTCAAAATTTCATTTCAACATATTTCTTTTCAATGCCGGTATGAGGCTTAACTACACTCTAGTTCTCAATTTCAATTCATAATCACAAAATTGAGTTTTTCATACTCATAAAGTCTTGATCTGATTAACAATGATTCTAACTTCATGTTCATAGCATTCGTATATTCATATTCTTTCATAATTCATCAAGTCATTCCATTTCAATTTCATGTACAATATCATGCATAAACAAATATATTCAACTTGTCATATTCAATGGTTTATTCTTTCCATATAATTCTCTAAATCTCATTTTAATCAATACTAATTTCATTTTCTCATACTAATGTTCATTTCATTTATTCAACTCAAAAGGCCACAAGCTGTATTTTCATACATAACCCAATTCAATTTGACAATAATAGTCCATAGAAAAGCACAATTAGATTTCCTTTCATTCAAAAGTTCTTCTTTATCACTTAACATAATTTTCTCATATAATAAATCACTTTTATAATTTTCCAAAGGTAGATTTCAATAGTTTTTCAACACAATTTCACTTCTAACTCACTATTATTTTTGTCAAATAGTTCCCAAATATTTTTCATGAGTTCTACATTATTTTAGAATAATTAATATATTTTTTTCGGATTTTTGAAAGCCAAGAATCAATTTTAAAATTCCAAAAATAAAAAATTACATTATAGGCTGAGACAAGGTATTGAACCCACGACCTAAGAGAAGCCAACCGCAACTGCAACCGCAAGCCAACTGGGCTAGGGTGCAACCACGGTGAGTGTAGGGAAAATAGTGGGTAAGTATTTGGGTTTCGGGTTGGTTTTTATTCAAAAAAAAAAAAAAAAATTCAAACCAAAGGCTGAACCTAGGTTTCGAACCCGAGACCACATGGGTCACCCGCACGCTACAGTAGCGCCCAAGCCCTACCGAACCAACTGACCTAAGAGGTCAGATTGTTACAAAGTGGAAAAGAATTCCTTTGATCCGTTTCTCTATTCAATATTAGTCTTCAAAAATTCCCACAATGTTTTTAGTTCTTTTTCTTCTCTTTTTAAGTCAAAACTCTCCAGATTTTAATGTATGTAAAATTACAGTAAACCAGTATTTTTTAATTCATATTTACTAATAATACATGCATTTTGGATCT
This sequence comes from Hemerocallis citrina, assembly GCA_017893485.1. Lineage (NCBI taxonomy): Eukaryota > Viridiplantae > Streptophyta > Magnoliopsida > Asparagales > Asphodelaceae > Hemerocallis > Hemerocallis citrina. The sequence goes on from CM030361.1 coordinate 292,394,307, forward strand.
CATTTGGTATTCTATGTCCATAATTTCAACATTTAGAACAATCCCATTTTCACAAAATTTACAATCTAAATTTCTACAAAATACTTTGTTTCTTCATTCTCTCATTATTTAACCATCTACATTAATTTAGGACACACAAAATTTTCCTCTTTCAACAATAGAGTTTACAAATAATTCCACATGAAGCATTCAATTTATCATTTGTCTCATAAGCATAAATTTCTTCACATAGCATACTTCTTAGACATATAGCATGGCAAATATGATAGTTTCCTAGCACTTTAATTAAAAAATAATCAACTAGCAACCATTTTAACAACATTTTTTAAATTACTATCTCATCCCTAATTAGGCTAACATGAGTCCAATTCCAACTAGTTGTTCTTTAGTAATTTCATCAAATTATTCCTAGCATGATATCTAGATTTAGAAGCATGGGAAACACCCGCCTATTGGAGAAAAACGAAATGCAAGCTCCTAGAATGCAAGAAAGTGGCCTTCTCCTCCTAGTTTGTTTTGCAAATTGCCTCCCCTTCCTTGAGCTTGATGGAAATCGAGCCTTCCTTGTGCTTGATGATGGTGGTCGGCCTCCTCTTGAATAGAACACACACAAACAAAGCACTCTCTAATCTTTTGCTCTCTTATCTTTTCTCTCTTAATGAATTGTTTAGTGTACTAATGAGATGAAATATAGCGGTATTTATACACTTTTAGGATGAGAATAGATGGCTAGGATTCAATCAAGGAGTTAGAGATCAAGGATCAAGATGAATTGGGAAGTTGTAGTAACTTCCATGAACTCATAACTACCCCTCAACTACACCTCCACTCTCTCTCTCTCTTTCTCCATAATCCGACCACACTAAGGGTGTGCAATGCACACTCTAGTGTGCGCACGTGCCCTTTCTAGTACCCCCCATTATTAAGTTGTAGACACAAGTTATGTCAATTAAAAGAGTAATTAATTTGTGGGCTTCAAAAATAGTGGGCTTTAGGCTCATGGGCCAAAATAAAATATTTAATTTATTAGGATGGGCTTAAAAAAAATAGAAAAACAATCTTAGGCTTTTAAAATAGGTTTTTTTTTAAGAAAACAAAGAGAAAGAAAGGAAACATCTATTCATGTTATGAGAGACAATTTTATAAGAGAACATATATACAAAATTTGTACGTACACAACACGTAAAATCAACAATTCTCATTTAATAATCATAAAAAATTCAGGGTATTACACTTTTGTAAGGGGGGGGGGGGGAGGAGGGATGTGTTTTGTGAGGATGGATCTGGATCTTTGATTTGGGGGGGGGGGGGGGGGGGGATTGAAGGAGAGCCACTTGATTGCTTTCTTTGTGTTTTATTATATATATATATATATAGGGGTCGGTTCGGGTGAGAACCAACCCTGGGGTGAGAACCTAAGGGCCTATCCCAGCCATTCATCTGTGTAATCTTAACGGTCAAGAATTTTTAAAATTAAACAATAAGATTAATTAATTTTTGCATTAAGATATCAATCCCTTTAATTAAGGGATGGGGACCGCGTAATAAAAGGAATAATTATAAATTGCCTTTTTTGTGTGCGACGGTTCAGGCAAATTTGGTCAAACTGGAGAGAGAAATAATTTATTCCCGTAAAATATTGGAGAAGATTTTGTTTCCCAAATTAATAGCAACTGCAGAATCATTCACCATTTCGTTCCTTACAGTTACTGTTTATTACAGTTGCTATTTATAATTATTACAGTTGCTGTTTAAGTGGTCAGGTATTGCTGTATAACTATTTCAGTTGCTATATATAATTATTACAGTTGCTGTTTAAGTGGTCAGGTATTGCTGTATAATTATTTCAGTTGCTATTTATAATTATTACAATTGCTATTTATAATTATTACAGTTGCTATTCGAGAAGATTTTGTATCCCAAATTAATAGCAACTGCAAAATCATCACGCGTAATAAACAGTAACTGTAATAAACAGTAAAGATATATCTCCGGGGTTTAACAAGTATTGTATATAGCTATCATCGACAGGTTTACCATCGAGTTGATCACACTTTTCTTGACCCAATCTGGTGTATACTTGACACAAGCCAGTCTGGTTGATCACAGCGTGAGGGTTGACAAGAAACTGAGAGTGGAGGTATTTGGAAATTACAAACCCATCTCCTGCAAGTTTAATGGCTGGTTCAACTAGGGTTTTCCATGGAAGCTTGCCACTTTTGAACTGGGTCCATGCCTTATGAAGACCTGCGAGTTCCCCAGGGATGCCGATGGAGAGACCCCCACTAACTTGCAACTGTTTAATAATCTGTGATCTTTCATTCCTATTATTACGCGGTCCCCATCCCTTAATTAAAGGGATTGACATCTTAATGCAAAAATTAATTAATCTTATTGTTTAATTTTAAAAAATCTTGACCGTTAAGATTACACAGATGAATGGCTGGGATAGGCCCTTAGATTCTCACCCCAGGACATGGTTCTGACCCGAACCTTCTCATATATATATATATATATATATATATATATATATATATATATATATATATATATATATTGTAACGCCCTGATTTCCATACATTAGGAAACCGTGACATAAGCCAGAATCTTTCCTTCAATTAGCCACAATACACAGAAAAACAGGAAAATTTAAAAATTTTTATTGAACACAAATGTATTACAAGTCTGAATGTTACAAAATTGCAGTACATTACAACAGTGTTACAATAATATCTTTACAATCCCAAGTGTTACAACTTTCAATAATTTACATCAGAGTACAATGAATAAAGAAAAACACTTGGTACTTCACTTGGATACTTTCCAACAAATAAATAAATTACAACCATTGTTACAAATGAAGCAATAGTAAACAACATATATTACAGCAGAAAATAAAATCGACTCTTGCTTCTCTTGCCTTGAGTCCTCCTAAATCCTGTACCTGTACTTCTGCAATCCAGTACCTATTGAAATAGGGACTAAATTACAATCCAGTACCCATACAACATACACCCCATATCAAGCTGTTTCTCTATATATAGGGATTTGAACCCGTGCCATAAATTCTACTCTTATACTCGACTTGTTTCTGAAGATACGATGTGACTGATGAAGTGGCTCTGAAACGGTCTAATCCAGCCATTCGCAGGACCTCACTCAAATATCTGGCGAATCCTTGGGGTTTCCGCAGTCACAGGTTAGCTCGAAGCATCCCCTGTGGCACCCTAGCCAGATCGCAGTCTATGGCTTCTCACCCTTAGATATAAGACAAGACGGAGTTCCGGGGGTTCATCCCCCCTAGCTCCGACAGGAATCGCTCTCGCTTATCAAGGCACTTCAGAAATTAACAGACGAGATACGGATCCTGTGCTCCCAACTCGTGAGAAGGCACAGACCGTATTCCTTTAACAAGAAGGGTACAACCAATAACACCGCCTAGTGTCGGCCTATAGGACAGGTTGATCATAAGGTATCACCCTTAACACCAACTCTTTCCTTTCGGAGAAAATGATAATAAGTAAAGGTTAAGTAGTAATAGCGATAATTTACTACCCTAACGATGTATCACGCTCCGCTTCCCAATAAGAATACGGAATATGGATACATGACTAAGCCCAGCGAATGATTTTTATCATCCATAAGCTGTTCAAGAATCTTTACAACATTTCAAAGAATAATCATAGTCGGAAGCAAAAGAATCAACCAAGCATGCACATATGAACCAAGATACCAACAAGAATACTTGAAACCAAAATATATTAATCTCAAATATATCCAAATCTGAACAAGTTAATATCCTGGGTCACATTGCCCAAATACAAAACAAATCCAAGTACAAGAAAAAATTGTTCAAGATAAGCAACAAGAAATAATAAATAGATATAGCGAAAATCTCCAGCAACTAGGATTTCATCTCGCCTATTCCATCTCGTCTTTTCCTTAACCCCGGCTTATTACTTCTTATTATTATTAAACAAACATGTATGTGTCACAAAACAGAGCAAAAATATCATGTCATGAACAAGTAACAAGTTCAGGTTGCACGATAAACATGTATGGGTGCAAGTTATCTCATAAAAGAATAAAATAACCAAATCTCAAGTTCAGGACAGCAAGACCACACTGTAGTAATACAGTGATTTCCAGTGTTACAAACATGAAAATCTGAATCCGTCAAAACGTCTAGAAAATAGACTCCCAACCGAATCCAGCAAGTATAAATAAGTCATATAGTAATTCATAAAATCATAACTCAAAACCGATTTGAATCCAGAAAACACGTTCATGCAGAAATCAGTAAAACCAATTCTCAGTCAGGAAAACAGCTTCAAAACTCAATAAATAAATCCACGAAAAATCTGGAGTATTCCCCTATCTGTCTAGTATTAGAATATAAAGTTTCATAATTTTTCAGTAAAATTAGTTTAGCCAATAAAAATCAGAAAACATCACGAAACGATAGTTTACCAATCTGGAATTTCCAACACTGTTGTACGAAAACTGTAATATCTCGCGAACCGTGAAACGAAATCCAAATTCGCCAAAGGGAGGTGAAAATAGACACAATAAGCTAACTTTCGTATTTCATAAATATCTTTCATACAGTAAAAGGAAATAAGGTGAAAATACGATTCTTTACAGAACAGCGAGCAAAATACAGTAAGTATAGCTTTCATAAACCAGCATGAAACGACGTATAAAACTCATTAATAAAATCCACCAAAACTCTGGGTAATCCCTAGATAGATATACAAACACTGACCAAAGTTTCAGATCAAAATAGTATGTGTAGTACAAGTATCAAAATAATTTAGTCATCAAAATCATCAAGAAACGAAATCTGGAATTGATCTACACCTTTGTATTAAAACAGTCATAACTCACACATATGAAAATGAAATCGAGCAAGGTCAGAGGGGTTGGAAAGAAGACGAATTTCTCTACAAATCATGTTTTATAGTGAAATTATGATACTGACCTTAATATGGTTTAAATTACTGATCAAGACAGGTCATCGACAAAACACAAAATTTCCTCAAAAACCAAAATCAACATAGATTCAACGAAACTTGATGCAAACACAACCAAACATGAAATCTAGTCTACCAAGTGTCCAAACATCATGAAATAGGTTAATTAATATATCCAAAGCAAGTCTATCACATGGATCTCAACAAATACCCAAATTCTCACAAAAATTCCACATACATGATCAGATCAAGAACGGACAAAACCTAAGTTGTTTCATGTCAATATTGTGTTGTGAGGCAACTATGGTCAAATCACTATAGAGAAAATATCAACAAGGGGATTCACACAAAAATTGTCTGTAGAACCCAACAACACTACAAGCGGTATTTTTGACTTGTATCATACAAAGGAATTTGAGTACAAGTTACTTGCCTTAATCGACGACGAAAACGAAACCAAGCAAGAATAACGGGAACGGATTCTCGGCACGAACTCAACGATCGCACAACCCACGAACCCGAACAACAACACGACGAAACCAAACACGAATACAACTCGCGAACACAAGCGAACAAACACGAAATCACCACGAACTAAGACGGGAACCAACAACCCAAACGACGAACAACCAACACCACTAACATGTGCATTCACGCACGCGCCACCAAGAGCGAACGGACGAGGCAACGAGACGAGGAACAGTAGCGAGGGAAGCATGCGCGACTGCCATTGCTTGCTGTGGGCTGCTGCTGGACTGCCGACGGACTGCAGGCAGTCGGGGATAGCACCGGGATGTCGGGGGTTGGCAACGGCAGCGACAACGGCTCTGTGCTGCGGTTGCTGTTGCTGCAGGCTATTGGAGAAAAGCAAGAGGAGGACGAGAGCGCTGGTAGTCATTGCTCACGGTGCTGCTGCCGCACGATGGAGGAAACCGCAGAGGGCTGTCGGAGGGGGAAAGCACCGGAAGAAAGCAAGACGGGAGAGAGGGTTGGTCGATGAGGGGAGGATCGGGGGTGAACTAGGAGAGGTCGAGAGGATGGGGTTGCCGAGGGAGAGATAGAAGGAGGAAGGCGGCTGACTGGGCACGAGGACGAAAGGAAGGGGATGAAGTGGAGGTCGAGGAAGCACACGGGTAGGCGGAAGGTTGAAGATGGCTGGAGGTAAACAGAGTAGGGGGCGGCTGCATGGGGAGGCGAAACGGCATGGGTGGGTATAAATAGAGGATGGGTTTAGGGTTTCTGACTGTTAAATGGGTTAGGGAGAACAGACGAGTTTCGGGTAGGGTAGGGGTTAACGGGTAATGGTTAATAAGGGTTGCTGGTTCGGGTTTAAACAAAACAGGGGAAATGAGTTAGTAGATAATGGGAAATGGGTTAATTAAATAATTGGTTTAGGGGTATTAAATGGGTTTGGGTTTATGCTTAATGGGTAGGTTGATAGGGAAAATTTTAATGAGTTTAAGGAAATATCCAATAGGAAAAATAGGGTTTATAAAATCCAATAAAAAAATAATATAACAATAAAATAATAAAGCAAATAATAACACTGACTAAAATAATACCGATAAAAATATTGATAGTAATAATAATAATAATAATAGAAATCAAAGTAATAATAACAATAATAAGATTTGTTTAAAAATCATAGGAAACAGTTACAAATAAAATTATTGATCGAAATTAGGTTTTAATAGAAGATCCAAAGATACATTTTGACAAAAGAATTTGAAAACCGTAAAAAATAATTTGCGAAAATTTTAAATACTGAAAATACACAAAAAAATACGTTTTTGGGAAAACAGGGGTTACAAATCCTACCCACCTTACAACAAAATTTCGTCCTCGAAATTTGCTTAGGCAGTACATAGGACAAGGCAACAACAAACTGGGGAAGGGTAACAAAGCAGAGGGCTAATGGGGAAAGGAACAAAGCAGCGGCAATAACAGAAAAAGAAGGAAGTGGATAACAATGAGGTCAAAGGAATGCAAGAAAGAGAATAAGCAGTATCAAAAGAACGGAACAACACAAGATAACAAAGCAAGATAGGAAGTAGGCAGAACTGGAATCAAAGAGAGAATGAACAGGGAAGAATTGAATCAAATAATGAATGGGTGCATGATGGCAAAATGGAATGCAAGAAAGAAGCAACTGGTATAAAAAATGAATAAGAAACAACTCAAGACTTGCAAAATAACAAATCAAAGAGATAAAGAAATAGATAGAGCTGGAATAGAAGAAAGAATGGACAGGGAAGAGATGAACCAAGCAATTAGTCAACGGATGAGGACGAATGCAAGGGATAAAGAAGCAAACAATGCAGGGAAGGAGAAACAACAAGAGAATCCTGGGACCTGTGGGTTATGGGCCCACAACGCTTCCGCTGCGCCACTATTATCGGGGAGAATATGCAAATGGCATCCAGCGATACTGATCGAAGAACCAAGCAGAAAAGAATGGATGACACCATAATAAAAAGAATATGGGTACGAAAAAAATGAATTCATACCCAATAAGAAATAAACAAATGAGGACGACTGAAAAAGGCGGAAGAACAAGGAATCAAGGGATAAGAAGGGATAAAAAATGGATGGAATAAGACTTGTATCCAGATCAGTGTTGATTATGATTCATTTATGCATGCTTGGTTGGTGAAATGTTGAGTAGATCCCAATTTGAGCCAAGCTTGTCTAATATATTAGGCGACTAATACATTAGCCAAGCTTGGTGCTCTGATACCACTAGAAATCTTGTCACGCCCCGCATTCCAAAAAGAATACGGAATACAGATACGTGACTAAGCCCAGCGAATGATTTTCATCATCCATAAGCTGTTCAAGATTCTTTATAACATTTCATAAGAATAATAAGAGTCGGAAGTAAAATAATCAACCAAACATGCACATATGAACCAAAATACCAACAAGAATATTTGAAACCAAAACATATTAATCTCAAATATATCCAGATCTAAACAAGTTAATATCCTGGATTACATTGCCCAAATACAAAATATATCCAAGTACAAGATACAATTGTTCAAGATAAGTAACAAGAAATAATAAATACATATAGCAAAAATCTCCAGCAACAAGTATTTCATCTCGCGTATTCCATCTGGCAGCTGATCTCCAAAATCTGCAATTAAACAATTGCAGGGAAGAGAAAAAGAGAAAATAGTACCCGTCAATTGTAAGTTACGAACCGCTTGTAATGCAAGATACAAGTACATGGGAATTCTAACGAATAACATGGAATAAGCATTGATATCAAAGAAACAACTAGCATGGCAAGGTAATCAAGTATAAATGGCATGAATCAAGTGTCAAGTAAACAAGTATCATGTAAACAAACATCAAGTATCAAGTATCATGTAATTAGATATCAAGTGTCATATATCAAGCCTCATGTATCATGTAGTCAAGTGTCAAGCAAGCATGTATCATGTTCAAGTATCATGTTCAAGTATCATGTTCAAGTCTTGTATTTATTACTAGTTAGGTAGCACTTCATGCGCCCCATATTATAACACATGGTTGCTACATTCAACCAGTTACGTTTAGGCCTAGTGATGGGTTTCTATAGGGCTGTGTACTCAGGCGTCAAGTCAAGTAATAAGTAACAGGTAAACAGGCATGAATCACGTAGTGAAATCGTGGCAACAGAAACAGGCATGAATCATGTAGTTATGAAACATGGCAACAGGTAATAATAGGCATGAATCATATAATCATGAAACATGGCAACAAGTAATAATAACAGACATGAATCATGTAGTCGTGAGTTCATGACATAATATAATAATAACAGGTATGAATCATGTAATCGTGAATTCATGGCAGAATATCATAATAACAGGCATGAATCATGCGAGCATGAAACATGGCAACAAGTAATGGGATCAGGGGCCCCCTTCTGAGTACACATACCTATATTGTCCACTACCAAGGTCTTTCCCTTAACCCCAGCTTGTTACTTCTTATTATTATTAAAAAGGCATGTATGTGTCACAAAACAGAGCAAGAATATCATGTCATGAAAAAGTAACAAGTTTAGGTTGCAAGATAAACATGTACGGGTGCAAGATATCTCATAAAAGAATAAAATAACCAAATCTCAAGTTCAGGACAGCAAGACCACACTGTAGTAAAACAGTGGTTCCTAGTGTTACAAACATGGAAATCTGAATCCGTCAAAACGTCTAGAAAATAGACTCCCAACCGAATCCAGAGAGTATAAATAAGTCATATAGTAATTCATAAAATCATAACTCAAAACCGATTTGAATCCAGAAAACACGTTCAGGTAGAAATCAGTTAAACCAATTCTCAGTCAGGAAAACAACTTCAAAACTGAATAAATAAATCCACGAAAAATCTGGAGTATTCCTCTATATGTCTTGTATTAGAATATAAAGTTTCATAATTTTCAAGTAAAATTAGTTTAGCCAATAAAAATCAGAAAATATCAAGAAACGATAGTTTGGCAATCTGGAATTCCCAACACTGTTGTACGAAAACTGTAATATCTCGTAAACCGTGAAACAAAATCCAAATCCGCAAAAGGGAGGTGAAAATAGACACAATAAGATAACTTTCATATTTCATAAATATTTTTCATACAGTAAAAAGAAATAGGGTGAAAATACAATTCTTTACAGAACAGCGAGCAAAATACAGCAAGTATAACTTTCATAAACAAGCATGAAACAGCGTATATAACTCATCAATAAAATCCACCAAAACTCTGGGCAATCCCTAGATAGATATAGAAATATTGACCAAAGTTTCAGATCAAAATAATATGTGTAGCACAAGTATCAAAATAATTTAGTCTTCACAATTATCAAGAAACGAAATCTGGAAATGATCTACACCTCTGTATTAAAATATTCATAACTCACACATACGAAAATAAAATCGAGCAAGATCAGGGGGTTGAAAAGAATACGAATTCCTCTACAAATCATGCGTCGTCGAAAGCAGGGCGCCTTTTGAGGGAGGGAAAGCGTTTCAATAAGAGCCCTACTTCCTTCAGTAGTAAACATCTATTTTATACTGAAATTAAGATACTGACCTTAATATGGTCTAAATTACTGATCAAGACAGATCATCGACAAAACATAGAATTTCCTAAAAAAACCAAAATCAACATAGATTCAACGAAACTTGATCCAAACACAACCAAATATGAAATTGAGTCTACCATGTGTCCAAACATCATGAAATAGGGTAATTAACATATCCAAAGCAAGTTTATCACATGGATCTCAATAAATATCCAAATTTTTATAAAAATCCCACATACATGATCAAATCAAGAACGGAAAAAATCTAAGTTGTTTCATGTCAATATTCTGTCGTGAGGCAACTATGGTCAAATCACTATAGAGACAATATCAACAAGAGGATTCACACACAAATTTTCTCTAGAACCTAACTACACTACAAGCGGTATTTTTGACTTGGATCATACAAAGAAATTTGAGTACAAGTTCTTGCCTTAATCGACAACGAAAATGACACCAAGCAAGAATAACGAAAACGGATTCCCAGCACGAAATCAAAGATCGCTCAACCCACGAACCACGAACAAGAACAAGATGAAACCAAACACGAATACAACTCGCGAACACAAGCGAACGAACACGAAATCACCACGAACCAAGACGAGAACCAACAACCCAAACGACGAACAACCAACACCACTAACACGTGCACTCACACACATGCCACTGAGAGCGAACGGACAAGGCAACGAGACGAGGAATGGCAGTGAGGGAAGCTCGCGTGGCTGCCGTTGCTTGCTGCGAGCTGCTGCTGGACTGGCGAAGGACTGCAGACAGCCGGGGACAGCATCGGAACGTCGGGGGTTGGCAACAGCAGCGACAGCGGCTCTGTGCTGCGGTTGCTGTTGCTGCAGGCTATCGGAGAAGAGCAAGAGGAGGACGGGAGCGCCGGTAGTCATTGCTCGCGGTGCTGCTGCCGCACGACGGAGGAAACAGCAAAGGGCTGTCGAAGGGGGAAAGCACCAGAAGAGAGCAAGACAGGAGAGAGGGTTGGTCGAGGAGGGGAGGATCGGGGGTGAGCTAGGAGAGGTCAGGACGATGGGGTTGCCGAGGGAGAGATAGAAGGAGGAAGGCGGCTGACTGGGCACGAGGACGAAGGGAAGGGGATGACGTGGAGGTCGAGGAAGCACAAGGGTAGGTGGAAGGTTGAAGATGGCTGGAGGTAAACAGGGTAGGGGGCGGCTGCTTGGGGAGGCGAAAAGGCATGGGTGAGTATAAATAGAGTATGGGTTAGGGAGAACAAACGGGTTTCAGGTAGGGTAGGGGCTAACGGGTAATGGTTAATTGGGGATGCGGGTTCGGGTTTAAACAAAACAGGGGAAATAGGTTAGTAGATAATGGGAAATGGGTTAATTAAATAATGGGTTTAGGGGTATTAAATGGGTTTGGGTTTATGCTTAATGGGTAGGTTGATAGGGAAAATTTTAATGGGTTTAAGGAAATATCCAATAGGGAAAATAGGGTTTATAAAATCCAATAAAAAAAATAATATAAGAATATTAAATAAATTAGAGTATGATAATAAAAAAAATAAAAATAAAATAATAAAGCAAATAATAACACTGACTAAAATAATATCGATAAAAATATTGATAGTAATAATAATAATAATAATAATAATAATAATAATAATAATAATAGAAATCAAAGTAATAATAACAATAATAAGATTTGTATAAAAATTATAGGAAATAGTTACAAATAAAATTATTGATCGAAATTAGATTTTAATAGAAGATCCAATGATACATTTTGACAAAAGAATTTCAAAACTGAAAAAAAAAATTGCGAAAATTTTAAATACATAAAATACACAAAAAAAATGTTTTTGGGAAAACAGCGGTTACACGATGTCACTAAACACAAACAATCTTACGGGGTTTTCAATAACTTCTTTGAGATTATTCCTATCTAACTCATGGCCTATCGATCCAAGACAACGGTGACGGGATCTCCCTCACTCATTACTACCCCTAACTCGGATCTCGTCAACATTCTTAGCCCGCGATCAACCCACATCAGTTAAGATCCGTCGGTGCACGAGGTGTGATCTATCCATAGTTTTCAAGGTGATAAGATGCGAGTCTTGATGGTCGATGACCCCTAGCATAACTATATGACGCTAGACGAGCTTTTATCGAGCTAACAATACTAGTGACTTTCCCAACCACTATTACTCATACATTGAAGATGAAGCATGTTCACATTATATGATCCAATTTCAATTAGAACCGTATACAACTAGAATTCATGGGTTCTTTTTACCAAATTTGAACTAGGACAACATGCGACTAGGTTCATGGGTTCTTTCTCAAGATTGAGCTAGAACCACCTAGAACCTAAATGCATGGGTTCCTCGCCAGTTTGAGCTAGAACGGTCATGGGGTTCGTTTCATGGGTTTCATCTTAAAAATTGAACTAGAACAACTATGGAACATGGGTTTATTTCAATAGTTCAATTGGATTAGAATGCAAGCTAAACTCATGGGTTCCTTTTAGAATTTAACTAAAAACCACTACAACATATAACGTAAACATGCATGGATTCTTTTGAATCTAAAACAACAATACAAACTCAAGCATGGGTTCTTTACTAGAAAAACTACAATAACTCAAGCATGGGTTCTTTACTAGCACAACTACAATCACTCAAGCATGGGTTCTTTACTAGAACAACTACAATAACTCAAGCATGGGTTCTTTACAAGCAACTCAAGCATGGTTTCTTTACTACAACAACCTACAACAACTTAAGCATGGTTTCTTTACTACAACAACCTACAACAACTTAAGCATGGTTCTTTACTACAATAATTAGCAACTCAAGCATGGATTCTTACTAGCAACTCAAACATGATTCTTACTACAACTCAAGAATGGATTCTTTACTACAACAACTTAAGCATGAATTCTATACTATAACAACCTACAAAAAATTAAGCATGGTTTCTTTAGCAGATACAACTTAAGCATGGGTTTCTTACTACTGCAACTCAAGCATGAGTTTCTTGCTACAACAACTCAAGCATGGTTTCTTTACTACAACAACCTACAACAACTTAAGCATGGTTTTCTTTCTACAACAACCCAAGTATGGGTCCTTTGAATCTTAGAACAACTACACATACTCAAGTATGGTTCATGGGTTCTTTTCGATTCTTTTACTACAATAGCAACTCAAGCATGGTTCATGGGTTCTTTTCGATTCTTTTACTACAATAGCAACTCAAGCATGGTTCATGGGTTCTTTTTGAGATTTTAGTAAATGCTACACATAGTCAAGCATGGTTCATGGATTCTTTTTGAAACTAGAACATTTATACACCACAAGCATGAATGTTTTCTTTTTTATTAGAACACTACCACATACAATTTCAAGCATGAATGGTCCTTTTGAGTCTAGAATAACTACACAACCTCAAGCATGGTATACGACTTAAGCATGAGTTTCTTACTACAACAACCTACAACAACTCAAACATGGTATACAACTTAAGCATGGGTTTCTTACTACAACAACTCAAGCATGGTTTCTTTACTACAACAATCTACAACAACTTAAGCATGCATGGTTTCTTTAGCACATACAACTTAAATATGAGTTTCTTACTACAACAACTCAAGCATGATGGGTTTCTTTACTACACAACTTAAGCATGGTTTCTTTAGCACATACAACTTAAGCATGTGTTTCTCACTACAACAACTCAAGCATGATGGGTTTCTTTACTACACAACTTAAACATGGTTTCTTTACTACATCTCAAGCATGATGGGTTCGTTACTAGAACAACCTACAACTCAAGCATGGGTCTTCTAGCAACCTAGAATAATTTAGAACATGCTACTAAAGACTTTATTTAAATTATTACAAAGACTACTCCTTTTATGAATTACAACTATCTACTTATTACAAAAATCTAATTTCATCAAATCTACAAGTTCCTACTTATTACAAAACTTACCTTTATTGAATCTACAAATTTCTACATATTACAAACCCACTTTTCTTCAACCTACGAGCTCCTACATACAATAAGATCAACTTTTTATGAACTAGGGTTAGTAAAGATTGATCTTTTACAAAGTAGAGAGCAACATACATCAAAAATAGTTATCTTTAAATATCTAGTTGATTACTACAACCCTAAAATGGGTGTGTGATATTCTCACTTACTAATCTTTATATGCACATAGTTAGGTCCAAGTTGTAGTTTTTATTTAGCCAAAATAACCACATAACAACAATAACCATACAAGGTCTTAAAGATTCGATCTTTATGTTATTTATTTAATTTCCACCATCCATTTTTTCATGGGATCATTTTGATCCCTACAACCACTTTATGCTTAAGAATTTAGTCCAAGTTATCTAGGAACACACATACAATCAACCAAAATCACCACAATAACAATAATAAACCTACTAAGCTAATGATTCAACCTTTATGTTATTTATTCAAGTTCTACCATCCCGCCCTTTATGTGATCTTTTACTACTACCATTTATATGCTCATGATCTTAGTCCAAGTTTTAACAACATACAACCTCCACACTTCATAAAGATGAGTTCTTTTTTTGTACCTACAACATATAAACATCATAAGATGGGTTCTTTTTCACGTACAACTAATAGTTAACCCTAAAGGTGAGTTCTTTCTACACATACAACAAACTAAATGAAAAACAACCATAAAAAAGAGAAGTAGAGAACCCCCACCTTTATTTTCTTTGTAGGAATAACTAGCTAGCAAACATTCTCCTTCCTCCTTAGCTCCTATAGAAAATCTCTCATGGAAAACTCCCAAATGAAGAACACTTAGGGTTTCTTCTCTTTTTTTTCCTCATTTTTTTTCTTGTAAATGAGACAAAAGGTGAAGTAGTGGGGCATTTATTGGATGAATGAGAAGGGGGAGAGTGCATAAGTGCTAGGTATTTTTCAAAATACCCCTTGGATAAGGGTTGGCCGGCCAATACATGGTGAGGTGGAGGGTAAGGTGGAGGGGTGAGGTGGAGGAGAGGGTTCTAGTAGAAGACACCTATTAACTCTTATGTATCTCTAATTAATCCTAAACCCTAGGTTTAAGTCTACAAACAAATCCTAGCCATCCAATTTTGATTAATCATGACAAAATAAGATATTTTGGTCCAAAATACATACTACACATTTGTACAAATGTACGAAATCGGTAAAACATGGATATGTATAGATATATATATATATACCGATAATTTTCGTTTGTTAAACCACACAAACCATATGAAAATAAGTTAATTCGGAAAATAATAATAAAATAATTTTTATTATCGGCTCGGAAGATTACAGTACCAAATTGATATAATACAGATGTATACAGACTGGTATATACACACAGATAATGTTTATTAACAAAACCGGGTGATATTCACCAAAAATATTTCAATTCTGAAAATAAAAATAAAATAATAATTTTTAATATCTGCCTGGGATTTTCTAGATATTTTTCTCAAAAATGCATTTTACAGGATTTTGTACAAGTGCACAAAACCGATACAACACATATACATACTTACTCGTTTATATTCACTGGTAAGTTATTATTTAATAAATCCAAGAAATTTCCATAAAAATATTTTAATTAAAAAAATAATTATTATAAAAATATAATATCCGACCGGGATATTACACACACACACACACACACACACATACACAGATATATATATATATGGAAGTATATGAACAATAAAATTTCTCATATACAAAAAATGCATTGCAATCAATCCAGGAGCATCTCTTAAAGTTGCCACCTTGAAATCCCGAACAAGTATTCTAACCAAGCACTAAGAACCTCATTGTCAAAGTTGATTCCTAAAACCAAAACAATGCATTTGAAAATATTTCCAAAAAAAATTGCAAAAAATTAGAAGAACAATATTCAGATAATGTATGCAAAGAAAAAATAAACCTTTACGTCATTGTCTACATATTCTATCTTCACCTAGTTCATAATGATTAATGTGTACATGCACATCATAAGTAGTTTTTTTCCACGTTTTCAAACTCTTTGATTGAGTTCGATTTTTTCCATTAGATACATAGGATGGCTTACATTAAATTTATATTGAATGGTTTAAACTCTCTGTGAAATTCAAGTAAAATAAAATAGTGAATTCATAAAATACTCTTAATTACAAAGTATACCCTTTTTAAAGTATAAGCTTGACTTCCAATGAAGTGCCAATCATAATATGAAAATGAACAATATAGATCGAAGTAAACAACAATTTTCAAATTTTAGAAAAGAAGAATAGAGTATGAAGTTTGCATCATATGACTAAAAGTATTAACTAAATGTTATCATTGTCGATTATGAAATTGGTAGCCCTCAATGTCAATAGTCTCACCGATCCAATGGAGAGACACAATCTCAATCTATGATTTCTCAATATGAAAATTAATTTTTCATGAATATATACTAATAATATCAAACATATCGCATAGTGGTACAATAAGTAAAAAGTATAAACATTAATTTACCAATTATAACTATATGTTAAGTAAAAAGGTCTACCCCCTATTCTTTTTCTATTTTGAAATGAAGAAAGGAGAGAAAAGGTGGAAGAGCACAACCATAATTTATCTCTCCCCACAAAAGTATCAAATTTGAAATTCTATTACATCCCTGAAATCTCTCCAAAAGTCACATTACCAAATTTGTTGACAAAATTATCAGTAAATCTTTTTATAACCGACCGCCTCTCCCTTTTATATCTTTCTCTATCTTTTTCACTCTCGCACCATTTTTCTATATCAAATTCCCACTCACAGATCCATTTAACTTTATCTCTCTCATGATCTCTTTGTTTTTTTTCCCTCTTATTTCGTAGGACATTTTTTGCATTAGTTTTATTAGGCGATTGCCTGATAAATGTATTTTCTCTAATTTCTTCCTCTGACAATACAAGAGTGGTTTTTGCAAGAACGGTAAGAACCCCTCCTTCAGAATATTTCATTACCTTTTGATTCATATATTCTATAGTTGTATTTAATTGATTTACGTTTTAAAAAAAATTTGGTTCTGTTTACTTGATAAAGATGAAATGAATGCATCAAGGATTGTCTAATTAAAAAAGTTTATAATTCATAATTCAAGTAGAAAAGGAACAATTATGTTTGATGTTTCTAACACCTGTTGTATATTGATCTTCTCAATGCATATGATCATACTCACTCAATACATGTGAATCAGAACATTAACTATTTTTTTTCTTCTATTATAATTTATACAAATATCCTTAATTGTATGAGTATATTTTGAGTTATTCAGACGCCAATTTGTCAATTTACACCAAATGCACATTTCTCATTTATAGATTCGGAAAATTTGTTTAGCTATATTGTAAGTAATAAAAAAGATTTTATAGATCTAAATTAATTCAACAAATAAATATATGGAACTCTGTATTGTGGGTTGTTGAGAATTCAATTCATCTACTGAATATCTTATGTTTCTTTCTTCAACCTTTGATATTTTATTGTTTACGAAAAGTGTCAAGGGATAAAAAAATTTAATGTTTAAAATTCCTAAAAAGGAAAGAGAAATATATTCTCTCTCTTAACTACACTTGATTAGCTGTTGGTTGTTGAAGTAATTGACTTGATTTTTTTTCCTTTAAGGGAAATAACTGTCCTGATTGTTGAACAATAACAATTTTTTTTTATCTATAGGAGAAAGAAATATTATATAGGCAATCTATTAGAACACCTTGTTGTCAAGTTTCTAACCCATAAAGCCGAAGACAATAATGTTATGATATGTGGAATCAAACACACAAGCACAAGGTTGAAGTTAGGAGGAGAAGATATAAAAACAGTAGCGAGAATGCATCAACAGCAACAACAAAGCATTTCCAGTCGACTGCATCCTTCTGCAATCGAGTGACAATGTTTGATAGTCGACTGCAAGGAATGGTCTCTGTTTTAAGGACTTCTATTACAGTCGACAACACCTCATGTGCAGTCGACCGCATCGAGCAACTGGATATTATTTGAGTTGCAGGTTTAGATACAATTTGGCTGTATTTGTGTTTACCTTTTATGGTTTACTTGATGTCACGCCCCGATTCCCAAAAATACAGAATACGAGTACACGACATTGGCCCAGTGAATGACTAACGTCACCCATAAGCTGTTTATCCGATCAACTCAACAATATAAACAATACAGAACAATTGTGCAGGTAATAATAATAATCTCATGAATAATAATATTTGGAATGAAGCAATATGAAATATCCAAATACATTAAACCAACGTCTGGAAACAAATAATATCAATCTTCGGGTCAAAAGCCCATAATACAATGAAATAACAGTAGTCCAATAATTAAGTCTTCATGACAAAGCAATAATTTATTAAGTACCGATGCTATCAATTCCTTATTGTTCTTCCAATCCATCAGACAATTCTCCATCAACACCTGTAAACCTTCATCTAAAAAGAGGAGAAAAATTGTCCTTAGAGCAAGACGTGGATAGCAAGTAGAGAAAGCAAAGAACAATAGAGTAACGGTATAAATGAATTCAATAGATCAATACATGGGATAATAGCAATAATCAATATCACGGTAATCGATGCAATGGTATAAACATTGATTCAATATTCGATAACAATATTCAATGATCAATATCAATAATACTTAGACAATTTTTTGATAGCAATAGGAACAATGATGAACAATATGCAGTGTCAATGACATGTCAATTCTTAAGTCTATTAATCATTTTAATCTTAACTAATGTAGCACTTCATGCATCCCATTTATTTACCACATGGTTTCTTCATACAAACAAGTTACGTTTAGACTTAGTGGTGGATTTTATAGATCATGTACTTGGCACGATAACAATGTTTCATCCATAAAGACAATTTATTCATAAGATGCTACAGCATCAAATGATCACAAGATCACAAGAACACAAGATCACAAGATAACGATATCGAGAACCACGGGCCCCTTATCCGAGTACAGTCCCTATATTGTCCATTACTAGAGTCCACCCTTAAACCCCGACTTGTTAATTATTTTATCGATGCAACAATACAATATACAGTTAATGGACATTTCGATGAACGATTGTAACAATAGAGAAACAATGAGATGATAACTTGAATTAGACAATGAAAATAATGAAAATAGGATACTAGGATCATGAAATGTAATATACACACTCCAAATCATGCCAGACTACAATATAGGAATAATTAATTCATGAAAACTGAAAAGTGAAATTCTGGACACCAAGAGTAGTCTGTAATAAAACGTAATTTCCCGCTGTTTCAGAACTAAAAAATGGAATCCGTTAGAAATTCTAGAAACTAGACTTCCACACGGTTCCAATGCATATTTAAATTTCAAAATCCGACAACAGTAGCTAGGTCAAATGCACCATTCATTACAGAATTCATGTTCAGGCAGAATTTCAACATCATGTTATTTTATTTTTAGAATCAGCATAAAGTCATTAATAAATTCATTAAAATATAATTTCTAGACTCCTAAACATGTTGAGCAACGATCTGAAAATTATCAGAGCAAAATTTTATCATTTGGTCAGTCTTTTTACTATTTAAACATGAAACGTATAAGAATCTGAAAATCTAAAAGTAAAAAACACAGCTGTAGTAAAACGAGCATAACTTTTTCTACAGAACTCGGAATTTAGAAATTCAAGATGTTCTGGAAACTAGAAAAATAATTATACAATTCATATTCAGAAAGTTATTCATTTTAAGATCATTTACTGAGTCAAAAATAGCATACAACATACAGCCAGCAAGCAACATACAAGTTTTAGGGTATTTTTCATGAAATAAATTAATTAAACACCACTACAAACCGCAAGGCATGTAGCGGCATACTTCTCTCGGCGTTTTCAGTACACGCTGCGATAGATGTAGAAGAATTTTTTTTTAATAAAACACACACTCTATACCGGCGTTTCGACGAAACGCCCCCATAGGTGTAAACAGTAGCGGCATGTTACATATAAATGTCGACACAAGTCCTCTCTATCGTGTGAACACTAATTTAATTTAATTTTTTAAATAAATAAAATAGCTATAACGGCGTAGACGCTATATACGCCGAGATAGTATCATTTAAAAAATAAAATAAATACCTATCCCGGCATTTACGGGACAAACGCCGGGATAGATTTTGTAAAATAATTGGTTTCTTATGTATATTTTTATATTTTAATATATATATTTAAATAATATTTTACATTTAGAGAACACGAAATTTGGTTATCGAATATTATCATGAAGAATGCATTCTATAATTATGAAGTAGTTAACATTAATGAATAGGATTATCATTACTATACACAATATTACACTATAATACATAATTTATCAAATATATATTATTCCTTTTTTATTAAATATTTTATACCTGATCTCATTACTAATAAAATATTTGTCATGCATACATTTATCAAAAATCTCATTATGTAATTGTAATTTTTTACAATCAGTTATAGTACGTACATAATAGTCATCATGTTAGTATTATCTACCAAATAGAGAATAAGCTTGATATATATTGCGATATGATAGGATTTTCCATACATTTGCTAACACAACTTGAAGAAGTAAGTTTTGACTCACAATTTACAATATACGGTCATGTATCACTTGTAACTCGATCAATATTTTAAACAGTATAACTAAAAGAAAGCGACACAATTGAACAGTGCACAATCGATCGATATCTTAAAATTACGTAACTTTCTGCTAGACTAGAATTCACCACACACAACCTAACTCAACTCGTATAAGAAAGTTTTGACCCACGACTTGCAAGATTCATACAGTTTTGTATCGCAAGAAATATATTTGAGAATTAGTTAATTTTCGAATTTGAAAAGAGTAATTAAAGATTATACAATTTTATAGTTTTTTTTTTGACAATATTGAGCATTGTTCGTTTGTAGATTTATAATTATTAATGAGTAGAACCGATAGAATGCATATATATATGACTTGCCTTTAAAATATAATATACCTATCACGGTGTGTTACATATAAACCACCATTATATATTCGACATATAGCGGCAGTTTGTATGTAAAACGCCGTTATAGGCCAATTAATTTTTTTTTTCATTAAACTCGCTCTAAAAAATAAAACCCCGCACTCTCTTTTCGTTTCCCCCCAATTTCCCAAACCTATTAATTAACCTAATTCTCTCCTTTCTCTCCCCCTCATCGCTAATCGCTGCATCACCCATTCTCTCCCCCTCATCGAACCCACTCCTTTCTCTCCCCCTCATCACTAAACGCCGCACCACCCTCGCGCCGCACCACCCTCGCTGCCGCTCCTACTTTGCCTCCTCTTATCCATCGCGCGGTACCTCCTTGCCTCCGCTCATTACTCAATGCCGCTCCTCTTCGTACCCCTCGCCGTTCCTCATCACTTTTGCCGACCCCTCACCGTCAAGCTCTTCATCTCTCAGCTGCCAATCTTGGTTGTTTGGGGTCGATTAAGGTAAGATTCCTTTAGTAAGGGATTGGAAGGTGAACTTGGTTGTTTAGATTTTACACTATATTGTGATTGTCGTGTTATTCAAGGTTTTTTTGTTGTTGTTGTTGCTGGGTTTGAAGAGATTCAAGTGTTGCATGTTGTTGGACCAAAATTAAGACAATTTGAAGTATCGTAGATACGTTCGTTTACTCTTTGTTATTTTACCTCACCTATATACACAAAACATGACAATAGAAAATATACCACTGCCCTCATTATCGATGTTGATGCCTTATTCTGCATTGTATCGGTTTGGTTGTGATGTAGGAGAGACAAGAAAGGATCTTATATGAGTGTTACGGTTGTGTTATTTAGATGGTAATGTTTAGGAAAGAAATAGTTAAGAGTAATGCTTCCCCTTTTGGAAAATTAAAAGTGTTGTAGATAGCCAGAGGATCTCCATCAAGCGTGGCATGATGATTAATTTGGTTAGTGCTCAGATTTGGTGGCCTTTAGCATCTCGAAGTGCATGACTATATTGCGAAACACTATCATGCTTAGTTGTATCAGCCATGATTTCATACTGATTTATTGAGCCTTGATGTTTAGTTGGAAGACAATTGTCATAGGATAGTATTTCTAAACTCTGGGTTATGCTCCTTGTTGTGATCTAATTTTTGGCAGGAAATGGCTTAGTTAGTGATGAATGCTAGTGACCTTTCCCATCAATTATGGGATATTTTTTTCACTGCTGGTTATGAGAAATGGATTGATGTAGCTGTGATGGAAATGTTCGATAGGGTGTATAAGTTAATATTTCTGTGAAGAAACTTTTGGACTATCAGGAAATTGTGATAGTCCCCTATATATGATGTATAATTATTAATAATAGATTGACCAAGGCTACAATCTCCTAGTATTATACACTATTATGTTATAACTATGACTAGAAGATTGAATGTAGGATATTTCGGTCTCTAAAAAATGGAGGGACCATAAGAGCTTCCTAAAAAGAAAGTACTATGTGCCAGAAGAACCGAGGCTGAGAATGCGAGGGCGGTTCCCATAGGTGTGACACCACAAGATTGACAATTTCTTGTCTGTTGCCGCTAAATCTGGTGTGGGGGCAAACAGATAGTATTTGTGGATTCTTGGAAAACTTTGAATAGCAAACCTATTACCTGTTCTGCCGGAGTTTGACCGTCGCTCCCGCCGTTCACCTGCAAGAAGTGCGAGACACCGGGGTTGATTCCGGCGACGCACCCTCCGACGCTCAAGTCAGTAATCAGGAAGATTATAAGAGATCGTAAATTGGCAAAAGATTGATTACCTCTTAATGGAGATGGATGGGGGGTATTTATAGACGCTGCTGGGGTCAGATTAGGAATGTATTCCCTGTGGTTAGATAAGGAATGTAATCTCTAATACCCAGTGAAAGGATAGATATGAATCAGGGCCGTTGATTAGGATTTAATCAGAAACCCTAATTCTATCCTTTCTGGACCGGGTTTGCTGCAGGTTAAAACCCGCACCCAGTTGAGGTGGATCCATTCGCGGGTTAGTGGGTCTTCGAGGAGAAGAACCAGTACCCATTTCAGACCCATTGGTAGGTGAAATTACCGTTTTACCCCTGGGCTTCAAGATTCGCGCCCGATTTGGACGGTTCTGATTTAACCCTATTTTTAACCATATCACGAGCCCCCCACTCCCGAAGACTGAGTTTGATCAGCCTTTGAGGAGTAGTTTTAATGTTTTAATGGCTAGTAGAGTTGTATCGGAGTCCAAATGGAAGGTCTTGAGTCTTTGAAGGAGGTAGTGCGGTGATTTTTCAAGTTGGTTGCACTCTGAGTTCTTCTGGTCATGTGGTGTTTTTGCAGGAATATTCGTTTAACTTTGTCAAGTGTCGATCCGTCGTTCGGGGGTCTTAATAGATTTTCCTTGGCAATAATTACTTGCTTGAGGATTAGAAAATGTTTCCCCAACTTTATAATTATTTTCCAGGAGTTTTCCTTAACTTCCCCGAATTTTTAACTATTTTTTTTGCAACTTTTTAGCAAATGGCTCGGTTGTTTCCTTCGTTGTGCGGCCACATGCTTTTATCTCACCGCCGACCCCTTCGAGCACTTGCTGCCAAGGAAGCCGAAGTCCATGGGTGGTTCGGCACCCTCTACCGAAGAGCATAGGCACCTCGGCCAGGTTGTAAGTGTGGAGAGGGAGTTCGGCGAGGTCCGAGGTAGTTCTTTCCATGTAACATGGTCGGTGGCAAGAACTCTCGGTAGCATGTACCGAGGTCCAACTTGCCATGTAACATGGTCGGCATCAAGAACGCTCGGCATCTGGTGCCGAAGTCCAACTTTCCATGTAACATGGTCGGTGGCAAGAACGCCCAGTAGCTGGTGCCGAAGTCCAACTTTCCATGTAACATGGTCGGTGTCAAGAATGCTCAGCAGTTGGTGCCAAAGTCGAACTTTCCATGTAACATGGTCGGTGGCAAGAACGCTCGGTAGCTGGTGCCGAAGTCCAACTTTTCATGTAACATGGTCGGTGTCAAGAATGCTCGGTAGCTGGTGCCGAAGTCGAACTTTCCATGTAATATGGTCGGTGGCAAGAACGCTCGGCAGCTGGTGCCGAAGTCCAACTTGCCATGTAACATGGTCAGCATCAAGAACGCTCGGCAGCTGGTACTGAAGTCCAACTTTCCATGTAACATGGTCGGTGGCAAGAATGCTCGGCAGCTGGTGCCGAAGTCCAACTTTTCATGTAACATGATCGGTGGCAAGAATGCTCGGCAGTTGGTGCCGAAGTCCAACTTTTCATGTAACATGGTCGGTGGCAAGAATGCTCGGTAGCTGGTGCCGAAGTCCAACTTTTCATGTAACATGGTCGGTGGCAAGAATGCTCGGCAGCTGGTGCCGAAGTCCAACTTTCCATGTAGCATGGTCGGTGTCAAGAACGCTCAGCAGCTTGAGCCGAAGTCCAACTTTCCATGTAACATGGTCGGTGTCAAGAACGCTCGGCAGCTTGAGCCCGAAGTCCAACTTTCCATGTAACATGGTCGGTGGCAAGAACGCTCGACAGCTGGTGCCGAAGTCCAAATTTTCATGTAACATGGTCGGTGGCAAGAATGCTCGGCAGCATGTGCCGAGGTCTAACTTTTCATATAACATGGTCGGTGTCAAGAACGCTCGACAGCTGGTGCCGAAGTCCAACTTTCCATGTAACATGGTCGGTGAAAAGAATGCTTGGCAGCTTGAGCCGAAGTCTTGACTTGTCATTTTTGGCAGAGCACGCCCTGCGGAGTTGGCAGCTCCCGCACTCCTGACAGATGTGGCAGCCATTAAATGTGATGGCTTCTGAACTTCTGACAGCTCTGATGGATGTGACGCTTATTTAATGCAATGACCTCTGAGCTTCTGTCAGATGGGACAGTAATTAATGCGATGTATGGCTTGACGTGGCAAACAAGGCAACGGTTCAGATTGTTTTTGTCGCTTTGTGTAAATGGGCTGGCAGACTGGGCCCATTAACATCATTTTGCGTGCCTCGTTCTATAAAACCTTACCCCCTCTCATTTTTCACTTCTCCACTTTTTTACTCAGGCGGTGATTTGTGCTTAGCGAGAGCCTCAGGTGATCGTCGTCCGTTTTCCGGTGAAGTTTCCGACAGCATATCTTTAAGGTAATTTATACTTAGTTTCTTTCCAAGTATAAATATGTCTCTCTCCTCTGTCTCCGAGTCATCTTCTTCTTGGTCCGAGCCCTCCCCTCAAGCTACCGAAGCCCGCACTCCGAGTCGCCTAGATAAGGGCAAGAAGGTGTTTGGTCGAGATACGATCGTAGAGGATCCGAAGTGCATAGGGCCGTTTGGCAGGTTGTCGGGACCACTGACTGGGCTTCACAGAGTTCGAGATCTTTCGAAGGAACATGCCGAGCGTATTATTCACAGGAGGGGGAGGACTTTTGATGAGAATGAGGCGAGGGAGACGACCGAGGCTGATGAGACGGTGTCGATCCTCCGCAAAGAATATTTGGCAGTGATCCGGGATTGTTTCCACATTCCGGAGGAGTACGAACTTATGCTGCCGGGTCCCAGGGTTAGAGCCAACTCGTCGCTGCCAGTAACTATGTGTTGCTGGCCGGTTGATGCCTTTATCGCCGGGGCTCGGCTACCTCTCCATCCGTTCGTGACCCTGGTTCTTAGGTGGTTTGGGGTCGCCCCCATTCAACTTATGCCAAACACGTGGAGAGTCATAAATGGTTTCGTGCTTCACTGCCAAGCCGCAGGGATCGAGCCGGAGCTGAGTGTGCTTCGGACAATCTACCGGCTTCATCAAGCGAACCGGTCGGAGTTCCGGTATTACTTGGCCCCGAGACATGGCGGTAGGCTCGTTATATGCCCCGACTCCATAAATCACTGGCGTGATAAGTATTTGATAGTGCGGAGTGCGGAGGCTTGGCCTATTCCCTCTAGTTGGGTGGAGGAGGTGCCGAAGAGGTTGAAGGCGCTGCCAAAGCTTCGCCCCGAAGAGGAAGAGGTGGTTCGGACACTTCTTGATCGGCCGAAGTACGATTGGCGGGAGCTGACCGAGGATGTTCTGTTCAGGGAAGGGCTCTACCGCGTAGATCCCAGTACGCGGCTTCTCTTATGTTTTCGTCCTTTCTTTTTCATATTTCATCTTTTCGACTTGTATCCCGCTAACCAACTTCGTTTTTAATGCAGTGGTGATGGACTACGAGGGTGTGCTGGCATTGAGGGCTGGTCTTGCTAGCAAGGCGCCGAAGAAGCGCAAGAGGGTGGCCACTAAGTTGCCGACTGCAAAGACTCCGAGGGTCACGGAGGTGGTCGAGGGGGTGGAGACCCTGGGAAGCCCGGCCGTGGCCGAAGGTGTTGCCTCGGCATCAACCGAGGTTGGTGACTTTCCAATCGCCGCAACCCTAAAGATGGCGATGCCCCCGCTGACAGTGGCGGCCGAGGAGCTCCTAACCGAGGAGCATAAGAAGATCCATGTTTCGGACTGGCAGGTTCGGAAACATGACGGGTTCCTGGGCAACTCCTTGGCGAGCATGCAGGTGATCAAGCACTTGGCGACGCCGAAGGATCGGGCTGCCATGGAGGCCGGGCTGGAAGGCGACGATGTCATCGAGATTGCTCGCTCGGCGGTCTCGATAAGTGTTGAATTTTTGCCGTCATTGGTTTTTCTTTATGTCTAATTTCTCTAACTCTTTGAACACCTTGTTTCCTGTCGCAGATCATCGTCCACTTTGGTCACCTCTCGGAGAGGTTGACGGCTCTGGAGAAGGAGCTGAAGCAGGAGTCCGACCAAGCTCGGAAGGATAAAGCTCGCATGGGGAACGAGCTCGACAAGCTCAGGGTCGAGTTCGAGGGGGGGACGACGAGGGTCGAGTACCTTGAGGGCCTGGTCGCAAAGCTGGAGGGCAACCTTCTTCGCCAGAAGGAGGAGGCGGCCAAACAATTGGCCGAAGCGACAGAGGCCAAGGCTGCCGCGGTGAAGGAGGCCGAGGACGCCACTATGGTGAAGGCGCAAGGCTTTATTACCCAGAACATGGCCAAAGCCTATGCCGAAGCCCTCGCCCGGGTGTCGAAGACATACCCCGAAGTGGACTGTTTGGGATGGAGATTGTTCCCGAGCCACGTCGAAGGCTTCGACCCCGAGTCGGAGGGAGAAGAAGAAGAAGAAGGGGACGACGAAGTCGAGCCTGAGGTTGAGGTCGTCGGCAAGGTCCAGGGGTCTGTAGTCACCCCGCTGGCAATGGTGACCCCTTCAGGGATGTCGGCCCCTACCCAATCTCACCGCCCCGGGAAAGAGGTCGCGCCCTGACTCCGCTTGCTTTTCTTTTTTCTTCTGCCTTTTTGAGTTTTTTAAGTGTAATGCCTAATCGCGGACTGGCCACCGTTTTTTTGTAATGAATGAAAACATCCTTTTGGGCTCGACCCCGCGTCTCTCTGTCATAACTTTCTCAAAAAAAACTTTTGAAATTTGGCTAAGTGTAGGGATTCGGCTAAGTGTTGAAAATTTGTTGTTTGCTTCGACTTCTTTTCAGCTTACGGAGGTGACTCAAACCGTCGAGCCTACTCGCTCGGGGGAAAGCGCTCGTTCCGAGGTTGGCTTAAGGGCGACGAGGCTGTGCTTAACGAGGTGCCGAGAGCGGCTCTATGAAGTCGAGCTGGGGTTGCGTAGAGCCGTAAGTGAGCGGAACCACCTGCAACTCATCCTGGGTCGGTGGGTCATTGAGATTCAGCGAATGGAGAGCAGGCTTGCCGAGATGGCCCCCTTAGGAGAGGATGATTGTTCGTTGAACGCCTTTAGTTACGGCCTTCGGCTCAAGTGCATCCGCCATACTTTATCGAAAATAACAGCGGAGAGGGACGATCTGCTCCCTGAGATTCGTCACTTGCAAACGGTAGAGACGGACCTTCGGACGGAGGGAGAGGGATTGACGACAGAGGTGGCCAAACTGACGGCCGAACGTGACGAACTGACGGCTGAGGTGGACGCGCTGAAGAGAGTCACGGTGGACAAGGGCATCGAAGTCACTCATCTCCGCCGTCTTATCGCCAGTCGCTTTGGCGTCCCGAGCTTCGCAATACCTCCTCGCTTCGAGGTCAAGGTAAAAGATGACTCTCTGAGGGAGCGGATCTCAGAGTTGGAGGCGGAGGTGGCTCGCCTCAGACCGCATTCGGGGCCGATCAATGTTAGGAGCACTTCATGTACTCGTGCGGAGAGCGAGCGGGGCATTTCGTTTTATGAGATCGCGTCCCGTTCGCCCATCGGCCAACCTAGTCTGGGGGATGCACAAAGCGGGGTTGCCATTTCATCGAGCAGAGCGTCCGTCGGAGCGACTGTTAGGAGAAGCGCCGAGGATACGTCTCAATTCATCGGTTTGGGGTCGAGTTCTGGAGGCAAACGTCGCCTCCTTCGAGTGTCCTTGAAGCGGAACATCCCTGCACCCAGGAGGAGTTGAAGATCTTGCTTTTGAAGCCCTTGTATTTAGTCTAGGCATAACAAGCTAGCATTGTAATTTTTGCTTTTTACCGCCTTGTAATCTGGTTGTAAGGAAAAGTCGCCTTGTATTGTGTCCCCCCTCTTAATGATGTTTCCTTCTTAGACTTGCGCGTTTTTAGTTGCCCTGTGTGGTTATTTTGTTTGTGATTGTGTTCGTTGTGCCGAGGTCCCCGGACTTCTGCTTGTTTGGAGGTCGGCGTTATGAGCGTTCGGCCAAGGGTGCCGAGCTCTGCTTTGGTCATTTAATCTCGCAAATTTGTAAGATGAGTGAGTCTTATGTGGCAAGGGGGTAGCCTTCGCTTCTGCCTGTTGCTCCCGAAGTCCTTTCTTCTTGCTTGCTTATGGGCGAGCTTGCGAAGCAGGGGCGAGCCAAGTATTGGACTGGGAACTATCGCTGGAGTTGTTCAACGGTTGTGGGAGCAATTCCGAATGGCAACCTGCTTCTAGCTCGCTTAGGAGCGAGCTTGCGAAGTAGAACCGAGCCAAGCGTTGGACTCCGAACCATCGTTAGAGCTTTTGAACGGTTGTGGGAGCAATTCCGAATGGCGAATTACTTCTAGCTCGCTTAAGAGCGAACTTGCGACGTAGAATCGAGCCAAGTGTTGGACTCCGAACCATCGTTAGAGTTGTCCAACGGTTGTGGGAGCAATTCCGAATGGCGAACTACTTCTAGCTCGCTTAAAAGCGAACTTGCAAAGTAGAATCGAGCCAAGTGTTGGACTCCGAACCATCGTTAGATTTGTTCAACGGTTGTGGGAGAAATTCCGAATGGAGAACTACTTCTGGCTCGCTTAAGAGCGAACTTGCAAAGTAGAATCGAGCCAAGTGTTGGACTCCGAACCATCGTTAGAGTTGTTCAACGGTTGTGGGAGCAATTCCGAATGGCGAACTACTTCTAGCTCGCTTAAGAGGGAACTTGCGACATAGAATCGAGCCAAGTGTTGGACTCCGAACTGTCGTTAGAGTTGTTCAACGGTTGTGGGAGCAATTCCGAATGGCGAACTACTTCTACCTCGCTTAAGAGCGAACTTGTGACATAGAATCGAGCCAAGTGTTGGACTCCGAACCATCGTTAGAGTTGTTCAATGGTTGTGGGAGCAATTCCGAATGGCGAACTACTTCTAGCTCGCTTAAGAGCGAACTTGCAAAGTAGAATCGAGCCAAGTGTTGGACTCCGAACCATCGTTAGAGTTGTTCAACGGTTGTGGAAGCAATTCCGAATGGTGAACTACTTCTAGCTCGCTTAAGTGCGAACTTGCGAAGTAGAATCGAGTCAAGTGTTGGACTCCGAGCCGTCGTTAGAGTGAAGAGTAAAAGCAGAGAGATGTAAACAATTTTTACAAGTAAAATAGGAAAAAGCTTTCTTTATTGATGACAAATGGTCGGCTGCTTCTAAAGTCGCAAGCCGTTATTACAAGAGAGAAATAAAAGAAGAAAAATACAAGTAGTAGGAGAGGAACGGTTCGACATCCCAGAATACTTAGAGAGGCGTTGATGGTCTCTCTTGGTATTTTCGAAGATGTTCGGCATTCTAGGTCCTGGGGATCTCTCCGCCTTCGAGGTCTTCTAGTCTGTATGTCTCGGGCCGAACTACTTTGGCGATCTTATACGGTCTTTCCCAATTTGGAGCCAGTTTGCTCTTCTGACCAGGAAAAGAGATGGCTAACTTTATGAGGACCAAGTCTCCTTCTTTGAGGTCGGTAGGACGGACTCTCTTATTGTATGCCAACTCGATCCTTCTCCGGTAGCTTTGTTGACGAATGGCAGCTCTTTTACGGATCTCGTCAATTAATTCTAGATTTGATCGGAGCTCTCTAGCATTTTGTTCTTCTTCATAAGCCGTTAGACGAGGAGAGGGTATACCAACTTCTAGGGGGATCATAGCTTCGGACCCATAGGTGAGATTGAATGGGGACTCTCCTGTGGGGGTCTGTTTTGTGGTGCGGTAGTTCCACAGTACGTTGGGGAGTTGATCGACCCATAAGCCTTTAGAGCATTTATCCAACCTCTTCTTAATATCGGAGAGGATCTGTCTATTAGCATTCTCCACTTGGCCATTCGACTGTGGATGGGAAACAGAGGAGAATCCGTGTTGGATGGCGAGGTCTTCACAGAGAGCTCGGAAGGCAGCCCCGATGAACTGGGTTCCGTTGTCTGTTATGAGGACCCGAGGGACACCGAACCGGTAGATTATGTTCTTCCAAAAGAACTGAAGTACCTTGTTCTCGATGATCGTGGCTAAGGGCTCGGCCTCTATCCACTTCGAGAAGTAGTCGATGGCCACGACTAAGAATTTGAACTGGCCGGGAGCTAGCGGGAATGACCGTAGTAAATCCATCCTCCACATTGCGAAAGGGATTGGACTTGATAGGGAAGTGAGTGGAGCTTGTGGGAGGCATCGGATGTTGGAGTACTTCTGACATGAGCTGCATTGCCGAACGTGCTGTTCGGCGTCCTGTAGAAGAGTGGGCCAGAAATATCCATAATTCAACACTTTGCGGGCTAAGGATCTGGACCTTGAATGTGCCCTGCCGATGCCCTCGTGAATTTCTTGCAGTGCATAGTCGGCCTGTTCGGGGGAGAGGCATCTCAAATAAGGTCTGCTGTCTACCTGTGTGAAGGATCGTTTATATAGGATACCTCCGATCAGTGTGTATCGCTCTGCTCAGGTTCTCACTCTTTGAGCTTCCTTAGGATCTTCGGGGAGGAGCCCGTTCCTTAAGAATTCGACGAGAGGTTTCATCCAATCATCTTGAAGCAGAACAGGCAGCGACTCCATAGAGTCGAAAGTTTCATCCTCTATACTTGGCTTCAGGAGGACCTCTATCAAGACGGTCTGCTCGAGACCTTGGAGTGAGGAAGAGGCTAGCTTGGAGAGGGCATCGGCCTGGGAATTCTCCTCTCGGAGGATTCGTTAGATGAGAGCTTCTTCAAATAGGGCCATGAGGCTCCTGACCTTGGCTAAGTACTTAACCATTCGGTCATCACGTGCTTCATACTCGCCGAGGACCTGATTTAAGACCAGCTGAGATTCGCTAAAGATCCGGAGGCGTTGCGCCCCTGCATTGCGAGCCATTCCAAGGCCGGCTATGAGTGCCTCGTATTCTGCTTTATTGTTAGAGGCCTTGAAGTTGATACGGAGGGAGTATTGGAGGATGAAGTCATCTGGGCCTGCCAGAATGACTCTGACTCCGCTTCCCTCATTACAGGAGGATCCATCCACATAAACCGACCAGACAGGTGGTCCCTTCATTGCTTAGCTGAACTTGGGGATGGTACTTTCAACGATAAATTCTGCTAAGGCCTGATCCTTGATCGCGGTCCGAGGCTGATACGTTATATCATGCTGGCTCAGCTCGATGGACCACTTCATAAGGCGAATGGAGGTTTCTGGCTTGTGGAGCACTTGCTTCAGCGGTTGGTCGGTAAGAACGACCACCGAATGGGACTGAAAATATGGGCGAAGCTTCCTTGCGGCCATCACTAGGGCATAAGCCATCTTTTCTATCCTCGGGTAGCGGAGCTCGGCATCCCGAAGTACCTTGCTCACATAGTAGATGGACTTTTGAGCCCGATCTTCTTCCCTTACTAAAACGGTGCTGAGGGTCTGCTCGGAGGCTGCCAGGTAGAGGTAGAGGGGTTCACCAGGGATTGGTTTGCTGAGGAGAGGAGGATTGACGAGGTAAGCCTTGAGTTGGTCGAACGACTCCTATTGCTGTTGACCCCATTCGAAAGCTTTAGCCCCCCTGAGGGCTTTGAAGAAGGGGAGGCATTTCTCCTCGAACTTCGAGAGAAAATGCCCTATAGCGGCTAGGCAGCCTGTTAGCCTCTGAACTTCCTTAACGTTCTTGGGAGGGGCCATGTCTAATATGGCCTTGATTTTCTCAGGGTTAGCTTCGATTCCTCGTTGGCTGACCATGAAGCCGAGGAACTTTCCTGATGAGACTCCGAACGCGCACTTGTTCGGATTGAGCCTCATGTTGTGCTTTCTCAGTACATCGAACGCCTCCTGTAGGTCGGTCACATGATCGGCTCATCGGATGCGTTTTACAAGTATGTCGTCAACATATACCTCCATATTCCGGCCGATTTGAGCTTGGAAAATCTTGTTGACGAGGCATTAATATGTGGCGCCTGCATTCTTCAAACCGAAGGGCATAACCCTATAGCAATAGAGGCCCTGGTCGGTCACGAATGAGGTCTTCGGGATATTTGGGGGGAACATCCGGATCTGATTGTAGCCTGAGAATGCGTCCATAAAGCTGAGGAGTTCATGACCCGAAGTGGCGGCAATCAAAGTGTCAATACTTGGAAGAGGGAAGGGTTCCTTGGGGCAAGCCTTGTTGAGATCGGTGAAATCGATGCAAATCCTCCAGGTCCCATTGGACTTCTTCACCATTACTACATTCGACAACCATTCGGGATAGTTCACCTCTTGTATGAACCGGGCCTTCAAGAGTTTGTCCACCTCCTCTTTTATAGCTAGCTGGAGCTCGGGGGCGAACTTGCGCCTCTTCTGTTGAACCGGTTTGGACCCCAAAGCAATGCTGAGGTGGTGGACCAAGAGCTCTTCGAAAATTCCGGGCATGTCTGCAGATGACCAAGCAAAGAGGTCTCGGTTCCTTTGGATGCACTGGACTATGTCCGAGCATAGGGCGGATGGGAGGGTCATGCTAACAAAGAACTTTCGGCTTGGATCCTGCTCAGAGAAGAGCACTTCCTCCAACTCGTCCACCGGCTCGGACGTTGGTCGGGCGACATCTTGGGGGATTTCCAGGGTTTCGAGGGAGAGGACTGGACCGAGGGTGGAGGTCATGTAGCACTTGCGGGCCGTTTCCTGATTGCCTTTTACTTCCCCTACTCCTGCCCATGTGGGGAATTTCATCTTGAGGTGATAGGCAGAGGGGACGGCTTCAAGGGCAGCAAGGCCGGGCCAACCTAAAATGACGTTGTAAGCTGCAGGGACATCCACGACCATAAAGTCCATCGACTCCGTTCGGGTAGTAGGAGTTTTGCCAGCGGTTACGTCGAGGGTGATCACCCCTTCAATAGTCACTAGCACTCCTGTAAACCCATGGAGCGTGTATCCGGCGGGCTTGAGTCTGTCTCGGGATAGTTTGAGGCCTTTAAAAGCGGCGAGGAAGAGGATGTTAACGGAACTGTCATTGTCCACTAGGATCCTCTCCACTTTGAAGTTTGCCAGGTGGAGATTGATGACGAGTGCATCACAATGGGGGGTGCGGACACCTTTAAGATCTTTGTCTGAGAATGTGACGGGCACTCTGAGGCCTTTAAAAGTAGGGGTGGCGCGGACCGAATTGACTTCCCTAATGAACGCCTTCCGAGAGGAGTTTGAGGAGCCCCCCATTGGGCCCTCATGAATGAGGTGTAGGATACGTTCCTCTTCGAAGTCGGGCGTTTCATCGCGTTCAGGATGCTTATTAGCCCCCCGAGGCGGGGAAGGAAGGTCGGCTCGGTCCTTTCTCATGAACCTGGTCAGCTGCCCCCTCTAGATGAGGACTTCTATCTCATTCTTCAAGGCCCGACAATCATTGGTGTCATGGCCATGGTCCCGGTGATAATGGCACCATTTCTCTTTATCCCTCTTTTTGCCGGGGGTGTTCATTTTTGGTGCAGGAGGTATCACCCCCTCCTTCTCAACTTCCATGAGAATTGTGGAGATGTTGGCATTAAGGGGAGTAAATTTTTCAAATCTGGGGGGAGGTCGGCACTGGCCGCCATTATCCTTCTGGAGCTTTTTGGGCCCTTCCTCTTCAGTTCCCTTTCTCTTAGACCCGGAGGAAGACCCCTCCAAGTTGGGGCGGTGCTCAGCTTCTTCGGCCCGAATATACTTTTCGCTCCGGAGGAGGAGGTCAGAGAAGTTCTGTGGGGGCTTCTTGGCGAAGGAGGAGCGGAGGCTGGAGTTGAGGATATTGGATTGAAAGGCTGCTGCAGTGACCGACTGGTCGAGGGATGCTATGGACTTGGCTTTAGCTGTGAACCTTTTCACATAGTCTCTCAGCTTCTCACCCTTCTTCTGGTGGAGGTAGAGTAGCGAGATGCTGGTCTTCTCAGTTCTGTGGCTGCTCACGAAGTGGGTGACGAAGAGGGTCTCAAATTGCTCGAAGGAGAATATCGAGGATGGGGCAAGGCGAAAGTACCATTCTCGAGCTGGACCCTTGAGAGTTGCGAGGAAGGTTTTGCAGAGCAGAGCATCGGAAGCTTGGTGGATGAGCATGAGGATCTTGAAGCTCTCGATGTGATCAACGGGGTCAGTCTCCCCAGAATAGTTCTCAAATTGAGGAGGCTTAAAGCCAATTGGTACGGGTGCATCCATTATGGTTCGAGAAAAAGGAGGTCTACTAGGACGAAGGGTCCTTCCTCTAAGCTCTTCTTCTCGGTCTAACTGACCCAAGCGCCTCTCCATTTCGTGGAGACGGCAGTAGACAACGTCGTCCCTTCGACGGTAATCAGGCGAGCCTCTAGACTCGTCTTCGTACGAGGGAGAGCGGGGGCTACGACGACGGTAGCTCATGGAGCGGCGAGGACTTGGCATGTGCCGGGGGTTGCTAGGAGCTTGAGGAGGAGTTAGGGACCGTCGGCGAGGACTTCGGACCAGAGGAGGAGTGGGAATCCTTGGAGCATTGGTGTTGTTGGGACGGAGATTAAGAGCTTGTAGAACGGTTGCTTGGAACTGTTGGAACTCGGCACGGGTGATGGGTGCCTCATCGTTCCTAGGATGTTGCCAACCGGCAGGGGAATGGGGTCTTCTCCTGTGATGCTCAGGGGACTCTCTCCACCCCCTTCGGATAGGGGACCTTCTGTATTCTCGGCGGTGAGGAGATCGCTCATCCGGACGTTGTTGGCAGGAGGCTCCCTCTCGGGCCCACTTTTCATCCAGAAGGTGGCGATGATCCTCATCCTTCTGCCGCTTGAGGATGGTGTTGCGGAGGTCGGAAGCTCAGGGATTGTGGGAAGCTATAGAATCCGAAGATGCGTTGTGGATGGAGACGTTGTCCGGATGGAGAGGTTGTTTCTGCGGGTTGGGACCCTAAGGAGGTTGTTGATTCGGAGGAGGAGGCAGGTCCTGTTGGAGTGGGTCCTCCGCTTGAGGAGGAAGTTGCCCCTGCTGCGGAGCAAGCTGGATGGGAACTTCTTGTTGCTGATCGGGGTTGGGTCCTCGGTTGGACCATCTGGATCTGGCTTTCCTAGGAGGCATGGCTGGAGAAGATCTGACCAACGGGAAGAGGGGAGGCTGCTATTCGTTCTTTCCTACTGACGGTGCCAATCTGTTGCCGTTAAATCTGGTGTGGGGGCAAACAGATAGTATTTGTGGATTCTTGGAAAACTTTGAATAGCAAACCTGTTACCTGTTCTGCCGGAGTTTGACCGTTGCTCCCGCCGTTCACCTGCAAGAAGTGCGAGACACCGGGGTTGATTCCGGCGACGCACCCTCCGACGCTCAAGTCAGTAATCAGGAAGATTATGAGAGAGCGTAAATTGGCAAAAGATTGATTACCTCTTAATGGAGATGGATGGGGGGGTATTTATAGGCGCCGCTGGGGTCAGATTAGGAATGTAATTCCTGTGGTTAGATAAGAAATGTAATCCCTAATCCCCAGTGAAAGGATAGATATGAATCAGGGCCGTTGATTAGGATTTAATCAGAAACCCTAATTCTATCCTTTCTGGACCGGGTTTGCTGCGGGTTAAAACCCGCACCCAGTTGAGGTGAATCCGTTCGCGGGTTAGTGGGTCTTCGAGGAGGAAAACCAGTACCCGTTTCAGACCCATTGGTAGGTGAAATTACCGTTTTACCCCTGGGCTTCAAGATTCGCTTCCGATTTGGACGGTTCCGATTTAACTCTATTTTTAGCCATATCATTGTCAATTTTTGGAGAAGTGATACGGAAAAGGTATATACTAACGCAACTTCCATTCTTTTGTGTTTTATTGATGATATATTTTCATTGATGTTGCGAATTATAATTATTAACAGAGAAAGACTGACATCGGTATAAAAAATCGAAAGATGTTGAAACTGAAGCACACTACTAGGAATGCTAGCTTTGTGGTAGTTCGAGATGAGCTGGTAAACTACGCTTCAATTTTTTTAAAGTCTTTTTATTATAGTTATATACATAATCTACAATAAAGGACACCTCTTCATTTTTATCCTTGAATTGTGAAAGTTCTGTGATTGCTCCTATTATGAGTACTAACACTAGTATGATATATGGTACAAACTGCAATTCAGCATGATGAGGCTCATGTCATTATCTATGCAATGAAATCCTCACTTTAAATTTACTTCCAAAAGGGAAAAGACACGATAAAAACTATGAAAAGGCATGATGTGATATATCATACCCTCTCAAAGTGGTGGTGATAAAATATTAAGGACCTGATTAAATTTTGCTTCTTATTCAGTTGATTTTCATACTCTAAACTCAGGAATTTTTTTTTCCAAAAGGGAGAAGTATTGAGTTTTTTCCCTGATAGAAATTTCTCTAACAAAACTCTGTATAATGGCTTATTATACTACTTATTGTGTTCCTTTTCCTACGTAAGCAAGCTTGAAAATCCGTACTATATTACCTACTGCATGATTACATGCCCCATCTATTAATAGCGAGAGATAATTTGGTCCTTACGTTGGATTATCTAGCCATGGTGCAAGAACTACTAATTTGTTAAACAATATTATTTCGGTTTCAAAGTGGAACCTCTATAATATCCTTTCAGAGGCAATGATTTAATACCCATTTCTTTATAATTTACAGGGCTGAGAAAAATTGATGGTGTAAACATGGTTGCATCAACACTCGAGTAAGAAGTATTTCAAGGGATGTGAATTATTTGTAAGTGTACAAAATCGCAACAAGTAGTATAGATAAGTGAAAAGAGTGTCGAACCCACAAGGACTAATTATTTTATTGAGTACTGAAATCAATAGATTAACTACTATTTGGAAAATCGAAATTCAATAAATAAAGCAACTCAATTAAATTAATCTAAAGAACTAACTAAATTAATTAAAAGGTGTAGAATCTGAAATTTTTGTGTTTTGTTAATGGCAAAATTAATTCTAGGGCTTTTGATTTCACCTAATTAATCGCACACAATTTATATTCCATGTGAACAAAAAAAATTATTTTTCCAAGTTCTAGACCAAAATCTCCAAATTATTCAATATTCTCTCTCAAACAATATCAAAAATATTCTCAACTAATTATTTTTCATAGTTCATGCACAAATTACTAATTGAAAATTCATTAAGATCTATGGACTTTTTTAACGGTCACATTAACAGCAGTTCGCTCTTGTAACGGTATTTAATTTTATAAATTTGAAATCACAAATTACCAGTTCGGTCTCTCCATGATTTAATAAATCATACAAAAGCTAGACAAACAATTATAAGCATTAAGAACGAAAATCAAACGCACAACCCTGAAAAAATAGAAAAAAATAAAATGAAATTAAAATTTTGTTATCAAAACTAGGCTACATCAAAGCCCTAGAAAATTAAATTTAGTTCATAATAATAAAATTGCAACTAACAAATACTGTCATGGATTGCATAATAAATTTAGATAGAGAAAAGAGATACAGAAAGAACTGTTTTGTAAAAAAAAATTGCAAACCAAATTCTCAAAAACCGAGCCAGCACTTCTCTTTCTCTCTCTCTTCTCTGTCCCGTTTCTGTCTCGAACACTGCACCGGCTTAGGTCAGCGCCGAACTCCCGTTCACTCTCCTCTTCTCTGTCTCGAACCGTGAGCTAGGAAACCCATGTCAGATGTCGTTTCTTCTCTGGTCGCTAATCCACACACAAAGGAGAGCGCTGACGTCAGCGCCCTGGGCCCCTTTCTTTCGTTTTGTCTTGGAGCACGTCTTGGAGCACGTGCCCACGACCAAGTCTCTTTCCCCTGTCGTTTCTGCTGCTTGGACCGCGTGTCGCTTTGGTTCTCTATTTCGTCTCGTTGTTGCGCCTTTTTTATTTTTTTAGTTTTTTTTATAAGAGTCCAGTCGTCGCTCTTCCTCTCTCGTTAAGTACGTCTCTTTAGAAGTACATCTCTTTAGAAGTTGGCTGCTGTATTTATAGGGATCCGAATGTGGGTATTAGGGTTTATTTTTGAAGAAAATCCTACATCTTCATTTATTTTTTTCCTTATTTGATTTGCTCTTTATTTCTTGCTTTTTCTTCTTCTCTTTCTCTTCTTGAAACACGTGCTACACAAACACACAAAATAAAATCAGAATAAAAATAAAATTAATTAGTTTAAATTAATTAAACTAAGTAATTATCACATTAGCTCATTTAAACCCTTTTAAATTTGTTTATTTCTTTTTCACCTCTACTGACAATTAAAATTTTCTATTTTACTTTTTATATGGCCAAATTGTAAAATTTAAAATTCAACAAATCAATAAAAATTAATAAATCATTCAGCTTATTTTGTTTGTTGATTTTTACCAAAAATCTTCACCTTTTGCATCAAAAAATCCTATTTCTTCAAAAATAATTAATTATTTGAAATCTATGGAAATAAAATAAATTATAAACAAGATAGACGAATACAAGCAATTTTTATGGGTAAATGAGTACAAATATTTATATAAAAATTAAACACATCAAATACCCCCAAACTTAAGATTTTGCTTGTCCTCGAGCAAAAAGTAGAACCATGAATAAAGGAATAATAATCAATAATAATCTCAACTCATCACACCAAGAGATCTCATGAAGCAAGCATTAAAATTTCAATTAAAAATATAAATAATAGCAAATAAAGTAAAATCAAACATACTCATTTTCTCTAGTGCAATTATTTATTCATAATTCCTAACCCATTCATATTTATCATGCAATTAATGTAATTATAGTCCGTAACAACTCCATCTGTGAATATCCCTTTCCATTACTACAAACCGAGTAGCAAACTAGAGTTTTTTTCTCTTTTTTCTTTTCTCTTAGTTGTTACTTGCCTTTTGACACAAATGCAAACATTTGTGATGAATTCACCCGGTTACTCAACAAGTTACAAACTTAGAGTGCTTTGCATACTCATATTACAAGTTGCCGTTTGATATAAAAGTAAACACTGGTGATGAATACCCCTAGTTTCTAAGCAACTCAAAATATTGGAGTAGATAGAACTTTATTCATTCAAACTTTTTTTTTTCATTATCACTCTATTACTTAAACTCTGTTTAGGACTAGATCAAAGGAGATAATCACAAGAAAAAGCATCACATTTTTCTTTTATGTATAATCACATGACTGTCACAATTGTGTAAGAAATTTTGAAATTTAATAATTCTAAAGTAAATAAGTATGCATAATCTTGCTTTACAAGATATTGTCTATACTAAAAAAAATTATTTCAATACTTTAGCACAATAAAGAGAACTCAAAAGTGTAATGGTAAGCCTAATTGAAATCCTCTTTTTGTTTTGTTTTTTTCTTTTCAAATATGTATAAAATAAAAAATAAATTTATACCCCTTCCCCCAAACTTGAATATCAAAGTCTTCTCAATGGGAAAGAAAAAAGAAAAACAAAAAGAATGCAAAAATTTTAGAATTTCTCCCCTGTTTCGTGTTAAAATTCTGCACGCACAATGTTCAGTGTTTTAGCGATATCTGGAGCTGTAAGTGTCCAAATGGCCTCATTTTTTTTTATGGAAAGCTAAGACAATTGCCTACAATCTCTATTCGAAATACTTTTTCATACTTTGACTCCTTCCTGCTAAAAAATAGCAACCAATTCAGGTGTAGAAAATAGCTCTGCCCGGCAACTTCCAAACTCATGCAATCCTACAAAATAAAATCAAAAACTAAAACCAAAATAAACTAAAAGAAAAAGAGAATCTAAATGCAGTA
The DNA here is from genome assembly GCA_017893485.1 of Hemerocallis citrina. NCBI lineage: Eukaryota > Viridiplantae > Streptophyta > Magnoliopsida > Asparagales > Asphodelaceae > Hemerocallis > Hemerocallis citrina. The sequence goes on from CM030361.1 coordinate 292,434,765, forward strand.
GATGGAAACATGGGTTGCCTCCCAAGAAGTGCTAAGTTTTTAGTCTTCAGGAAGACGTTGTAGCTGATATGGTTATGTAACATCAAAATTCAACAACATACGAACATCTTTTCTAATACTTCTCTTCAGGTGGGGATTAGGTTCAAGCTCGAGTTTGAGTCGTTTCTTTCTTGAAGATGACATCTTTGATATCCCTAACTCGTTAAATTTCAACTAAGAAAATGAATGAATAGATGGTGCAGCATCCAAATACATAACATATTCAACAAAAAAAAAATTCAGATTCAAGACTTGCTGAATTTGTTGGACATACTTCGATTGGTCACTTTCAACATCAGCCTTATGTTTCATGTCCACAATTAAATCAGTTTTACTTACTTGAAAAGATGACTGTTCTTCGGTAGAAAACTTCATGGATTTAAAGACATCAAAAGTTACGTACTCATGCTGCGTTTGTTCCTCCACTTTTGGTTCGTAATATTCTTTCTTTTCAACCACATTTTGATCTCCATTTTCTTCTTTTGGTTGCACAATTGTCCTCCTGCTTCTTAGTATTATTGCTTTGACATGCTCCGTGGGGTTGACCACTGTGTTAGTAGGTAATGTTCCTGCAGTTCTTTCGTTAAGAATATTTGAAATTTGACCAATTTGAACCTCAAGATTGTGAATCGAAGCTGAAGCTGAAGTTGAAGTTGCAACATTTTGGATTGCCAAATTTGTCTTCTGCATGTGTTGCATGAACATCTTTTCTAGTGTCAGCTTGTTTTCATGTTGTTGAAAATTTTGTTGTGGTCCAGCTCCTCCTTGATTATTGTTCCAGAAAAAATTAGGGTGATTTCTCCATCATGGATTGTATGTGTTTGCATAAAGATTGTTTTGCCTTTGAAAATTTGACACAAAATTTGATTGTTCAGCATTTGATGGAGCAAAAGGGTTCCCCACTTAGCAATCTGCACTTGAATGATTTCCTACACAAGATCAAAAATTATATTAGTTTGAATAGAATTAACATTGATATTACCTAATTATTTAGATAAAATATTAATTTGTGTAGTTAAAGTAGTAATAGGATCAAGTTCAAAAACTCCAGCCACTTTTCTTGGCATTGTTCTCTCTAAAGACCACTGGTAATTATTAGATGTCATATCCTCTAAAAGTTCATAGGCTGCTTCGTGAGTTTTTCTCATTAGTGCACCTCCAGCTGCTGCGTCAACCATTGATCGATTTGTAACTCCCAAACCATTATAGAATATTTGAATTTGCAGCCATTTCAGTAGTTCATGATGAAGACACTTTCTCAATAACTCTTTGTACCTCTTCCATGCATCATACAAAGACTCGGTCTCAAATTGAATGGAGGTGGTTATATCATTCCTTAGCTTCACTATCTTTGCCGACGAAAAATACTTAGCCATAAATTTTTGTACCAGTCCCTCCCAAGTAGTAATACTACCGGGTGGTAGAAAATTTAGCAAAGCCTTCGCCTTATCTCTTAGTGAAAAAGGAAAGAGTCTCAATCAAATTGCATCATCTGATACTCCGTTGTGCTTGAAAGTGTCACAAATTTCTAGAAAATTTACAATGTGAACATAAGGATCCTCGTGCGATAGTCCCCAAAATTGAACAGTCTATTGAATCATCTGAGTAATTGCGAGTTTAATTTCATGATTGTTTGCTTCAATTGCAGGCCTTTTGATGCTTGATATTGCTCCATTAAGTGAGGGCATCGCATAGTCTCTCGAAGCCTTGTTCTCATCGTTCGCCATGATAATGTACTTGTATGTCCTGAAATATAAGTATAAAAAAAATAGAAAAACTAAAAATAAATAAAAATAAAAGTAAGTTAAAAGAAAATAAAGAGGTAAAATAATAAGAAAACAAAAAAATAAAAAAAAAATCCAAACTAGTAATAATTTAGAAATTTTCAATATCAATAAAAGAATAACTAGTCCCCGGCAACAGCACCAAAAACTTGAAGTGAATTATTTGCAAGTGTAAAAAATCGCAACAAGTAGTATAGATAAGTGAAAAGAGTGTCGAACCCACAAGAACTAATTATTTTATTGAGTACTGAAATCACTAGATTAACTACTATTTGGAAAATCGAAATTCAATAAATAAAGCAACTCAATTAAATTAATCTAAAGAACTAACTAAATTAATTAAAAGGTGCGAAATCTGAAATTTTTGTGATTTGTTAATGGCAAAATTAATTCTAGGGCATTTGATTTCACATAATTAATCGCACACAATTGATAATTCCATGTGGAAAAAAAAAATTTATTTTTCCAAGTTGTAGACCAAAATCCCCAAATTATTCAATATTCTCTCTCAAGCAACATCAAAAATATTCTTAACAAATTATTTTTCATAGTTCATACACAAATTACTAATTGAAAATTTATTAAGATCTATGGGTTCTTTTACTGGTCACATTAACAGCGGTTCACTCTTGTAACGGTATTTAATTTTATAAATTCGAAATCATAAATTACCAGTTCGGTCTCTCCATAATTTAAAAAACCATACAAAAATTGGCCAAACAATTGTAAGCATTAAGAAAGAAATCAAACCCACAAGCATGGAAAAATAGAAAAAAATAAAATGGAATTAAAATTGTGTTCTCAAAACTAGGCTACATTAAATCCCTAGAAAATTAAATTTAGTTCATAATAATAAAATTGCAACTAACAAATACTGTCTTTGATTGCATAATAAATTTAGACAATGAGAAAAGAGATACAGAAAGAACTGTTTTGTATAAAAAAAATTGCAAACCCCTCAAAAACCGAGCCAGCACTTCTCGTTCTCTCTCTTTTCTCTGTCCCATTTCTGTCTCGAACACTGCGCCGACTGACGTCAACGCCGAAGTCCCGTTCACTCTCCTCTTCTCTGTCAGGAACGTGAGCCACGAAGCCCACGTCAGATGTCGTTTCTTCTCTAGTCGCTGAGCCACACACATAGGAGAGCTCTGACGTCAACGCCCTGGGCCCCTTTCTTTTGTTTCGTCTTGGAGCACGTGCCCACGACCAAGTCTCTTTCCCTTGTCGTTTCTGTTGCTTGGACCGCGTGTCGCTTTGGTCCTCTGTTTCGTCTCGTTGCTGCGTCTTTTTAATTATTTTTAAAAAAAAAATTTTATAAGTGGTCGCCGTCGCTCTTCCTTTCTCGTTAAGCGCATTTCTTCAGAAGTTGGCTTCTATATTTATAGGAATCCGAATGTGGGTATTAGGGTTTATTTTTGCTGAAAAACCCCACATCTTCATTTATTTCTTTCCTTATATTTGATTTGCTCTTTATTTCTTGCTTCTTTTTCTTCTCTTTCTCTTCTATAAACACGTGCTGCACACACACACAAAATAAAATCAGAATAAAAATTAAATTAATTAAACTAAGTAAATATCAACCCTTTTAAATTTTTTTATTTCTTTTTCATCTCTATTAACAATTAAAATTTTCTATTTTGCTTTTCACAAAACTAAACTGTAAAATTTAAAATTCAACAAATCAATAAAAATTAATAAATCATTCTGCTTATTTTATTTGTTGTTTTTACCAAAAATGTTCACCTTTTGCATCAAAAAAATATTATTCCTTCAAAAAAATTAATTAATTGAAATCTATGGATAAATTATAAACAAGATAGACGAATAAAAGCAATTTTTATGGGTAAATCAGTACAAATATTTATATAAAAATTAGACACATCATCAAGTTAACACAAAAATATGTAGTGGAACGCTAGAGATGAGGATCTTTTTGTAACGCTCCAAATTCCAAAACACATGTAATTCGTAGCAAATCCAGATTCTTTAATTCAATTTTGTACAAAAATACAAGAAATTTAAAACTTTTTCATTACATTATAATTATTTACAATTCACAGCGGAAAATTACATAAAAGAAATACAATTTTATAACATCCAAAATCTTCGCGCTTGAGAAATCCATCGTCGACGAACTCATGTTCATGTACCTCACCAATCCCAGTCCTGCAACTTGAAAACTGCGGGCACGTCAGTTGCATAAAACGGACGGAATGCTACAATACTGTGCTTCCTCAATTTAGCAAACACTAACTTGAATGAAAAAAGAAAAGTGACTATCCTAATTATCTTCGTGTATGATATGAACCTAATGACTAATGCAGACATTCATGCTACGAGACAACTATAATGCGCACTTATTCAGATTCTATGTATCCCATACTACATAGGTCTGATGGCAAGCCCTTAACATACTCCTCATTATAGGGTTCAATCCCTCGCTCTGCAATACTTAAACTCAATGAATTTACTCCACCGCGTAATCACGTGTGAGTTGCACCCCCAAGATATTGGACCTTACCAGCCTATCCCTAGCCCACATATTATGAATTTACCAGGCATATCCTCAGCCACGAACCCCAGCAAATCGATCTTCCGTAACTACGGACCTTACCGGCATCCCACTAGCCCACACATTGTGGATTTACCGGGCATATTCTCAGTCCTGACCATTCCTAAAAACTGCAAGCTTTTTACCGGCCTTTTCGTAGACAGACATACATTCCCCTAGCCCATATAAATGGATTTACCAGGTGTATTCCTCGATCTCGAACCCCTAGGAGCTGCAAATTCTTTACCGGACATATTCTTCTTTGTTTCTATCATATCTTGTTCTAGTGCCTATCCTTAAGTTCAAATATAAATAATACCACTTAGAGCTAGCTTACCCTTCTACCAGACTTAAATCAACATATCAAGAACAATAGCTCATACTGGCCACTTTTCAAACTTTCCAGTCATAAAATTTGTTGGCACTCTGGGTCTCGCTCAGCCTCTAGAACCCGCACATCTCACATTCATCGATTTCTCAGGTTATTCTTAACATCAAAAATATAAATTTCATTCATTTATCTATAAATCTTTTATTCAGTTATTTATTTCTTTCAATTCACCAATATCAAAAACTACACCACTTCTTACCCATTATGTTAAATATTTTAATAAGTTTTTTGCGTTGATAAAGTTTTATTGAAATAACTCTTAATTAATTTTCTATTTAACAATTTACAACACCTTTTTCAATTCAAGATAAATCTCCAAATTTTATAGAACTATCTCAAAATATTCCAAATTTTAGTTTGCCTAAAAACGAAACGATTATGGAATGAAATTCAAACAATTAATGGAAACATATCTTCTAATTTTATAATGTATTTTAACCACAAGTTAAATCTTAAATGTATATATAGTCATTTAAAAATATTAAACCATTAGGATTTGAATCCGAGACCTACCAATGCCAAATAGCACACCTACTAACCACAAAATCCAACTTGGTTTTCATGTAGAATTTCTAAATCGAAATTCCTATATATTTCTACTCACTATTTATATGAGTTTGTAAAAAAAATTCAAAAGAAGAGGATCTCCAAGGACTCGAACCCAAGACCACCTACACCCCAAATCACACACACAAAACAATCTTCCAATCCTATAGTTCTGCCAAGCTTATATAGATTAATTAACATGAACCAAACTTCACTCTGAATGGTTTTAAAATAAATATAAAAATCAATTTGCACTCGGGTAGGATCAAACCCGCGACTTTGGACACTGTTCACAGTGCCCAAAGTAGAACAAAGACCTAGTTCTCACGCCTTACTGTCAAAACTTCTCAAGAAAAATGAATATAGTTTACCACACCTTACTACTTTAACATTACTCTAACATCGAAATACAAATTTCTAATTTTTACAATTTGAGCTCTGAATTACAGAGAATAACATGAAAAATTTGAATATTCATATTATCCATAATTTTATTTATCTAACTTACACATCAACATCAATATAATCCATACATACCAATATGAGCAATCAATTCTATGTTCACATTTCACCCTTATTTATCAATATAATACGTTCATTTCTACTTAACAAATTGGCTAGTATAACATGGCATTCTCATATTAACAAGATTTTAGATATTAATGCATGATGTCACATTTTCCTTTTCTTTTATTATCACCTCATTAAACTTAGATTAATCAACATGCATTCAGAAATTTATTTACAATCTAAAAAAATTTAAAGCTGCAAAAAATCATGATTTCGTGGCATAATTTTACTCAAGAAAACTACAGGAAATTAAAGAAAAACCCACCTCTTGACGCACCATGCAATAAAAACTCATAGAAATCTCCATGCCTCCTCCAAGACTAGAAATCCAAAGCCAAGAGTGAAAATTTAGAATTGGAAAAAATGAAAGCTCCCTTGAGCATTGGCCGGTCTTGGGTTTCTTAAAGGAAATGAGATATGTGGAGTTTCTAAAATTATCCACTTACTTCTAATAACTACCCACAACTCATAAGACCCATTCAAAATTTCTTTTTCCCACTCAAAAGATTGGTCGGCCAAGAGCATATGTAGAACAAAAGTTTTTCAAGACTTTTGAGTGTGCACATGAAATACACACCAAATTATTGGTATGTTACTAAATTTTATTTAAATATATTACTCATTTTAATATATATTTAATAAAACTTGTTTAAATTAATCGTAATAAAAGTTTAGTGCACAATTCATTAATTCTTTATAAATACAACAACATAATCAGCACGTGTGGCCAAAATATTTTTTTAAAAAAATTGAGGCTGTTACAACACTCCCTCCTTAGAATAGTTCTGTCATCAAAACTATGCTGAAAAGGATAAGCAACGAAAAGAAAAAGAAACATTCACAAAATACAAAGTTTAAACGAAAAGCTCAGGGAAGTCGTTCTTCATTCGCTCATCTGATTCCCAGGTTGCTTCTTCGACTAGTTGGTTCCTCCACATCACCTTTGCCATGGGTATAGTATTGTTCCTCAAGACTTTCTCTTGCCGATCCATGATTTCCACTGACCGTTTCTTTTACCTCAAGTTTAACTGTAACCCTTCCGGTACTCCAGACAATGTATGATTTGAATATGGGATGTACTTTCGCAATACAGATACATAAAAAAACATTGTGCACTTGGGCTAGCTCTTCGGGTAATTCCAATTGATATGCGGTCTTCCCAATCCTCTTTGTTACTTTGTACGGTCCTACATACCTTGGGGAAAGCTTTCCTCCCTTTACAAACTAGATCATACCCTTTGTTGGAGATACATTCAAGAAGACAAAATCCCCTTCTTCAAACTCCAAGTCTCTTCTTTGATTATCTGCATAGCCTTTTTTCCTGCTTTGTGCCTCGACCAGCCTCTTCCGGATCAACTCGATTTTATCTGAAGTTTACTGCACTATTTCTGGTACGTACATTTTCCTTTCTCCCACTTCATACAAACATACCGACGTTCTGCACTTCCTTCCATATAGAGATTCATATGGCACCATGCCAATGCTAGACTAAAAGCGGTTATTGTATGCAAATTCTTCCAGAGCTAAGTGCCTTTTCCAGTTTCCTCCGAAATCCTGTATAAAACGTCTCAACATATATTCCAATACACGATTTACTCTCTCAGTCTGCCCATATGTTTGAGGATGGAATGCAGTACTAAAATTAGTCTTGGTTCCCATAGCCGCCTGAAGACTCCTCCAAAAATGTCACATGAATCGTGCATCTCGATATGAAACTATTGATTCAGGAATTCCATGTAATCTTACTATCTCCCCGATGTACAATTCTGCAAACATCTCCATCGACCAAGTGATCTTCATCGCAAAGAAATGAGCAGATATGGTTAATCGATCCACTATTACCCATATCGCATCATTTCCCTTGGGACTTTTAGGCAAACCTATTATGAAACTCATACTGCTATTTTCTCACTTCCACTCCGGAATGGGTAACGGTTACAATAAACCTCTGGGTCTTTGATTCTCTGCCTTGATTTGCTGACAAGGCGCACATCTAGCTACAAGGTCTGCTATATCTCTCTTCATTCCCGACCACCAAAATTGATGCTTAATATCCTTATACTTCTTGGTACTCCCAGGATGTACTGATATCAAAGTGGTGCGTGCCTCCTGTAGAATGCTCCCCTTTAATTCTTCCTGATCAGGTACACACAATCTCTCTTCGAACTACAACACTTCGTCTTTTACTCAAAATTCTGACAATCTGCCCGTGCCAACTTGCTCCTTCATCTTCTGAGTCTCTGAATTAGATTTCTGACTGTCGATAATCTGCTCTCTCAGTGTAGGCTATTGCATCAGTGTTGCTCTCAGTCCTTGCAATACCACTTCGATTCCAGTTCAATCAAATTCCTCTGCCAGTTTCTTTTGAGTAGTAATCAAACAGGATAAACTACTTTTCCGGTTGAGTGCATCTGCTACCACATTCGCCTTTCCCGGGTGATATTCACGGTGAATATCTTCTAACACCTCCAACCACCTTCTCTACCATAAATTCAGATCTCTCTGTTGATAAATATATTTCAAACTCTTGTTATCGGTGTGCATGTTGATTTTCTCCCCATACACATAATGCCACCATTGCTTCAAGGCAAATATGATTGCTGCCAATTCCAAGTCATGACTTGGGTAATTTTTTGCATGTGGCATAAATTTTTTGGACCCATAAGCTATTACCTTCCCCTCTTGTATCAGTACACAATCCAAACCTCGATGTGAAGCTTCACTGTAGACATCATAGTCTATTTCTGCTTGTGGCAAAGCCAATATTGGTGCGGTAGTCAACCTCTCCTTCAACTTTGGGAAACTTGCTTCGCATTGATCTGTCCACTTGAAGCTTACATTCTTCTTCGTGAGCCTTGTGAGCGACACTACTATCTGTGCATACCCCTGAATAAACCACCGATAATGGTCAATCAAACCCAAGAAACTCCTAATCTCTTTCATAGATGTGGGTCTTGGCCAATCTTTCACTGCTTCGACCTTCTGTGGATCAGTGGCCACTCCCTCCTTAGAAAGGATATGACCCAGGAATGCAACTTCGGACTTCCATAAGTCACACTTGGATAGTTTGACATATGATTTATGTTCCTATAGCTTCTTCAACACTTCTGCTAAGTTTTTGACATGCTTTTTTTTTTCTGACTACGAATAAACAAGGATATCATCGATAAAAGCCACGATGAAAGTGTCAACGAATGGCCACAAGTCCCTATTCATCATATCCATGAATATGGCTGGTGCGTTTGTCACTCCAAAAGGCATAACTAAGAATTCGTAATGTCCGTGACGAGTTCAGAAAGCCATCTTATGCACATCCTCCTCCTTAACACGGACTTGATGATTTCCTGATCGTAGATCAATCTTAGAGAAGACTGCTGCTCCTTGAAGTTGATCAAATAAATCATTTATCCACGGAATGGGATACTTGTTCTGGATAGTTACCTTGTTCATCTCTCTATAATCGATGCACATCCTCATCGATCCATCATTCTTCTTCACCAACAAAATGAGCACCCCCCAAGGCAACGCACTAGGTCTGATGAAACTTTGTGCAATAATTCTTCAATTTGCATCTTCCCCTCATCCTGTTTTCACTGGTGCCATTCTGTAAGGTGCCTTGGACGTCGGTGCACTTCCTGGCTGAATGTCAATGTTGAATTCTACATCTCGATGAGGTGGTAATCCAGGCAGGTCCTCCAAGAATACTTTCGAAAAGTTCCAGACTACATGGATCTTCTTGACTTTCTTAGGAATTTTCTTCTTGGTTAAAGTCACCACCAACTCTTTGCATTGCTTTTTCCCCTGGAAAGTTACTGCTGGCCCTCCCGGTGTCTTCACCATTACTTCCTTACTCTTGCATTCGATACTGACATTATAAATCGAAATATAGTCTATACCAATGATGACATCGACTCCCAACACCTCCAGCTCTATAAGATCAATCCCTAGAACTCTCCCTCCAATCTTGATCTCACAGTCAGCATAGTACCGATCAGTGGTCATTGTTTCCCCTGAAGGAGTAGTTAGTGCCAATATCCTGCCAGGGAAAATTTTTGGTTCTACCCCTAACTCTTGAGTACAATTAGAAGATACAAAATTAAGTGATGACCAAGTGTCAAATAAAACAGTATCATTTATTCCATTCACTAGAAATTTTCCTGTTACATAGTGAATTATATCCTTCAGTACATAACATTCCTTCTATTATAAGACTTGAAATAACAACATAAATTTTATTCAGATGCACCTATACCGGTAATGTTGTTGTCAGAGTCTTTAGTATCCTCCTCTTTCAGAGCAAATACTCACCCCTGCCGGTATGGCTTCCTCCCTTGATCGGCTTGCTTCGGATTTTGCTCTCCTCGTTGGAACTATGGGCAATTTGGCTTGATATGGCCTTCTTTCCCGCAAATGAAGCAAGTTATTCTCTTCCTTCTATTCGGGAACTCTGCCTTGAAGTGATCTTTCCCTCCATACAGGAAACAAGTGTTTGGCATTCAAGCTATAGCAACAACATTTGCCCTAGTCGGCTTGAATTTCTGTGATGGGGACCTTTTGCCATTTCTCCAGTTGTTCTTCCTGTTTTGCATCAATTTATATTGCTCCATGTCGACTTCCGTCACTGTAGACCTCCGAACGATCTTGTCAAATTTTCTGATACCGAGGGGTATCATGCACGCCCTCAGCCCTGGCCTCAAACCTTGCTCGAACTTCCTTGCCTTCTTGACTTCATCAATCACTAGCTCAGGTGCATACCTGGAGAGTTATGTGAATTTCGTCTCGTACTCCCTGACGTACATACTACTTGCTACAAGCCCAGAAATTCCATTGCTTTCTTCTCTTGTATATTCATTGGGAAGTAATGGCTTCGAAATACCTCCAAGAAATCATCCCATGTAATTGACTCATTGCCCAATGCCCTATTCATAGATTCCCACCAAACTCTAGCGTCTTTCTCTAATTGAATAGTTTATAGTTTCACCTTACAAGCTTCTGGGGCCTCCAACATTTCAAATACTATTTCGGTTTGTTGGATCCAGTCGTCGGCTACATCGGGATCCACCTGGCCATTGAAAATACCTGGCTTCACCCTTTTGAAGGAATCCACCAGCTTTATTGCTTCTGGGACTTGGACCGCCTGCCCTGCCCTGACATTAAGGTTTACACTGGCTGCCACGATCGTGTTCAGGGTCTGATATACCCTAGCCAATTCTCTCTTTAAGTTGAGTATGTTTCCATCTCTGCTTGATCTCTCCATTTCTGGTTCATCTTCCTGCCATTTCATATTATAAAATTTCATCAGTCAAGAGTAGTAACAAAATAGATTTCCACATTATCATCCAACACAATCCATTCACTTCCAAAATAAACTCCATATATATTCAGAAATAAAACTTTTCCATCAACATCCATACATAAGGAAAAACAAGGGAAAGCTCCAAATCCTACTATAGAAATTAAATAAACACGGCATAAAGTAATTTAAATTCTACGGTTCCTCTTGGCTTCTCTGAGCTCTTCCCACGGATCATCTATTTCTTTTCGCATCCTTTCATATTGTTGATAGCATTTTTACTTTCCCCACCGAGTTTTATTGTCCAGTTGGGTGAAATGTCAAGCATCCCTGTGACAACACTTCTCTAGTTCCCATACCCTCTGGCTCAGAGCGGCAATGCTTCGCTTATCTTTTGCATGATGCGCCTCTATGAGTGTTACTCTCTATTTGTGGGTAATCAACTGTTTTCGAAGGGAAGCAATGATATAATTCTTCCTATTCGGAGCTGGCTCTTCGTCTGAGGATTCACTTTGGGGTTCAACAGGGGGGTGGAGTGATTTCACGCGACTCTGGCAGTTCCTCCTCTTCTTCTGGGTCTTCCTCTTCTTCTAGATCTTCCTCTTCTTCTAGTTCTTCTTCGGGGTCCTCAAATAACATTTCTTCTTCCACTTCCTCCACAAGATGTTGGTTATCCGCCATCCTACATATATAGAGTGATATAAATATCATCAGTGTATATATAGAGTGATATAAATGTAAGTTGATGCAACTATAACATTTAAATTGAGTTATGACAATTTTGCAGGATGTTACATATATTTCTTCTTCCATTTCCTCCACATTTCTTAGGATATTGGTGTAACATCCTGCAAAATTGAGTTATGATAATTTTGTCCACTGGTGTTACGCACATGTGTTTTGTACCGTTATAGGTAACATCCGTAGTGTATTTTAATATAAATATCCTACGTATTTTTGTATTTCCATTAATTATATGTTTTCTGTCATCTCAAAATTCATTTTATCCCATTTTAATCCAACTCAAATATTTATTTAATCTTTATATTTTTATGTGCATTGCACGTACTTTTAATACACGTGTCGATTATGTAAATTTTATCGATACATAAAATATCTGTAACATTATTAATATACATGTTCTACGTATTTTGTATTTTGACTGTTTTTCGTTCTCTCAAATTTATTTTATATTGATACGTCCAACACACGTGTTTGCAGTGTCCCTAAAATTTTCTTGAGTCATGAACATTTTTCCTCTAATTTTTTTAAGTCACAATTGTGTGATTTATTTTAATTAAATCCATTAGGCCTAAATCCATTTTTGTAGCCCACTAAAACTAATTACAAATTTAAAGCCCATGATTATTTTTGCACTTAGATGTACATTTAAAAAATAGTTGGTTTGGTACACTTGCCATGAGTACCACACACATCTAACTTAATAAAAAATAATAATAAAATTTGTATGAAAGGGTGTGAACACAAATTTTATGCACGTGCACATGCCTTGTGCACACATGGAGTATTGGCCGACCTACACTTGAGTGGAGAGAGTGGGGTGAGTGTGTGGAGAAGTGGGGAGTTATTTTGGGAAGTGAGAGTCATATTGACCACTCATTCTTCCTATAAATAGATCACCCATTTGTCATGAATAGAATGCAAATCAAAACAAAGAAAGAAAAAAAGAGAGAAAGAGATTTGCAGTTTGTCAAGGAGAGAGAGGCCAAATTTTTGCTTGGGAGCTTGGAGCATTTTTTTGAGGGGTTCTACTACTACGAATTCTATATTTGATGTGGGTGTTTCTCCAAATTTCTAATATAGTTTTATTAGTAGAATGCGAGATATGTGTGAATTGTTAGATGCATGATAACTTATATAGATTGAACATTCATGTTTAGATTTTTTTTTAATTATTAAATGTGTGAAATTAAGAAATGTTTGATTTGGGGGTATTTTCATAAGTTTATGTTTTGAGTTTTAATTGCCCTTCAGAAAATCATATCTATTAAACTAATGGAATCTAGAGCTAAAACTTTTATATGAGCACCCCGTATATGTCAAGAAAATCTCCTTAAAATTTCATAACATTTGGATGTTGTTTACTATTTTAACAAAATCCAAACTTAAGACTGGTTGACAGTTGGTTAGTTGCTGGAAATTTGTATACATTTCGGATTTGGATCATTTCAGCATCTTAGAGGAAGTATTTAGAGGAAGGTCACAACTATGAAGTTGAATTAGACTCGTTAAACTTTCTTTAGAGTCTAAGAAATCAATTTTTCATGAAGAACTGAATTTATAATAAACTTTACAAGTTTGAACAGTGGCAGTCTATATAATATTTCGACCCTACAGTAGATTTAGAAGAATTCAGGGTTATAGAAACAATATTTTGGCGAAACTTATAACTATAAAGTTATAGTAAACTTGTATGCCTTTAATTTGATCTAAAGAATACAAAGTTTCGTAAAGTATAGAATTTTCTATAATTTTTACAAGTAGCATGAGCTGCAGTTTTTGGATTGTGAACCTTGTTGTAATGAAAAGTTTTAAATTCCTTGTAAATTTGTACGAAGTTGAAGTAAAAGATCCTGTATTTGCTACGAATTACCTGTGTTTGAAATTCAGGGCGTTACAGAGTTGTATCAGAGCCGACTTCAGTAAGTAGTACAAAATTATATTAAAAATACATTAGGGTGGACATTAGAAGTGTGAGTGTTAGTTTAGAGTCGTGAATGATGAAGTTGTTGAACTTGCATTTATGATACTCTCCTCATATACATTTATGTGATATTATATGCGAGCATGTCTTGTTTTGTCTCATGAGTGTTATGGTTGGTTTGAACCTACATTCATGATACCTTATATGTAGACTAACTTTCCTTTTTAATTTTTCTTCGTGGATTTTCCTCGTAGTACTTTTCATCTTTAACCTTTAATATTTTTTTCAACTAATTATTTTCCTATACTATTAATTTACTTTGATATTTATTATTTTATCAACAATCCTTAGTCTTAATCTTTTAATTTTGTCTTACTTGTTTTTCAGTCTTAAAATTTTGTCCTCCATATTTTTATGTGTTTTTATGTTTACTCGTTTACATTTGCTATTACTTTGTATGTATTTTATTAAATTTTAAATTATGACGTATTAAATTATCATTGTTACTACTATTTTCTTTCATTATTATTTCTATTATATTATAAATTTTGTTTTTTTTTTTGCATATTTACTTTTAGTTTATATATTCTTTTTTTATGCTATAATTTTTTCATTATTTTGCATTGTCTAATCATTTCAGTATATTTTTAACAAGATCGTAATATTTTACTTATTTAAATATGACATGCTTCTACACATTATAAATCTTCTTTTCCTACTATTTTTGTGTTATAGCCTACATTCGATACTATTGTTATTACATATTATTGACTAGTTTTTTTTGTTATATTTACTCTTCACTATTAATAGCTATATATTAATTTTGTCACTTCATACTTCTCTAACGTACTATGTACACTCACTATTTATATTTTTACATTCCTAGTTACTCCATATACATTCCACTGATATCTATCATGTATTTCAATATACTTACTATACATATCTTTTTACATTTATCCAATTACTACATTACTATATTATATATATATATATATATATATATATATATATATATAAAATTATTTATGTTTATTATCCTAATTTACTACACTACATAATTATTGTTCTTATTCACATTTGTATTTAATCTCATGCATATATTTTATTTTTGTTTTAATGTTATAAATCCTTTTCATTACTACTAATTTTATATATTCGATATTTACAATCTATACTTCTGTTTTAATATTCTATCGTTGTAATTTTCTACTTCATTTCCTCCTTTTACTATCCCAACTTTTACATCTATTTTTATATCACAAATTTGAAAACGTAACAACATTAAGCACTCAATATCCAAGTACATATGGATGATTACATCTTTCCATGCACCATTTTGGTGCAACCTAATGTCGAGAGGACCAATATGCAACTAGACGTCAATGGAGGCAAACTGTAACTGGATTTCAGGGAGAAAAAATCTGCAACCGAATTTTCATAAGGCAAACTACAACCGGATGTCGTAGAGGCAATTCTGCAACTCTATGTCAAAGAGGCATGCCTGCAGTTGGATACCAACGAGTCGAACCCACAACAAAATATATTTTCTACTTTAATAACCCCCACATTTATTTCTATATATATTTATTTACCACTATTCCATTTTTGTACTAGTTTATACCATTTTATAATGCTACACAACTTAGTTTATACTACTTCAACTTTATTATTTATAATACAGATATACTTATATATGCATTTAATTAATTACCATACTATTTATATTTGCTTCTACATCTATTATATATGTGTTATTATTATTTTATCTATTTTTCAATCTATATTACTGGTTACTATTAATTATTTTATTTCTTTGTATTTTTATACAATTCCATTTTATATTTTTGCTAACCTATCTTTGATATGTTTGCTACTCATATAATGTGATTTTTATTATTGATACTTTCGTTTACTATCTACATTTTATTTCTATCCCAATTTATATTATTTTCCAATTATATATGGCTACTTTTACTATTATTTTATTTTGTTTCTCTAATTGCTTATAACATTTGTATTATAATATTATTTGTTTCATCATATATTTTACGCCTCTGTACGTGTGTAATTTCGTATGTTAGCTTTCTTGCTAAACTTGACAACCAATAGATATTTTAATAAAAACTAATCACTATTTTATGTATTTAATTTTATATCATATATATAGTTATTATATTTACCTGACGAATTATTTTGCCGTGATATTAATTTGATATGCATAATTATACCTATCTTATATTGTTCGTACATTTAGCTAAAATTTAACACTCGTACATTCACTACAACAAAATGATTTTACCCCGGCGTTTGGGTAGAAACGCCAGGGTAGAACCCAGGTAAGAAAAATGATAAAAAATCCACCCCTCTATTCTGGCATTTTTTAAAAACGCCGGTGTAGATGTGTGCATTTTTATCCCCAAACCCCCCTCGATCTGTCTCTCTCTCTCACTCAATCCACGCTTCTTTCTAATCTCCCTCTCTACCGCACGCTGAAGAACCCAAACCCCCTCAGGCCGTCGTCGACCCCTGACCATCATCGTCACCCGCCCTCCCCACATCCCCCGTCCCCCCTCCCCACATCGCCTAGCCCCTCTCTCTCACAAACCCTAGCCCCAATCACAAAACCTAGCCCAAATCGTGTCCTACCTCCACGTCTCTTTCACAAACCCTAGCCCCGACCACGCCCCCTACGTCGTCGTTTCAGTTGCTCTCTCAGTTCCCCACGCTGTCTCTCCGATGACCATCATCTTCCTCCATCTTGCAAACCCTAGGTATGAATTTGAGAATTTGGGAATTTGTTAATTTGTGAAGTTGAGAATTTAGAAATTTAGAGAATTTGTTAGTTTCTGAAGTAGAGAATTTGAGAATTTGGAAAGTAGAGAATTTGAGAATTTGAGAATGTGTTAATTTATGAAGTATAGAATTTGAGAATTCTGGGTATCTATAATGAGGATGGATAAGAAGAATAGATTGATGGTTGGTACAAATTGGATGCCATTTTTTTCGATTGGGTGTTAGGGATGTATGTTGAAGTGAAAAAACCTATGGGGTTGACATCTTAAATCTTCGGATAATGGGTGTACTTCAATTAGAGGAGTAAGGAATCCAGTGAAGTAGACGCTCCTCAAGAGTCCTGACCGTACTCATTAATGTCTTAGTTTCTCTTTTCTCCAAGTAGGAGTTGCTTAAAAGGAATGCAATTGTTACTAAGGGAATGGCTTCTTATGTCCCTCCAGTATATCTTCATCTAAAAGTAGTGTGTAGTGAAAACTTGTGTGATGCTATTATGCATAGGTCACATATGTTAGTTTGATTCTTCAGTTATGATATCTATATGGTATGTTTATAGTTTCTTCACTCATGTATGTATATGCAAATGCATGTGGGTGTGGGATGCTATTATGCATAGGTCACATATGTAGGTTTATTCTTCAGGAGTTACGAAATCTCCATAATGCTGGCATTTGTTACTTGGCTCTTAATTGCCATGTCCTCTGTTGTTATGTTCTGGCTCCTTGCCTCTGTTTGATATCCCACCAATTGTATATTTCTATTTGTGTTCATGTCTACTCCATCCAGTGAACAAAACTATATTCACTTTTAATGTTGTTGGGTCCTATGACATTACAATGAAAGTTCATTAGAGTTATGTAAATCATGGAAAATATTTTAGAGATGTAAATGGATTCTTACTCCAATTCAAACTATCTTTGCTAAATTACCGCATAATGCATACATACATACATACATACATACATATACAAACTACATAGTGAGTATGTCCAAAAAATACTAAATTGAGCCACAAGCATTTACATGGTCTAGTATGAATACCTGGATTCATGAATGGTATATGTATGTGTGCTTGTTTGAAGTTTGGTTGTTTGAAGTTTACTGCATAGTGTGTGCTTGTTTGAAGTTTGGTTGAATGCCAACATGCAAGGGGTTTATAGCCTTTAGAATAAACTGGAATTATTATGCATTTGGAAATGGGTTAGTTGCTTTTTTGTCTGAATTTAGAGATGAGATGGATCATGTATCTGAAGTTGCACACTATGATTTTTTGAGCAGCGACTAGTGATGGAAACTTTTTTATCTAAACTTTATATACAATTATATCATGATGTCTACATGAGTATCAGTTTCTAACGTAGTTCATGCTTGTTGCTTAGGTTTGAAAATGAGATTGTTCTTTGCCGTATATATGATTTTAAGTGATGATGAGATGGATTATGTAACTGAAGTTGCATACTATGATTTACAGAGGAGTAACTAGTGATAAAATAATCCTGTTTGAACTTATGTTGTGGTTTCAATTGACAGTTATCTCATAAGTATTATAAAAGTATAAGTTTCATTTCAGTGAGTAGCATTTTTGCCTGAATTTGACAGTGAAAGTATTCTTTTAGAGTGCTGTACTTAGAGTGCTCTTTTTTTTAGAGTGCTCTTTTTTTAGGTGCCTGAATTTGACAGTGAAAGTATTCATTTGGAGATGGGTTAGTTTCATTTCACTTATGTTAGAGTGCTGTTTTTTTTTTCAATTAATTTTTTTTTTAAAATTATATACCTACACCGGCGTTTTTAGAAACGCTGGGTAGAATAATTATATGTGGAGAAGAGGGCAGTTTTGCATACGCCCTACACTGGCATTTTTACGACCGCCGGTGTACCTTAGGGACATACCGGCGTTCGTAAAAAACGCCGGTGTAGAACCCCCTTTTCTGCGACGCCTTCTTTGGAGGCATTTGCACTAGCATTTTTAAAAATGCCGGTGAATTATTCACCAGCGTTTTAAAACGCCGGTGAATATAAAAAAAAGCCAGAAAATACCTTCTGTGTTGTAGTGATTTTCAGACTTTTCATAAGATAGTATTCTCTTAAATTGTTACATTTTTCTATCTATTAACATATATTCTTAGTTTCTGATTTTAATTATTCATTTTTCCCATTTCGTTTTACTCAATTTCTCTTTCCTTAACATTTTCAAGATTTTATTAGCCAGTGCTAACTATTTCTCAATTATTATGCTCTTCCAATTATTTATCAGTTTGTTTGGTATTTTTATACTTTCCCTTATTTCATATTTACTATTTATTTCTTTATCAATATTATATATATATATATATATATATATATATATATATATATATATATATATATATATATATCAGTAAATTTTTAAGCTACTTAATGATTATTTACGTTCTTAGTCTATTTTTTTAAAATTCTACTGCATTGTAATTTGTATATACTATTTCAACGTTTTTATTCTGTGCAATTACATTTCTCTTCCTTCTTACTTATTTCTATACTTCTATTTTTGTTCTACTCCATTTGTACTACTTCCTACTACTTTCTTTTGTTTACTATGCTTGTTTGTAAAGCATTTTTTTTCTATGTTTCTTACTTTTTGCTTATTATTTTGTTTCCCCATTTCTTTCACAATTGATGACTTAATTTACATTCTCATTTACTATAATATCTAATAACTTATCAAATATTATTTTTCGTATGAAAATTTCTTTTAATCTATACTATCTTTTATGGTCACATTTCTTTTTAGGCTATTTTTCTAGTTTTTCTTGTTTCATTCTTATTAATTTTGATACTCATAGTTTTCTTATATAAGTTTACATTGTTTTCCATATTACATACTACATTTCTCTTCTTGGTATTGACAGTTTTTCTATATAAAATAATGATTTTCTCTTGGTGTGTACGAAATACAACTTTTACCCTAATAAGTTCTGAGGACAGAACTATTCTAAATGGTGAGACTATGTCATGCCCCGCTTCCCATTATAAGAAAAACAAGGGCACGTAACTGAGGCTCAGTGGATGATATAAGTACACCGACTCATATCATTCATAAGCTGTAAAATACCAGTAAAATCAACAATGCAATAATAATCATATAAATAAGAATATAATACAATAACCAATATCTGAGATACAAGAATTTACCAAATAGCCAGAGAATATGGAATGCAATAATAGCTCGACGAGTTCTTTAAGTAACCCATCGTCTGTACCTGTATAACATAAGTCAAAGAAAGATAGATAGAGTGCCCATTAGATAACGTTATGGGCCACAAATAGTACAAGTAAAATATGAACAAGAGACAAGATATGCAGTAAAACAAAAGAACTGGGGGTTCAAATACGAAATGAACATGATAACGTGAAACAACATGTATAACAAGAAAGAAACAAGGACTAACAAGCAGGAAAACTAGAATTGGCGATGCAAATCCAATATAACATGATCAAGGTAATGTAGGTAACAATTGGAACAGGACTCAAAATATAACTAATAGGGAATGAGGAATAATCTAACAAGAAATATGATATATAAACGAAAGTCATGCAAACTTGTAACGGGAGTCATGTGAACTAGTAACAGGTAACAGGTAACGGGTAATAGGTAACAGGTAACAGGTAACATGTAACATGTAACAGGTAACAGGTAATAGGTGAAATGTAACAGGTAACAGGTAACAGGTAACAGGTAACATATAACCGGTAACATGTAAACAGGTAACAGGTAATATGTAACATATAACAGGTAACGCGTAACAGGTAACATGTAACATGTAAACAGGTAACAGGTAATAGGTGAAACATATTATTCTTAAGTTTTTAATTAAGACTACCTAATGCACCACTCATGTGTTCCATTCCACATGGTTGCTGCTTACAAATAAGTTGCGTTTAGATTTCCTGGTGGATTCCATTGGACTGTGTACTCAGACATCATGTAAACAGTAAACAGTAAACATGATCATGAATCATGCAATCATGTATTCATGTAAATAGTTGAGACCTATGGCCCCCCTTCCGAGTACACCTTCTTGTATGGAAGTATGTAGTCAGGTAAAACAATAAACAGTTGGGATATGTGGGCCCCCTTCCGAGTACACCTTCCTATAAGAAAGTATGTAGTCAGGTAAAACAGTAAACAGTTGGGAAACACGGGCCCCCTTCCGAGTACACTTTCCTATATTGTCTACTACTAGATCTTTTCCTTAACCTCGGCTTCATACTTATTCTTTCTACCAACACAGACATGAATGTGCACAATTAGGGAAAGGTAAACATGACAAGGACAGAAAACTCAGACTGGACGAAAAACATGTTCAGGTGCCATAAACAAAATTATAAATATTGAAACAACAAGAACTCCAATTCTGGAAAGCAGGACATTACTGCACCAAAACTGAAATTCTCGTTGCTACAGAAAAGAAAATCTGGATCCATCAGATGTTCTAGAGACTAGACTCTCTACCGGTTCCAGCACATATACACAAGTTATATAAAAATTATAGAAACTAGGTTCAAATTCTTATTCTTTACAGATTTTGTGTTTATACAGAAACTTAGGGTACAATTCTTATATTCATAAAACAGTTAAAATCCATTAAAAAATTTTAAAAAATTTATAATCGGGTTCTTAATCATGTTAAGCAATATCAGACATTAATTATACTTTTAACATGATATTTAAATTAGTTAATTGAGAAAATATACTTCAAAATAGCAATCTGGAATTGAAAACGTCGCAGCACTAAAAAAACATATCTAACAATCTACACATCGGATTTCATATCCATCAAAAGTTTTGGAAACTAGACTTAGGGTTCTACAACTCTTATTTATAAAGTTCTAACAGATGATGGATACAAATTGATATATGATGTCAAACAGAATTCAATGGGTATTCAAATCAGTATGCCATGATCTTTTACGAATACGGAATTAAAAGAAATAACTCAAAATGGATAGGGATCAAGATCATAAACATATATTGCATGTGAAATAGATCACAACGATAAACCTACTTGCGGTATTTCAAAGAATGCATGTACGGGGAAACAAAAGATTCGTACAAGGATACTTGCCTGAATAGACGATGAACAACTATTCTGATAGCAATAAAAAAATGGGACGAGCATCCCGACGGTAACACGTGCAAATGGGAAGAGCACGTGTGAGATGAAACGGCAAAGCAGCAAACAGCGATGGCGGCAGTAGTAGATCAAAACAGCAAACGGTGACAAAATGGAAAATGGCGATGATCCAAACAGTAAACATCATTGATCCAAATAGTAACAACAGTAAACGGCACAGACATCATGGTGATAGGCAGCAAGCGGCACGAGAGCGACGACAGGGCTTGGTCGCTGCGGGGCTTTGGCGGTGTCGGGGGTCGAGGCGACTACAGTCGAGGGATCGAGTGGTGGGCAAAGGTAGGGGTTGGGGGAGACAGCAAGCGATAAGGCAGTGGTTGTTCGGCTTAGAGGTGCAGTAGGGGGAGAAGCAGCGGTGATGGCAGATGCAGGACGACGAGGTAGTGGCAAGAAGCCATGGCAAGGAGGTGCACTGTCGAGAGGGGTGGCTGGTTGGTCACGGAGGTGGAGACAGAGGGAGAAGCAGTCACGGTAAGGAGATGTGAGCGAGGGTGGCTCGAGCGGGACAGGGGAGGGCGTCGCAAGGGAGGCGAAGGCAGAGGGCTGATGACGAGGATTTGATGGATGGCGAAGAGGAACAGGGTGGTGATGCAGGCATGAGATCGAGCAGGGGATGAGGGTGAAGACGAGGCGGAATGGGTTTCGGAAATCACAAAGGAGGAAGAAGGGGATTAGGAGAAAGGCGGCTGAGTTTTTAGAGTAATTAGGTTTTAGGATAGTTAATTAGGGTTTAATGTTAACATGATTATATATAGGGTATTAGGAATGTGGGTTAATGGGTAGTGGGTACGGGTTCTGGGTAGGATCCAATAAGAATGGGTTTTAGGGTTTGGGTTTCGAGTTTTAGAAAAATAAATAAGTAAATAAATCAATAATAACATAGTAGTACAAATAAATCAATTATTATGCATTAAATTAATACTCAAATACTACTAAATTCAATAGAATGTATGGGTTCACAAAATAGTTGAGACTGGATTCGATTTGGACTAAAATATAATAAAAAGCAAATAGTATTACATATTAATTTATTAGATCAAATAGTATATATAAAATACGTACTCCAATAATAATAAAATCTAGATTAAGATCAATAGACTTCCACAAATTAATAAATAACGATAGATGAATTTTAATAAACATTGAGAAGTAATAATAATAATAATTATTATTTTATATATATATATATATATATATATATATATATATATATATATATATATATATATATATATATATATATATATATATATATATCAAAATGTTAAAATCCAAATAGTAATAATATATTTGATTTGGATTCAAATATAATATTTGATCAATTAGGAATAGAAAATAAAGTTAAATATATCATTATTCGAAATAAATATAATTTTCGATTAGAAAAGATTTTAATAGAAGATCCAAAATGAATTTTAAAAAAAATGAATTTATAAATAATCAAAATACAGAAAATATTCAGAAAATGTATCTGTGGGAACGGGGGTTACACTATAACACCCTGCAAAATTGAATTATGACAATTTTGCCCACGGGTGTTACGCACATGTATTTTGTACTGTTACGGGTAATATTCGTAGTGTATTTTAATATAAATATCCTACGTATTTTTTTATTTCGATTGATTATATGTATTCGTTCATCTCAAAATTTCTTTTTATCATATTTTGAGCCAACTCAAACATTTATTTTATTTGTGTTTTTACATGCATTGCACGTGCTTTCAATACATGTGTCAATTACGTATGTTTTACCGTTACATGAAATATTCGTAATATTACTAATATACATGTTCTATGTATTTTTTATTTTGACTGTTTTTCATTATCTCAAATTTAAATTGTATTGATACATGCAACGCACGTGTTCGCAGTGCACATGTTGGTCCCTAAAATTTTCTTGAGTCATGAACATTTTTTCTCTTATTTTTATGGTCACAATTGTGTGATTTATTTTAAATTCAATCCATTAGACCTAAATCCATTTTTGAAGCCCACTAAAACTAATTACAAATTTAAAGTCCGTGATTATTTTTACACTTAAATGTACATTTAAAATATAGTTGGTTTGGTACACTTGCCATGTCTAACACACACATCTAACTTAGTAAAAACTAATAATAAAATTTGTATGAAAGGGTGTGCACACACATTTGATGCACGTGCACGTGCCTTGTGCACACTTGGAGTGTTGGTCGACCTACACTTGAGGGTAGAGAGTGGGGTGAGTGTTTGGAGAAGTGGGGAGTTATTTTGAGAATTGAGAGACATCTTGACCACTCATTATTCCTATAAATAGATCACTCCTTTGTCATGAATAGAATGCAAATCAAAACAAAGGAAGAAAGAAAGAAAGAAAGAGACAGAGAGACTTGTGTTTGTCAAGGAGAGAGAGAGTCCGGCTTTTTGCTTGGGAGCTTGGAGCATTTTTTGAGGGGTTTTACTACTAGGAATTCTACATTTGAGGTGGGTGTTTCTAAAACTTTTTAATATAGTTTTATTAGTAGAATGCTAGATATGTGTGAATTGTTAGATGCATGATAACTTATATAGAATGAACATTCATGTTTAGATTATTATTTTTTTTGATTGAATGTGTGAAATTATGATATGTTTGATTTGGGGGCATTTTTATAAGGATCTGTTTTGAGTTTTAGTTTCCCTTTAGAATATCATATCTATTAAACTAGATCGGAGATAAAGCTAAAATTTTTATATGAGCACCCCGTATATGTCAAGAACATCTCCTTAAAATTTCATAATATTTGGATGTCATTTACTATTTTGTAAAATCCAAACTTATCACTGGTTGGCAATTGGCTAGTTGCTGGAAATTTGTATACATTTTGGATTTTGATCATTTCAAAATCTTAGATGAAGTATTTTGAGGAAGGTCACAACTAGGAATTTGAAGTCGACTCCTTAAACTTTCTTTAGATTCTAAGAAATCAATTTTTCAAGAAGAACTGAATTTATAATGAATTTTACAAGTTTGAACAGTGGCAGTCTATATAACATTTCAACCCTACTATAGATTTCCAAGAATTCAGGGTTATAGACACAATATTTTAGGGAAACTTATAACTATAAAGTTATGTAGACTTGTATACCTTTAATTTGATCTAAAGAACACAAATTTTTATGAAGTATAGAATTTTCTATGATTTTTACAAGTATCATGAGCTGCAGTTTTCGGATTGAGAACCTTGTTGTAATTGATGAACCCAATAATATTCATATTTAGGAGCAGTAATCTTACTGCAATTTGACATTTAAATGCTCTATATGTGGTTTTTGACTCTTCTTTTCTCTTTTCCATAGGAAACAGCCCAAAAACAGCTAAACAAAGCAGATTCAGGATTTTGAGGATGATACACAGAAACTGCAGAGCATAAGTCGACTGGTTCTTCAAACAGGTGACTGGACAGAGAGGTTGAGTTTTCGAAGCTGCTCAGTACGGTCGACTTACTCCAAAGACAGTCGACTTGACTGATGAATTATGAATCTACAGATGTCTCGGCACAGTTGACTGATTACAAAACCAGTCGACTGGTATTCAGCAGAGTTAGAAGATAAGAACAGTTGAAGAATCATCCTCATCCAAATTCGAAGCAAGATTAAGTTATCCAAACCCAGGTTGTCTGCGAATAACAACTCTTCATTAATCAAGATAGAGAACCAGGATTGGCAAGTGAGAAGATCGACTCAGATCTATATCCGATGTGTAAAGAGATAGAATTGAAATCTGCAGATGTGGGCAAAAGAAATTATAAAAAGGCTGGAATAAGGAGTTGAGAGTATCACTTAATCTCTGAATCATCAATCGTCAACCAACAGGCATTATTCTATCAGCATCGAAGAAAGAAGGAGATCAAGTACACTAAAAGGACGATCCAGTCGACTGAGTGACAGCAAGTCGAATTCTCGGGCCGAACATCATCAGTTTATTTCTTCTCTTTCTAGTTTTTTTATTTTAATCATGTATTCGAAATTGTTAGTCAATAAAAGTCTTATTATGTGGAACTAATTTCATAGTTGGGTATATTGAAACCGTAGTCATGTAATGCTTATATTCTTCTAAACGCGACTCTATTACTTATTGATTAAACCTGATTGTATTGGTATAAATTTATATTAATCAAGCTTGTTCAGAAGTTCTAAGTGCAGTCGACTGAGAGTGACAGCAATTCGACTGCCATGCAGAACCTGAGATTATCAAGTTTGCGTATTATAAATCTGAATCTGTTATATGAGCATAGAGACGATCCGTATCTCGTGCTCATAACTTATAACACAGGAATCTTTAGGGGTTCTTGGTTTAATCAACTTGAAGGATCTAGATCTGGTACCAATTTCTAGAACTTCGAGTGTTTGTTCGTTTCCATTGTTCCTATGTTTTCTTTAAGTGCAACTCAGTAGATACCATGCTAAATACTTAAGGAAAGAAACGAATTAGAGTAGATACCATGCCTAATTCTTGGCCTAGGGAAACATTAACTTTAAGGAGTAGATACCATGCCCTTAAGGAACAATCATGAGTAATTGGAGTAGTATAGAAGGTGACTTAGCATTATTGACTACAGGTGGAAATCAAAGCCCAACTACTTAATAGATATTTGTGATTCAGAATTACTTGATCTAGTTTTAATCTTGTCATTTCTTTTAGAACAACACTTTAAGATTGCTATTGATTAGTAAGTTAATTTCTACAATCTCTGTGGGATCGACTCTTGCTTGTCACTACGCTTCTATAAACGATTCGTACACTTGCGAGGTTTTTAATTTGTGTCTAGTTTATCTATTTATTTAGATCATCTAGATTTCACAACAGTAATGAAAAGTTTAAATTCCTTATGAATTTGTACAAAGTTGAAATAAAAGATCATGTATTTGCTACGAAATACCTGTGTTTGAAATTTGGGGCGTTACAATTGGACCTTACCGGCCTACCCTAGCCAACATTTCCTGGATTTACTTGGCGTATCCTTAGCCACGAACCCCAGTAAGTCGATCTCCCGTAACTACAGACCTTACTAGCATACCCCTAGCCCATACACAATGGATTTACCAGGCGTATCCTCAGTCCCGACCATTCCTAGGAACTAAAAGCTCTTTACCGGCATTTTTGTAGACTGACATACATATGCCTAGCCCATATACATGGATTTACCTGGCTTATTCCTCAATCACGAACCCCTAGGAGCTGCAAATTCTTTACTGGACATGTTTATCATTGTTTTTATCATATCTTCTTCTAGTGCCTATCCTTAAGTTCAAATATAAATAATACCACCAAGAGCTAGCTTACCTTTGTACCAGATTTAAATCAACATACCGAGAACAATAGCCCATATTGGTCACTTCTCAAACTTTCCAATTATAAAATTTGTCGGCACTCTGGGTCTCGCTCAGCCTCTAGAACCCATACATCTCAAATTCAGAGATTTGCCAGTTTATTCTTAACCTCAAAAATATAAATTTCATTTATTCATCAATAAATCTTTTATTCACTTATTTATTCCTTTCATATCACCAATCCCAAAAACTAGACCACTTGTTACACGTTATTTTAAATATTTCAATAAGATTTTCACCTTATTAAAGCTTTACCGAAATAACTCTTAATTCATTTTCCATTTAACAATTGACATCACCATTTTTAATACATGATAAATCTCTTAATTTTATATAACTATCTCAAAATATTCCAGATTTTAGTTTTCTTTAAAACAACACGATTGTGGAATGAAATCCAAACAATCAATGGAAACGTGTCTTCTATTTTTATAATGTATTTTAACCACAAGTTAAATTTTAAATGTATATATAGTCATTTCAAAATATTCCATTAATATTCTAGATTAATTTTAAACTCTTCCTCTAAGAAAATATAATAAATGTATTTAAAAAACAAATACATAACAAAAAGGCCCCCTCACATTTCGAACCCAGTGCCTAATAACACACCCACTAACAAGAAAGTCCAACTTGTTGTTCGTGTAAAATCTCTGCACCAAAAATTCCTATATATTTCTACACATTGTTTATAAGAGTTTGTAAAAAAAATTCAAAAGAAAAGGTCTCTAAGGACTCGGACCCAAGACCACTTACACCCCAAATCACACACACACCAATCCTATAGTTCTGTTAAAGTGCTCTAGATTAATTGAAATGAACCAAACTTCACTCCGAATCATTTTAAAATAAAATAAAAATTCAATTTGCACTCGGGTAGGATCAAACCCACGACTTTGGACACTGTACACAGCGCCCAAAGTCGAACGCCACGACCAGGTTCTCACGTATCACTCACTATCGAAACTTCTCAAGAAAAATGAATGTAGTTTACTACACCTTACTACATTTACATTACTGTAACATCGAAATACAAATTTTTAATTTGTACAATTTGAGCTCTGAATTACAGAGACTAACAATATGGAAAAATTTAATATTCATATTATGCACAATTTTATTTATCTAAAATACACATCAACATCAATATAATCCATACAATATGAGCAATTAGTTCTACGATTAAATTTCACCCTTATTTATCAATATAATACATTCATTTCTACTTAACAAATTGGCTAGTATAACATGGTATTCTCATATTAACAAGATTTTAGAAATTTAATGCATGGTGTCACATTTTTCTTTTCTTTTATTATGACCTCATTAAACTTAGATTAATCAACATGCGTTCAAAAATCTATTTATAATCTAAAAGAATTTAAAGCTACACATAATCATGATTTCATGGCATAATTTTACTCAAGAAAACTACTAGAAATTAAAGAAACACACACCTCTTGATGCAACTTGCAACGGAAACTCCCAGAAATCTCCAAGCCTCCTCCTTCAAGACTAGAACTCCAAAGTCAAGAGTGAAAATTTAGAAATGGAAAAAATGAAAGCTCCCTTGAGCATTGGCCGGTCTTGGGGTTTCTTAACGGAAATAAGATATGGGGAGTTTCTGAAACTACCCACTCACTTCTAATAACTACCCATAACTCATAAGACCCATGAAAAATATCTTTTTTCCCCTCAAAAGATTGGCCGGCAAGGAGCATGTGTAGAACACGGGTTTTTGAAAGGCTTTTGTGTGTGCATATGAAATACACACCAAATTATTGGTATGTGTTACTAAATTTTATTTACATATGTTACTCCTTTTAATATAGATTTAATAAAACTAGTTTAAATTAATCGTAATAAAATTTTAGTGCATAATTCATTAATTCTATATAAATACAACAACATAATCAGCATGTGCATAAAAAGGGAAACACGTGTAAAGCACGTGTGGCCAAAATATTCAAAAAAATATTTTGCGGCTGTTACAACACTCCCTCCTTAAAATAGTTCTATTCTCATAACTACGCTTAAAAGGATAAGAGAAGAAAAGAAAAAGAAACACACACAAAATACAAAGTTTAAACGAAAAGCTCGGGGAAGTCGTTCTTCATTAGTTCTTCTGATTCCCTGGTTGCTTCTTCGACTAGTTGGTTCCTCCACATCACTTTGACCATCTTGTTTCTCAAGACTTTCTCTTACCGATCCACGATTTCCACTGGTCGTTACTTATAGCTCAAGTTTAACTGTAACCCTTCCAGTACTTCAGACAATGTATGATTTGAATAGTACGAATACTTGAAAACATTGTGCACTTAGGCTAGTTCTTCGGGTAATTTCAATCAATGTGCGGTCTTGCCAATCCGCTTTGTTACTTTGTACAGTTTTATGTACCTTGGGGCAAGCTTTCCTCCCTTTCCAAACCGGATCACTCCCTTCGTCGGAGATACCTTCATGAAGTCAAAATCCCCTTCTTCATACTCCAAGTCCCTTATCTGATTATCTGCATAGCTCTTCTGCTTGCTTTGTGCCTTGACCAGCCTCTTCCAGATCAACTTAATTTTCTCTGAAGTTTGTTGCACTATTTTTGGTCCGTACATTTACCTTTCTCCCACTTCATACCGACTTTCTTCACTTTCTTCCATGTAGAGCTTCATATGGGGCCATGACAATGCTAGACTGAAAGCTGTTATTTTATACTAACTCTACTAAGCTAAGTGCATTTTCCAGTTTTCACCGAAATCCAATATACAACATCTCAACATATCTTCCAATACACGATTTACTCTCTTAGTCTGCCCATCTGTTTGAGGATGGAAGGCAGTACTGAAATCAGTCTTGGTTCTCATAGCCGCCTGAAAACCCCTCCAAAAATGTGACGCGAACCGTGCATCTCGATCTGAAACTATAGATACGGGAATTCCATGTAATTTTCCTATCTCCCCGATGTACAATTCTGTCAACTTCTCCATCGACCAAGTGATCTTCATCGCCAAGAAATGAGCAGATTTGGTTAATCGATCCACTATAACCTATATCGCATCATTTTCCTGGGGACTTCTAGCCAAACCTGTGATGACAATTATACTGATGTTCTCCCCTATTTTTTCTAAAAAATAAAGGTGTTATTTTTTTTTCTATTTTTGTAGAAGTAAAAAATTAATGATATTTTTTCCTATTTTTTGTAGAAATAAAAATTTAACATTATTCAATGTTTCTTTTTACGCTAAAATCAATGTTTTAATCTTTTTATAATTACATTGTAGGGGACAATTTTATTGTTTAGCTTTAATTCTTTAAAGAACAATGCAATGCAATACAATCAGCTATTCAACGGTTTTTTTTTTTTCTTTTCAAAAAACTTTTGTATTCGATTCAATAGTATCAAGGTGGCTAGCTGTCTACATGTGTCATGTGAGAATAAATCCTTATCATCCAACTATTGCTACACGTGTTCTCACCATGTTCACTAATGATCTTATGATTTTGCTTGGTATTATTCTGACTAAATATCTTGATTTATTTAAGAAAATTATTTTTCTTATTTTGTTTGTTGAGGGAGAGATATATCATGGCTCAGGAAAACATGAAAAGAAGGGCTTTGTTGAGGATGTCGTCAAAGTCAAAAATATATATATATTTTTTAAATTAATCTTATTTAACATATCTGAATGGGTCAAATGTTTTAAAATTTTCCCTACTTTTTCTAAAAATTAAAGGTGTTAATTTTTTTTCATATTCATGTAAAAATAAAAAATAATGATACTTTTTCCTATTTTTTGTAAAAATAAAATTTTAACATTATTCAATGTTTCTTTTTACAATAAAATCAAAGTTATAATCTTTTTAAAGTTACATTGTAGGGAACAATTTTATTGTTTAGCTTTAATTCTTGAAAGAACAATGCAATGCAATACAATAATCTATTCAAAAAAATAAAATAAAATAAAATAAAAATAAAAATTACATGGTTAATTTAGAATCCCGATGAAGCAGCTTCCATCCACCATCCCCGCCTCCTCCTCCACCACCCCCTAACATTCTTCCGACATCTCCTTCCCTACTCCATCTTCCCCTCACTCACGCTCAGACCACCTCACCCCATCCTCCATTTTCACCTTCTCAACTTGTACCTACAAGACGACGCTATACTGAACCGCTTTCGGACCACCCAGCGCCACCGTCGACGCTATACTGAACCTCTTTCGGACCACCGGCTCCATTCCCCTATGCTCTCGGAGGTGGAATCGAGTGGGTGCGGGCCCAATGAGAGGGCCCGCCACACTGCAACCATCCCTACACCCCCCAACCTCTGATGCTCCCCCTCCTCCTCCTCATCCTCATACTTCACAACCGCCGCCGGCTGCACCACAAGACCATACCTCAGACCCTAACCTATGAATATCCCAACTGAAGGAGAAGCTCCTAGGCTCAGACGTGCACTCACCCCTCCGCGGGCACACCGAAGTGCACTTAATCGGCAGGGGGGAGAGGCGTAGATCATCATCGCCTTCAAGAGGAGCTGGTCTCTAGGGGACGGGCCCACAAAGGGGGTCCTCCTACTAGCCACTAGGGCGTAAAAGAACCCCTCCCACGTTCTAGCATCACGCTCAGAGATCACAGTATGATCATCGATATCACACAGGGACGCAACACAGGAACAACCATAGAGAAAGCTATTACAGAGAAAGGGTCTACCGTAGCGAAGCTCACCATCCCCACCTCTACAGAGAGCAACACCTACATTCAAGACAGAAAAACCATGACAACCAATGCCACTCAGCCACTCCACCACAATCGAGATCTCTCACGCACAACCACAATCATCCAGGTACTACCATGCCCCCAACGAAAACCATCAACAAACACCACAACCCTCCAACTGCATCTTCTTCACACAACCCTCACCAGTAACCACCAAAGGAGGAGGTCCACGTCCCTCCCAAGGCTGTCGTTGTATGGGCCCAACAGGGGGTCCAAACAATGAACCTAAAGAGGGTGAGGAATAGGCTCCGATTGGAGATTTGTCGAAGAGGTGGCAAGAAGTATCCCACAAAGAAAAAAGAAAATCCAACTCCCCAACTCCAATCCCACAGGATAACAGGAAAAAACAAAGAAAAGGAAAAAAACCCGATGTCATGCTTCAACTGTGGAGAGCTGGGACATTACCGGACAGAATGCACCAAAGAAGTGAGGTGCCTGAGATGTATGAAGTAGGGTCACATGTCTTACAACTGCACAAACGTCATCGACTCCAACAACGACGATGAACGGCAGGTGTGCAGAGGCAGATCGCCTGACAACCCAGCGACGATTAGACTCACAAACAGTCTCGTCACAATCAAGAATAAGGAAAAATAGCTAAGCCAGTAGGGCGCAGTGGCACGAGTAAGATCAGGACGGCCATCGGAGTCCCATCTTCTTCAAGCACTAAATTCTAGGTGGTCAATGAGGACTCATAGAGATTGGGTGGTTAAGAGAATGTGTCACCTACAGTTTCTGATCTCCTTCCCTTCGTCGGAAAAGATGTTAGAGGTCACCGGAATGGCTATGGTGGACTTTGGGCACTTCAAGATGGAGTTTAAAGCATGGTCACCAAGCTTTGAAGCTGAACAGCCACAGGGCGACAGATATTGGATTTGGACACATAACGTACCACTACACTTTTGGAGAAAGGAGGCTCTGCAAGAGATTGTCTCCGACTTCGGTTCGGTGGAAGAAATTGACGAGAAGACCATTAGCCGCTCGAAGATCGTATCGGCTAGGATACTGATCAGGAGCAGTGACTTCTCCTTAATGCCAAGATTTGCAGAAGTATTCTACTATGAAGAGTCATATCTCATCCGGTTTGTGCTCGACAAACGCGCAGAAATAGAGACAGAGCTCCTTCCCATCACGTCTCCCACACCTCCACCCTCTCTTAGAGATGGCTGCTCTTACAAACAGGTAGCCTCATTGGAGTAGGATCTCACCATAGACGGGACCCACGAAGTGGATCGTGCTCACCGAGAACTGATCAAGGCGGCTAGAAGGATGGAGGTTCGCCGGGAGCCTACGGCGGAGGGATCAGATCGTCAAGGTTTAGGGCAGGACCCCGTTGGTCGAGAACAGAGCTTGACCAAGGGATCCAATGGCCAGGATGGAAGATCGATGGTACCATCTCCAGATTTGGTTAACTTTACAGAGTCAGAGGCAAGACTGAAAAGGGGGGCAGCAGGTCTCTCAAAGTGGCAAACAACCTCTGCAAGTTGGTGAGGAGAAGCGAAGAGCGGAACAGAGAAGAGATCCATAGCATGCAGACCCTAAAAATGGGAAAAACCCACTCCATTACGACATTCAAAGTACCTCTCTAAAAAGGAAAAAGGTACAAGCTTTGGGGCAGGAGTTGATAGAGGCAGGTAGTTGTAAGGGGAAGACGACGAGCGAAGCGTCGCTTTTGACCAAGGAGTTGGTCCCAAAGCAAATTTTGGCACCAAAAGAGCAAAAGTGGAGTGCTCTGGGTCGAGAGCAGGAAAAGGCAGGGTGTATTTTGGGGAAGACGATGAAAAAACAGGTGCTCGTAGGTATGGGAGAGGTTTCAATAGAGAACAAAACAAAAAGGGAGGTTGATGCTCAGGAAAAGAGGAAGCACCATTTGGGGAAGGAGATAGGCGATAACGACAAGGAAGCTTCGGGAGGTAAAGAGAAATTGGCATCAAGCGAAACTTTCAACGCCTCGATCCCAGTTCCCAGCGCTGCGATCGCAGTGCAAGCTACTCATAAGGAACCACATGGCGATGGATTCAGAGTGAGAGACATACTGCACCAGAAGGACAACATACCTTATCGTGAGCCACAGGCAGAGCGCGCTTCGAATGCGCTGGATTTTTCGAGTAGGTCCAAGCCCATGAGCTCGCTTTTAATTGAAGGGGGAGTGAGCGTGGGAGATTTGAAATATTTATATGGGCCCAAAGAGGGGCCCATCCAAGGAGTAGGTGAATTAGTAATATTTAGTGGGCGCAAATGAGTGTGTCCCAAACTCACCTCTTCACTTTTATGAAGATGACCGAGAGGATAGGCTTAATCTAGAGGATGACTATGTTTGCTCTGAGGGAGAGTCGGTGGACTCTGAAGAGTGGCTAAAGAGCTCTCGGGTTTATCACCAGATGTGGTACCTTGCACATTCTCCCCAACTCAAGCAACAGTTACAGGCTCGTCTCAAGGAGGTACAGGTCTCAGGGTTCACAAGAGGGCTAGTGAGGAGTCCTTAGACAACTATCTGGAGATCGCTGCAGTCGTTAAAGCGGCTAAGACAAGTGTCGGAGGTACGGGCTCTTTCTTAGCCTCAGTTTTTAATTTCATGATTGATACTGAGATTTTTTATCGAGCCGAAATCTGTGGTCTTACGGTTAACGATATTGATAGGAATGCCCTCCTTCTTAATCAAATTAGAGGGTGGGAGACCGATAGGGTAATTCTTAATTTGAACTCGAATGCCAAAATGAGTCACGTTCCCCCTCCTAACTGTAATTAATGGAGGTCCTATTCTGGAATGTTAGAGGCCTCGGGGGGTGGGGCAAGCGAGAGATGGTTAAGGAAGTCGTGGCCAGGTCTAAGGCTAACATTGTGAGTCTCCAAGAAACCAAACTAACTCACATGTCTAGCCTTAGTAGAGTAGGGGGTAGCCGAATCTCTGAATGGAGGATGTCCCCTTCAGTTGGGGCGTCTGGGGGCATCGCCCTAGGTTTTAACCCCAGCATCTTATGTTGCTTGGACGAGCTCCACGGGAAATTTACTTTATCGGTTTTGCTATAGCGTAGATCCAACAGGTGGATTCAATCAGTTACGGTGGTCTACGGACCGCACACATCTGCCGCTAGAATAGCATTCTGAACGGAACTTAGAACTATCCAACCACACTGGCCACACCCTTGGGTGGTGGGGGACGATTTTAACATCATAAGGTTTGCCTCAGAACACAGAGGAAGAGGGTCTAGTGACCTAGACAGGGAAGCGTTTAACGAGGTCATCACAGACCTGGAATTGGTTGACATTCCCATCTTGGACAGACTTTTCACCTGGTCAAACATATAAGCGATGCCCATTCTAGCTAAGTTAAATAAGATCTTGGTCTCCACGGACTGGAGACCAAATTCCCATTGTCTTCAGCAAAATTACTTCCTAAACCAACCTCGGAACACGTACCTATTTTCTTATCTTTTGGGGAGGAACAACCCAGAAGGCCGTCAAAATTTCGGTTTGAGAAAGCTTGGTTAGAAATCCAAGGCTTCCACCATATGGTCAACGAGAGTTGGTCCCGCCCGACCAAGGGTACTGAGGCATCCGCTATATGGTGTAAAAAGATTTTCCATCTCAGGGGCAAACTTAGGAAGTGGAACCGGACCAGATTTGTGCTGATATGGAGAGCAAAGGAATCCCTTCTTGAAGGAATTGAGGAACTCGAGAAGGCGGAAGAATCTAGGGATCTACTACATGAAGAGCGGAATCGATTGCTCCAACTTAGACAGGAAATTGACCAGCTCCATAGGCTTGAGGAAATTAGATGGCAACAATGGTCTAGAATTTTGTGGCTCAAAGAGGGAGACGCGAACACAGCATTCTTCCACCGAGTTGCCAGCGCCCGGCGTAGATCGAACCTCATTCACTCAATTAACTCGGATTCTGGACTGGTACAAGGCGACGTTGCTATTAACCTGGCTTTCCAGTCCCACTTCAAGCACCTCTTTGGGCACAAAGCGGAACTGAGAGTCCCTCTCCAACAAGATTTCTGGCAAGACCTAGCAGGTACCTCAGACCCTAAGTTGCAATCCCTCGAAGTGCCCTTCACTGAGAAGGAGGTCTGGAAGGGAGTCTAACAACTTGGTAAAGATAAAGCTCCAGGTCCAGATGGTTTCTCGATTCTGTTCTATAAGATATTCTGGGAGAAAATCAAAGGTGACCTGCTGAAGCTGTTCGAAGACTTCTACGAGCATAAACTCAAATTAGGGAGATTCAACTATGCGGAGGTGGTGCTGATTCCTAAGAAAGAAGACTCACGCCAAGTTGGAGACTTTCGTCCAATAATTCTTCTTAACTGCTCCGTTAAGATCATTACCAAGACTCTCGCTAACAGACTAGGAGAGGTAATGGACAGCCTCATTAGCCAGGACCAGATGGGCTTCATTAAGGAAAGATGTATTCAGGATAGTATAGCTACGGTTGAAGAGACTATTCATCAATACCACGCTTCGAACGCTAAGAGCTACCTCCTGAAGCTGGATTTTGAGAAAGCCTATGACTTTGTGGAATGAGACTGTTTGTTGGAAGCTCTTGCTGGACGGGGGTTCGAGGACAGATGGATTAGATGGATCCACACTTGTCTTACCACCAGCAGGACAACTATCTTGGTAAATGGGATTTCGGGCCACCCATTCACTTACAAACAGGGACTCAGACAAGGAGATCCGCTATCACCCCTTCTCTTTACCATCGTCGCAGACGTTCTAAGATCCATGATGACCAAGTGCAGTTTAGTAGGTTGGATTGTACCAGTGGCTAAGGGAAGCAACCGGCAAGGATGCTCTATACTCCAATATGCAGATGACATGCTCCTATTTGGCAATGGGAGCTTAGGAGAAACGACCGTCTTTAAAGGAATCCTGTACTGCTTTGAAGCTTGGTCGGGGGTCAGAGTTAATTTCCACAAAAGTGCTCTCATTCCCATTGCTCTGACCCCAGAATAGGTGCTGGATCATGCCACAATCCTCAATTGCCCCATTGAGAGTTTCCCCATCCAATACCTTGGATTGTCGCTAAGACCCGGGAAACTCAAAAAGGCGGATTGGCTACCTATCATTGACCGGGTTGAGAAATGGCTTGCAGGCTGGAAATGAAAAGCCCTTTCTTTGGGAGGGAGAGTCACGCTAATTAATGCAGTCCTCACAAACCTTCCTACCTATTATCTCTCTTTCTTTGAAATGCCGCGATGGGTAATCCAAAGATTTGACCGAACTAGGAAACGTATCCTATGGAAAGGGGCAGACCCGGAACGAGGAGGATATCACCTCATTAGATGGGAGAAGACATGCATGAAAAAGATTCATGGAGGCCTAGGAATTATTGATCTTCGAGACATGAATCTGGCACTACTGGGTAAGTGGTGGTGGAAAGTATTCCACCCTAATGGAGAATGGTGGCAACAGTTTGTTCAGGGATAGATGCATGGGAACGACACGAGAAATTTGGGCTTCAGGATATGCCTACGGGTATCCTGGTTCTGGAAAGGTTTCACTAAGGCAAACGAACCCTTCCAGTGCTGTGCCAAATCAGCCATCGAAAACGGAAGACCAGATTTTGGTAGGATAAGTGGTGTGCTGATCAAACACTCAGATCCCTGTTCCCCGACCTATATGAGCAGGCGACACAACCACACTGCACGGGGGGCAGTAGCCTAGAAAAGAGGAGGGTGGAATCCATCTTTTAAACAACCGGTCAACCTAGAATCCCAGTTCAGATTAACGGAACTTCAGGCCTACATCACCAACACAGGAATTGCCTGCTCCTGGGGCCCGATAAGAAAACCTGGGGATTGGAGAAGAACGACAAGTTCACGGTTCGCTTCATGCATAATCGCATCCATTATAGATAATGTTCACCAAAGTGGTCTGCCGTTATTTGGAAGACGAAAGCACCGCTAAAAATCAATGTTTTCCTAGGGTTGGTACTAAATGATGCGACCCTGACTAGAGAAAAACTCGCTAAGTGCCAACTGTATGTGGACTCTCAATGCGGGTTCTGTCATGCTACAATGGAGACTAGAGACCATCTTTTTCTTCAGTGCCCTAGGAGCAAAGCAGTTATCGTAGAGGTACTCAGCGCCTTAGAGACATCTCAATACCCTACTACATATAAGGACCTATGGGTAGGACCTAAGTTCGTGACGGAGAGGGGTGCTATGAGAGAAACGTGGTATATCGCTATCGCCGCAATAACCTGGGTTCTCTGGCTAGACAGAAATAATCTTTACTTTCATAGAATTTGCAATAGTATTTCTGGCAATTTGACTCATATTATGCATCTTATTTTATTTTGGGCTAATATGGCAGCAGCAGGTCTCAGGGGAAAAAGGATTATATTTTTGTATTGTTCGCACCATGTTCAGTAATGATCATATAATTTTGTTTCGTATTGTTCTGACTAAATATTTTGATTTATTTAAGAAAATTATATTTCTTATTTTGTTTGTTGTGTGTGAGAGAGATGATCCATGGCTAAGGAAAGCATGAAAAGAAGGGATGTCACCAAAGTCAGAAGGTTGAATTTAAAATTAAATATCTTAATTAAGGTGGGTTGTGATTTATATATGTCGGTTTGTGGTTTAGTTATCTAGAGTTCACAACTGAATGGTACTATTTGTTGATGCGAAATCTTGGTAGAACAATACAATGCAATACAATAAGCTATTCGACATGTTCATTTTTTTTTCAAAAAACTATTGTATTGGCAATCAATAGTAGCTCGGTGACTAGCTGTCTACATGTGTCATGTGAGAATAGATCCTTATCACCCAAGAATTGTTCCACATGTAAATCATCCTAGAGGGATGAATAGAATGATTGTACAAAATTAAAAATTAATAAAATAAAGTATAAAGTAAGTAAAAGAGTTAAGAGCAGCAAACACAAATGACGCAGCGATATAACGTAATTCGACCTCCAAGTCTACGTCCATACCACCTACTTGTAGCAATTCTCCGCCACAAGTGTTCCACTATATTTAAAACCCTTTGTACAGTGATTCTCGAATTCAGGCCGAGAAACCTATTACACCCACAGGACTTCCAATACAAGTCTCGTCAATCTCACCGAAGTGGAAAAGAAAGAAAAACCAAAACTCAAGATCGTTAATGATCCTGACTGAAGAATACAGAAAAAGTATCACTCACACTCGGATTAATTATCGAAATATTAGTTCAGAATATTTTTTCAGAAGTATTAGGGTTAAAAACACACAGTGGATTCGTCCAATATAAGTAGACGGGGTGTATCGATAAAAAATGGAAACGATACTTTTCAAGAATACACACAGCGCAAAGTGCGGTCGACCGGCATATTGGTGCGGTGGACCGTTCAGCTCTCTGACGTAAAGTAGAGATGTGAAAGGTCGACCGCTTCTCAAACAACTCCAGATTGCGGTCGACCGTCATGAAGTACTGTAGACCGGTATCGCGCTGTATATTCCGAACCCACTCTGTTTTCTTTCCATAAACTAATCAATCTTTAATCAATCTTATACAATTAAAATCTCACGAAAATAGAAAAAAAAATTCAGCTCTTGATATCTTCCTCTTTTGCTTGTAGACCAATTAATCAAGAACTCTTTTTGAATATCTTTGTCTTTTGCTTGTGTTTGCTATCTATCTTTATTACTTTCCTTGTTTGAATATTCCTGAATCTCTCTTGGATCTCTTGTTGATATTTGTTGATATTACTCTCCTTATTTGATCCTGAAAATCTGAACAACTAACTTTAAACTTATTTGTATTAATGAGCACGTTTTGTGCACACCAAACTAAGAGTCAACAATCTCCCCCTTTTGGTGTGAACAAAACATGCTAGATAGTTTGAAAATTAAAATAGGCCACATAAATACTCCCTATGAGTTTAGTATATCATGTAACACAGTATTTCATAAGTAAGAGCTTTTAAGAGAAATGTAAATGCTCCCCCTTAATTCAATGCCACCTGTTATACGGAACTATAACATATATGATTAGTGTAAAACTTTTGAAAACATATTGGTAGTTGAAAACATTCATAGAATCATTGTTAAGCATGAGAAAACATTTCATGAATACTTTGAAAACATATTTGTAGTTGAAAACATTCATAGAATCATTGTAAAGCATGTGAAAATATTTCATGAATACTTTAGACTTTATTTGAAAACAATTCAAACATTCCAAAAGAAATTCTCCCCCTTTTTTGGAACACACAAAGAGGGATTAAGTAGAAGAAAAGTGAATAAGATATTCCATTTAAAGCACGTTAAAACAATATTCTAGTAAAAGCACGGAAAAAAAACTCATTAATCAAAATAGATAGGAGGGATAAAGTTTGAAAAGAACGAAGTGTTACTGTAAAAGAGTGGAAGAGAATCTTCTTACATGATATCATTGATAGCGAGACTCTTTGCTATACGTTGAGAGCTCTTCATAATTGTCACGCCCCGCTTCCCAAAAAGAATATGGAATACGGATACGCGACTCAACCCAGCGAATGATTTGCATCATCCATAACCTATTCAGAATCTTTACAACAAATATCAGAATAATCAGAGTCGGAAGCCAAAAGAATCATCCTCACACAGACATGTATATGTCAAAACAAAACAAAGTGCCAACAGAATTTAATTGAAAACCAATAATATAATAGTCTCAAATAAACAGAACCGAACAAGTTAGTATCCTGGGTCACATCGCCCAAATACAAATAAAATCCATATACTCAAATAAATTGTTCAAATTAAGTAACAATAAGATAATAATAGCAAAAGAAGTCCAGTACTAATATTTCATTTCTCCAATATCATCGCGCAAACGACCATCCTGATCTGCAATTAATAAATTGCAGGAGAAGGAAAAATAAAACATGTACACGTCAATGCAAGTTACGGGCCGCTTGTATAGTTTTTATAAACAAGTATGAAACGGTATATAAAACTCATCAATAAAATCTACCAAAATTTTGGGTAATTCCTAATTAAGTGTAGAAGTATTGACCAAAGTTTCAGATCAAAATAATATGTTTAGCACTGGTATCAAAATAGTTTAGTCATCGAAATCATCAAGAAACGAAATCTGGAAATGAAATACACCTCTGTAGTAAAACAATCATATCTCACACATACAAAAACGAAATCGATCAAGGTTAGAGAGTTTGGAAAGAATACAGATTTCTCTAAAAAATCATGTTTAATACTGAAGTTAATATACTGACCTTAATATGGTCTAAGATAGTAATCAAAACTGATCATCGACAAAGTACAAATTTCCTCTTAATAATAAATCAACATATAACATATGAAACTCGTCCCAAACACAACCAAACATGTAATAAAGTCTATTAAGTGTCCAAACATCATGAAATAGGATATATAGCATGTCCACAACAAGCATATCACATGGATCCAAACAAACACACGATTTCTCATAATTATTCCATAAATATGAACACATCAAGAACGGTCAAAATCTAAGTTGTTTCATGTCAATTTGTGTCGTGAGACAACTTTGGTCAAAAGCATTATAGGGAAAATACTCATCAAACATACATCACACACGAGTTATCTCCAGATGCCACCTACACTACAAGCAGAATTTATGACTTGTATCATATAAAGAAATTGAGTACAAGTTACTTGCCTTAACCGAAGACGAAACGAATGCCAAGAATAATGGGAACGGATCCCGACAATGAACAAAAACCACGAACAAAGATCACGAACCAAGAAATCTGCACGTGCACAACCAACAAGAGAGGGAGAGAGATCGGAGGGGCGGTGGCGGCACTGGCTGAGTGCTGGCATCACTGTTGCTGCTTTTGTTGATGCTGGGTGCACCGAATAGAGACAGCGAGAGGGAGAAAATGATAGAGAGATGGATCTCGGCTTGGGGGGGGATGTGATCGGCGATGAGGGGATGGTAGGCAATGGGTGCAAGAACGATCGGGGGTGGAGTAATGGGGTCATGGCTATCGGGTGGTAATGGGTTCGAGGTTGAAGGTCGGCTGCAGGAGGAAGGGAATGAGGTGGGGAAGGTTTCGGTAGGGTTAGGGTTGCACAGTCGGGGTAGGGTTAAGGTTTTTGGTTTTGGTGGCCGGGTTGTAGTAGGGGAGAGAAAGAGAGGTAGTTTAGTCTATATAGGAGATGATTAGGGTTTGTAGTTGGATTGTGGGTAATTGGGTATTGGGTTACTGAGCTTATTAGGAGCAGTAGTTTGAGATGGTTAAAAGGATTAATAGGATTGGCAATCAATAGGATTTAGAGATAATCATGAGGATCTAGGATTTAAATTACAAAATAGGATAAACAAAAATGGGTGAGGCAAATGAAACCACGAGCATCCAAAACACGAGCAAAGGAATAGAACATGAATCCAATAAAAAGAAAAACAACAATTGACAAAGAAGGAAGCAAAAAGACGAACAATCAAACATAAAGAGCTCAAAATGAAATAAAATTTATATATATTGAAAAGAACTCCAATATACGGTCCAAAATACAAGAAGAGTATAAATACTCAAGAAAGAAGAAAAATACACCAAGAATACGAAAAACGAAAAACAGGGATTACAATCCTACCCACCTAACAAAAAGAATTTCGTCCTCAAAATTTAAAAAGAAGATACATAGGGTAACCCCAAAAGAAAAAGAAAGAAAACAAAGCAAAGCAAAACAAAACAAGCACTACTCAAACAAATGAGGAAACTTCTGCTATCTCCTCCTCCAGCTCCCAAGTTGACTCACTAGGCAAGTGAGGATTCCAAGAAACACGAACCAGATTGATGACCTTGTTCTTAAGAACTTTCTCCCACTGATCCACAATAACAACTAGTAGAATCTCACAAGTCAAATCCGACCGCATGGTCAACTCAGAGTAGTCGATCACGTGACTCTCATCGCAGATATATCTCCTGAGTTGTGAGATATGGAAAACATCGTGCACTCCTGATAATGCTGGCTGCAAAGCGAGACGATAAGCCACACTGCCCACTCGCTCCAAAATCTCAAACGGTCCAATAAACTTAGGGCTAAGCTTGCCCCCACCACTAAACTGAATGACACCGCGCCATGGCGATACCGTAAGGAAAATATGGTCACCAACAACAAACTCCAAAGCCCTCCGATGGACATCAGCCCACCGCCTCTGCCTATCCTGAGCTGCCTGAAGATGCTTCCTGATCTGAGTCGCAGCATCAACTGTCTTAGTGATCAACTCCGGACCCAACAACTTCCTCTCACCAATATCATCCCAGCACACTGGTGATCTGCATTTTCGCTCATAAAGTGCATCGAATGGAGCAGCTTTAAGATTGGCCTGAAAGATGTTATTGTAAGAGAACTCTGTGAGATGCAAATGGTCCTCCCAAGATCTACCGAACTGCAACATACAGGATTACAACATGTCCTGAAGGATCTGAATAGTCCGCTCTGACTGTCCATCAGTCTGGGGATGAAAAGCTGTACTGTACTTCAACTTACTCCCCAAACTAGCCTGAAGACTCTCCCAGAACTGAGATCTGAATCTCGTATCCCTGTCGGATACAATACTGACTAGAACCCTATGAAGCCTGACAATCTCTTGCATGTACCGCTTAGCAAGGCTCTCAGTAGACTGACCGACACGAAAGGGAATGAAGTGAGTACTCTTCATCAAACGGTCGACAATCACTCAAACAACATTATGACCCTTAGGACTCCTCGGCAAAGCGGTCACAAAATCCATGGTGATATGTTCCCACTTCCACTCCAGAATAGGAAACGTTTGAAGAAGTCCAGCGGTTCTCTGATGCTTTGCCTTAACCTGCTGACAGATCAAACACTGAGCAACAAACCGAGCTACAGCCCTTTTCATACCATGCCACCAAAAATTAAGCTTCAAATCTCGATACATCTTAGTACCGCCAGGATGGATAGAATACAATGACTGATGAGCTTCCTCAAGCAACCTCTGACGAAATTCACCCTTAGGGACACACAATCGGGAACCAAAATGATACGAACCATCGACATGAATAACCATGTCCATTCTGGACCCAGACTCAACCTCAGCTCAAAAATCCTACAACTGCGCATCACCAGCATGAGCCTCTTTGATCCGATCAACAAGAGAAGACTGAAGCTGGAGAGCAAGACAATACCGACCAGAACTTGGCAACAAAACCTCCAGATCCAACCTTTGCATCTACTCAATGAGAACACTCTGCTGAGTAAGAAACATAACTGCTCAATGCATCTGGCACCAAGTTTACTTTACCAGGATGGTATTGCAAACTGATGTCATAATCAGTCATAAGCTCCAACCATCGCCTTTGCCTCATGTTTAATTCCTTCTGGGTGAAAACATACTTGAGACTTTTGTGGTCTGTAAAGATCTCCACTCGGTCTCCAAGTAAATAATGTCTCCACAGCTTCAAAGCATAGATCACTGCCCCTAACTCCAAGTCATGAG
The DNA here is from genome assembly GCA_017893485.1 of Hemerocallis citrina. Lineage (NCBI taxonomy): Eukaryota > Viridiplantae > Streptophyta > Magnoliopsida > Asparagales > Asphodelaceae > Hemerocallis > Hemerocallis citrina. The sequence continues at coordinate 292,479,140 of CM030361.1, forward strand.
TAGGACAATTCTTTTCATTCAGCCTCAACTGCCTCGATGCATACGCAACGACACAGCCCTTCTGCATAAGAATTGCTCCAAGACCCTTACCTGAAGCATCACAGTGAATTACAAATCCACCTGAACCATCTGGAATAGTCAACACAGGTGCTGACATCAGTATTTTCTTCAACTTAACAAAAACTTCATTGCACTCATCAGACCAACCAAACTTCTGATCCTTTCCTGTCAGTTTAGTTAACAGCCCTGCAATCTTCGAAAAATCTTGGACAAATTTTTGATAATAGCCACCGAGACCAAGAAAACTCTGCACTTCGGAAACCGACTTAGGAATAGGCTAATCCTTTACAGAAACAATCTTAGAAGGATCTATAGAAACACCATCGCCAGAAATGATGTGCCCCAAGAAAGAAACCCTGTCGAGCCAAAACTCGTACTTGCTAATTTTCCCATAGAGGTGATTCTCTCTCAAAGTCTGCAGAACCACCCTAAGATGCTCAACATGATCTTCACGATTTCGAGAATACACCAAAATATCATCAATGAAGTCCACCACAAATCTATCCAAAAACTGAGAGAAAACCCGGTTCATAAGACTCATGAATACAGCTGGCACATTAGTGACCCCGAACGGCATCACAAGATACTCATAGTGCCCGTATCTAGTCCTGAATGCAGTTTTCTGTATATCTGCAGCCTTCACCTTGACTTGGTGATATCCAGAACGAAGATCCAACTTTGAGAAAACAGTAGCTCTACACAACTGGTCAAACAAATCATCGATCCTGGGCAAAGGATACCGGTTCTTCACAGTACCACTGTTCAGTTCCCGATAATCAATGCACAGATGACGACTACCATCCATTTTGTTGACAAAAAGGACCAGAGCACTCCAAGGCGAAACATTTGGTCTGATGAAACCCAAATCAAGCAACTTCTGAATCTACACCTTAAGCTCTGCTAGCTCAACCATTGCCATCCTGTAGGGACTCTTCGATATCGGCACAGTACCAGGTTGAACATCAATACCAAAATCCACATCCCTATCAGGGGGTAAGGCAAGTAACTCTTATGGAAAAACATCCAAGAAATCCCGAACTATTAGAGGCGTAATCTCACAGCCTGAGTGCAACTCCTTTGCACAATCCACCTGTACAACTACAGTCTTTGCCCGACCAAGGAAAGACTCTCTGGCATGGAACTCAAATTCTGTTCAATCTGGAATTCTGAAAACAACCATCTTGGCACGAAAATCAATAATGGCATGGGCTTCACCCAACCAATCGATACCCAGAATGACGTCAAATCCTGAATTCCCAATTATAATCAGATTGGCTTTGCAATCTGCGTCCCCAATAACAACGGGACATTACCTGCACTCACGGGAACAAATGGAAAACCAACCACCAGTCAAAATGTTTCAAGCCTCAGACATGTTGCTGCAATCCAATTGATAGCGAGCGACAAATCGTGAGCATACAAGAAAATGGGTTGCCCCAGAATCAAAGAGAACATGAGAAAAAGAGCAAACAAGGTTGACACCTACGGAAACAAAGATAAGGAGAAAAGAAAAAGCAGACAATCAAGGGTGAGGGAAAAACAACGATGCAGAAAGATAACAGAAAGAAATAAAGCAAGACCAAAAGAAAACAAGAAATGAACAAAAAGGGAAAGCAACAAAACAACAAAAGAAAAATATACCTGCCACAAATCCTTCAGCTGTCTCAGCATCCATAGCAGTCAAGTTGAAGGCCTGACCTCTCCTCGGACCAATGGCCCTCTGACCGGCAATCTGTCGTTAAGGAGGAAGCAGTGGCCTAACTAGACCATGAGCGGGAGCTTCCTGCTAGACAGGACCCCTGGCTGGAAGAGCCACAAGCTGCTGCAGGCAATCTCGCACAGAATGATCGGTAGCACCACACCTAAAGCATCGGCGAGAGGAACGGAAACAGTTCTTATGCTCATGCCCAGAGATCTGGCAAAAGTTGTAAAAACCACCCCTCGAAAAACGAACAGAAGGATACGGAGCTGCCCTGACAGGATGGGCATGCATAGGCCTCCGAACAGGACCAATAGAAGGCCTAGCAACAGCAGTGGGAACAATCTGCTGAGAAGAAGTCGAACCACCACGAGCCTACTCATGAGCTCGAGCTGCCTCAAGAGCTTCAACATATGTACGTAAACAGAGAGAGATAAGATGCCTTTTGATATTCTGTTCTAGCCCATTCGTGAATCTGCAAGCCCTATCCTCTTCCGTAGCCATAAGAACGGCAGTGAAGCGGCTAAGTCTAGTAAACTCAGTGGCATACTCATCTACAGACCTGGAATCCTGTTGCAAGAAGTCTCATGTTACAACATTGTTTGAACAATTATGTAACAAATTCCAAAATAGAATAATAACTTAACCTGTTGAAGGGTCAGGAACTGCTGCTCCATCTCAACTCGAGTACTACTGGAGAAGAATTTCTCCAAGAATCCCTGAGTGAAGGTAGCCCAAGCAATAGGCTTCTCAAGTCGCTCGGACTCGGCCATCCACCAGATATGAGCCAGATCCACCCTATCAGCCTCGGCAACACGTGCCGCTGATAGCAAGCGCTCAGTCCGAATCAACCACTGTTCAGCCTCCAAAGATATCTCAGTACCGGAAAAACGATCGGGATGTAGTCTTATGAAATCCGTGATTGTACCTGGGTGAGGCAGAAGAGCAGCCTGCATAGGCACAGCAGGAATCTGACTCCGAGAAGCTTCTAGAGCATCCATCACTAGATTGGTTCTGCTGCTGATTAATCAGTTGCTCGAGCACGGTAGTGACAGCCTCAATCAGATCAGGCTGTGACTGAGAAGAACCCCTACGAGCCATAGTCTGCACAAAAATCAAAATAGTCCGCATTCGGATCTGAGTTGGTAAAAATTTTATTTTGAATATATATGTTTGTGTGTGGTTGATGAAATGTTGTGCAAATCCCAGCACGAGCCAAGCTTGTCTAATATATTAGGCAACTAATATATTAGCCAAACTTGGTCTCTGATACCACTAAAAGCCTTGTCACACCCCGCTTCCCAAAAAGAAACGAAATACGGATACACGACTCAACCCAGCGAATGATTTGCATCATCTATAAGCTGTTCAGAATCTTTACAACAAATCTCAGAATAATCAGAGTCGGAAGCCAGAAGAATCATTCTCACATAGACATGTATATCACAGACATGTATATCTCAAAACAAAACAAAATACCAACAGAATTTAATTGAAAACTAATAATATAATAGCCTCAAATAAAAAGTACCGAACAAGTTAGTATCCTGGGTCACATCGCCCAAATACAAATAAAATCCATATACTCAAATATATTGTTCAAAATAAGCAATAAAAAGATAATAATAGCAAAAGAAGTCCAGTACTAATATTTCATTTCTCCAATACCATCGAGCAAACGACCATCCTGATCTGCAATCAATAAATTGCAGGAGAAGGAAAAAGAAAACAAGTACCCGTAAACGCAAGTTACGGGACGCTTGTAATGCAGGATACAAGTACAAAAAAAACTAACAAATCGAAATAATAGTAGAAACATATATAGCATGGTATAGCAGAATCAACTAGCATGGTATATAAGTGTCAAAATTCAAATAGCATGCAGACAGATATACAGATAGTATCAAATAATTGTGTCAAGTGATAGTGTCAGACAAATAACAGGTAATCAGATAATCATATAATCTGATAGCTAGATAGCAGATACAGATAACAGATTCAGGTTCAGATACAGATTCAGATTCAAATTCTTATAAGTCATGTATTAGCTACTAACTAGGTAGCACTTAATGTGCCATCCTTTTATCACATGGTTGCTAAATTCAAACAGTTACGTTTGTAGATTTCGTAGGGGATCATATAGGGCCGTGTACTCAGGGTTCAGACAGACAGATATCAGATAACTGATTAGACAAACAGATAGAACCTAGTGGTTCTCTTCTTCTTTACACCTTCCTATAGGAAGTAATGTAGATAGGGTACAGAATAACAGATAACAGATAATCATATGGGAAATACGGGCCCCCTTCTAAGTACACATTTCTATGATTTCCCACTACTAGATCTTTCCCATGTACCTCGGCTTGGTCATTTTATAATTATTATCAGACAAATATGCATGTGCATGAAACAGAGTAAATCTAGCATGATATAATGACCTAAAAGTTCAGAATAACAGATAAGCATGTATGTTGTGCTATCTAGATGATCTAAATAAATAGATAAACTAGACACAAATTAAAACCTCGCAAGTGTACGAATCGTTTGGAGAAGCGTAGTGACGAGCAAGGGTCGATCCCACAGAGATTGTAGTACTTAACTCACAAATCAATAAAATAGAAAATAGAATCTTAAAGTGTTGATCTAAAAGTCTAAGGAAATGAAAGGATAAAAATCTAAATTAAATAGCATCACAATTTGAGTCACGAATATCTATTAAAGTAGTTGGGCATTGATTTCCACCTATAGTCAGTAATGCTAAGTCGTATACTACTCCAATTACTCACGTTGTTCCTCTAAGGGCATGATATCTACTCCTTAAAGTTAATGTTTTCCTAGGCCAAGAATTATGCATAGTAACTACTTTAATTCGTTTCTTCCCTTAAGTATTTAGCATGGTATCTACTAAGTTGCACTTAAAGAAAACATAAGAACAATGGAAACGAACAAATACTTGAAGTTCTAGAAATTGGTATCAGATCTAGATCCTTCAAGTTGATTAAACCAAGAATCCCTAAAGATTCCCTTGTTACAAGATATGAACACGAGATACGGGTCGTCTCAATATGCTCATATAACAGATTCAGATCTATACTACACAAACTTAATAATCTCAGATTCAGACCAGTCGACTTGCTGTCACCTCAGTCGACTGCCCTTAGGACTCTGAACAAGTTTGGTTATTATAAATCTATTCCAATTCACTCAGGTTTAATCAATAAGTAATAGAGTAGTATTCAGAAGAATATAAGCATTACATAACTACGGTTTCAATCTACCCAACTATGAAATTAGTTCCACATAATAAAACTTTTATTGATCGATAAAATAGAATTCATGACTACAATAGAAATAAGACTCAAAGGAAGAATAGAAGAACACTGATTTGTATGGTGTTGAAATTGAGCCCAATCAGCAGTCGACTTGTTCTCCTTCTTGATGCTTGCTGTCGACGGTAAGTTCTTGTTGATGGATCCGGCCTCTCACTCCCGTCCCTTTCTCAATGCCTCTTGGTTGATATTTATAGAACACGGCTAGAGAATTAGGGTTTGCACTTTTCTTTTATAGAAAGGTCCTCTTCTTTTTATTTAATTCCTCCTTTTGATCTGCGTTTAATTTCTTTCTCTTTTCTTCGTTTCTTCCTTATCTACTTTGATTTGGATTTGGATGAGGAAGGATCTTTAAATATCTTATCTTCTGACTTTGCCGACGACCAGTCGACTGTCTTGGGAAGCAGTCGACTGTGCCGAGCCCCATGAAACTCTCTGTTCAGTCGCCTGTTAGAAGAATCAGTCGACTGATCTCTGCTTTTCCCTGTATATCATCCTCTCAGTCTGTATTAGTCTGGAATCTGCTTCGTTTTGCTGCTTTTGGTTGTTTCCTATGAAAAAGAGAAAAGAAGAGTAAAATACCACATATAAAGCATTTAAATGTCTAATTGCACTAAGATTATTGCTCCTAAATGTGAATATTATTGAGTCCATCAAATACCCCCAAACTTAGCTTTTGCTTGTCCTCAAGCAAAAAGTGAAATTATGAACAAGGGAAAAATAATAGTAGACTCAACCCATCACACCAAAAATTCTCATTATGCAAGCATCAAAATTTTGCAATCAAAATTATAAACAATTTGCAAGTAAAGTAAAACAAGTATACCCACTTTCTTCAGTGCAATTATTTAGTCATAATTCCTAAACCCAATCATATTTGTCATGCAATTAATTTTAATTATAGTATGCATCTACCTAATCTGTGATTATCCCTTTTCTCTACTACAAACCGAGTAGCAAACTAGAGTTTTTTTTTTCTTTTTTTTTTTTTTTTTTTTTTATGTTCCTTCTCTAAGTTGTCACTTGCCTTTTGACGCGAGTGCAAGACATTTGTGATGAATCCACCCGGTTACTCAACAAGTCACAAACTTTAAGTGCTTTGCATACTCATATTTCAAGTTGCCGTTTGACGTAAAGGTAAACATTGGTGATGAATACCCCTAGTTACTAAGCACTCAAAACATTGGAGTAGATTGACTTTATTCATATATATATTTTCTTTTTGTTTTTACTCTATTTACTTAAACTCTGTTTAGGACTAGATCAAAGGGAATAATCACTAGAAAAAGCATCACATTTGTTTTTTATGTATAATCGCATGACTCATATAATTTTGTAAGGCATTATGAAACTCAACAATCCTAAAGTAAATAAGTATCCTTACTCTTACTTTATAAGAAATTGTTTATCCTAAAAAAAAATCAAAAAACTTCAAATGTAACTAACTAATACCCCCAAACTTAGATGGAACATTGTCCTCAATGTTCGCACAAAATGTAAAGTATAGGCATGTGTTACCAACTAGTTTGAAGGAAAGAAAATAAAATAAAGAAATAAAGAAACGATAAAAAAAATAACTAGAGAGTGTAAGTACTCCCCTGAAAAATTGGGTTGCCTCCCAATAAGCGCTGTGTTTCCTGTCTTCAGCTAGACTCGATGAGTTGTGCAATGAATTGAGTGGCTCGCTGCTCACAACTCATCTTATTATAAGGTTTCCCCCCTCTGTCCATTCTCCTTGAACGTTTGATTTTTCTCCAACGCTCCATGTGGGGGAAACCTTTGCAACAATTTATGGACCGTACCATCTTGACATCAGTTTATCAGCAATGGTCCATCTTAATGCACCATTGTGCTCTTGTAAGACTCCCTGCAGCTTCTCTTCTTCCTGCATCCTTAGGTTAGCCACTGTCACAGGTAATGAATGGTTTTCCCCCAAATATTCATGCGTCAAAAGTTCAGGCAGCGGCTTCACCTCCACGTCTGGGGTCCTGGTAGCAGTCGGGACAGTCGACTTATCTCGTCCACCAGTCGACTGATCTGCAGAAACACAAGTATTATTAGACACGGATTTTCTAACACATGTGCAAACTTACCTGCATATGATTTTTCATTTCCAAGGGTAAGTATTTTCTCTGCACTCCTCCAATCATCATATTCCTGTTCAACTTGAGATAATTTTGGAGGGTGTGTAATTGTTGCTTGCGATGGATCAACACCATGTTCCTGAAATGTTTGGTCAAAAATTTCCTGATCATTGTGTGGTGCATCAAACATTTTGAACTCAATATCGTCCTCTAATGTTGTCACCAATTGAAGCTGTTCTTGTCCTCTAGGGTTTGGTATGGTTTGTGATGGGAGTTCTCCTGCCTTTCTTTCACTTAACTCCTTAGCAATTTGACCAATTTGAATCTCCAATTTTTGAATGGCCTGTCCTTGTTGATTGCTTGTTTGTTGTTGCTGTTGGAGTAATTGAAGAACGGTGGATTCGAAATCCAACTTCTTCTGTTCTTGCACTAGCTGATCAAACTCATTCCCAATCTGGATTTGCTGTGCATGCCCTTGTGCAAATTGGTTGCCTTGATGGTTTTGATTATTGCTCCATAGAAAATTTTGATGGTTTTGCCACCCTGGGTTATACATGTTTGAAAAAGTGTTGTTCTGGGGTGGGTACATTCCCTGTCCTATGTAGTTTGTGTGCTCCTGATCTGTGAAAGAAGACATGGGACATGTATTAGTTGTATGATCGGAATGAGAACAAATTGCACAAATTTCTTTTGGTTGGTTTTTTACGCCACCCAACGTTGAAATTGTATTCACAAGCATATCAATCTTTTTGTTCATAATCTCCATTTCTAATTGCATGCTATCATTGCTAGAAATTTCGTAGACTCCCTGTTTTTTCGAAATGCCTCTTCTTGTTGAGAATTGTTGTGAGTTCTCGCTGAGTTCTTCAAATAACTCGATGGCATCCTCACCACTTTTCCTCATTAAGATTCCATTGCAAGCTGAATCTACAATTGCTCTGTTAGTGTCATTTAAATCCTCATAAAATGCTTGTACCTGATCATCCTTAGGTATGTTGTGCATAGGACACTTGAGAAGCTTGTTCTTGAAGTCCTTCCATGCCTCGAAGAACAAATCGCCATCTTTTTGTTGGAAGAGTAGAATTTCCCTTTTTAGTAGTTTTGTTTTCTGGTCTGGAAAGAATTCTTTCAAGAATTTTGTTGCCAATTGCTCCCATGACTGAATTGATCCTGGTTCCAAAGAATTATACCACAATTTAGCATTAAGTTTTAAAGAAAATGGGAACAAGATTAACCTGATTTGTTCAGGGGTAAGCCCTTGGACGCTTTGTGTTCTGCAAAGATCAAAGAAATCTTGCAAATGTAGATGCGGATCCTCGTCTAGTCTGCCACTGAAGTGGGGAACCATACTGAGTAATTGAGGTGATAGATGCATATTCCCTGTGACATTAGGTTGAAAAGCTATGCAAGAAGGTTGCTCAATATTCTTTGGAATGAATTTGTCTTGCATTGGTACTCGATTTGGTGCTTTCTCCCCCATTGTTGCTTTTGGAAATATTCGTTGTACAGTCGACTGGTCCTTGGAGACAGTCGACTGGTCTGTCTCTGCAAAATATAACCTAAAAGAAAATATAAGCAAAGAAGAAGAAAAAAAATAAAATAAGATAAAGTAAAATAAAATAAAAAATAAAAAATAAAAAATAAAAAGAAAAAGATTTGTATTGATTTTGCAAGTTAAGATACTAAACAATCCCCGGCAACGGCGCCAAAAACTTGTTGTGCAATCTAGATGATCTAAATAAATAGATAAACTAGACACAAATTAAAACCTCGCAAGTGTACGAATCGTTTGGAGAAGCGTAGTGACGAGCAAGGGTCGATCCCACAGAGATTGTAGTACTTAACTCACTAATCAATAAAATAGAAAATAGATCTTAAAGTGTTGATCTAAAAGTCTAAGGAAATGAAAAGATAAAAATCTAAATTAAATAGCATCACAATTTGAGTCACGAATATCTATTAAAGTAGTTGGGTATTGATTTCCACCTATAGTCAGTAATGCTAAGTCGTATACTACTCCAATTACTCACGTTGTTCCTCTAAGGGCATTGTATCTACTCCTTAAAGTTAATGTTTCCCTAGGCCAAGAATTAGGCATGGTATCTACTCTAATTCGTTTCTTACCTTAAGTATTTAGCATGGTATCTACTAAGTTGCACTTAAAGAAAACATAAGAACAATGGAAACGAACAAACACTTGAAGTTCTAGAAATTGGTATCAGATCTAGATCCTTCAAGTTGATTAAACCAAGAATCCCTAAAGATTCCCTTGTTACAAGATATGAACACGAGATACGGGTCGTCTCAATATGCTCATATAACAGATTCAGATCTATACTACACAAACTTAATAATCTCAGATTCAGACCAGTCGACTTGCTGTCACCTCAGTCGACTGCCCTTAGGACTCTGAACAAGTTTGGTTATTATAAATCTATTCCAATTCACTCAGGTTTAATCAATAAGTAATAGAGTAGTATTCAGAAGAATATAAGCATTACATAACTACGGTTTCAATCTACCCAACTATGAAATTAGTTCCACATAATAAAACTTTTATTGATTGATAAAATAGAATTCATGACTACAATAGAAATAAGACTCAAAGGAAGAACAGAAGAACACTGATTTGTATGGTGTTGAAATTGAGCCCAATTAGCAGTCGACTTGTTCTCCTTCTTGATGCTTGCTGTCGACGGTAAGTTCTTGTTGATGGATCCGGCCTCTCTCTCCCGTCCCTTTCTCAATGCCTCTTGGTTGATATTTATAGAACACGGCTAGAGAATTAGGGTTTGCACTTTTCTTTTATAGAAAGGTCCTCTTCTTTTTATTTAATTCCTCCTTTTGATCTGCGTTTAATTTCTTTCTCTTTTCTTCGTTTCTTCCTTATCTGCTTTGATTTGGATTTGGATGAGGAAGGATCTTTAAATATCTTATCTTCTGACTTCGCCGACGACCAGTCGACTGTCTTGGGAAGCAGTCGACTGTGCCGAGCCCCATGAAACTCTCTGTTCAGTCGCCTGTTAGAAGAATCAGTCGACTGATCTCTGCTTTTCCCTGTATATCATCCTCTCAGTCTGTATTAGTCTGAAATCTGCTTTGTTTTGCTACTTTTGGTTGTTTCCTATGAAAAAGAGAAAAGAAGAGTAAAATACCACATATAAAGCAATTAAATGTCTAATTGCACTAAGATTATTGCTCCTAAATGTGAATATTATTGAGTCCGTCAATGTACAGATAGTAAGGTAGTCACATAACAGAATAAAATAGAGTACTTCATTATTCAGGACAGCACGACAGTACAGCACTAAAACAGCAATTCCCGTTACCAAAAATATCAAAACCTGAATCCGTTGGAGAATCTGGAAAATAGAATTCCAACAGAATCTAGTGAATACAAATAAGTCATATAGTGTTTTAGAAAAGCATAGCTCAAAACTGATTTGAAACCAGAAAATACGTTCAGCCAGAAATCAATAAATCGAATTCACAGTCAGGAAAACAGCATCCAAACATCTCAAATAAATCCAGGAACAATCTGGGGTATTCCCCTATATGTCTAGCATCAAAATATAAGGTTTCATAATTTTCTAGTAATATTAGTTTAGAAAATAAAAATCAGAAAATATCAAGAAACGATAATTTGACAAATCTGGAATTTCCAACACTGCTGTACAGAAACTGTAATATCTCGCAAACCGTGAAACGAAATCCAAATCTGCCAAAGGGAGATGAAAATAGACAAAATAAGCTAACTTAATATTTCATAAATATTTTTCATACAAAAAAAGGAATTAGAGTGAAAATACAAATCTTTACAGAACAGCGAGCAAAATCCAGCAAGTATTGTTTCTATAAACAAGCATGAAACGGCATATAAAACTCATCAATAAAATCCACCAAAATTCTGGGCAATCTCTAATTAAGTCTAGAAGTAATGACCAAAATTTTAGATCAAAATAATATGTTCAGCACTAGTATCAAAATAATTTAGTCATCAAAATCATCAAGAAACGAAATCTCGAAATGAAATACACCTCTGTAGTAAAACAATCATATTTCACACATACGAAAACAAAATCGATCATGGTCAGAGAGTTTGGAAAGAAGACAAATTTCTCTAAAAATCATGTTGAATACTGAAGTTAAGATACTGACCTTAATATGGTCTAAAACAGCAATCAAAACTGATCATCGACAAAGTACAGATTTCCTCTTAACAATAAATCAACATACAACATATTAAACTCGTCCCAAACACAACCAAACATGTAATAGAGTCTACTAAGTGTCCAAATATCATGAAGTAGGGTATATATCATGTCCAAAACAAGCATATCATATGGATCCAAACAAACACACGATTTCTCATAATTATTCCACAATTATGATCACATCAAGAACGGCCAAAACCTAAGTTGTTTCATGTCAGTTTGTGTCGTGAGGCAACTTTGGTCAAAAGCACTATAAAGAAAATACTCATCAAACATACATCACATACGAGTTATCTCCAGAACCCAACTACACTACAAGCGGAATTTATGACTTGTATCATATAAAGAAATTAAGTACAAGTTACTTGCCTTAACTGAAGACGAAACGAATACCAAGAATAACGGGAACGGATCCCGGCAATGAACAAAATCCACAAACAAAGATCACGAACCAAGCAATCTACACGTGCAAACCCATGCACGCGCACAACCAACAAGAGAGGGAAAAAGATCGGAGGCGCGGCAGTGGCACTGGCTGAGTGCTGGCATCACTGCTGCTGTTGTTGTTGATGCTAGGCGTGCCAAACAGAGACAGCGAGAGGGAGAGAACAACGGAGAGATGGATCTCGACTTGGGGGGGTGGGGGGGGGGGGGGGGGGCGGTGATCGGTGATGAGGGGATGGTCAGCAATGGGTGCAAGGGCGGTCGGGGGTGGAGTAATAGGGTCATGGCTATTGGGTGGTAATGGTTTCGAGGTTGAAGGTCGGCTACAGGAGGAAGGGGATGAAGTGGGGAAGGTTTCGGTAGGGTTAGGGTTGCACAGTCGGGGTAGGGTTAGGGTTATTGGTTTTGGTGGCCGGGTTGTAGTAGGGGAGAGAGAGAGAGGTATTTTAGTCTATATAGGAGATGACTAGGGTTTGTAGTAGGATTGTGGGTAATTGGGTATTGGGTTAATGAGTTTATTAGGAGCAGTAGTTTGAGATGGTTATAAGGATTAATAGGATTAGCAATCAATAGGATTTAGGGATAATCATGAGGATGTAGGATTTAAATTGCAAAATAGGATAAATAAAAATGGGCTAGGCAAATGAAACCACGAGCACCCAAAACACGAGCAAAGGAATAGAACAAGAATCCAATAAAGAGAAAACAACAATTGACAAAGAACGAAGCAAAAAGATGAACAATCAAACATAAAGAGCTCAAAATGAAATAAAATTTACATATATTGAAAACAACTCCAATATACACCAATATACGGTCCAAAATACAAGAAGAGTATAAATACTTAAGAAAGAAGAAAAATACACCAAGAATACGAAAAATGAAAAACAGGAGTTACAATAGTATCATAGATTTAAGATCCTCCCCGATACAAGTATAATAAAAAATTGAACTTCAAAAATCACAAAAAAATGATTTTAAAAAGAATTTTTATCGAAGACTAGCGAGGAGACCGGTCGACCGTACGGTCAACCGCAAAAGCAAAAACTCACAAAATGTCCTGAGAGCATACCGGTCGAAATGCACGGTCGACCACTCACATTTAGCTCTCCTTTCAAAAATTGAAATCGTTTTTCATCTAAAGGTTTTGTAAGCATATCAGTAAGTTGTGAATCAGTAGAAATACATTCAAGTAAAATATTCCCCTTTTGAAAGTGATCATTAATAAAATGATACCTAATATCAATGTGTTTTGTGCAACTGTGTTGGTCAGAATTTTTGGTCATATGAACAGTGCTAGTGTTGTCACATTTTATTGGAATATGATAAAAAAATAACTTGTAATCTTTGAGAGTATATTTCATTCATAATACCTGCGCACAATAGGATCCTGCTGCGATATATTCAGCTTCGGCAGTAGAGAGAGTGACAGAGTTTTCCTTATTGGATGCCCACAAAACAATGCAGTTTACCAAGAAGTGACATGTACCGCTAGTACTCTTTCTATCGGTCAAGCCACCGGCATAATCTTCATCAGAATATCCTACAAGAGAAATTTTTTTATTTTTTGGATATCAAAGTCCAGTATTTAGTGTGCCTTTGAGATATCGAATGATATGCTTAACGGCAACCAAATGTGATTCTTTGGGAAACGATTGAAAGAGTGCACATAGACAAACACTAAACATAATATCTGGACGAGATGCAGTAATATAGAGTCAACTACCAATCGCACCTCGATAAGTAGAGATATCAATATTATTACCAGATTCATCTTTTGAAAGCTTGGTGGTAGTGGCCATAGGTGTTTTGTAAGCATTTTCAGTTTCAATTCCAAACTTTTTGACTAATTCCTTTGCATACTTGGATTGATTGATGAAGATTCTATCCTTTCTTTATTGTATTTGAAGCCCAAGAAAATAAGTTAGTTCTCCCATCATGTTCATTTCGAATTCATCCTGCATTTGCTTTGAGAATTCCCGTTTTGATATGTCGCTTCGTATAAGAGTTGGTGGATGGCTAGAAATCATTTTCCATGTGGGGCGTCTTTCATCTGTGAAATTTTGATGTTGTACATGTTCATCTTCCATGGCATCAATTTTTTCTGCAGGCATCTCTTCTTTGTGCGATTTGGATGCACCTTCATCTTGATGAGATTTTTTATTTTGATCATTCATATTTGGGTCTTCTTCAACGTAAACCTGTTTCTTTTCAACCCGAACACCTGTCTCATCATCAACAACATGCAATATTTCTTTGGTGTAGGGATTAGTTTCATCAAAAATAACATCAATAGATTCCTGAACTGTGCATCTTCTTTTATTAAATACACGATATACTTTGCTACTAAGAGAATATCCTAAGAAGACACCTTCATCACTTTTACGGTCAAATTTTCCCAAATTATCAAGAGTATTTAAAATAAACACTTCACATCCGAAGACGCGATAGTAACTTAAGTTGGGAATTTTGTCATAATATAGTTCAAAAGGAGTTTTCTCAAGATATTTTCTAATGATTACTTGATTAATTGTTTAACATGCTGTATTGATAGTCTCCGCCCAAAATTATTAAGGTAAATCTTTTTTACTAAGTATGGTTCGGGCCATTTCTTGAAGAGATCGATTTTTTCTTTCAACAACCCCATTTTGTTGGGGAGTGCGAGGACAAGAGAACTCATGTTTTATTTTCTTTTTGTCACAAAATGTGGTGAAGAGTTTGTTTTGAAATTCTCCACCATGGTCACTACAAATGGTGACAATGGTGAGGCTTTTCTCACTTTCCACTCTTCGACAGAATTTTTGAAATACATACAATGTGTCTTCTTTTTGTGGCAAAAAGGAAACCCAAGTAAATCTACTATAATCATCAATAATTACAAAAGCATATCGTGCACCTCTATTACTACGTGTCCGTGATGGTCCAAAAAGATCCATGTGCAAGAGTTCAAGAGGTCTAGAAGTTGATACCATTTTCTTGGGTTTGTGAGAACTTTTAGTTTGCTTACCAAATTGGCATGGCTCACACAGTTTATCTTTCTCAAATTTGATTTTAGGAATCTCCCTTACAAGCTCCTTGGTTACGATTTTGTTGAGATTGTCCATAGCCGTGTGTCCAGGTCTTCTATACCATAACCAACCATCCTCATTTCTTGCAACAAAACACCTCATATTTTCCTGTGCTAATTCATTAGAATTTATAACATAGACATTGTTACTTCGGTTAGCTAGAAGTAAATAAGATTTATTGCTATCTAGTACATTGCATGATTTTTTTATCAAAAGTGACTGTATAGCCTTTATCACATAATTGACTGACACTAATTAGATTATGTTTCAAACCTCTTAACAATAAAACATCCTCAATGGAGCATGAGGAACCAAAGTTTATTTTATCTTTACCAATGGTTTGTCCCGTGCTATTATCTCCAAAGATGATGTCCTTTCCTTTTTCTCTTAATAGTGATGCAAAATATTTGCTGTCACCTGTCATATGATTTGAGCATCCAATATCAAGGTACCACCAATCTTTAATCTTGATACGTTGAGGTATCTACACCAAGGTTAGTAGGTATAATTTTGCGTGCCCAAGTTTGTTTTGAACTTGCATTTACATCCTTTCTTACCGACACATAATTAGTATTCCTTTTTAATGGACAATTAAAAGAAATGTGCCCTAGTCTACAACAATAATGACATGTGATACGACTATATCTTGAGTCATGCACACTTGCATAGCTTTGGATTGGTTTATGATTTTGTTGGAGTTTGTGCAAGTGTGCATGACATGATGATTTATATTTTTGAAGGTGTATTGGCTCTTCGTAACCAAGCCCTCGATTATCATGATAAAATCTTGAATTTTTTGTAATAAGATAACTGGGCCCTTCATATTTTTCAACAATCTTTTCAAACTCAATTACTCTTTTACATAATCTTTTCCTAGTCATCTCATCGTCTTTCATGTTCCAACGAAGAGCGTCTAGTGTAGCATCAAGAATCCTATTTTGTTCAAGAGCTTCATTACATCCTTTCACTACCTCATCAAATTTCTTTTTACATTCTTTTAAATCATCTGTGAGTTTCGCTATATAAACAGATTTCTCATAAATTTCTCTTAAGTGATCATCATGCATTGCTAAAGATTCTCGAATTTGTTGTTTTAAGATTTTATTTTTCTCTAGCAATACATCATGATCTTTTCTAAATGACTCAAATTTTTCCAAGATCAAGGCATTCTTATTTTTCAGTTTTTGATTTTTTGTAATACAAGAGTCATGGGTATCATTTGAAATTTGTTTATATTGCCTAAGTTCACGACTTAATTTCTTAGCATAGTCTTTCAAACCATTACACATGTCCACTAGTTCATCATAAGTGGGTTCTTCGATTACCTCTTCTTGAGATGGTGATTGCACCTCACCATGCCCAAGAGCCATGAAGCCGACGTCGTCGTAGCCTTGCTCTCCCTCACTTGAATCGGAATCTAACCATGTTGCCTTTAGCGCCTTCTTTTTCAGACATGGGTTTGAGTGGTAGTAGTCCCTGTTCCTGTCTTGTGAGACGGGACAATTTGCACGAATGTGTCCAGGCTTCTTGCACTTATAGCACACATCATCTTTATCCTTCTCCCTTTCTCCATGGCACCTGTCATATTTCTTATGTTTGAGGTACTTACGAAATTATTTTGTCAATAGAGCAATATCCTTGTCTGACTCCTCACGATCTGAATCTGCTTTTGATGGTCGAGATTTTTCTTCTTTTAGTGCAATGGTCTTCACTCTGGTCTTTGGTTCAATCCCAATGTTTTTTCTGTATCTTTTGGTCTCCGACATTTCCATCTTGTATGTCATCAGCTTTCCTTGGAATGTTTAGTAATCGAATCCCTTCTCTTCAAGAGTCTCCCTCATAGCAGCGGCCTTTACATCCCATTCTGGCGTGAGACAGCTTATGAGCATTCCGACCTTTCGGTCATCATCTAGCCCCTTACCTAAGCTCTCAAGTTCGTGGGTAATGATATCGAAGCGGGCGAGCATTTGATCCACATTTTTCCATGGCAACATGCGAAACACATCAAACTTATAGAAACATAAATTAACTTTAGGTTTTACCTCGAAAGCGGTTCCTTCATACTGCTTCAGCATGTTGTTCTAGATCTCGTATGTTGTTTTGCAGTTATGCCTGCATTGCATTCTTTCTTCGTTATTCAACCCTGCATAGAGAGCCGTCATGGCTTCGGAATTTGCTGTCTTGAGCGCCAACTCTGCTTTTGTAAAGGATGTCTTCCCGTTGCTAACTGGAATTTCTGTTTTATTGATGCACATATTCCATACTTCTTCTTCAAGCATCTGTAAAAAATGAGACATACGAACTTTCTAGACGTCATAGCATTTTCTATAAAAAAATGGTGATCGTGTAAGGCTTGTACCATTAGAGATAAATGGCTCCTATGAGTACAAGTTATCGGGAGGATGGATTTCGGCCATTGGACCTTTTGCTTAAGCTTTTAAGCATTTTGATAAGCACCTCGCTCTGATACAACTGTAAATCACCCTAAGGAGATGAATAGGGTGATTGTGCAGAATTAAAAATTAATAAAATAAAGTGCAAGGTAAGTAAAAGAGTTAAGAAAAGCAAACACAGATGACACAGCGATATAACGTGGTTCGACCCCTAGGTTTACGTCCACACTACCTACTTGTAGCAATTCTCCGCCACAAGCGTTCCACTATACTTAAAACTCTTTGTACATTGATTCTCGGATTCAGGTCTAGAGACCTATTACACCCCATAGGACTTTCAATACAAGTCCTGTCAATCTCACCGAAGTGGAAAAGAAAGAAAAACCAAAACTTAAGATCGTTAATGATCCTGACTGAAGAATACAGAAAAAGTATCGCTCACGCTCGGATTGATTATCGAAAGATTAGTTCAGAATATTTTTTCAGAAGTAATAGGCTTAAAAACACACAGTGGATTCGTCCAATATAAGTAGACGGGGAAGTGTATCGATAAAAAATGGAAACGATACTTTCTAAGAATACACACAGTGCAAAGTACAGTCGACCGGCATATTGGTGCGGTCGACCGTTCAGCTCTCTAACGTAAAGTAGAGAGGTGAAAGGTCGACCGCTTCTCAAACAACTCAATGTTGCGGTCGACTGTCATGAAGTACGGTAGACCAGTATCGCGCTGTATATCCCAAATCCACTCTGTTTTCTTTCCATAAACTAATCAATCTTTAATCAATCTTATACAATTAAAATCTCACGAAAATAGAAGAAAAAATTCAGGTCTTGATATCTTCCGCTTTTGCTTGTAGACCAATTAATCAAGAACTCTTTTTGAATATCTTCATCTTTTGCTTGTGTATGCCATCTATCTTTATTACTTGTTTGAATATTCCTGAATCTCTCTTGGATCTTTTGTTGATATTTGTTGATATTACTCTCCTTATTGATCCTGAAAATCTGAACAACAAACTTTAAACTTATTAGCATTAATGAGTACGTTTTGTACACACCAAACTAAGACTCAACACCACTTGCTCGCACCATGTTCAATAATGATCTTAAGTTTTTACTTGGTATTGTTCTAACTAAAATATATCTTGATTTATTTAAGAAAATTATTTTTTTATTTTGTTTGTTTAGAGAGAGAGAGAGATGAACCATGGCTAAGGAAAGCATGAAAAGTAAGGCTTGGGTGAGGATGTCGTAGTCAAAAAGTTGAATTTAAAATTAAATATCTTAATTAAGGTGGGTTGTGATTTATATATCTCGTTTTGTGGTTTATTTATCTAGAGTTTACAACTAAATGGTTCTATTTTTAATTGTTGATGCGAATTTGTTTATTTATCTATATAATAAAACACAAAAAAGCTATCAAGTGGCTCTTCTTCAATCTCACCAAAATCAAAGGTTCAGATCTAACCTCACAAAACATATTCCCCCCCCCCCCCCCCCCCCCCACAAAAAGTTTCTCCTCAAAACTCAAATTTAAATTCCCCCCAAAACAACTCTTTTTTTATTTAATTCTCTCTCTCTCTCTCTCTCTCTCTCTCTCTCTCTCTCTCTCTCTCTCTCTCTCTCTCTATATATATATATATATATATATATATATATATATTTATATATATATATATATGGAAAGCTTCGGTTGTGCACTACCTCTAGTGCACACGGTGTGTGCACTAGGTCTTCGGGCGTTCATATCGACGATCCGAACTCTTCACATTGATCTACACATCTAAATTAGTCTAAATATGTAAAATCAAATCATTTGAAATTCATTTGCCCATCCATTGAAGTGTTACAAAATTGTATGGCTGAATATCATTGTTTTTTATAGTCACATGATGGATGGGCAAATAAATTTCAAATGATTTGGTTTTACATATTTAGACTAATTTAGATGCGTAGATCAATGCAAATGGTTCGAATCGTCGATATGAATGCCAGAAGGCCTAGTGCACACGCAGTGTGCATTAGAGGAGTGCACAACCGAAGCTTTCCATATATATATATATATATATATATATATATATATATATACTTATGGAAACATGGACTTTTATACCCCAATTTATAATTATTTTTCAACATATATTAATGAAAACATGGACTTTTATTTACAACTAATTATTGTCCTACTATTCAAACTTGAGCTATATAATTGTTGATTTATTGTTTACAAGGCTGTTCATATGCTGTATCGTTCTAAAGACGTGCCGTAGGCACGTGCCCACAGGCAAATCTAGTATATATATATATGAATCATTGGTGCGAGGTTTATTGATGGTTTTGGAATGAAATGAAAAGATTTTATCATTGATTTCAATTTTCTTGTGGTAATCACATGTTTAAATATGAGATTGTGGATTAAGTGAAATAGTTAATTCTATATTGTGCGTCCATGTATTTTCTTATATAATTCAGGATAAGATGCATAATAGAAAATGTTGCTGCTATTTTCTGTGTGGGAGCAAACAAATGTTGTGAATTTTTTTTAGGAAACAATAAAAGAAATGACCTTTTTTTCTCTGATATTGACGCTGCCAACTGATCTTGATTTCTGATTTTGACTCGTTTGGAAGCTTGGATCTGATCTGAACGGTGATGATTTCTCCGATTAACCTGCAAAAAGTCTGAAACACCGGGGTTGGCCCTGGTGACAGACCCTCCGATGCTCAAGTTAGAAGTCAGAAATATATGTGAGTTTTTAGTGGAAAATTAATAATTACATGGTTCCTGTGGAGGTCATAAGGTATTTATAGTTGCTTCTGGGGGTCAATTACAAGATATTGATTCATCTCTACTTCCTGGTGTTTTGATAGAGTTGGTTATTCTCTTCTTCATGAAGAGATATGGTCGGTTACCATTCTCCTTATAAAAAGATTTGGTTAATTGACTTCCTTCTTCATGAAGAGATAGAAGTAGTTGTGGAGAAAGGGTTATGACTCTTCTCTTGTAAAGAGATATAGTTTTTAAACTGTCTCTTATGAAGAATTATGAGTTTAACATGATAATTTAGATAATCATGAACACCTTCATACTGGACCGCTATGGCTAACCAATATATCAAATCCGTTTTGGGTAGCTGAGCTTCAAAGAGGCCCAACTCCCTTTTACAGACCTGTTTCTGGTAGAATTTATAATTTCGACAATTTATATATTTTCTGCCATCTTAAAATTTATTTTTATCCTATTCTGAGCCAACTTAAACATTTATTTTAATTTTTTGATTTTTATGTGCATTACACGTATTTCAATACACGTGTCGATTACGTATATTTTACCGTTACGTGTAATATCTATAACATTATTAATATAAATTTTCTACATATTTTGATTTTTACTATTTATGAATGTTATCGTTCTCTCCAATTTATTTTTTGTATTGATATGTGCAACACACATGTTTGTAGTGCACTTGTTGGTTGTATCATTTTTCAACATAAAAATTTATGAAGTGTGTATGTTTGTTTTTATTTTTATTAATTTAAGCTAGTTTTACGTGAAATATTTCTTTTTAAATATTTTTGTTACACGTGCAAATTACATTTTGTTTATTACAAAAGTTATGGACTAAAATTTCATTAAGATTAATTTAAGCAAATTTTACTAAATTTTTGTGATGTCTTGAACATTTTCTCTTGCTTAAGATGGCATATCAATTCGACCATTTGGTCGATTTCTATGCCACCGAGGAGAAGAACCTGAGGGTGCAGGTCTCTCGTGTTAAGAGGGATAAGAAAAAGACCGTCAAGGGGTTAAAGACGAAGTTCGAGACATTGAAGAAGAAGGAAGAGGAGGCACGCCTAGAGTTGGAGGCATTGGCGAAGAGGGAAGATGCATCGCCGAAGAGGGAGGAGTCATGTATCAAGCTTGAGGCATCAGAGAAGAGGGTGGCCGACCTCGTGCTTGAGTTGGATAAGTCACTGGCTAAGGCTGTAACGCCTCGAATTCCAAATACATGTAATTCGTAGCATAAACAGGATCGTTTACTTCAATTTGTATAAATTTACAAGGAAATTAAAACATTTTATTATACAACATTGTTCTTTACATCAACGCAGCGGAATTTAAAAAGAATACAACATGATATACAATAAGGAAAATGCTTCAATCCTGTAACAGCTCATCATAGTGACTTTAAGTCCATGCCAAGTCCAGTCCTGCAACTTGAAAATTGTGGGCACGTCAGTTGCGTACAACTGATGCAATGCTATAATACAGTGATTCTCTTACTTTAGCAAAAACAAACTTGAATGCACAATAAAGTGTAAAAAGTGACTATCCTAAATATGTCAGTGTATAATATGAGCTTAGATGCCTAATGCAGATTTACACTACGATGCACTAATATATACTTGTTTGGATTCTATGCATCCCACTCTAAATAGGTCCGAGGGAAAGCCCTTATCGTCCTTCTCAATATAGGGTTTAATCCCTCGCTATGAAACTAGTACTACGGTGACTAATGTAAGGTTCAGATATCTTGTCAGTATCTAGTACCACCCCGATAATTCTTGAAAATTCGCTTTCCCACCGCGATCCCGATAATTATGGAGGCAAAAGCCCACACCGCGAGCTCTGCCTCGATAATTCTTGAGAGTCGTTCTCCCACCGCGAGTGATTTTTGGTCATCACACCTCACACCCCGATAATTCTAGAGATGAAACCCACACCGCGCTATCATAGGTACATCACACAAATAGCCTATGAGCGTCGCCTCGATCCCAGTAATTCTGAAGGAATATCTCCCACCGCGAGACGCAGCCCCGATAATTCTTGAGATAACCTCCCACCATGCTATCAAATAGGCCCTCATACTCATGTTTGCCCATACTTCATCACATCTCCCCTTAATGCATATCCATAACTTTAATTTTAATCATCACAACCTAGAGCTAGCTTACCCTAGAGAACTTAAATCAACACACGAGAACACTAGCTCACACTGGCTGCTTCTCAAAGAGAAAGTTAACCCACACTGATTACTTCTCAAATTTTCATTATTCACAAAATTTCGGTTACTAAGGATCTCGCCTAACCTATAGATTCCAACAACCATCTCACTATAGAGATCAATTAGGTTATAAAGAACCTTAACATAAACTTTTTAATCATCATTATTCATCTTTTCTCTTTATCCAATTTCTTCATAAAGTGTTCAACTTCTATAACAATATTCAATAACAATTTCTCAAATCAAATTTGTAGACAATTCTTTTGTTAACAAATCAAATCGTTCACTTTAATAATATTATATGCTCTTCTAATAAATCACCATTTGTTAATACCAAAAGATTCTTAAGATTAATCACTAGAAGTTCCTTATTTGAATCTCATTCTTATACTTTGATTTTATCATAAACCAACTCTTAAAATATTTAATCATATACATTTTCTTGAATTCCAATCTCATCTAATACATGAATATGATTTTTAAATTCTCAAAATATCTTTTAAAATAATAAGAAATAATTCTCAAGTGTTCTAATAACATTATATAATATTTCTATCTTCTTCCCAATTTTTAAAACTTGAAAAGTTCACAAAAAAAAATAATAAACTCCAAAAGTAGTCACCCGGGTTCGAACCCAAGACCAATCTGAAACCCCAATAGTCACCCAACCAGTGAGCCAATTCTCAATCGGTGATTCAAATCTCTCTGAGTTGTTTTTGTACCCCAAAAATGCTATATTATTTATTTTCCCAAAAATCACAAAAGAGGCATAGCCTCCTAGGCTCAAACCAGCGACTAGAGAACCCCAAGCACAACACGTGGCAGCGCGTGGCGTACTGGCGCCTGTGCTAGCCACAGGAGCCAAGTGCTCAACTGATTATACAAGGGTTTAAACTCTTTTAACCCAGCTCTCTGATTTCATCTCATTTTAAACTCAATCGTTTATTTTGATTTCTAATCTTTTCTCTCAATCTAATTTTTCATAAAATAAATTCATAGACTTCCAGAGATAATTATCACTGATTTTATCCAGATTAGAATTAAGTTTTACGCAAAATAATTCTAAATGGTAATTTTTAAGAACTTTCATAAACATACACTTTTATTATCATCAAACAACTAACATGAATAGTTTTATTTCCTCTTAGCAATTCTCATCTCCCAATTATTTTATAGTTCACCCCTAATATTTACACAATTTTTATGCCTAATTTAACAGTTTTATGTATATATATGGACAATTCATATAATCTAATCGTGCCAAACTATTTGTGCCTAACAACATTTCAACATGCTTTAATAAATTTCAATTGGACAACCTATCAATTCTATGATGAAACTTTCAATTAGCATGCATAAATTATCAACATTTCATTACTACTAAAAATTCTAGATACTAATAGAACATGCAACACAAAATTAACTAGAGAACTCATGCCAATTGTCAATTCAAACATACACTATCAATACATGCCTTCTACAATAATTTAGAAAGCAAAAGAGACACCCACCTTTTTTTTTATGAAAATTTGCAATTAGAACTCCTAGAAAATTGCTCCAAGATCCAACACAAAGCCTCCTCCTCCTTAGCAATGAAAAAACCAAAAAGCCTTCCTCTCCTTAGAAAAACTGAGCTCTCTCTTTTGTTCCCTCTCTTTTGTTTTCTTTTGATCTTTTGTGTTTTGTTCATACTATATGAGGGGGTATTTATAGGAGTATTGTATGGTTGAAAAGACTCCTACTCAAATAACTACCCACTTTCACAACCCACACTCCCACTCTCCCCTCTTCTCTTATGTGGTCGGCCAAATCACCTAGTGCACACACATGCACGTGCACCCTATATGCACACACTTCTCATTCTATCTATTAATTGTTATTTATTTAGTTGTAGGTGTATTGTCACGCCCCGCTTTCCAGGGTACGGGAATACAAGTACGTAACGTAGGCCCAGCGAATGATGTATACACCATCCATAAGCTGTACCAGACTAACTCAGCAATATGAACAACAAAGATACAACCATGCAAGAAAATATAATCACGTGAAACAAGATGAATTCCAATAATAATGAAATAAACCAACAGTATAAATATCCAACATCCAGGATCAAAACAAAACTACGGGTCATAGAGCCCAAAACAAAGTACAAGTTTTAACAATGTTCAAGAAATAAATAGCAATAAGTAAAATTAAGCAGCGGAGACTGGATCCATTTCTAGAAATGTTGCTCACCAATTCCTTCAGGAATAGATTCTTCAGCACCTATAAATTCTTGGTCTAAAAAGAAATAAAAGAGTGTCCATAGAGCAATTCATAGGCGGTAAGTAGAGAAAACAAAGGATAAAGGAAACATGAATATCAAGGAATAAGGATATGGTCAAAGACAAGAAATAAAGCAAAGAGCAGGCAATATATTCAAAGGTCTACAGTAAATCACGCATGTAATTAGCTATATCAGGATCAAGCAAGAAATGCAAGTTATTAAGTACTTTATTAATCTATCTAGTGCATAAACTACTGCGTCCCATTTCATAGGTTCCGCACAACACACGGTGAACGCTTTAGACTGATGGTGAATTCATGGTTCGTGTACTCGGCCCAGAAATCAGTATATCATGTTCAGTATTAGTATTTCTCAAGCAGTGTTTATGGCCATACAGTACGTCAGTACAGTAGGGCCCGACCGAGTACAGTCTCCGATTGTTCACTTCCAAGTCATTCCATATAACCCCGGCTTGTTATCATTTTATTTCATCCTATGTGAGCATGCAAGAGGGTGTCAATGTTGTTCATTACTATATGTGAATAATTCTAAGAGTTACAGACGAAGCATGGGGCAAACACATCATATAAACACATTTCACAAAATCAGGATAGCATGACCTTGCTGTACCAAATCATGGATTACGGGCACTACAAATCAGCAAAACTGAATCCGCCAGAAGATCTGGAAAATAGAAGTCCATACGGTTCCAGCGAGTATAATTAAGGTATATAAAAGGTATAGGAACTAAGGTGAAAACTCTATTCTAATCAGATTTTAAGTCCAGGCAGAATGCAGTAGGTTGTATTCAACTAATTGTTTCGGGTCAGAGAACTCATTAATAAAATCTATATAAATTCTTGGTGATACCTATACATGTTTAGGTCCAGCCTAAATTATTTCAGATTTTTCTTGTACTACTAACAGGGTCAAATAAAATATAGAACAGTAGATAATGCATGAAATTATGGGTCTGAAATTACTAACATAGTTGCATTAAAGTGATGATAACTAACATATGACAAATTGGAATTTAAATTCTGACTAGGAAAAAATTATCTAGACATCAAGGGATACATGTTATGTTTATTAAGTTCTTTCAAATTATGTCTCTAGCATGGTCAAAAATCTATTTCAAAATGAAACATACAGCAGTCCAGCAATTGTCTTAACATGATTAGGCAATTAAATAAATCATATAATCATATAAAGCATGCAAATTTGTAATCAAGTGAATCCTAGGTGTCAACATGAAATTTCTAAGGTTTATGGTACATTCATTACAGTCATGGTGTCAATTCATCAATTAAAACCAAATCAGTACATTCATGTCCATTTCATCAAGCAGTTCTAAATACCAACCTAGTTATTTTAATTGTGCATATGCATGAAACATTGAGGAATGGGTTATAGATCAAAGAGATATCACGAAGTTAAGAGTATGTCGGGTTAGCTCATGTAAACCCTCGATAATCTTAACGGAATTGTCAAAAGCAGATTTTTGATAATAAAAAGGACGGAACTACTTGCATGAGATCAATTAATCTTGAACACAAACAATAAAAAGGGGTTCAAGAAGAGACTTGCTTGTTATTGCATATAGAATTAAAAATAGAATTACGGGATCAGAATCCCGAGTGAAACTCCTAAAAATACATGAGAAGACAGTGCGAAGAAACAAGCCAGCAAACAACCAAACACAACAGCACCAACACTCGGATCCCACACCGGATCCAAATCCAAACACACAACGGCGAGTTCGGATCCAAGTGGCCAGAACACGGACAGCAAAATCGTCCACTAGGATTTCGTCTTCAACCTCGGATCAGAGAGAGAAGAATGGCACGACGAATGGCGACTGCAACGGCTGCGGCACGGTGGCGCGACCACTACGGAGGTGATGGCACCACAGTCGGGTAGCGGCGGTGGTGACGAAAACTCCGACGAACGAACACCCTGTTCTTCGATCGAAAATAGAGACGATGGGCGCGACGACTTTGAGGACTCGACGGCGATGCACTGGGGGTCTCGGTGGAGCGGCGACGAACGACAAAGACAACGGGGGTGCACGGCAATGGATTAGGGCGATGGATGAAGCTTACGGCAATGGCAAAGCTTCGGCAATGGCGAAGCTTCGATAATGGGTTTCGATCGGGTGACAGCGAGGATGGGGAAAGACGACGAAGAAGACGACGGTGATGGGGTCGAAGGGACGAAGGCGGTAACGGGTTGATGAAGGTGATGGTGGTGGGGTTGATCGGGGGTGATAGTTGAAGGGTTTAAGAGCTGCGGGTTGGGGTGTTGTGAAGAAACAGAGAAGAAGAAGAAGAAGGGGTGTGCGGGGAAAGAGAAACAACGGAGAGAGAGAGGGGGTATTAATTAGGGTTTAATTAATAGGGTATTTATAGGAATCCAGGAATTTGGGTTTTGGGTCGATATATTTTGTTCTGGGTATCGGTTCTGGCTCCAAAAAGAGAAACAAATGCAATGAGATGAGACGAACACAAAGAAAAACAAATTGAATTCAAAATAGAAAAGAGCCAAATTTACAAAAGAACAGAATCCAATCAAAAGAACACAGATTGATCCAAAGAGAACAAAGGACCCATGAAAAGACAAAATACTCCATAACAAATGAGTTCAAATACAATAATCAAAAGAATACAAAATACAATAAAATCTGAAAATAGGGCTTACATGTATGTTAGACTAGGATTTAAAATGTTCATTTAAATGTAGAATTAAACATGGGCTTCTCTTTTTAATTTATTTTTGTGGGCTTTAAAAGAGGATCTAGGCCTAGTGGATTTAATTAAAATAGATAACATAAGTGTGACAAATAAAATATGAACAAAAATTTTGCATAACTCCTAGAAAATTTTAAGGACTAAGATGTATAAAATTTACGTGCAATGCACGTGAAAAATATTAAAATTAATTTATTTTTCTGGGATGTTACAAAGGCGGCTTTGGATTTGAAGGCCAGAGTGGCCAAGGGGGAGGCCGAGGTGAAGGCCAAGCTTCAGAGAGTGATCGATAAGTCCTATGCACGGGTTATCTCTCACGTGCTAGAGCGTGTTCCTGGCTTCACTGGGAAGGGCCACCACGTGTTACTCCATCCTAGAAAGGCTCTTGGTGGGAGTGGAAACAAGGAGGATGGTGGTGGGGGTGACACTCCTAGAGGCGAAGAGGGAAGATGCATCGGAAGAGGGAGGAGAAGTCATAAATCAAGCTTGAGGCAGCGGAGAAGAGGGTGGCCGACCTCGTGCTTAAGTTGGATAAGTCACTAGTTAATGCGGTGTTGGATTTGAAGGCCAGTGTGGCCAAGGGGAAGGCCGAGGTGAAGGCCAAGCTTCAAAGCGTGATCGACAAGTCCTATGCACGGGTTATCTCTCTCTTGGTGGAGCGTGTTCCCGGCTTCACCGGGAAAGGCTACCACATGTTACTCCGTCCTAGAGGCTCTTGGTGGGAGTAGAAGCTAGGAGGATGGTGGTGGGGGTGACCCTCCCGCGTGGGTTGGGGGGGGGGGGGGGGGAGTGATTCGGGGAAGAGAGCGGGTCCTTGCCCTTGGTTCCACCAAAGCAAGTAGATGCTTGATTCACCCTCTTATAATTTTTAGTTGCTTTTGATTTTAATTTGGTATGATGCCATATTGCGGACTGGCCACCGCACCCTAGTATCTTCGTTTTAGTAGATGAAAGAATGTTTTCTTGCTTTGTTATTACTTGTGCATTGATTCGATGTGTTTGGAGTGACTCTTAATTGTGATGCTTAGTTCTCTTTATTGTGATGCTTAGTTGTTTGTCTCTTTTTTGTATACTTCGTCATTTTGTTGGTGTTGAAATAACTCTTCTACTCCTTATCATCGATAGGTGATTGTGGGAATGGGGGAGAAATCCCGTGGTGACGAAGATGAGAAGCTTCGTAAATGGTTGCGTAGAACGGAGTTAGCTCTTAATCGCTTGCGTGATCAGTCGGGAGATGAGTGGTTGGAAACCATTCACCTCAAGTCGGTGCTAATTGAGAGAAATTGTGAGTTAGCCCTCCAGCGCATTGAACGCCTTGGCAGCGTGCCCATGCCCCCCAAAGGTGACAAAAGATAGTATTTTGGAGTGTGTTATCCTTAAAGAAGTTCTCATTGAGAAGGATTTGGAAATATACTGTCTCCATGTGCCTGGAGACAGTATATCTCGCATTGTTGGTGGGCTACGAACGGCTAGCACTTCTTGCATTGTTGGTGTGAGAAAGGACATAATGGTCGGTGGAGCGGGGTTGACTCTTCGAGGAATGGGCTCGACTGCACAGGTAGCCCCTTGTCATCCTGGTGATGCTCTAAGTGGGGTGATTACCTTGTCGAGTTTGGCTTCTACTCGTGGACGGTCGCGTGCATCAGTTCATGGTCCACAGACGCAGTTAGCAGGATTAGCTCTTACCGTGAAAGGTGTCGGTGGCCTAGGCGAAGTGGTTCCTGTCAAAAACTTGTGAGGAGGTTGTTGTACCTTAGGAGGAACATTCTTCGCCCACCTAGCCAAAAGGATGGTCTGTAGATCACTTGCAAGACTACTATAGAGCCTTTCGGTGCATTTTTGTAGTGATGTTTTTATTTGAAGTTTCAGACTCATTGTAGTACGGAAATTGTAACGCGGCTCATTGTTTTGTACTTGTAAATTTTGGTAGTGGCACTACATCTAAATACATAGATTTGTGATAGTTCTATGATTTGTAAAGAAACTTGTTGTTTGTGAGATGAAGAATTCTTTTATATGCTTAATCCTTACTGTGTAATTTGTTGTGTGAAATTGATAAGTCGTTGACTGAGTTCGTGTGAAGAGCAAGGCCTCCAACACGTTGTTTGTAGC
Source organism: Hemerocallis citrina (assembly GCA_017893485.1). NCBI lineage: Eukaryota > Viridiplantae > Streptophyta > Magnoliopsida > Asparagales > Asphodelaceae > Hemerocallis > Hemerocallis citrina. The sequence continues at coordinate 292,508,564 of CM030361.1, forward strand.
TAATGAACTATCGATGGGGCTGAGCGATGTGTGTAGAGTTAGAACTTGTCTGTCTTGTACCCAGCTGGTTGTAGGAGCAATTCTAAGGAAGAGTTGGACTCTGAACTTACTGTATGGGTGTTTAGCTAGTTGTAGGAGCAAATCTAAGGAAGTGTTATTCTCCAAATTTACTACATGGGTCCTCCATTGAATTGTGAGGGTCGCTTCGAGTGGCGAGTTGAACTCCGAAACTTGCTTTTTGCAGGTTTGCTGGAGTAACTGCTATCCACGATTATGAACTTCTAATCTATCTTTAAGGAAATTTAACAAGTTTCAGGAACAGATCGAATGCCAAGTTGAGCTTTGAACATGCTTGATTGCAGATTGCTAAAGCAACTCCGAGCCATGGGTATGGATTCCGAACTTATTAGTTTTAGCTGTTTAACAGGTTGCAGGAGTAGATCGAATGACGAGTTGAACTATGAACTTGTTTTTTTTGCAAATTGCTAGAGTAAATCCGATCCATAGGTATGGACTCCGAACTTTTCATCGAGGTGTTAACGAGTTGTAGGAGCAGATCAAATGGCGAGTTGAACTATGAACTTGCTTTGTTGCAAATTACTAGTGTAACTCCGAGACAAGGGTATGAAATCCAAACTCATCTTATAAAGAGCTTAATGAGTTTTTTGTGATATTTTTAAGTATTAGTTTGGCGTTGAACTCATTGTTTAGTTCCATAGAATTGTACAAAACTTTTGAAAAGATAAATGAATAATTTTATTGAGAAATAAACAAAGTGACTGCTCCAGTGGCTGACCTTTATTACATGTAGTGACCAGTAGCGAAAGTGGTCTTTTTTAAAAGAAAAAAAATCAAACTACTGCTCTAGTGGCTGACCTTTATTACAAGTTAAGAACAATGCTACTACTACTACTAAGAGATGACGTTTTAGATTCCCTTGTTGTACTTCATAAGGTGCTCAAAATTCCAAGTTTTGGGTATCCCCCCCCAAGTCTTATAGTCGGTAAGGCCTGGGCAGACCAATTGAGAGACCTTGTATGACTCCTCCTAGTTGGGATCAAGATTTTCCTTCCTTCATGGTTAGGGATTTCAAGTTTGCGCAAGACTAAATCACCCTTTTAGATTAGTGGGGCGAACATTCTTGTTTTAGAAATTCTCGACCCTTCGTTGGTAAATGTTCCTCTGTATAGCTGATCTTTCCCATGCCTCTTCAACGATGTCGAAATTGGTTCGAAGATTGTTGGAGTTCTGTTCTTCATCAAAGGAAAGAAGATGGGGAGATGGTAATCCAAGTTCCAAGGGGATGAGTGCTGCTGAGCCGTAGGCGAGGTTGAATGACAATTCTCCTATTGGGGTTCGCTTCGTGGTTCTGTAGGACCATAATACACTTGGAAATTATTCAACCCATAATACTCTTTTGGCTTCTCTTAGTCTCTTTTTTAAGCCGTACAGAATCTTTCGATTTGTATTTTCAACTTAGCCGTTAGTTTAGTGATGTGAGACAGAGGAGAAGAATTGAGTGATCCCCAAATTTGTGCAGAATCGGCGAAACCTTTCCCGGTAAACTGTGTGTCATTGTTTGAGATTAGTATGCGGGGAAACCCAAATCAATAGAAAATGTGCTTCCAAAACAACTGTTGAATTTCCTACTCGGTGATAGTTTCTAGTTTCTAGTCGATGGCTACCACTAGGAAAGTTCTCTGGCCAACTGCTGGCGGAAATGGTCCAACCAAGTCTATTTCCCACATGGAAAAGGGGATAGAACTTGACATAGAACCAAGAATTCCTTGGGTTCCTCACTTATTGGTCGAATGCTTCTGACAAGGGTCATATTGGCGAACATATTCTTGCACATCACTGAGTAGTGTGGGCTAGTAATTCCCGTGATTGAGTATCTTTTGTGTGAGAGATCTTGCTCCTTGATAGCAACTACCAATTCCTTCATGATGTTCTTTGATAGCATATTGTGCTTCTTCAGGAGTGAGGCATCTCAAGTAGGGCATGACGTCAACTAGAGTGTATGATCATTTGTACAGGATTCCTTCTACCAGAGTGAACTTTTCAGCCCGTTCGAATTTTCCTTCCTTCTTTGCGATCTTCAGAGAGGATTCCCTTATCAAGGAAATCGATCTATTGTTTCATCCAGCATTGTTCGGACATCTAGGGTGTGACATCCATGAGCTCCAACTCTTCCTCCTCGATGATCAACTTGAGAAGGACCTCAATGAGGATCATGCGTTCAGGCTCATCGAGATATAAGGAATCTAGCTTGGAGAGGGCATCTGCTTGCCCGTTTTGCCTTTGCTCGCGGGGAATGGGAGTGACGTTGGGTTCCTTGAATGTCGTCAGGAGTTTCTTTACTTGTGGAAGTTACTTGGCCATACGACCATCTTTGGCTTTATAATCACCTTGGACCTGGTTGAGGACTAACTGAGAGTCGCTAAACATTTTGATTCTTCACACGCCTACTTCACGTGCTAGCCAGAGACCGGCGATCAATGCTTCGTATTCAGCTTCATTATTGCAGGCAGGTAAGTTGAGACGCAATGAGTATTGAAGAGTGAACTTATCAGATCCAAGCAAGATGATCCTGGCTTCACTTCCTTCAATGTAAGATGACCCATTTACATATATCTTCCAAAGCGGGGGATTTTCTTCTTCCTCGAGAGAGTCGGCAATAGTGGTATAAACCACTGAATTAATCTTCTGGATCTTTCAGGATTGAAAAGCACTTGCTTGAGTGGCTGGTCAGTGAGGATACATAGAGAATGCCCCTGGTAGTAAGGGCTGTTAGGTTTCAAGGGCAATCACAGATTACACAACAGAAAAAAAAAATCACAAAATATCGAAATCTTGCCATGAATCCATGCAAAAACTATAAATCGTGTTTACGAGTTATACCTTAAAGATTGATCTAGTGTCTCCAAAATATGCCAATCACAATACTTTAAAGGATGCGGTGTCTCTTGTAACGCTCGGAATTCCAAACACATGTAATTCGTAGCACCAACATGATCTTTTACTTCAAATTTGTACAAATTTACCAAGGAATTTAAAACTTTTATTTACAACATGTTCTTTAGATCAACACAGCAGAATTACATGTGTACAACATGATATACAGTAATTAAAATTCTTCAATCTTGTAACAACTCATCATAGCGACTACAAGTCCATGCCAAGTCCAATCATGCAACTGGAAAACTGTGGGCACATCACTTGCATACAACTAGCGTAAAGATATAATACAGAGATCTCATCAACTTAGCAGTCACACACTTGAATGCAGAAAGAGAAAATGTGACTATCCTAAACATGTCAATGCATAAAATGAACTTAATGCCTAATGCAGATTTTACACTACGATGATACTACTCCATACTTGTTCGGATTCTATGCATCCCATTCTATATAGATCCGAGGGAAAGCCCTTAACAGACTCCACAATATAGGATTTAATCCCTGCCATAAAATCCTATTATGGTGACAAAAACAAGATTTAGACATTCCACAAGTATAAGTTCCAGTCCCGGAGTACATCCACCCGATCTTACATAACCCTCATCGCGCAAACATCCCGTAAGCATTGCCCTAGCTCTGAACACTGGAGACTCGTCTCCATTCCGCCCGACTAGACATAATCCCGAAGTACATCCGCCCGATTATTCATAGTCATGAAAATAATTGAGACCCATCTCACAGAAAACTCGCAGTCCCAGAATACATCCGCCCGACTGTAACCATAGTCCTGGAATACATCTGCCTGACCATGTTGAGCCCAGTCCCGAAATACATCCGCCTGACTGTAACTATAGTCTCGAAATACATCTGCCCGGCCATAGAGAACCGCACCGCTCACGTTTGCCCAAGCTTCATCACATCTCCTTTTTCTAGTGCATGTCCTTAGGTTTAATTATTGATACCTATAGTTCGCTTACTCACCAGACTTAAACAAAATACTGAGAAAGTTAGCCTACAATGACGACTCCTCAAGAGAAAGTCAACTCACACTGGTTACTTCTCAAATTCCATATATCACAACTTCCGGTATTCTGGGCCTCGCTCACTCTGGAACAAACAACCATCTCAAAAGAGATCACATAGGTTACATCTAACCTCATCATTGATAACTCATTCTTTATTCATAATTTCTTCTTTATTCATTTCCCTTAGGTTTTATCAATCAAGAAGTAAATAACTTCAACATTCAATGACTATTGAATCAATTAAAATCCTTGTAGACAACCCTAAATTATTCACTTTAACAATATTCAAATGCATCTCTTAATGCACATTCTTTAAGATTAAACCACTAGAAATTCTGTATTAAAATATCATAATTATATATTTCATTCCATCATAATCCATTATTCAATGCGAATATCACCTTAAATTCCCAAAAATATCTTGAAAACAATGTGGAATTATTTCTAAAGATTTAATAATATTTTAGAATATTATTATAATTTTTCCCAAATTTTATAACATGAAAAAACCAATATAAATAAATAAAAAAGCAACTGTGTATGGCCAGGCTCGAACCCGCACCAGCAGCTAACCACACGCAAGCCCCACCCACTGTGCCAATTCTAGTTGTGAAGGAAAAACCCTTCGGTTTCTTATATCCTTATTTACTGTTTCTTCATAAAAATTCAACATTTAAAATAAAAGACAGAGCCTCCCAAGACTCAAACCCACAACCCACGGCCTAGGAGCACTATTCATAGCGCTCAGAAGCCACGCTAAGACTAGTACACCCAAGTCGATCTCTGAATATATGGGCGTTAAAATTCTTTTATTTCACTGCTCTGTTTCAAACCTCTTTTGACACAAATTTTGATTTTTAATTGCTTATGCATTAATAATTCTAATTGCTTCCAGATTTTACTTCCCCCCCAATAATTTGAGTATTAGTATGTGATTAATCATATAAAAATTTTATTTTAACAATAATAAAATTTTATCCCCAAAATTGTAGTAATTCACTAACCTTTCATAATTTCGAATTGCATAAACTATTGTTCCTTATCAAATTATATTTTGGAAAAATCTACATTATTTCATATAATGTAAATTAATACCAATGTGTCTCTTTTCATAAAAAAATTCACCATAATAGAATCTCTAGAGTTTTATTCACATACAATAGTTTTAAATTGACCCTACATGATTAATTCAACATGTACCAATGAGAATTTTAGAAATTTCTATTCTTACATCCCACTAGTTACTACTTCCACTTTCCTTCTAATTAACATGAATATTTTAAATCAAATTGGAACATAATAGCATCTACACAAATTCACAATAAAGTTCAATCTACATTCTAGAAAATTCCTACCTTCAACATACCAACTAGAATAGTAGTTACTCATTTAAAAATATTAAGCATGTAAAAATTCTACTAAATTAGAAGGCAATAAGAACACCCACCTATTTGAAGAATTTTTCAAACAAATAAAACTCCCAAAGACTTCCACTCCTCCTCGAAAACCATGCGCCAAAAGAAAAATCCCACAGCCAATCTCGGTAGCAATCAATAGTGAGCAACAACACATTTTGTTTTTGTTTTGTTTTGTCTTTTGCCATTTAGGAGTAGAATGAGAGGTTATTAATAGGATTAATTAATTAATGAGAGGTTAATTTATCTAACCACTAACCTAAACTCTCCACTAACTCCTACTCACACCCCCCACTCTCTCCATCTCATGAATAACCGACCACCTCTTCTCTAGTGCACAATACGTGCACGTGCACCCTATGTGCACACTCTTCTGACACAATTTTTATTTTTTATTAGTTTATTATTAGGCTAGGTGTATATTACATGACAAGTGTGCTAGTTTATTAAATACAGATTTAAATGTAGAAATAAACATGGGCTATTTTTTGGTAATTAATTTTGAGTGGGCTTAAAAAAAGATTTTAGGCCTATTGGATTAAAATAAAATAAATCATACAAATGTGACAAAATAAAAGAGAAGAAAAATGTTCATAACTCTAGTTTTAGGGACTAAAATGCATAAAATATTACGTGCAATGCACGTATAAATACAAAATAAATTTGAGAAAAAGAAAAACAATCAAAATACGTAAAACATGTATATTAATAATATTGCGGATATTTCATGTAATGGTAAAACATACGTAATCAACAAGTGTATTGAAAGCACGTGCAATGTACGTAAAACACAAAGATTAAAATAAATATTTGAGTTGGCACAAAATAAGATAAAAATGAATTTGAGAAAATGGAAAACATATAAATAATTGGAATATAAGATGCGTATGGCATTTATATAAAAATATGTTACGAATATTACTCGTAACAGTACAAAATACAAGTGCGTAACACCCGATTTGCAAAATTTTTGTCACTCAATTTTGCAGGGTATTACATCTCTACTTTATCCACACGAACGGATCAAATCAAGCTCTCTCTCATGTCGCAGTGCTAGCTGCGGGAAGGGGATGTTCCTCACGATCTCTCTTTCTCTCACAATTTATTTGATGACTAGGGTTTTCTCTTGTATCTTTTCCACATAAACATATTGTATATATATGTGCAGAAAATTAACCCTAAGAAAGTGATGAGGTGGTTGGGCTCACAATCTGATTTGGGTCTGATTCATATATGGTCCTTCTAACTTTAGTTGGCCTATTTAATCTAACTAATTAGCCGACCATGTCAGGAGTCCAAGTCATATTAGGATACCCAATTAAATTCATCTTATGAACTTAAATCTCAATTTGGATCAATTCTAAGTGTATGACTCTGTAAGTTCCCATTGCGTTGATAGTAATACTAAAATTATATTCTAGTGTTATAAACAGTGAGCAGTATCTAGCAATACATCACTACAACTCAAGTAACTAGAATACCAGTGATTTGACGTAACCTATCCATGACCAATGCTATCATGTAGTCTAGTATTTTTGTCTAGATATCTTAATTGACCATAAGGCATAGAGCGAGTCACCCTTGTATAGTTCAATCTTTGGTTTCCTGATGTCCGAGTATAGACTTTCTAAACAAATGAGCTCAATATCTCATACTGACTCATTTGAGCACAACCATGCATTTTGCAGTCTCACTCAATCAAGAGACCCATAGAAATTGCTCTTATTATGTAGGAGGAAAAATCATATCTAAGTCACTCACATCCTCCTGCATGATTTGAAGTATATCCAATAGTCGATGTTATAATTACGTTATTACAGACAACGTTTGACGGCATGAAAATACATAACTTCTCATGTAGGGAACCGTAGTGACTTCAAGTCAAAGGACTACGTACATCATGGTCACTATGAGAACCGCTTATGATACCCACGTAACGATCCATGTAGCGTTCTCATGGTGGGTCAGTCCAGTACATTGTTACTCTAATATGTGCCCATGTGAAGACTTGATATCTTATATCCATGATCTGTGAGAATGGTCATCAGTCTATGTATACGATAGTGTCTATGTGTAACACCCCGCAAAATTGGAATTTCAATTTTGCCCTCGTGTGTTACGCACGTATATTTTGTAACGTATTTTCACTACGTATTTTGATTACTAACTATTTGTACATTTTCCGTATTGAATTTTCCCTATTTTGAGTCAACAAAAATATAATATTTCAATCTTTGTATTTTACGTGCTTTTTACATGTTTTTAGTGCACGTACTAATTTCATATTTTTCCGCCGCTACGGTATGATAATTTATGGCTTCCAATTATTTATTTTATGTTTTCAAATCTATTTTTTTTATAAAATGGAAATTCATTTCCCCTATTTTGAGTAAGATAATTTTGTACATACAATGCACGTGTCTTCTACGTGCAGTGATTTCATCATAAATTACATAAAATTTGTAAATATATTTTTCTTATATTATTTACGATTATATTTAGTAATTTTTCATTGATAAAGTCAATTTTCACATTCTGATATTTCACGTGCGATACACGTGTTTTCGGCGAACATATTTTGGTATATTTCTTTTCAAAATAAATTTCGGAGTGCGTGTAACACCCCGTAATTTAAAGGACTAATATAATGGTAGTAGTATGTATATATTATATAGTGTATAGTGTATCTATAGTTGACTTATATAAATGGCAAACTAGTAATAATGTATACATATTACACAGCATATGTATATTATTGTATATATAGTTAATATATATAAATATGTGTGCTAATATGGTGAATGTATAAAAAATGAATGTGTGTAGTCTGGTAAGTGTGTGTTCAGTTTTGAAGTGAGAGGGCCCACACGGTAAGGACCAAAATAACAAGGTATGGTTGTGTGTACATTTGTACACTATATGTGGCCGGTTTTGGCATGGTAGGATAGAGAGAGTTAAGAGTTAGGGAATTAAAGTGGTTGAGAAAATGAAAGGGTGGGAGTTTGAGAGTTATGAAATATGAAGAGTTGGTGAATTAATTTTTGTAATTTAATAGGTGTGTAATTTTGTAAATTGAACCCTAGCAAAATTCTATAAATAGCCCCATCCTCTTCTCTTTTGTCCACACCAAAAAAATAAATAAGAATAAGTAAGAAAGAAAGAGAGAAAAGAAAAGAGAAGAAAAAAGAAAGAAAGAAAAAGAGAGAGAGTAAGAGAGTTCTTGTTCTTGGAGTCTCTTGCTAGGAGGAGAAGAGAAATTAGGAATCTTGGAGCTAGAAGTGGTGATCATCCTTTCAATTGTTCCAGCTTTCAATCAAGGTGGGTGTTCTCCTACTTTCTAATTCTTATAATGTGCATTTTAATGAAAGTAAATGAGTAGTTTTGAGAAATAGAATAACTATACTATGAATGTGGTGAGATTAATAGTGAATCATGCTATGTTGACAAATGGATTAATATTATGTTTGTGGGTGATCCTATGCTTTCTAATTGTAGAAATTGTATGCTAATTATTTTATATGACTAGTATGAATTGAATGTGATGAGAAATGTGTAGATAAAATCCATGCTAGCAACGATCTTGTTGAAGTTTAGTGAATATTTGATTACCATGCTAATTAAAAGGGTTCAACTAAAGGATTAATCTTATGAACCATGTTAGAATGCTTGCAAATTTATGGTTTGTCCAATGTGTGATGTGTATGAGTAATTGTGTGAGAATATTATATCTCGTCCTATGCTTAGAGACGTGATGATTTAGAAAGAAAAAGAAAAGAGAAAATAATTTTTGTTACTACCACGAAATTTTTCGGCATATGTTAAAATTACAAGTTGTTGCATAAAAGAATTTCTTTGAGATATCTATGGTTCATTAAGAGACATATTTGATTTTTAGCACAAATTCTAATTAGTATAATGATTGGACATAAATTAGTTTTAAGAAATATGATCCTTAATTTTCGAGTTTGGGAAGAAATACAAATTTTGTAAAGAAAGGAAAAATCTATTTTTGAAAATGAAGATAGATTATAAAAATAAATTTGAATTTACTTGATTATTATTATTATTTTTTTTTGATTTCATCTCAGTCCAAAAGTGAGATTTATTCCAATGTCCTAAATGATTGGATTATTGGGTGAACAAGTGTTATTAAAAGAAACCAAATTCAAAATAGTATTAACAAAAGTACATTAATACAACTTCTAAACAGAAAGTATAATTGGACTTATTGGTTAGCCAGTGAATACTATTTATAAGAGGTTTTAGGTTCGAAACTTGGTAGCTATACTTTTATTTTTAAATTATTCAATTAAATTCGAAACTGATTGCCACCATGTTCTTTTATTTTATATTTGTTTCTCTCAAAAATTGCTTATTTATGGAAGTTACTGACTTTGGAAAGAAACAAATATTATTCACTCTTCCTTATTAAGTTGCACAAAGAATTAATTTCTTATCTTGTATTTTTTTAAAGTGGCAAATGCACTTTGTTTCCAAAATTATTATGTAGAATAAATAATTCTTTTGAATGAAAGAAAAATATGTAACACGATTATCTCGTTATAAACAATCCCTTTTGTTGAGAAAGAATGCTAAATGAGATTAAAAGTTTGTGTGAATTCATATAAAGTTTGGAAATAAATTATTTATAATTGTTTGACTTGACAAGATCATGTAAATATGTTTATTTGTTGACGAGATCATGTAATTATGCTTGTTTGTAGTCGCGAACTTTTATGTGATTAATTCTTCCCAAAAAGAGATTTGGATTTATGCCATAGACTCATGAAAAGAATTGATGTCTTAGAAAGATAGTGAATGAATTGAATGATGTTAAACAAGACCTATACCAAATTGTGAATAGATAAAGAGTACTTTGAGTTAAGACATGTTTGATGAAGGGTATATGTACCCATGTTTCTTGTACATGAAAGTTTATGATGTAGAGTTAGTAAGACCTCGGTACCGGCATTATTGAAAGAAAGGATTTGAGAAATGATTTGGAGATATGGCTAAGGAGCCATCTCGTATTTGTTGATTAAGTTCGGTAGGAGGTAAAACTAATTCTATGAATGGAAATTATTCGTGTCTTGAACTTAAGAAAATTTAGGCACATAAGTGAAGATGTAGTAAACTTAGGGAAACGTAAGTGGGGTGCTCTATATAGTCGGCGGTGGACTCCAAGACTATAGACCCAGTTGGTGGACTGAGGTTGCCCTATGGGAGACGGATTATTATATTTTAATCCGGGACTATGAGGACGGGTCAGCGGTGGACTCCGGGATCTTGAGTAGTCGGACGGATGGGTTTTGTGTTTACCGTCTCCAATGTATATATATATACTGGGCTAGAAGGTCACATACGGGATGATTCGCACGATGTGGAATCTGTTATAACAGCCGGCGGTGGACTCCAAGGCTGGAATTCAAATTCGTGGAATAGTCTGAACTTTGTTTTGCTACCGGGTAGTTTTCATGACGAGGGATCGAGCCCTGTATTGTGAAGAACGTAGGCGCTTGCCCTCGGACCTATGTAGTATGGGATGCATAGAATCCGAACAAGTGTGCATTAGTGTCATCCTAGTGTAGAATGGTATGCATTAGGCATTAAGACATGACATACACTTATATTTAGAATAATCACTTTTGACACTTTACTTGTTCATTCAATCTTTTTGTGATTTTTTAAAGTATGAGATCGTTATACAATTCCCGGCATAGAGAGGATAGCCGTGTATAACATTTCGTCAGTTGTAAGTAACTGACGTGCCCACAGATTGACATGCAGGTAATGGACTATTCATGAAGTTATAAAGTGGATATGCTGTTGCTGTTTAGAATTTAAAGATGTTGCAAATGATGTTAAGTTATACAAGTTGTATTTTATTGTTGTAATCTTTTAGTCTTCCGCTGTGTAAAAACCAAGTATAAAGAAACTCTGATGTATTGTGAATGCAAAGTTTTAAATTCCTTGTAAAATTGTACGAAGTGAAGTAAAGATCCTGTGAAATCTCGAATTTATCCTTATTTAAAATTCGGGGTGTTACACTATGTATTATCATTGTCCTAATTCACAAAAATACTTGACTAGAGACATTTAAGAATAGTATTCTGATTTCAGTCAATAGAATCTCACAATTAAGTCATACACTTGATATTTCATTGCATTCAACTTTCTATTTAAAGAACTTTATTATGTTCATTTAATTCACAATAAATAAAATTCCTCAATAGGAAATAAATATCATGATGCATTGTCAACCAGTAATGTTAATACATAACTGGCCTCTAGGGCATACACCAACTGGGACGGAGTTTGCGAGCAGCCGTGACCAATGCATAGGCCATCTTTTCCATTTTAGAGTAACGAAGATCAGCATCATGGAGTACCTTGCTCATATAATAGATCGGTTTTTGAACCATGTTTTCTTCTCTAGCCAAGACATCGCTGGCTCGGGCTTTTCTTAGGATTAGAGGATTGATGAGGTATGCTTTGAGTTGTTCAATGGCGATTTTTTGTTCTTCCACCACTCAAAAACTTTCGCACGCCATAGGACTTTGATAAACGACAAGCATTTCTTCCCAGATTTAGAGAGGAATCAACTGATGGCGGCTAAGCGGTCGGTGAGCTTCTGTATTTTCTTGACAATGATTGAGGGAGACATGTTGCGAATTGCCTAGATCTTCTCGGGATTGGCTTCAATTTCCCTCTGACTAACCATGAAGGAAAGCCCAAGAAATTACAAAAAGATACTCTGAAAGCACATTTTGAATGATTCAATCGCATGTTATGCTTGTGCAATTCTTCGAACGCTTCTTGGAGATCAGTGACATCGTGTTCTTTTTGGACACTTTTGACTAACATATTGTCAAATTACACCTCCATGTTCCTGACCATTTGACATATGAAGACCTTATTTACCAGTTGCTGATAGGTAGTGCCGACATTTTTCAGGCCAAAAAGCATGACTCGAAAGTAGTAAAGGCCCTGATCTATTAAGAAAGATTTCTTCAGGGTGTCAAGTGGAAAAATTTGGATCGGATTATACCCGGAGAAAGCATCCATGAAAGTGAGGAGTTCATATCACGACGTGGCGTCGATCAGCTTCTATGCTTGGGAGAGGGAGTGGATCTTTCGGACAGACCTTACAGAGATTTGTAAAGTCTATGCACATTCTCCACTTACTGTCAGCTTTCTTAACTATCACCACATTTGCTAGCCACTCAGGGTAGATAACTTCTTGGATGAAGCGTGCGGGTAGGAGTTGGTCAACTTCTTCTTTGACTGCTTGTAGCCTTTTGGGAGCAAATTTGCAGCGTCTTTGTTGGACTTGCTTGGCATCTGGGCTCACACTAAGGTGGTGTATGATTAGGTCTCCAGAATTTCTTGGCATGTCAGCTGCAGTCCATGTGATCAAGTCTCGGTTCCTTCTTATACAGGTGATGAGTCGCTCTTTGAGTTAGAGAGGTCTTGCTTACATGAAAACACTTGGTTTGATCTTCTTGAGAGAAATGGATCTCTTCCAATTCATCCACGGGCTTGAAGTTAATGTGGCTTATTTCTGGCAGCAGTTTGATGGGATGAGGGGAAGAACTGAGCCCCACATCTTGGCAATGTAAATGCTTGCGCTGCCTTTTGGTTTCTGCAACTTGGCATATGCCTGCTATTGTGGAGAACTTCATTTTAATGTGATATGTGGAGGCGATTTCATCGAATGCTGCTAGGCATGGGAGACCAAATATAGCATTATACGTAGCCTTAACATCGACTACCATGAAGTCTAATGCCTTTATTCTAGTTGTGGGGGCTTTTCCAGATGTCATGTCGAGTTTGATGATCCCTTCAACTTGAACGGGTGCACCGAGAAGATGTGGAGTGTATAACCAGTGGGCTTGAGCCGGTCTCGGAAGAGCTTGATTGTATCGAATGTAGCCATGAAGTGAATATTTACTGAGCTGTCATTATCTATAAGGATGAGTAGTACCTCATGATTCGCAATGCACATTCTTATAACCCAATGTGGTGGTGAGGTATCTTGATGCCCTCTAGATCTTTATTTGGGAATGTCACAAGGATGCCCAGGCTCTTGACAGGCAGGTTATTATGTACTGAGTTGACTTCCCTCACGAAGGCTTTGGAGAATGGCCATATTTTCTGAGTTGGTTGGCTTCTTCTGACGCTTATTAGCCCCCCATGCCAGAGGGGTTTCGATGTTGTTATCTTTCTGAACAAATTGAGAGAGGTAGCCTCGACGAATTAGACCTTCAAGTTCTTCTTTGAGGGCTACGCAGTTTTCGGTGGTGTGTCCATGGTCACTGTGAAACGTACACCACTTGTTCTTATCCTTTCTCTTGTTAGATGTGGTCATCTTGGGAGTAGGACTGACTATTGCGTCTTTTTCAACTGTCATGAGGATGGAAGACATACTTGCATTCAGGGGAGTGAATTTGCCGAAGCATGGTGTTGGAGGAGGACAACGTTGATATACGTCGTCTTTATGAAACTTCTTGGGTTCTTCCTCGCTTGCATTCTTCGGTTTGTTCCCAGAAGGTGACTCTTTCATGCAATGAAGATAAAGAGCTTCTTCGGCTCTGATATACTTGTCATTCCTTTCAAGGAGTTCAGTGAAGTCTTGTCACACCCCGCTTCCCAAAAGTTACGGAATACGAGTACATAACAAAAACCCAGCGAATGATTTTCATCATCCATAAGCTGTTTCAAGAATCTTTGCAACACATCACATGAATAATCAGAGTCGGAAGCAAAAAGGCACAACCATTCATGAATACTTGAAACAATTACCAACAGAAATTTACTTGAAACCAAATACAATATTCTCAAATAAATCAGAGTCTGGAGAAAAACAAATATCCTGGGTCACATCGCCCAAATACAAATAATATCTAAATAAACCAAATACACTTTATTCAAGTTCAGGCAACAATGAAAATAATAATAATAAAACAAAATCTCCAGCATCTAAAACATTATCTCGCCAATACCTTCAGGCAGCTGACCATGCTGATCTGCAATTAGTAAATTTGCAGGGTTAAGGAAAAAAGAAGAAAACAAGTACCCGTCAATTGCAAGTCGCGGGTCACAAATAATGTAGGATACAAGCACATGGGGAAACTAACTAGCAACATGGTATACTAACAGGTACAGGTAACATATGTCAAGTGTCAAGTAAACAGGTAACAGGTAAACAGGTAATCAATTATCAAGTAATCAGGTAATCAGGTAAATATGTATCAAGTATCAGGTAATCAGGTAACAAGTATACAGGTAATAGGTAATCATGTATCAGGTAAACAGGTATCAGTTTATGTCATGTCAAGTTTTGTTATTTTACTATCTAGGTAGCACTTCATGCGCCCCAACTTTTTATCACATGGTTACTACAACAAACAGTTTCGCTTAGTAAGATTTCATAGTGGAGTCCGTAGGGCAGTGTACTTAGGTACAGGAAACAGGAACAAGAACAGGTAGAACCTAGTGGTTCTCTTCTGAGTACACTTTCCTAAGAGAAGTAATGCAGTCAAGTACAGGAAACAGGCATAACCTAGTGATTATCTTCCGAGAACACCTTCCTATAGGGAAGCATGCAATCAGGTACAGGTAAACAGGATCGTGAATTATGTAGTCATGAACACGTAACAGGCAGGCAGGACACAGGTCATCTTCCAAGTACACGTTTTTATATTTTCCACTACAAGATCTTTCCCTTAAACCCCGGCTTAGTTACTTTTATTATTATGGTCATCAACAGGCATGAATGGGTACGAAATAAAGTCAAACTAACATGGTATAATCAGTTTTAAGTTCAGGAAAATAAATCAGCATGCATGAATAATATACATTCATATATACGAGCAAAATAGTCTTTGTTCATAATCAGGACAGCAAGACCAATAAGCACTAAAACAGCGATTCTGAACTCTACAGAAATGCAAACCTAGATCCGTCAAAGGATCTGGAAACTAGACATCCACATGATTCCAACGAGTATAATAAAGTCACATACTAGTTCACAACAACTCAGCTCAAAACAAATTCGAAGACAGAAAACATGTTCAATCAGAAATTAGGAAACCGAATTCAAGAGCATGGAAACAGCATACAAACACTTTGAATAAATCCACGAAAAAACTGGGGTAATCCCCTATATGTCTAGAGTCAAAACAACAAGTTTCATAATATTTCAGTAAGTATAGATCAGTCATCAAAAATACCAAAGCAACAAGAAAACAGAGTTTAATGAATCTGGAAATCTCAACACTGCTGTACGAAAACTAAGATATCTCACAACCAGTGAATCGAAATCCAATTCCGTCAAAGGGATATGAAAATAGATAGATTTTACTAACTTTCATATTTCACAAAGAGTTTTCATACAGTATAAAGAATTATAGTGAAAATATGATTCTTTACTGAACAGTAAGCAAAATACAGCACGAGTAGATTTTAGAAATGAACATAAAACATCACATAAAACTTATTTTTAAAATTCATTAAAAAATCTGGGTAGTCCTTAACATCATAAAGAAACACTGAACAAAATATTAGATCATGATAATATGTATAGAATAGTTCTTGAAAATAGTTTATTAACAAAATTCATCCAAAACATAATCTGGAATTGATCGACATGTCTGTACCAAAATATTTATAACTCAGTCATACGAAATCCAAATTAAGCAAAAACAGTGGGGTTTGAAAATAGACAAAATTATCTAAAATTCATCTTTTATTTTGGAATCAAGATTCTGACTGTAGCATGGACGAAAACTGCAATCAAAACAGAACACCCAGTAAATACAGATTTCATACTTCTAATCAAAAACATCATAACTTCAAGAATATTGATCCAAACACATCCAAACTTGAAATAAAACCTACCAAATATCTAAAAATCATGATTTAGGATTACTAACATGTCCACACCTATTATTTCACATGGGCATTCAATCAAATACAATTCATACAACATTCACATACATTACTAAAAATCAAGTTTTAGGTAAATTCTAGGTTATCTCCTATCAAAATTGGTGTCATAAGTCATCTATGGCCAAATTAACACAATAAAGACAAAATCCATAAAGAAAAAACAAGTTTTTGGTTGTCTCTAGACCCAACTACACTAGATGTGAACTTTATGACTTGTATCAACCTAATAAATTATAGTACAAGTTACTTGCCTTATTATGGAGATGAACGCGATGCAAATTGCCCTAGAAACAAAACCCACGTGCAAAATCCTTTCCAAGCACGAATCCAAGCAACTACGAACACAACTCCCACATGAACAATCTCTTGATGCAACGAACAAAGTGGAGAATACCCACTTCAAGAAACACCTCGAAAAGATATTGATGATGGTGATGTTGATGGTGGTTCTTGGTGATGCCGGCTAGCAAGAAGGAGGATGGGGGCTGTCGGGTTGTATGGAGGTGGGGGTTTGTAGGGTTGTTGATGTATGGTGGTCGGAGGTAGGAGGTTGTGGTGGTCGGCAAGGGGATTGTGGTGGATGGAGGGCTCGGTTTGGAAGAGGGGTGCAGCCGGGAGCAAGGTAGGAGGAAGGCTGAGATTGATTAGGAGAGGGAGAGAGAGTAATTAGAGATTAGGGTTAGGGTTTAAGGTGTTAGGGGTATTATATATGGGGTTTAATGTGGGCTAATGGGTTGTGGGTATTAGTACGTAGTAATAGATATACAAATGGGTAATGGATATTGGGAAAATAACAAATGGGAATACAATTTATAGTGAATTCTATGACTCTAGAAAAATCTAATTAGGAGTCAAAATGCATCGGTTTGAAAAATCACCACCAAAAATTCCATCACATCACAAAAGTATCCAATAAAATGGACGAGGCTAAAAAAATGAGAAAAAGAACCTAAAATGATGAAAACGGACAAAAGCGACGAACAAACGCCACAAGGAGCTCAAAATGAAAAAAATGAATATATATTGAAAACAAACCAATATACGGTCCAAAAAAATACAAGAGAGATAAAAATACACAAAAATAAAAAATACACTCCAAAATACATAAAATGAAAAACATGGGTTACAAGTCTTTAAGAGGCTTCTTCGTGAGGGAGGCCTTCAGTTCTTTGTGAGTGACGTTGTGGGGAAAGGCGGCAGCCGCAACAGATGAGTCTAGGAAAGAGATAGACCTTGCTTATGCTGTGATGCGCTTGACAAAGTCGTTCAGCAGCTCATGTCCCTTTGTTTGAATCCAATAGGAAAGCACTCATTTTTTTAGCCTTATGACTAGTAACGAAGTATGCTATGAAAAGCTCATCGAGCTGGTCGAATGAGAATATTGACTCAGGACTGAGGCGGGAGTACCATTCCCTTTTTTATCCAGTCAAAGTTGTAAGGAATGTTCGGCACATGAGCGCATTGGTAGCGTTGTAGATTTTAAAACTCTCAATTTGGTTCGTCTGGTCAGATTCACCAACATATGATTCAAATTGAGGGGTTTTGAAGTTCTTAGGAATGGGTGCATCGAGAATGGATTTGCTGAAATGAGGTCGAATGGGGCGATAAGCCCTGCTTGTGCGATTCACCTCATTCTTTATTTTTTCAAGGCGATCTTCTACTTCTCGGATGCGGCGAAGGACTTGGTTGTCCTTCATCTTGGATCTAGTTGAGTCGCTTGATTCTTCTTCTGTCGAAGGAGTAGAGTGGTGGCTCCATGAGTGTTGACCCTGATCTTGAGTATCTTAAATAGCTTTTAGGATGTCATGCCTGAAATTTCCAATTCGGCCCTAATGACTGCGGCATTTTGCTCTTTGTTTCTCTCAAGAAGCTATTGACTCCCATGAGTCGGGCTTCTTTCTGCAGTGGGCTCCCTATGCGAAGAGGAGTATCTCGATCTTGGCATTCATGGAGAGTTTCTTCTCTGGTTCACTTGATATTCGGCCCAGGTATACCTTTCATTCAAACGGATCCGAAGATCGGTCCCTTGTTGCCTGGAAATGATGATTTGGTGTAGATTTCTTGACCCCCAGGGATCTCGTGAGGCCACTGAATTGCTGGAAGGATTATTGACTGAGATATGGCTGTGCAGAAGGCGCTATTCCTGATGGCTTTGGCGGGAGCCCCTAGGTGCCTCTCCGTTGACAGAAGCTTGACTAGGCTGTTGAGGCGGATCCAGCTCTTGAGGAGGAGTTGGGTCTTCCACGAGAGGAGCTTGCTGGCGAAGGGAGTTTGTTCGACGGCTTGAGGCCGCTGCTTTCCCTCTTAGTCTCGGTGGCATGGTGGGAGAATTCGGTATTTCTTACGGTAAGTTCTGATTTATGAAGTAGATCTGTATAGTTTCCTACAGACGATGCCAATCTGTTCTTGCTTATTTTTGTGTGGGAGCAAATAGATAGTGAGTTTATATTTTGAAGGAAAATCCTAAAGATCGAACATTTGATCGTCGCCATAAAAAGTTGTTAAAGCTCCTGAGATTATATCTGAAGTGTAGATTGAACACTTTGATCTGAATCCGACAGTTGCTGACGCGGCCGATGGTCCTGCAAAAACTCAGAAACACCGAGGATGGCCCCAGTGACAGACCTTCGGACGCTCAATTTAGAACCAGATTGAGAAAGAGAGTTTGAGAGAGAAATTGCAGATTACCTTCTAACTGAGGAGGGTGGAGGGTATATATAGGCAAGAGAAAAAGTTAGGAAATTGATATGAATCCCTAAGATTGATATGAATTCATTATCTCCTATTGATTCTCCGCCTTAAGAGATAGACTTTCTTATTTGGGGATGAGAGATTTGACTTACAGCCCTCATGGGCTGGATGTCTTTTCTAGTGGATCCAGTCACTTTTAATGAGTGTGAAAGTAGCCTATGTGTTGTTAATGAGCCTGAAGAAGATCCTAATCTGTTAAAGATGTCTATTATGGTTAATCTGTCTGTAAAAATTTTAGTGTCCATGCTGGATTCACACGACCCTGATTTGTTGCTGTTTTACCATCATCAACCTCATTCTTAAGAAACATGTTTAATTATTTTTCCAAAAATACTATTTTCGAGTCTTAAATGCTTTTTATGGCTAAAAAGTACTTTTGGATTCTCCAAAGCAATACATAAGACAGTTCCATTCATTTATAGGACTTGAGCCAAACACATATCCCCTGGCTGATGACTCTAGTTCTATGTCGCGGAAGGCAAGAATTTATCTGAGACGTTAGAATTTGCTTCCCTTACCAATTTATTGACCAAAGTGGGTAGATACGAGAAAGATAAGAACGGTATATATCCAACAATTGTTTGGGTCCGTGGCTTGACTCTGAATTTTTGTTAAACCCTTGACTTTTTGAAGTCCGTTATAAGACTCTCAAACAGTACGTAGACAACAATAACAATACATATATATCAAAACAGTTCCCAAAATATATCATTTTGTTGATTATGTACTCTTATTGATGGTTATTTCTTGAGGGGTTTATAATAGATTTGGAAAAGTCACAGTTCCTAATAGAACTCAGTATCAAGCCAGGGGACTAAACCTTATTTACCCTAAATTATGATAAAGAAGAATATTCAAAAGTAAATAAATTAATTTCCTTTTAAGAGCATCCACAGTTCGTTGAGGGTCAAAATATGCATAAATAGATAAATGAATATAGCAAAGTTAAGTTTCGCTGCATGCTACTTTTATAAAAGGTGCGACGGCACTTCAAGTGCAGTCCGAGGAAAAAATTCGTCCTCGAAGTGCAAATAAAAAATTACAAAAACATTTCAGAAATTACGAAAAAAATTACAAAAAATTACCAAAAAATTACAAAAAATACAAAAATTGCAAATAACCCCTACAGGGTGGGACAACACTTGAAGTGCCGTCCGACAAAAGGGGGGCAAGGGACGGCACTCGAAGTGCCGTCCGAGGGTTTGTGTATTTTTGGGCTTTTTTAATTGGAAAAATTAAATTTTTTTGAGGGACGGCACTTTCCGACAATTAAAAAAATACTTTTTTTTGTTGGGACGACACTTGAAGTGCCGTCTCACATATATGCATATTTCTCATTCTGCCTCTCATTTATAGCAATCTTCTGTAGCGGATTATGCATATTATGCATATTTGGCCAACGACTGCAGCGCTGTTTTTGACCAAATATGTATATTATGCATATTTAGCAAACCACTACAGATGCTCTAAGATGCTCTAAGGGGCAAGATATCTCACATTTATTAAAGAATTCCAACTGTTTAATACACAAGTGTCCAATCATTTTTTATATTCTCCAGTATCAAAACCTAGGAAAATCATGCATTTATATTGCGTTTCATGCAGATTTAGCACATGTAAATTTTCGCTTTTTATGTCCTCTTTCTCCCCCAGCTAAATCCAAGTACCAAAACCCTTCCTCGGGTGAAGCAAAGTATATCTTCTGTTAATATTCCAAAAATGAAGTATTGTTCTGTTCATTAGAAAATGGCTATAAATTGGCTAACTCCAAACATGCAAACCTAACAATCAACCTTAGAGCAATATTAAGAGTTCGTTTTGTTAGATACAAATTAATGGCTCCAGGTGTCAAGGTTTTCGGATCCCCGACATCAGCTGAGGTTGCAAGAGTACTTGCATGCCTCTTCGAGAAGGATGTCGATTTCGAACTCATCCGTGTCGATGCCTACAAGGGCCAGAATAAAAAGCCTAACTACCTAAAGATGCAGGTTTGCTATTAACAAAATTTATGTATATGAGTATGTACAATGCACCTGTCAAACATTGATATATAAATTGCATACAAAACCTTTTTAGCTATTGCAGAAGGTAGAAATTTTGTTCTATCTCATAAATGTATATTCGGGTTTTTTTCAGATGTCCTGCTACGCTCTCACCTTCGAAGATGAGAAGTTGACCATGGTCGGTAAGTATGTGATTTATCATTTTAGAAAAATCTTGATGTCGAAACTGTGTTCTATCTTGATGTGTAATGTATATAAATTAAATCCTTCAGGTCTGTAATTCAAAAATGAAAATACCAAATGGTTATTTTTCTACTGATCCTTAGGAAATATTTAAGAGGGTGTTTGTTTAGGACTATTTTGCCGCACTGACCCACTTTTTGAAAATATTTGGCGCTCTGACCTACTTTCGAAAACAATTAGCTAACTGACTCAGTTTTGGACACGTCAGCAACAAACGTTATTGAGAAAAACGGCATAGGTTATTTCGATGCCGTTTTTTCCAATAACGGCATCTGTTTTAAAAAAAAAACTTTCATGCCGTTATTTGGAATAACTTCATCTGTTACTTTTAGTCGAAAGAGTAAATAGTCTCAATTGTGAGTTGAGAGACAAGTGTGAAAATAAAGTAAAGGATGCCGTTCTCTAAGAGAACGGCAATCTTTACACTGATGCCATTATTTTCAGTTACCTTTTTCCCCACAATTGCCTTTAATAAGTGGCCGTTCTATCAGATGTTGTTATTTAAAATTTATTGGCAAATGTGGGGAAAAAAGTAACTGATGATGTTATTCAAAATAACGGCATCAGTATAAATCATGTCGTTCCCTCAGAAAATGGCATCCTTTACTTTATTTTCACACTTGTCTCTCAGCTCACAATTGAGAATGTTTGCTCTTTCGACTAAAAGTAACAGATGTCGTTATTCCAAATAACGGCATGAAAGTTTTTTTTTTTAAAACAGATGTCGTTATTGGGAAAAAAACGATATAGAAATAACCTATGTCGTTTTTCTCAAGAACGTTTGTTGCTGACGTGTCCAAAACTGGGTCAGTTCGCTAATTGTTTTCGGAAGTGGGTCAGAGCGCCAAATATTTTCAAAAGGTGGGTCAGTACGGCAAAATTTTCTTTGTTTAGCCGTAAAGAAATCCAAGAAAGTGCACTGTTCACATGTTTGTTTAGCTGTATTCAGTTGGATTTCTACTGTAGCGTTGTAGCGCTATTGTGTAGCACCATTTGAAATCCGAAAAAAAAACCAGAAGTCAATCGAAGTGCACTGTAGCGCTACTATTCATGATTTTTTAATTGTTTCTCTCATCTCTTTTTACATTGTCCAATAAAATAATTCCACACTACATTAATTTTTACTACTTTTTTTTAATTTCTCTCTTTTTTAAAATCCTATACTGCATTAAAACTAAATCTAAACAAATTATTTTTTTAGAACTCATTTTCAAAAAAAAAATTTCCTTATGGTATTCTTCATGGTTGGATATATTTTACAACCGACCAAACACTTCCTAAGAGGAATATTATAGTAGTAGAAAATTAAGGCTTTTATGTTAAACTCAAACATAAAGCAAAAGACCAAATAGCAGAGAGTAGCAACACAATAGCAAGGGAGAAAGTGCTCAGTTGTTTTTTATCAATGCTCTGTATTTTATTTAATCGGATACAAGCTTTAAATAGGCTGAAGAAGAGAAACAAAAAACACTAGAATTTGGAAGAAGCCCACTCCTATTTACTTGGTCCTTACTCCTACCAATAAGCATAGCCATACAATTCAAAAGTGAACGTTAGTTTTGAATCAAACTTCAACATTTTATACATTTGTATATGTAAATGACTGGCTAGTTTTTCTTGAGAACAGATTCAAGGCAGATATGTCGACATATTATAGAGAAGTATGCAAATAAAGGAAACCAGGATCTACTAGGATCAGGAACACTGGAGAGGGCATCAATCGAGCAGTGGTTGCTCACCGAGCAACAAATGTTCGACCCACCAAGCTCTGCACTGGTGTTTAATCTGGCATTCATACCAGCATTCGCGCCAGCGTTTGCTCCGCAAGTAATTTTGGAAGAGGACAAGGTCTTGGTAGAGGAGAACAAAAAGAAGCTGAAGGAGGTGCTTGATATGTACGAGCAGAGGCTGGAAGTGACCCCATACTTGGCTGGGAATAAGTTCACGCTCGCAGATCTCTCTCATCTCCCTAACACTGAAAGCCTCATGAAGATCAATGAGTGCAAGGAGATGTTCGAAAAGAGGGATAGGGTGATGGCATGGTGGAAAAGGATATCAACCAGGAAACAATGGATGAAGGTGGTGGAGATGCAAAAGGAAACTCTGCCAATTCAGAAGAAGATGATACCCCCACCACCACCACCACCCCCCATGGTCTAATTATGTCCTTGCAAGCTTTTCATCTAACCAAGTGTTTGGGAGTGTTTGTGTCCTAGTGTTTGTGCTGTGTGAGTTAATAATTGTTTAGCTTAATGTTTTGTTGAATATGGTGTGGTTGTTTGAAACATTGAATAAGGATGATCGGATTAATATATATGTCACCCAGTTCGATATGGTGAGAATTCTGACATCCGGATACACACGTGTGGAATATGTCTTCTAACTTGTAAGCATAATTTTATCTATTATATTTGTCGAAATTCATGTTAATCTTTTTGAAAGCAATTAGCCAAAAATATAAGTGATAGTTTGCATTAATCACAACAACTGTTTTGAAAGAATTAAACTACGAGAAAGAATTTGATGGGTTACTCTAAAAGCCCCTATAACATCAACTTGAATCGTGGCAAATAAAAATGTCGAGAAATAATTGGTTAGTTAATTGGCTAGTGGACAATTTCATGGTATTGATTTATCTATATTTCTCAGTGTTTTCATAAGATTGATTATCATATTCTTCATGAAGTGTAACAGCCGCAAAATATTCTTCTAAAAATATTTTGTCCACACGTGCTTTACGCATGTTTTCTTTGTGTACGTGTTAATCAGAAAATCTTTAGAGTACGCAGATACTTTCTTTTATTTACAATGAATAAAAATGTGGTCTATGTTTTTTTATGAAGCTAACTTCATTTGAATACATATTAAATTTGAGTAACATATAAAAAAATTATGAAATAAATTTCAAAAATCTTTGGTGTGCATTTTAGGTGCACACACAAACACATAGAAAGCACGTGCTTTATCCACACTCTTTCTTGGCCAGCCAATCTGTATTGGAGGGGAAAAAATTAATTTAAATGAGTTATAGATTAGTGGGTGGTTAATTAAATTAGTGGGTAATTTATTAAAACCTCTCATTCACATTTCCTTTTATAATACCCCCCACCCTTTTGGCCATTGATGAGAAAAGACAAAAAAAATATTAAAAAATATTTTTAAAAAAAATAAAGATTTCATTGTTCACTGTTGGAGCTTGTTGTTGATTCTTGGAACTCGATTTTTTGAAGGAGAGGAGATTGAAGTTTGTCTTTCTAGGAGTTCAATTTGCTAGGGAATACATAAAATGGTGGGTGTTTCCTTAGTCTCTAATAATTTTTGTAGGAAGAATACTATGATTGGAAGTCATGTTATGTGCAAATTTAAATTTCTCTAGGGGGTGAATTAATCTTAGAACCAAGTGCATGTTAATTTAATCAAGTTATATGAGATTGTAGAAAAGAAAATTTGATTATCATGTTAGATTGCTAAAATTTAGTTAAATCATTATGTGATAATGTCATGTTGCTAGCAAAATTTTAAAGAGGAATATACATATGATTTTGGTAAATTGTATGAGGTGCAATTGTAATTGATTGCTTGTAGTGATATGAATAAATTGTGTTGATACATTATGTTAAATTTGGGAGATGTAATTGTAGATATTATGGATGTTAAATTTTTTCATTCTCTGTAATGTGATTAAAACTTAGAACCCAAATTGTACAAATTTAGATTGGTATGCATCATGAATGTTAAAATAATGAAACTTGTTATAGAGGAGTAAAGCTTAATTCAGTTCCCGATAGGCTTTTGGGGTAGTGAGTGAGATTTGGAACTCAGGTTATCGGATTTGATTTGGGGGCTCTATATAGTACTCCCAAGTTGCGAGTTCGAGCCTTTGGGGCTCTGTTTTCTTTTAAAATTTTATTCAGTATAAATATTAGTAGAGGAAACATTTAGGATTTCTGTTTTTGAATCTTACACCAACCAAGATTTGGACTTGTGGTTGTTGGGTGTGAGTTAGAGCGGAGTGCACGCGCTCGGGTTCGAAGCTGGGCAGGGGTTATTTGTTGTTTTATTTTTTTTTAAATCTATCTGCATGTATTTTACTTCGGGAAAATGTTTAAATTAATGTAGTGTATTAATGGGATATTTTGATAGGATTATATATATTAATTCAAGATTTATTTTGTGCATAAAATACATTGTGAATTAGATTACTTTAAAACGTAATTTTTGGAGCTTTTTCACATTAAATTAGTTTGATTAAAAGAGTTAAATGGGATGGTTTAAATCTAGATATATTCTAGAATTTTTTATTTTTCGATAATGATTTTTTTATTTGGAGCTTATTTACATTGTTTAGCTTGATGAATAATCAAAGAATAAAAGTGTGGTAAATTTAGATGTATTGACATTTAAAAAGAAATTTTAATTACGTATTACTGAAATCTTTTGATAAAAAATTATCTATTGTTTTGGAGATTGATGAACTAAAAGAGAATGAATAAAGAAATCAAACGATTCATAATGAATAAGAAATTGTGTAAAAGATGTCAAGAATAACCTAGAAGATCTCTGAAATGAGATGTGTGGTTTTTAGGGGCTGAGCGAGACCCGTAGTGACAGGAAAATTATGATAAATAAAATTTTGAGAGAATGGCCAATATGGGCCTGAATTCTTGGTGAGTGAGTTTATGTCCGGCAGGATAAGCTAGCTCTAGGCCATGAAAACTATAATTAAATTATGGAAAGACACTAGAAAAGAAGATGTGATGAGACTTAGGCAAACGTAAGTGGGGCATTTCTATACCTTGTTCTTCAAAAACTTCTCCTGCCAATCCACAATAACAACTGGCGGGATATTACAAGACAAATTCGGCCTCACAGATAACTCGAGTAGTCAATCGCGTGGCTCTCATCATGGATATAGTTCCTCAGTTGCGAGACATGGAAGACGTCGTGCACTCCAAATAAAGCCGGAGACAATGCAAATGATAGGCCATCTTGCCAACTCGTTCCAAGATGTCAAATGGTCCAATGAACTTGGGGCACAACTTGCCTCCGCTACCGAAATGAATGACACCTTGCCACAGCGATACCTTAAGAAAAACATGGTCTCCCATCTCAAATTCCAAGGCTCTATGATGAACATCAGCCCATCGCTTCTGTCTATCTTGCACAGCTTGAAGATGCTTCCTGATATGGCTCACGGCATCCACCGTCTTGGTGATTAACTTCGGGCCCAACAATTTCCTCTCGCCAATGTCATCCCTGCACACTGGCGACCGGCACTTACGACCATAGAGTGCATCGAAAGGAGCAGCTTTAAGACTGGCCTAAAGCTGTTGTTGTACGAGAACTCTACAAGATACAAGTGGTCCCCCAAGAACCTCCAAATTGTAGCACACAGGACCTCAACATGTCATATAGAGTCTGGATGGTCCTCTCTGACTGTCCATCTGCCTAAGGTGAAAAGTTGTACTGTACTTCAACTTACTCCCCAGACTACTCTGAAGACTCTCCCAAAACTGTGACCTGAACCTCGTATCCCTATCGGATACAATACTGACTGGAATCCCATGAAGTCTGACAATCTCTTGCATGTACTTCGTAGATAAGCTCTCAGTAGAATGTCCAACTCTGAAGGGAACAAAGTGAGCGCTCTTGGTTAACGTGTCCACAATCACCCAAATGACATTGTGACCCTTAGGACTCCTCGGCAAGGCGGTCACCAAATCCATGGTGATATTCTCCCACTTCCACTCCAGAATGGAAAGAGGCTGAAGAAGTCCAGCGGTCCTCTGATGCTCTGCCTTCACCTGCATGAAGATCAAGCACTGTGACACAAAACTCGCCACGGGCCTCTTCATGCCATGCCACCAAAAATGAAGCTTCAAGTCCCGGTACATCTTCGTACCACCAGGATGAATAGAGTACGACGATTAGTGGGCTTTCTCAAGCAACTTCTGACGAACCACACCCTTCGGAACACACAACCTTGACCCAAAATGAAGAGATCCATCTGAGTGAACAACCATATCATTCCTCGTACCTGCTTCAACTTCGGCTCGCAACCCTTGCAATTGCTCATCACCTGCCTGGGCCTCCTTAATCTGCTCAACAAGAGACGAATGAAACTGAAGCATCATGCTTCTCTGAGCAGAACCTAGCAAGATCACATCCAAATCCAACCTCCCCATTTGCTCAACAAGCTCTCTCTGCTGAGTTAGGAACATGGAGACTAGTCTCTTACTCAAAACATCTGGCACAAAGTTCACTCTACCAGGATGGTATTACAAACTGATGTCATTTTCAGCCATCAACTCCAACCTTCGTCTCTGCCTCATTCAACTCCTTCTGAGTGAACACATACTTAAGACTTTTGTGGTCAGTAAAGATCTCCACTCGGTCTCCAAGTAGATAATGCCTCCATAACTTCAAAGTAAAAATCACGGCAGCCAGTTCCAAATCATGGGTAGGATAATACTTCTCGTGCGGCCTCAACTGTTGAGATGCATAAGCAACAACTCGACCCTTGTGCATCAACACTGAACCTAGGCCCTTGCCAGAAGCGTCACAGTGAACCAAAAAACCACCCGTACCATCCGAAATAGTCCACACTAGCACTGAAGTCAACCGGCACTTCAACTCAGCAAAAGCTCCACTACAAGCTCCATCCCAAACAAACATCTGATCCTTCCCAGCCAGCACAGTCAACGGACCAGCTACCTTCGAAAAGTCTTGGACGAACTTCCGATAATACCCGGCCAAACCAAGGAAACTTCTCACTTCCGAAACTGACTTAGGAACAGGCCTGAGATAATGTGCTCCAAGAAGGTAACTCAATCAAGCCAGAACTCACACTTGCTGAGTTTCCCATAGAGCTGATTCTCCCTCAAGGTCTGCAAAACCAACCTCAAATGATCAGCATGATCCTTCCGATTCTGAGAGTACACCAGAATGTCTTCTATGAAGACCACGACAAATCTATCCAATAATGGAGAGAAAATCCTGTTCATCAGACTCATGAACATTGCTGGTGCATTCGTGACTCCGAAAGGCATCACAAGGAACTCATAGTGCCCGTATCTAGTCCTGACCGCAGTCTTCTGTACATCAACTGCCTTCACCTTTACTTGATGATAACCAGAGTGAAGGTCCAACTTTGAAAAGACAGCAGCTCCACCCAGCTGATCAAACAAATCATCAATCTTGGGTAGTGGATACCGGTTCTTCACTGTAACACTGTTTTGCTCATGGTAATCCACGCAAAGACCACGACTCCCATCCTTCTTGCTGACAAACAAGACAGGAGCGCCCCACGGGGACACACTGGGCCTAATGAAACCCAAATCCAGCAAACCCTGAACCTGCACCTTCAGCTCTGCTAGCTCAACAGGTGACATCCGGTAAGGACTCTTCGATATCGGCGCAGTACCAGGCTAAACATCAATACCGAATTCAACATTCCTATCAAGGGGTAGTGCAGGAAACTCCTCGAAAAACACATCCAGAAAATCCCGTGCAATAAGAGGTGTGGCCTCACAGCCTGAATGCAACTCCATTGCACAACCAACATCGACAACAACTTCCTGACCACGCCCAAGGGGCAACTCCCCAGCATGGAACTCAAACTCCTCACAGCCTGGCATCCGGAAAAAAACCTTCTTCGCTCGACAATCAATGACCGTGTGGGTCTCACCCAGCCAATCCATGCCGAGAATCACATCTAACCTTGAACTGCCAATCACAATCAGATCTACTCTGAAATCAGCACTCCCAATAACCACGGGACTCTGCTTGCACTCCCGGGAACAAACAACAACACCACCACCTGTAGTGATATGCCAAGCAACTGGCAACTCACTGCACCCCAACTAATGCTGATCCACAAAGTAGGAGGAGACGAAGGAATGGATTGCTCCGGAATAAAAAAGAACACGAGCAGGAACAGAATAAACAAGAATAACACCTAAGATAGAGCCAAAACAAGGAAAAAAGATGAACAGACAAAAGATATCCAAGGAATATGAAAAATGATGCAGAAAGACAACATGGACAAAGATGCAAGGGAAATAAATGAAACAAGGAACAAATAGCAGAACAACAAAAGAAAACACAAAAGAATACCTGCAACGACTTATTCCGCGATCTGAGCTTCCTCCGCGGTCAAGTTGAAAGTCTGACCTCTCCCTGGAGCAGCGGTCCTCTAACCGACAATCTGATGCTGAGAGGGAAGCGGCGTTCTAGCCTGACTATAGCCAGGCACGACTGCAGCCTGGTCGTGCCTCCTCCGAGGACAATCTCAAACCAAGTGGTCGGTACCACCACAACCGAGACAACGGTGGTTAGCCTTCCAGCAATTCTTGCACAAATGCCCAGGGGCCTGGCAAAAGTCACAAACAACATCCCTCCGTGGAGGAGCAGGACGGTAGGGAGCTGTCCTGACGGCAAGGACCGGAGCTGGCCTCCTGATCAGACCTTTAATAGGCCTGGCAGCAACAACAATGGAGTACTGCACAATCTGCTGAGAAGGGGTCTCACGAGCATGAGTCTGCTCTGCCGCTCGAGCTGCCTCCAAGGCATCCGCATAGGTACGGAGATGATGGACAGCCAAGTGCACCTGAATACCCTGATCAAGACCCAAAAGGAACCTCCGAGCAAGATCCTCCTCATTTGCCACCAAGGAGGTAGCGAAGCGGCTGAGCCTGGTGAACTCCATGGCGTACTCGTTCACGGATCTAGAGCACTATTCCAAGAAATACTTGGTGTTACAACACTGTATATACAATATTTAATAAAATCTCAAAACACGGCACTAATAAGTCAACCAGACAACCAACCAACCAACCTATTTCAGTGCAAGAAATTGATGCTCCATTTCTATCTGGGTGATGTGCGGGAAGAATTTCTCCTGGAAGCTTTGAGCGAAAGTGGCCCAAGTAATAGGATGCTCTAGCCTCTTGGATTCTGCCCTCCACCAGATGTGGGCCAAATCCACTAACTAGACGCATATCACATTCACACGATCGGCATCGGGGACCCTAGCTGCTTGTAGCAGACTCTTCGTCCGTATCAGCCACTACTCAGCCTCAAGTGGCGTCTCAGTACCAGCGAACTTATCACGGTGCAACCTCATGAGATCCGCAACAGTACCCGGACGAGGGGGCACAACTACAGGGGCAGGCACAATGGGGGTCGGAACAACATTCCGGTTAGCAGCTTCCAAAGTGGCCTTAACCAATTCGCTGTGCTCCTGTTGCATCTGAGCAATCTGCTGGAGCACCTGAGTTACAGCTGCCAACTCAGGATGGCCTTCTTGCAAAGACGAACCATTCCCACGAGCCATAATCTGCACAAAACTCAAAACAATTAGCTTTTAGATCCAGTTGATTAATAATTATTTATGCAATGCATGGCCTGTCGGGAGTCAAGTAAATCCGATCGAGCCAAGCCTACCTAATGTATTAGTCAAACTAACACATTAGCCAAACCTGATGCTCTGATACCACTCATAACCTTGTCACGCCCCGCTTTCCAAAATAAATACGGAATACGGTACGTGACTAAGTCCAGCAGATAGTTTTCACCATCCATAAGTTGTACGGACCTGCCTGACTCATTATAACAGTAAATATAACAATATACTCCAACCAGACATGCAAAAACAATTATAACTCAACAGCATTTATTACATCAATAATAAATGTTCCAATAAATACTAAATCCGAAACGAAATAATAATCCTGGGATAATAAGCCCAAATACAGGTCTCAATACAGTTCATGAAATAAAATAGTTCATCAAAACATTTTAGCAAATTATTTCAATTTCGCAGCTCAAAACTTTTGCTCACCAACTCTAATAGGTAATTGATCAGCAAAACCTGCTCATATGGCAATAACAAGGAAATAGGAAATACAGGAAAACATAGCGTCCGTTAGATGCAAGTCCGGGCCGCAAGCAACACAAGTAGGAAAATGGAGGAAAAACTAAACTAAACAGGTAATACTAGCATGGAAAAAACAGTAAATATAACAATATACAGATGGTAGTAAGCAGCGGAATAAGAGTAGAAGTGTAACAGTAACAGTAAGGATCAACAGTAACAGTGTGTCAACGGTAGTAGTAATCAACAGTAACAGTGAATCAACGGTAGCAGTAAAGTCCACAGTAAACGTAACAGGATATAACAGTATAAATAGTTATTCTTATGTTTAATTTTTATTACTAACTAGGGAGCACTTCATGCATCCCATTTATTTACCACATGGTTGCTACATCAAATATTTTTGCTTTAAGATTTTGTAGTGGAACTTCTATAAGGCAATATATTCAGACAAATAGTAATAGTAACAGTAATAACAAAAATCAGTGTCATGGATAATGCCCTCATGCATCCAGAAAAAAATAGTAGGTACCACAGTAAACAGTAGGGAAACGAGTCCCTTCTGAATATGCATTTCTATATTGTCCACTACTCGATCTTTGCCCTTAAAAACCCCAGCTTGATTTCTTTTATTATTAATAAACATGTGTGAACGAATACAAACAGGCTAAAGACATGGCATGAACAAGAAATATGTCTAAGATGACATAGTGATTGCAACGGTTGATAAAAACAACTCAAAATAGCTAAAACAACGAATTTTTCAGTTCTGTATAGCAAGACACTACTGTACGAAATCTGAGATTTCCGTTGCTATAGAATAGCAAATCCAAGTCCGTCAGAAAATATAGAAACTAGACACTTTTCCGATTCCAGAATATATATATGTCACATATCAGCCACAGAAACAGGGTTGAAAACAGCGTTTAATACAAAAGTTATGTTTAGCCAGAACATGCAAAATCGTGTTTGTAGGTATGGACAGAGTTGAAAATCATCATAATCAAATCAGAGAAAAATCTGGAAGAAGCTTTAACATATCTAGTTTCAAAATATAAAATATCATGAATTTATATTATAGATAGTATAGTAAACAAAATTGGGAAAACAGAATAATACGACAAAATCTCAATTCTGAAAGTTCAGAAGAGATAATTCATAAAGTATAATTCAAAATCCAGATCCGTAAAAAGTTTGATAAAATAGACAAATAAGGCTAAAGTTCTTATTCACAAAGTTTTCATCAAAAACGAATAGAATCAGGTTGATAACATAATTCTTTACTGAACAGATTGGAGTTTGAAAATATATCGACTAGTTTCATAAGTATGAATTGAGATACAAAGGTCATTAATTAATTCTACAATAATTAGGGATTGATCTCAACCATGTTTAAACATACTCAGCAAAATATAGAGTTCAAATTCTACTTTTAATATTAGTTTTAAAATAAAATTTCCTACAGAATACATATAGTTCAGAATCTGGAAAATACGATATGTCTGCAGTAAAACGACAATAACTCATGCATAAAAACTCATAATTCAGATCCGTCAAAAGATCTAGAAACTAGAGAGTGAAGGCTACAATTCATGTTCACAAACCTATTTATTTTATTGATGTTAACAGGGATTAATTTACTATACAAAATAGGGCAGCAATAAAACAAAAGTTCTTTTATGTATTTTATCAAACAACTTAACTACAACGGTCCAACCTAGATGTCATACAACGCATGGTATATGTGGGTTACTCAAATCAGCATAGCATGTGTATAAATGGTCTATAATGAGATCACACATCCAACAAACATCTATGCAACAGTCATCTACAACATACGGTGTACCACAAACAACATACAGTCAAAATATCATCTAATCTATTTGCTTTCATGCAACGGGTGTCAATTATTGTAACTAATCATGATCTAGCGATGGTGTCAACGGTTAAACTAACAGATATGGATCATCATGAGAGTACAAATATTTTCATACTATATTACTTATGGTCTTAACTTGTATGACAAAAAGAAACACATACAAGCTACTTGCCTGATATTGAAGACGACAAAAACGTTGAATAGAATAACGGGAACGGATCCCGAACAAAGAACACAACGAACACGAACGAGAACCAGAACGAGAACTCCAATACTCGAGGCACGTGCACACAAAAGCACACACACAAAGAGACAACAGCCAAACAATAGCAAGGGCGATCAGCACCATCATCATGGGCAGCGGCGGCATCAGCAAGGACGGCGACGATGGCCCGAGGTCGTGGCGGCGCTAGGGGGCGACGAAGATGGCTACTGTTGTGATGCTCGACCACAGCGATGACGATGGGAGAGGGTTTTGGCCTGGGTTGGGTCGCAACGGAGAAGAAGAGAAAAGGAGGCCTGACGGAAAGGGAGGTCTGGACGTCGGGGGTGTCGCCGGCTTCGAAGTCAACGACGATAGTGAAGGGGAGAAGGTTGGGGGTTGGGATAGGAGAGAGAGATGGTGACGGCTAGGAGAGAGGAAATAGATATTAGGGTTTTGATAATTAGGGTTAGGGTTCAATTAGGGTGGTTATATATGGATAAAATGGGTATGGGTTAACTGGGTAGTATCCAATAGGGTAAAAGGAATCCAATAAGAGACAATTAGGCCATGAAATAGGTTTAAGCAATATACGAGATCAAGAACAAATTGTGTGCCAAATAAAAGAGAATAAAAAGGCGAATCAATGCAAAATGAATCACAAGATTGAAGAACAACACACCATAAAATGATAAGGATTTAAATACAACCAAAAAGTAAAATAAATAATCAATATTTTATTAAATATAATTCAAAATACAACTACGAGCAATAGGGGTTACACCTCCAGTCCACCGTCGCCCTTCATCGCCCATCCTCGCCATCATCGCCACGTGCAACCTCCTCGTCTTCCTTGTCAAGCACCTCATCCTCCGTTGCCCCCATCCGCTGTCTTCTCCTCACCGTCAAAGCCTCCATCCCGCTCACCCTCCTCATCGCCCTATCTACTGTAGCCGCCCTCGACAGCCCTAGTCATTACCGCTATCGCACAACCATCTCCACACCTCGAGCCACCACTGAAACAACCACCCACCACCATTGTCTACCTCCTCGACCTTCGACCTCCCTCTTTCCTCTATTTCCTTCCTAAATAGAGTCCACCACTTTCGTCGAAACCATTGAAGGTGTGCCGCTCGCCGCCCTCGTCAGTCCGCACACTGCTGCCCACCGTCGAAGTCGAGCCAGAAACACAGTCGTCGCAATCGCGGTTGCTGTTTGGCTGTGGATCGCTGCTTGCTATTGAGGCATTGTTTGCTATTTGTGTTGGCCACTATTGCTGTTTTCTATATTGGAGATCAGCTATTTGCTGTGTGGAGATCTGGTGTTTGCTATTGCTTTTGGGTTGTTTTGCAGTTGCATGTGTTTTCCTGCCGATCGCACGTGTTGTGGTTGCACGTAGTTTGCATGCATTTTCGCCGTCGCTCATCTCGCTTCTGTTCACCATCCCGTAAGGCAAGTATCTTGTACATTTTTTCCGTTCCGTACAAGCAATTCATTGAATCCCGGCATTTAGTAAATTGTTCGTGTTGAAATTCGTAAATTTTTTACTTCGTGATATTTGATATATAATTGATCAAATCCATTCCTGTTTCCTCTATGATTCGAAACCATCAAAAGGGCGAGTGTTCCCTCATTCATGACACAAACACAAGAAATTGAACCATACATATTCGAATGTTTAAGTAGAATGAACAAGTGATTGAATGAATTGAATTCGTATGAGCATGGACGTTATATATTTGAAATTTATATTGTAGAATTAGAGCTTCAACATGTGAATTAATTGAAACCCTTTTCTGATTTCGACGTATAAATGCTTGTTAAAACCTAGTTTTGGAAATTATATGATTACAAGTAAGAATCATTTTTTTTAATCAAACCGGCAAGTTGCTGCCTTGCTACAATTTTTAGCCAGGTTTTGACCCAGTAGAAGTTTAAATCGATTAAAACTTTGTAAACGAATGTCGTAGCTCTGCGAATCTAGTTTCCAGAACATTCGACGGATTCAGATTCAGAGTTATAGACAATGAGTTATGATTTTTTTGTACTATTGGGTCTACATTTTCCAGATTACTATTTTGAAATGTATTTTCTCGAATAAATAATTTGAATATCATGCTAAGTATATTTAGGACCTAATGTTTACCAGTATGTTACTAAACATGATTAAAAATTTATTTATGATTTTTCTGAGATTTTTAAATGAATTTACAGTCACTTTATACATATAAGAATTTGACCCTGGTATGTTGCCTGAACAGTAGATCTGTAAAGAATAAGAATTTGAACCTTATTTTTGTAACTTTCATATAACGTGTGTATATGTGCTGGAATCGGCAGAGAGTTTAGTTTCTAGAACTTCTGACGGATCCAGATTTTCTTTTATGTAGCAGCGAAAATTCTAGTTTTGGTGCATCAACGTTCTACTGTCCAGAATTGGAGTGCTTGTTGTTTCAATATTTATAAGTTTGTTTTTGGCACCCAAATATGTTTTCTGCTCAGTCTGAACCTGATTCATGTCCCTGTCATGTTTACTTGTCCCTGATTTTGCACATTCATGTCTGTTTTGGTAAAAAGAATAAGTACCAAGCCGGGGTTTAAGGGAAAGACCTAGTAGTGGAATATATAGGAAATTGTACTTGGAAGGGGGCCCGTGTTTCCTGTAATGATGATAAAAGATTATAAGTTATATGGAACTAAGTACCACGTAGAAACTAAGTACCACATTATGGATGACGGAGGCCACCTCTAGAATCTACGGGGCCACCTCTAGAATCTATTACCTGATTACATGTTATATGTTACAAGTCACATGGAACTAAGTGCCACATCATGGGTGATGGGGGCCACCTCTAGAATCTACGGGGGCCACCTCTAGAATCCATTACATGAGTACGTGATACCTGTTACATGATTCTCAAGTAGAGATGCGTAGAGACTGGCAAGTTATGATTTGAGAAGTAGCCAGTGTGGTCTAATATTTTTCCGTGTGTTGATTTAAATCCGGTAGGGTAAGCTAGCTCTAGGTGATATTATTTTTATAATTAAACCTAAAGACAAGCACTAGGGGTAGATGTGATGAAGTATGGGCAAATATGATATGAGGGTCTTATTTGATTTGCGGTGGGAGATTATCTCCAGAATTATCGGGGTGTGAGGCATGATATCCATTCTGACTCGCGGTGGGAGATATTTCTTCAGAAATATCAGGATCAAGATTCGTGGTGGGAGATTATCTTCATAATTATCGGGGCGTGAGGCATGATGTCCAAAATCGCTCACGGTGAGTGATATTTCTTCAGAATTATCGGGATCGAGGCGACGCTCATGGGATATTTGTGTGATGAGGTACCATATAACTCGCGGTGTGGGTTTCGTCTCCAGAATATTCGGGGTGTGAGGCGTGACGTACGAAAATCACTTGTGGTTGGAGAAAGACTCTCAAGAATTATCGGGGTCATGGCTCGCAGTGTGGATTTCGTCTCCAGAATTATCAGGGTTACGACTCGCGATGGGAGAACGATTCTTTAGAATTATCGGGGCGGTACTAGATACTCATAGGATATCTAAACCATACATTAGTCACCGTAGTAGGATTTCATAATAAGGGATTGAACCCTATATTGAAGAGTACAAATCCTTGCCCTCGGACCTATATAGTATGGGATGCATAGAACCCGATCAAGTATGCATTAATGTCATTGTAGTGTGAATATCTGCATTAGGCATTAGGTCATATCATATATTGACATGTTTAGGATTGTCACTTTTTACACTTTGTTGTGCATTCAAGTTTGTGTTTGCTAAAGTGAAAGAAATACTGTATTATAGCATTGCGTCAGTTATATGCAACTAACGTGCCCACAGTTTTCAAGTGCAGAACTTGGATTAGCAAAAGACATAAAGATGAGTTGATACTGATGGTTATTGCTAGATTAAAGTTATTGAATGGTAATGCCACGCCCCACATTCCAAGATACAGAAATACGAGCACGTAACAAAGGCCCAGCGGATGATAAGAATACCATCCATAACTGTAACAGATTAACTCAACAATATACTAGAGAATACAACTATGCAACAAAAGAATAACCACATAAACAATGAATAAACTTCAAAATAATTATGAAATAAATTCACTAAAAATATTCAACATTTGGAAAAAAGTAAAATTCGGGACACATAAGCCCGGAATACAAAGTATGATAAAAGCAATAAAGTAAACAAACAACATGAGAAAACTATAATAGTCTAATAGTCCAGTTTCGATCTTCAAAAAGTTTGCTCACCAAGTCCTTCTGGTATCGCTCCTTCCTCATTAAATTGGTTAGGGGTCCAGCAATCTACGAGAAGTCTTGGACAAACTTCCGATAATACCCCACAAATCCGAGGAAACTCCGCACTTCAGATGTTGTCTTCGGCACCGGCCAATCCCTGACAGCAGAAATCTTCGACGGATCAACAGACACACCATTGCCGGAGATAAAATGGCCCAGAAAAGCAACCTGATCGAGCCAGAACTCACACTTATGAGCTTTTCATAGAGCTGATTCTCCCTCAAAGTCTGCAGGACAACCTTCAAATGCTTAACATGATCTTCTCTGCTCCGAGAATACACCAAAATATCATCGATAAATATCACCACGAACTTATCCAAGAACGGAGAGAACACCTGGTTCATCAAACTCATGAACACAGCTGTACATTGGTAACTCCAAATGGCATTACTAAGAACTTATAATGCCCATATCTCATGCGGAAAGCTGTTTTCTGAATATCTTCAACCTTCACTTTAACATGATGATAGCCAGAACGGAGATCCAACTACGAGAAAACTGAAGCACCTCCCAGCTGATCGAACAGATCATCGATCCACGGCAGAGGGTACCGGTTCTTCATAGTGACATTGTTCAGCTTTCACGCCCTGCTTTCCAAAAGAATACGGAATGCGAGTACGTGACAAAGCCCAGCGAATGATTTTCATCATTCATAAGCTGTAAGGATCAACTCAACAGTAAACAGAAATATACAAGAAACATACAACCAACCACGCAGGCATGAAAGCAATCTCACAATCAAAAAAATTATTTAAAAACAAATACATAATCCTCTAATAAAAACAAGATTTGGAAAACAATAATAAAATTCCGGGACAACATGCCCAATACAAAGTATCAGGTAGCAATAAGGAAACTGGTAACTCAATATAAGAATAAACTAAAGCATGAAAGATTTCAGGCAAGCTTAGAATACTTGATCACTTACGCCTGTAGGTAACTCGTCTCCGAATCCTGTATATTTATCATTGGAAAGAAACAGGGAACAGGAAAATAATCTGCGTGTTAGTGTAAGCTACGGGCCACAGGTAGTACAAGCAAAATGAATAGGAATAAATATAAGGAAGAAGAACCAAGAAATATACAGGAACAAAGATAAGGATCAAGGAACATGAAACAAGATGAAATCAAGTATAATGCAACTAACTATAAACATATGAACGGGAAAACAACAACTTGTAACTGGGAAAACATGTAACCGTAACTGGTTCATGCAACCTGTGAATCAAAATCATGTGACTTGTAAAGCAAAATCATGTAACCAAAATCATGTAACTTGTAACAAAATCAGGTAACTAGTAAACAGGAATATGCATGTACTTGTGTAAATCTTAAGTCTAGCATTCTTTTATCAGCCTAACTAATGCATGTTTTACTGCGTCTCATTCCACAGGTTCGATGCATACAATGATGTTACGTTTAGACTCTAGTGGCAAATTCTATAGGCTTATGTACTCGGGTCTCGCAGTGGTCAACCATATCATGTAACCAAATCATGTCATTTAACCAAATCATATAATCCAAATCATATCATGTAATCCAAATCATATCATGTAACCAAATTAGGTGCCACTATTACAGGAAACACAGGCCCCCTTCCGAGTACACTCTCCCATATTGTCCACTACTAGGTCTTACCCTTATACCCCGGCTTGTTACTTTTTATTACAAAATAAATATGATCATGAGATAACGAGAACAAAATCAGGACAGGACAAGGATGTATCAAGAGTTTATATGATGCAAGGAACATGTTCTAGGTCGCAAAATACAAGGAACAACATGCAAATATTTAAACATAGCAAAATACCAATTCTGGACAGCAAGATGTTGCTGCACCAAAACTGGAATTTCTGCTGCTATAGAAAAGCAAATCTGGATCCGCTAGAAGTTCTAGAAACTATACTCTCTATTGGTTCCAGCGCATATACAGACGATATATAAAAAATCATAGAAACTAGGTTCAAATTCTTATTATGTACAGGTTACATGTTCAGGCAGTAGGTAAGAGTTTGATACTTATAAACAAAAGTAACTTGCTAAATCAGTTAAAAATTTCATAAAAATTATTTCTAGACTCCTAACAGTGTTAAATATCAGTGTAATTAATCTCAGATTTTAATAATTAAATTAATCTACTATTTCAGCTAATTAAGCAGGGTGATGTATATTTTAGACTACATTATGGAATTTAGACGTCACTGTACGAAAATCTGAATATTTTACAATTCATAAATCGAATTGCAAAATCTTCAGATGTTCTAGATTCCAGACACACAGAGCTAAAATTCTCATTGAATGAACTTTACTCAATGACAAAAAGAATATGGTCAAAACTGAGGTTCTTTACTGAACAGGCATGCAAGCAACAATTATATAATCAAGTTTGCATAAATATATTAAGTCAAAAAAAATTTCAAATAATTCTACAAAAATTTGGTGTGACTCCTAATCATGTCTAGTCATGTCCAGATTAATACAAAGTCTAAATTTTACTATTAGCATTTATTTTAATCAATAATTCATACCAAAACTCTTGTAATTAGAATCTGGAAATTTCGACGCAGCAGTATTAAAAGTGTGATATATCATAAGTTACAGATCAGATTTCAGATCAGTCAAAAATTCTAAAAACTAGAAACAATGGCCTATGTTTCATATTCAAAAATTTAATCATTATTCTGACATCAACAGAGTCTAATCTGTCGTGCCAAATCAGGACAGCAGTAAATGAAATCACTTTTGCATGAATGAAAATATTAATAGTAATTACGATGGATCCGAGATGGTGTATAATGTAAATCAGAATATAAAAGGAATTCAATCAGCAAACCATGCCTGTTCTAAAACTCATCAAGAGGGAACGGTATTAACGTGTCTAGCATACAACAAAATATTTATAACTCATACTGATTCATGGACATGCAATCATATAGGAAAATACCTATATCTAAATCATGTTTGTGTAATAGTGCAATAACGAAATGTTTGTGCCCTTTTACGATTATGGAATTGATACAACAAATCAAACGGGTAGGGCTAAGATCATCAATAGGTAAAACTTGAATAACGAGTCACAATGAAGAACTAGTTGCGGTATTTAAAACAAAATGTTTGTACGGGGAAACAAAAGAGATTCGCACAAGCTACTTGCCCTACGAAATAATGAATGGAAGCGAGACGAGCGACGGTGGACACACGTGCAAACACCGGAGCACGTGCATACACCGTAACGGCATCAACAGCAAAATAGCAAGTGCAACAGCAACAGTGGGAGGGTCGAACA
Source organism: Hemerocallis citrina (assembly GCA_017893485.1). Taxonomy (NCBI): domain Eukaryota; kingdom Viridiplantae; phylum Streptophyta; class Magnoliopsida; order Asparagales; family Asphodelaceae; genus Hemerocallis; species Hemerocallis citrina. Next base: position 292,549,490 of record CM030361.1, read on the forward strand.
GCAAACAGCAAACCTCGGCCAAACAGTTGAGCAATAGCAGTGATGTCGACTGTGGCGGCTATATGCGAGTGTTTGGGAATCGCAGGGGAGATCCGGTGGTCGGTGAGAGGACAAAGCAGCGAGAGCTGGCGAAGGAGACAGGGACGAGGTGAGGTGGTCGACATAAATGGGTTTCGACAGGAGGATGAAGGCGAGCGGCATGGGGAGACGCTACAGTTGATGGTGGTCAGGTTGTTGGGTCGACGTGACAGCGACAATGATTCGAGACGATGGCACAGCTTCGGGGGCTGGTCGAGCGGTGCACAGCGGGGAATGCAGAGGTGGTTGCAGGGGATGAAAATGGAGGGTTGACGGCAAGGTGATCAGGCGAGGAGTAGGAGCATAGGTGGGTTCGGCAGAAATGGCGGGAGGGAAGGTCGAAGGGTGCAGAGGAATTTTGGCACAAGCACAGGGAAAGAGATGATGAACAGGGAATGGGGATTTGGCTGCTGAGTGGTTTGGGTGAAAACAGTGCTAGGGTTAGGGTTAGGGGGTTTAACAGGGTTATATATATAGGGGGAAAGAGGGTTTGGGTAACGGGTTAGGATCCAATAAGAGATTGGGTTTAAAGTCCAATACGAATGGGTTTGGATTAGTGTGACGGTTTTCGAGTTTTAGATTAACAATAAATAAATAAATAGTAATACAATAGTAAAATAATCAAATAGTCTGCATCAAGTTAATACTCAAATACTAATAAATACGATAGAATGTATGGATCTCACAAAATAATTAAGATTGGATTTGAATTGACCTAAAATATAATAAATAGCAATTAATTAATTAAATCAAATAGTATACAAAATTTATACTCCAATAATCATAAAATATAGACTAAGATCAATAGACTTTCACAAATTAATAAATAACGAAAGATGAATTTTAACAAACTATCAAAAATAGTAATAATAAGATTATATAACAAAATAGGAATTGGCCTGGGTTTAACAATAGTATAAATAATCGATCAATTAGGAATAGAAAATAAAGTATAAATATATCATCATTCGAAATAAATATAATTGTCGATTAGAAAACACATTAATAAAAGATCCGAAACGAATTTAGCACAAAATAAGTTTATAAATAATAAAAATATAGAAAATACACGAAAAATACTTATTGGTGGGAATGGGGGTTACATCAGCTCACGGTAATCAATGCAGAGACTGCGACTGCCATCCTTCTTATTGACGAACAACACTGGGGCACTCCAAGGTGAAACACTAGGCCTGATAAAATTCTTGTCCAACAACTCCTGAACTTGTACCTTTAGTTTAGCCAACTCAACTGGTGCCATCCAGTACAGAATCTTCGAGATTGGTGTCATTCCTAGTAGAACTTCGATAACGAATACCACATCTCGGTCTTGTGGCAATCCAGGCAACTCTTCTGGAAAAACATCGAGAAAATCCCAAACAACAACGGGTGCAACTGCACCATCATTGCACAACGACTCAAGTGCACAATCCTCCTAGTTCACCGAGTTCTTGACACGCTCAGACGGTGTCTCACCCGCATAAAACACAAACTCCTGACGACCTGGGAGCCTGGATATTACCTTCTTCGCACTGCAATCAATCACAACATGGGTAACTCCCAGCCAATCCATCCCAAGGATAACATCAAAGCCAGAGTTGGGGATCACAATCAAATCAGCCTTCAACTCCACGCCCCCAACCAAGAAAGGGCTCTGCTTACACACCTTAGAATAGATGATGATTCCTCCACCTGTGGTAATTCCTGAACAGCAGGTGTCACGCCCTGCTTCCCAAAAATACGGAACATAAGCGCGTGACATTGGCCCAACGAATGACTTGCGTCATTCATAAGCTATTACTGATTCAACTCAACAATATAAATCAGAAAGCGATACAACCACGCATGCATATAAGAATAATCACGTGAACAACAAAACGAATTGAAACATGAAATGACAATAAGATAACCAAATATGAAAAAGTAACAATTCTGGGTCAAATACCCACAATACAATAAAAGTAACAACATTCAATGATTTTAGTCTCTAAAACATAAATGATTAATAAATAAGCGACGATGCTATCCATTCCTTCTCCAGTGTTGTTCTCCCAATCCATTAGGTAATTCTCCTTGATTACCTATAAATTATTCATCTAAAAAGAGGAAATAATATGTCCTTAGAGCAAGTCATGGACAGCAAGTAGAGGAAGTAGTAAAACAATGGTAATAAGGATAGTCAATAACAATAACAATAATGATATCAATGGCGGTAAGCAATAATGATAACAATGTTTCAGAATGATGACAATATGCAATGATGATGTGATGACAACCTTCAGTCTATTATTCATTTTAGTCCTAGCTAATGCACGTACTACTGCGTCCCATACCACAGGTTCGATGCATACAAACAATGTCGTTTAGACCTAAGTGGTGTACTTTATAGATCATGTACTTGACAACGATATTCATTATTCACTAATCACGATTCACTCTGTGATACACGATACAATAATTTGGCCACGATACAATACACGATTGATTGGGGTACTGTTGTAAGCCACAATCGATAAATACTAGCCAATAACATTATTTAGGGAACACGGGCCCCTCCTCTGAGTAAGTCTCTACATTGTCCACTACTTAAATCACCCTTAAACTTCGGCTTATTAATTAATTTTTTATTCAATCAAAATGCAATAATAGTTGGTAATATTATGATACCAATAGGGAACACTGGAATGATGACAATACCACACTAAGATCATGCAATGCAATTCATACAATTCAATGAATAAAATATAATAATATAGATTTAGATTATATCATCAAACATAAGAAATTCAATTCTGGGCAGCAGTAGGTTACTGTACCAAAATTGGATTTTCCGCTGCTACAGAAAAGAAAATGTGGATCCATCAGTAGTTCTAGAAAGTAGACTTCCTCCCGGTTCCAATGCATATTTAAAGTCAGATTTCTGATAACAGTAGCTAGGTTAATTAAAGGGTTCTTTACAAATTACTGATTCTGGCTTGTTATCGATGTCAATTAGTTACAATTATAAAATAAGTAAATATTCATATTAAAAATCATTAAAAATAATTATCATGACCCTAAGCATGGTAACTATCAATATGGAATTTATCATGGTAATATTTGATCATTGGTTCATCTATTTAATCAGTTTAACATAGTGTAATCATGAATCAGGAAATTCTGGGAATAAAATGCAGCAGTAGTAAAATAATCATAACTCATGCAATATAAGTCGGAATTCAATAATTTTTAGTTTTCTGGAAACTAGAAACATAAAGATATATTTCATATTTACAAATGTTCATGGTTCAGTGTCAATAGATGGGTCGAAAAGATCATACCAATTTCAGACAAACAGTAAAAATTCCGAATTAACATATTTCATGGTATAAAAGTGATCTAGGGTTGTAGTTATCAATTCAATTAGTTGATTATCTTATATTAACATGGTAAGTATAAAGACAAGGAGATCACAGCGAAGAAACACAACCATGCATCAATCTAATGCTAAACAATACATCAAATCAATAGTTCAATCAATAGCAACCTAAGATACAACTCTACAATAGTTTATCGATGGAATAACTTGCATGAGTAATCCCTAATATCAAAAGATCTACATGAAATGCATGAAAGACACGATCTTTAGAGTCAAATATCGGCACGAAGTCAAGAATAAGGGGATTAACTCGTGTAAATCCTCTACATTCCCAACGAGAAGCAAAGTAATAATAGCATATGATGAATACGATTAGATCTACTTACGAGAATTTCAATAAACATTCTTGAATATAGACACAATGAATGATTCAGGAAAGAGACGGTAACTTGCCTTTAGACTATTGGATTAGTCCGAATATAGAATAACGGGATTGGGATCCCGGGGCAACGAAACACGAATCCGCAACAACACGTGCACTCTATGTGCAAAGAGACACACCGCAACACAGCAAACAACAAAGCGATGACAGCAGCAGCAGTACCCACGGCGGCTCGACTTGACGGCGAATGGCTTCGACGCTTGCGGCGGCTAGGGCGCTCGACTGGGCTGTGGAGGGACAACGGTCGAGGAGGACAATGGCTAAAGGCAGGGTAGGGGGTGCTCGATGAGGACCGAGGAAGGAGGGCGGTTTGACGAAGCGACGAGGGTCACAGCAATGGCGGCGACACTGGGGGTTCTTCGGTGGTGGTCGGAGGGTGGCGAGGTCGAGCAAGGGGTGCAGGCGGCTCGAGCGGGTTCGGGAAAGCACAGAGGAGAGAGGAGAGGAGAGGGAGGTAGGGGGACAACTGAGCAAACTTGGTCTCATATTCGCGCACTATCATGTTGCCCTGCTGTAGATTCAAGAATTTTGTTGCCTTCTTCTCCTGAATATCCAAGGGAAAGAAATGATCCCTGAATTCTTTCAGAAAAGCCTCCCAAGTCATTTGCTGGTCCCCCAAAGTCCTCTTCACCGATTACCACCAAACACCAGCATCCTTTTCCAACTGCATTGTGGCCAACTTCACCTTATTGGCTGTCGGAGTTTCCGAGACCTTGAAGATTGTATCCATCCGTCTAATCCAATCATCAGCCTCATTTGGATCAGACTGCCCCTCAAACACTGGCAGCCTCATCCTCTTGAAGGACTCAATCTGCTTGATAGGATCAGCATTAACAAACCCCGGTCTAACACCATGATTATGATTCAGGTTCTGAGTCTGCGCCAAATTAGCTGCCATCAGTGAATTCAAAGTTTGATACACCCTGGCGAATTCGGCCTCGAGATCAACTCCCGTTCCTTGGGAACTTCCAGCTCCATCACCATTGTTACCACCATTCCTGGTTCTGGGTCCTATCATTCTACTAAATACTACAAAATGAGGGTAAAGTTAGAGTATCACAACACAATTCACATCGATATCAATACCCTATGGCAAAACCTCAACCATACCCCAAACCAAACATTACATGATCTAGCCATGAAGGGCAATAACTCGATTTGAGTTATTGTGGACCGTTTGACTAAGTCGGCTCACTTTCTAGCCATGAAGATTTCGGTTATTGTGGACCATTTGACTAAGTCGGTCCACAACAACACAACACAATTCATGAAGCAATTTCAATGAGTAATCGATTTTTAAGAAACTCATCTCTGTAGCGCCCCGAATTTCTAATATAATATCTTAGAAAATACGTGGCACAATTTCCAGCATCAACTTCAATGTAATATTAAACAAAGCCAACACCAATAAAAATTTCAACTTTCATTTCAATAATCATTTACATAGCACAGCGGAATACAATACACCTTAAATCACAATTCTCTTTTCTTTACAACACTTTCTTTTACAATTACACAAATCATTATATCACTTGAACTCAAGCATACAAACCCGAGCTATAAGAAACCACCTGTAAAATATGAGACTAGAGATAACCCTAACCCCCAAAACTAAAGGGGTCAGCCATAAAGGTGTGAGTGATATAAACAAGCAACATAAGTAAAGTATGGATTTATCAACAACAGAACATAACAAGAGTAAATGAATATAGGAATCACAAATGCGAAAAGCACAACGAGTGAAGCTAGACTAAGTGTCAAGTGTAGAAACAGGAAAACACATGCATAAAACCAAGTCAAGAAAACACAAGTCTATATGCTGACTCCCTAATGCGTACTTGTCGAAGTCTATGCATCCCACTCTACATAGGTCCGGTGCAAGCCCTTAACGTCTCCACATTATAGGGTTTAATCTCCCGCTATGCAACTAATCCTAACACGATGACTACTAAGAGATAAAGATAAACTGTAAGTATTAGCCCATGCCCCGATAATTTCGGAGGACAATCTCTATCCACAGATAATTCCGAAGACTATTTCACTCACACCTGGGAATCTTCCAGAATACCCCACACCGTAAGCGATGGCACCTCATCACACGAATACCACATGTGCATCGCCACGACCTCGATAATTCCAGAGATCAATCCCACACCACAGGTAATTCCGGAGACTATTTCACTCACACCTGGATAATTTTGGGGATTATCTCACACTGCAAGCTATACTGAAGTCCATAACCCATGTTCTCGTTCATCATATCACCACTAGTGCCTGTCCTTATCATTTAGGTTATTTAATTACTTTACGAATCCCCTAGAGTTGGTGTACCCTACCGGACTTAACTCAACAACTAATCAAATAAAATGCCTCAACAGGCCCAAACATAATTATCTCAACTGCCGGTATACTAGGGTCACACACACCCTCTAGAGTCTCACACTCAAATATCCAAACCAATCCTCTAACATAAATTGTTCAGTTAAACATCTTGAAAACGTATGTTCAGTAGAAGATAAAGTATAGAATAGTAAGTTATAGATTAAAACATTTAGAGAATAAATTATTTGAAAGAACATTCAAAATATAAAGATACATCAGTATCAGTCAACTAATAACAAGCGTAAGTCGACTGTCCAGAAAGAGAATTCCATGGTTTTAAGAAAATAATCAAAGTGTTATAAGCCGACTCTAAAGGTCATAGGTCGACTGTCCAGAGAGAAAATCCAATAATCTTTAAGAAAATAATCTAAGTATAGCAGTCGACTGTAAAGGGTAGAGGTCGACTGTCCAGAGAGAAAAATTACATTAACTTCGAGAAAATAATTCTAGGTGGTACCAGTCGACTGTAAAAGTCCTCAGTCGACTGTCCCGAACGAAATTTCAAGAAAAATTAGAGAACATAGTAGCCCGGTCGTGTCGGTCGACTGAGAAGTCATACCAGTCGATTGTCGACCTACAGACTGCATATTTTTGGTTGTGCACATTTCAACCGATACGTAGTTTTACTTTATGAAAACGATTTCTACGAAAAGCTTATTTCTTATATGATCAAATACAACTTGTAGAACATATAATAGTCCATAAAACTAAATCAAAACTACTTGAATTTATAAAATAGAGATTTTGTTGATTTTTTTCGATTAAAACATGGATTGTGCATATAGTCAAAATAGAATTTCTTAAAAAATTATTCATCACTGAAATAGTTTCGTATTCAGATCCAAACCATATAAATATCAAAATCTCAAGAAAACCCCCAAATTGGGTATATTTCCTCAACTCAACTAAATTTCCAAATTTCGATATTCATGTCATGATCTCTTGATTCATAAATTCTTTCTCCAAATTTCTCAAAACTGAATTACTCTTGCAACCCACAACCATAATCTATTGATAACATCACCATATCAAGTTTCATTCAATCAATACTCAAAAGTCATAAAAGTCTCATCTTTATTAGGTTCATGTATAAAATCCACCATATTCAATCAATCCAATCCAAAAGAAATAGACTACCCATGATCTCCAATAGGTCATTCATCAATCTCGAATTACCCACATACAATTTTATTCACAAACAAATAGGGTTTCAAAAGATCCAGTTTTTCATCCATCCATCCAATTCATAATATGCATATTCATATCCAAACCCTAAACATGCTTTCTAGCAATAAAATTCAACATCCATGATCCATTAAAACATTCATATCATTCGCATACACATTCACAAAATAAAAGAAGACAACAAGTCATTCACATACAACATGCACAAGGAAAATAAAACACAACAAATCACTCACCTCGAATGAAGAAAATCTGGTAAGAAAACTTTCCTTTCGCGAAATCCAAGATCACCTTCTTAAATCTCCAAGAATAATGAAACCTTTGTGTTGTGCAGCGAAAGACGGATGCACTTCTTTTAAATAGGCCAGAATTGAGAATTAGGGTTTTTCAACACATTTGCAAAATAACCCCTTTAAATATAACTTTACATAAATGGATCCCTATACTTGGAAACTTGATAAAACCAATTAAATTGAGATTTAAAAGCAAAATAACCTCCTTATTTCTAGTCGGCACTGTTTGAAAAGTCCAGAAAATAGTTTTCACTTTCACCCCTCCAAAATGACAATTTTGCAAAAAGATCCTTCTTTTTCTTAATATTTGCAAATCGATCCAATAAATATCAGAAAAATCTAGAAAAATTACAAATAAATCCCAAATAATAAATGATGATTTTCCATGAAGAAATTTTGGCTTTTGAACTTCTCAAGAAAATATTTGCACGTGTTTTGCACGTGTAAAAAGATAAATCTTCATAAAATATTTATGAATTCTCCAAAAATTCATTTTAATTCATTTATAAACCTTTAAAATAATATTTAAAAATACGGAGTACTACATCACTCCCTCCTTAGAAGAGTTCTGTCCTCGGAACTAATGCCAATGAGGTCCAAAATAAGAATGATCAAAGAAATTGAAATCTCATAAATGAACCATAATTCGAAACATTCACATAGAAGGACATAATCAAATAAAAGAAATACAACTCAGTCCAATAGTACAATCATCCAAAGAAATACCATCACATAAATAAGATACAATCATATAAAAAGCTCAGAAAAATCCTTCTGCATGCGATCCTCTGGCTCCCAAGTAGCCTCTTCGAACTACTGATTCCTCCACAACACCTTGACCATAGGTATCACTTTGCTCCTAAGAACTTTCTCCCTACGGTCAACGATCTCAACAGGTTGTTCCTTATAACTCAAGTTCACCTGTAGACCTTCAGGAATCTCTACCAACTGATGCTCTGATCTGGCACAAACTTCCTCAATAATGACACATGGAACACATCATGCACCTGTACCAATTCCTCTGGAAGCTCCAATCTATATGTTGTCTTGCCAATGCTCTACGATCCTGTATGGCCCAATATACCTTGGCACCAACTTGCCTCCCTTACCAAATCTGATCACTCCTTTGGTCGGAGACACCTTGAGGAAAACTACATCCCCAACCTCAAACTCCAAGTCCCTTCGTCGAGTATCAGCATAACTCTTCTACCGAATCTGAGCCTTAACCAACCTCTTACGTATCAGCTCAATCTGCTCTGACGTCTGCTGCACGATCTCAGGACCAAACATCTGCCTCCCGCCAACCTCGTACCAACAAACAGGTGTCCTGCACCTCTGCCCGTACAAAGCCTCATACGGCGCCATCCCGATACTCGCATGGTAACTGTTGTTATACGAAAACTCGACCAATGCCAAGTATCTCTCCCAACTACCACTAAAATCCATAACACAAACCCTCAGCATATCCTCCAACACTCGATTCACCCTTTCAGTCTAACCATCAACCTGTGAATGAAAACGCGGTACTGAAATCAGTTCTGGTGCCCAAAGCTGCTTGTAGGATCTTCCAAAACCTTGAAGTGAACCTTGCATCCCTGTTGGAAACTGTCGACACAGGAACTCCATGAAGCCTCACAATCTCACCAATGTACAACTCAGCCAATTTCTCCAACGACCAAGTAATCTTCATGGCTAGAAAGTGAGCCGACTTAGTCAAACGGTCCAGAATAACCCAAATCGAGTCATTGCCCTTCGAACTCCTTGGCAAACCTGTGATGAAATCCATACTGATATTCTCCCATTTCCACTCCGGAATGGACAACGGCTGTAACAAACCTCCAGGTCTTTGATTTTCTGCTTTGATCTGCTGACAAGTCAGTCACCTTGCCACGAAATCTGCCACATCCCTCCTCATACTAGACCACCAAAAGTGCTATTTGATGTCCTTGTACATCTTCGAGCCTCCAGGATGTACTGACAACAAGGTACTGTGTGCTTCCTTCAAGATACTATCTCTCAAATCTGCATTATCCGGAACACACAACCTCTCACCCATCCAAAGAACTCTATCTTGGACACGAAACTCTGATAGCTTGCCTTCTGAAACCTGTTGCAGCATCTTCTGAATCTCTGAATCTGATCTTTGACCTTCCACAATCCTCTCTCTCAAGGAAGGCTGCAGCCTCAACTGAGCCAAAGACCCCCCTAAACCCTACAGCACCACCTCGATACCTGCCTGATCAATCTTTACTGCTAACTCGCTTCGAGTAGTGATCAAACTTGATAAACTACTCTTCCTGCTAAGTCCATCAGCTACCACATTCGCCTTGCCCGGATGATACTTGATCTCAGGACGAATGTCTTCCAAAACTTCCAACCACCTTCTCTGCCGAAGATTAAGATCCTTCTGTTGATAAATGTACTTCAGGCTCTTGTGGTCGGTGTACATATTGACCTTCTCACCATAAACATAATGCCTCCACTTCTTCAAGGCAAAGATAATAGCTGCTACCTCTAAATCATGTGTCAGATAATTCTTCTCATACAGACGCAATTGCTTCGAACCACAAGCAATAACCTTGCCTTCTTGCATCAAGACATAACCCAAACCTCTGAGAGACGCATCAATGAAGATATCATAATCCTTCCCAGCTTGTGGCAAAGCTAAGATAGGTGCAGTAGTCAACCTCTCCTTTAACTCAAGGAAACTCGCCTTACACTTATCAGTCCATGAAAATGCCACATTCTTCCGGGTCAAACCTGTCAAAGGAACTGCAATCTGAGAATAACCCTGGATGAATCTCCTGTAGTAACCAGCCAAACCCAAGAAACTCCTGACTTCCTTCACAGACGTTGGCCTGGGCCAATCCTTTACTGCTTCAACCTTCTGAGGATCAGTGGCTACTCCCTCCTTAGAAAGGATATGACCAAGGAAAGCTACCTCAAACTTCCAAAACTCACGCTTTGACAACTTGGCATACAAGCTATGCTCCTGTAATTTCTGTAATACCGCTATCAAGTGCATAGAATGCTCCTCCTCCGACTTTGAATACACCAAAATATCGTCGATGAAAACCACTACGAAGGAGTCAATAAATGGACTCAAACCCGATTCATCATATCCATGAACACTGCTGGCGCATTCGTCAAACCGAATGGCATCACCAAAAACTCATAGAGCCCATAACGAGTCCTGAAAGCTGTCTTACTCACATCTTCCTCCTTGACTTGTACCTGATGATACCCTGATCTCAAATCAATCTTCGAAAATACAGCTGCTCCTCGAAGCCTGTCGAATAAATCATCAATCCGCGAAAGTGGATACTTTTTCTGAAGAGTCACCCTATTCAACTCCCGGTAGTCAATGCACATCCTTATTGACCCATCCATTTTCTTGACTAACAACACTGGCGCACCCCACGGTGAGGAACTCGGCCTAACAAGCCCCTTGCTCAACAGCTCCTCAATCTGCTTCTTCACTTCGTCTTGCTCTACAGGTGCCATCCTGTACAGAGCCATAGAAATCGGAGCACTTCCCGGCTGAACATTGATGCAAAACTCCACATCTCTCTGCGATGGTAATCCTGGAAAATCTTCCAAGAACACCTTAGGAAAATCTCTGACAACCGGAATGCCTTCGACTTTATCTGGAATCGCCATCTTGGATAGCATTGCAATCACCTTCGAAACTTTCTTCTTCCCTTGGAAAGTCACTGTGGGACCACCTGGTGCTTTCACTAATACCTCTTTCTGCTTGCACTCAATTATGGCATCATATATTGCCATACAATCAATGCCCACGATCACATCCACTCCAAAGACTTGCAGCTCGATCAGATCAATACCGAATAATCTCCCGCCAATCTCAATATCACAGCCCTCGTAATATAGATCAGCAATAAATTCTTTGCCTGACGGTGTAGCCACCGACAAAACCTTACCTGGAAATAACTTAGGCTCCACACCTAAGACCTTTGCAAAATTGGACGACACAAAAGTATGCGATGAACCAGTATCAAATAAAACCTTTGCCTTAATTTCATTAATCAAAACAATCCCTGTTACATGAAGAATGATACTCAATCTCCAATTATTCTCAAATAAAGGTTTTACTTATTACATTGATTAAAAATAAAATCAAAACTCTTGCATACCCTGGATCAAATCTTTCGAGTTACCTGCATCCTCCTCGGTTAATGCGAACACTCGCCCTTGCCTCTGGAATTTACTTCCACCCGGACCATCCTTCCTCAACTGTGGACAATGAGGCTTAGAATGTCCCGCCTGCCCATACTGGAAATAAGTCTGCTTCGCCAACTTAGGACACGCTGACCTGTAATGACTTGCCTCCTTACAGTAGTAACAAGTCACTTCCTGAGTTGCAGGTGCCTTCTGCACTGGTCTGCTGAACTTGACTTGTTTCGCTGGGAATCCCTACCCACTCTGACCTGCTGCTGGTCTCTTGTTCCTGTTCCAGGTCTCTTGCTTCTTCTGGAACTGGTCTATGTCTTCCTCTGTCATAGCTGCTCTCCTGACCAGCTTGTCGAACCACCTTATGCCCAACAGAATCATTCTCGACCTCAAGTTTGGCCTCAATTCCTGCTCAAACTTCTTGGCCTTCTTCGCCTTGTCAACTATCAACTCTGGTGCATACCTCGATAGCTGAGCAAACTTGGTCTCATACTCTCGCACGGTCATGCTGCCCTGCTGTAGATTCAAGAATTATGTCGCCTTCTTCTCCTGAATATCCAGGGGAAAGAAATGATCCCTGAATTCTTCCAGAAAAGCCTCCCAAGTCATCTACTGGTCCCCCAACGTCCTCTTTACCGTTTGCCACCAAACACCGGTGTCCTTTTCCAATTGCATAGTGGCCAACTTCACCTTATTGGCTGCCGGAGTTTCCAAAACCTCGAAGATTGTCTCCATCCGTCTAATCCAATCATCAGCTTCGTTTGGATCAGATTGCCCCTCAAAAACTGGCGGCCTCATTTTCTTGAAGGACTCGATTTGCTTGATAGGATCGGCATTGACTAATCCTGGTCCAGCTCCATGATTCTGGTTTTGGTTCTGATTCTGAGCCAAATTAACTGCCATTAGTGCATTCAAAGTCTGATACACCCTGGCAAATTCGGCCTCGAGATCAATTCCAGTTCCTTGGGAACTTCCAGCTCCGTCACCAATGTTACCAACTCTGGATCTGGGTCCAACCATACTGAATACTGCGAAATGAGGAAAAAGTTAGAGCACCACAACACCATTCATATTCACAACAATACCCTTTGGCAAAACCTCAACTGTACCCCAAAAGTAAAACATCATGTTTCAGTTCTCTGTGATACTCACCCTCTAATGTCCACACCTATGTACTCACACTGTAGTGTCCACACCTAGGTTATTTTTATACCATGTTTTTTATTACTATTGAAGCATGCTCTGATACCAATCTCTGTAGCGCCCCGAATTTCTAATATAATATCTTAGAAAATACGTGGCACAATTCCCAGTATCAACTTCATTGTAATATTAAACAAAGTCAACACCAATAAAAATTTCAACTTTCATTTCAATAATCATTTACATAGCACAGCGGAATACAATACACCTTAAATCACAATTCTCTTTTCTTTACAACACTTTCTTTTACAATTACACAAATCATTACATCACTTGAACTCAAGCATCCAAATCTGAGCTATAAGAAATCACCTGTAAAATATGAGGCTAGAGATAACCCTAACCCCCAAAACTAGAGGGGTCAGCCATAAAGGTGTGAGTGATATAAACAAGCAACATAAGTAAAGCATGGATTTATCAACAACAGAACATAACAAGAGTAAATGAATATAGGAATCACAAACGCGAAAAGCACAACGAGTGAAGCTAGACTAAGTGTCAACTGTAGAAACAGGAAAACACATGCATAAAACCAAGTCAAGAAAATACAAGTCTATATGCTGACTCCCTAATGCGTACTTGTCGAAGTCTATGCATCCCACTCTACATAGGTCCGGTGCAAGCCCTTAACGTCTCCACATTATAGGGTTTAATCCCCCACTATGCAACTAATCCTAACACGATAACTATTACGAGATAAAGATAAACTGTGAGTATTAGCCCATGCCTCGATAATTTCGGAGGACAATCTCTATCCACAGATAATTCCGAAAACTATTTCACTCACACCTGGGAATCTTCCAGAATACCCCACACCGCAAGCGATGGCACCTCATCACACGAATACCATATGTGCATCGCCACGACCTCGATAATTCCGGAGATCAATCCCACACCACAGGTAATTCCGGAGACTATTTCACTCACACCTGGATAATTTCGGGGATTATCTCACACTGCAAGCTATACTGAAGTCCATAACCCATGTTCTCGTTCATCATATCACCACTAGTGCCTGTCCTTATCATTTAGGTTATTTAATTACTTTACAAATCCCCTAGAGTTGGTGTACCCTACCGGACTTAACTCAACAACTGATCAACTAAAATGCCTCAACAGGCCCAAACATAATCATCTCAACTGCCGGTACACTAGGGTCACACACACCCTCTAAAGTCTCACACTCAAATATCCAAACCAATCTTCCAACATAAATTGTTCAGTTAAACATCTTGAAAACGTATGTTCAGTAGAAGATAAAGTATAGAATAGTAAGTTATAGATTAAAATATTTAGAGAATAAATTATTTGAAAGAACATTCAAAATATAAAGATACATCAGTATCAGTCGACTAATAACAAGCGTAAGTCGACTGTCCAGAAAGAGAATTCCATGGTTTTAAGAAAATAATCAAAGTGTTATAAGCCGACTCTAAAGGTCATAGGTCGACTGTCCAGAGAGAAAATCCAATAATCTTTAAGAAAATAATCTAAGTATAGCAGTCGACTGTAAAGGGTAGAGGTCGACTGTCCAGAGAGAAAAATTACATTAACTTCGAGAAAATAATTCTAGGTGGTACCAGTCGACTGTAAAAGTCCTCAGTCGACTGTCCCGAACGAAATTTCAAGAAAAATTAGAGAACATAGCAGCCGGGTCGTGTCGGTCGACTGAGAAGTCATACCAGTCGACTGTCGACCTACAGACTGCATATTTTTGGTTGTGCACATTTCAACCGATACGTAGTTTTACTTTATGAAAACGATTTCTACGAAAAGCTTATTTCTTATATGATCAAATACAACTTGTAGGACATATAATAGTCCATAAAACTAAATCAAAACTACTTGAATTTATAAAACAGAGATTTTGTTGATTTTTTTCGATTAAAATATGGATTGTGCATATAGTCAAAATAGAATTTCTTAAAAAATTATTGATCACTGAAATAGTTTTGTATTCAAATACAAACCATATAAATATCAAAATCTCAGGAAAATCCCCAAATTGGGTATATTTCCTCGACTCAACTAAATTTCCAAATTTCGATTTTCATGTCATGATCTCTTGATTCATAAATTCTTTCTCCAAATTTCTCAAAACTGAATTACTCTTGCAACCCACAACCATAATCAATTGATGACATCACCATATCAAGTTTCATTCAACCAATACTCAAAAGTCATAAAAGTCTCATCTTTATTAGGTTCATGTATAAAATCTACCATATTCAATCAATCCAATCCAAAAGAAATAGACTACCCATGATCTCAGGTCATTCATTGTTGTCGCTGAATCTGGTGTAGGGGAAAACAGATAGTATTTGCGAATTCTTAGGAAACTTTGAATAGTAAACTTGTCACCTGTTCTGCCGGAATTTGACCGTTGACTCCCGCCGCTCACCTGCAAAAAGTGCAAGACACCGGGGTTGATCCCAGCGACGCACCCTCCGATGCTCAAGTCAGTAATCAGAAGTGATTATGAAAGAGCGTAAAATTGGCAAAAGATTGATTACCTCTTAATGGAGATGGGTGGGGGTATTTATAGTCGCCTTAGGGATCAGATTAGGAATGTAATCCCTGTGATCTGATAAGGAATATAATCCCCGTAATCAGATAAGGAATGTAATCCCTAATTCCCACTGAAAAGATAGATGCGAATTGCGGCCGTTGATTAGGGCTAATCAGAGACCTTGATTTTATCTTGCTGGACTGGATGTGTTTTGGGTTAGAACCCGTACCCAGTTGAGGTGGATCCGTTCGTGGGTTATTGGGTCATGAAGAAAGACCCAGTTCCCATTTCAGACCCGTTTGTAGGTGAAATTACCGTTTTACCTCTGAGCTTTAAGATTCGTGTCCGATGTGAACGGTCTCGATTTAATCCTATTTTTAGCCATATCACGAGCCCCCCACTCCTAGAGACTGAGTTTTTCAGTCTTTAAGGAGTAGTTTTGTTGTTCTAATGGCGTACGAAATTTTATCGGTGTTCTTAAGGGAGTTTGGATATTGTTCGGGGGTGTAACGGTGTTATTCTGAACTTGTAAGATACCCAAAAATATCCTCAGAATTTTCTGGATTTTTGGTGATATTTCCAGATTTTTCTGAATTTTTTCTCATTTTTTTTAATTTTTTATTCATTTTTTGAATTAAATAATTAATTATCGAAAATATTAAATAATTATTCTAATTAAATAATTATATTTTTCAGAATTTTAAAATAATTTTTTCTGAATTTATAATTATTTTTATAATTTTTATTTCATTTTTTTCGATTTTAAATATTTTTCCGTATTTTTTTAAATAATTAAAGCAAATTAATTAATTAAATAAATAAATAAATATTACCTGGACACGTGGCGTGATCGTATGCATTGATCACGATCAAGCGAGCGCGCATCGGGAGGAGGGAGCGGAGGCCATTTTTTTGGTGTAACATGCTCGGTGGCAAGAACTCTCGGCAAAAAGTGGTCGAAGTCCATGTGGACGCCACGTGGCGAAGTCAACCGTTGACTTTTTTTTCCTCTCTCTCTCTCTCGCCTCTTGCTCTGTTTCCTTCTTTCTTCTTCGCCTTCGAACTTGCTTCGATCCGTTCTCCGAGCTCGTCCCCGTCGTTCGAGCACCCTGAGCGTCGAGCGGAACTTGGCAAACCTGGAGCGTTGCTAGCCTTGATCGAGGCACTCGAAGGTGACGAGTTCGAGCGTGGTGGCTAGCGAGGTTGGGCAAGCTCGGCGTTGGAGAAGAGCTCGACGGAGCTTGGGGGAGTAAAGCTCGGAGGAAGTGGTGAAGAAGAGGAGCTTGGGGCTTCGGCTGAAGTGGCGTAGAGCTCGGCGACGAATGGGTTCGGAGCTCTGTGAGGAGGTAGCTGGCGAGGAAGGGAGCTCGTGAAGTTCGGCAGCGAAGCTCAACGGAGGTGGAGTCGTGAGCTCGATTCGATGGGTTCGGAGCTCTGTGAGGAAAGGTGGCGGAGTCGGAGCTCGGAGGTAGGTTGAGCTCGATGAGGGGGAAGCGAGCGTGATGAAGCGCTCGACATCGACGGTGAAGCTTCGTGAAGGATGGAGCTCGTCGTCGCCATGGCGATGGGTTCGAGCTCGGGATGGGGAGCTCGGCAATGATTGCGGTCAACGAGGTCTGGAGCTCGGAGGTAGGTCGAGCTTGATGAGTTCGATGGAGATGGAAGTGTGAGCTTGGCGTCGGAGGCAGTCGGCGACGGAGGGGGAGCTCGGCTTCTTTTTTTGTTTTTGATCTCGAGCTTTTGGTGCCAAACCACTAGAGAAGAAGGGGAGGAGAGAGAAAGGGTTTGGGTTTGGTCCTTAACGGGTCCAAACCCGACCCTGTAGCCCCCCTTTTCTTTTCCTTTTTTTTTTGTTGAGCTCCGATGGCAAGTTGCTTCAGTGACGTTGCTGACCCCCTCCAAATATGTGTTAAGAAGGAGGCCGAAGTCCAGTGGGGTTCAGCGAGTCTTTGCTGAAGTGCGGAGTGAGTTTTTTCCATGTTTGAGGGTCGGTGCCAAGAGCGTTCGGCGAAGGGGTGCCGTGGTCCAATTTTTCCATGTAACATGGTCAGTGGCAAGAACGCTCGGCAGCTTGTGCCGAAGTCCAATTTTTTCCATGTAACATGGTCGGTGGCAAGAACGCTCGGCAGCTTGTGCCGAGGTTCAATTTTTTCATGTAACATGGTCGGTGGCAAGAACGCTCGGCAGCTTGTGCCGAAGTTCAATTTTTCCATGTAACATGGTCGTGTGTCAAGAATGCTTGTCAGCTTGTGTCGAGGTCCATGGAGAGTTCTTCTCGATGTTCCCGGTGCTACGGAGGTCGGCTCGGGGCGTGCGACCCCTTGTTTCGAAGCTAATTCGAAGATCTACAACTTCTCTTTAGGAGTGAGATGAAGATTCACCCTCCTTCATGGTCAAAATAGCCAGGCAACATCCTTGTATTCATAAGGTTGAGGAGAGTTTTGGCCTTGGGGATTTTTGAAGAGGAGCTCCACTCCTAGGGGCGGAGAAGATGTGCTGGGAAGACCCACGTAAGAGCCGTGGGAAGACCCATCCTTTGAGGTGAGCAGACCGAAGAGCTTGGCTTTAGGAGAGAGCCATTTGGAAGACAAGTTTGAGGAGCAACTCTAGGAGAGAGTTTTGAGCTCCGATCTTGTTGAGAAGAGGTCCGCTTCGGAGGCGAGCGGAGCGAAGAGCTTGACTCTAAGAGAGAGCCATTTGTGAAACGAGTGTGAGGAGGAACTCTAGGAGAGAGTTGTGAGCTCCGATCTTGTTGAGAAGAGGTCCGCTTAGGAGGCGAGCGGAGCAAAAAGCTTGACTCTAAGAGAGAGCCATTTGTGAAACGAGTGTGAGGAGGAACTCTAGGAGAGAGTTGTGCGCTCCGATCTTGTTGAGAAGAGGTCCGTTTCGGAGGCGAGCAGAGCGAAGAGCTTGACTCTAAGAGAGAGCCATTTCGGAGACACGTTTGAGGAGCAACTCTAGAGGAGAGTTGTGAGCTCCGAACTCGTTGAGAAGAGGTCCGCTTCGGAGGCGAGCAGAGCAAAGAGCTTGACTCCGGGGGAGAGCCATTTGGGAGACGAGTTTGAGGAGCAACTCTAGAGGAGAATTGTGAGCTCCGAACTCGTTGAGAAGTGGTCTGCTTCGGAGGTGAGCGGAGTGAAGGGCTCGGCTCTGGGGGAGAGCCATTTCGGAGATAAGTTTGAGAAGCAACTCTAGAGGAGAGTTGTCAGCTCCGAACTCATTGAGAAGAGGTCCGCTTCGGAGGTGAGCGGAGTGAAGAGCTCGGCTCTGGGGGAGAGCCATTTCGGAGACAAGTTTGAGGAGCAACTCTTGGAGAGAGTTGTGAGCTCCGAACTCGTTGAGAAGAGGTCCGCTTTGAAGGCGAACGGAGTGAAGAGCTCAGCTCTGGGGGAGAGCCACTTCGGAGACAAGTTTGAGGAACAACTCTAGAGGAGAGTTGTGAGCTCCGAACTCGTTGAGAAGAGGTCCGCTTCGGATGTGAGCAGAGTGAAGAGCTCGGCTCTGGGGGAGAGCCATTTGGGAGATAAGTTTGAGGAGCAACTCTAGGAGAGAGTTGTGAGCTCCGAACTTGCTTTTTAAGTGAGAGAATCAACGGTTGTAGGAGCAGTTTCGAATGGCGAACCACTTCTGACTCGCTTAAGAGCAAGTTATTTGAAGCGGAATCTAGCCAAGTGTTGGACTCCGATCTCATCGTTAGAAGGATTCAACGGTTGTGGGAGCAATTCCGAATGGCAAACCACTTCTAACTCGCTTAAAAGCAAGTTATTTGAAGCGGAATCGAGCCAAGTGTTGGACTCCGAACTCATCGTTAGAGGGATTCAACGGTTGTGGGAGCAATTCCGAATGGCGAACTACTTCTAACTCACTTAAGAGCAAGTTTTTTGAAGCGGAATCGAGCCAAGTGTTGGACTCCGAACTCGTCGTTAGAGGGATTCAACGGTTGTGGGAGCAATTCCGAATGGCGAACCACTTCTAACTCACTTAAGAACAAGTTATTTGAAGCGGAATCGAGCCAAGTGTTGGACTCCGAACTTGTTGTTAGAACTTAGTGAGTTGCAGGAGCAGCCATGTAGAAGAAGCTGGACTCCGAACTCACCATTTAACGAGTCGTAGATGTGACTCGAAGAGATAAAGAAGAAGCAAGAGCAATGATTTTTAATGAAAAATGTAAAGTTTTATTGAGATAAATTAAGTGGCCGCTTCAATAGGGCGAGCCATTATTACATGCTGTTGGCCGAGTTACAAGCATCGGCCTTATTGAAAATCAAGATCCTACTTCTACAATAAGGCGAAGACCTCTTGGGAGGAGTTGGGAGATTCTGAGTCTTGAAGCTCGGCAAGCTTTCTTGTTCGCCTGTTTGCACCTCAGGGGGGAAGCTCGACCCCCTCGTTTTGGACGAACTTGGTCAGATGCCCCCGCTTTATGAGTTCTTCGATCTCCTCCTTCAGAGCCCGACAATCATCCGTGTCGTGGCCGTGGTCCCTGTGAAAGCGGCACCACTTATCTTTGTTCCTCTTCTTGCCAGGGGTATTCATTCTAGGGGGAGCGCGGAGTAGTCCTTCCTTGTCCACCTCCATAAGGACTTCTCATATATTAGCAATGAGGGGGGTGAACTTCTCAAAACGTGGAGTCGAACGGCGCTGGCCATTACTATCCTTCTGGGATTTTTGGGACCCCTCTTCACTTGTGTTCTTCCGTTTGTTCCCGAAAGATGTCTCCTCATGAGCAAGGGGTTGAGAGCCTCTTCTGCCCGTATGTACTTCTCCACCCTAAGTAGGAGCTCTGAGAAGTCCTGAGGAGGCTTCTTGGCAAGGGATGCCCTGAGGTTGGCATTAGTGACGTTGCACTCGAATGCGGCAGAGGCTACTGACTGGTTGAGGAAGGGAATGGACCGGGCTTCGGCGGTGAAGCATCGAACGTAATCTCTTAGGCGTTCACCCTTTTCTTGGTTGAGGGTCACCAGAGATACACTTGTTTTCTCAGCTCGGCGGCTACTCACGAAATGAGTAAGGAAGAGCCCTTCGAACTGATCGAATGAGAAGATGGAGGCCGGGGCGAGTCGAGAGTACCATTCTCGCACAGACCCCTTCAGCATGGCAGGGAAGATCTTGCAGAGGAGGGCGTCTGGAGCATGGTGGATCATCATGAGAGTTTTGAAACTCTCTATGTGATCTGCAGGGTCCGACTCCCCGGTATACGTCTCGAGGTGAGGCGGCTTGAAGTTTTCTGGGATGGGGGCCTCCATGATGGTGCGGGAGAATGGAGGTCTGCTCGGGCGGAGGTTTATCACCCGTTGCTCTTCTTCCTTGTCAATTCGGCCAAGGCGCCTTTCCATCTCGTGGAGACGGCGGTAGACTAAGTCTTCTCTTTGATCATATCTTGCCGAGCCCCAGGACACATCTTCGTACGAGGATGGACTGGGGCTGCGGCGATGGTAGCTTGGAGAAGGACGAGGACTGAGAGTGTGAAGGCGGTGGCTCCTAGCTGGCTCATGAGTAGGTGACCTCTGGTCGTTCTTTGGGGTGATATTGAGGACCCTTAAGACTGTCGCTTGGAAGTCTTGAAGATCTACCTTTGTGACTAGTGCCTCTCCAGCTTGGCGGTCCCTATGTGTGGCTCGGCTTATTGGAGAATGAGTTCTCCGCCGATGACGCTGAAGGGACTCTCTTTGCCTCCTCGGGGGAGGGGATCTTCAAGTCCTCGGTCGGCGGGGGGTTTGGATTCTTGATGCCCCTGAGTTCTCAGGTTGATGGACTCCACCAAGGGCTCGCCATCCATTCAGGCGAGTTCTGAGGTCGACCCCCTTTTGACGGTTGGCAATCACTTGACGAAGATCCCGCTCGGGAGGGCTTTAAGAGGCCATAGATTCAACTGAAGGATTGGGACCCGCGACTTGATCATAAGGAGGATGTTGCTTCGGGCGACTCTGACGGGAGCGCCCCTGGGCAGCCCCCCGAGACCCTGGAGGGGCCTGTTGAGTAGGAGCACCTTGAACTGGAGGAGGGAGAGAAGGAAAAGAAGTGGTTCTTCGGTTGGAGACCGCTGCCTTCCCCTTCTGTTTTGGATGCATGGCTGGAGAAGATCTAACCAACGGGAAGAGGGGTGTAATACCCCGATTTTCCTAATATATATAAAGATTATTTAATTTTACAGATGGTATGCATGGGTAATATTTTGCTTATTATTTTCAACATGATGCATAAGCACATTGTTTTCTATAAGGATTTTTCTAAAGCCCAAAGTTTAATTTACATATTTTCTACAAAATAATTAGTTTGGCCCAACTAATTTTAGCCCATGGATTTAAAACCCCTTCTATTATATTTTTTGTAATATGTAGCATCTTGTTTTTATTTTGACCGGGCATTTAATGTGCAAATCTGTAGGGTGTAGTTGGTTCATGCACGTGCATTCGCATACACGTGCATTGAGCACACTTCTTGGCCGGTTGTGGGTGTGGGGGTTTGGAATCATGGGTGGTTATTTTGTGAAGGTGGGTGGTTTCTCAACTCCCTAGTGCGTCTCAACCTTTGATCTCACAACTCCCCAATAAATCTTAGCCCTCCATTTCACCTAAATTCTAGTATAAATACCCCCTCCTATTCCCTATTTCCTTTACACTAGATTAATTTTATTATAGAGGTATTTGTGAGGTGTGTGTGGGAGCTTTGCTGTGGTGGCCGAAGAGTACCCCCTGAAGATTTCGGTGTGGAACAAGGAGCAAGAAGTGCTGCGCTATATTGAGGAGCTTTTGCGGGATTTCGATTATTTTTTCAAATAAGGTGGGTGTTTCTCAGGACTTCTAATGTAGGAATTATACCATGATTATTATGATTGCTGCTATGTTATAAAGAGTAAATTGAATGCATTAGAAATGGCCTGAACATGCTGTGAATAATAAGAACGAATGAGTCGGTACAGTCGACTGTCGCTTGAACCAGTCGACCGGTACGAGACAATTATTTTCATGATTTAGTGGTAAACATGTATGCAAATAGACATAATGGTGTGATTACTAAGTTGTATTTCCCTATGACACATATGATGGAGGGAAGGTAAATGAATGAAAAGAATTAGCGATGATAAATAAAATTAAGGAATGTCGGAGCAGTCGACTGGCACTGTGTTCAGCCGACTGGTGCTTCAACTTAATTATGGCTATTTGGAAATTCCACGTAATGAAATATTCCATTATGTTGACCTAGTGTAAGGAATTGAGAATTATATCTTTATCTTCGTAAGGAAGTTATGAATGGTGTGAATGCATGTTTAAAGTATATTTTGTAGTAACTTGAAATTCCATGCTACAATATTTCTGAACCAATAAGAAGTGTGGCATTTATGAAATATGAATGTATGTATGATGTGATGAAAATTCATGTGGGAACGGTGGAAAAGATAATTACTGTTTTGAATTATGGAACTGATCAGTCGACCTAGGGCGTGTAGCCAGTCGACTGAGCTGAACGTAGAAACGCACTGACAAGGACCCAGGACAGACGACTGATGGATGAACAGTCGACTGTCATGTGGATAATACTGTGAGCATAAAAAGTTGCGGGACAGCCGACTGGTCGTGTGCACAGTCGACTCTCCCGAGTAATTGTGATGGATCTGTATTTTGACTGTATGAGTCGACTGGTGTTCTTCCAAGTCGACTGTACAGAGTGGACTTTGATATGTATGAATTTCATTTTATTTGCTGTTGGAAATTGTGAACTTTAAGCGCGAATTCTATGAACTCTTTTTATAACTGTGTGGATTATGTAAAATGAATCATAATTGGGAATTGAGAATTAAATGAATATGAAAGGCTAAAGATCATGATAAAAAGTCTGTGAGACTCTAAGAAATGAATTGTGAGCTGAAGTGCTCCATTGGAAGTTATGAATTGTAAATTGAAACCAAGAGTAGCTAAGTCTCCCCCGGCAGTGAAACTAATGAAATGAAATGAGAATTGAAAGACCAAGGTTGGTCGTGTATTGAAATGAAATGATAAGTCCGGTTTGGTGGATAGGCTAACTCTAGAGCTTTGATTTGTATTCATGATTCTAATATTTAGTGCATAGTGAAGAGGTGATGAAGGTGAGAGAAAAACATAAGTATGAGAACTAGGGTTTACGGTGCGGGTGTGTGAGCCGCAGAATGCATGCTTGATGCGTCAAGACATGGCGCGGGCACAACTCAGTAATGATCGGACTTTAGTCACACTTGTGGGATGTTTTGGTGACTGCAAGAGGATTGTGTTCAGGGAGGAGACTGAATTGTCGCAGAATGCATGCTTGATGAGTCAAGACATGGCGCGGAATTCTACTCCAGGGGCCAGGATACATGCTTGTACTCATAGATTCATCTAGGATACTCACTGAAATTACAGAAGTAGAGTAAGTCATGGCGAGGGATTGAACCCTATAAAAATGAAGAACGGTTAAGAGGCTTGCCCTCGAACCTATGTAGTATGGGATGCATAGAATTCGAACAAGTGCGCATTAGTGTCATGTAAATTAAATAATTGCATTAAGGATTAAGTGCACAATCACGACACGACATCTTTTAGTGTTCCTTTTTAAAATACATGCTTTTATTGAACAATTTTGTGATTTGTAAGATTTGAGATTCATTATACTGTTTCTGGCATAGAGAGGATGGCCATGTATAATTATCATCGGTTGAATAAACTGACGTACCCACAGTTTGTGTGCAGGTAAATTGCATGTTAAAGAGAAATGGATGCATAAAGATTTTTACCATGTTGTTGTACATTCATGTAAATGTTGTATATTTTTACTTCCGCTGTGCAAAAGAAAGATGTAATAATGATGTAACTCTGATGTAAAAAAGAAAAGTTTGAATTTCCTTGTAAAATTGTACTGAGAAAAGCGAAAAGATCCTGTAGAACATCTCGAATTCAGTAATTTGGGATTCGGGGCGTTACAAGAGGAGGCCGCTATTCGTTTGTTTCCCACAGATGGCGCCAATCTGTTGCCGCTGAATCTGGTGTGGGGGCAAACAGATAGTATTTGTGGATTCTTAGGAAACTTTGAATAGCAAACATGTGACCTGTTCTGCCGGAATTTGACCGTTGACTCCCGCCGCTCACCTGCAAAAGTGCAAGATACCGGGGTTGATCCCAGCGACGCACCATCCGACGCTCAAGTCAGTAATCAGAAGTGATTATGAAAGAGCGTAAAATTGGCAAAAGATTGATTACCTCTTAATGGAGATGGGTGGGGGTATTTATAGTAACCTTAGGGATCAGATTAGGAATGTAATCCCCGTGATATGATAAGGAATATAATCCCCGTAATCAGATAAGGAATGTAATCTCTAATTCCCAGTGAAAAGATAGATGCGAATCGCGGCCGTTGATTAGGGCTAATCAAAGACCTTGATTTTATCTTGCTGGACTGGGTGTGTTTCGGGTTGGGACCCGTACCCAGTTGAGGTGGATCCGTTCGTGGGTTATTGGGTCGTGAAGAAAGACCCAGTTCCCATTTCAGACCCGTTTGTAGGTGAAATTACCATTTTACCCCTGAGCTTTAAGATTCGTGTCCGATGTGAACGGTCCCGATTTAATCCTATTTTTAGCCATATCATTCATCAATCTCGAATTACCCACATACAATTTTATTCACAAACAAATAGGGTTTCACAAGATCCAGTTTTTCATCCATCCATCCAATTCATAATGTGCATATTCATATCCAAACCCTAAACATGCTTTCTAGCAATAAAATTCAACATCCAAGATCCATTAAAACATTCATATCATTCGCATACACATTCACAAAATAAAAGAAGACAACAATTCATTCACATACAACATGCACAAGAAAATAAAACACAACAAATCACTCACCTCGAATGAAGAAAATCTGGTAAGAAAACTTTCCTTCCGCGAAATCCAAGATCACCTTCTTAAATCTCCAAGAATAATAAAACCTTTCTGTTGTGCAGCGAAAGATGGCTGCACTTCTTTTAAATAGGCTGGAATTGAGAATTAGGGTTTTTCAACACATTTGCAAAATAACCCTTCTAAATATAACTTTACATAAATGGATCCCTATACTTGGAAACTTGATAAAACCAATTAAATTGAGATTTAAAAGCAAAATAACCTCCTTATTTCTAGTCGGCACTGTTTGAAAAGTCCAGAAAATAGTTTGCACTTTCACCCCTCCAAAATGACAATTTTGCAAAAAGATCCTTCTTTTTCTTAATATTTGCAAATCGATCCAATAAATATCAGAAAAATCTAGAAAAATTACAAATAAATCCCAAATAATAAATGATGATTTTCCATGAAGAAATTTTGGCTTTTGAACTTCTCAAGAAAATATTTGCACGTGTTTTACACGTGTAAAAAGATAAATCTTCAGAAAATATTTATCAATTCTCCAAAAATTCATTTTAATTCATTTATAAACCTTTAAAATAATATTTAAAAATACAGGGTACTACAATATATCTGTTGGATTAACAACAGAGCCCATACTTACGTTTCCCAAGTACTATCACATCTCTACTAATGCATGTCCTTAGATTGATTACTATTAACTAAATCACAATTTCCCCCTCCCTAGAGTTGGTGTACCCTACCAGACTTAATTCCACTAAAACAACACCAAGGCCCCAACTGGCCAAGATCCACAAAATCTCATCTGTCGGTTTACAGAAATCCCACGCAACCCCTAGAGACTCATAACTCAAATATAAACACAAATCTTTCATTTAAACTCTTCGTTCCATCATCAATTAATTCTTATTAAGAAAACTTTTTTAATCAAACAAATCCAAATTTATCCAAATACCCACAAATTTTCAAAAATAAAATTTGAGATTAAATCTCTTAAACAATTGAGTTTCACATTTGAAGTCATAGAAAAATCACGAAAACATCGACCTCTCGAAATCCATATATAATTCGCTTTCTAAAACTATAGAAATACAAGTTAAACTCTATTATAATCAAAATGTAACTCTCTGCAAAATACAGTAATTTGTAACAAAAACTTCATCTAAAACTGTAGTTCAATAATCCATGAGTTCGAAGAAATAATTGTTCAAGAAAAATAGTAAAAACTCAACAAAAATAATCAGTACAGCAGCTGTTGGCCGACCGACATCCTAGTTCAAAAAAGTAGCAGTCGACTGACATGCTGAAAATCCAAAACCAAATAATTGACAGTCGACCGTGAATTCAAGTGTTGGTCTTGGGCGGTCGACCGTCATGCCAAAAACAGCCTCTTTAAATTTCATTCACTTTTCAACCGATACATAGTTTTTAATCTTTAAAAGCATGAATTCGTGAAATTAAACTCCTCAAATGATCAAATACAACTTGTCTAACATACTGGAGTTCATGAATTAAATCAAACTCTCAACAAAATCACA
This sequence comes from Hemerocallis citrina, assembly GCA_017893485.1. Taxonomy (NCBI): domain Eukaryota; kingdom Viridiplantae; phylum Streptophyta; class Magnoliopsida; order Asparagales; family Asphodelaceae; genus Hemerocallis; species Hemerocallis citrina. The sequence goes on from CM030361.1 coordinate 292,576,526, forward strand.
AAAGAGCTATTTTTCAACAATATTCTTCAAATCAGGAATGTATATATCTGTATGTGTATTTAGGTGTATATATCAGTAAGATCTTCAAAAAATCATTGTATATGAGTAGTGTATTGTTCAATTCAGTCTCAATATCAATATATATCAAAATCCACTTGAAAAACTTCGCAAAACAAAAAATTCAAGTTTCGGCTGTGTACAATCAGACCCGAAAATAAAAATCCATCTTTCGACATGCCAGGACCTGATCTTGATCCCAAAACTCTCTTAGAATTTGTTAACCACTCATACAACTATTTATATCAATTTGCCCATGATTATATGCGTCTACAATAATTATTTAGTCAAGTTCCATCCAACCAAAACATCAAAACCGAATCATATAGCCTTCAACAGTAAGGAAATCCAACTTTAATCATCTATATGCACTATACATCTTACAAACCCATTATATAATCAAACCAGCAAGAATATGAAAGAGAAAAATGTAGCCATGTTTCCTACTAAGTTTTTAACATTCTTAAGTCATCCATATAGTAAATTTATTCATCCATTGCATATTATTCATAAAAAGTTCTATTTTTTATTATTCATTCACCATTACTTCATCATACAATCATCTATCATGTATTCTACTAAACAAATCATCATATTTAACATGCATAGAACAACAAGAAATCAAATATATGCCTCTCACCTTATTGAAGAATTAACGAAAGTAATAAAAAATAAGAAAAGCTCCTCCTTTCGCAAAAATCCAAGATCCTCGCTTCGGAACTACAAGAAAATCAATAATAAAATTATACTTTTGCTTTTGTGCAGAAGAGAGACAGCTGTAGCAGCCCCTATATAGTCGAAATCTGGGAAACTAGGGTTTTGAGAAGATTTTGCAAAATATTCCTTTAGAATATATCTTTACATATATATGTATCCTTTATACTAGGTGACTAGATTAACCAATTTAGTTGAGATTAAATCAAAAATATCCATCCCAGATCTGGCCAGTACCAGTTTCAACTCCAGAAAATCAATTTTGTAATTTTTGCCCCCAAGTGGCAATTTTGCAAAAAGACTCTTCTTTAATAAATTAGCAAAATAAAACAAATCTATTAGAAAAAAAATTAAACACTTTACCTCTGAGTTGGCTGGCCATCATGCTTAGCCCAGAAATCAGAAAATCTGGATTTTTTACTCCAAGTGGTAATTTTGCACAAAAGCCCTTCTTTCTGTAATATTTGCAAACATACCAAATAAATATTTTAAAAATCTAGAAAATTCATAAATAATTCATACTAATAAATATTAGGTTTCACAAAATAATTTCTGACTTTGAGTTTCCCAAGAGAATATTTGCAAGTGTTTTGCACGTGTAAAAAGATAAATTTCAGAAAAATATTTATTAAATTACCAAAAATCACTTTAATTCATTTGTTAATCCCAAAAAAATTATTTAAATTTCTAGATTGTTACATTTGATTACAATAAGTTCCTATTTTTTGATGTGAAAAAACACCCCAACGACTACTAATTATTGCTTAATGTTTTTCAAGAATTTTTATATTACGGGCTTCGTAATATTTTGCTTGCAGTGGGTCCATTCCAGTGGTGTCAATAGCCATTATTTTTTCCTCATCTACTAACTTTTGTAGAAAAAGCTTTTCCTTCTCAATTTCGACCAGCTCTTTTCGTTGAGCGAATGCTTTTTCGTATTATTCTATTTAAATTTTTTTATTGTCCTCCATATATTCCTGCAGGAGAATTACTGCAGGTGTTTTCTCTTGATTGTGTTCCTTACACTTTCCCTTTTGTTTCTCCTTGGCAACCTTTCTACCAATAAGCCTTTCCATATCAGTTGCAATATTTTCTGCCTCTAAATTAACTTGATTTGGAAGAGAAGCAGACGATTTTGCAGGACTTATCTTTCTAGAACTTTTAGACTTTTTCTTTGAAATTTTCATTGTCTGTTTGGGATTATGCTTCAATTCATGCCAACAGTGTAAAAATCCAAATGGTTTGCCATGCAGTTCCTCATACATTAGTTTTACTTTAAAAATCTAAAATTAGTATAAAATAATAGTTATTTTCAGAAAAATATTGAAAAATTAAATACATGAACTTTAGTGATGTCAACACCCTGTCTTCATTGGTGATCCCACTTTGGTTTCTTGCTTCTATCTGAGCATAGTGCCCACAATATAATTTAACATCTTTCTAAATTTCTGACCACCGGTTCATGAGAGAATTCGCATTGCGCCCAGACTTAAACTTTTTGTTTATGTGAAAATATACATGTATTAAGTTCCAGTATTTACCCATTGTTTGCTGGTTTCTTTGTATCGGATCTTAACTAATATTAAGCCAGGCTGATACAATGAGAATATCTTTTTCTGCTGTGAAGTTACCCTGTCTTTGTTATTTTTTGGTAAATAAATTAACTGTAGCTCGATTTTCTAGTATCACGGTGGGTTGATCTGTGATTTGAGTAGCCTCAACAAATTCTGAACTAGACAATTCGTTCTCAAAGTTTGATCCTTCACGAAGGAGATCGGTGTAAAATGTATTATTAAGTGAATCCATCTAAACATAGAAAAATAATATTGTGAGATTACATATGATAAAAATTATAGCAAAACAAATATATTATCCAAATTTCAGAGTTAATTTCAATATCAAGTTATTCAAATAAATGATTTGAAACTGAAAGTGTCAAAACAACAACAACATCAATTGTGGGGAAAAAACCTTTCCAGCTCAAAGTGTCATAAAAGAAAAAACTCAATTCAACTAACACCTTTCCAATTACTAGAAAAAAAACCGATGCCTCACCAGCTGAAGGTGTCATACAACAACAAGACACAAAAACAACAGGAAAAGAATAAGAAACAGAAACTAACATATATACAATAGCATCACATAAATGCTAACAGTGCAAACTGACTATTAAGATAAATCAGATAGATGAAAACAATACTGAATATTGAATTGAGAAATAACTGAGTACAATATCTCCTATATATAGGAGTAAACCAAATACCAAATCAGCCCAATACCCAATGTGGGACTATAATATCTAACATCCCCTCTCAAACTCACGGTGGGTCATACAGTGTGAGTTTGCCCACTAAATATCGAAATCTCTAAACAATATGAGATTTGGTGAAGAAATCTACTGTCTGCTATGATAAGGTAATAGAATGGAGTGAAATGGTTCCTGCTTCAAAGCGCTCATGGACATAATGAATCAATCTCTATATGCTTCGTTCTTTCATGGAAAACCGGATTGCTTGCAATGTATAGTGCACTCCGGTTATCACAATGAAGAGGAGTAGGTCCTGAAAGAGTGACACCCATATCTGATAAAAGTCAATGAACATGAACAATCTCTCTAGAAGTACCCTCCCCTGTGGTGATGACAGCATAAACATAGAATGATCCTAAGAATTCTGACTAAAACCAGCCTTGGTGATGACAAGGCGAAAACACTCAAACCAGGCTAGAAGGGCCTGCTTCAAACCATATATATCCCGACACAGCCGGCAAACATGACGAGGAGGAGTAGGAAGGCCAGGAGGAGGATCCATATAAACAACCTCAGATAAGGTACCATGAAGAAAAGCATTCTTCACGTCCATCTGGTATAACGGCCACTGACGGATGGCTGCAACAGCAAGAAAAGTGCGAACAGTAGCCATCTGTGCAATGGGAGCAAATGTCTCAACATAATCAATGCCATGCTCCTGAGTAAAACCTCGGCCTACTAGAAGAGCCATGTGCCGCTCAATAGATCCATCACATTGATATTTGACCTTGAAGATTCACTTGTAGCTAATAAGCTGAATGCCTTCTGGCAGAGGAACGATATCCCAAGTGTCGGTCTCATCAAATGCATTGAATTCCTCGGCAATAGCTTTCCTCCATTCGAGATATTGAATTGCGTCCTGATAGGTTCTAGCTCACGTGCAGAGTGTATAGCAGTGAGATATGCATGAAACTGTGGTGAGTAGAAAGCGAGGGTGGCAAAACCAAACTGGTCAGAAGGACCAGTGGCATCAGTTTTATATCGTGTTGGAGGAATACCAGAAGTGGAATGTATAGACTGACGAAGCGGTGGTGGACTGACAATGTGTGGGGGTGAGGACGGTGGAGTAGGTGCATGTGTCGGTGGGAAAGTAGGTGGGGTGGGTGCTGGCAACTGTGGGGATGCAGGTGGTGTTTCAGTAGGTGGTGTTTCAGTAAGGGGAACAACAGGTGTCAGTACTGCAGGAGATGTGAATAGAGCCAGAGGAGTGGGATCAAAAGGAATGATGGAAGATGAAGTCAGGGAGCTAGCAACAACTGGGGAATCGAGAAATCTAGTATCCTCGAGGGGAGTTAGGTAGTAAGGAGAGTCTTTCACAAAGGATACATGTCTAGAAATATAGACATGATTCGTCGATAGATCAAAACAACGATAACCTTTATGTTCGGGACTGATACCTAGGTGAACGCACTTAGCAGTACGAGCGGAGAGCTTCGTGCGCTCAGTAGGAGGGAGAAGGACATAACAGGTGCACCCAAAGGTACGGAGCATACTGTAGTCGGGAGGTGAGTGATAAAGAGTCTCATAAGGCATCATACCAGCTAGGACAAATGAGAGAGTAATGTTGATGAGACTAATAGAGGTCATGATAGCTTCAGCCCAGAAAGAACAAGGAGCGAAAGAGGAGAGTAAAATAGCGTGAGCCGTCTCAAAGATGTGACGATGCTTGCGTTTAGCTATGTCATTCTTCTCATGTGTGTGAGGGCACGATTGTTGAAAAAAGGTGTTGTGAGACTGAAGGATCGATTTCATAGTGGTGGAAGTGTACTCACGCGCACCGTCCGATCAAAAATTCTTGATGCGCACACCCAACTGATGTGAACCATAGTCGTAAAGAACCGGTAAATATCAGGTATCTCAGATCGCCGATGCATAAGAAAAACTCATGTATGTCTAGTGAAGTCATCGATGAAGGCAACATAATAGAGATAGCCTTTCCACGAAGGTACAGGAGAGGGTCTCCATATGTCAGAATGAACAAGTTGAAAAGAATTGGTGGTTTGAGAAGTGCTTTTGTGACTAAAAGGTAGGGTGATATGTTTGGCCAAATGACAACCCTGACAGTCAGATAAATGTTTAAAAGTAAGAGAACCGAGGACACCACTGCGAGCTAAAGTCTGGAGTCGTGATGCGCTAATATGACCTAAATGTCTGTGCCACAGATCAACATCAGAGGAAACAATACCGGAAAAACTAGAAGGAGAGTGATGTGCACGCAAAAAATCTAGATGATATAGACGACCCTGACGACTAGCACGCCCAAACTCCTCACCGGTGCATGAATCAGTAATAGAACAACCGAAAGAGTCAAAAGTGACGACAAGACCACTATCGCACAATGCACTAATAAAAATAAGGTTTATGGATAAATGAGGAGCATAAAGAACATATGGTAATGTGAGAGTAGGAGAGCTAATTGACCCTGAGTGTGTAACGAGAAATGGTGAGCCATCAGCTATGTGTAGAGATGGAGAGTGATAGAGAAGTGCAGTGCAGGTGGTGAACAGTGTCTGATTACTAGTGAGATGATGTGATGCACCAGAATCTAAAATTCAGAATGAATTCATACCGGGAGTGGCAGAGAATGCAGGAGCAGAGGAGCCAGTATTGATAGACTGATCCATGAGATGTAGTTCCAGTTGAGTGAGGCGTTGATGAAGATTAGCCAAATCAGCAGGAGACGGCAAGACTGGAGTGACGGGCATGATCGAGAATGTAAGGGAACAAGCACTGCTAGGAGGAACACGCTGCTAATGTCTGGATCGGGGTAGGGGGTAGGACGGGGCTACTGGTGGGGGAAGTATAGGTAGGGTAGGGTGAGGAATGATGCTGGGAGAAGGTAGGAGACCAGAGGCAGACTAAAGATAGCACTGCTGCTGTTTTGAATTTGGAGTAACTAGAGGCGGTTGCAATGGGGAAGTAGGTGGAAGCGGAAACATGTGGGAGAGACTGAAATTCCATCAAGTAGTAATACCTGTATTTTTTTTTATTTTTTTTTAAAACAACGGTTTTTTGGGGGGGGGGGGGGGAGGGCAGTAGTGGTTTGGGTTTTGGGTACAAAGAAAAATGTGTTTCGGGTGGGTAATGGAGAAGTAGGGTTAGGGTTTGTGATGGCAGTGGAGAGGGGCGACTGGGTGGATTTCGAAGCAGATTTCGATGATGGTAGAGAGGGGCTGTAGTGATTTCGAAGGAGATGGTCGGGATCTGGGGCTTCGGGACTGGGATCTAGGGTTTCAACGATGACGGAGAGGGACAAGGTGTCGGGATCTGGGGTTTCGGGACTGAGATTTTGACAATGACGGAGAGGGATTTTTGGTTGGAGCTCGAGTTGAGGGTGGCTCGACGGTGGTTTGAGCAACTGAGAACGGAAGATTGAGGCGGAGGTCAAGATCTGTTGACGATGGCAGCAACTCGATCAGCAAGGCGGCACTGGCGTCTGTGTCTTCTTCTTCGATATTTCAAGGCGGCACTAGCATCTGTTTCTTCTTCTTCGAGATTTTTTTGGGGGGGGTGGTGGGGGGCCTTTTGGAATTTGAGGATTTTTGGATGGAGAAATTTAAGAGAATAAAATTTGTATAATTGGCTCTGATACCAGGTTAAGATAAATCAAAGAAATGAAAACAATACTGAATATTGAATTGAGAAATAACTGAGTACAATATCTCCTATATTAGGAGTAAACCAAATACCAAATTAGCCCAATACCCAATGTGGGACTATAATATCTAACACTGACATTGTGTTCAATGGAAATTCAAATGTTTGAAACTGACATTGTGTGTAAACTGACATTTGTAGAGAATTAAGAATTAATTGAAACAGTTTAAGAATAGATTCAAATGTTTGAAACCTGCATCATATATATCGTTTTGCAAGCATATTTGAGTGTGGAATCAGATAAGACATATAGTAAGCAAAGTGAAACCGATATTGATTTATGGAATCCATGTCAAGATAACATTTTTAAAAAACTAGCAAAATATTCACATGAACAAGCTATTTTTGGGCATAACTACTTACTCTTTGCAGCTGTTACATGATTAACTATCTAGTTAACAATCCAAGCTTGTACAAACCTAGCTAGTAATAACTTAGAGCTCAATAAACCTTGACAAATCCAGCTTGGTTCAACATAAGCTCGAACTGTACTCTCTTTGCAACCATACTAAATACTAGTAGTGACTTTATATTGCCATAGTTCAATTGATCCCATAAAACATCATTTAATCCCTAATTTGCACACTAATCCTTATTCCCCACACAATATTCACGGCTAAAATAATTACATCTTCCATCAATTCTTAGCAAAGTACAACTACGTAAATTCAAACATTGCAACTACTTTAATCCTAAAAATACATATAATTAAGTGGAATATCAGGACAGTATCAGTATTTGTATGCATAATATGTTCAGGCAAGAACTACTGGTAGTTGTAAAGGTACACCTACATTGTGGGTATGTATGTGTTTGTAAAATCTCACTATCTGCTACTAACTTCAATTACTTGAAAGACATTTTAACTTGCTATGAAAGTCTTTGTTTAGTTTTTTGAAACATTCAAAGCCCTTTGGTATGTTATTGTGACCAGGTTTCAAGTTTCAACTTATTTTTGTATTTAATCCTTATTGTTGGCCTCTAGATTAATTTGATATGCTTAACCTGCATCAATCAAACCCTCTATGGAGCTACAATAAATCTGTGAAGGGTAGTGCTACTGATACTTCTTACTGTATTTAATGTAACTGATATGTTGAATTCATTTGTGAATTTCTATTGGCACACACAGTTAAGATATATATGAGAACTTAATCAAATACTGTTAAGATTAAATATATTTTGAATATACATACCATAAAAGACTGTAACACCCCAAATTCCAAATAAGTCTGAATTCGATGTTCCACAGAATCTTTACACTTCACTTCGTACAATTTTACAAGGAAATTAAAACTTTTTATACAACAATGATTACATCAACGCAGCGGAATTATAAATTACAACATGATACATGAATTAAATAACAACTTGAACATTTCTTTAAGCAACATTCATTCTTTAGTCTTGTCAATCACTTTATCCTACATAGAAACTGTGGGCACGTCAATTGCATACAACTGACGCTAGGATATAATACATCAATTTTTCTTACTTGGAAAGCACACATTTGTTCACAAACAAACTAAGGGGGGGTATCTTATTGATGTCGTGTGTGAATGTGCACTTAGTCCTTAATGCAGTTATTTATATTTAATAACACTAATGCGCACTTGTTCGAACTTATGCATCCCATTCTACATAAATTCGAGGGCAAGCCCTTAACCGTTCTTCATCTTGTAGGGTTAGATCCCTCGCTATGAGTTAAACTACTATGTTAACTACGGCAAGTATCCTAGATATTCTATGAGTTACGAGCCCATGCCCAGATAGCCTGGAAGAGAATCCCACGTCATGACATTATACATCATGTAAACCTATGGACAATTCGCCTCCGTCATGGAACGATGGCACTACGTAGTCACCAAACACCCCATAAGCGTCGTTATGGTCTCGATAATTCTGGAGATGTATCCATGCCATGACATAACGCATCATGCAGGCAGCTTGTGAATACTCACACCATAGATCTGAGGCCCTCATACTTGTATTTTTCTCTTACTTTCATCACATCTCCACTATGTGTCTAATCCTTAGATAATTGAATCGTGAATAAAATTTATACCTTAGAGTTAGCATTAGCTCTACACCGGTCTTAAACATCAATCATTAACCATGACCCCATCTTGGTCTTTCATCATCACTTCTCTTTCAAAATTTTATTCATGCCGATGTAAGGCCTTAGCTAAAACTCTAGTTTCAATATCTTTTCATGTTTATCAAAAATGAGTATTCATATTCACAAATTTCCACATTTCATCATGATTCTTTATATTTCAATTTTCCATGCACATATGCATAATTTAAACAATTTCATAATTATCTTACTCAAAATTTCCATGTCACAAATCTCATTTTTAATCTCTACACAAAATTCTTTATATTCAAAAGACTCATTTTCTTTAATTAATCAAGTCATAATTCAAGAATGTTTATCAAGCTCTATTTCTCAAAAATTCTTCTAATTTTCATCATATTAAGTCAAAATATTGTAGAAATAATTCTCATGAAGTCTACGTAATTTTAGAAGAATTCTAGTATTTTTCCTCAATTTTTAATACACTTAAAATACTCAAAATATCAAAACAAGTGAAAAAAATAAAAAAAAACAACAAAATGCCCGAGGCTGGATTCGAACTCAGAGCCAAACACCGCCGCCTGTGAACAGTAACCAACCCAAATCGCACCCGAGGACCAGTAAGTCCAAGAGTGACTAACTATTATAAGGAGAACTTAAATTATACTTAAGGTCTGGTTTTCGGATTTGAATTAAAATCGAATTTTCAAAAAAAAACAAAGTTTTTTGCAAGACTCAAACCCAAGACCAGAGCTCCGCCTATGAACAGTAACGGACCCAAAGCACACCCGAAGACCAGAAGGTCTTGAATGACTAACCGATACAAGGTTGGTTGGCAACTTTTTTGTATGGGACTGTACTGTATCTAGTTCTTTCTTTAATAAACTCGATTTTTCTCAAGTAATTTGTACTTATAAAAATATATATCTTCTCCAGAATATATTTCTTTGAAAAACAGTAACTTATATTTTCTTAGATTGTCAAAATCTCATTTTTAAACACATAGTAGACTATTCTTCTTAATTCTTTAAAAAAGTGGGACATTAATACATTTTCGACATAGAAAAATTCCTTTTTAGATGAATTTTTTTAATCGACTTATTCCCCTTTTGTTCACAATGTGCTTATACAATTTTTCATTCCTTAAGAGCATCCACTGTCGTTGGCTAAAAACTCAAAAATTAGAAATAGATTTAGAAATATGCCTCACAGCCGTTCGCTAAAAACCCATAATTTAGGGTAGAAATGAACAGTAGTATGCTAAACTTAGCAGCGTCTTTAGGCAATTGCTAAATATAGGAGAAGGGCGATGTTCATCCGTTTGACGAAAGGGACGGATGAAGATATGCAGTCTAGTTATTAAAAAAAATGAGAAACGGATGAAGATCTTTCGGCTCTCGTCGATTTATAATTTATAAATAAATAATATATATTAAATATGTAATGTTTATAAATTATATTTATTAAATGTGAAAGTGAGAGACGGATGAACTTCATCCGTCCCTCACTTCCGCTTTACACTATTCATGTAGTACCCTAAACTTTTATTTCAATAGAAATGTTGATTTTCACGTGTTGTGCACTTGCAAATTTCATATGTATATTTATTTATTTATTTATATATATAATTTTTTTTGGTAGCATGAACAATTATTTTCTTCCTTTCCTTTATTTTCCTAAAAGCCTAAAACATTATTTTCTTATTTTGAGCCCACTTTAATAATTTATTATTTTATTATTTTGGCCCACAAGTCTAAGCTCACTATTTGTGAAGCCCACAAATTTAATTAATCATTTAAATTGTCACACTTGTCATGTTGACACAATTTGTGAACAATTGATTAATTAAAAATTATACAAATTTCAAATGGGGGAGTACTAAAGGGCACGTGCATGCACGTAGTGTGCATTGCACACCTACGGGAGGCCGGTTTGTGCATGGAGAAGATGGGTAGTGGGTGTGTGTGTACATGGGTAGTTATTTGATTGTGGGTGGTTGCTACAACTTCCCCTCCTATCCTAGTCATCCATCTTTAACCATCTAATGAAATCCTAGCCCTCCAATCCATCCTAGAACTAGTATAAATACCCCCATCTACATGTATTCTACACTAAGAAATTATTGAAAGAAAGAATTTATATAGGAGAGAATTACATAAGAGAGTATATAGTTTGAGTGTTCTTTGGTGTGTCCCAACATTGGAGGCCAGCCCATCCCATCCACAAGAGAGCTCTCGGTTTTTGCAAGGGAGCAAGAAGGAGGACTTTTGCATCACAATCTAGGAGGAGAAGGCTACTCTCTCGCATTCTAGGAGACTCTAGGAGATTTTAATTGATTTTTCTCCAAAGAGGTGGGTGTTTCTCATTGCTTCTAATATTAGAATGCATGCTAGGTATGTTTTAAATGAAATTATGCGAATTAACTAGTAAGAGATTGGAACCATAACAATAAGAGGCAGAGAGGCTCTTGGTTCTCTAACGGGCCTTTTAGAGAATTAAAGAGCAGACTCTAAGTGAGCAAGAGGCCTTTTGGGAAATCAAAAGGCAATATTTTTTGGAAATTAAAGAGACAACTAGTACTCTAAGAGGCCTTTTCACTATATATATTTTTTAAAAAAATTAGAGGCCTAAAGCCCTTGTTTTGATCGCTTGGGCCTTGGTCTGCTAAGATGTCAATGTCAGTTGTCTAGCATTTGCAAATCCTTTGAATTGGCCATTACCAAAATCCTAGTCCTTAAAATTGCATCACATGAAAAATGCAATGGTAAGTTTAGTTGTGCAAGTAAGGATAACTAAAAATTGGGTGGAAAACTTTTAGTTGGTGACATTATTTTTTTCTTCTTTTTTATTTTTTATTTATGGTCATTATTATTATCTAAATCTAAACTATTGTAATGTTAGAGGATCGTTTCATGTGGTGATCCAATTACCAATGCATCTCCAACAACATGTGCCCTCAACTCTGTTTATCATTGCCTCCACCTCACCAACATAAAGATAAAACATATAATTTGTAGCTTATGCAAACATTGAACTTCAGGTAATGATAAACAGAGCGTAAGGACGGCGGCGGCTAGCCCTCAACACCACACCCCCCCCCCCTGTCGTCCCCCCTTACTCCTCCATCCAAGCTGCGAGCGCACTCCATGAGACGAAGCTCTTCAGTCTCCAGTCGCGATTATTGTTGGGTGGCGGTTCTTCGAAGCCGCGCGAGTTGGGCGGCGGCTGTTGGTCGTAGCCGCGCACCATCCCAGATCTTTGAAGCCGTGCGTCGTCCCTGTTCGTCGAAGCTGCGAGTTAGGCGGTGGCTGTTCGTCGAAGCCGCGCGTCGTCCCAGATTGACGACAGCCACCATCGCGCCCCCTAGACAGCCCACTCACCTCTGTCCCCTTCCCCCTTGTACCTCGGGCATCCCCTGCCCCCTTCCAGATCTGAGATTTCGAACGCCGGCGGTGAGATCTGTGCTTTTGGAGTATTCGCTGCTGGTGTGATGGGGACCTGCCTTTGCATCAGAGGATTGAAGAGTTCGCTCATCCCCACTGTGCCTTATTGTTGTCCCCTTCTTCGGTGCTGGTTGCAGTGCCATCTCTACCGCCACCATGTCCGCGCACTCAACGCCAACCATGGTGATCTGCAGCTGCGATTTAGATGTTGAGTTGCTGGTTGTGTATGCGAAGAAGAAAGAGTACGTGTGATGGTAGTATCGGAGTTAGAGATGGCAGCGGGTTGATCTGGTTATTGTTTGTGTGGGGGAAGTGGAGGAGGTGCTTGGGATCGGTGCTGCACGGTTACGGGACTAGGGCCCAAAGACGGGGTCCCCCCATAGGTGCGCACCTTTCCAGCACTAGATGGGGCTTGGACCCGCAGACGGGGTCCCCCCATGAGGTGTCCTGTAGAAATTGTTGAGGTAGAGATGTATCTGTTTTTGTTCGGTAGTGGGGCAGTCGCACCCTGAATTCGACACCCGTTAATCAACGGCCATAGGTTTCGCAACAGCGCCGCCACTACGTCCTCATCAATAAACCTGCAATCTACAACGTCCACCGTCCGTAGGGGCAAGAGGGGAAGGTGATGCTTCTGTTAGTTTTGATTATTTCGGGTTTTGCGTGAGAGAGAGAGTGAGAGAGTGAGAGAGTAAAGATGTTGTTTCTCTCTATTCTGTGCTGGTGTCTGTTAGTGTTTGTGAGAAATCACTAGAGAGAGTAGATGCGTGTGAGAGGCGAAGGTATCCTCTTCACGGCTCTCTCCTTGTCGGTGTTCGTGGTTAGGGTGACCGAGTGTTTTGTTTGGTGAGAAATTGTTGAGGAGAGCTATAGCGTGACAGAGGTCAGTACCCTCTCCACGGCTCTCCTTTTGGGTGCAACTCCGATTGGACCATGTGTGAAGTTGCGTTGGTGAGGTAGAAGGATGGGAACGGCAAATTTTCAAATCTCACATGATTCGCTTCAGGTGGGTGGGTGCGAGCCATGGAGGTGGGTGCTCGAAGCTTGCTTGACGAACATACAATTAGTTGGTCCTCGTAGTGTAGAGTGAGAGCTGATTATATGTACTGGTCATGTCCCTTCATGTTGTTTTTTTTTTGTCTGTAGGTTGTAACTTGTCCCAGTATGCTGGGGTTGTTTTGTTAATTTCTTATTAATGAAGCAAGGTGGTCTTATTCCACCTTTTTCCTTTAGAAAAAAAAAAAAAAAAAAAAAACATTGAACTTCAGGTATCTTTTATACACCTTTTTTATACTTCTCTTTACTACTGTTCCAAGTTAACACCTTAAGAGGTCAAGCTCAAAATTTATATTTAAAAACAAATACAATCCAAATCTGAATTGACAGGGTTCTCTAAAACATACATGGAAAACCCAAAAACACTAACAAGGATCGAAATTTGAAGTAGAACCCAGATGACAAACCTGATGATGAAGAAGAAAGGAGCAGCCTTTCAATTGAATAAATTGAAGTTGTGGGAGGCGTTTGCAATGACGGTGGTGGCGATCAGGGGATAGAGGTCAACTGGACTGAAGGACAGGAGAGCGAAAGAGAGCGGTCTTTGAATTGAAAAAATTAAGAAATTTCATGGAGGGTTTAATAGCGGGAATAGAATGGAGCCATTAAATCCCCTTGATCTCCGGTGCGAAAAGAGGAAGGAGTTTGGCGAGCTTCCTTCTCCTCACCAGGTCTGGCGAGCGGATCGCGAGAGGATCTCACATCACCAGATCTGCACGTCATTTGGCGAGGCCATTAGAGAAGATTTTTTTATATATTCTGCTATTTTAGATCATTTGAATAGATGGCTAGCATGGTTAGAGATGGTCTAAGAAAATAGAATTAGCTACTATTATTAGTCACCAACATCAATTAGCGAGAATTAATAAGATGATGATGTGGAAAAAAAATGACGTGAAGGTACCCTATTGATCTGTTATTGTGTAATTTACATTTTACATATATAATCAGTATGATCCGTATCCATTAAATGATCGAAGATGGATGAAACACTGACAAAATAAAAATCGAGATTTATTAATCAGACAAGATAATCTTGTTCCGTTGCAGGATATTCTCGACAGAGGGTTGGGTTTATCTTTTCCTTTCCAAAAAAATAAAAGAAATCGAACTTATTACACCCCCCCTCTCCTCTCAAAAAAAAAAAGACTAACAAACAAACACCAAAATGACAAAAACATGAGAATCCAGTAGAGTTTACTAGTTTAGTAAAGTTGAACCATTCAAAAATATCCTATAAATATCTTGTATATATGTTGATAAACTAAACACACGGTCAAGACTCATACACCAAAACACTCATCAAGAAAACGACACCATTCGCTGGATTGATATAGACGCGACACATGCGTAACTAATCTCAGACACCCCAAACTCGGACACCTGTTAAGACACACGTCGGCCACCAAGCCACGTCGCAACCTGACAGCAACTCCTCTCTTTCCTCCCTTTAAAAAACCCCCCACTCCTCTTCTCTTTGTAAACCGACAAAGTTTGATTACTATAATGGCCAAGAACTCTAAGACACTGCCAGTTCTATTATCCCTACTATTTCTGGTTGCATTAGGGTTGGCAGCAACCACGAAATCTGATGTCGAAGAGGAGTTCATAAGAGAAGGCAAGGACCAGGGAGAATCATGGACAACCTGGGCGAAGGATAAGAGTTCCGAAGGTTTGGGCATCAAGCAGCAACCGCAGCTCGACGTGGAAGAAGCTGTGCGAAAAACCGGAGAAACCGTAAAGGGTGCCAGAGAAAAAGCCCAAGAAACAGCTCAAGGTATAGTTAAAGATGATGCAATGGACAAGGCCGCAAAGGGGAAGGAGACGGCAGAGGAGGCAAGTAAGAAGGCTTCAGGTATGGGGAGTGTTTTGAACGAGAAGGCGAAGGATGTGAAAGATTCTGCAATGGATAACGGAGCAAAGGCGCAGGATGCTGCTGGGAGAGCTACGAAGGATATGAACAATATGGCGTGGGAGACGTCGGAGAGAGCTGCAGAGGGGCTGAAGATTAAGGGGAGCGAGACTGGCGATAAGGTTTCGGAGGCGACGGAGATGGCGAGAGATGGGTACGCAGCAGCAAAGGAGAAGGTAGAGGAGATGATGGAGTCGGCCAAGGAGAAGATTGCATCGAACTATGAGGCTGCGAAGAAGGTTGTGGGAGGGGCTCAGAGTAGTGCGGAGCTGTGAGTTGTTGTGTGAGATTATAACTTGGTTGTTTGTTTTTTTAAAGTAATTTATGAGTGAATTATGATGTGATATTTTGATGTGATGAAGCTCTTTATGTATTAGTACTTTGGCATTGGAGTTTTTTTTTTTTTTTTTTTTTCCTATATAGGCCACTTTTTTAAAATATTTGTGTTTTTAGGTCAGTTTCCCAACTATTAGCGCTTTTGGGTTATTTTGTGCCACGTCAGCAGTGGCCGCTATTCTCAATAGCGATCTTTTCATTTTCGATGTTGCTAATAAGAATAACGACCTATGTTTTAATTTTTTTTTAAATTTTTTGTTTGTCGTCGCTATTCCCTCTAGCGACCTTAGTATATATGAAGTACCTAATGCCACTAGCGACCTTTAATGAGCTGTATTCTAACACTTAGCAAAATCTAGTAAACTTTTGCTCTCAGAAAAATGACAACTTTTTTTTTAAGACTGAGATCGTTATTCGGAAGAGAGGCACTTATTGTACTAAGGTCGCTATTCCGAATAGAGTTCTTAGTTGTATGACTATTTTGCTAATTTTACAAAGAAAAAGGAGATCGTGTTTCTTACTGAGATGGCTATTGGGAATAGCGACCTTACTAAGGTCGTCATTCCCAATTGCGACCTCAGTTTATAATTTTTTGGGAAAGCATTTTAGGAATCGCTAAATGTCTCAATACATTCATTCGATGTCGTTAATTTTATCAGCGACCTCATATATACTAAGTCGCTAGTGGTAATAGCGACAGCAAACACAAAATTTAAAAACATTTAAAATATAGGTCGCTATTCTCTAATATTCAAAATGAATATGTCGTTAATGAGAATAGCGGTCGCTGCTGACGTGGCACAAGTTAGCCCACGAGCGCTAATAGTTTCGAAATTGACCCATAATCACAAATATTTTCAAAAAGTGGCGTATGACGCGGGGGGGGGGGGGGGGGGGGGGAATCGTGGCATTGGAGGTTGTTTAGAAATTAAGGTTGAGTTATGAATAAATGATTGATCTGATATCTCATCTGAACATGTAAAAAAAAATATTATTGTTAATGCCCGGATTTGAACATGTAAATTAAGTTGTTGAAATGGAGGACAAAGCAGTTACAATACATGTTTCGAAGCAGTTAAATAGAACACATGTAACTATGTTGACATACTATTTGGATTACTGCACAAGCAGCACTGGCATCAACCAAAATCTCAAACATATGCAAAACTTTTGACAATGCTTGGAAAATGTGGGCTGCCAAAACATGCGAGATCAATCTATCAAATTATGCTTTCTGAATGTATCAAACCTTCACTGGATATACACATCCGAAGTAGTAGTTGTTTATGGCTACAATGGTCATATTGATAAGGTACTTGGTATCATCAATGAAATGAAAACCATTTTTGATTGCAAACCTGATGCGCATATTTATACAATCCCTTTGCAAGCTCCGTCAGTTTGATCAAATCACTTGATTGCTTGTTGATAGTCTTAGATAGGGCTGCAATCGAGCCAAGCCGAGCCGAATACCTTTAGGCTCGAGCTCGACTCGTTTACGAAACGAGCTAATTTTTGAGCGAGCTCGGTTCGAGCCGAGCTTTGACCGAGCTTTGACCGTATTCGAGCCGAATAGCTCGCGAGCTTAGCCTAAAAAAAAAACCCAAGCTGAAGCTCGACTCGTTTACAAAACGAGCTCAATTCTGAGCTCGAGCTCGGTTCGAGCCGAGCTTTGACCAAGCTCGAGCCGAATAGCTCGCGAATAGCTCGATTCGTTTGCAGCCCTAGTCTTAACTATTGAATGCATTACCTTGCAAACAGTGTTTTTTCAGTTTGATCAAATCACCTGATTGCTTGATGATATGTCTTAGCTATTGAATGCACAACCTTGCAAACAGTGTTTTTTGAGAGAAAAAAACAGAGATACGTAAAATCTGAAAATCACTTTACGACCATATGTAGATAACAAGTAGAATTCACCATCATGAATGGGACTCATCCCAGGTATTGAATTAATATTTGATTCAGTTCTCATTCATCAACAAGTTTTGCCAACCAAGTACATCAGTCTTCAGAATCTGTACTCTGTTGTTTCATGTAATTAGAATAATGGATTCTCTACGATTGCAGCCCTTATTCTGGCTTGATTAGATATATAAGACTCACTACTCTAGTAACCACCCCTCACTTCCCTTTCTCACCCCACTCCCTCTCTTTGTTATAGGCCGACCAATGCATATGGGGTGCACACACTTGCACGTGCATCCCATGTGAACACACTTTCTCATATATTTTAATATTTGATATTTATTAGTTGTTACTAGTTTGTTACATGACAAGTGTAGAAAAGTGTACAAAAATAAATATATGATTTTTTTTGTGGGTTTCTTATTATTTATTCTTTTTTCCTCTAATGGGCTTAAATTAATCTTCTAGGCCTATGGATTTTAATTAAGAATGAATAATAAAATGAGAAAAAATAAATAAGAGAAAATTTTTGCATAACTTAGAAAAGTTTTAGAACGCAAAAATGAAATAAAATTGCTCGTGCGTTCTACGTGCAAAAATGAAAAAAATGCATTTTTTTAAAAATTTCTCTGAGATGTTACAACACTCCCTCCTTAGAATAATTCCGTCCTCAGAACTACACTTAAAAAGTGAGAAAACAAAAGAAAGAAAATTTACAGATTAAAAAGTTCAATCAAGTTTCTCTACTAGTACTACTCAATTCTAAGTCTTTTTCACACCTTACTCTCTTACTTTCTCTACTACTACTACTAAATTCAATCAAGTTCATTCAACGAAGAAGCAAGAAACAAAAGAAGTGAACAATTTCTATCATATCAAAATTCGTGTTGATTCAACACTCTCAATTCCGTCTACTGCAAACTCTCTCATCAAAGAAGCTCTCTCTCTCTCTTTTTCTACGACTACGTGACTACGTCTACTACAAACTCCATCGACTACGTCTACTTCTACTATTATTTTCTCTCTCATTTCTATATATGATTATTCGCTAAGTACGATAACCCTTTCAACTCTTTATTTTTGTTGTAGTCTTTTTTTTTAATCATATTTATTTGTTGGTTTTTTGCTACTCTCTCTCTTTCAACCCTCCTATTGTTTTTTAGATTTTCTTTTTCAACACATATCTCCCAGATTGTTTTTTTATATTTTTCACATACAATATTAAAATACTGGAAATCATTTTTTTACATACACTACTCCTACAAACTATTTATCATGTCTAGATCTCGAAGTAGCGGACGTAGCCAAAGTAGACAAGATTCCACTAGTTCTTCTCGTCGACCTCCAACAATTCCACAATTAGATCCCGAATATAGTCACATGCTTAACCTAGGTTCTCACGATGTTTTTCCACACGACATAGAACAAGAAATGCATACTAGTGACACACAAACACATGAAACCGAATCCACACAACCCACTTCTAGTAGAAAAACTAGAGATGAAACTAGTGATTGACACAAATATCATGATTTTATCACCGATGAGGAGAATCCTAGTATAGGACATAGGATTATAAAACTTGTAGCAAGAGTTACAAATGGAAGAAAATTGAGGGAACGGGTACAATTAAACGATACATTTTATCGATTCACCCCGCACTAGTACAAGATCAACAATCACAACAAAAAATCAACCCTAGGACTGGACAAATAAATAGCCACCCCTATGATCCCGAAATTGTTCATCGGAAAATGGTCAAACTAGTAATTATGGATGAGCTACATTTTTTCTATTCCGAGAATAGAAAAGTAGAGACATTTAATAAAAATGCACTAAATCCACATTTTAGAAGAATTCCTAAAAACATACTCAAGACCGATTGTTTTAAATTTTACAACAAAATGAGTGACACTTTAATTGCACTCTTGTATTCTTTGATTTGTAGAGTATCGTTAATGTCACGCTCCGATTTTAAAAATACGGAAATAAGAGCACGTAACAAAGGCCCGGCGAATGATGTGTACATCATCCATAAGCTGTAACAGATTAACTTAACAATATGCCACGCATGAATAAATAATCACTTAAATAATGAATAAACTTCAATAATCCATGAAATAAATTCATAAAATAATATCCAACATCTGGGAGAAAAAAATAAACTTCGGGTCACAAAAGCCCAGAATACAAAGTACGACAATAATAACAATGTTGGAAAAGAAATAACATTACGAAATAATTATCGCAGTCTAGTAATTCAGCTCCATTCTCTTTAAGATTTTTTCACCAAGTCCTTCAGTCAAATCTCCTCGTGTACCTGTAGTTTAAGCTCATTAACTAGAGATTTGGGGGGGTGGGGGGGGAAGGGGAGGGAGGGGGTAGAGCAAGTTACGAACAGCATGTAGTAGTGTAATGCCCCTGCCCCTAGCTCAGACAATTTATACAATTTATAAGACAAATTAGATACTATGTAGTACAACTGCCTACCACAGGCTGCCTCTCAAAAGTTGGTTAACCGATTAGGTGAATCTTGATCCTTGGCATTTATTATTTATATTATATTTAATTCTCTTCTATTCCCGATGTGAGATTAATTTACTTACCTCTCCCCATAATCTCTCTCTCTCAGCTGAGAGTATACAGGGAAGCCATCTCAGGTGGGCCCCCCAAATGCAAGCCACGTCAGCTTGTGAAACTGCCAACCTACTGTTTTACCAATTCAGGTGGGGACTATTATATTATTATTCTTTTGAAAATCACTGGGGTGTTACACACACCCCTTCAGAAATCAGCATCCTCGCTGATGAGCACAGGGCATGCACGATCTAGTGTAGGATCTCCTTTCTAGCCGTTGTGGAGTAGAGTGCCCTGATTCTGCTAGTGTACCCTGATTCTGCAATACGCTCCCTCTCAGGCATACCCGATGTACATCTCCCCGAAGTACATCCGATGTACATCTCTCCGACGTACATCTACTAGCTCCATCTCAGGCATACATCTCGCCCACTCTTACCCACACCCGGTGTCAAAAGTCGGCTCTGATACCATTTGTAATGCCCATGCCCCTAGAACAGCCAATTTATACAATTTATAAGACAAATTAGATACTATGTAGTACAACTGTCCACCACAGACTGCCTTTCAAAAGTTGGTTAACCGATTAGGTGACTCTCAAAAGTTGGTTAACAGATTAGGTGAATCTTGATCCTTGGCATTTATTATTTATATTATATTTAATTCTCTTCTATTCCCGATGCGGGATTAATTTACTTACCTCTCCTCATACTCTCTCTCTCAGCCGAGAGTATACAGGGAAGCCATCTCTGGTGGGCCCCCCAAATGCAAGCCACGTCAGCTTGTGAAACAGCCAACCTACTGTTTTACCAATTCAGGTGGGGACTATTATATTATTATTCTTTTGAAAATCACCGGGGTGTTACACACAACCCCCTTCAGAAATCAGCATCCTCGCTGATGAGCACAGGGC
This sequence comes from Hemerocallis citrina, assembly GCA_017893485.1. Classification (NCBI taxonomy): domain Eukaryota; kingdom Viridiplantae; phylum Streptophyta; class Magnoliopsida; order Asparagales; family Asphodelaceae; genus Hemerocallis; species Hemerocallis citrina. The sequence goes on from CM030361.1 coordinate 292,597,484, forward strand.
ATGCACAATCTAGTGCAGGATCTCCTTTCTAGCCGTTGTGAAGTAGAGTGCCCTGATTCTGCTAGTATACCCTGATTCTGCAATATGCTCCCTCTCAGGCATACCCGATGTACATCTCCCCGACGTACATCTACTAGCTCCATCTCAGGCATACATCTCGCCCACTCTTACCCACTCCCGGTGTCAAAAGTCGGCTCTGATACCATTTGTAATGCCCATGCCCCTAGATCAGACAATTTATACAATTTATATGACAAATTAGATACTATGTAGTACAACTGTCCACCACAGGATGCCTTTCAAAAGTTGGTTAACCGATTAGGTGACTCTTGATCCTTGGCATTTATTATTTATATTATATTTAATTCTCTTCTATTCCCGATGTGGGATTAATTTACTTACCTCTCCCCATACTCTCTCTCTCTCTCTCTCTCTTAGTCGAGAGTATACAGGGAAGCCATCTCGGGTGGCCCCCCCAAATGCAAGCCATGTCAGCTTGTGAAACAAGCAACCTACTGTTTTACCAATTCAAGTGGGGACTATTATATTATTATTCTTTTGAAAATCAACGGGGTTTTACAAGTAGCAAGCAGGGAGCAGGAAAACATGGCATATCAAGAAAAAATGAAATAGATCAAAGTCAAGGTCAATAATAAGGGTTGATAATAAAATCAAGGTATAAAATTAACGATGCAATAATCAATGACTGCGATCAATGATTCAAAGTCAATAACAATAATCATGATCAAGAATGCAAGTATCAATATAAGTCTATTAGACTTTTATTATCATATCTAATGCACGTAATACTGTATCTCATACCACAAGTTCGGTGCATGCAAACAATGATCGTTTAGACTATAGTGGTGAACTCTACAGATCGTATACTCGGCACAATAATCAATAAGCGATAACAATAACCCATAATCAATAATTCTTAACCATAATCAATCAAACAATAAGGGACCCTCTCCCGAATACAATCTCCGATTATTCACTACCACGTCAACCCTTATTACCCCGGCTTGTTATTATTTTACTATACTCAAATGTGGACATGCAATGGGTACAGATTTATCGAGGCAGTGTCAAGGAGATGTCAAGGTTATACAATGCATGGTATATTGAATTTTATTTATTAGATGCAAAAACTAACATGTTTATACTTAATGTCACAAAACACACATTCTCGATAGTAAGACGTTGTTGTACAAACACTGACTTTTCTATGGCTACAGTAAAGTAAATCAGGTTCCGTCAGGGGTTCCAGAAAGTAGACTCCCTTCCGGTTCCAATGCATATTCACACGACATATTATAACTACAGTAATTAGGTGTATAATTTCATTCTTTACTAGTTTCGTGTTTAGATAGCATGTTATGGTCAAATTCTTATATATAAAAGTTGGTTGTAAAATCATTTAAAAATCTTATAAAAACCATAATTTAGTTCCTAACAGTGTTCAGTAATAACACAATTAAAGATCTAAATTCTTAATTTAATCTACTATTTCAATTAATTAAATATGGTAACGCATTTTCATAATGTATTCTAAAATTCAGATGTTACACCAGGAGAATCTGAATATCTTGCAATCTATATGCCGGATTGCAAAAATCATCAGATATTTTGGATCCCAGACACATAGGTCTACAACTCTCATTTAATAAGTTTTAACTAATATTATCTGCAGCTAGGTCAAAAGTCTAGTTCTTTATTGTACTAGTGCTCTCGCAGCAACCTAGGGTCATGTTCTCATATGTACAATGCATCTAGAAAATCATCAATTAATTTTATAGAAATTTCAAGTGACTCCTAATCATGTCTAGTAACAACCTAGTTAATGTAAAGTTTTAATTCTACTGTTAATATTTTATTTTACTTAACAATTCATGTCGATATGCTTGTAAACGACAAACTAAAAGTTTAAACCTGGCAGTGTTAAAACTATGGTAACTTGCAGTTTATGAATCAAAATTTAGGTCCGTCAAATTTTCGAGAAACTAGATTCAAAGGCTAAAAATATTATTTACAAGTTCCTCTTAATTATAACAGCAACTGGGTCGAAAACTCAAAACAATATGAAATAAATAGCAGGCCAGCAAGTTGATTATTATTAATTAGTAACAAACAAGATACACAAGCATATAACTTTATGGAAAATATTAATAGAAAATTATACTCAATCATATGGGTGGAATTCTACTATTAACAAGACAAACCATTATTTCAATAACATTAAATTCACGAATATAGGTATAACATCATATCCAATCGAAATGCATTCAAACCATGATAACATGTTTCTAGTCTATGTATCCATGTAGTGTATGCATATGATGATGTATGACAAGGCTTTGGTTTGAGTCAAGAGGATGACACAAAAAGAAAACTAATACTTGGTTTCGCTGATGAATCTGTAATAGCTTCTTTGAGATGTATCAAGCAAAATAAGATACGACAAATGAAATAGGGACTACTTTACGGGATAAAAAAAATTCGTGAACTAGAACAACAAGTTGGTTCAAGAGAAACTTGCCTTTATACGATGTTTGCACGTGCGATGAGAAACAACGGGAGAAAGAACAGAAGCAAGTTGCTTCGGCTCGATTGGGTGGCGATGAGCGTAGCAAGGCGAGAAGGTGCAGTCGAAGGGAGAGCTCGGGATAGTGACTGCGGTGGCGATCGGCGGCAGAGGAGAGGTAAACAGTGTTGTGGTGGCGATCGAGACACAGGTTGCATTGGTGGTGCTCGAGGTGCAACAGCGATAAGGGTGAGGTGATGGTGGTTGTGGTTGCACGAGATGTGCGGGACGAGGCAGGGTGAGCGAGGACTCGGGGCTACTTGGTTGGTGGCACGCGAGCACGGGAGGGCGGCAATGGAGGGTGGCGAGTTTGCGATGGTGACCGGGATGAGGAAATAGAGATGGTGACTGACCGTGAGCAAGGGGCTGGCGTCGAGGTGGTCAGGAATAGGCAGCACAGTGGAGCGAGGGCTGTTGGTTGGGTTTCAGAAGCAGAAACGAGAAGAAAGAGAAGACTCGGGTAGGAGGTAGGCGGTTGTGAAGGGAAGGAGGATTAGGGTTTAGTTAATGAAGGGAATAGGAGGATTAATTAGTATATAGAGAAAATCAAGGGATACGTGAAGATGAGTGATTAGGAGTAAATAGAGGGGATTGTGCTGTTAGTAGAGATTAAGGTGGATAGTATACAGTTCGGGTTTGACTTGTAGATGAGCTTGGGTTAACAAGTTTTGGGTTAGGATCCAAATGAAGTACAACTAAGAAAATAATAGATTAAATTAAATACCCAATACATGATAAACAAAATAAAGTGTATTGGACAACCAGAGTTCAAGCCAAAAGAATTCGGATGATCAACTGAGAACAAATAGACTCAAAGAATAACAAGATTTATTATTCATAAATCGGAATACTAGAATTTAAGAAAAGAAAAAAAAATTACAAAAGAAATCCAAAAAATTAGAAACGGGGGTTACAGTTAACTTCCGATTGTTGAAAAGTTGTAACGATATTCCGAAGATGGGCATAACTTGTCATTGGATCGATAGTGATTGGATGATTCAAAAGAGAATCATATTACTTGCCGCTTTGTCGTATCTCCATAGTGTTATCGCAACACGTATTTTAGAAATTTGTGATTTATTTCAAATTTGTTATAAAATTTTTAATGTTAATTTTGATAATACATCTAACAACAATGCTTCGATTTGTACATTAAAAACATAATTAGTTCCTCCATGTATGAAAATTTTCATGTTAGATGTACATGTCATATTTTAAATTTATGTGTACAAGATGCATTGAAAGTAGCTTATCCATATGTAAATGCAATTAGAGATTGTGTACATTTTATTGCTTTGAGTGGTACTATGCTTCAAGAATTTAAAGAATGGTGTAACACCCCGAATTCTAAAATACAACTGAATTCGAAGTTCCACAGGATCTTTACACTTCTTTCGTAAAATTTTACAAGGAAATAAAATATTTCTTACATCAGAGCAACATTACACCTTTACATTTTTACAGCGGAAGCAATTTTACAATAAATTGCATGAAACAACATTTAAATCATTCTTGAGCAGCATGTATACTTCAATTGTGTCAAGCATCTTTACCCTGCATGTAAAACTGTGGGCGCGTCAGTTCATTCAACTGACGAAATATTATACACAGTCATCCTCTCTATGCCAGAAACAGTATAACGATTCTCAATACTTAGCAAACCACAAACTTGTTCACAAACAATGCTAAAGGGACTATCCTATTGATGTCGTGCTGTGAATGTGCACTTAGTCCTTAATGCAATTATTTGTATTATATGACACTAATGCGCACTTGTTCAGAGTCTATGCAGCCCATACTACATAGGTCCGAGGGCAAGCCCATAATCGTTCTTCATCTTGTAGGGTTCAAACCCTCGTCATGACTTAATCTACTATTGTAATTACAATAAGTATCTTAGATGTTTTCTGACCTATGAACTCATGTCTAAGTGCCCTAGAGGGAATCCCAATCCACTGTCACATGACTCATCATGCAGGCATCCTGTGGTAATTCAGCTCCTACCATAGACATGACACCACCCACAGTCGTCAAACACCCCACAAGCGTCACCACCGGGACGGTACTCTGGAGCAGTATCCACGCCCTATCATGACGCATCATGGGACATCATGTGAATACTCTCACGCCGCCAATCCAATAGCCCTCATACTCAAAGTTTTTCTCGTACTTTCATCACATCTTCACTATGTATCTAATCTTTAGTTTAATTGAATCATGAATAAAATCAAACCCTTAGAGCGTAGCACTCCCACTATATCGGTCTTATGTTTCACATGACCCAAACCTTGGTTTTCTCATTTCAAATATCATTTCCACATTTCTTTTATTGCCAGTATAAGGCTTGGCTATACCCTAATTCTCAATTTCAACTCATAATTACAACATCGAGTTTTTCATACTCATAAGGTCTTTTCATAACTAATCACAATTCATGTTTTCATAAGCATAGTATTCATGTATTCGCATCTTTCATAACTCATCACAATCAATAAATCAACTTCACGTGTAATTTATGCGTAAGAATAAATTTTGAACTAGTAGTAATCCGTAATACATTTATTTCACAAATCTATTATTCTCATTTCAAAATCTTACTACAAGCACAAGTTATAACTCCAATAAATTACACAAAATCATAACTTTCTAAAATTCCTCATTTCTAATTCGCATCTTTTTAACTCACAAATCTCATCTATTTTCCTTTTATTTAAAAAGACATATTTTAATTTTAAAAAGAAGTCTTTTCTTGCAAAAAGCCTCAATTTCTCAATTACACTTTATCAAAAGTTATACGAATTTTTCTCATAAAGTCCAAATAATTTTCAGTAATTAATTCCATATTTTTCCCAATTTTTAATCTATTTTTAAAACTCAATTAACATTAAAAAACCCAAAAAAAACATTTTTTTAAATCCAAACCCCCAACTGGATTCGAACCCACAACCAGCGGCCCAAATAGACAGCGCACAAGACCAACGCGCCAAAGCCCCAAAGCGATATAACTAGGGGTTATAATCCCTAAGTATCGACTCTCGGCAAAATCGGATTTTTAACAAAAAAATAAACGAAAAGCCTCAGTATCGAACCCGAGGACCTCCCATCTACTGTAGCGACCGAAAGCTCTACCGACCAGTTGGTCTTAGTGGCCATTTCATTTTGAAAGTAATTAATTTGGGTTTTGATTTTGCTCTTTGTTCATAGCTATAATTCATGAAGTCTCAAAACAAAAATTGTATTTTTTTCTCGTCTTTTGAAAACAAAATTTTTCAGAATTAAAATACACCCAAATCTACAGCAACCAGTATTTTTATACGTATTTTTAACTCTTTCAAACATGCATTTTAGCCCTAGTTTGTATTCCAAGTTCATAATTTCGACATTTGAGAACTAAAGGATAATTCTTCATGATTAAAGATAGGTTCCCACAAAAATCACTACATTATTGTTCTCTTACTTATTGACAACTACTATGTTTTTAGAACACAAAATCATCTTTCTATGAATAAAACTTCTATCATTATCCACTAATTTACACATGATGCATTCAATCATTTGTTTGCAAATACAATCTTTTTCATTTATTCTAACATTCATATGGCAGATGTAAAAAATGGAGAATTCTACTACAAAAATTAACAATTATCTCTTAGTAATCATTCCATCAATTTATCTCTAATATTACCACTCTACTTTAATACTTTAATTAAACAAACATGGTTCCAATCTCTTACTAGTTAATTCACATAATTTCATTTAAAACATACCTACCATGCATTCTAATATTAGAAGCAATGAGAAACACCCACCTCTTTGGAGAAAAACCAATTAAAAGCTCCTAGAGTCTCCTAGAATGCGAGAGAGTGGCCTTCTCCTCCTAGATTGTGATGCAAAGGTCCTCCTTCTTGCTCCCTTGCCAAAACCGAGAGCTCTCTTGTGGATGGGATAGGCCGGCCTCCAATGTTGGGACACACCAAAGAACACTCAAACTATATACTCTCTTATGTAATTCTCTCCTATAAAAATTCTTTCTTTCAATAATTTCTTAGTGTAGAATAAATGTAGGTGAGGGTATTTATACTAGTTCTAGGATGGATTGGAGGGCTAGGATTTCATTAGATGGTTAAAGATGGATGGCTAGGATAGGAGGGGAAGTTGTAGCAACCACCCATAATCAAATAACTACCCATGCACACACACACACACTCCCCATCTTCTCCATGCACAAACCGGACTCCCATAGGTGTGCAATGCACACTACGTGCATGCACGTGCCCTTTAGTACCCCCTTATTTGAAATTTGTACAATTTAATTAATCAATTATTCACAAATTGTGTCTACATGACAAGTGTGACAATTTAAATGATTAATTAAATTTGTGGGCTTCACAAATAGTGGGCTTAGACTTGTGGGCCAAAATAATAAAATAATAAATTATTAAAGTGGGCTCAAAATAAGAAAATGATGTTTTAGGCTTTACAAAATAGGCTTTTAGGAAAATAAAGGAAAGGAAGAAAATAATTGTTCATACTACCAAAAAAAATTTTATATATAAAAATAAATAATTAAATATACATACGAAATTTGCACGTGCACAACACGTGAAAATCAACATTTCTATTAAAATGAAAGTTTAGGGTATTACAACGCTCCCTCCTTAGAATAGTTCCGTCCCCGGAACTACAATTAAAGAGTGAGAAAACAAAATACAAGAAGAAAATACAATCAAACAAAGAGCTCAGGATGATCCTTCATCATCCTCTCCTCAGATTCCCAAGTAGCCTCTTCAACCAACTAGTTTCTCCAGACTACCTTGACCATCGGTATCGTCTTATTCCTCAAGATTTTCTCCCGACGATCAACAATCTCAACTGGAAGCTCAATGTAACTCAGATCTAACTGCAAACCCTCTGGCATTTCGGGCAAATGATGACTTGAATCTGGAATGTAACCTCTCAGCATAGACACATGAAAGACATTGTGCACCTGAGACAACTCTTCCGGTAACTCAAGCCGGTAAGCAGTTTTTCCGATCCTTTTCAATATCTTATACGGGCCTATGAACCTCGGGGCTAACTTTCCACCCTTGCCAAATCGGATCACGCCTTTGCTGGGCAATACCTTCAGAAAGACAAAGTCACCAACCTCAAACTCAAGGTCCCTCCTCCGGTTGTCTGCATAGCTCTTCTGCCTACTCTGAGCATCCACCAACCTCTTCCTGATCAGATCAATCTTTTCAGAGGTCTGCTGCACAATCTCAGGCCCAAATATCTAACGCTCCCCAACTTCGAACAAACAGACAGGCGTCCGGCACTTCCTGCCATACAAAGCTTCGTACGGCGCCATCCCAATGCTATTCTGAAAACTATTGTTGTAGGTGAACTCTACCAAAGGTAAATGTCTTTCCCAACTGCCTCTAAAGTCTAGTACACAGCACCGAAGCATGTCCTTAAGAATACGGTTGACTCTCTCAGTCTGCCCATCGGTCTGGGGATGAAAAGCAGTGCTGAAATCCGTCTTAGTATCCAAAGCTGTATGAAGGCTCCTCCAGAAATACGAAGTAAACCGCGCATCTCGATCAGACACAATGGTTAATGGAACACCATGAAGCCTGACGATCTTACCCACATACATCTCGGCTAGCTTGTCCATCGAAGCAGTGAGTTTCATCACCAAGAAGTGAGCGGACTTGATTAGTCGATCGACTATGACCCAAATCGCATCATTGCCTTTAGGACTCTTAGGCAAACCCATGATGAAATCCATACTGATGTTATCCCACTTCCATTCCAGAATAGGTAACGGTTGCAATAGACCTCCGGGTTTCTGGTTCTCAGCTTTGACTTGCTGACAAATCTCACACCTCGACACAACTTTAGCCACATCCTGCTTCAAACCTGACCACCAGAAATGCTGTTTAATGTCCTTATACATCTTGGTACTCCCAGGATGTACTGACAAAAGAGTAGCATGTGCATCTTGGTACTCCCAGGATGTACTGACAAAAGAGTAGCATGTGCCTCCTGAAGAATACTTTCTTTCAAGTCCGACTGATCCGGAACACACAGCCTCTCTCCAAACCACAGCACTTCATCCCTGATCTAGAATTTGGGCAACTTACCAGCACCAACTTGCTCCTTCATCTTCTAAATCTCGGCATCTCCTTTCTCACTTGCAATAATCCTTCCATTCAGCATCGGTTGAAGCCTCAACTGAGCTAAAGATGATCCCAAGCCTTGCAGAATAACTTCAATACCAGCCCGATCCAACTCCTCCGCCAGCTGCCTTTGAGTTGTAATCAAACTCGCCAGACTGCTCTTGCAGCTAAGTGCATCAGCAACAACATTAGCCTTCCCAGGATGATACTTAATCTCCGGACGAATGTCCTCAAGTACCTCCAGCCATCTCCTTTGCCTCAGATTCAGATCCTTCTGCTGATAGATATACTTCAAGCTTTTATGGTCTGTGTACATGTTCAGTTTCTCACCATACACATAGTGTCTTCATTGCTTTAAGACGAAGATAATCGCATCCAACTCTAGATCATGAGTCGGATAATTCTTCTCATGCGGTCTTAGTTGCCTAGACCCATAAGCGATTACTTTCCCTTCTTGCATTAAGACACAACCAAGCCTACGATGTGAAGCATTGCTGTAAACATCATACTCAACACCTGCTCTAGGCAAAGCCAAAATGGGTGCAGTAGTCAGCCTCTCTTTCAACTCCTGAAAGCTTGCCTCGCACTGTTCGGTCCACTTGAAGTTCACATTCTTCTTTGTCAGACCAGTGAGCAGCACGGCTATCTGAGCGTAGCCCTGGATGAATCTTCTGTAGTATCCAGTTAGCCCAAGAAAACTCCTAATTTCCTTCACTGTAGTAGGCCTTGCCCAATCTCTCACTGCCTCTTTCTTCTCAGGATCAGTTGCCACTCCCTTCTTAGAAAGGAAGTGACCTAGGAATGCCACTTCAGATTTCCAGAAATCACCCTTGGACAACTCATGCTCCTGAAGCTTCCTCAAAACTGCTGCCAGATGCTCCGTGTGCTCCTCCTCCGGCTTGGAGTACACGAGAATATCGTCAATAAACACCACGATAAAAGAATCAATGAACGGCCTCAGAACTCTGTTCATCATGTCCATGAAGATTGCAGGCGCATTCGTCACTCCAAACGGCATAACTAAGAATTCGTAATGCCCGTGTCGAGTTCTGAACGCAGTCTTATGCACATCTTCATCTTTCACTCGAACTTGATGATATCCTGATCGAAGATCTATTTTGGAGAAAATAGCTGTTCCTTGTAGACGATCGAACAAGTCATCAATTCGTGGAATCGAATACTTATTCTGAATAGTGACCTTATTCAGCTCTCGATAATCAATGCACATCCTCATCGAACCATCCTTCTTCTTTACCAAAAGCACCGGCGCTCCCCAAGGTGATGCACTCAGTTGAATAAAGCCCTTCTCCAATAGTTCCTCAATCTGCCGTTTGATCTCATCCTGCTCCACATGTGCCATACTGTACGGTGTCTTAGAAATAGGTGCACTCCCTGGCTGAATAGTGATGCTGAACTCCATATCACGATGCGGGGGTAACCCAGGCTAATCTTCTAAGAACACAGTCGGATAATCCCGAACCACAGGAATCTGCTGCACCTCTACAGGAATCCCTCTCTTCTGGCTGATAGCAGCAACCAAATCTGAATATCTCCTCTTCCCTTGGAAAGTGACTTCAGGTCCACCTGGAGCCTTCACTGTTACTGTCTTGGTCTTGCACTCGATGTTCGCACTGTACACCGACATCCAATCAATGCCAATGATAACATCGACTTCCAAAACATTCATCTCGATCAGATCGATCCAAAAAATTATATTCCCAATCACGATCTCGCAGTCAGCATAGTACCGATCAGTGGTTAGAGTCTCCCCTGACGGAGTAGCTACTGCTAAAACCTTGCCTGGAAATATCTTTGGTTCGACTCCCAGAACTTTAGCAAATTTAGGTGATACAAAAGTATAAGAGGACCCAGTATCGAACAAAACAACAGCTTTCTTTCCATTCAAAATAAGTTCTCCTGTTACATAACATACACTCGTCATATAACAGTTCACTAATTAATGGAAAAAGAGACAACAGAAAGCATTCCTAAACATCCTCCCTCGTACCAGTGATGATGTGATCCACCTCATCAGCGTTAGCTTCAGTCAAGGCAAATACTCACCCCTGCTGGTATGGCTTCTTCCCGGCCTGCTGAGTTGGTCCATTGTGGACGACATCCTGCAGTTTAGGGCAATGAGACTTGTAGTGGCCTGTCTCTCCATAGTTGAAACAAGTCACTGGAGGTCTCGCCCAAGTATTCCCGGGTCTTCCTGCCACTTGAACAGCGTTCGCACCCGTAGGCTTGAACTTTTGAGCCGGTGGCTGTCCCCTGGCATTGCCAGCAACTGCGGGCCTCTTCCCCGCATTCCAGTTATTCCTCCGATTCTGAACAGCGTGGAACTGCTCCATGTCCGCCTCCGTGGCTGCTGCTCGTTTGACCAGCTTGTCAAACCTCCTGATACCGAGGGGTATCATCCTGGATCTCAAACTTGGCCTCAACCCATGCTCAAACTTTCGAGCCTTCTTCGCCTCATCCATCACCAATTCGGGTGCATACCTTGAGAGCTGAGTGAATCTGGTCTCATACTCCCTGACCGACATGCCGCCCTGCTGTAGTGACAGAAACTCCATGGCCTTCTTTTCCTGGACGTCTGAGGAAAAATAATGACTGCAAAATTCCTCCAAGAATTCCTCCCAGCCAAGAACCAAGTCTCCCATCGTCCGCTTCATCGACTGCCACCATACAGCTGCATCCTTCTCGAATTGCAGTGTCGCTAACTTCACCTTGCTGCCCTCCGGAATCTCCAAGACTTCGAAGATAGTCCCTACCTGTCGGATCCAGTTGTCAGCCATGTCAGGGTCTGACTTCCCCTCAAACACCAGTGGTTTCATCTGTTTAAATGATTCCACGAGTTTGATTTCTTCGGGTACTGGATTTGCAGGCACCCTTCCCTGATTCTGATTCATGGCAACGACATTGAGTGTCTGATAGACCCTCGCTAGCTCCGTTTCCAAGTCCATACCTTCACCATTTCGAGCTCGTCTTCCAGCCATATTCTGATGCAAAAGATCCATTAAATTCGAAGTATAAACATAAACTTTTAAGTCAACTTTTTATTTCATTAAATTTTAAACTTTATACATTCGAATTTAAAACATTTCTGACATCAAAATGAAAGAAGTAGATGATACAACGGTCTAACTCCTACGATTCCTTTTGGCTTCATGAAGCTCACCTCATAGTTCCTCCACTTCCTCCTTCAGTACATCGGTCATGTTTTTTCTCTTCTCGAGTTCCCAAACACGATGACTGAGAACTGCAAAATCATCCTTGCGCTTCGCCAATTGAGCCTCTAGTAGTCCGACTCTCTCCCGTAGGGTCTCTACCTGCCTCTGAAGAGACACAATGAGATTACCCGGAACTGGTTCCTCTTCGTCAGAAGAATCATCAGATGAATCCGGAGGTGGAGTGATCTCTCGAGACTCAGGTCATTCCTCTTCCACTTCTTCGGGATCCTCTTCGTCTGAATCAACTTGCCCGGGATAGTAATCTTCCTCAATGATGTGCCAATTGTCATCTTCAGCTGGGTTGAAGTGGTCCGCCATCTTAAAGATAAAGAAGAAGAAGCATAAATCATAGAGCAACACAAATGTAAGTGACATACATTTAAATCTCTAGACTTAACACACACTCTAATGTCCACTTCAATGGTGTCATTCCTTATAAACTTGTACTACTTAGAAGCATGCTCTGATACCACTCTGTAACACCCAGAATTCTAAAATACAACTGAATTTGAAGTTCCACAGGATCTTTACACTTCTTTCGTACAATTTTACAAGGAAATAAAACATTTCTTACATCAGAGTTACATTACACCTTTACATTTTTACAGCGGAAGTAATTTTACAATAAATTACATGAAACAACATTCGAATCAATCTTGAGCAGCATGTATACATCAATTGTGTCAAGCATCTTTACCCTGCATGTAAAACTGTTGGCGCGTCAGTTCATTTAACTAACGAAATATTATACACGGCCATCCTCTCTATGCCGAAAACAGTATAACGATTACCAATACTTAGCAAACCACAAACTTGTTCACAAACAAAGCTAAAGGAACTATCCTATTGATGTCGTGTTGTGAATGTGCACTTAGTCCATAATGCAATTATTTGTATTATATGACACTAATGCGCACTTGTTCAGAGTCTATACAGCCCATATTACATAGGTCCGAGGGCAAGCCCTTAATCGTTCTTCATCTTGTAGGATTCAATCCCTCGTCATGACTTAATCTATTACTCTAATTACGGTAAGTATCCTAAATGTTTTCTTACCTACGAACTCATGTCTAGGCGCCCTGGAGGGAATCCCAACGCACTGTCACATGACTCATCATGCAGGTATCCTGTGGTAATTTAGCTCCTACCATAGACATGACACCATCCGCAGTCGTCAAATACCCCACGAGCGTCTTCACCAGGATAGTACTCTGGAGCAGAATCCATGCCCTATCGTGACGCATCATGGGACATCCTGTGAATACTCTCACGCCGCCAATCTAATAGTCCTTATACTCAATGTTCTTCTCTTACTTTCATCACATCTTCACTATGAATCTAATCCTTAGTTTAATTGAATCATGAATAAAATCAAACCCTTAGAGTGTAGCACTCCTACTATACCGGTTGTAATATCCCGGACGGATATTACATTCAATAATTGTTATTTTATTATTATTTTATTATTATTTTGTTTTAATTCCAAAATCGAATTATTTTGGTGATTTTCACCCGGTTTGTTCACAAACATTGTCGGAGCGCATATATCAGTCTATGTACATCCGTAGTACATCCAATTGGTAGTGCAATCCTCCGAATTGATAATAAAACTTATTTTATTATTATTTTCAAGATTAGATTATTTTATACGAATTATATGAAGATTTGTGGTATACGCATATATACGTACATATGCGCGTTATAGCAAATTGTACATTGTGCAAATTAGAGTATTTTTGGACAAGGTGTTTATCTTGTCATCACAACCTAATTAGATGGTTAGGGTTTGATTAGGAGGCTTAATCTAGGATTTTTGTATGCATGAGAAGATTAAGTAAAAACCCTTCTAGAAACCTTCTCTCCACCACACCCTACCTCCACCAATTCCCACCTCCCCTAGGTCAAAACCGGCCCCATTTTATGGGGGGGTTTTGTGCAATTGTGTGTGTGCACATTTGCACTCTCCACCCTTCTCTCCACCTATAAATACCCCCTCCCTCCGCCTTTGTCTCATTTTAGAAAGACAAAAAGAAAAAAAGGAAAAAGAATAAGTGAACTACTAACCTGAGAGTTTTTCCTTGTAGGTTTAGTAGGAGTTCTAAGAGCTTAAGAGAAAGAGTAGGAGTGCTAGCTAGTCCTTCCAACAAGAAAAGAAGGTGGGGGTTTCTCTTTTGGTTGTTTGTTTGTTTGAATTGTTGTTTTGGTGTTCCTTCTTGTTCTTATCTTCCTTGTTTGTTTTGTTCTTTTATATGGGTGTGTTTGTAGTAGTGTGGTGGTATGTGTTTCTTATCTTGTATGTTGTAGCATAACCACCAAAAAGGAAAAAGAGTGATAAGAACTTTAATGGAACACACATAAGAAGGAATTGTTAGTAGTTATTGTTTTGACTAATAAAAGAACTAACTACTTGGACTATTTCACTAAGCATATGGAACAATGGCATAAGAAGATGAATGGTGGAGTTTGGGTTGTGTTGTTGAATGAACAACTTGACATGAACATATGCATATGTATGTACATACCCATTGGGATGTAGAACTCAACAAGAACTTTGACATAAACATAGTAGAATTATTATATGCATTGAAGATTGTGGACTCAATAAATAAATCTTTTTCTATTTTGATCTCTACTTGAAATGCTAACTTTTGGTTACAAAAGAAAAAGGAAAAAAAATAAAAGCATGCTAAGTAAGGCTTGTAACTCATTTTGTGTAATTGTAGATCATAAAGAAAGAAAGAAAGAAGGAAAGATAAATGGCCCTTGTAATAGCTAGTAACTAGTTAACCATGCTTAGATGATTAGAAAATACCATGCTTAAATGTTGTTTATGCTTGAGTTAGTAGGTATTCATGCTTAATGGTATTCATGCTTAATGATATTCATGCTTAAAACATGGTAGATACTCATAACTATCCATGGTTAGTTGTACTAATTTTTATGTTTATGTTCTATCCATGCTAGAATTGTTGTAGAAACTCATGCTATGTTGTAGGTTGATACTTAACTAGTATACATGTCTAGAATGTTACTAAAATGTACACCATGCTTTATGTTAATGCTTAAAGTAGCATACCATGTTTAGGAATGATGTAGACCCATGCTAAGTATATATTCATGCTTAGAATGTTGTAGGATTTATGTTAAAATTTTCTACCATGTTTAGGAATGATGTAGACCCATGCTAAGTATATATTCATGCTTAGAATGTTGTAGGATTTATGTTAAAATTTCCTACCATGTTTAGGAATGATGTAGACCCATGCTAAGTATATATTCATGCTTAGAATGTTGTAGGATTTATGTTAAAATTTCCTACCATGTTTAGGAATGATGTAGACCCATGCTAAGTATATATTCATGCTTAGAATGTTGTAAGATTTATGTTAAAATTCCTACCATGTTTAGGAATGATGTAGACCCATGCTAAGTATATATTCATGCTTAGAATATTGTAGGATTTATGTTAAAATTTCCTACCATGTTTAGGAATGATGTAGACCCATGCTAAGTATATATTCATGCTTAGAATGTTGTAGGATTTATGTTAAAATTTCCTACCATGTTTAGGAATGATGTAGACCCATGCTAAGCATATATTCATGCTTAGAATGTTGTAGGATTTATGTTAAAATTTCCTACCATGTTTAGGAATGATGTAGACCCATACTAAGTATATATTCATGCTTAGAATGTTGTAGGATTTATGTTAAAATTTCCTACCATGTTTAGGAATGATGTAGACCCATGCTAAGTATATATTCATACTTAGAATGTTGTAGGATTTATGTTAAAATTTCCTACCATGTTTAGGAATGATGTAGACCCATGCTAAGTATATATTCATACTTAGAATGTTGTAGGATTTATGTTAAAATTCCTACCATGTTTAGGAATGATGTAGACCCATGCTAAGTATATATTCATGCTTAGAATGTTGTAGGATTTATGTTAAAATTTCCTACCATGTTTAGGAATGATGTAGACCCATGCTAAGTATATATTCATGCTTAGAATGTTGTAGGATTTATGTTAAAATTTCCTACCATATTTAGGAATGATGTAGATCCATGCTAAGTATATATTCATGCTTAGAATGTTGTAGGATTTATGTTAAAATTTCCTACCATGTTTAGGAATGATGTAGACCCATGCTAAGTATATATTCATGCGTAGAATGTTGTAGGGTTGACGTTAAAATACCTACCATGCTTAGGAATGTTGTATGTTCATACTAATTATATATTCATGCTTGGGTTGTGGTGATTAATCATGGTGAGTAGTGGAGATCCATGCTTAAGGTGGTAGTAAAGATACATGTTCTTAGTAGTAAGCATCCATGCTTAAGTTATAGCTTATGCTCAAATTGTAGTAAGTTTCATGTTTAGATTGTAGTAACTATCCATGCTTAAGATTGTTATAAGTGCATGCTAAATCGCATTCATAAACTAAGAGTGTTGAAAGTTGATGGTTATGTTATATATACCATGATTGGTTGTTGGAGGTTGATGCTTACACATTGCATACCATGCTTAAATTGTCATAGGTTAAATAGAAAGAAAGAATCATGTTGTAATTGTAGTAGTAACTACCTTGTTGTAGTTAATGTTAGTAAGGAGCCATACATGCTTGAATGGTATAGTGTAGCATCCTAATTACATGTTGAAATGTACCCATGTTTTATGTTGATTGGGAAAAGAACTCATGGACTCTAGTCGGGTGAGGTTCTAATTTAAGATGGAACCATAGCATGTAAGCACTTGCATTTAAAGGTAATAAGGGTTGGAAAGTTCTAATAATTGTTAGCTTGATAAAAAGCTAGTCTAGGGTCTTCTAATTACCCTAGGGGTCATCGACCATCAAGACCGCGTCCTACCACCTTAGAGTAAATGGATAGATCTCACCTCGGGCATCGACAGATCTTAACCGATGTAGGTTGACCGTGGGCCGAGAGTGTTGGTAGAATCCAAGTTAGGGGTAGGGATGAGTGAGGGAGATCTCATTACTAGAGTCTTGGATCGAGGGACCACGAGTTGGGCCATGATAATCTAAGTTGGAAACTATGTAAGATTGCATAGGAGTAGTAACATCATTAGGGTAGTGACTTATAAAGATCATTTACTTAGACCTTTTGCCAGAAGGAGAGGAGCTGGTTGTAGGGGACGCCTCACGACCTACTTGTCCCTTGGGGCAGACCTTAGGTGGTGATATTGGGTTGTACCTTCCCGTCAAAGGGATACGTACGGTGCCGTCTCACAAGTTGGGAGCACGGATTGCGTATCTCGCGCTGTTAATTCCTGAAATACCGTGACTTGGGGTGCCACAGGATGCATTGCGCAGTCCTGTGCTTGCGAGACCCCAGGGGTGCCACAGGGTAGGCTTCACGCTACCCTGCGCTTGCGAGACCCTATGATTTTGGATTTTGGAATGAGGCCCGATATACTGGGCAATAGTGGCAAACATGGACACCACTATATGACTGCAGTAATGGAACTAGACCGTACCTGTAACCTTGTTTGAGTGAGGTCCGGCATGCCGGGTAGTAGTGGCAAACGGAGACACCACAAGCAGACTGCATAGGGGAACTTGACCCCTTCTGCAACCTCACTAGTCACGGGGTATTGTCAGGAACAGGATTGTGTACAATTAGAAATTCATTACGCGGGTTCAATCCCTATATATGGAGAAAACGGCTTGAGATGGAGCGCATGTAGTATGGGCTGCATGTTGCTTCGGAGACTTGCTGACATTAGAATAAGAGCATCCTAGCTTTAGTTAATATTACATTAGATTCTAGTCATAGCACCCACGAACACTTAAACTACACCGACACAATTGCCATGTTTCTGTATGTTGTTTTGAGAGATTCGCTGCTATGTTATCAGCCTTAAAGCGTCAGTGAATACTGACGTCCCCACTTCAATAGGTACTGGATAGCAGAAGTACAGGTGCAAGATTCAGGAGGACTCAAGGCAAGGGAAGCGAGGAGTCAGGGTCATGTTTAGTTCCGCTGTAATATGTGTATATGAATTATCTATTAGTTGAGAAGTACTCAAGTGAGAGTTACCAAGTGTCGTCCTTCATTCCTTGTACTCTGATGTAATTTGTTGAAGGTTGTAATACTTGGGATTGTAAAGGTATTATTGTAATGTATTGCAGTTGTATGATATTCAGACTTATAATACATTGGGTGTTGAATAAAAAGTTTTAAATTCTTCTGTTTTTCTGTGTATTGTGACTAATTGAAGGAAAGGTCCTGGCTCGTGTCTCGGTTTTCTAGTATATGGAAATCGGGGCGCTACACCGGTCTTGTTCATTTATTTCACATGACCAAAACCTTGGTCTTCTCATTTCAAATATCATTTCCACATTTCTTTTATTACAGGTATAAGGCTTGGCTATACCCTAATTCTCAATTTCAACTCATAATTACAACATCGAGCTTTTCATACTCATAAGGTCTTTTCATGACTAATCACAATTCATGTTTTCATAAGCATAGTATTCATGTATTCACATCTTTCATAACTCATCACAATCAATAAGTCAACTTCACATGCAATTTATGCGTAAGAATAAATTTCAACTAGTAGTAATCCGTAATTCATTTATTTCACAAAGCTATTATTCTCATTTCAAAATCTTACTACAAGCACAATTTATAAGTCCAATTAATTACACAAAATCATAACTTTCTAAAATTCCTCATTTCTAATTTTCATCTTTATAACTCACAAATCTCATTTATTTTCCATTTATTTAAAAAGACAAATTTTAATTTTAAAACGAAGTGCTTTCTTGCAAAAAGTCTCAATTTCTCAATTACACTTTATCAAAAGTTATACAAATTTTTCTCATAAAGGCCAAATAATTTTCAGTAATTAATTCCATATTTTTCCCAATTTTTAAACTATTTCTAAAACTCAATTAATATTTAAAAAAACCCCAAAAAACATTTTTTTAAATCCAAACCCCCAACCAGATTCGAACCCACAACCAGCGGCCCAAATAGACAACGCATAAGACCAACGCGCCAAAGCCCCAAAGCAATATAACTAGGGGTTATAATCCCTAAGTATCGACTCTCAGCAAAATCAGATTTTTAACAAAAAAATAAATGAAAAGCCTCAGTATCGAACCCGAAACCTCCCCTCTACTGTAGCAACCGAAAACTCTACCGACCAGTTGATCTAAGTGACCATTTTGTTTTGAAAGTAATTAATTTGGGTTTTGATTTTGCTCTCTGTTCATAGCTATAATTCATGAAGTCTCAAAACAAAAATTGTCACTTTTTCTCCTCTTTTGAAAACAAAATTTTTCAGAATTAAAATACACCCAAATCTACAGCAACCAGTAATTTTATACGTATTTTTAACCCTTTCAAACATGCATTTTAGCCCTAGTTTGTATTCCATGTTCATAATTTCGACATTTGAGAACTAAAGCATAATTCTTCATGATTAAAGATAGGTTTCCACAAAAATCACTACATTATTGTTCTCTTGCTTATTGACAACTACTATGTTTTTAGAACACAAAATCATCTTTTCTAATGAATAAAACTTCTATCTTTATCCACTAATTTACACATGATGCATTCAATCATTTGTTTGCAAATACAATCTTTTTCATTTATTCTAACATTCATATGGCACATATAAAAAATAGAGAATTCTACTACAAAATTAACAATTATCTCTTAGTAATCATTCTATCTATTTATCTCTAATATTACCACTCTACTTTAATACTTTAACTAAACAAACATGGTTCCAATCTCTTACTAGTTAATTCACATAATTTCATTTAAAACATACCTACCATGCATTCTAATATTAGAAGCAATGAGAAACACCCACCTCTTTGGAGAAAAACCAATTAAAAGCTCCTAGAGTCTCCTAGAATGCGAGAGAGTAGCCTTCTCCTCCTAGATTGTGATGCAAAGGTCCTCCTTCTTGCTCCGTTGCCAAAACCGAGAGCTCTCTTGTGGATGGGATGGGCCGGCCTCCAATGTTGGGACACACCAAAGAACACTCAAACTATATACTCTCTTATGTAATTCTCTCCTATATAAATTCTTTCTTTCAATAATTTCTTAGTGTAAAATACATGTAAGTGGGGGTATTTATACTAGTTCTAAGATTTCATTAGATGGTTAAAGATGGATGGCTATGATAGGAGGAGAAGTTGTAGCAACCACCCACAATCAAATAACTAGCCATGCACACACACACCCACTCCCCATCTTCTCCATGCACAAACCGGCCTCCCATAGGTGTGCAATGCACACTATGTGCATGCACGTGCCCTTTAGTACCCCCTTATTTGAAATTTGTACAATTTTAATTAATCAATTGTTCACAAATTGTGTCTACATGACAAGTGTGATAATTTAAATGATTAATTAAATTTGTGAGCTTCACAAATAGTGGGCTTAGACTTGTGGGCCAAAATAATAAAATAATAAATTATTAAAGTGGGCTCAAAATATAAAAATAATGTTTTAGGCTTTACAAAATAGGCTTTTAGGAAGATAAAGGAAAGGAAGAAAATAATTGTTCATACTACCAAAAGAAATTATATATATAAAAATAAATAAATAAATAAATATACATACGAAATTTGCACGTGCACAACACGTGAAAATCAACATTTCTATTAAAATGGAAGTTTAGGGTATTACAACCGGTGTAAACTTAGGAACATACATTTTAGAAATTTTTCTAGAGATGTTAAACACTTATGGAATTCTACTTTCGATTACTAAATGTTGTTACTTAATACAAAGATATTATAAACGATTTTGTCTTGCAAAAAACATGGAAAATTTTCAAATAACTCCCCAATCATAATAATTTGCCGAATCTTTGTTACAATTTTTGGAACCTTTTAAAATCGCAACTGTGAAGTTTTCTAAATCTTATGATTATACTTCTAATAGTATTTTTATTTCAATAATTACTATGATGTAAACTTTTCACGACATGATTTTGGTCGAATTCATTAGCCATATTGTTATTCCCGCTAATACTAAAATTTTGAAGTATTTTAATTATCCTCCTATGTTGTATTGTATTGCTATCGTTATAGATCCTCGTATCAAATTAGCGGGTACGAGGAGTTTGATTGAAATATTTTTTTTTACTTTACTTGGAGATGATTCTGGATATGATTGTAATGAATTTTTAGCTAGGTTTGAATCAACATTAAATAACTTGTATAATTATTATGATAGAACTTTTGCATCTAGTAGTACAACTAGTATAGTTACTTTTTTTTTTTTTTACTTCTAGAGGTAAGGGTAAGAGTACATTAGAAGATGCAAATGCTAATTTACTTGCTCGTATTCAATAGAAAAACCTAGGACTAATGCAGCTAATGAATTAAATTGGTATAATCAACAAGATAATGAGAGTTCTAGTACTAAAATTGAAGTGCTACAATGGTGGAAAGAATATGAAAATCTTTTGCTTATTCTTTCATATATGGCTAGAGATCTACTAACTCCTCCTATCTCTGCAGTTGCTTTAGAAAATATTTTTTCTACAAGTGGCAGGGTTCTAACAGATTACATGAATGGCTTGAAGCCGGATTCGTTGAAGATGCTCGTCTGCACGGAAGATTGGATGAAGGATGAAGACAGAACTCAAGGAAAAGCGGCATCTACATCAACAAGTGGAAGCAACTCGCCTGGAGTCCAACAACAAGAGTATAGAATTTAGGGCGATGAGATCCTCGGTTTAAGTTAAGTAGAGGTGCACGACAGTAGTCCAATGCCCTCTCTTCAATCTAATTCTAGGTTATCTTGAACTCTAAATTCTGATTATCCCCTCAAACATGTAATTCAAGAAATATCGTATATTCTTTTTTTGTTTCTATTACTTGTATTTGTATGTAAAAAAAGTTGTAAAAATTTCATAGAAGTTGAAATGAATAATATATACAATTTTGTTTCGCTCTTATACAGTTACACTTGTTGTATTTTTTTAAAAAAATTGTAAGTAAAAAAAAAACCAAAAAAAAATCCAGATTAAACCGGGCCAACCCGAATGGGTTCGCGGGTTGACCGGGTCGAGTTTTGCAATTGCAAACCCGATTTGAGCCCGCCCAAAAATCGGTTCGACCCGACCCGACCCGGCCCGATGGACCCAAATGCCACCCCTAGTACTCAACTACTAGTATGTAAATCTTTTTTTTTTGATGAATCGGATAGGATCTTGCGACCCCAGCCAGCAATATATTATAAATAGAGACAGTTAATACAGCAATTTTACAAGACGTAAAATGAAAGAATCAGAACATCGCAACAAAAATACAGTTATAGTATACAACTCTCAACTAAAGCGAGATCAGCAGAGCAGAGGCATGGTCGATGATGCTCCGGTACTGATAGGGCGAAGACTCAACATCCGAGGGCTCTCAATCGAAAATGACGGAGAACGCCTACCACTCCAAACAGGCAGTAGCACACCCCTGCTCGTCAACGGAGGACACACCGGCTAAATAGCAGCAGAGCGGACAACAGAGACCAAAAAGTCTACAGGCCAACTAGAACCATGCAAAGGGATGAAGCTCAAAAACAAAAACAGCATGCAATATATATTCCAGGGGTGAGGGGAAAAATATACAGGAATAAGGAGGCTAATAGTAAGAGAGATCTCAATAAAACTTGAAGCGCCTCATCCCAAAACAGAAAGCAAAGCCCAGTCAAGCGAATAACACAGACTGCCATGCCTCAAGCTAAACAACAACCAGATAAACGCAAGCAAAGATAAAAATCAACATAAAGAACCCAGAGTCTACAAACCACCATCGTTAACCAGGAACATCGAATAATAAAGCATAAGCAAACATAACAAAGGATTAAAGAGGGGGCGAAGAAAGATCAGAACGACAGCCACGCAGCTAACAGCCGCACCCCAGAACGAACCAAAATTCCAACCATCAAAAGTTAAAGAAAGAGCAAAAACTGCCAGATCTAGGCAAACAAAAAAGCACAAGTCCTGCTATATAGAGAACTATGCTCACTGGGGAATAGAGCTGGTTGCCGCAACTGGAGGGGATGCTTTATCCTGCAAGATGAGACAAGGGAGCTGAGGAGATAATTTATTACCAGAAGCAATAGCAAAACCAGGAATTAAATAGCATTAAGATTGCGAAGACAATCGTAAGCATTCTTTAATAAGTAAGCAAAGCGAGAGGCTAATCCTTTGTTATCTAACACCGATGACCATTGATCAAAAAGTATTAATAACTCATCAATTAAAACCGGGACAGGAGAACTATGATTGCGGAACAACCTATTGTTTCTTTCTTTCCAAATGATCCATATAATAGCATGAACAGATAGAGTCCAAGGTAGTCTAAAAGAAGGGCTCGAGAGCTTAGCTGACCAAACGTAGTCCAAGAGAAGGGGAATATTAGAATTCCCCCAAGCCAGAGAGCAGATCTTCCATAAGGGGATAATAGTGGGACACTGAAGGAAGAGGTGGTTAGCGTTTTCCTCGTGCTGGTTGCATAAGATACAAGGCTGACCCCAGGCCAGGTTGCGTTTTTTCAAAACCTCGACAGTCAGAAGCTTATTATTAAACGCTAGCCAAGAGGTGATCTTAACCTTTAAAGGAACCGGCGAGTCCCAGATGTGATTGGCGGAAGGGGATTTGATCCCTCTCGAGTTAAGGAATTTATAAAAGGAGTTCACCGAGAATACCCCTGCGGGTGTCCACCGCCAGCCAATGCCCTCGGACAGACGCCAATCATAGCTGTTAATAAAAAGAATAAGGCTATCATATACCTCCGACAAAGCTGGAGGGAGATCGCAAGTGAAGGGAATTAACCAATAACGATTATTGTCAATCAAGATGAACGAGTCTGCTATCGAGGCATGAGGAAGGACCGCAAAGCGGAAAAGGGAAGGGAAAGCCGAGGCCAGTGTGGTGTTGCCGATCCAAAGATCAGTCCACAACTTAGCCCTGGAACCATCTTTGCAGATGCGGACTATACCACACTGAAAAGCAGCCGAGGCTTTCCAAATGCCTTTCCAAAAGGGGGAGGCACGGAGATGGGTCGCTTCAGGAAATTCCCACCAGTTGGAAGAACCCGAGCGAAAGCCTCTAATGAATTTGACCCATGGTAAGTGGTCAGAATTGTGCAACTTCCATAACCATTTCCCTAGAAGAGCTAAGTTATGATTACGAATGTCAATGACCCCAAGACCCCCTTCCTCCTTAGAAGTGCAGACCAGCTTCCATTGGCAGAGGTGGGAGCCAGGTTTGAAGGAAGAAGAGCCATTCCAGAAAAAATTACTTCTGATCTGGTCGATTCTTTTGATGACCCAAGCAGGTAAAAAATAGAACGACATAAGGTAAAGAGGCATAGCAGAAATAACTGAATTAATGAGGGTAAGTCTACCGCCTCTGGATAAAAGCTTACTGGTCCAGACATTGAGCCTGGCTTCCACTTTGTCAATCAGAGGAAACCAGTCTGATCTATGCAGTTTGCCCCAACGAAGAGGGATACCAAGGTAGGAGATCGGAAAGGACGCAATGGGACAGTTAAAAAAGTTGGATATTTCCGTCTGACGGTTGGAATTACCCCCCAACCAAAGAACAGAGGACTTTTGAAAATTAATCGATAAGCCGGAAGCCAACTCAAAACAGTAAAGAAGCAGCTTGAGGTTACGGAGGGAGTGGAAATTTGGTTTGGTGAATATGATAGTGTCGTCAGCATATTGGAGATTGAGCACTCCCTCGAAAGTGGGGGAGCTGCCAAGTCCCTCGACCATATTCAGATTCCAAGCGTTACGCAGAAGCTTGCTAAAGACATCTGCAACGAGAGAAAAGAGCAGAGAAGAGAGAGGGTCTCCTTGGCGGAGTCCACACCTGATTTTGAACTTGTGGCCTTCCGACCCATTGATGAAAAGAGAGGAGGTGCCTGAGAACAGGCTAGATTTAATCCAAGCAACCCATTTGGGTCCAAACCCGCGAAAAACAAGAAGGTCCAAGAGGAAATTCCAATTAACATTATCGTAAGCTTTTTGGAAATCAAGCTTTAGAAGGATGCCTTCCGACTTAGTACGATGACAGTGGGAAATGATTTCCTGAGCTGAAGCCACACTGTCAAGAATGAATCGATCTTTAATAAACCCAGATTGGGCTGAGTCTATTAAGGGAGGGATGATGGCACTAAGTCTGGAAGACAAGACTTTCATAATAATTTTGAAGGAAGTGTTAATCAGGCTAATCGGTCTAAATTGTGAGACAAGGTGAGCCCCAGCAACTTTGGGGATAAGCACAATGTGCGCGTAATTAATGCGATCAAAAGAGAAATTACCTTGATGCAAATCTTGAAACATCTTAAGAAGGTCTGACTTCAGAAGATCCCAAAATTTTTGGAAGAAGAAAGCGGGAAAGCCATCGGGCCCAGGCGCTGAATCACTTTTTAAAGCGAAAACGGCAGATTTAATCTCCTCCAAAGAGAAAGGAGCCTCTAACGACGAAAGGTCGTGATTCTGGGCACCATAAAGGTGATCCCAATCCAGCTCGATCGAACGGTGTTTCTGAGTTCCTATCAGGTTTTTATAAAAAGCAAGGAATTCCTGATGAATGGAATCATCGGAAGAAAGATCCCTGTTACGGGAAGAGATGGAGGAGATGTGATTAGAGCGTTGTCTATGCGACGCAAAATTATGGAAGAAAGCAGTGTTCGCGTCCCCCTCCTTCAACCACTTAATCCGAGCTCGTTGAGCCCATTTAACGTGGTCTAGGTGGAGCAAATCTGCGTATTCTTGCTTGCAAGAACGACGTTCCGAACGGTAACCTTCCGATAAGGACCCCATTTCTTCCATCTTATCAATGGAATCAATGGTTTGCAATAGAAAGGCCTTGAGAAAGTCCGTGTTACGATTCCTCTCGTAACGCCAAATTTTGCAACCAAACTTAATGGCATGCATCTTAAGTAAAATATTGCCCAGTCCGGAGGAGCCGGTGACTGACGCCAGGCATTCTGAGACGAGGTTAATAAAAAGTTGGTCTTGAAGCCAGAATTTTTCAAATCGAAATTTATGCTGGTGGTGAAAGTTAAAGTCGGAATAAAGCACTAAAGGAACATGATCAGAGGAAGGGTTAGGAAACGCTTGGACGAAAGATTGGTGAAAACGAGTAATCCAAAGCTGCGAAACCAGAAAGCGATCAAGCTTAGCAACAGAAGGATTCTCGCGAAGATTGGACCAGGTAAAAGATCTACCAGAAATCGGCAAATCAGATAAATGAAGATCGCGAATGCAATCATTAAAAGAGGTAGATTGAGATGAGGATGAACCTGAATTCGATCTTTCAGAAGTAAACCGAGTTACATTGAAATCCCCACAGAAAATACAGAGTTGAGCGGAAAATTGTTGTAAGGAAAGGAATTCATTCCAAAATAATAGACGCCTGTCAGACGTAGAAGGACCGTAAACAGAGATAACGGTGAGAGGGCAATTATGATGATTCCAGTGGAGCTGAACTATTAAAAAGAAGTTCAGTCGATGCACCGAAACTAGGGAAAATAGGGCCTCCTTGAAACCAAAGATAATACCTCCTCTAGATCCGTTCGCATCCAAGGAGATCCATTTGGTGATAATGGATCCACCTAAGGATCGAGCGATCACCGGAGGAAGGGAGTCCAATTTAGACTCCTGAATGGAGATCAAGTCACAATGAGAGGAATTAATGAAGTCGAAAATAGCCCTCTGTTTAACAGGGCTATTCAAACCACGGATATTCCAAGAGGCACTAATCATTTGGAACGGCGGTGCTCATAAACTCTGGAAGATTCCTGAAACCTAATAGAGCGGATGCGAGGCGAGTCTAAGGGATCAAGAAGGAAACCTAGGTCTTGAGCATTAGCAGCTAAATCCGAGTCAGAAAAAGAGTCAAAAACAGGGATGAAAATCGAGCCAAGATGGTTGAGCGAGACTAAATGTGAAGGCGCAGTAGGGGTCTGAGGGTTGCAAGGGCTGAGCTTGGATGAATAAGCGGGAGAAGAAGCTGGCAAAGAGCGATGAGGATACTTGGCTAAAAGACGAGCGCTAGTCCTTATCAATCTCTTAGAAGAGGAAGAAGAATCCCAATACTTGGGACCTGGATAACTCTCCTCCTGAATGGGAGGAGTAGAAACCTGTACCGCCTCCAACAATAGAAGAGAAGAAGGGGCCGGGACATCCTCTACCCGAACAGGAGGAAAGTATGGGGCAGAATTAGAAAAGAAGGGAAGGTGGGAGAAAGTGGACTCCACAATCTCTCTTGCTTTCGCAGCAAGAGCTAAGGAAGACCATTTAAGAGAGACAGAAAGGAAAATCTCAAAGCTAGTTATGCAACTACCAGTAATAAAATAGAAACTAGACTTGGGGAAAAAACCGAAGGACATAAGCTTAAAACACACAACCGCTAGAAGGTAAATATTAACATCGAATTGCAAAAATAAAGCTGAAAGGAATACCTGGTCCGGATGATGACTGGGTAAATCCGCTTCCTCTTCCGATAAGAGGGAGTCCTGCTCAGTCCAATCCGAAGCTATACCAGAATGTTTAGAAGTAATATTAGAAGGAGAGAACGCAGGCTCCGACTTTTTCGGCGTGGGGAAGTGAGCCACCTGCTGGAATTGTTCCCAATCAGAGGCGAAATTACGGTTAACCTCCCAAGCAGGCCATGGAGATGATGAACTTTTGACTTTAATAGAGGGAGAGGGAGAATCCGCAACACCCGCATTCTTGGAGAAAATCGGCTGAGCAGCCGAAGGTGGAGAAGAAAGGATGGAGGAAGTAGCAGCGGAAGAGCCTTTAGTACCCTGTCGTTCCGGGTTTATCCAAACGAGGTTGGGGGATTTAGAAGGCGAGATTTTGGAACTAGGGAGGGGAGCCGGAGGTTTAAAGGGAGGGGGGTTGCTGCTGCGGAGGGGGGCCGCTGTATTACCTCTAGCTTTAGTAACTTTAGCCTTGTCAGAAGAGGAAGAGCCGGGATGAAACTTGGATGAGAGATCGGTACCAAAAGAAAGATGCTTGGGCTGGGGATTAAACTCTCTCTGAGAGGAAGGAGCCTGATCATGATAAAGCACCGAAACCTCAAACGAAGAAGAACCATCAGTAAGGCAGAACGCTTCAGTGCGATCAGCGGAAGAAAAACATCGGAAATACGCGTCAACTTGTAAGCAGCCTGAGGCCAGTCTAGCTATAGAGGAAATGCGAACAACCTCTCCAATACACATAGCCATATCTCCGACTAGACGGAGAGTGTCACAAAACGGAGGCAGACCCACAAGAGAGACTTTGGTTTCAGGAGAGTGGAGAACTAGAGATGAGGAAGGCATCTTCACCCACTGCCTAAAAGCCAGAGAAATATTGCCGATAGATAAAGGCGACACAGCCATAAGATCCTCCAGAATTTTAGAGGAAGGACAGTGGATGACCAAATCCCCATTGGAACAATTATACAGCACCCAATCCCAATCAACTACATTACAGTGGTTACTAAGAAAAGAGTTAACTGTGAAAAAAGGCACCACACCACCAGTAAACGAAATAGCTCCAAAATTACCGAAATACCTCAAACGATCAGAAAGCTCAGATTTGGACAAGAAAACCTGAGGGATCAACCGCTTACCAGATCGCTGAGGCTGCTCGATCACAGCGATGGAAGGGGGGGAAGGATCGGCAGCTTTAAGCCCCGATGGAGGGGTGGGGAGTAAAGGAGCAGTGGAAGAAGAGGATGGTTTCTGCACTTTGGGAGGTTTAGAAGCGAGAAATTGTTTGCGCAGGGGCTGAAGATCCACCACTTTGAGTATCTGATCTGAAATCGGAACCCCTAAGGGAAGGCCAAGAGCCCTTTGAAGCGCATGACACTTGTTTTTAGCATGCCCCGATCGATCGCAGAAAAGGCATTTCATTTTGAATGGACAATCAGCTTTGAAGTGTCCAATTTGGAGGCAACGAAAACAAATCAGGGTTCTAAAGTGAGGACCAGAGGGAACATGGAGGGAATTAGTAGAGGGATATGAAGGGACAGGGCGGGATTGGTACGACAGGAAGCTGGGAGGAAGCTTCGTCAGACCCTTATGGGCTTGAGCCAGAATGGGCTGGCTAGAAGGGAAGGGCCCAGAGAGAGGGGCTTTACACACAGAAGATAATTTCTTTTTCTTTTTCACAACCTCAACCCATGAGAGTTCCATGGGCTAAAGATCACAGGCCCACCAACAGAGAGAAGGTAATTATGAAGAAGAGAGGAAGAGAGGGGTAACGGGAAGGCAATGGCAAAGTATCACCGGCAGGGAAAGTCCGATGGCAACACGGCACAGACGACACAATAGGGAGAAGTCTAGAGAAAGGCCCTAAAGTGGCAGGGGTAGCAATCGCATCACCGCGAACAGAACAGCCAGAAATGGCAGAACTGTGGGGCTGAACGAAACAGAGAGTTGGGATCCAAAGCCCCCACAGTGAAAGCTCATACGAGCAAACAGCTAGACAAGAGCGAAGAGAGATCCGGCAAACAGGGATCAAGAATCCCAAAAACGCCCACAAAATCGAGGGAGCAAAAGACCAAGAAGTAAAAAACACACCACTCAAAAAGCCAACAAGCCAATTAAAACAACAATAAACAACGAGAGGAAGCAACCTACTTACAGTGCAAACAGCCGAGTTACCTCGAAACGAAAATACCAACTCACTCTGGGCTAGAGGACGGAACTTCAGCTGGAACTCCGAATAGAGGGAGGCAGGGGGATCGCCACCAGGGGGGAGACTTCACGGATACACCGAGAAGCCACTCAACGATGAACAAGCAACGCACTCTAGCAGCCACGGAGGAAGGGAGGAACGGCCTAGGCGAACACCACCAAAACGAGAGGAGGGGGCGGAGAGAGAGGACCACCAGCAAAGAGGGGGAGACGAAAAGGGCTTGTGGAGAATGGAGAGAGGACCAACTTTAATGAAGGAAGGCAACGGAAAGGGTGAAGCGATGATCGGGATCTGAGAGGGGAAGAGCCGGCCAGAAGGGGAGAGAGAACACTTTTGAAACACAATTCAGTATATGATATAGAATATAATGTTTGTGGCAATAAATCTTAAAAATAATTGTGGCAATAAACTCTTTGAATTTTGAAGGTGGGGGGTTTAGAGTCAAATTTAACCTTGGGTTTAAATTGAAGGATTTCTTTTTTCTTTTTTTATTTGGATTCTTTTTTTATTTATACACAGTTTTATTTTTAGATGTATCAACAAGTTTTAACTTGAAATCTTTATCGTTATTCTTGATTGACACCTTGAAATCTTTGTATTTGTTTATTCATTCGATAAATTTTGTGACACCTGGCCTACAGTCCCTTAAGGCCTTATAACACTCCTCTCTTACTCAAATCCTCTTTTTCATCTGATAAAGGCCTCAGTTTGTCTAGACCACTTTCTATTCTCATCATTGAATGACAAACCTGGATGGACCTTAGAGGCTTAGACCACCCCGAACCTTCTCCGCTGGTAACAACATGATCACATCATCAACTGGATTCTCCTTCACGTTGAACACCATCAACACGGGCACACCGATCCGCTCCCAACCTATGCGCAACCATGCAACTTGGAAATTCTAGCATCCTGCCACATCAACTTGAATCCTGGTGAAGAAAAATATGAGATACTTGGCTAGATATCATGACTTCACTGAGCTCATGTTCAACAATCAATGACACTGCCAATGCAGAATGAGAATCAATAAATCATATATATATGTATACCCTTCACATATGCTGATATCGAGCAAAATTGAGTACCTAAACTTGTAAAGCACATCTTTACAATTATCAAGGAGAAATTAGTCATCAAATTTCAGTTTTGCATTATTAAAACCAAGATAAAAACACAACTCCCTCAGAAACCAGATCCATAATATTACAGCCAGCTTGTTTTGACATGAACAGAAGTCTTTCATCCACAACAAAGTCTCATAACTTAAATACTTCTCAAATTCAAAATTAAAATGCAAAATAGAATATTGTTGCTACTTAAGAAACATCACCCATGTTATCCTCGAAGCTGAACAATATAATTCATCAAATTGTTCACCCTTATCCTCCTTCTCAACCTTTACTATTTGTCGGGCAATTTGATTACAGGATCCCCATTCTCTGCTTGTACTCCTGCCATTCTCTCCTGTACCTGTCCTTGTCCTTCCTTTCTTTTTCATTATAGAACTGTCATAGTTTAGAATTAGGCAATCAGCTTAGGAATATGTATATGCATTAACATAT
Source organism: Hemerocallis citrina (assembly GCA_017893485.1). Classification (NCBI taxonomy): domain Eukaryota; kingdom Viridiplantae; phylum Streptophyta; class Magnoliopsida; order Asparagales; family Asphodelaceae; genus Hemerocallis; species Hemerocallis citrina. The sequence goes on from CM030361.1 coordinate 292,628,731, forward strand.
AAGATTCTAAACAAATTAGTCCGAAACAAATTGATCTCCATATGTATTCTTACACAAGTACTTCTATGTTATTGGCCCCTCATATATGAGACCCATGATATATTAGTCCTCCATAGTGATTAACATATATACTTCAGGACTACATCTATACATGGGCCTCAGATTGTGAGGGAATAATCAAAGGAAATCTTACTGCAGTTCTTTTTCACTCTTTTGCAATCAATTTCACTACAGCACCTGCCACTCTAGCAAATTGTCCACCCTTTCCAAGTGTGATTTAGTATAAAATGATATGTGAGGGACTCCAATATTAAAAACCATAGTTAGTGAACAATTTCTATCTGTACAACAAGTTACTAATAATTACAGCTAGTACTTACTTCTTTCTCAACTTCGGTGATCTCATTCCAAGAGTCGTCTATCAGCTTGACAAACTCACTAGCACGGCTGGGCAGGATATTGTTGAGCTGATAATACTTCTCTTCAAAGAATATGGCATAGGCAGTCCTGCAAAGTTTTGGGTAGGTGGACGAAGATGTGGCAAATGAAGGCTGGTTGTTGGTTTGATGACCTATAATAGCATTAAGTTCAGGATAGATGTCAACACACATTTAAAAATATCTAAATTATAAGGGAAAAAGTAACTAGCATATCTCCTAGACTGCACAAAGTTCTGCAGAATTGTACGCAAATATCTCCAAAAGTTTATTCTTCAACTTTTTGAACATTACAGTATTAAAACTTGGTATTTTGCACCCACATTTGACATGTAACTTGTCCAGATCAACATGCAAGGTATTATTATTAGATACACACAACACACTGTGAGAGTGAAATGTAAATATCACCCAAATTTTTCATCAAATCTTTGCACAGTAAAGTATTATAACTTGGCAACATGTAAGTTGTAGATAATAAAAGTACCCCAACAGGATGATTTTACTACTACTGTACCTAAGAATTCTCTTCTATAAATTGTACCTGATATCAATTATTAACAATGGCAAGCAAAGGCCTTATTGATAGATTTATATATATTACAACACCTGAAATCCTTTTAACCATGGTATTAAATCTCAGCTGATACCGAGAAGCACTGGCCAAGTCAGATTGGAAATTTGCCTAGGATACTCTTGATATGTTCGATATTACCAATAAATGACAGTTGATTCTCAATACCAGCCGAGTTTTGATATCATGACTTTAACTGTCAATACATACTTTCCAAAATATACAAGTACTAGCTCGAGATAAGAGGAAGAAACATGAAAACCAAATGCATACCTAGTTACCCTTCGGTTATATGAGTTTTCTACTTAAAGAGATTAGAATTGAGTGTACATAACTTCGACATAAGTTTATAAATTTATGTTCACAGGAGCACAAGCCACTTCAAAATTAAGGGTGAAATTGTCGAAAATAAACTTTTAAGTGATATATGATCAAAAGGGAGGGAGTATCCAGAGAGAGATTCTCACCAACAGCCGGTGTGGTTCCTCCAAAAATAGGAGCAACCGGGACATTAAGATTTGTTGCATCGACTATATGAGTAGGCTCAACTTTATCATCACCAGATGTAACCTCATTGCCATTTCCAATTGGAATAGATACTACAACATAAAATAAGAGAATTATTGAGTAAATTGATTTTATTTTTGGTTTACTTATTTCTGTAAACAATAAAGGAGGAAAATAATCTTTAATGGGTAGAATTTCTCACCTGAATGTGTACTCTCGCTAGAAGCAGCTGGAGAAATTAGTACAGGACTAGACGGTGCAACTGTATGGCCATAAGTATTTGGAGGAAGAGATGTTGCCACTAGACGAGTAAAATGAAAATTATTTGTCAATCTACCAAAATGCTTAAACAATAAGCAAGATGAAAGAGATAATTGGTTCCTTCAAACAAGAAATCGATACTAACATATTTATATTTTATGCAAAGAAAGAAAGGAAAAATAAGGAAAAATAAAAGAAGCATAAGTAAAATTAATATAGTGGATGATTAATTTCACCAATTCGGAAAGGATTTCTGCTGTGTGAGGAATTTTGTGGGGGAGAACCAGATGAAAAGGAGCAATTAGTATATATGATGGAAATCGATCACATTAACTCTAATTTTTCCATATATTAAGCAAATAAAATATCTCTTTAGATACAAAGATAAGGCTAATTTAGTAATAAATACCCTGCAGTTTAAGATTTTTAGTACTAAATACCCAGAATGTGACTTTGACTACTAAATACCCTCAAGTTTTAGATTTTAGAACTAAATACCCTATACAAATATTATTCTTAGTACTAAATATTCTACATTCACATCACATGGTATTTAAAGACAATTTTCCCCGCCACAGGATTACCACTTTATGAAAACCTTCATTCTTATTAACATTATACAGAGATGAAAATTCTAAACTTTAAAGCATCTTGTAACTTTCCATCATGTGATACGCCTAATGTCAAAAGTTAACCATTTCCCCATACCAACAAAATAGTTAACTTACTAAGTCAAAATCAGTGAGTATGATTATTGGGCACAAAGTTCTAAGGTATGAGAAAATTATCTTTCCATATGTGATCCTCCACAAATGAGCCCAGCAACCCAACCGATTTCCAGTGAAATTGGCCTTTTAGGTTTTTCATCAATAAATTAGATGGGCAACTAGAGCAATTTTGGAAATAAAATTCAATTTTTATTTTTAGAATTTTATGGTAAACTTTTTGTTATTGGTTTGTAATGAGAAGAGTTAGACAAGTAGAAATAAATAAACAGTTATTTGTTACCCAAGTGAAGCAGAAAATGGTTTATGGGTGCAAGTAGGAAAACAAATGGAATAGGGTATGCAGTACTAAAAAGTTACATTTCAGGGTATTTAGTACTAAAAACATGAAACAATAGGGTATTTATCTAAATTAGCCACAAAGATAATAAAAGAAAATAGTATTTCTCCCTACAATAAGAGAAAAAAATTGATGCACTTGACTATCTAGAAGGTCTATAACTACTCCAATATTTTATAGAAGACAAGTGTCTAAAGTGTCTCAGATGAAATGTGTGTTATCATATTATTTACATTTAAACTTAACCTTGGATATGCAAATTTGATGTGCCTCGAAGAAGAATATTAAATAATATATAAACACAGTTTTCTTGAATTCTTTTGGGCTGAATTTGAAAGAACACCCCTAAACTATATAACGTTTTTGAAAAAACACCCCTCAACTCTGTTTTTTTTTTAAAAAAAACCCTCAACCTTTTTCCCAGTTTGGTCCACCAAATTTTTGTTTGAAGAAACTACGATGAACTATATTATTGATAAAAAAACACCCCAGAACTTTTGCCTATAATATAAAAACACCCCTAAACTTTCATTAATGTTTGGGAAAAAAAACCCTCAACTCTGCATTTTGAGGAATGTTTTTTGAGAAAAAAAGGTGATGGGTGTTTTTTCAAAGAATCAAAGCTGAGGGGTGTTTCTTAAGAAACACATTATAGTTGAGGAGTGTTTTTTTCAAATTTAGCTTTTTTTGGTAAATCACATCGAAAATCATAGAGTAATGTGAGACGAGCGCCGAACAAAAGATCTCCTTGAATTTTAAGTAGATAATTTACGAAGCATATTGGTGGACCTTCGTTTGGATTCAAGAGTACACTGGCATAAAGGAGGATTTATAGAAAGTTTTATGAAACACATTCCAAAAAAGTTTCTTTCAAGAATTTTATGTGCTAATCAATTACAGTAAACAAATTATTAATTATTAGAGTTTAGTTCAGCTAATTTCGGAAGTACTATTTCATTTTTTTTGTTTTGATTCCACTTCTCACAAAAAAAAACTTTATTCCATATTTGACAATCATTTAAAAAAAGTTTAACAGTTGGATCTTATCTACATGACTACATCAAACAAACTATGCAGGAACAAATTTTTTAATGATTTCGATGAGATTTAAGTATGAATCTTGGGACCACAAAATCGACGCTTTAAATAGAGTCTACAATTTCTTAATTTTGTGGTTGCATGATGCCCGGCTAAAGTCTGTCTAATTGCTTGAAATTTGCGCTGTATGGAGAATTTAGAATGTAGATCACAACTAAAAGTATAGATTTCTTTGACGGTTCATTCTCATGTTTGGAATACAGAGTGAGTAGTACTTTCAGAAGCAGATTGGCACAAATCCAATAATATATAATAAAAAAATGATAGCAAAATAGGAAAATATTATTCGTATTGCAATAATATCCTACCATTTATAAATCTCATCGTGTTCATCATTAAGACTTTAACAAAGGGAAAACAATTAACTTAAATAAAACGAAGCGAAAAAAAGGCTCTAGCCTATGCATCATCACATCACTGGTCTACCTGGCATGAAAGATGGTGCGAAACATACATCCATAGTATAAAGGTCCCCAAACCACTTGAACTTTTGTTCACGCCATTTTGATTACATGTAGACTGATGTGAACGGTGTGATGGAGATTTAGATTGGTTCAAATTTTATATTTATATTATTTATACATACATACACACATACATACATGTATATATATTTATATATACATGTATGTATGTGTGTATGTATACATGTACTAGTAAATATATATATATATATAGAGAGAGAGAGAGAGAGAGAGATAATTAAAGAGAGAGATAATTAAATAAATAAATGAGTTGTTTTGGGGATTTGAATTTGAGATTTGGGGGGAAACTCTTGGGGGGAAAATGTGTTTTGTAAGTTTAGATCTGGGCCTTTGATTTTGAGGGGATTGAAGGAGAGCCACTTCATAGCTTTCTTTGTGTTTTATTATATAGAGTGTTTTATTATATAGATGTATGTATCTATATAATAAAACACAAAGAAAGCTATCAAGTGGCTCTTCTTCAACCCCCCCAAAATCAAAGGCCCAGATCTAATCTCACAAAACACATTTTCCCTCCCAAAAGTTTCCCCCCAAAACTCAAATTCAAATCCCCCTAAAACAACTCCTTTATTTATTTAATTATCTCTCTCTCTCTCTCTCTCTCTCTCTCTCTCTCTCTCTCTCTCTCTCTCTCTCTATATATATATATATATATATATAGAAACATGGACTTTTATACCCCAATTCATAATTATTTTTCAACATATACTAATGAAAACATGGACTTTTATTTACAACTAATTATCGTCATACTATTCAAACTTGAGCTATATAATTATTGATTTACTGTTTACAAGGCTTTTCATATGTTGTATCGTTCTGAAGACGTGCCATAGGCACATACCCACGGGCAAATCTAGTGTATAAATAATATACATGTATATATAAATATATATACATGTATACATACACACATACATACATGTATATATAAATATATATGTATGTATGTATATAAATATATATACATGTATGTATGTATGTGTGTAGGTATGTATGTATAAAAAATATAAATATAAAATTTGAACCCATCTAAATCTCGATCGCACCGTTCATATATATATATATATATATATATATATATTGATCCCTTAAGGTCCTACCTCAACCATATTTTGATGCCACATGTGACACGAACCCCCTTATCCAAACCGTTCATCTTGTTCTACATGCCTAAGATAGCCTAAGGTTGTAAAATCAAGTTATTTGACATTCATTTTTCCATCCATCATGTCGTTAAAAATATAAAAAAATTAGCCATACAGTTGTCACATGTAAAAAATGAACTTCAAATAACTAGATTTTCACCCTTACACTATCTATGGCATGTAGAACAATATGAATGGTTTGAATTTTGTATGGGGGTTCGGATTAATGGGATCACAAATGAGGCCTCAAAATAAGGGTAAGGTAGGGTCTTAGGGGATCACCCCTATCTATATAATAAAACACAAAGAAAGCTATCAAGTGGCTCTCCTTCAATCCTCCCAAAAATTAAAGGCCCAGATCTAACTTTACAAAACATATTTTCCCCCCAAAAGTTCCCCCCAAAACTCAAATTCAAATCTCCCACCCAAAACAACTCCTATATTTTTTTTTCCTCTCTCTCTCCCTCCCTTTTCTATTCAAAAAATTAAGAAAATAAAAATTTTAAAAAACTAAAAAAATTAAAAAACTAAAAAATAAAAAATTTAAAAACTTTAAAAAAAAAATCAAAAAAATCATATAATATGTTTTTTGCTCTATGTTTGCTACTTCAATTAATTTGTTGGACCTCCAAAACTATTTTATATGATCAAACAAGGTGCACCGTTTTGAAGACGTGCCGTAGGCACGTGTCAACGGGCAAACCTAGTATATCTATATAATAAAACACAATGAAAGCTATCAAGTGGCTCTACTTCAATCCCCCCAAAATCAAAGGCCCAGATCTAATATCACAAAACACATTTTTCCTCCCAAAAGTTTTCCCGCAAAACTCAAATTCAAATCCCTCCCAAAACAAGTCCTTTATTTATTTAATTATTTCTCTCTCTCTCTCTCTTTCTCTCTCTCTCTCTCTCTCTCTCTATATATATATATAATAAAACACAAAGAAAGCTATCAAGTGGCTCACCTTCAATCCCCCCAAAATCAAAGGCCTAGATCTAACCTCACAAAACACATTTTCCCTCCAAAATTTCAAACCCCAAAACCAAATATTTCCCTCTAAAACTAAAAACCCATTAGTTTATTACTATCTCTATCTTCTCTCTTCACTTTTTCATATTTCTCTCTTTTTCTCTCTTCCTATATATCTCTCTCCCATTCTTTCTTTATCTATTTAGAAATTTAGATTTTAAGATTTCAGGTTTGTAAATTTTCAGAATTTTTATGTTTTTTTTATTGCACATGTTATATTGAAAATATCAAATATCTCTTCAACAGTTAAATTTCATCATTTTCCACACTTAAAGTTCTAAGAAGTTAGATTTTACAACCCCATTTATAATTATTTTTCAACATATACTAATGGAAACATGGACTTTTATTTACAACTAACTATTGTCATACTGTTCAAACTTGAGCTACATAATTGTTGTTTTATTGTTTACAAGACTTTTCGTGTTTTGTATCATTCCGAAGACGTGCCGTAGGGACGTGCCCACAGGCAAATCTAGTATATATATATATATATATACACACTTATGGAAACATGGAAACATGGACTTTTATACCCCAATTCATAATTATTTTTCAACATATACTAATGAAAACATGGACTTTTATTTACAACTAATTATTGTCATACTATTCAAACTTGAGCTATATAATTGTTGATTTACTGTTTACAAGGCTTTTCATATGTTGTATCGTTCTGAAGAGGTGTCGTAGGCACGTGCCCACGGGCAAATCTAGTCTATATAATAAAACACAAAGAACGCTATCAAGTGGCTCTCCTTCAATCCCCCAAAATCAAAGACCCAGATCTAACCTTACAAAACACATTCCCCCCTCCAAAAGTATCCCCCCAAAACTCAAATTCAAATCCCCAAAAACAACTCCTTTATTTATTTAGTTCTCTCTCTCTCTCTCTCTCTCTCTCTCTCTCTCTCTCTCTCTCTCTCTCCCTATATATATATATATATATATATATATATACACTAGATTTGCCCGTGGGCACGTGCCGTAACGTCTTCGGAACGATACAGCATATGAAAGTCTTGTAAACAGTAAAACAACAACTATGTAGCTCAAGTTTGAATAGTAAAACAATAATTAGTTGTAAATAAAAGTCCATGTTTCCATTAGTATATGTTGAAAAATAATTATAAATGGGGGTGTAAAATCCAACTTCTTAGAACCTTGAGTGTGGAAAATGATGAAATTTAACTGTTGATGAGATATTTGCTATTTTCAATGTAACATGAGCAAAAAAAATGCATAAAAAATATAAAAATTTATAAACCTGAAATCTGAAAATATAAATTTCTGAGTAAATAGAGAGAATGAGAGAGAGGAAGAGAGAGAGGGAGGGAGAGAGAAAAATAAATAAATAAAGGAGTTGTTTGGAGGGATTTGAATTTGAGTTTTGGAGGGAAACTTTTGGACGGAAAAATATGTTTTGTGAGGTTAGATCTGGACCATTGATTTCAACCCTATTGAATGAGAGCCACTTGATAGCTTTCTTTGTGTTTTATTATATAGATATATACTTATGGAAACATGGACTTTTATATCCCAATTTATAATTATTTTTCAACATATACTAATGAAAAACATGGACTTTTATTTACAACTAATTATTGTCATACTATTCAAACTTGAGCTATATAATTGTTGATTTACTGTTTACAAGGCTTTCCATATGTTGTATCGTTCTGAAGACGTGCCGTAGGCACGTGCCCACGGGCAAATCTAGTATGTGTATATATATATATATAGAGAGAGAGAGAGAGAGAGAGAGCGAGAACAATGCTCCATTGCAAACCACTAAAGCCATTGTTCGGAACAACGGCTTCATTTATTTTGAACCTAAGCCGTTGTTCCGAACAACGGCTTATGTATAAAACCTAAGCCGTTGTTTTGAGCTTATATATATGTTCATTGCATACCCGTTTGCAATGGAGCATTGCTCATATATATATATGAGTTGGACTACATAGTTTCCATTAACTCCAAAAGTAGTAGTTAACACATCTTACACCTTTCATTTGCTTTAAATAGGAGCCAGTCAAATTTTCAAAAGGTGAAATGCAATGAACATAATACATGGTGGGCCTAGGTGAATGTGTGGCTAGAAAGTGTTAACTACTACCTTTTTGAGTTAATGGAAACTATGTATTCCAACTATATGTGTGCGCGTGTGACCCTAAGGAATAACAATATATAACATACTGCATACACATTTAAATACATACAGATCCATGAAAGAGGAAGGGGGGAGAGAGAGAGAGAGAGAGAGAGAGAGAGAGAGAGAGAGAGAGTTCTCACTAGCTGGTGCGGTTTCTTCAAAAGTAGGAACCACTGGGAGATTAAGGTTTAGCAAAGTCACTCCATGAGTAGAGACAATTTGATTGTCACCAGATGTTCCAATCTTGTCACCAATTTCATTTGCAGCTACATATGCTACCACCAGAAATAGAAGACATGGTCAGTATATTTCAGTTATCTTATTTTCAAAACAATACAGAAGGGCGCATATATGTTTGGACGAAGAGGTGTTTGCCATTACACAAGGGAAAGTAGAAGCTTATTTATTAGTCTTAAATTAGTGACATGCTTATCTTGAGTGAAGGTTCCCTACTCTCAAACGTGGAAGGTAAAAAAATAAAGATATGCTTAAATTCATTATTGAAAAACAAAATGCAAGAAGAAATTATGCTTCACTTTTTCCTTAAATTTGTTACTGAAATAATTATGCAAATAAAGAAAACAAATATAAATAGTGGAGGATTAGTTCACCAAATTTGTATAAGATTTTCCCAAACTGCAGGATTTGGTGAGAGAGAACAGATGATTAGGACACAAAATCTCTTTGTAGATATTTATACTAACCCTACATTTTGGATGCAATATGATGTGTTCTGAGATGAGGAGCACACGATCACTTTGTATTTTCAAGAAATCAAATAGGTGGTGTGTTCAGATGAATGCCAGGGCTATATAATCATTAGTAAGTCTTTTAAAAGTTTCCGTAACAGTGAAAAGGAGGATCACAGTGTAAGAAATTACCTTGGCTAAGCCTCAAATTGTTGACAATTGAAGAAGTATCACAAGGGCCAAGGCGCACATAACTCTTCTTTTGTAGGATTTCTGCAAAATCTATTTTAAGAATACAGTATTGATTAACTTTTTCATATATAAACAGGTCTTAAGAGTTCTATAAATTTTACAACTATGCTAATGAACATAAATAATTTTTTAGAGGTAGGGTTATACGATTTCCTAAACGAGTTGTTGAGGACATCGGTTCAAGACGATTCGGGCGTTTCTATTAGCGCAGGCATCGTCTAGGACAACTGTTTATTTAGTTTAGGATTTTATTTCAGTACCATATTTGTTTTTGACAATAATAGCCATATGTAAAAAAAATTATGTATTTGAGATTCTGAGAATATTTTAAAATTTGTATCAAGAAATATTTTGAGCCTATTTATAGGCCTTGAGATTAATGAGAAAATATGCTATTCCTGATTAAAAAGTATTATGTTGAGTTTTGCTCTTCTCCTCTCCTTTGTGTGATACAAATCCAACTCATTAGTGTTTGTGATAAATCCTAATACAATTTTTAGAGTTTGTGATAAACTCTAAAATCTACCCCAAATTAAAAACTATCCCCAAATAAAATCAACCCAAACCCTAATCCCCAATTCCAAAACCCTAATCTCCCTTCACTGTTCTCCTTCTTCCTCCTACTCCCAATCTCCTCCCGACACCCAATCCCCATCGCCTGTCACCTGCACCACCGTGACCACCCCTCTCACCTCCACCCCAAATCGCATCGCCCCCACTCCCCTGCCACTTCATCGCCTCCGTCGACTACCTCTCCCCTCGTCGAAACCCTAAAACCCAAAAGAACCCGACCTCCCTTCCTCCTTTCCTCTCAGTTACGACTGGAGACGCCACTGGCGCCGCCCTGCCTCCTCGTCGACTTCGCGGCCATCGTTCGTGCCGCTCATTGCCGTCGTCGACGTCAACCAATGACGCCGTCGACCACCCCCTGCCATTGCTGACCTTGGTGCTGTCTCTCTTACTAGTGTTGCTGATTTGCCATGTTCGTCGCTGCTGCCATCCAAGATCTACACTGAATTCTTCGAACCCTCGGTATACTCTTTCAACTTTTTAAATATTTGTGTTATACTGCTCTATTATCTCTATTATATTATCTAGTTTAACTGTCGACCACAAATATTGAGATTGAATGTTCTGCATGCTTGATTAGAGTACGAATCAATATTGAATCTATTACTTGCTAAGAACACTTTGGGATTTAATTATTGATTGTGGAGTTGAATTATTAATTAGGATTGTTAAGCGTGATTCAGTTCTTGAAAATCCATCAACTAATTAACTGTTTAAATTTCTAACTTTAATCCGCATACGTGTTGGTAAAATTAACCCGTTAAGATTCTTGGAAATTCTCTATTTTAGGGTTAGTTTGACATCACCCGTTCTCATGGCCCACCAATACAATGGAGCCATCCTAAAGTCTCCAGCATTAGCACATTGGTATTTTAGGAGATGTTAGGGCTGCTCATCTCAAGACGCTCCATACATTGAAGGGCTGGAAGGCGTGTGTCTAGAGGAATTACACGCTTTTAAGCCCTTAGATACGAAAGGGGGCGTTGAAGATGATAGTCCCTGGAAAACCATGCAAGGAGACCACTCATCTTAAAATACCTCCTTTGCATTAGTGAGCCAAAAAGCTCGGGTGTACAAGATACGATATAAATTTGTGTCTAAAGATTTTCGTTTTTAAACCACAAATTGTCTTAATGATATCATCACCTGCGGGGATGAAAACAGGTCCTTGACGCCGGAAATAATAAACCTGCTCATAGTGGAATAGAAGTTTGATATAGTGCTTCCTCACCACGAACGACCTATTAGTTACAGTATTTGGTATTTTCAGGTTTGCAGTGACCTCCCTCCACTTCCCGTCTGAAATTGTCTGCAAATTCAAAAATGATCAAGTCAGTTGTATATATCGATGGCTATGATTACGCTTAGTTATCTCTTCTACTAGATAAAAATAAAGATCAGTTATTTTGCATCTGATCAAGGAAAATGGTACATGAATAACTCCAGTACCAGTTTTAGAAGGACGGGTGGAAATAATAAATTTGTTCTAGCTCCTAACCATAATTTGTAAAATATCACTTATTTTATGTTATCTGTACATTTTTACTCCCACTACTTCATGTTATCTTCACATTTATTTTTACTGCAACCAAGGAAAAAGGTATTCGAATAACTTCTGCACCAGTTTAAGGACCAAACAATGAATTTACTGAATTTAATATTACTCCAAACTATAAGGTTTATAAATATCGCTTACTTGTTATCCTTCTTTTTAATTGTACTCAAATAGATAAAACTTCTGAAAATTTGTAATTTTTCTTTCATCTAAAGTGCTACATGTATTTATTTAACAGAGGTTCAGGACAAGCACATGTACTGCAGTGTCATACCTTCCCACTCCTAAATAGCACACCTAAGTTCAATTTCCCATCCCATGTGGGCAATGGGTGTATCAATAGAAATGACAAATCAAGTAATTTCATTTTCTGTCTTGCAAATGTTAAAAGAATACAAGATAGAATTATTTTAATGTATCAGGTCAAGAGATCATAAATATTATTATTGCTTATGCCCCTATGTTTAACAGAGAATACGGAAAAAAGAGTTTTGAGAGCATATGGATTAGCTAATCAAAGAATTCCAATGGAAGAAAAGTTAATCATAGGAGACTTAAATGATCATGATGGAAAAGATAGAAATGGATATGAAAAGTTCTTGATGGTCATGAACTTGAAGTAAAGAATGATATGAGAGATTTGATTCTGTATTTTCCTATTCATATGACCTCATGTTAGTAAATACATATTATTAAGAAGAGATATGTACATTTAATTACTTAGTAAAGTGGATTAAATAGTACTCAAATTGATTAGGTTTTTCTACTAGGAAGTAAGATAGATTGATGGTAATATTTTAGAGTAACATTGGGAGAGCTTGTCTACTCAACATAGATTGATGGCAATAGATTTTTACATGAAAAAATGGCATAGATCTAAATTAACAAGACGAAGAACAAGAAATCGAATTTAAGAAGTGATTAACTTTTTGTTTTTTTAAAGTTAGATTACTACAAAAAGATTTGCATATAAATGATGATACCAATATTTTGTGGAAGAATATATCTGGTTGCATAAAACAAGTGGTTAAAATTATTTTTGGAGAATCCAAAACTAATAGAGTGCACAATTGGAAATAAAAGAGATTTTTTATCGCAAAGGGGTCTACAAAAAATTCTGGGAAAACGTCAACAACTATTGGATTATTTGTCAAAGAAAAATAGAGTACGTTATAAGAAATTAATTGGTCAGTTGGGTATTCGAGAGTCAAAAACTCATTAATTTAAAGATTGGTTTGAATATCTTTAGTTAGTCTTAAGGAGAGTTCTTGGTAGAACGATGAAGTTCAAAAGTTAGTTATGGCAAAGAGAACTTCTTATAAGGATTGGCAAAAGTGTCAAAAGTGGGAAATTTTGAAAAATACAAGATAACAAAAGAAAAAGCTATGAAAACCGTTAGAGATGCTAATTATAAAATGTATGATAATTTTTATATGATGTTAGAGACTAGAAACGGGCAGACGCCAGCTAGAATGAGAGAAATGAAGAGTAGAGACTTAGATAATATGGAAGAGTGTTGAGTTTTTTAAAAGCAACATGTTTAAAAATTGAGTGTTTCTGAAATGAGGATGTAAAGGTGGATGAGTGGAAACACACTACACCACAAAATGAGAGATGAATGCATACAGAAGAAATTAGATGTTACCCTAATTGAAGATAAAATGTTGGAGAATTGATGGAGGTAGTTTGGGCACATACAACGAAAATTGATAATCGTCCTAACAAGGACAATTGAGAGGATGAAAGTTAGGCGTGCGAAAAGGATAAAGAGTAGACCCAAACAAACTTGGATTGAATCTATGAATAGGGATTGCAGTGTGTTAATTTGACGAAGGTGGCCACCATAGAGTTGAATGAAAAAGAATGATTCATGTAGATGACCGCAAAAAAAATTGTATAAAGGCTTTATCGTTGTTGTTGTTGAAGAATGGTAGAATTAAGTCTAATGAAAATTTTCAACCAAAAAGCAAAGTTGCAAAATACGGGAACAAAATGGTGTCCTTTTAGTTTATTACTATTTAGAAAAATTACATTTTTTAAGTATAAAATATAGAATGCAAAATATATTAATGTAAAAAGAGAAAAGTGAGCATCATATCAGTATGAGGTGTTTACCTCACACAAAGTGGTTATAATTATTTGGTGGGGTCCTCCATGAATGATCCATACCGTTCATTATGATTTTTTGATGTGACAAAATACGTGTAAAAAACATTAAGTGGTTAGGTCTTTAAAGAATACATCAGGAGGTTGCAAAATGAACAATTTCCATAGTATAACAAATGGTGCCATATATTGGACCACATGATGCATGAGTAAAAGACCAACAAACCAATTGATTTTCAAAACACGCACACACACACATATATATATATTGGCATAAAAAATATGATGAATGTTACGGATCTTCTATAAAAACACCGCCAAGTGGTTATAATCATTTTGTATGAGGATAATTACCTCATACAAACATGAGGCTCACGTTTCTCATATAAAAAATACAACAACAACAATGCTTTTTTCCCAACTAGTTAAGGTCGGCTACATGAATCCTGGTTTTCTTCATGTTCATAGGATTTGACAAAGTTTTGTGTTGGCTGTCAACTGCCTAACGCAACCCTCCTCCTTACCCTGTTTATGGCCGGATTCTTGGCTTGGGACAGGCTGGCGGAGTTCTCATATAAAAATAATAAAACAATAAAGAAAAAATACTAAAAAGAAGGAAAATGGTTTGTGAAGACTAAAATGAGAATTAGAAATTCGATTTCACCTAAATTATGGAATGATGAAATAAAACAATATCTATTATGTCAATAAAGTGCTTAAAAGAAAAACAGCGTCTAAATGAGGGGTAAACGAACCCCCAATTAAACCGACTTTTAGAAGGGTTTTCTCCATTTGTAGAAACAATGCAAAAACAATGAAAATAATAGTAAAGGATTATAGCATAGAGTGATCAAATCTTCAAATGATAACATCATAGTCTTAACCTTTACATTATAATACCACCCTAGGTAAAAAGAGCATGAAAATAAATTACCTTTTCTATTCCTCCCCTTTCGGTAACTAGAAAATACAAGAGATGCAAGTCAAGCTTGTTCCCTCCGAGCACCGGACGCCTAATCCAAGACAAAAGGTTTGTTATACAAGCTAATCAATAAAATAAAAAACAACTAAAAAGATACAAAAATGAATGAACTAATGTATCGAATCACATACATTAAGTTGGAGCCCATTGAAAGGTGGAAGTTTTCTAGGGTTTCATAGAAGGTATTCAGATTCATTACCACATCAATGTGGTAATCGAGAGGAGTAGGGTAAACCAATTGTTCAGAAACTCTCTCCCTCACAACACTAGTATTGAGGTCTGACATTGCATAAGAAAACTATCGAGTAAAAAATTGCCTAATCAAAATTACTGCTATTTTCCAACTTTTTCCTTTATCTCAATGTGACGGCGTTATATAGAAATAGCATGGAGATAAAGACAAGTGGTAAACTACAAGGAAAGAGATATTTTTTTAATAACGAAGGAAAGATTAGCAATGTAAAAAATAGAGAGTTGAATTTGTAAGAATAAATTAAAGAAATAATTTTGGAAATAAATTTTCTTTTGATCCCAAAACAACTTTCATTTATATTTGTTTAGTTTCACAATAATGACTTCAATTTTCTAACTATTTATGTATATAAATTTAAACCGAATACTAATTAAGAAGCTTTTTTCAACAAAAATGGAATAAGAAACTCGTTATGTTCATGGAAAAAAATTGCAAAAAAATGTGTTTTAACTTTTTTCTTGTAGTTATCATGCTAAACAGATTTAAACCAGTTCATAATTGCATATCTTCCCAGTTATTTTACAAAAAATAATATAATTCAAATTTTGGTATTCCATTTTTCCCAAGTTAATCTATTTTTGGCATCTTTGTGTCACGTTTTCCTCTCAGTGGCTGGTGTATCACTCGTGAACGAAGCATTCTGCTTTTCAAACAGCTATTTAATACTAAGCATGTAACTTGAATAGGTTTTTTTTGTATTCTATCCAAAAAAATTCAATAGCTTTAATTCCGAGGAAGAATTGGTCAGCAAACTGGCGAGAGAAAATTGACACCATTTGTTTGTATTGTAAACTATTAATTGGGGGTAACTAATGGTAATTAATGGAAAACAAAATCTTATACCCAAGTATGGTATATGATATTCACATAGGGTGATGGGTTAGTCATTGGATCTCTACGCAACAATTTGTGCTTTATGTATGATTTCATTGTTTTTCTTGGTGGCACCTCTGTAAGGAATTATACACCCTATGTCTGTTAGAATATAATACTTAACCCTAAACCTTTACCACAACTTCGAGGTTTTGGTCTATTGCTCAGAGCAACCCAAGTTTAGATCCCACCAGTTGTGCAATTTTAAAACGCGTATTTAATAAAAATATGTAGGAGACCTTGAATTTAGTACAAGTTATCCAAATAATAATAATTTACATCTCTTATATAGTTATATTGTTATCATGGAATCAAAGCAACTAAGGTTCGAACCTTACCGGTTGCAAACTATTAAAATGTGCATTTAAAAATAAAAATACCGCTATGTATATTCCAGCTCTTGGCCCACAAACATGGTCATCAACATGCGGGGCACGTTTGAATATAAATACTTGACCCCCAACCATTACTACAAAACTTTGGAGTATTGGTTTATCAATAATCTTTCATATAGTCAATGATTATAATCCATAATTAATTAGAAGTTTTAAGAAACTTTGTAAAAGACAAAAGGGAATGAGTCAGTCTTTCATAGTAACTACAAACATGACACCACTCAGAGTTTGTCATCTAATGAACCAACTCTGCAGTGTTTGTAGAAGATAACACAGTTTAAAGATGGAAATTGAGTGCAAAACCAGAAAGAATTAGTTGCACGAAGATGGGTTCATGTCTGGTCGGTTAATCATAGCTGGAAAAAAGTAGATATATGTGTTAACAAATCCATGTTTATGTTCTTTTTGTGGATACATGATCATTGCTAGAATATGTAATTACTATAGATCTAATATATAAAAAAACATCCTGGAACTCATAACAAATACATAGTTGGATAACATTGGAAAATACTAATCTTTAGTGAATAAGTTAATGTTTTATCTTATTCCTTTTTACATGAAATATGAAACATTTAAAGTTACACTATCCATTACATATATCGGTACCAAATTCAATGCTAAATAAACTTTATTTAATCTTTGTGTCATATAATGAGTATTTGGTTGTTCACAAATTTATTCAAATATTTTAGATTGTTCAACAATATTCATTTTTGTACTTGTGTTTTGTGGATGAAAACTGAATGTCGATGTTAGGCAAAATACAAAATCGGAGTCGGATCAGGTTTCTATATCAGTCCAAATGGGGTATATAAATGGAAAAAAGTGTACAATCATGTCAATGCCATTTCTCTTCTCTGAATTTTCGTATGTCATCATTCTACCATTTGCAACGCCTCATGTTTTTGCGAGGGGATAAACTATGCCCTCAATGCTTCATAACACCAGTAATAAATTGAGTCATTTTTTTTACACGAATAAGACCTATAACTCCTTTGGCAAAAAAGGAAAAGAAAATTTGATGGACTTACTAGTATGGCTATAAAAGATACCAAACGATGGTTAAACAGAAACTCAGGCAACCGTTGATTTGGATTGATGATAGTGCCACTCTATTGGAATTTCGGGCAAAATTCTTTACAAATCAGTAGAATAAAATCCTTGTCATGTGGACCTTCACTTAGGAAGCAGGATTTGCTCACATGTTAGAACAAAATTTTGCCATTAGCACCCCTAGTTTAGTTTTGGAGTATCCTCTATGAAGCGAGCAACATTTTCGAGCAAGGGTACGTGGATATGCAACCGAAAAAGATTTGAAGAGGAAGAAAGCAGATAAAGCCACATGCAAACAATTTGAAACTATTCAAACAAGTATGCACAATAACGCCTCGATCGAACAATCTAGTCACATTTATGAACCGGTTTCTCGTAGTTACGTATTAGGACTTCTATTACTCGTCTACTAATGTAACGCCCAATGCAACACCCCAGACCAAAAATATATAGGGGCACAAGCACATTATTAATATCCATCAAATAAAATGTAAAGAGCAACTAAATCCAATATATTATTATCATCATATATTTGTACAGCGGAAGTAATTTACATCAAATACCACACTTACAAATGAGTCTAGGAAATAAAATATAACATTCACATAAATAGCATTCGATCACCCGATTCACCTCGAATCATTATGTAAAATCCGGTAAATTATATGACTTTCCATCTCTCCAAAAATATATATAAATGATGGGTGAGCAACCACACGCCCAGTGAGTTTCGAGACTATTCAATAGCGGTTCAGACAAGTTTATAAGCATGCAATTAATAATACTTTCATTTCTCAATGGAATAAAATCCAATAAATCAGTAAACTTGCATACAACCTGCATATTGGACTTTCAGTAACCCTCACGGTACTAGAGGTGGCCCCCACAGACTACAACATGACCCACATCCATTCCCGATGTGTCACTAACCTTTGCTTGACACTTAGATCCGTATGCAGTCACTTAGGTCTTGTACCCACAACAATAGTAATAACAACAATAATATCTTTACGATGCATCTATCGTACTTTATAACAACTGAAACTAACACTGTCTGGTCCAACGCAAGCATAATAAAATACGCATTTAATCTTTACACAAATGAACATGTAAATGAATGCATGGATGATACTACTAATAGACTACCGAAGTAGGATCGAGAACTGACAGACAATTGATGAATCCCTCTCCTTTTAATGCTTTAAGATCCGTGCTCACTCTTCCCCTTCCAAAATTGCAGCATCCTCCTCTTCACTGTCCCTGCTTCTCTCTATAATTCCCTATGTATAATCACAGCCCATGCATCCAAATTATTTCACTCTTTAATTTTTCAGTATACCCAATTATTTGCCTATCCTTTATGTATATATATACACACATGCCATCCTCTGATAATGCCTATCTCAACCGCCATCATCTCTTCTCTTCGTAACAATTAAGAGACACATGGTATGCATGACATTCTCACTTTCATTCTTAACAATTAAGGATCCTCCTTTTATTAACAAAGCTAATCCCCTAAATCCACCTATTCACCATGTTGTAAAAAAATCTCTATATATCACATATGCAATTAATTCATCGAAGTCCTTGGAATATCCTGTTTATCACATCCCTCCAACATATAAAATATTATCCATATGGCTTCAATCATTTGTTTTCCACTTTACATATTAGTCCTTCACAATTTTCATTTTTGACAATGTAGCACCTAAAAATATTCAAGGTATTACATTTTCTCCACATTATGAAATTTCATCCTAGAAATTTGGATGATCAGTCTCCTCAAAAAAACATGACCAAATCATAAGTTGTCAACTTTGATACCAAACTGTGACGCCCTGAATCCCACAACCTGGTATTCACACGTTCATACCAACAAGATCCTCTTTGAGTATAACACACAAATATGAAAAAATGGAAAATAAAATTTCTACATGACTTAAGCTTACCTGGTCGAGTGTCTACACAAAACGATCCAATTAACCTTCAGGTTAACCACCGACTGCGTGGGTACGTCAGTTAACCACCGACTGCGTCAAAAGAAACAAACTCTTAACTATCAGATTAATTATCACATTAGCATGCAATTATACTATTGTTAATATTTCACCGAGATCTTCAATGTGAGATCAATATTAGATATCATCCTGATTCATAATTATTCACTGAAAATTACAAAATAAGGTAATCTAAGGGAAAATCTGTGATTCCCTTGCACATTCCTACGTACCAAACGCCCCCTAATTGTATTATTACTTTTAATTATTTGTATTATATTTTTGCATTCAAAAAAATTGTTTGTGCAAAAAAAAAATTACAAACAGTTTGAAACCCCCAAATGGGGTACCATCGGAGCACCCCATTTGAAACCCCAAATCAAAATGGCATAATCCAAGGAATATGCCAAAATGGAACCCCAAAATGGGGATGGGGTTGGGGTTCCATTGGGAATGCTCTTATAGCATTGAAATGTTACTAAAGAAGACGGTTATATTTAGCAATGTTTTTAACATTGTCTTTAGTAGGGAATCTTTCAAACATTGTTTAATTTCTATCCTTGAAACATAATACTATGGTTATGTTGTGACTATCTGAAACATGCGTTTACAGGAAGATCGATCGATCGTTGTTGTACTGTGTTCCACATTCCAAATTATGACACAGAAGATGAGGGATGTGATCATGAAATGACTTTGAATAAGATGGAGAGCCAATCTTGGATGGATATGGAGAAGATGAGTTGGAGACTTAGTTAGTTGACTAGTCCATCTTTTTTTATGTGGCTATGAGTCATACTTCTGATTTCTAAAATTCAGCTCTCAAGATGCCACAGTTGGCATATTTTTGAGTTTATTTCTTCTTAACTTATGATACCAACAGTTGGCATACTTTTGAAGTTTGTTGAACTTATTATGATATTGTTGGAATGCTTTTGAAACTTGGATTTATTTGTTAAATTTAATGTTATGATATTTTTGTTTATTGCCTTGTTCCCTAATTCAAAAAAAAATAAAAATAAATAGCGCCTAGCCACCTAGTCCCCTCTTACAAGGTCTAGACGCTAGGCCCCCGCCTAGCGACGTTTAGACACTAAATTCTCATATAAAATTAAAAGTTTTTTTACTGCAAAAACTCATTTAAAAATTTCAACATACTAGATGCATGCCTAGTTTTACACTTCTTATAGCCAAAATTAATATTGGAAACCTCGGTTTTGGATTCTTATAATAAATAATAAAGTATAACCATCTACCATATAAGGAGGGTCGAAGATTCGAAGTTCTATTTAACACAATAAGCCTTGTAGGCTTTAGAAAGCCTACGGGCCTGAAAGAAGTTTGTATTCTGATTTGTAGAAGCATTGCATGGCCATGCAATAATGCAACACAAGGATACTGCAAGGTCCCAGCAGCAAGCTACTGGAGAGGCCTTCTCTCCTAAAAATTAAAATTGATAACGTTGCCCAACAGCAAGCTACTAAGACAAGCTATTCGAAACGCCCGATAGCCCACATATAAGATATTAAACTCATAAGAACAGATACTACACTTGGTCTTAGCCAAAAGGCTGAAGGTATGCCAAACTATGTTAGCCACCATCCTCTTTATACTGTGGACTTCTGTTGCTAACCAAGTCTTTTGACATGAGAGTAAACTAAATGTCCAAGGTGCAAGGGAAATTAAACAATGGTCAACGCATGTGTTGACCACAGATTGTGTCCATTAGCAATAATTAGCCATGATTGTTATGTCGTCAAGAAATATTACTTATGCCATATTTACATAATTTGTACCGAGTTGACTAGTTAAATGAATATTACGTTATCCTTCAATATAGAGGCTTTGAAAAGGCTTATTATATTACGTTATCCTTCAACATAGAGGCTTTGAAAAGGCTTTGAAAAGGTTTACGAATATTACGTTATCCTTAAAATTAGACTTTGAAAAGGATTATGATAAAGTTGATTGGGATTTTTTTGTTATAAATCTTCAACATAAAGGCTTTGGTCCTAAATGGATATCTTGGATTAAGTTGAGCCTAGCTGCAGGAACTTCTTCTATCATTATTAATGGTCATGAGGGTCACAAATTTAAGTGTAAAAGAGGATTACGACAAGGGGATCCTATTTATTATCTTCTCTTTGTTTTAGTGACTGATGTTCTTTGTAAATTACTTCATCAACCTTGGAATAAAATTTTAATTAAAGGTATGGGTGGCTTTAACAATTTTAGAGGAGTTTTAAATCTTCAATATGCTTATGATACTATTGTTTTTGCCAGGCCTGATGGTGTATCTCTTAGAAATCTCAAATTACTCTTATATCTCTTTGAAGGAACTTCTAGAATGTGTACTAATTTTAACAAATCTTCTGTCATTTGGTTAGAAGGTTCAATTAGTAGACAAGATGAGATTTCCAATTTTCTTAATTGCTGTTTTGGCTCTTTTCCTCTGACTTATCTTGGTATTCCTTTCTGATGGGATAACCACATAGAAATGATTGGCTTCCTATAATTGAAAAGGTTGAAAGAAAACTTAATTCTTGGGCTAGTAAACAATTATCAAGAGGAGGTAGGTTAGTTCTGGTCAATTCTATTTTATCTTTTATTCCTCTTTATATGATGCCATATTTTTATTTTCCTTATTGGGTTATTAAGAGAATCGACTACATTAGGACAAACTTCTTCTGGTATGGTAGTTCTCACAATAATATTAGTAAAAATCTTTGTAATTGGAAAAGAGCTTGTAAATAAATAAAAAAAGGGTGGTCTCGGTATTCTTAATATTCGAGAGATCAAAATTTGGCTCTTTTGGGCAAGTGGCTATGGAATGTGATTAGGAATGATGAACTTAGTTGGGTGAGACTCATCAAAAATAAGTATTATACAAGAAATAAAGTTTGGGATTTAAATCTTAAACTTGTTAATTATGCTTCTCCCTTTTGGAAGGGTGTTTGAAAGCTGTCGAGCTATTCAAATGTGGTTTACAAAAAATATGTGGGGATGGTACTACAGTTAGATTTTGGACAAATTATTGGATTGGTTCCAGTAAACTTTCATCTTTGTTTCCTAATTTGTATTCTTTGGCTTCTAATCCTAATGCTATTGTGGCTTCTTTGTTTTATATTAACAATAATTCTAGAAAATTGAACATATCTTTTAGAAGGAATCTCTCTACTTCTTTGTTCAATGAGTATATTAGACTACTTGTCTTGCTAGATTCTTATCAATGGAACTCTAAAGATGATATACAATGGAGATGGACTACATCTCGTAGTTTCACAGTCAAATCCTTTTACAAATCCCTTAATTCTGGAGAGGTTATTTCTCAATTTTATAAATTTGTTTGGCAAAATGTGGCTCCCTTAAAACAAAATTCTTACAATTGAAAATTTTAATAAAAGGAATTTAGCTTTTGGGCAACATTATATTCTTTGTGATTTTCATACTAAGACCATTAAACATATTTTCATCAATTGTCCTCTTGCAAAGCTTTTCTGGTCTATATGCAATGAAGCTTGGAATGTAAAAGGAAAACCAAGCTCTGCTCATTCTTGGTGGAGCCTACGGAGAAAGAAAGTCAAATCTTCCATCAGAGTTGGTTGGGATATTACCATGATTGAAATGATGAGTTATTTGGAAAGAAAGGAACTATAAAATCTTTGTGAAGAAAAAGTCCTTTATATCTTCTCTTATTGATAATTTTGTTTATCTAGCAAAGAAGTAAAAGTTGAATCTGCAAGCAATTGACTCTGTAGTAGCTGCTCTCAACATTCAAAGATCAGCAAGCATTGTCTTCAAGTCATTGCTATTGTTCCTATGACTAGGGTTGCAAACAGACCGAGCTACTCGCGAGCTACTCGGCTCGAGCTCAGTCCGAGCTCAGTCAAAGCTCGACTCGAAACGAGCTCGAAAATCGAGCTCGATAGCTTAACGAGCCAAGCTCGAGCTTGGGCTTTTTGTGATTATTATGTTAAGCTCGCGAGCTACTCGGCTCGAACTCGGTCAAAACTCGGTCAAAGCTCGGCTCGAGACGAGCTTGAGCTCGAAAACTTAGCTCAATTGCTTAACGAGCCGAGCTCGAGCCTCAAGATACTCGGCTCGACTCGGCTCGTTTGCAGCCCTACCTATGACCCACATTGATGATTGAGAATACTGGATGGAGAGATGCACTTTCACTGGATGGAGATTGCTATGTAGCTGAATATGTCCTCTGTTGGCTTTCTTCAGTTTTTTTTTATATGTTTCTCTTATGACTCTTGTTATCTCTGAGTTTTACTAGTACTATTTTTTACTGAAAATGTGAGTTTGAGATCTGCTTTGATCATCATTTTGTTTAAACTCCAGTCTCGATGAACTGATCTAAGCTACTTGATTTTTAAGTTTTTGGCTGGAGTACTTATGGACTCTATCTATTATATATTAAAAGAAATGTTTCATTTTTAAGTTAGAAGTGGAGGTAAGAAAGTTAGCATACATGTACATCCACTTAATGAATAGCTTCAATTATCTCCGAACTCTATTTCCAAACATGCCCTCACCCTCTAGAGTTCAATGACTCGAGTAAAGTCCATATATTTATAAAAGGCTAAATTGCAAAAAACTATTTTATATTTTTGACGTTTCTAAGATAACTACCCTAAACTTGATAATATGCGTAACCCCTTAAACTTTCATTTTTTTACATATAACTACCCAAATATAGTGTAATTTTTTGAAAATTTGCTCTAGTTTAGGGTAGTTTCTTGAAATTAAATAAAAGTTTGAGGTAGATAATTGTTACAATTTTGGAGAAAAATGAAAGTTTGCAGGGATCACACATATTAAAGCAAGTTTAGGGTAGTTATATGAGAAACTATAATATGCAAAGGAAAGATGTAAAGACCAGTTGTATATTATTGTGTATTTTGCATCTGTGATAACTTGTGCTTAACGCGGACTTTTGGGAAAATACCCTCGTATACCGGATATCCCGGACACAGGAAATTACAAGCGGTATCAGAGCCAAAAGTGCATGATAGTTTTATCTAACTTAGCCATTCATAAAATGCAGTTTACCTAGTTTCCTAACAACAAAGAGATAAACAATCCTTCACATTGAGGAACAAATCAAGAACAAATAACATTTCCATAAACAAGTAGTAATTACCTAAATCCAAGTCCGAAGCACAGCTTTCTTTGGCGCTTTGGTTGTCAGCAAAATCAAGATCGCCATTTCCTCTTGAAACACTAAAAGACTCCAGTGAGTTAACTCCCACGCAATTGGAAATCGAAGGAAGAAAGATGGCAGTAACTCAATTACCTTTAACTATTGAACGGATCGAGAAGCTTCAGAGGTGAAGGGAGATTAGGGTTAGGGTTCGGGTGGCGAATGCGGCGGAGGAGGTGGTGGTATTGGCGGCGTGAGGAATTTTTTATTTATAATTTAATATTAAAAAAAATTAGTGTGGAAAATAGATGGAGATTGGAGAATTTCCACCATTCAATATATTAACTGGGCCATGTTCAAACCAAGCAAAGCCCTTTAGCCAGCCCAGCCCAACATCTAAACTGGGCCTTTCCAAATCAATATCCACCTCTCAGTTTTCTAGTAAATGGATATGTTTCACTAAACCTCCTCGAGTTTTGGGGGTTTGGAATAAGTAAAGGTAATTGAGTTAGCCCAGCCAATATTGGGGGAAATTTGGAGGGAAGAGAAAGTGGGTCTAATTTTTTTAAAGTGATTAGACTGAACAATGCTTTTTAGATCTAAATCCCTAAAATAAAAAAGATATCCTCTATCTCTCCCGACTCTCTCTCTCCCACTTGCACTCTCTCTTTCTCCCCCTCCTCGTCGCGGAGGTGATGAGCAGATATCCTCTTTCTCCTGATAGTAACAGTTACTGAGTTTTCTTGTGCCACCAGAAAGTTGGTTTTCCACTGAAAATTCCTGAAGATATTCACATTTTCAAAATGTATACCAGCATTTTATTGACAATGATTGCACATAATTCATTATTAATTGAACAAACAGTAATCCAAACCTAAATTTAAGCAGGACGGCCTGTATAGAGTCTCATCTTGTTATGCCATATGCTTGCTACATATCCAATTTCAGTTCCATGACTTCATGCTCATTTGGTCGAGACCCCCCCGTGTGGAATATTTCTTGAACAACAACTATAATATCATTTACCAGTGTTTCTACTTCACAAAAGCACTCTACTCAGGCAAAACAATATACTGCAACACATTCAATCTTCCCTTATCTTGCAACAATTCTCTCCATAACATTACTCTATCATCTGTATCAAGTATCCACCTAAACCCCTCTCAATAACCATGCATTTCCCTACTTGTCCAATACATCAAGAGCATCCAACACTACCTCATCCTTTCACTGCCTAATCCATTCCCTAGTAAGTGTGCCTGCAACCGAAGCAACTATATAAGTAAAACCCACCGCTTCATCGAGCACATGGTGTACTAACAAAAAAATTGCAGCAAGAAGTCATCCTTCAATCACGAAAAGTGAATTGAAAGAATGCAAATTAAAGTATTTTTTCTTAAGAGCTAGATGAGTTGAATCTTGTTACTGTTTTTGTCTATATATAATATTACATAAATATTGGACTTACGGTAGTGGTTTAGCCAACTGGTGGTCTCAGAGCATGTAGCATTTGCAAGTACCATCAATCAATCTGCCTTCATTATTTTGTTTATTGGTCTTCATTATTTTGTTTATATTACAAAATTAAAATTAGAATTAATAATACACAGGCTCTCCTAAAATATGAAAGGGTATCAAAGTAATTTAATTATAAAATTTATTTCCTCCCCCTGTGAACCAAACAAGAAATAATTATTTTTCCTCCCCTTCCCTCCCCTCCCCTCCCATCCTTTGAACCAAACAGAGTCTTGATTAAAATTCCTTCCCTCATTAAAATCCCTCCCCTCCCCTCCCCTCCCCTCCTTTGAACCAAACATACCACAGTTTGGGGATATTTTGTAACACCCTGAATTCCAAATACAACTGAATTCGAGATTCCACAGGATCTTTACACTTCTTTCGTACAATTTTACAAGGAATTTAAAACTTTTCACTTTACATCAGAGTTACAGGGAATCTTTACACTTTACATTTTACAGCGGAAGCAAATTTACACATTTATATAAAAGTACAACAACATTTGAATAATCTCTAAGCATCAGTTTTCCTTTAATCTTTATCATGTCATTTATCCTGCATACAAAACTGTGGGTACGTCAGTTTATTCAACCGACGAATATTATACACGGCCATCCTCTCTATGCCGGAAAAAAGTATAATTGATTTTCCATATTTAACAAACACAAACTTGTTCACATATCAAACTAAGGGGAATACCCTGTTGATGTCGTGTTGTGATTGTGCACTTAGTCCTTAATGCAATTATTTATATTACATGACACTAATGCGCACGTGTTCGGATTTTATGCATCCCATACTACATAGGTCCGAGGGCAAGCCTCTTAATCGTTCTTCATCTTGTAGGTTTCAATCCCTCGTCATGACTTAATCTACTACTGTAACTACGGTAAGTATCCTAGATGTCCTATGAGTTAGGGATGGCATCGGGGTCGGGCCCGGCCCGGCCCGGCCCCCCTCCAAACCGGGCTAGCCTCTGAACCGGCCCCCATAGACCAGGTTCAGGTCCGGTCCCATTATTTGCCATGGTAGCCCGGTCAAGCCCGGCCCGCTTGAGGCCCGGGACCGGTTGAACCGGCCCGCCCGGGCTCGGGCCGGGCCGGGCCCACCGTTGGCTGCCTTTTTTTCAGAAAATTAAAAAAAAAATTAAATTACGAAACTACCCCCCCAACGGATTTATAACGGCTAGTTTTGGGGGGTACTTTAGGAAATCAAAAAAATTGCATTTTCTATAAATACAATACCATTCCTTTCATTTTTCTTCACCAATTCACTCAACTATCTTTCTCTCTACTATTTCTTTCTCCAATCAACAACCACAATTTGGTGATCAATCTTTCAAGTGATCAAGATCAAATTTGAAGGAAGGAAATCAACAACAATCAACAACAATCAAAGTGAAGGAAGGAAATCAACAACTCAAGTCTCAACTTTCTCAACAACAACAACTCAAGTCTCAACTTTCTCAACAACAACTACTCAAGTCTCTACTTTCTTACGGTATTTTAGTATAATTTTAATTTGTAGAATTAACATAGCATACTATTTCATTATTCTCATATAATTTGTGTTTTCTTGATCTTATTTCTCTCATTTTTTTTAGATTTTATTTTTAATTTTGGTAAAGTGGTTAAAAACAAACACTACTCACTCACTACTTCATTTTTAGTTTTTTATAGTTAAATGGCCTCTAATCGATCACGCGGTGGTGGTAGGCATAGTAGTCAAGAATCTACTAGTCATCACATCCCTTCCATCCCTAACCAATATATAGATAGTGAAGAAACATTTATGAATTATGATAGTTTTTCCGATTTGAATGAAACACACTCAAATCCTATAGAAATAGAAGATCATGTAGAACCACAACCGTCGGAACAAGGTTCTTCTCTAAACTCAAGAAAAACAAGAGGGACTACTTCGGAAGTACACAATTTTTTCAATTTTGTCCCTTCACAAAATGATAAGTGTGTAGGACTTAAAATATGTAAGAAGTGCCAAATCCCATATAAGTTTAAAGTAGGATCGGGCACGGGTACACTTCAACGTCACTTAAACAAATGTCAACCACAATTTTCGAAAGATAACCTCACACAACAAAAAATACATCCTAAAACCGGTCAAGTAGATAGTCATACATATGATCACGACCACGTTCGTAAGGGAATCGCTAAATTAGTAATTAGGGGTGAATTGCCATATTCGTTTGGTGAACAAAAATATGTAGAGGATTTTGTACAAACCACATTCAACCCCCATTTTAAAAAAATTGCTAGGAATGTTGTTAAGGGTGATTGTAAATTAGTTTACAATGAGAGTAAGGATTTTTTGATAACAACACTAAAATCACTAAACACTAGAGTTTCATTGACATCGGATGGATGGGTAGGAGTAAACGGGGTTCCAATGATGCATGTAACATGTCATTGGATAGATTCGGATTGGTTACTTCAAAAAAGAATAATTTCATTTGGATATGTTAGATACCCACATAAGGGTGAAATTATAGCCACACACATTATGGAAGCATGCAATAATTTTTTTATTCATGATAAAGTGTTTGCTATTGGTTTTGATAATGCATCCAATAACACTAAGGCAATTGAGAGTTTAAAAATTACTTTAGATCCTGTGGAACCCGAAATTTTTCATGTTAGGTGTGCTTGTCACATTTTAAATCTTTGTGTGCAAGATGCACTAAAATATGGAAATGATAAACTAGAAGCTATGAGAGATTGTGTTCATTATATTACATTGAGTGGTCCAATTTATCAAGCTTTTCATGATTGGTGTAAACTTAGGGGCATTGTAAGTAGACGTTTTCCTAAAGATGTACGACATCGTTGGAATTCTACCTTTGAATTATTAGGTGTTGTTCTTCATTATCGTTTTAATCTTAGAGATTTTTGTGTCGCAATGGGTATGCAAAATTGTATGTTAGATGATAATTTTTGGTTTTTTGCCGATAGTTTATATAAATTTTTACAACCTTTTAACGATGCAACTTTGCAATTTTCGAAAACATATACATCTACATCTGGTGGTATTTTACTTGAAATTGTGACTATGATGACAACAATTAAAGATTTGCAAAATGACCCTTTTATTGGAGATATGGTTAATGCGGCATATGTTAAGTTTTTGAAATATTTTCATCCAATTCCTATGTTATATTGTGAAGCTAATGTAATGAATCCTATGATTAAATTAGAAGGTACAAAAAAATTTAATTGAAATTTTCTACACTTATGCCCCACACGATGCAATACTAGATTTTGATCATGTTGCTTTTACTCGTAAATTTGAGAATGTTTTGACTAGGTTATATGATTCTTATGATAGGATTTATTCAACTAACACTATTCAAACACAAACACAAAATGTTGAATCTTCTTCTTCTTCCTCCTCCATATTAGCAAAAGGAAAGAGTCAAGCTAGTATTGGTGTTTTAAATCTTATTGAATCGGAAAAGGCAAGAACCAATTCACCTAATGAGTTGAATTGGTATAATGCACAAATTGCAGTTGAAGATGTAGAAGATGTGTTACAATTTTGGAAGACTAATGAAGTAATTTTTAATATTCTTTCTCGTATGGCTAAAGATCTACTAACAACACCGGTGTCAACTGTTGCATCGGAAAGTGCTTTTTCTCTTGGTGGCAGGATAATGAGCCCGAGCAGGAACCGATTGACAGCCAAAAATTCGGAGATGCTAGTATGCGCCGAAGATTGGATGAAAGCGGAAGAGAGGACCCAAGACTTACTTGAAGCACAAGCTGGAGGTGGATCAACAAGTAGCGATGAATGAATGATTACATTTAGTTAATTTACATTAAAATGTTGTTCAATTAATTGTAATTAATTGGAAAATTTAGAGTGATGAGATTCTATATTTAGATTAAGTTGAAGTGCACGACAATAGTCCAATGCCTTCTCTTCAATCTAAGTAGAGGCCATCTCGATCTTTAAATTCAAGTAATTCCCTTGATTTGTAATTTGATGATTTGAGCCAAATAGACAAATTTGTATGAATTTTATTCATGTACTTAATTTTATTCAAGAAGTTCAAATTTATTAAATCATGTACTTTATTTATTCATGTACTTCAATTATTTATGAAATTTTATTCTTTGCAATTGTTATAAAATTACAAATCCATATACTTGATCTTAAATAATACTTTACAACAAAAAAAAAATATTCCTCATACACGGGCCAGGCCCGGCCCGGCCCGGCCCCCACACTAGGGGCCAGGGGCCAGGTCCGAGCCAAGGTTTCTTACCTTGAGCCCGGCCCGACCCGGCCCGCGTAATGGAGGAGCCCGGCCCGGGTGGCCCGGGACCGGTCAAAACCGGATCAAACCCGGCCCGGCCCGGCCCGAGTGGCCCGAATGCCATCCCTACTATGAGTACGAGCTCATGTACAGAAAAATTGGAGGGAAATCCCACGTCATGTCACGACGCATCGTGAAGACTATCTATGGACAATTCAGCCTCCTTCATGGCACACGATCCTCTCGCAGTCACCAAACACCCCACAAGCGTCGCTAAGATCCCGATAATTTCGGAGTAGTGCCCACGTCATGTCACGACGTATCGTGAAGACAAACTGTGAATCACACCCACATCGTAGACTCGAGGCCCTCATACTTGTGTTTTTCTCTCACTTTCATCACCTCTTCACTATGTACTAATTCTTAATTTAATGAAAATCATAAACAAAATTAATCTCTTAGAGTTAGCCCTCTCACTACTACCGGTCTTATTTCTTTCATTTCATAATGACCCAAACTTGGTCTTTTCAATTTCAATAATCATATCTCATCACTTTCACTTGCCGGTGTGAGTTTTGGCTATACCCTAATTTTCAATTTCAATTCACAAATTCACAATCTGAGTTTTCAAACTCAAGAACATTTCTCTTTTTCAATCACATGATTTCTAATCTTTTCATGAGTCAATAGTCATACATGGAGTTCAATTATACATCATGCATTTCATAACCAACATATATGTAGAACCCCGTATTTTCAAATATTATTTTTATATTTGAAAATGAATTAAAATGATTTACTGGAAATTTAATAAATATTTTCTAAAACATTTATCTTTTACACGTGCGAAACACGTGCAAAACACGTGCAAATAATTTTGGTGTAAAATAGAAAATTTTATATTTTTAATAAGTTCTCATACTTATTATGGAGTGTATTCTAAGTTTTGGGATTTTTCTGAATAAAGAAACTATTTTTACAAATATCTCGAAAGAGAAAGGGCTTTTATGTAAAAAGTCGTTTGGGTCTTGAATAAACTATGAAAATTCGTTTTCATTGATATTTTGTTTTCCCATGGTTAGCATTTAAATTTAAATATATTTAGATTTTATTTAAAGTCGATTTGGTGAAGATTTAGTCAAAAAGGGTGTTTTTGCAAATATGAAAATTATGCAGAATCTTGTGCAAGTGTTTTTCTGAAAAGTAAAGGTCAAATATTTTGATTGGAAAATATAATATGTATTATTAGACATTATTTCTGATTTTTCTGGATTTTATAAATATTTTACGATGTAATTGCAAATATTACAAAAGGGAGGACTTTTGTGCAAAATCGCCACCCTGAGTGTAAATCCGGGATTTTCTTATCCCTGGGCTGTGCTGGGTTGTTTGAAAACCCAGTGGCAAAAGTATTTTATTTAGTTTTGATTTATCTAACCTATTTTAACTAAGAAAGGTTATATATGTGAAGTAATAAATTGAAAAAGGACTATTTTGCAAAAGTACTTCAAAACCCTAATATCCCCTCCCGGATATTTAAGAGAATTTTCCAGCCGTCATTGCTACAATATACAGAATTTTGAGATTGGTTTGGAGGAGCAAAAAGGAGTTTTTGGATCTAGCAAAAAGGAGACTTTTTCGTGGACTTTTCCTCAATTCGAATGTGAGTGACTCTGTTTTTGTTTGTTTTGATTTGCGAGAGATATAGAAATTGTTTTGTGTTTGATTCATGTGAGTGATCTGTTTTGTTGGTTTGATTTTGTGAGTATGATAATTCGTCATGTTGGTTGATCTATGTGTGCAAATATCATGGTGTAATGATTGGATGTTGTGAACAATATGGATATTGTAATGTGGTATGAATCGTGTAGAAATGGAGGATGAAATAGTAGATTTTTATTATTTAGATTGTTTACTAAAAGCATGTTGAGATTTGCGTATGAACACCTGGACATTAGATTCATAATTCAGATTTGATTTAGATAAATTAGATTTGCGAAAGAAACTTAGATCTTGTAAAACCCTAATGAAAGGATTTGTGATTTAGAATATGAGAACTTAAATCTTGACTTATTGATGTTTGAGTGATATATATATACATACACCTGATGAAGATTCGTTGAGATTTATTATTTCCCTGAATACGACTATTTTCATAAACATTGATCATTAGAAAGCTCAGATTTTGATTTTTGTAATCAAACCTAATTTTAAAATCTGTAGGCCAACAGTCGACTGGCCTACCGTGCAGTCGACTGGTACGAGCCTGACATTTTATTTTAGACTTGTTGAAAAAGTTGTTCTGGACAGTCGACCTAGCTCAGAGGCAGTCGACTGGTCCACTGAGAAATTTATTTTTTGTAAAATTATTGTCCTTCTGGACAGTCGACCTATAACCCTTTAAGTCGACTTATATACTTAGAATATTTTGAGAAGATTATTGGAAATTACCTCGGGTAAGTCGACTGACCCTCCTTTAAGTCGACTGTTATAAGACTTAGTTTATTTTTTGTAGATTTTGGAAATTTGTCCTCTGGACAGTCGACTTACTACAGTATAAGTCGACTGGTACTGAAGGATCTTTGTAAACTTTAGTGCTAATTCGAATAATTGGTTTCCAGATAATTCAGTCTATATTTGACAATTAGGTCAGTACTTGATTTTGAGACATTCAGTTTAGTATATGATTTAAGATATTCAGTTAAGCCACTCTTGTTTAGTGGAACTTGGGTTTAGACTTTTGAGTTTGAGTCTCTAGTGGTGTGTGACCCTAGTATACCGGTGTTGAGTTAGGTTGTTGAGGCCGCAGAGGCATTTCAGTTATTCAGATTTGAATTTAGGCCGGTAGGGTATACTACTCTAGGAGATTCGTTTAGTAATTAAGTAACCCAAAAATGATAAGGACAGACACTAATGGTGATATGATGAACGGGAACATGGGTTATGCACCTCAGTATGGCTTTGGTGTGGGACAATCTCCGGAATTATCACAGTAGATTATTAGTGGTGTGGGATATGTCTCCGGAATTATCACAGTCTTGTGGTGTGGGATTGATCTCCGGAATTATCAGAGTCGAGGCGACGCACATGGGGTATTCATGTGATGAGGGTCATTGTTTCGGTGTGGGATTTAATCTCCGGAATTATCGAAGTAACTTACCTTGGGTGTGGGATTCATCTCCGGAATTATCTCAGGTAAATTACCTGCGGTGTGGGATGTATCTCCGGAATTATCCAAGTAATTACTACGGTGTGGGATTGATCTCCGGAATTATCGGGGCAATGGCTAGTACTCACAGTTTATCTTTATCTCGTAGTAGTCATCGTGTTAGGAATAGTTGCATAACAGGGATTGAACCCTTTAAAGGCTTGCACTGAACCTATGTAGAATGGGATGCATAGACTTCGACAAGTATGCATTAGAGAGTCTGCATATAGAAATTGTGTTTTCTTGACTTGGTTTTATGCATGTGTTTTCCAGTTTTCCTACACTTGACACTTAGACTAGATGCACTTGTTGTTTTCATTCTATGATTGTTTCCATGCATTACATCTTTGTTATTCCTCATTCAATTATGATTGTGGTTAATACATACTGTTGATGACTACATGTTTTACGATTAAATTATATTGTTTGTTTTTTTTTTATATCACTCACACCATTTATGGCTAACCCCTTTAGTTTGGGGATTAGGGTTCATCTCTAGCCTCACATGTTGCAGGTTGTTGCTTAGAGTTGGAGGTTGGATGATGCTTGAGTTGGTTTTTGAGAAATAGCGAATTAATAAAAGTTTTGTGTAAAATTGTAATAGCAGTTTTGAGATAAATTTGAGTTGTAAATAAAAGACTTTTGGAGTTGAGTTTGTTTGAATTCCGCTGTGTTTTGTAAAAGTTATTTTAATAAAAGTTGAAAATTTTAGTGGTGTTGGTTGTGTTTAATATTACATTGAAGTGGATGCTGGGATTGTGCCACGTATTTTCTAAGTTTTTATGTTAGAAATTCGGGGCGCTACAATATATCTCCACATTTAAAATCATATCACAGCTATCTAGTCAAAGTGAATATTCACAAACTCACTATTGTCACACTATTCTTTAGTAAGAATAACTCATATAAAACTTCACATTTGTATTTTCTTTCTATAGATTTTCCTTTTTCAATACTTATCTCAATTCCTTCGTGAAAACACATTTTTATGAAATTATACGAGTGTGAAATTATAGTTCCGAATACACTTTTACTTTCAAAATACACTTTATTTCATTCCAACAACTCCCAATTAATTTTCATAAGTCGTATATGATTCTAGAATAATAACGGTATTTTTTTTCGAAATTTTTACACATCAAGAAAACCCAAAAATCACCTTTTAAAAAAAATAACATTCTGGCCGCACCAAGAATCGAAACCGCGACCTAGGAGAAGACAGCCGCACGCGCTAGCCAACTGGCTGTTTGCGCCCAGTGATATAGAAGGGGAGACAGAGGGTTATATACTCTCTGTTCGAAAATCTGAGTTAATTTATAAAAACGCAAATAAAGGAAGTGGCCGCAAGTATCGAACCAGCGACCTCAACACAAACACACATGCGCTACTGTAGCGCCAAAGGGCTCACCGACCACTTCAGCTATAGGCTCAAGTTGTCACAACTGCAACATGAATTTTATTTAATTCAACTCTCTGTTCATTAGAACATTTCGATGTTCAAAAGCTCTTATTTTTGTTTTGTTTGCACTAAAATTTCTGTAAATCTCCAGAATGTATATTTTAACATAATTTAACACTCCAGTATTTTTAAAATAATTTTTTCAGTAATTTAATACGCATTTCTCATACAATTAATTTAAATTCGCATACTACTCTTTTCATAATTCATTTTGGCATTTCTCACACAACTTAGTATTAAAAATTTCTACATTAATTCCCTGTTTTTCCCTCTTTCATCAACCCAAAAGCATAATGTAATTTATTCATTCTAAAAAATATCATGAAAGTCCATCTAAGCACGCAAAACAACAATTTCCTCTACTAACATTTTGTACTTAGTTTGACATTAACAACAATTCCAATCCATATTTCCATAACTACAAAACGATTCGCATACAACTTAAGATTCATGACATGATAACATGCAATCTATCAAGCATTAATTTAATCAACGAGTAAGTCCTTTTTCCAATTAAGTGTACTCTTATTAGTTTCTTCCATGCATTATCATTTCAATCACCCCTAACATGGTATCTAGTTAGAAATATAGAAAACCACCAACCTTATTTAGAGAGAAAAATTCACAACACCTCCTAAACGAAAGAGTCCTTCTCCTCCTAGATCGAGCTTGCCAAACGAGTGCTCCTCCTCCTCCTTGATGTGCAACCCGAACCTCCAATAGTGCAACCCGAGCCCTCCTAGTAGCCGGCCTCCTTGATGCAAGCACACACAAAACCCTCTCTCTCATTCTTTTATTCTCACTTCCTACTAATAATCCACTACTAAAATTGTATTCTTTCACTAGGTTTTGGAGAATGAAGGGTGCAAGAATAACTAGGCTAGGGGGGGTATTTATACTAAATTTTGGGACAAATAGAGGGCTACGATTGATCTAGGAGTTAAGAAATAAAGGCTAGGATTTAAGGGGAAGTTGTAGTAACCAACCATGATCCCAAAAACTACCTCCCACAAACTCCACTTCTCTTTTTTTCCCTCCCATTCAAATCCGGCCAAAACAAGGTGCACAATACACATGCACGTGCAATGCACGTGTTCTCCATAGTCCCCTATTTTAAAAGTTGTATATTTTTTCTTTATAAAAATAATCTATAAAAATTGTCTACATTACAAGTTGTATTAAAAGATGAAAATAAACTCATGGGCTTTTATTTAATGGGCCAAATTAGCCTACATTTAAAAATAAATTAATTTGGGCTCAAAATAAAAGAAACTTATGTTTGTTAAAAATGGGCTTTAATAAAAATAATGGAAAAGCATATCTATCTATCTATCTATCTATCTATCTATCTATCTATATATGTGTGTGTGTGTGTGTGTGTGTGTGTGTGTGTGTGTACTCATTTGTCTATGTAATGAAAATAATAATAAAAATTTATATCACAAGATTGCACGTGCACATTATGTACAAAATAATAATAATTTTCATAAATGAAAATTCGGGGTATTACATATTTTCCCCCACTTTTTCAAACTAATTTCCAAAATAGACCCCTTTCGAAACTAATTTTCAAAATAGACACTCACAGTTCCCAACTGTGCTCGACTCTATTTTGTTGATGCAATTGGCAACTGCGCTCTAAGTATATGCCACAATAGGGTCGAATCGAGCTTATAAAGGATTACAATCAAAGCACAGTTGCCAATTGCGTCAACAAAATAGGGTCGAGCACAGTTGAGAACTGCACAAAGTTTATTTTGGGAATTAGTTTCGAAAGAAGTCTATTTTGGGAATTAGTTTGAAAAAGTGGCCTATTTTGGGGGGAAAATCCACGCTGAGTCCTTAGAAATTTACTCCCCTCCGTTCAATTTGTTTATTTTTATATCACATATAGAGTTTAGCAAAAAAATTACAAAACCACATAATCCTCAGTATAAATAATTTTACAGCGTATCTTGCTGCATAATGATTATAGACACTTATAAAGGATTACAATCAAAGCATAATAAAAAGATGACCTACATAAAATCTAAAACTAATTAACAAGCACAAGAAGCTCGAGATAATGAAATTCTTCAAACAAGCTTCCAAGCACAGGCTCTTTAATCGCAGGCACTCCCTTCAGCAAAAAAATCATTCTCCAAATAGCATCGTGGCCCTTGTTAGGTCTTCGATACCTCCAAATGCATCACCAATATTGGAACCACAATTAGCATTTGACCTAGAGGCAGTTTCATGCACACCTTCATTCAAACTTGGAAAAACATGATTAGTACCAACAAGAGTTGCAAATCTGATTGCATTATTCCGTAGTTGAATGCACAATTTAGCCTTGTTGATTGCAGTCCATAAATGAACATAAAACAATAAGTTATCAAGTAATTCGAAGTAGAAGCATATTTTTTCAAGAAAATCATATTCTTTCGTTCATTATAGATGACTAAAATCATAGCAATTACAGATATATCCCACCATTAATATCTTTTCCCTCCACAAACTCTACCAAGCTTGAACAAAAATGGGTGTTAATATTCTGAAAATCAACTGGAAAAAGGTAAAACAAGCAATGGGAGAGGAAAGACCAGAGAGACTAACCACCGTAACCAGCCACCACCGCGATAGCCAGCGAGACTAGAGCTACAGCCGCAGGTCGTCTACGATGCCAAAACGCGGAAGGGAGCAAGAGAAGGAGGCACGATCGAGTAAGAGACACGGGGATGAGCCAGAATCTCGGAGCAGAGCAAGAGGGAGACCAACTACATGCTCACCTGCCGGTCATAGAGACTGGGCAAGCGAGATAGGGGGCGAGCAGGTAGCTCAGGGAGGACTAGGGGGGCCAAGGAACTCGAGCTCACCATTGGAGAAAAGCGCGCAGCAAG
The DNA here is from genome assembly GCA_017893485.1 of Hemerocallis citrina. Lineage (NCBI taxonomy): Eukaryota > Viridiplantae > Streptophyta > Magnoliopsida > Asparagales > Asphodelaceae > Hemerocallis > Hemerocallis citrina. The sequence continues at coordinate 292,666,708 of CM030361.1, forward strand.
GGACTATCGTCCATCACCAGAGTGGCGTTATCAAGGAACAAAACAGGGAGGAGTCATGAACAAAACCTTCGCAGAGGTGACTAGAGGTGTTCACAGGGACTCAGATGACCATAGAGGGCATCGACGCTCAACCTCACCGGAGGAAGAGATCCTTAGGTAGAGAGAAGACAAAGCAGGCGAATGAATTTTGGTGAAGCCGAGGAAATCCCATAAAGCAACGAAGAGCACCGCTAAGGCAGAGAGTCTCAACTCTTCAAGTGGTTGGAGAGTCGATCGCCAGACCTATCACAAGTGCACGAAAGTGGGTCATTCGATCAACAACTGCAACAATGATTGGTTTTGTTACGTCTGCAAAACTTCAGGCCATATCTCCACCTCGTTCCCAAGAAACAGAATCGCCTCTGCTTCGATCTCCAAGGAGCCTACACTGCCGGTGGCATCACTAAACTTGGAATCGAGTAGGACACAGAAGAGTGCAGCGGGCAAGAGGAAGGTTATTAAAGCTACGATCACCTCGACTCCATTAATGGCAGATTTCGAAAGGCACTATACGAGATCCATCATAGTTAAAGCTCAAACCGGCAACCCCACAGCTAAAGATATATCGGAGCTGCTACTAGCTGTACTAGTATCTTCTCCCACGCCAACGTGGGTGGTGCAAGACATCACCGACAATCGTTTTTTCGTGCACTACAGTGACGGGGAGGTGGCGGCAGAGACACTCAGGATGAAGGGCTTGGAAGGAAGGGATGCACGGGGATTAGAGTTTTTCATTACGTTCAAATTGTGGTCACGAGAGTATGGGGCGCTTAGTGCAGAGTCTTTCGCTTCGGTATGGATTCGCCTATACAGCTTGCCATTTCATTGTTGGGTTAGGTCGGGATTTCAAAATGTGGTTCGTAGCTTCGGACTTCTGATCGAGGTCGACAGGGGAACGCTCACTCACTCCAATCGAAAGTTTGCACGTCTTCGCCTAGGGGTTGCGAACAGAGCTGATATCCCGTCCAAGATCATCGTCGATTTTGAAAATAAGGCTTACGAGGTAAAGGTGATCGTGGAGGTTAAGAAGAGCGTGTCGTTTCGAGGGGCGACAATTTTGAAAGGTGGCAAAATGGACGGCGTAGATAAAGAGCGAGATGTTGAAGATAGACGACGTTCGTTTGATCTGGGGGCGACAGATGGTGACCATCCATCTCCATTGCAGATCAACAAGCGTCCAAAGCAACTGATCAAAAGCTAAGTGAATCTCGAGCGTCTGTCGGAGAGATGCAGCCACGTGGAGGGCGATCCATAGGGAGACGACACGAAAGTAGCTAAGGACAGCTGCATGGAGGAGCACTCTGAATGTCAAAGGACTACGAATTCAAAAAGTTGTGTAACACCCTATATTTGTAGAAGCTTATATAAGAAATATATATAGTATATATAAATAATAATAAGAGATGAGATGAGTAGTGATTGGTTGTGACCTATAGATAATCCTATGGGGCATAGAAATGGAATTAGATGAAATGAAAAAGAAAGAAATACATGCATGCACTGATAGGTTGATGGTGACGTGGAGTTTGATGGTGGGAAAAGATCCCATATCGGAAGTAAATGAGGAAAAATATGTGTGTATATAGAATAGCCTATGATGAAGGGTTACCAATCGTCCGGACACCCTTTTGAGGCAGCCTGTGGTGGGCAGTTGTTAAAATTTAGTTAATTGTGTGTGTACGAGTTGAGTACGGGGCGTTACAGATGGTATCAGAGCCAACTTTCGACATCGAATGTAGAACTTGTATATAGGAGGTGCGTAAGACCCTTGGTGGATAGCGATATGTGTATGAGATGCGTAAGACCCTTGGTGGGCAGCGATATGTATTTGATCTAGGAGATAAGTCTACATTCAACTAGAAAGGCGATCCTGTACTAGATTGCACGTCCCGTATTCAGTGAGGACACTGAATTCTTAAGGAGAGGTGTATGTAACACCCCGTATTTGTAGGAGCTTATATAAGAAAAATATATAGTATATATAAATAATAATAAGAGATGAGATGAGTAGTGATTGGTTGTGACTTATAAATAATCCTATAGGGCATAGGAAAGGAATTAAATGAAATGAAAAAGAAAGAAATACATGCATGCACTGATGGGTTGATGGTGACGTGGAGTTTGATGGTGGGAAAAGATCCCATATCGGAAGTAAATGAGGAAAAATATGTGTGTATATAGAATAGCCTATGATGAAGGGTTACCAACCGTCCGGACACCCCTTTTGAGGCAGCCTGTGGTGGGCAGTTGTTAGAGTTTAGTTAATTGTGTGCGTACGAATTGAGTACGAGGCGTTACAAGTTGGCGCCCAAAACACTCAAAGTCAGCTGTTGGGTGAGAGGAGAGGAGAAACAAGTACTGGGACTGAGTTGATAGATCTACTAGGGGCAGCGGTAAAGGAGGAATCCTTAAAAGAGGGGATGGTGAAGGGCTCGAGGCTAGTAAGAAGATGGGAATTCTTAGACAGGATTGGCTAGAATTCTCAAAATCAGATATAAAAGCACTAGTGAGGCTGGCATTGTCAACATTATTCAAAACAAAGAGCCCAGTCGACAAGTAGCTAAGTTGAATCCCATGAGTTCAGAAGCCCACGAAAAAACTGAAAAATAGAGTACTGACCACGTATGAAAAGCCAGCTACATTTGAAGTTACACTGCTACCGCTGACTACAACTACCATGGCTCAACATGTGGAAACAGTTCAACACTCAACTAACCCGGATTCCTATGGGGGGATTATTGGAGCTCTAGATGAAGTCCGAGATGACAACTTAATTTCAGAAACAGAAACCAAGACTGGTGATAAGGATATCAGGGGAAGCATCGGCAACAGTAATAGGAAGTTTACTGAGTTCCGGAGGAAGGGAAAGAGACAGTTGGACAAGGGAGATATGCATGACCACATTCAGGAAGAGCCAAGCAAGACGATCTCTAAAGCAAAGGAGCAAGATACGACTGGTGGAGGTATTCTCTCTCCCGATCTCTCTGTTCTTAATTCCTTAAATGATGATTCACTTATCTATTTTGCTAGTCTTTACGGCTTAGCCTTGGGCTCTAGTAGGACAGAACAGTTAGAAAAAATAGCTATCATTAGAGCGGAGTCTAGGGCGGCTTTTGCATAAGGTCGCAAATTGTTCGGAGGCTACAGAGGATAGGTGTCTAACTCTGTCATTAATGGTATACATCTTCTGGAACATGAGAGTGAGGCAAAAAACAAAAACAAAAATCGATTTGTAGCACTATTAATAAAATTCGCCCTATTATTTGCGGGCTTCAAGAAACACAAATTGAGAACCCCTCGATGGAGGAATTTAGAGATTGTAGGAGGGCTGCGGACTTTGACTGGAGGTTTAAGTCTGCCCTGGGCTTCTCGGGGGGAATAGCAATTGGGGTGGATACTAAACTCTTTGAGATTATAGATGACTTTATTGGAAATTTCACGGTTTCGATTGGATTAAGAAGGAGATGTGACGACTGGGAGCACGTCGTCACTAGTGTGTAAGGCCCATACGAATCCAGAAAGTGAAAAGAATTCTAGACAGAGCTTAAAGCAATCAAGAATAAATGGGATCGGCCTTGGGTGTTAGGTGGAGATTTCAATATCACTAGATTTCAAAATGTGCATAGAGGCAGAGGACACAACCACAGCGAGCAGGAATCCTTCAATAACACTATAGATGACTTGGAGCTTCTAGAGTTAGAGATGGTTGACAGAAAGTTAACTTGGTCTAACATACAAATAAATCCAACTCTGGCAAAACTGGATAGGGTGCTGGTGTCTAGTGATTGGGAGGATGTGTTTCCACTTGCAAACGTGAGGATCGCGATGCGATATACGTCCGACCACCTGCCTCTCGTCATAGAGTGTGGCAAGGTTAGTAGGCGTAGGATTTTTCCATTTAGATTTGAGAAATCCTGGACGATGGAGACTGAAACACGTCAGGTCATCAAACAGTCATGGAATGGCCCCACAAGTGAAATTTCGGCCGTAGGAATTTGGGTGGAAAAGACTAGACGACTTCGTAAGACCTTAAAAGGATGGGCTAGACAGAAGTTTGGAGATGTTAACTTAGGAAGGGAGACGCTAGGCTACAGGATCCACGAATTGGAAACCATGCAAGAGGAGAGGGATCTGCTGGGGCCAGAAAAGGAGGAAATGGCTAATTGTAGACTGGAGCTACAACTATAACACCCCGAATTCCAAATAGGGACGAATTCGAGATTCCACAGAATCTTTACTTCACTTCGTACAATTTTACACGGAAATTAAAATTTTTTCAACAATACATCAGAGTTCATATACAACTTGGTTTTTACATAGTGGAAGAATAAAATTTACAATGAAACATTTACACCATCTTTAAAATAAAACAGCATCAGCATATCCACTTTATAGCTTCATGAACATCTCTTACCTGCATGTAAGGCTGTGGGCACGTCAGTTGATTACAACCGACGAAATGTTATACACGGCTATCCTCTTTATGCCGGAAACAGTATAACGATCTCATTACTTTAACAAATCACAGAAAGATTGAATGAATAAATAAAGTGTAGAACGTGTCTACGCTATACATGTAAGTGTATGTCATGCCTTAATACCTAATGTACACAATTCTATACCAGGATGACACTAATGCACACTTTTTCGGATTCTATGCATCCCATACTACATAGGTCCGAGGGCAAGCACCTACGTACTCCACAATAAAGGGCTCGATCCCTCGTCATGATAACTACTCAATAATAAAACAAGGTTCAGATCATTCCACGAATTTGAATCCCAGCCACGGAGTCCACCGCTGACTGTTATAACAGATCCCACATCGTGCGAATCATCCCGCAAATGACCCTCTAGCCCGGTATACGTATATACATTGGAGACGGCAAACAAAACTATCCGCCCGACTACTCAAGATCCCGGAGTCCACCGCTGATCCGTCCTCATAGTTCCGGATTTAAATAAAAAGCTCGTCTCCCACGGAACAACCTCAGTCCACCAACTGGGACTATAGCCTCGGAGTCCACCGCCGATTATATAGAGCACCCCACTTATGTTTGCCCA